>CM030370.1:20524572-21827442 GCA_003604175.2 Clonorchis sinensis
TCTTAGGACACTACCGCTCTTCCAGCATATGATTAACTAAGATGAGAGGAACTAAAAGTTCCGAGTGCGGAAAGTCTAGGATATGTATATACCTACCCAACACTATTGTTGAGTTTGAATCGAGATTTCCGAAAAGTCAAATGTCCAGTTCCTGCAGAACTTTCATTGGAAGAAATGGTGTGGGTAGTCAGAAACAGGTTGTGTGAAGAAACGCAGATCGATGGAGGGCATTTTAAGAGACGCGGATACGTTTCATGATGCTAAGTTCACTTATAAATGTTATAAACGTTAAATTGTAAATATTTCAGGCGCAGAAACAGAGTCCCACGGAAACAAAATCTTTAACTACTTTCAGGCTACTTTTTCGCTTGCATTGACAGTCCATCTTTCCTAAGTTTATGCACTTTGACCATTTAACTGGTTTTTCCTTGGTTTGGGCACAAATGCAATTTGAATACGCGTGCGTGAGGAACTAACGAATCAGAGTGCCGACTGGTGCGTGAGACGCATGCCCCTCAAACGCCAAGACCTAACCTTGAGATTCTGGTTTCCCGCCGTGGATTCATGCATTAATAACCAGATAGAAGATTTCCCTAACAAATTCGGGTCCGTTTTGTTCTTGTCTATATTGAGACAAAAGAAGCAATAGTATTATGGAGTTAAGGATACGCGGAGTGACACAAAGGATCGAGGATCTCGAACAAAATTTTCAGGTCTCATTTGTTCTTGTCATTCAGTGGCTGCCGTTCACCCAGAAGGCACAAGCAAAAGAATGGTGTAGCACTACCCTTTAAGTTCTCAGCGCGAGGCACTAAGCTTGCCGGAACGAGGACTCGCACAAAATAAGTGTCTAATAATGCTTTGAACTAGGTCCTAGATGGAGCGTGGGACACCGCCGGAGGAAGGTTAGTCCTAGCAGCAGCTACCCGAAATGAGAAAAACGTTGCTTAATGAAAGTGTGCGCTCGGAGTTTGAAAATCTTTCTACCATGTCCTCGCGGGGTGTTTGCTGGGTCAACGGTGAAACCTGTTGGACAAACCCTGTTCCAACAGGACATAAATAAGAATTAGGTCTCTTCGGGGGCGACGATCGCCAGGGGAAAGGGGTAGAGCAGCACGGGAGGCGTCCCATAGTCGCGGATTTAAGGCCGGCGGCCATTTTCGTAGCAGCTCGCCGGACACGCTCAATGATGGCTACGCCCTTCATGCGCCCTGAATAGACAACTTGGTTGGCATATTCAAAAAGTGGTCTGAATAGTAGATCTGATCTTCTTTCACTCGCACCGTCTTCTCTGACAGGAATGCCCTAACCCAGTGTAGAATTTTTCCTTGAATCTCGTAATGCTAGGGCGTGTGGCGGTGTCCCATATACCAGACTAGCACAGCTTTTCCGGTAGAGGTCCGGTATCGTGCCCGTTTTCATGTATTCCATTGGCATATTTCCTATTTCGGTGATTTCGCATTTTACGAAAACTCAGCTCGCCTTCCGTTTCACCTGTAATTATCTTTTGGAAGGATACGTGAGACCTCTTTCCAAGAAGGCGTCGGACTCTTTCATGTAGCTTTTGGTCTATCCTGCTATTTTTAGGACGAACATTGCGCCAGCCTCGTAAATTTTCTGCACAATGTTTGTGTATAACACTTTCAATAAAGCTGATCACATTTTTAATTTCCCAAGGGTGCTTCTGGGAAGCCTGTATGGCACGATTTCCGAATCCACGTCCGTAGTTCCGGATTTCTGGCCCAGTAACACATGAAATCAAACATCAGCACACAATGATAAGTATGTCCCAGTGGAACTTTAATTAATACTCTACTCACGAAATGTATTCCGTTGGTAATGACCAAACCCAGCATGGATATCACTTAGTCTGCTTGGTATCCGATGGGTGCGACAACATGCTGAGTCAGAGCGTTCTGTTGAACGACTTCGATCAGCTCCAATGCAAAGTGTCTACTAGCCCCGATACGCTGGATTTTCATTCAGGAGGCCTCGGGAGCATTAAACCCACCTACCAGCAAGAGATATGCGAACTGATAGCTGGAAGGGAATTGCTCAAGTGTTTGTATGTGGAACTGGTTACCTTCTGGTCGAATCGAGATAGACCACGCCGAGAAGGAGAGAGTCGGTCCCACGAAGCAGGATTTCAGTCAACAGCAGATCAAAAGAAGGTGCAGGAGTTGTTGCGGAAAAGACAATCGGGATGGGCAGGGCCGCATGTAGGTATAAAGCAAAGCCACCTGCACATCCCCCCGCGCTTCGGGTCGGCTGGAGAGATCTCCGCGTCAGAGACACCTGGTGTGAGATAGATCACTGTGAAGGCGACGATTGATGGCTGTTCAGGGCAAGCTGACTGGTGAATATCGCGAAGTTTGCTGGAAAGACCGGGGCAGTTTGTGAACAAGCACTTCAACACCACCTCTTCTGAGTTCGAAGGTGAGGAGCTGAGAAGGAGTTTTGTGCTCCATAAGGTGGACAGGGCCGTACAAACTGGTCGTTTCAGCCTTTCCACGAAATGATATGTTTGTAATTGTTTCGAACACTCGACAACTATTCTCATTCACATTCAGCATGACCCAGTGAAAACTCACTAAATTAATATGCCTGCTAGGTACACCGGTGATCGTCAACAATGTTTATACAAGGTCAGCTGATGTTTACTTACTTTGACGTACACACATTAGGAGTTAGCTGAGTCAACTTTTTTTCTCCATAGAATCCCTGGTGTGACAAACTTATATGAGTTTACTTTCCAAACACCCCCCGGTGCAACCAATCGTCCCAGTACGCGTCTAGAACTGTTTCTAACTAAGGTGGTGTTCACTGAGGAGAACATTCGTCAACTCTTGCAGAAGATCAACCCATTATGCGTGTTGGGTGCAGACGATGCCCACCCAAGGATCCTGAATGAAACGTCGTTCACACGGGCAAAACATTTCTACTTGGTGTTTCTCAGCCGCTTGACGAAGGCCACCTTCCTTCTGATTTGAGGGAAGAGATCGTCACGCCAATTTAGAAAACTGGTGACCGACTATCGCCCGGCAGCTACAGGCCTACTAATCTCACTTGCGTGCCGAGCAAGGTGATGGAATAACTTCTGAAGCGAGACATCCTAGATCACCTTACTACCAAAAACTTGTTATCTCCAGTTCAACACGGATTGCTCCAAAACCATTCTTGCTTGGCAAGTACGCTTGTATGCAAGGACAGCTTAACCAAGTCGAGGACTCATATCATATGTCATGCCTTTTGACTTCCCAAAAACACTTGATCGAGTCCCACAAGTCCCGCTGCTCCATAAGCCCCAGTCTTTCGGGATTCAAGGAAAAATTCTGCACTGGATTATAGCATTCCTATCAGAGATGACATTGCGAGTGAAAGAAGACAAGACCTACTCTCCTCCGGCGCCGGTCAACATTGAGCTTCCTCAGGGCTCCGTTTTGAGACTACTTCTGTTTCTGGTTTACGTCAATGAACTTCCAGATGTCCTTTCAAGTTCATGTCTGCTTTTTGAGGACGACTTTAAATCCTGGAGTTTCTATTGCCAGTGCTTTCCCAATGTATGTAGACGCTGCAAAGCAGTGGTCGTTGGAATGGCATCATTCTCATAATGACGAAAAGTCCGTCCAAATCTAATTCGGCGGAGACTCAGCGAACGCCTTTGTCCTGCATGGCAAGAAGGGATCAGAGGATATCAGGAAAATACATACCAAAAAGGATTTAGGCGTCTGGCTTTTTTCAAACATGTCCTTCTCTCAAAACCATGAAAAGCCGGACCAAATGACATTCGCTGTTCTACAGTTGATTCGGCGCACCTTCTCCAGTATTACTCGCGTGGATATCCTAATGCTCTATGAGGCCTACGGCAGACCGCTTTTCGAATATGCCAACCAAGTTGCCTATTCAGCGAGCTGCTACGAAAATGGCCGCCGGCCTTAAATCCGCGACTATGGGACGCCTCCCGTGCTGCTCTACCCCTTTCCCCTGGCGATCGTCGCCCCCGAAGAGACCTAATTCTTATTTATGTCCTGTTGGAACAGGGTTTGTCCAACAGGTTTCACCGTTGACCCAGCAAACACCCCGCGAGGACATGGTAGAAAGATTTTCAAACTCCGAGCGCACACTTTCATTAAGCAACGTTTTTCTCATTTCGGGTAGCTGCTGCTAGGACTAACCTTCCTCCGGCGGTGTCCCACGCTCCATCTAGGACCTAGTTCAAAGCATTATTAGACACTTATTTTGTGCGAGTCCTCGTTCCGGCAAGCTTAGTGCCTCGCGCTGAGAACTTAAAGGGTAGTGCTACACCATTCTTTTGCTTGTGCCTTCTGGGTGAACGGCAGCCACTGAATGACAAGAACAAATGAGACCTGAAAATTTTGTTCGAGATCCTCGATCCTTTGTGTCACTCCGCGTATCCTTAACTCCATAATACTATTGCTTCTTTTGTCTCAATATTTCCTTCAGTGGTGCTTCCGATCGAAACGGTTGCATAATAACGTAAAGGCTTTCGACAATCTCAGTCAGCGTTAAAATGTTGCATTGTGCAACACTTTTCACCCAATTTTCTATGACAATATTTTTTCTCTGTGAAAGGCCTGTTTAATTTTGAGGCAACTTTTTTGCAAAGGAACACTTCTTATTTAATGCGTTTTGCTAGCAAGGGTTCGGTTGGCTGCGCCATACCTAAAGTAGTTTTGGCACGACGCGGATCTCAAATCTGATACCCGATTGGGATCAGCGATAAAAAGAACGTTTTCGAGTGATTTGCCGAGCTCCTCGTTTGACAATTAGACCTTCCACGTATGACCAGCGAACAGAAGTCGATTGATTGCTGCATGTTTCCAGTGTGAGTTAAGGCACACCTTCTCAATCTTCCGAAGACGTTTTGGTTGTCGGCGCCCCGAAAACGTTTCGCTCACAATGGCGCAGCCTTTTTTATGTGCCAGTATCTAAACCGAGCCGTGGTGAACTTTTAGGCAGCAAACTTATGTGTTCAAGCGAGTTGTTTAAGCGCGGTTACCTCTTAGAGCCACCGATAGAGACAAATTAGATTATGCAACGAGCGCTCGTACTTTCATTAAAAATTCAACTAAACCATAGAAGCAAAATTATGGCTTACCCAAAAACACCAACAAAATCAGAGCATAACATGGTCAAAAGTTGAGGTGACCAACTTATTTTGACGGCCTATGTTAGATGCGGCATGTAATTTATATCATAAGCTTGCGCGGTTGACACAAGGCAGTTTATCACTTTCACTTTGCAGCTACTAACTTCAGGCCCGCTTCATTGTACGCTATCCTTCAAAGCCCCTTCACAGCACCCTTCGCGGTTGCCTGCACGAACTTACAAGTCCTGGTGTAGCGGCTTTTTGTACCTTTTAAGCCCGTTGGCAGCAGCCGGGGCGGTTCGGCAGTTCGGCAGGTCGACAATGGGAGCAAAAAGCCAGAGTTGCGGATGTTGTAAGGAGAATAGGAAGAAAATTCAGGACGGCAGTCAGCTGTGTAAGCTCGTCAGTAGATTAGTCGATGCAGAAGACCTAGGTTTAACCTAATGCGTCTCAGCCATAAAGGATACAGCCCAAGTAATAAACAGCGAAGACGATAGGGCAGTGTGGATGATGCCGGAAACGAGGACTTAGTTAACGAGCGCTGCACATTTTCCGCAGCGATCCGGCATGCCTGCGAATACTGTGAAGCGAATTCAGGGCTGGAATCAAGAATGAGTTTTACAAGCTCTCTAAAGATGGCGATTAGACATGATTAATTGTGAAAGGACCGGCGAATGAAATTGCAGAGCTTGCGGGCTTTAGCCTCTCTGTACCATGCATATTGGGAAAAACTAAACGCACAGGAATACCTAAGACCCAGGTCTCTCACTTCAGGAACAACAGAAATCGAGAGTCCGTTAAGAATAAGCATCCTAGCAAGAACCTGGAAGCAATGTGAGAGTGCTCGGCACTTTGGAATGGCGAAAGAAGGACAGGAGTTAGGGGACCAGAGGGAGAAAGAGTTCATATCAGGCCGAATTTTAGCAAGAGTAGAAACGGTCACTGGCCTTAAGCATGTAGGCTATTTTAATATCGTCAGTGAACAGAGAATGGGATCCATGGGTGATCGAATCATTGACGTTATTAATGTATAGTAAAAACAGTAGAATGCCAAGCACACTACCCTGAATAACTCCACTGGTAATGGGAAGGGGTGGGGAGGAGAGAGCCCCGATTCTGGTGGCGTGGGTTCTCCCAGTGAGGTAAGAAGCGAACCACCGCAGTGGAGGGACACCAGTTCCCGTAGATCGTAATTTGTTGAGGAGTGCACCGTGGGGAACTTGGTCGAACGCCCTGCGAATATCAAGATAAATAAGAATAGTACTCAGCCCTGCATCGTAGGCGGACGAAATATGCTCAACGAAATCAACCTGACATGTGTTGGCTGACTGGATGCCATAAACCCATACTGCCAATCTTTAAGGGTCTTGTTGGTGAGCAGGTAATTCATGACGGGGAGTTCGATAAGGCGCTCCAGGGTACGGGAGAGCAAGCAGGTTTGGTAGGTGCCACGATAGCTAGCTGGAACAGTTATTAGACCAGATTTATAGTGTAGTACAAGGGTGGAGTGCTCCCACTGACTTGGAACTGTGCTGGCGATAAGGGAGATATTGAAGAGATTAAAAATGAGGGTGAGATGTCCGGGCCATCAGCTTTTAGGACGGGCGAAGCGGTACCTTCAGAGCCTGGACAATTGGAGTCTCTAAGCCGGACGAGTGAGGACGTTAAGTCAGACGGGGTGATTGGGAGTGTGCAGGGGGTGGGGCTTGTCCCGTCAACAGATGTGGTCGCCGCGGAGCCCGATGGAAGGCAATGAGTAGATAGGATCGATGCGAAGGGAACATAGCAGCTGGCGAAGTAAGAGTTAATGGATTCTACAATATCAGCAGAGTCAGAAAGAGGCTTCCGGTCAGCAGCCACAATGTTTGAAGTTAGAGTGAAAGAGGCGAAAGAGGCGAAAGAGGCGCCCAGCATATTAGATTAGAGAGAATGGGCTACGCTGGTAGATTCCTCGCGCTTTTCAAGAGCTAGTTTGGCAGTGGTAATCTTAGTTATGAGTTTGTTAAGTATAATAAAGAGTGAGAGATCATGGGACTCACGGAGCAGCCTACGATACCTCCTAATTTTATGGCTCAGAGCGGATAATCGTCTGGCTGATTGACAACCAGAAACAATAGGAAGCTCCAGTGGGAGCAACCAGACATAGTGATGACAGTACATTGCCATAAAAAAATATTGGCTACGCTTTGTGTGTCACGAGAGAGAAAGTACTCGTCCCAGGTTTTGTGGCGCAACGGGCTCCGAGGGTGCCAGGGGAAAGGATGCAGGAGCTTAAGGAGAGAGGGGTAGGATAAAGTTTAGTACTCGTCCAGCTGCAGTTGACAATACGATGATCGCTATCAGGGAATTTCGGGCCAACTGTAGCGGTGAGACACTGATAACCGTTGACGAGGGCAATGTCCAGGGTGTAGGGAACGTGTGTTGGATGCCTAACAAGCTGGCACCAGCCTTCGACATCAGGTTGGGCAAGCAGAGGCAAAAGACGCAAGGGTGATTTTTGTTCAAACAAGGAGATCTTAGGAGGGTTGAGGTCACCATCGTTTATTTTTTGGGTGAGGTAGAGTTTGAGTGTGGAAAGGAAGTGTGGATATTTGGTTGATCGAGCTAGCTGGGTGTGCAGAAGGCATGTATAAACAACCGAGGATGAACGGCGGGTTGGCCCGACAGGCGGAAATCCAAACAGGGTCTGAAGTGTCCATCAGTAGTGGAGTGTCACTGGGGGAGACTTCCATTTCTGTTCTGGAACATATGAGGCAGCCACCGACACGGTGTTGGGAACGATCGGAACGGAAAATAGTGTATCCCGGAAGGGAGATAAGGGCGTCAGGCGTGCTAGGAGATAGCCATATCTCAGTAATGCATATGAAGGTTGGACAAGCTATGGTGGAGATAAGTTGGATGCAGTGCAATTTAGGTAAGAGAGCGGGCGTTGATTAAAAGGACAGAAATATTAATAGCGGGATCACAAGAGGTGGGTAGGGTGACTAGTAAAAATTTGGAAAGCCCGGGGAGGTTAGTGTGGAATGGATTAGGGACAGGGGAATCGGGGGCTCTCAAGTTGGTGGGCGAGGTAGGACCAGTTAAGGATGTGTAAGAATAAGATGCTGGGACATACCGTGATTGGTGCGGAGACAGCGTCTGGGTTGCAGTGAAGGCAGAGTTACAGGCTGGGTCCAGTATTCGCTTGTAACAGCGCTATCAACAGCATCAGATGGTGGTACCATATGTGGCAGGGAGATGGTCTTGTTGCTAAGAGACAAGCAGTTACTCTGTTGCGGAGGTGTAAATGTGCGGCGGGGATTGTGTGGTTGAGTCTAGGGAGGAGGGAGTAGCAGCTGACAAAGTAAGCGTTCAGGTGGTCGGCTATATTGACAGGAAGGGTGATAAAACTACCGTCGGTGGAACGCAGACAAGTAACTGAGTGACTGTTTGGGGTAATTTACGGCGAGAAGAGTCTCTGAGAGTGGTGCTATCTTCACGGCATTCGATGGATACCCGTAAGGACTATCGGTCAGTTGAGAGCTTGCTGATGAGGAGTGTTAATGATAAACCCCTAGATTTCCAATATTCTCTGCCAACTCGGTGTATTTTAGTATCCGAGGTTTTAGTAACTTTTCATAGCGAGAGATATCAGGGTGAAAACTTTTAATGGGAGAAGCAAGGTAGGGAGAGCCCAGTAGGTTTTGGTAGATATCACAAATGCGCTGTGTGTTTGTTGAGAGGAAGAAATTGGTGCAATCCCGGGAGGCCAGCACGGATGAAAAGGTCAGTAAAGTATACGGAGGCAAGAAGTGACAGAGAGAAGGACTCGGAGGAGCAGTTGCGCCGTAACTGACTGCGTTGCACGAAACGACGAAGTGGCCGCTTTCTAAGAAGAATGGACCAACTCTGGCCGTAGCCAGATGACCCTTATTTAAAAATATTAAAGGTAAGATATGTAGGCCACGACTGGGGCTACGTATAACCTGGGACCGACCCTTTACAATAAATTGAGCAAGCAGCGAGGCGTAAAGATTAGGGCCCACTAGGAGGCCAGGAAACATCTGGTAGGTTGAATTCACCCAGCACAAATTTAGACGAATGAGGAAGGGCATGTGCAGTGGAGATAATGCGGGACAAGGCAGTAATAGAGGTGGGAGTGAGGACCGGTGGTGAACAGGTACAACCTACCAGTACGGGTCCTTTCGTCTGTTTTGTGGAATTCCTTCTAGGCTAGAATCATCAAGAGGGTTGCACAAAGTTCCGATTTGGAACAGATGGCACAGCCTCCACCCATTGAGCTTCTCCTGTCAAATCGGTGGATATTACATTCAGCCGGGTTTCAGCTGAGAGCCATGTTTCAGACTTGGTCGTGCAACGGTGATAATGGCTCGGAGACTACGGAGTTTTTGCAGCAGTGAGCGGGCGTTAAACAGCATCACTGATGGGTCCATTTGCAAGCAAACCGTACCAATTGGAAATTTGCTTAAATCGCTTATGGTGAAGTTCGGTACGATGAAGAAATGGGTGGGAGAAGTAAGGGTTAATTAAGTAGAGTTGATTAGGTCTGTATCCGGATAAGGTTGAAACGTATTCAGCACTGGGAGTAGGGGGGTGAATAGTGGGTGAAGTAGGTTTGAATCTACGGTAGAATTTGGAGTATGATATTCGTTAGGGGTGGGGAATGTCTCCGGAAGATTGGCGTGCATGGAGAGTTTTCGTACAGTCGTTCGCGTCATCAAGGGGTTTATAGGGTATATAGTACAGAAGGAGGCTTTGGTGTGGGTGGATGAGTGGCACTCGAAAATTGTCTACAGTTGGGACGGCCCTGGGTGAATGGGATGGTGGAAGCACATAAGGGTCTGAGTTGGCTGCCGGTATTTGAGGACGTAAGGTTACACCAAGCAAGTGGTACGTGTACTTGTTATGCACTTGCCATGTAATTATGAGGAGACCGGAACAAAGTCGGGTTATCTTGTGAAGAACAAGGGAAAGATTTCCAGGGTGCAGTTGAGGGCGCGTCATGTATCGCAGACTTGAGGATAGGTGTTTGAGTATTGAGGCGTATTTTGGCGGAGGTGGAACGCGGAGAGGCAGCAGGTCAGGGGTTCTGTGACGAGAACAAGTGCTATTAACGACTGGTGTAGTCATTGCTGTGGCTGAGAGACTTGCCGAATCAGGTAGTTCAGGAACTGGAGACAGTTCTGCTAGGCCGATTGAGACATTTGCAGATTTCATGGGTGGTTAAGCCAGAAGTCCACTCGCAGGAGCGATGGAGGGCTCAGGGTCTTGTAAGGTCATGAAGCTAGAAGCTACTGAATGGTTTGGTGTGTCCACTGAGAGCACAAGGGTACCATGGGAGTGTGAACGAAAGTACTGGCGGTCGATGGCGCAACAGGTTTGGTTACGGCAGCAAATGGGGCCGGGTTTACAGGGGAATAAATTGACCAATGGTTTGCGATGGGACACGTGTGAGTTTCATTCATAGAAGCTTCAGAAGTCTACACGCTGGAGGCCTGGATGCACATGTGGGCTATCTTAGCACATCTGAGGCTCAATTTGGTGGTCGACATGGATTGGACTCTGGACGTACGAACAGTCGTGAACAATTGCTTCAGCGCTGTGCAAAAAACAGGTTGTTTATATGCCTTGCTAACTGCCAAAATAGCCGAAATAATCTAGCCACATGGTGTCCCTTAAATTTTCGCCGGCGACGAAATCAAATGGATCACATCGCCATCGGTTACCGACGAAGCGGATCAGTAGCTGACCGCCAATTGTTCGCGGATCACAACGCTCGATTTTGCTCACTTCTGTATTTGTTTAAAAAGATCACGTAACGTGTGGACAAATAGCCTTGCGACCGAGAAACGGGCAGATCTCGATGTTAAACGAAGCGAAAGGATAATCTTTTGAGTCTATTCTAACTGTCCCAGCATCCTATGTGAACTATTGCAGGACCGCGATCGCTACATTTTTGCAGATTGTTGGGGTTTTGCCGAGCTACCAGGCTCTCCCAACCACTGTATATCATGGAAGACAGTGGAACTGCTCGGATCTTGGCGAATTTTTCTCAATGGTTACTTAGATATTTTGGTTTAAAGAATTATCAGGTTCAACTCAGAGCGAGCTTGCTCGCCGACCATGAAGCCTGGAGGACACGGGAGTCTAAAGAAATGAAGGAGGCACAGAAACCCAGTCGGTTTATATGACTGGCATCACTAGTGAGCGAATCGATTAAGGTTGAGAGTAGTGCGACCCTGAAAGAGAACAAATACCTTGACCACTGGGTCGAATAATTCAGACAGCAATTCTGGTGGCCACCTGCTGCTACTCAGTAGGAGCCAACAACTGAAGTAAAACCATGGGCACTGAACCAGAATTCCCTATGGCCTTGGGGTTTATGGCTGCATACGCTCTCCCAAGCCTCACTTGGCTGCTGGTTCGTATGAATGAGACTGGATCGAGGGCAGTAACCGGGATTCCAGTCTGATATCGGCTGGATCGACCAAGTGTTCACACACAGCCAACTGTGGGAATGCCATCGTAAGCGTTAAACGACCCCTAGGTATTAGCATACCTGGATTTTTAAAGCGCACTCGACCTGGTGACTGGTACGCTCCCCTTCATGTGTTTTTCCAGTAAGAAATGTCCCAGAAGTTTGGGACAAGTTCTTTGTGTTTTTAGAGATATACGGGGAACTCTCCAGAAGCTCTCGTGCGCAAAGTGGTGTCTGGCAACGATTGCCACAACTCTATTCTTATTTAATTTTGTTGTCGACAAGATAATGGGATGAAAGTTTGAAGGTCCTAAGAACCGTGGTTTTCAAGTAGCTGCTGACAAAAACATTGCCGATCTGGAACATACAGAAAAAGGCTCAGGTGTTTGTAAGCAGACTGACTGAAGCTGTACCGTCCTTTCGGTATGTGCTTTTAAACCACAAATGTAAAGCCATGCTTCTGGATAGGCAGCCAATGAGCACACCAGTTACAACCCAGGAGAAGGTGCGCGAAGTTTTGGAGCGTTATAAGCATCTTGGAAGTTGTGTTATTTTAGAAACAGTCTAATTAAAGCCAATCCCTGAGGACGAAGTTAGATAGCGAGCTATCGGGTTTGTAACGTGTACTTTCATCAAAAAATGTGTCCAGCGCCAGAAGCTGTGTTGGTTATGCTATGTATTGCGCACATCGAAACACTGTGCCGCAGAGGCTTCTGTTTTCTGTGACCAACAAAGCGTAACAGAAGCAGAGAATTGACCAACCTTTGGCATGGCGGCAGGTTTCAAAAAAAGATTACGAAAAGTCCGGGTACTGTCTGTGCCACCCACCCTCTCGAGTAAGGACCGCGTGATTTCCACTGTTTTGCAGGATATGGTTTCTGTTCGATGTCAATAGCGTTCTTGTGGTCAGTTCTATTCACAGTGTCTGAATGAGTGTCTGTAAGTGTAGGCACTCAGGAATGACTGTTGTAGACTAGCACTCAAAGCATCCCACGTCAAGTTTTCTTCCCTTCCTCACAAAAGGCTTTTCAAATAAACTGCGGCATTGAGGCATTATTGTTGAACACTGCTGTCGATGATGCTGACTACTTCCGACCATTTCTATTCCGATTTACTAGCATACGTACAGATTCGTGCCACCTATTGTCATGCTGATAATCGCGATATCAGAGCAAACAACTGACCAGTGGTCAGTATAGATTTACATATTCGTGAGCTACTCGAATCAAGCACAAAGCCCGAGCCATAAACATTTAACACACAACTTGTTTTAAGAATGTCCTTGAGCGACAGGCAAAATAGCCGCAGATAAATGGTTGAAGAACTGTTAGAATTTAGTACTCAGTTCAGTGTCTCCGAAAAAACAACCGCTGTTTTGCTTCCAACATCAGCGCAATGTAACGAAGTACCCAATCACACTTATTAAAAAATGGTCGATCAAGGACAAGTTGAAACAGTTATCTGTTAATAATAGATGAGCCTGAAGGTGAAAACATATCTGGGGTGGGGAAATCATAAGGGTGTGGGTGTGCTGACGGTGCCGCATGGGCCACACGCACTCGAAAATCGGTACGGAAAATGTGAAGCAAAAAAGACCAAAGAAGACCAAATTTATACAATCATTTGAACGAGTTCAGAATGGGGGCAATTTGAACGGAGTACGAGAAGGCTTTCATTCACATTCAAAATGTCACTAATCAGGACTAACGGAATGAGTTGGTCATCGGAACATGGTTGGTCGAAACATGCAAAATGAGCGGAGTTTGAATTAAGCTGACACATAACAGGTGATACGACTTGCAATAAGTCGGAGGGAGAAGGAAGAACTGGAAGAATACGTCTTTTGTTGTGTGAATGGAGTGCAATAAGATTAGACAAGCTCTGTTGGCTCTGTATCCAATGTACTTTTAGATAAATAAGAGGTGAACATGAGATCTTTCAGTCTACCAACACAAAGCAGACAAGAATCACTGAATAACAGAGGGATGTTTTATTGCACAGGATGGGGGAATGGCATATGAAAGTTTCGGGTGTGTTGAAACACCAAGGTTCAGTTGGATTGTTTCAACATTGATAGATTGTACTGGATGAGGCAAGGTACAAATCCGGTTTGAATGCAAGATTTATTATGAGATATCATCTCTCCGGAAGCCATCCGAAAGACTCAGGGTGACGTAAGATCTGGAATGAGAACAAGTGAGCTACTGGATCAGTGGTTCATAAAAAATAGCCTACGGTAAAGAAACAGCTATACGTCATTTGCAAATCAATTTGGTTTTTGCGAACCCAGCTGAATCTCCTGTTTGTGATGTTTTCAGGCAACTGAATGTGCTGCACCGGGCCGCCTCATGTTCCAGTTGCTACGATATTCGAGATATGGCGATACATGTATATACGTAATGCACTACTCATAAGGTTGCTGAAAATTCTTCGACAGCCCACGACCGGTTTCGCCCTTCTTGGGCTCATCAGGTAGCTGTACGTCAGTTTAAATACCGGCGGATAAACGTCACTTTGCCTGTTTGCTTTACGGAGATAGATAAGGGAATCCGAAAGAAGTCTGCATTAATATCGACAAATATATTCTTATTTGCGCGGGAACTTTGTTTGGACAAGAGATTCAACTGATTTCAGTTAAAACCTACGTCTTTAATGGTCCGCTTGTGATTACCTTGTTACGTTAAGACATGTCTACATTAACTTCGATATGATTTAGCTTATCGTCTGACTGACGGGAAAAAATCCACACCTTGAAAGCCACACTTTGATCTCCCCGCGAACATTCCCGGTGATGACTCCGCGAAGCTCTTTTATTGTATATTGATAACTAACATATGAGCAGTCAACTCCAAATAAAACGGTCAAGCTAATATTGTGGAATCTTCTGAGTGTCATTGTGTACGTTGAATTGGCAGCGACGCACTTGTTAGAAAAGTTCTGGTGCTCATGTTTCGGGAACAGCAATATTAGGACTTTTTGATGCGCGATCGACCGTCTTCAATTCATGGGAACCTAATTATTTTAAATCTGGAAACACTGTCTCCAGAATCACCCAGCAGGTCTCTCTCAGCCATCCAAAGCTTGTCAGCGAGTGTATTTGATGGGTGGGCGCATCGATTATGCCACCTTTAGTAGTTCATTTCTATAGCTATCCATCTGACGCAGAAACTCTGCTGTTCATTTATCGAACCACTGAATCCATGAACGTTAAGATTTAGTATTTAGGCCTCCTATTTGTAGTTCTTTGGGTCAGAGAGTATTATGCACTGACAGCACTAGCTCCTAACATTGTTTTCTATAGATCTGCGGTCCTTTTTAGTTTGTCTTTACCGACATAGCATGTCTTCTGCAAGAGTGAGTGCACATTTTGTCGCCTCAAGAGGTTATGATCAGTTTTGATTACCCATAAACAAACTAGGATCACGAGTGCATTGTTGGAAGCATCGAGACAGAAATGTGTACAAAATCGTCAAACTAAACATTGTTTGCTGTGACTTCGTGGTACAATGGACGATGGATCAGTATGTCTGAGACTATCCCCCACAAGTCTCTAGTCTGCATTTTCTAACCTTACAATGTCCAGAAAGGATTCCGCTACCTGAGGTGCTTCAAGTAGGTTTTCGCGCTTAGTTTTATTTTCCATACATGCATATTTTATTTTCTTCTGGTAATCTGCCAATAAATTCTGAGTTAATTTCCAACCGTTCCCGCTAGCTAGTGATCGGATACGGATATATACGGATATATATATATATATATATATATATATATATATATATATATATATATATATATATATATATATATATATATATATATATATATATATATATATATATATATACTACCCCACCAACCAAGAATAGGAGTATTACGACAGACACGGTTGGTTCTATAATGTTGTCAATGCATGTGAAGGAAAACGTAGGCTACAGTTTTAAGAAAGCCCTTTGTGGCTCATCCAGTGCCATCTCAGTTCTCCTTTGGGGCCCAGTATGCCATGGGCGGTGCGCATTACTGTTGTTTCCCCCTAGGATTAGCTCGACTGCAAGGTTTTGCGTTGATTTTCAGGTTTAGCTGATACGGCGGGGTTTCACAAAGAAGCGCGGTGGCTTGAAGGCTAGCCATCTGTTTTCAAAAGCTTTTTTTTTCAGCACATTTGTGACTGTGAATCAGCGTAAAAAGCCCTTATCTAGATGGATGAGCTGTGAAACCTATAACATAACAGAAAAGACAAGCTACATTTTCCCACGCTCTTGCAATCTATGTTGATGAATCATCTCTGAAACCAAAAGAACCCGTTTTAAAAGAATCCGAATTACTACTTACCTGGCGAGTCTGTATCAATGTAAGTGTAATCATCAAGGTCGGTTGGCCCTTTATTGTCAGACCTGTCAGCTGTATCGGATGTCTTAACAGTTCCGGCTCGTCTCCGTCCGATAACTAGACCTGACAGTGAAGACGGTGCTCCGGAAGTTGACCCCAAAGTCGTTTTTTCACCCCCTGTATGTTTACCAAACGTAGTGGCCAGATTCAATTGGATACTGGAGACACCAAACGTCCGTTTTGTGGCTGCGGAAGGTTGAGGGACTAATTTTTTTAGATTTCTGACCACAGAATTTGGAGGCGATGTAGTTGGTTCTGTTGCGTTTTCCGTGCTGATCGACTGAATAGCTGAAGGAACGGCCGATGTGTGTCCGGCGGGATGAGGGGTTTCCATCTCAGTAGCCTCTGACGCCACTACTGCCTTTGAAGAATTTGCTTCGCCGTCGTTGAACTTTGTCACGTCTTGTTCTTTTGCCACAAGCTGCGTCGGAGCTGCCGTTCCACGATAGGGGGTGTACAGTGGCAGGGGGTTTCCTATTAATGCTGCAATTCGAAAAAAGGATTTTTTGACAACGACTCTGTCGACGGACCACGTGAACAACATCAAAAAGATGAACAACGATAGCAGTATTCTGTGTAATTCGGCCATATGTAGTCAAAACAATGATGCCGCATTCACAAGTGAAACGATCAGAGGATCGGTACCGTTTTGGAATGCGTGAAAGTCCAAGTAGATTTATTATTTATTAAGAGATGGAAGCTTTTGCCAATTAGGAGAATTGCTAATTCAAATTTCGTATTATTTCGGTATGGTACAAAAGGTGAACAACTGATGAAGCTAGCAGAAGCAGATATTTAGTGGAACCCTAAATCGATCGGAAAAGCCCGATAGATGTGCAAGCACCTAATGCTTGGAACTAGTGCCTCCATTTCTTAGGTGAACACGTTTATTGGCTACTGAATCAGTGTGTACTGCACAACCGCCTAAGATAATATCGGTGAAAGCGCTTCAGGATTTGCATCAAGGGAGACTCTGAAAACATGAGAGGTAGCAACCTGATATAAAAGATCACGTGTCCAATTTCTCCACAGCCAACTTTTGAGTCCCAAGAAGGATGAAAGTTACTCCGTGGCCGAGCTACGATATGTAAGTCCAATAAACTCCAGAGTTCCTCCCCGAATCAGGCAGAAAACACTAGTGATCGGTTGATTGTCCAGTAGCTAGTCATACCAAAAACGATATTCATAAGCATCAGCAAACATCCTTGGGGGTTACGAGACAAAACAATCAGAATGTACAATTAGATATTTTGTCAGTGTGACAATTCTACACTTCTCTCGTGTCTACTGTCCACTTTCTGGTGGCCTAACGTTGACTCCTTTTAGGTACACTCATGTGTATTCCGGGCATTCATTTCTTGTAAAACCGACCACTCTTCTATTTCTCTGGGTACCGAGGATACTGTACCATTATATCTAGGTAGAAAAATAATTTCACCCGGAGCGCATTGGTTTGCAGCTACACTAGATAAGTAACAATAACTCGACGGATGTGACGCCTGATGAAGAAAGACGGTTTTAGACATGGCCTTTTTTATCCTGGTTTGTTAGATCAGCTCGATAATTTGCTTGCAAAAGTTTCGTCACCTATCGAAGCGAGGACCCATGATCAAAGGTTTCATATTCCACGCCAAGGATAAAGACCATTACTTAACCACTTTAGAACCTACCCTGAAAAGAAGCAGGATGTCTAAGAAGGGCCGATAGTAGACCCAGCAGACGGTAATCTTTGCTTTTCTGCCATTACGTTACCATCGCTTAGATTCCTATATATCCTTGAGGATTGGTTAGGAAATAATTTATATTCCATATTTCATATACGTGGGCAGGGATTCGGTTAATCTTGACTGCAAGAAATCTCAGAGAATGACGTCCTTTTATAACAAAGAAATACTAGGCTTACCCGAAGACCGACCGGGAGAAGCTGCTGAGATAGTAGCAGACCGCATAAGGTTCGGCTGTCCGACGGTTCCCTGCGTAGATACCCGTAATTGTTCGCCGCTTGGTGGATTAGTCGACTGAGTTCGGATAGCCTGCGAATGAAGACTGATGGGCTTCTGCAAGGCGTCGGTTTTGCCTAGGACATACGGGCCAGTTCTTCCGTCGTCGTTATCAACCTCTTCTGGATTGGCTAAGACAAGGATTATCTTTCGCGGGTCGTATTCAGCTGCTGGGCCAAAGATATCGGTCACCCGGTCAATCAGTACCTCAACCACACGAGTTTGTCCTCGATTATCCACAAACTCCATCATATTGGCCACTTGAAACCTGCAAAAACAAGGCAGGGAAAATTCGGCTATCTAGCTGTTAACATAAAAGTTTTCGTTGAAATGAAATCTTACTTGCGCAGTTTCCTGAACCATGTGCTTAGCTTTTTGATTATAAATTCCATGTTAAACACTGTTGATCCAATCCTAGAAGCCTGGTGCGAGTCATTTTTGAGCTGACTTATCTGGTGGCGCTCTTCGGCTTTTAGCACATTTACTAGAAAATAAGTCATAAGTCCAGGAGTAGAAAGTTGAACTCAAAAAGCCTAAATTAATTCGTAGACAGTGCCGTACCACTGGTGTAAATCAAACACACAGCTCTCTACATTCTTCAATACTGAGAGCTTGGGGCGAATTTCTAAAGTGAAGAC
Source organism: Clonorchis sinensis (assembly GCA_003604175.2). Classification (NCBI taxonomy): domain Eukaryota; kingdom Metazoa; phylum Platyhelminthes; class Trematoda; order Opisthorchiida; family Opisthorchiidae; genus Clonorchis; species Clonorchis sinensis. Next base: position 20,543,185 of record CM030370.1, read on the forward strand.
TTACAGAAAACCCTTAGCAAACCCCTGCTAGATAGTTCAGACAAGTAACCAACAGATGCGGAGTGTTACTCCTTAGAAATACCTATCGTGCTTTTATTTTCTTTTGTCTCTTTCATTAAGAAGCATTGTCATTGCTCATAATTCAGACATGTGTGGACCTCCCGAGACTTTATGCGACATGCAGAATAGTGTGAAATAACAACAAGGCTAGTGTATACATTCCATCGAAAGCCGTTTGAGTTGCCCAAGAATCTGTTTATGGATTCAAGCAGGATTCCGATCTGAGATCATGCGTTTGATGTTCTCTATCGTGATTGGATCAATATGACCAAAACCACGGTTCATTTGAGTCATTTGAAAGATATCGCAACGAATATGAGAAACTGTTTTGCTCAGACGGATGTCGGATAAAGCCAAAAAGCGTAACAATGACATTTGCTAAACCAAACGTTTTGGTAGCCAATTTCCTGGTCATTTCCTATGGATACGATTCCAAGAAAACAAGTAAGTGTTGCAAAAGTTGCAATGTGGTTGTAGGAAGTCGTCGAGAGTTGCACATAATTGGAGAAGAGGCGTCCCGGTGACAAAACAAAGTCTTCAGTTTACGTTAAAAAGTCAGACGGGCCCAACAAATGTTCCAGTTTGTACCACATGAACACGAATAATGTGCCTTGGTCGACCAAGATGTGCATGAAGTTTTTAAGGGATCAGGAAGTCACATCGTACGGAATCACGCGTAGAATCGGCGATAAGCACTGTTATCTGCGCGGTTGAGATCGCTGAGATTGTCAATATTACAGTATGAAAGAGAAGTTTACGGCATCATGGGCTTCCAGTTCCCTGAAACACAAAGTTCAGTTCGTTACACGAGATGGAAAGTCAGTGGCAATTTTCCGAACTCCTATTCTAAGCAAAGAGCAAAAAGAAGAACGGTGTGATCCCTCATATCTACTTTGTGATGCAATGGTTTGTTTCTCAGTACATCTGATATAGATATGGGCTCATACACGATTACCGAAAATTTCCCATTGAAGAACCTATAGCGCGCAGTAACAATTCCAGCATACAGCAAAAACATGCTTTCCAATGAGATGGAGAAAGAGTAGAGAGGCCACGTGATGAAATTTCTGCGATAAGCGTTCATAGTTTAGTAAGAAACTTGTAAAAATGCTACATTTCGTTTGTAAATAACGACCGGCTTATTCAATTCCCACCATTGGGTAGAAGTCGTCTTAATAGTGTTTTGTACCCCATCAGCAATTTCGTAGGAGAACACAATTGCTCTTTAATTCAGGGGAACCAAATTCGGAAGTTCTGTGTTCGGATGTTCTGTGTTGAATTGGTCAGAGGAAGTACACCCAAGTGAAACCTCCGGGTCTCTCTGCTCATCAGCTAGGCATTAGAGAGCGTGACTTTCAGGATCATGTCTATTCCACCTGTAACAACTTAGCAGGTATGACAAAACTTATTAGGTGACAATTTTCTGTAGGGCAACCGTCCGAAGTTTTCCATTTTTCGTGTTCTACTGGAAGGTAACAAATCTATGGTCCTTCAGTGCCTAGATGAAGTATACAACAGAAAACGGAATAGCAAATCACAAGAATGATAACATACTTGGGTCTTTGACGTAGTACTGTTGGTGCGAACATGGTACCAAGGTTGGCTGAATTCATTTGGTTTTCCGCTTGAGAGGCGGCCACCCTAAAAGTAGAAAAAATTTATTCACCGTAAGTGGGATTGTGGTTGGCAACATGCTCCTTGCAGCCGAAAAGTACGGTTATCCAGAAAGTCACCGAATTGAATCCTACAAAAGATTCATATGATTCGCACTGCAGATGATTCCGACCAAAGATAAGATAGCCATAGAGTGCTTCTCTGCATTCCAATCTGGACTGTTTTTGTTTTGAGGATTAAATTTCAGTCGAAGCTCCAAGTATCCCGACTGCCTGCAAAGTATCTAAAATAGCTAGTTTATTTCGCGTAAAACTCTGGTGGTAACCTTTAAGCCGTAAACCCACAAGCTTTTGCCAAGTGTCAGTGCATATCATTGCATATTCATGGCAACGGCAACTCGCAGGGCTACTGATAGATAGGTCGTAGATCCAGCCAAAAGCTATGGCGGCGGGTAGACTAACTACTTTCAGGTAGGCAGTAGCCAGAAATCCGACGGATATCCGACGACCTGGTGAAACTAACAGACAATCAAAAGTGTGAGCGAAACCAGTTGCAATCGGTTTCACTAAATGAGGTCTCCTAATCAAGACAAGCGTTGGAACAAAAGTCCGCCTAAGCGATACAGTCAGAACAGCTTTGGACAAGCAAGTGCTCAGCATCATGTGATCTTCACGTCTTCTGGAGTTCCGCTGCCCGGACACTGTAAATGACACTGGAAGTTGTTCTTTGAAGTCTTATAATATTTTCATGGGAATATATTGTCTTGCTAACTAATAATTAAAAGGAACACGAGGAGGATTACCAAGTACGAACTCTAATGGCATACTTTTGGTAATAAAACTATTAGATGGTGCAGCACAATCAGAAGAAAAAAGTTTTTTTTTGCAACGAGATCGCAGATACACTGACGTCTTAGGCCAGCTCCCAAACTGAGTTTCCAAATTGATCCAACAAATATGACTAGATACCGACGTTCCAAACAAAAAAATTGAAGAAACGTAAATGGTAGAGAAATTTGATAAAACACAAAAGCAGCAGGGAAAGTACGCGCCGTATGAACGAATTGGCGCTCCCTGTTTGGACCTCACCAAGCAAGAGGAAAATTGGTGGTTCGTATCAGTTCTCAAGTTTTACGAACTCCCCCTCTGGTTCTTTTATACACCAACCATTCGCACCTCCCCAAAATAGCAACAATTGTTCTCTTGTGAATGCCATGCACGGAAGCACTGACAGTCTTTAGCTCTTAAGGTGTTGAGTAGATGAATGGGGTATCATATGTGGTTTTTAAATGCACAATTAGGAAACTGGGTAGTTAGCTGATAGATTACTTATTCTGTAAGCGAGTTCAAAGACTCAAACATAGGCACGACTTCTAGTTCATCCTGTGTGTATCTGGACTACTCATATGAAGATAAGGAAGAAGTTGAGGGTGAATTACTCATCCCCGTTGAGACACCCTCAGCACTTATAGGGACACCCCTTCGTGACTGGAATAATTAACCTGGTAAGACCATGCAATTGCCGTTGGTTGGTGCATTAACAATGATTATGTATTAACAAATGATTTTCTTGCCAGAAATGCCCTCTAATGAAACCAATCGTAAATGGTTGGGATTGTGTGATCATCGAACTGCTCGTTTGTTGTCTAACCATACACCTCGGTTTCTTTAACTGTACACTATATTTCGATTGCGACACCCGTGCTGCCGTGTACACATCCTAATCTAATTTATCGTCTAGGCCACGTCACGTTCAGCGGAGAAGAGATGGATGGTGATGTGAAATAGTGAACCGGCAATGCTAATGACATGAACCACTTAAGCCGACCGTGAATCAAGATAAATGAGCAGCACTGTGGTTCTTCCAGGAAATTAAATCGGTCGTAAATTATCTTAGCATCTTGAGGAGGCACTGCAATGGATAAAAGACAACTGCGGCCGAAAATGTATAATCCATAGAGGGTGGAGAATTTCCTGCTTCCCAGAATCTTCCAAAAAGTCCAGAATTTTGCTGCCTTGCACAACCGTTTAGTCGCATTTAACTTGGATAAAAAAGAAAAAAAACAAATATGTGTCGACGTTCATGTTCCTCTCCTGGCACACACCTGCTCTGTCTACATCTGAATGGGGAAACACCGGACTAGGGTTTACTACTTATTAGAGCTCAGCAGTAGTGCGTACCCCTGACCAGGCTATTATGCGCCCAGAATTATGCGTATGCTGGTTAAGATCTTCGTATAACATTGGCTGCGGTGGGCGAACTGATGGCGGTTCAAATATGCAGGGCACCGGCTGCTTAATTGATCGGCTGCGTTGAGGTGCATTCCACTTGATGACGTAACAACAATCAGTGACGACGCAATAGTTAAGTGGAAATCCCCGAAAAATACGGCGTAACCTATACATGTAAACAAATGTTTTGTGTGCCTTGATCTCCTAGAAGGAATAGCCAACAGAGCTGATCCGCCTGCTGTCCCCCATTCAAACTACTAATGAAACAAGGAATATTTTTTCCACCTTTTGATACATAGTAGTGCATTGTTAGGAAAAAAGTAAACTCTTTTGCTTTTTATAGGAATTTTCTAATTTCTGATTTCTCTAAGACGTGCAGGTAAAGGGCGTCAGGAAACACATCTCTCAAGAAACCAAAGCGAATAGGCTTCATTGTATCGAGTAAAGTAGGTGCCCCAGTGCGAACTACCCAATATGCCTCCTCCGAAATTATCAGGGCTGCGTCGCAATCGAGAAACTCGAATCGGATGATGAACTAACGTTATCTGTGAGGCTTTTACGTGCTCATTCCTTGAGAGCTGCTCTCTTAGATCAAAGACCAATGATCAGAAAGTGTTTTCTTTTGCGACAAAGCCAGAGATACCCCTGGACTTCTTTGGGCAACATCCTTTGTAGCTTAACTGCACCAGTACGAGAAAAATCTCATGTCAAATGCAATGATGATCTGTGATCAAATTTCATCCCGTCAAGCCATGGCACGTCATACTGGCGTCAAGGTGAACCTGAAACATACGAGCACACACTCATGAACTAAACAAGCAGAGTGGGAACCCGCACCATGGTGCGATTTCATATGCTCTTACAAAGAACTGTTTCAGACGACTAATTTACGAACAGAGGTATATAAATTTTTCCAAGACGGATTAAACACATATAAGTAACTAAATGGTGTTACAAAATGTCGTGCCAGATGAAGGAAAGGCAGTTATCCAATTCAATGCTTTTTTTATCGTACAGAAGAGAATTACCTATTCAGATGATGAAATAGCAGACCAGCCAAGCGTCTATTGCCGGGAGTCAAGTGCGTGATGAGAAGTTGCAGTCGTTTGACCAGTTCTTTCACTCCTTTTTCATCTGCCGTGTCAAATACCTGATAAACATGACAACAAAATGTCATATACAGATTGAGAAGTGACGCATCACGTATTGCAACTGAATAGGTGAAACCGAAAGTCTCAGAACTATCTGCCTACAAACAGTCAACATGAAATGGATTCCTGTGGATGCCTAGACTTGCACAAAACTCACTCGTTTGTCTTTATTGTTCTTTAACTCAGCAGTAAAATACTTACTTGCAAACAATGGTCAGAAGTACAAGGATGGTTAGCATTGTATGTTGGCGCACACAGTTTTGACACTGTCAGCTAAACAAACAGTATTTTCCTATGCTCAAAATAGAAGCGCTCAGTCACTGGCTTCGCTGAATTTTAGAAGGCTGAAAAGAAATCTAGTGTTGATTTTTTCGCCTTTCGTGGAAAAGTACAGGGATGTGGTCTGCCACTATAAGCATTGGCAGTCGTAACCGCAGAATTTCCTGGTACACAGCAGGTGTTTACTTGGCAAGTGTCAAATATTTTTTCAATTCTTTGTCACATTAGTAAGTGGGGGTGAGATAATGGGTTTGGCAGGGAAAATAACATCTATTTAGGTTCAGACAAGATAATTGGTACTTGGGAAGGGAGTTTGGTGTGCAGAAACACCGCTTAACTAGGTATTCGCAACGATAAATCTGGATAAGCTGTAATTGTCTGCCCTTATTGGTAGGAAGTAATATATCAACTTGATAATCTTCAGGTAAATTCAGATTGAGCCTTTTTGTTTTGTTGAACTGCAGAAATCCTGTCGAAGAATGACCGGCGTTGAAGCCGGTTGGTATGGCATTCCGAGGAGAAATCTCTGCTTCAGGGCTGCTGCTACACAAAATCGATGAAGTAATTCTCTTAGTTTCAAGAAAATACTGAAACATCACAAACGAGAGATTTAGCTGGGTTCCAGGTGAGTCTCTCGCAAAAACAAAATTTGCTTGCAAATGAGTGTATTTCGCTGGTTTGTTTGTGATGCACAAAAGGCCCTTTGGCGAAGGTCGGTAATCAGCTTGTCCCTCTCCTGGATCCGTCTGAATTGCCCAAGCATACATTTAAGCACTACCCTTACAGGTGGAAATTCTGCCAAATAATGAAATGCAAACTCGTACGAAGATTCTCTGCACGAAAACGTCTTTGGTGCTGAGGTTATTTCATCATTTCCGCTGTTTTTGTTCCCAGAGTGCTTTTCTCCCCCAATGTTGTATGCATCCGAGATGAGCATACAGACATAAGGTAGCAACCGAAATCTACGTACTTTCTTTCGTCAGTTCCCCAACTTCTATACATAGATGGTAGCGAAACTCATTCAATGACATCTCGGTGCTGTTTGACTCGGATTGCAGAAGTTTCGATGACCAATACATGTTGTGATATGTCAACGGTCGCATTAGAAGAACAGTGACCAATACAGTGAAAAAATGAAGGGAGGATGTGAACGCCACTTCGATGATTAGTTCTGCTTGTGCCAGAATAAGCCTTCATCGAGTGCTTAAATTTTGTGCTATCGATGCCAGAGTGTGCTACCTGTCCTCCAGTCAGTGGGTCCCACTGAAATGCAAAAATAAACTCAGCAATTGATGTGAACTCTGGCAGTTCTACTGTGAAAGGACCTCCACCGTTAAAGAGGTGCGGCGCTGAGAATAAACGGTATCACGATATTTGTTCAGTCGGACGATGTAGCTGCCGTTTGGGAACTGCTATGGTGTTAGGAATTTTTGTTCTCTAGCAGTCAGATTGTGTCAGCCATTTAAAGCCTATTCAACATTACAGTCGTCCTTTCTCCTTGCCTTACTTGGTGAGATAGTGCGAAGACAGCTCGGAAATTCATACACCTACCTATTTTTTGAGCTTGGCGCTTACTGAGGGAAATAACTGCTTCAAAAAAGTTGCATTCAAAGTGCTTCAACTTATTAAAAATCCTTCCTGTCCGACAAATATTACCTAGTCATCATATCGCTTAGCATTGCCTCTATCCAAAACATCGTATACAAAAGCTTGATTACGAAAATTATCAGAAAAAACTGCAAGCCTATTCACAATCTATAAAGCATACGCTGGCCATTCATAAACTAAAACAGCTCATGAGTCACACAGGCCTTCCGCTTAAACTCCAGCAACCATGGAAATCTACATTGAGCAGTGTGAATTGCTTCAGTGAAATGAAATGATGTTACTCCCAGTTGGGGTGTGGGTTTTTGACACCACTGTCGAGCTGCTTTTGGCTATATTTTTGGAGTTCGTTCCGCAGTCGAGGTCCCTGATGGAGATTCTTAGATATATGAAAGAGCTTGACAGTGCACCTTGGAATTTAGGCGCAGATTTACCACATATGAAGAAAGAAATCCCCATTTCATTGTTACAATTACCCTCTCCATCTTCCCAGAAAACCTCTTTTTTCGGAAAACGCGTCATATTTATTGAATAGATTAGAGATGTACAGGTAAACATTCGAGATTGTCGGGGAAATCCTAACACCTCTAGCAAGTCATCTGCAATGTTTTGCTTGATTCTCAATGCGTATTTGAACTGAGCCTGTGGAGAACCATGAAGGTGTCAAAGGATACTAGCAAGCAAACCTGACCACACGCGACTACAATGAACACATATCGGCTGGATGAAGCTGGATGGAGGAGAAGGATAGTATAGTTTAGTAGGCCAGATTTTGATCACCAGCCGCAATTCATCGGCAGTTCTGCCTCTTGTGAGTTGTGGCAGATTGATAAATGTTCCTTTGTCCAGATGTCGAGTGTAGATTCTGATCGTTCATCAAAATTTGACTACTGACAACCGTACGGGAATAACAGTTACTGTTGGATATGGGCAACATCTTAAGACCGAATTGTTCAATAGTTACAATGACCACAAAGACTTGGAAGGGGTGATCTAGCATCATCCAAGATTGATTAGTGTTGGACAGACGGTTCAGCTCTACAATTAGGACAGTTAAAATACCCAGAAGAAGCATCAACTTGGTGTCCACTGGACTATTCTTAAATACTACCTAAACCGTGTGGAAGAGATTCATCACGTTTCACTGTTACCTAGTCCAAGGGAGCTTGCAGTATGCCTTTGAATTTCTGTCATCTTTGTCCATTTAAGGATAAACTTGCCTCCCCGATAACTGTAAAACAGTGAATTTAGGGGACAAGAATTTAGAGATGATTGCAATTAGTAAACCAGCCGTTTCCTCATTACTGAGGGGATCCCCTGTAAAGGGATTTGGAATTCGTCTAAATTAACACCAACGAAGCAAAACACACACGGACGTTACTTGACTAATAACTTGTATTCTGAAAATCTCCAGTTGGATCAACTTACTTTCCCAAGCTCCACAAAGTTGGGATAAAGGTTGTATGTGAGAAGTGGTTCTGGTAGCTAAAAACCAGAAAGAACATAGAATGAATGAGCTGGATTAAGTGCCATCTAGGGAAAATTTTAACGAAACATCCATCGGCGCACTAAATCAAAGAGCGGTTGACTGTGTGTTTGATCCCAATGGCAAGTATGAAACCGCAAACCGTCTGTAAAAAGATTCACATGGCATTCGCAAATGCCGTTTCATTTTTGTCCACAACCTAAGCAGTTAGTTTATTTGAAATTTTGCCAGCAATTACGAACAAAGCGACAATTTTTTCTTGCCTATTTTTCACCACAGGGACCCAAGTGGTTAGAGCGCGAATTTACTGATAGGAAGGTCCGTGGTTCGAACCCGACCTCTGCCTCTCGACTTCCCCTGTCTAGGCTTGGGCAACCTGGCAGTATCCCAGCCCTCGTGCAACCTTCGGGTGGCATGGCAGCTAGGCACCGAAACGGTGTTACGGCTGAACGACGACGACGATCGCACTATAGAAGTCCAAACCGAATTCTTCAGGCTCAGGCCAAGTCTATTTTAATAAATAAGTATAACTAGGCACTTCTATCTATTTGTCACTGTTGCTGTTTCAATTACGTCATATATCGGGTGAGAGGGCGCACGACACCATGCACACAGGAGGGAGACAGTGAACTTTGATCAGTTAGCTGAAGCCATCAAACTTCAGATAAGCTGTGGATGTTTGGAGTACATGGATGCTGTTTAACATAGAAAGTGAACCTATGGTCAAGATGAACGACTTACATCTAAGGCGGGCTCTAGACCCACAGTCCCCAAGAATCAGAATTTGTCAAAGTATTGTGGCTTTAAGCTGCTTTTTCTCAACGTCTACAGTTGTATGAATCATATGGATGGTTGGTTGTCTTCCATATAACTACAACGCACGCAGGCGAGGGCCTCTCTACAGACGCACATGAGCAGTACAGCGCAACTGCTTTTCACCGTGTTGATTCAACCGAACAAACTTATCACAGATAGTGAGATTCGGTATATGTTCAATTCAGACAGCCTAAGTGATCAGTCTGTGGAAATGCGGAATGTTACACTATCTCATATCCACCAAAACTTTTATTAGGGTCAATACTGTAGAAACAATAAAGCATATCAAAACCAGCGTTCAGCTGCAAACGAATCTGCGTCGAGCACAAAAGCATCAGAAGTCAGACTGCCCTGTATGACCCCGGCTGGCCAGCATTTCACAGCCAAATGGGTCAGTCTATTGAGCTGTTGCCAGTGCAGGCTTGTTGAGTTAATGGCTGGGAGCACGGCTCATCGATAAAATCCAAATACTTGGTATATAGCAAATTCAGTCAAGGATGCCTAAACGACATTCCAAATTTTCTCACTACTTTTGGGTCAAGCTTCTCTGTCAACATTTACTCTGTCTGGGCGATCAGGAAGTTTCAGCAGCCTCCATACCGCTTCGCTTAGTGATATCTTCCTGTAACCACTCCCCACTTCACCAGTTTGCTTATTTAGGTTATCTTACCGTCAACAGTTGAGCCGAACGCCCTCGATTTAGCCAATCCTAATGAAAAATAAGCAAAAATGATGTTTCATAAGGCTCATGCAGTCGTTTCTACATAGGATCCGTGCTCCATGTCAAATGCTTCAACAGGCTGCACTCCTTAAAATCGACTATAGTATCTCTTAAACAAGTGGTCAGGACTCACACCTGGTCATGAACTTTTAGCCACTCAAAATGAATCAATATTTTCGGGCTCTGCTCTCCAAAAGCCTGCTTCTACTACGGTTTTCTTCATGAATGTGAGCTGAACAATTTAGGAGTGACTTGATTCCAATAAACTTCTTTTACCTCTGTGCAGTTGTCCATTTGAACCATACTGATCTAACACACTAAAATTTGTCCAATTCTCTCTTGGTTGACTTACTGAATTCCAAAACCCAGAATGTTGCGCGTGTATGCTGGATGAAGCAGCCGTTACTTACAAGTGGGAATTAAAAAAAGAATTGGGACTACAATTAATCATCAGCACTCTACTTGGTTCCGATTTTTATGTGGCCCATGCGCGTCAAGCGATTTGTTTCTCTTAGGAATGAAAGTGCATCATCCATTGGGGAAAAGCTTAGTAATATCAATCCGAGCTGGTGCGAAGGCCCTTGAAAGACAACCAACACAAGCCTGTTTATTAGTACGTGGCTGCATGGCTACCGTAAAAGAGGCTATAATCATATGCCTGAAGCTGCCCACCCTACTTTATCCGCTAAGTCTAACAGACGCTGTACACGATCGAAATCACTGACAATGACTTATGCCAGAAACTTTATGCCAGTAGGCAATGACCAAGAATTTACACAGGGAAGTTTGAAACACTAGGTGATAGACTCTCTAAGGCTGACAGATAGTGCTTGCTGGGAGCTGGAAGAAGCTACCATAACCTCAATCAGCCTTATCCCTTAGTCAATCAGATAGAGGATACAGTCAGCAAGACAGTAAACTAGAAAGCCGAACCAGCAATTTGCTTTCAAAGGTCAGAAAAACATCCTGATAAGCAAGTCATATGTTCTCCTGAGGCAGCCCAAGGGATGCGTACCCCAAATGTCTTAGACAAGATGGAAGGAAACACGTGATATCCACTGCAAAACATCATTAGGCACAAGGTGCAGACGGGCTGAATCCTGCAGATCATCAAGGAATCGAATCAGTTCTGCTTCATTAATTCTCGCTAAGTTTGCAAAAGCGGAGGGAATATGTAAACGAAATGACGTCTTCAGATCCACAGTCTAAACTTGCTACTCCGATTCGGGTGGTAGCCTGGTTTCACTAAGAGATTTTTGATATGTTATCCCTTATATGAGCAATGACGGTGATCTGGGTTAATATTTTATGAGAAGCGAGTTCAATTAGAGCTGCTCTACGTAACACTTTAGGTTTTAACTCGACTTGATCTAGGAAGACGCACTTCTGTCTGGTCTCTATGGTGCAAGAAATGTCAGACTCCAGTGTATATAGATTAAGAAACATAATTTAGCGCACACCTTCGGGTTGCTAATTCATTTTGACACTGGCAAGTATATCAAACTTACTAGCGGGGAAAATCCTCTCCAGGCTGAGAAAGGCTCAGTCTTACGGTTCTCGTGCTGTTGCTCTCAGTTTAAAAAAATGCAGCTAGCATCAAAACCGGGAACAATACTCTTAGTTATTTGAGGCTAGAACTGGCAACTCACCGCAATTAGGCGCGTTTTTATCAGTCCGGCCAGAGTTAGTGGATTCTCCTGACTGAGTACAGCAATATCATCGGCTAGCTGTCCTGCCGTCGAAGGATGACTGGTCTGTATCATTTCCAACAAGCTTGCCACTTTTGCTTTGGATGCAGGTATCCGATAAATTCCCTGCAATTGGGACAGTATTTGAGCTGTGTATTATTCGTCAAGATGAATAAGGGCGAACCAGTGAGATATCGGTGAATAGTTCTATCTTACATGTGTTTCAAGCCCTCCTGGTTGCTTCTCAATAGCTGCAATACATCGAGCCAGCGGGATACAGGCTGCATTGTACTCTTTTTCCAAGTTGTTCGTCTGGTTTGTCAAATTGTCCAATGACTCTGCGGTAGCTGGGCCTGGTACAATGCCGACTTGCGAGGTGGGGGCGGACGGCTGACTCCGTTTACCCCGTATCGACTTTTTTGAATCCGGACGGAATAGACTCGAGCCAAACTCAACAATGGAGGAAAGCACGTTACTTCCAGTTGAAACGATCCCCGTCGGTTTGCCTCCTGGAGGCATGCTACTGTCAGTGGGTTGTTCGGTCTCAGAGTCCGAATCGGAATGGATTCCCGCTAAACAAATTTAGATATACGAATATATAGATCGTCGTAATTAAGCGTGGTTCTATTTGTTTTCCTGATTGTGCTTGGATAGACATTCGCCTGGACACTTCACTGGTGGTCAAATAATGCGGTTCAAAATATCTTGAAATTCAGCACGGTTGAAACCATATTAATCGAACCAACACCTGTGAACGGGTTGTCTACAGCATCTTGAGCTGTTTGACGACGTGACTGAAAAACAAGAATCCTAAACTTCACTTTTGCTGGTCTCTTAGTTTAGCCAAAGATGTATGTTTTTGGGAGGGCCAAAAAAGCCACCATTTAAATGGCGGAAAGGTATTCTTGTCACGAAAAAGCGGAACATCGAATGAGTTACCATTTTTTCTCCTCGTTGGGTTAATAGCGATGTTCTCCGATACAACCGTGACAACAGTAGTCATTCGGGCTTCGAGTTGTTTTCTGACCACACCAACAACCGAAGAATGAAAGGTGCCCATTTGATTTTTAAGTCTGGCCACCTGCTACGACATTCGAGATATTGCGATACATGTGTATACGTAATGCACTACTCATAAGGTTGCTGAAGAATTTTCAGCAACCTTATGAGTAGTGCATAACGTATATAAATCTGACGACGTTTGCCCGTGGTATTACAGCCTATAGTCAAAATTGTCTTAGCAAAAGTGCCATTCTTGAGGAGATGATCATTGGAAAAACGCGTGATTAGCCACCTCTCTATAGAGAAAAGCTGAATTTTCCTCACCAGTACACCAACAGTACTGTCACGATTTTCTTTTTTTTCGGGATTTGAGGACAGATATAACATTAAGCATCAACCATAATGAGATAGTTGTGTGAACCCGATATTTGCTCTAGACTTTAGAGGCTTTTGGAGCCACTCAGCTCTACAATCACCTTTTCCTCAATAGTAATCCAGTGGGTATTTTGATAACTCAAAGTCCTTGCCAATTGGGTTATTTAGAATGGGTAATCTGAGCAAAACCTAGTCATGCTGGATTTAACAAAGGATAGAACTATGCAAGTGAATAGGAGAAATGTCGTTCGGTTACATGAAGTCATGTCAGTAAATCGATAAAAAATTAGCTACTGTTTGTCTCTTCTTTTTTCATATCCGTGATGCGTATTGCATATGTGATATAATGTGCACGGCGTTGGGTAAAAGGAAGTCAGCTGTTGTCATGGAGCACAGTTAAAGTTTTCCGCGATACTGCATCTTCAAGTGGCAACTGCGGGTCAGTGATAAAGTACGTAGTCAATTGGAGGTCTCTTTTTTGGCCCTGGGAGTATATTCCATCAAGGGATATTGCTACATAAAATATTCTGGGCCAAAATGTGTCCCACAGAAATGAATGCTGACCAGTAGGAGTGTCTGTCCTAGCATGGAACGTAAGGAACTTTGAAGACAGGTGTACATTATTCAACGGTTTTGATTTAAAGTTCAACGCACATTTATATGCCCGTCTTTTATGTGTTGTTCGCGCGGATAATGGACACTGACAGTTGCTTCTAAGATAAAATAAAGATAATTGTTCAGCTGTAACACCCTTTCGGTGCCTAGCTGCCATGACACCAGAAGGAAGCACGAGGAATGGGATACTGCCAAGTTGCCCAAACCTAGACAGGCCGGGTTCGGACCATGGACCTTCAAGTCAGTAAGTTCGCGTTCTAACCACTGAGCCATCTCGCCTTCTACAGTTTCTTCTAGAATACCTCAGTAAGCAGACGAAATAATGGTCCTTAAACTATGCATATCATCTAGATGACTAGGTAAGTAAAAGTTCTCCAGGTCATTTGATGAAAAGTATGACTTCGTGGTCATTCAGTCTATCGAACAAGGACTAAGAAATGTAATAAGAATACCTATCACACCCACCACCATCAATAATCACACGCCCACAAAAGTGTCTACCTCTAATGCCAATGTTTATGATCATCGTAATTGATTCTGACGGTCTTTGTAACTAAGTAGACAAACTTTCCCATCGACCAGACGAATATGCAAGAGGTAGCTACAAATGCATAATGAAACGGTAAAAGCACCTCATCTATGGTATCTCTGCAGTTGCTCAGTGAATTGTTCTGTATAACTCTGGTCAGTTCGTTTAGCAGACTAGAAAATAACTGATCGTTTCATGCTCCTCCCTTTCTTGGTTTATTAAGCAGTCATCAGATCTTTATTGATGCAGTCAATTGCTCTCAGTTAGTGATTGTCTCACCTGAAAACGACATGTAAAACATTGATAAATACAAAGTGCATGCGCATTATGGCGGTTTGACTGAGAGGATAGAAATGACAGACTGAGTTCCATCCACGATTTTGAAAACAACCAACGCACTAAACTGCTAGGTAGTGTGCATCACACGAAGCAGCGGAAGGAAACAAAACAAACAACGTACATAACGGATCCCCATCACTGGCCTCCCGTGACGATGCCGAAATTCGCCCGCCTAATCGACCGGATGTAGATTCCAATCTAAACCAGAACAGAAAAATGTGAAAATGCACACAAAATCACTAGGATTACTTTGTATCCCTGTACACAGCGTGTATTCATTCAGCACAATCAAAAGAGGGTCAGCAATCGAAACTAATCTAGATGACTACATTTGACGTATTGATAGACGTCCCTCGTTCTTGAGATGTGTTTACAATTTTAGTTTAAACTATAATATTCTACAGTTGTCCGAGAATATTTAATACAAAATCATGCGACCCATGACCACCAGTTCTATGTACTACCAAACTAGTGCGGTGTAGTTATGTAAGCCTAAACTTTGCAAAAACACAAAGAAAATCAATTCAGAGCGGCGTGCTAAAATGTGGGGATAGAACGAATCGCTAAGTAGACTGTGCACGTGGCTGATTTCTGACACATCAGCGCACAAATATAAGGCCAGAAATGTGGTTTTGTCCCTCGGTTTTCACTGGCTAAGGTATCAAGTTTCTAACATTCGAAACTGGTGTTTTTTGTGAACCGGTATGAAAACCAGTTAGTTATCATTATTTTTTTACCTGGCATAGAAACCTGCACGCAGTCGACGTTGTCTTTTGACGTCTGCGAAAACCATGTTGCCTGTTTGTCCGAAAGGATCGAATGTCGACTTGTACTATGTGGTGAGAAGCATTGATGAAACCGAAAATTTCTACGGAAAATTCTCCGATGGATTTCATAATTAACTCTCCAAGCAAATACACAGTTTGAATCAAATTGATTCGTGTTAATGAAGTGCTAGATAGTGATAAACGGCAGACTATATTTCAAAAAAAAGAATCCGTCGCACTTAATCGACAGTAAATTAGGTATACTTGTAAAAATGGCATTCAGAGTGCATTTTTATGGCTAGGAAGGGTCTGTCAACGTGGCCGAAGATTGACCGACAGTTCTATTGGTCAATAAGAAAGAGCACCTCAAGTAGGAGTAAAAATTCTAAGGCTAAAATAACTCATTCGAAATCAAATTTTGCTTTAGAATGTCCGTACCACCTCCGGTACAAATGAGGTCAAAAAGGTTGTATGCTGGGTTTAACATTCATCTAATCTGAAAAATGGTGGAATACAGAATATTGAGTGCACAGGTTTTCAATAAGTCGACATTACGATCAACGTGGATGACCATCATCAGCAACGAAATGATCGGAATTACAAAAGTTCTTTCTGAAAGGTTTGCAAGCTTTAGATCAACGGGATTCGGGGTAAGTTCACAAAAACCCTGCTCGTTTTATGGGGGTAGACGTAATCAGAATCGCCATGAGAAGACGGGAAACATGTAGGGAAGGTATCACAAAGTGTATCAGAAGACAAGAATCGAAGTTGACAGAAATGATGGTCATCTTTCGTTTTCATGTATGGAAGACAATTTGCTAGCAACAATCCGTGGGAGCTGTGAGCTGTGCGCACTTTCACAGCCACTCCTTTTAGATCCCTCTCTGAAGTTGAGCGAACTATAAACCCTCAAGCAACTTATAAAAGATATTGGTATATCTGTTCCTTATTTCGTCTACCAGTTCAATAGCCTAAGCAACGGGTCGGTCAGCGGAACCTCACTAACAGGCAAGCAAAGCAGAGTACGACATCACTGTCAACCGCATAACAATTTTTGGAAATGAATCAACGTCTGTCATTACTTAATTCTAGGCCCATATATAATCAACTTGGCAAACTTATTCTATCATTTCCTCACGAAATGTACCAGGTGGCATTCTTCCAAACTCTGCTGGATTAAGTTAACGCTCCAATGGCGAACAACACTTATACTTAACGAAGATATTTAAGAGTGTGAAAGTGGAAGTGGATGTTGAAATACTCGATTGATTTTAACAAGAATATTTGTGAGTCAGAAAAAGGATTGGTTGCCGGGATTGACGAACCCTACTTCCAGAACAAACGGAATTATACTCAATACCGAAACAGTCGGCTGCTCCTCTAGGGGTTCGGCCCCAGGCAATATGGAACTCCTGAGAGCGTGCTTGTTTGCTCCTTGACTAAAGAAGTTTTTCTATGGAGCAGTTCAAAACAGTCATATTTCTTCATGAGCATTTCACAAAAAGGCAAATCAGCAAATGATGATGTGGCAACATTGAGATGTGGGGGAAGCTTTTACATCTCTAAACGGAATAAACAATACCAAACATTTGAGGCTGTCCAGAGAGATACTGCTTCACAACACGAGTAGTGAGGGTTGGACGGGCAAACTGACGAATGTGGCTTTATCAATAAATATACATTTCTTCAGGCGAGCCATATGAACGCTTGACTCATATAGGACTGAGGAGGGGATCCTCACCGTTCAATAATCGTACGATAGAGTAAAAAGCGTTGGAGATGACTGGCATCCCCAGGCACACGAATGAGTGAAGCATCTGTGCATGACTGTTATTTTTTATGTTGAGGTCCCTTTTTCACTATCTCATCCTGGGACATTCTTCAGGGGCTTGGGAATTCACGTGAGTAGTAGTGAAAATGCTGGTGACTGCACAGTGTAAACTGTTCGAAGTTTCGATTAACAGGGATAGTCTTCATTACGGAGCAAATTACTGACATCAGTATACTGCCAAAGTGATTAGACGAGGACAGTTTGAAACAATGTCACATTTCCCGTAGTTGGTGTCGCTCATGTGTGTTCTGTTGCTTGTGCACACATGTTCACTATTTATACCTTAGGACCGAGTTTCGTGTCAAGGGCGGTCTGTCAAGTTTGAATCTCCTCTGTATGACTAAAAAGACCGGGCCAAATAGCTTATAATTCTACACTACCTGAAACGGAGCGCCATGTGAATATCACCGGATTCAGCACGTCTGCGTGCACATATATCAAGATTTTGTCGCAGTATATGCATGTTATCAAAGTTAACCCGACGGCCATTAGCAAAAGCATGGAGTGCGGTGGCTGGGCCACGCTCCAGTTTGTTTACTTTGCTTGAGTTTCGTGGAACGGCCCGATAGAATCTCTTGTGTTCGTTCAGTCAGACCTCCGGCTGCCCACCAGTTAGCTCATTGTTAACATAGTTAAAATGGGTACAGTCACTCTCACTGAGATTAAGCGAGTCTTTCTGGTGAACTGGTTCTCTCTGTATCACGTTTTCCGTCTGGAAAGTGTTAAGGATCTTGTAGCTGGAGAATAAGCAAAGGATGCTTTCAGAATTGTGTCATCGGCCCGGAATCCCCGCCGTTTCATTCGATTCAGCTCTCTGTCGGACTGCTGTATCTAGTTTGAAGACTGAAGCGTATCCGATGAAAACTAGTGGATTCCTTGATGTCTGTTTAATGTGGGTAATCTCGCCTTCAGACAAAGCTGTGTGCGGAAAGCCAGTGTGCGAACTGCCGTTCTATCAATGCCTAATGGGTGAGTTGAATTAACGTTTGAGTAGCGATTGGGTTGGTTTGTCATAAATGTGATTCAAAGGTTCCCAGAGAATTTGCAATCAAGAAAAGCAGTCGCTGTGCTCTACATGTCCGATGCTCTTCAGCGAGACGAGTGAGCTTACCCGAGAATTCAAGATATGATTAGGAGTGATTAACATAGCACACTTTGAAGAAAACACATGTCAAAGTATTTCAACCAAACCCTCAAACGATTACCGAAATTTCTCACTGGTCAACGGTGAAACTTGGTAAACTCGTGGTTACTCCATCACTCAATCGATAAATTTGTTCCTTAAACCTGAATACAAGCATACAAGCATAAATCTGGACCATGTGTAATCTCCTGTACAGAAGGGGAAGGACGAATAGTCAACGTATTATCTTCATCATCATCAGGATTTAGTTGGTTTACTGTCCGAACAAATAACGAAACTTGTTACTATATTACTATGGAGCGGTTGTCATTCTGCCGCACGATACCTGTATATTTGTACATGGAATAGCCAATATAAGCCACCGTCCACCGTGGAAAATCCAGTTTGTGCTTATTCGGTACTGTGTCAAATCTGATGGGGTCATTCTATGTGAGGGTCAGACAAAGCAATAAGAACTATCCTATTTTAGGTTTGATGTTATGAAGATATTGTGTCACCTGTGGCTTTAGTTTGTTTTAATGTTTCCTTGACCTTCTAATTGTCAATAAGCCCGTATGGTCGACTGCGTTGTCCTCACAGTCTTTAGGACTCATCACGCTCGTGATATTTCTTTTGCCATCCCTTTTGATATAATGTTCTGGGAGTCTGAGGGGTCTCACTTCATTAATCGTGAGATTAAGGCTTGTTGGCCTTGTTTCTTCAGGATTTGTTTAATCCTGTACCATGTTTCGTTTGTCAATACGGTCGGTACTGTCGTCAGTTGTAGCTTAACGCGTTACCACTTGCTGTTAAAAAGACTTCCTAGCCATGTTGGAATTCAGGCCTTTTTACAATATCGGCTTGTTAGCTTTGCACAGGCTTCTATCAGGCATGTTCTGAAAATTTTTGATTGGTGGCAGTTCTACCTAATATATCCGGCATTTTCACAATGACCTCACAACCAACAGCATCTAAGGTCTTTTCACATCAGTAGTACTTCTATGCCACCTACAAAAGACTACCCATTTATTGAGAAAGTACAATGACTTTTACTATACGACGTGGTGATACTACCGTTCACCTTGGTTGTTCAATACTACTACGAAAAACAGCATTTTAAACAATTTGGATGGTCAAAATCTAGATGACCCTGATATTGAATGTGAGTACGTGAGTTTATGTGGCGGATAAAATTGGGTACCAGCTAAGTGCAATGGCACAAGAAAGAATGTATGTAGTGCATGTGGCCGGTCAAACATTAACTGCACCCGTTTTGATTTTACACATCGTAGACTTTAAATTCAGCAGATTATCTAGTCGGTTTAGCAAATGGAGGCCTCTGCTTTATCTGGTCGCAGCTGCAGACAATGACACAGGGTGATAGGTAGTGCGAGGAAGCTCAAAAAGCTTTCTTTCGCTCTCATGTAGAGGAAAACATGTCACGCAATTAGGCATTATAAATGTCCATAAACATCTGAACCATTATCAGGGACAGAGCTGATGGTTTGCTTACATGGATACGGTGGTAAAAACTCCAAGTCAGTAAGCCCTGGAGATGCAACTAAAAATGTTTATTGGGTTTCTTAGTCAACCTAAAGTGTCCGGATATCTTGAACAGTTTTAAAGAAAATTTTTGGCAGTGCCTTTAAAGATCGTCCCAAACAAAGACAGTATTCTGAGTTAATATCTAAAACATGATTATAAGGAAAACTAGGGGAGCCTGTTATCAAATGACGGTTGAATTTACTCACAGATGCAACTACAGTCAGCTTCAGACAAGCTTCGATACCTAAAAGTCTACTCGCATTATTACTCATTTCGGCGCAAAAATCAGCTGAGGGGTTTGTGCAGTTTGTTTGGAAACATTGACAAAAACGTGTGGAAAATCTTTCACCAACTTATAGTTTATCCTGAAAGTCACTATGGCTATACTGCTGCAGGGACAGGGGTGTTATTGAAGATGGATGCCTTCCCAGTGTTTCGGGATGAGGATTCCTAGCTAGTTATACGACAATAGTGTGAAAGGTTTGGAGAGTTTTTTATCCCATCCGTTGCAAGTTTTATCACACTTTCACTAGGCACCAAGTCATGGTTAATACAAATCAGCTGGAATTTGAAGAACATTTTTTGTTGAACTGCAGAACATTGTACCGCTTGTGTGGCTCATCCACCAATAGCCATCGCTGTGATTACAGGAGCTTAGGAATACACGGTCAGTTGCAGCCGAACGGAAAGCCTAAGGCATTGAGGCTTAATCATGATCAACTTGTTTAGAACAATCTGCACAAAGAACTCACACATCCCTGCTGCACACCTAAAGCCAGACCCTCTTAATCAGCGAAAAGATATGCTGATGAGTATATGGCGTGCGTGCTTGCGGGGCGTATTTTGCACGATCTGTTTCAAGAGTGTATCATCTTTAGATCGTAGTGTCAGCACTTCGTATGGCTGACTATATTCATAGCAGAGAAGAAAGTGTGGATTTGCAGATTGTTTCAAGGAAGAGCAGGCAATAAATGTCACCTTGGCGAAATAAGTATGTATACCCAGACCCCGATAGCGCAAACATATCAGAGGAGAGTTTCCTGGTGAGTCAGGAAACAACAGCCAAATGCTGTTGTTCTTTTCTCTGGTGACCTCAGCATTCGTGATGTGTGCACAGCAAGTCTACGGCAACAGAGATGACCTGGAACATTTTGATAATTTACGTGTAAGGTGAATGTGTGTATGTATTTTCACCGTCTAGTACAAAAAGTTATTCATAGATAAGGCTTAATTCAACTTTAAATGGTCAGCTACTTCTGATTTTCCTCAAAAGTTCAACAAAATTTCGGGGCTGATTTCCTTCCCATTGATTTTTATCCGTCCCGCGTTCGACAAGGTCAATTACCACACGAAAGCATTCAAGAGAGGAAAACAGACCTGATTACCCGTTGACAAAAAAGTTTTGGGATAGCTTAACATTAGCGTGAGTCCACTCTCAGTTGACGGTTGTAGGATGACGGCCTTTACTCGTTTGCCGCAAACAGCAGGCGAAACACGCGTAAGGACCATTTGTCTGTTGCGACACATGCAGCCTCTTTCGAAAGCAACTACACGACCGAATAGCACAGAGGTTGTTTAGAATCGGCCACTATTTCAGTGAAAAAAGCGCTTACTTAAGCTGAATTTGACCTGCTTGATCCAGTTCTCTGGGGCGAAGTAAGGAAATGAGTTACTAATTGGTCAGTGCATTTACTGAACTTCCTTTGGTTCTGTCAGATAACTTCATGCCGTTTCTGAACAACTATGTGAATTTCCATCATCTACAAGAAGCTGATATCTATATCGTGTGTTACACCCCGTTCAGCCAGTACCAATTCCCAAAATTGAGGTGTGTGGGTGTCCTATCGGTTTGTTATACGGAAATTCCCGTGGTTACCACAAGTGATATCGCTCTACCTCCGATACCCAGAAACTTAGTTTATTCAAGCCCAATATGTTTTTGCTGTTCTCCCAGTTCGGAGGTACTGCGGCTTTGTGCATTCTTTGAACACGCGTTCTCGCTACACTGACAGAAAGTACTTTACATTTTGGTTCGAACTTCCGATGAAAGCATTCCCAGCTTCAAAAGTAAGCTAATTAGCAAGAAAATATGGCAAACAGACCCCTGACGCACACATTCAGACATTGGGACGATTAAGATTGTTGCTTGTTGCCGCTTGCGTAGTATATTCTTGATGGTTCGGACAGAGTTTCACTGGCTCACACATCTAAAATCAATACCAGCTTGTTTGTGCCTCGTTTTCGAAGCCGTCGGATTCGCCAATGATGGACATGGTGGCTTATTGATTGAAGTCCAGTTGGAAAGCTAACAAGAACAAATAGAAGCGTCCCTACGTCCTTGACCTGAGAAATAAATTGGTGACTGTTGTGAAATAATCTTGATAAAACGGCAGTAGAAATCTCGACATATTAAATAATAAGCTAGTTGAGTAATTTATGAGAAACTTGGGCGTAACTGCTTGAAAATGTATTCCAAACCTCGCTCAACAGGATGGCACAAAGAGATGATCTCCTTTAATTTAGCCATGCCTTTAGTTTTTGGTGTGTCATTCACGGGTGGTCCATCATAGAAAACCACACGTTTCTACTGACATAAATATTTATTCACATTAAAATATATAGATACATTCGTAATAACGTAAAACCCCCCTTTTTAGAGTATTTACTCCAGAATGCAATCCGTAACAGATTGTCCATTAAGTCCCTTCTACGTATGGATAAATCGTCCAGTCTGATGCTTCTAGCTGAATGGCATTCTCCTGAGTAAGTGATTTTGAATGAGAGTAGTTGTCAAAAACTGTCCAATTTGGGTTCAAGTGGAACATAAAGCCGACAAAAAGTCGGGGCTGAGCCTACCTGATGAGCCTCAAAAAGGGAAAAACCGGTCGTGGACTGTAAAAGAGTTTTCAGCAAACTTGTGGATAGTTTCCGTTATGAAAAAAGAACGCAATCATCACTGAAAGTCCGTCAAGTACCAGAACTCAAGAGGGCTTTTGAAAACCCGTCATCACAAAAGATCCATAAGTTTACGGTCTCCGAAATCTCTGTAAATTACCGTTTTGACCAGTTCTGAGGTTCAGTAAAACAGCTAAGTATGGCTTTCATTTGCAGATAAATTTGATTTCGACGGAAGATTCAACTGAATTCAGGTGAATCTCTCGTTTATGCTGGTCTACTTCAACTGACTGTGCTGCATCAGGCCACATTAGGTTTTAGTTTGTTGCATTAAAGTGCTCACGGCCGTAAAAATGGTGCGTGATATAGTTACCTCTCGATATGCCCAGCAATTTAAAGGGGGCCTGTTAAATCGCCTGCCTGCCCCGATGGTATTCCCGATTTTGATTCACAGACATCAGCAAAAATCGTTTACGCCTGCTAAAGTCCGGATTACCATGTTACTCTCAATTTCGTTGATTCCCAATAAATTCCTGTGACTAATCTTGGAATTCTACATCATTTTTCCTCGGATTCCGAGGAGCACAATGAGGGTTCCACGCATGGAGTTTTATCTGGATCCTGTAGGTCTGGCTTAAGCCATACACCATGGGAGCGTTTCTCTTTCACAAATTGGTTTCGAAGTATATCGGAACGGCATAGTTCTGCAGCAGCTCAGTGTGAATTGAGACCAATATGTACATCAATGCGTTCGCATCCTGTTTTGAATCACTTCCCTGGGGTATACGGCTCGGTCGTACGCAAAGTTAAACTGCCATACGTGATCTTTGGACTGAGTAAATGCTGAAAGATCAAGTTCACTTTGTATCAAAAATTCGATAATCGACTAAAAAACGGGAGCAAATGAGTAGAAATAGCCCGACCAGTGGGTGGGCGCCTTATTTCACTTTCGTCTTTGGAGAAGTAACCGGATTTTCAATATCCACGGGTAAATGCTGCATTATTTTGTTTATCTGTCCTCTCTGAAGGGGCCTGCACGCACTAGTTAGGAACCTGTGTTTTAAGGGAAGGCTTAAAGAGACTTTTACCGCCTGAAGAATAACTTTTACGTCTGAGTTTTCCGTGCCAAATGGACACGCACCGTTAGCAAAACCGACTCATTTGGCCATAAGTCTAGCAAGTTTACACAGCCGCAGATGTTGTAGCTACAACCACTATACGACAAGTACGCGGTTCTTACAGCTGATAATGATGATGATGATGATACAGCTGCAGAAAGGCAGGAAAATCACGGGTGGCCAACATCCT
The DNA here is from genome assembly GCA_003604175.2 of Clonorchis sinensis. NCBI lineage: Eukaryota > Metazoa > Platyhelminthes > Trematoda > Opisthorchiida > Opisthorchiidae > Clonorchis > Clonorchis sinensis. The sequence continues at coordinate 20,567,165 of CM030370.1, forward strand.
GACTAGAAAACGTAGTCGACAGCTTTAGATAACAATTGTAGCAAAGAAACCACGAATAGCGTATCTAAGACTGGTTGAAATGTTTTTTTTAGTTGGAGGCATCGGGAATTCTTCCACTAGTTTGAATTTCGAAGAAATTTGGAATGCGGCGGCTTGAGGTATCAATCATTTGAGAGTATGTTACTCAAAAAGACCAGTTGAAGAACGGATGGCGTGAAGACTTTTGGGACTTGACATATGTCAAAGCTTCAAGGAAAACAAGTTCTCGCGCGCTGGTCGTGAGGGCGGTGGATTGATACTGACTGAAAATTGACGGATTATAGAGACACGCAATGCACCTAGGTGGCAGGTCGGTGCAGCAGGCGTTCCTGATCAGTCCAGAAACAGAGCAAACAATTTTGGGAGCAGATTTCCTCACGAGCACGGAATCCGTGGTGGAACTAAAACGGGGAAAACTGATGACCAACTATGGCTTAGTTAAGCATGAAGGTTACCAAGAGCTGTGAGCGATTTGCTTGTCTCCATCTTGTAAGATGCCATCTCTACAGTTTCAGGTCGAGGACTGGTCTAAACTGTTCACAGGCGATGAAGATACGTTTGGCTCGTGGACCGAACACAAAATCCCCCTCTCGTCCGAATGTCATTGATCATACGGCCCCGTCAGCTACTACTCCATCTACTGTAGGAGGTCCATAAATAGGCTCAAGTGGTGTTAAAAATGGTATAATCGACGAAGTCAACAGCTCGCACAACTCTTTGGTTGTAGTTGTAAAGAAGGCGAACGAGAACGGGTGGATTTCCGGTGTACGAATGAACCGGCTATAAATCGGGTAGTAGCTGTCCTTTCGGTTGAAAAGATCTTCGATTCGCTACAGCAGTTCCAATATTTCATAGTGTTTGACTTGCTCTCCAGGTACTGGCAACTAGCTATCACGTCAGAGGGCTAGAAGAAAACGGCGTTCACGGTTGCACAATGAGTTTTGGCACTGAGAACACAACAAATTTCAAGTGTGGTATCACTTCACGGTATCGGGAGTAGGGCTGAATTGACTAAATATACACAAGTAATCAAAGTGACCCACTGAGGTCACCTGCTAAGGTCAACCGGCCAGCCCACTACATACAGTTAATTTTATAGCGCAATCTGTGTTCACGTGACAACTATGAAGAGCCTTGAAGACTAACAGTCGGAGAGAAACAGACGAGGCAAGTCACATTTATCAAATTTCTCCAACCGTCCCAGGAATACAAGGAGGCAGGTTTCAGGGGTCCACGAATCAACTGTTTCCAAAATAAATAATTTGGATCGCTCCGTTTTCTGGTTTCACCACCGTGCCAACAAAAAATCAAGCAGAACGAACACAAATCTCGTCGCGGTGATCTGTAGCATAGGCTGAATAAATGCACTTGCCGGGTACCTGACCAGTTTTGCCGGAGTCAGTGTAACTAGCTGGATTAACTTGCCAGCGGTAATCATTACAAGATTTGTTTTTATGATGCTTATCAAGTCCACAAGTGGTCATGTTGGCTTAACCCTATCCCACCGTTGGAAAATATCCCCACCGAAGTAACATTTTCGAGACATCTGTATGCTGAATGGAACTACAAAAATGATATTTTTATCCGTACGAAATTCATAAACTGGGGACTTATTAATCTTATATGCCTGAGGCTCTGGATGGTATTCATGAGTAACCCATGAGGAAGTGATGAAATATCTATGAATGAAAATGTGCTCGGAAGGATTGAGACAATGAGCCATTTCGTCTGTGCACCACATGCTAAGTTTCATTCACTGGTTTTGTTCGTTGTCTATTTTTAAAAGTAACCTTTGAATGCGTCCTGATATTCGGAAACGTTTCCCTGACCCCGCTGACGGTCGTGACACTCAGTGGAACAACTGGGTCACAGTAATCAGTGTAAATGCCTTTGGAATCCAACTCAAATATTACGAAATCATGGTCTTGGTCCCATGTACGCGTGAGAGTATACTTCAGGTTCTGTGTCACTACGAAAAATCTGGTACTCGAGCATGTTTCTCGAACGTTTTCGGTGGCTTTATTGCAACGTACAAGTCCGGAACTGCCGTGCAGTTTTCAACTACTTCTCTGAGATAAGCTCGTGTGAACTATCAGAAATCCAGGTAACATAACAATTTTGAAAAAAGACATTGGTCTACATGTAGGTGACGTCTCCACAAAATGCAATTAACCGAACAAGACAACCATTCTTTTTGCTCTGCTACGGTCTACCTCTATTCAGCAAAAGCCGGAACAATTTATGCGTGGCAGTAGGCACATTAAGTCGTAGCTAATTGTGGGGGTGTTGCTGGACTGACCGTTGACCAACACGATTCGCAGCTCGTATTATGTTCTTCTAAACATAAGGCTCTGGGTTTCTTCACTGGATTCCAGCAGTCTAAATGATTACTAGCAATCTGAGTCCAGCTGATGGCATTTTAATCCTCCGTGGGATGGATACTCACAGAAAGATGTAAAGCCCATATTCATTATTTCACGTCCAATGAAGTCGAGTTGTGTTCTCGTATTCTGCCTAATGAACGTATACTATGTTTGATACAAGCATACAAATGAGTAGGTATTTCTGTTGCATCCCCAAACCAGCAGAATGCACACAATAAACAACAGCGTCAATGGCTTAAAATATAGAATTTGTTGTATTGGCACACTTTCCTCTATTGTGAAATACATATCGTTTCCTAAAGGAATTACTCAGTAAATAAGATTCACCCGGTTAGTTACACACACGCACAACCTACCAGAAAGATCTTCGGGTTCAGAGTTGCATCGATTACCAATATCCTAGAAAAGCCACGGGGCAGGATAAAACCGGGTCAATTGTCACACAACTCGTAAACCACCACATCGATCACAATAAACTTTGGGGTCGCAAAGACACCTATTCACGAATGGATTGTGGACAAATTCACTTAATAAGGGCACATAGTTCACTCATCAAAAATGGCCAGTTTCAAGGATGAAGAAATGACGCACAGAAAATACTGTAACCTTCTGGCGGCGACCTTATTTCTGATGCAAGACCAAAATGTATGTGACTGACGTGAACGGCAATGACCTTCAGTGTCTATGAACTTACTAATTAATTAATCTTTCCCTGTCAAAACACTCCGTAATCTAGGAAACATTGAGGACAGTCAAACTTTGAAGTAGCAAAGGTTGTCCATCCTCCTGTTGACAGTGAGGTACCGGTGTTTCCCGTGCGGCACTCAAGCTCCTGGTATTTTACGCGACTAGAGCATTGGCGCAGAGAATTACTAAGCTTTGTAGTCCAACCTCATCAGTTTGGGTTGTATACATCTTGTACGGCAAAGCGCACCTCCGTATTTATTTGCCTGCGTCAAGGAAAACTAACCTACCGCTCGGGAACGAATGTACTAAACCTTCATTCATTATGCTGTCTGTCAATTAGAACATGCAATAGCCAGACCGTCTATTCTCCAGCCTACCTACATGCTCTTCGGCACGTTGTTTGGTAAGCCGCATCAGTGCCACCTGGCACTGTGTAAAAGATAGACAGTCCATTATTCCAATGGATTTCGATGCCCTGTTTGCCGATCCTGTTCAGCCTTCCCAGCTAAAACTTACTGCACAGTGTCATGAAAACGAATCAAACAGGAAGCCAATTTGTGCATGCAGTCGGCAGCAGCTGGTCAATAGAATAAAATAGATAGTGATTTGCATACCATGCGGAAAGTAGACCCCAATGCATGATTATTTTTTAAGGAAGTACAGTAATTGTCCTGTAGCGATAACGGCCCATGTAAGAGAAGGGTGAACCAGAAATCGACATATGTATGTGACAAACATCCGGGAGTTTTACCATCTGTCATAACCAGCGTATTCAAGTGAGAAATGTAACAGCAGGCACGATGCTGATTTAGGAGAATAGTTGCCGCAATAAATGAACAACAAATGAACAACAAATGAAGCAATTTCCACATGGTAGTCGGTGCCGAGTGATGAGAACATCATTGTTTGGTCTTTCTTCCGACAGAACTGTCAGTCTAACTCAAGTCATACACTTCTCTCAGTCTACTTGGAATGCATGAGATCGCTCGATGGGCTAGACTTGGGGTCCACTTTCCAAACATTTTTGACTTGGATTAGGCGTCAGTTGGACATTCTTAGCTAACATACTATGAATTAGTATGCAGCATTGTTTGTAAGCTAAACCACGACAATCGTTGACGGAATGAATTGCGCCGAAGTGTGCTGTAGGTCTTATTTAAAAAATAAATAATCTCACACATCACAAACGAGAGATTCAGCTGGGTTTCAGGTGAGTCTCTCGCAAAAACCAAATTGATTTGCAGATGAGTGTATTTCTCGATAAATAAACTCAGTTAAGAAAGGATAGAGAAATGAATACTGGTAAAGAACTTTCAAGGGAATGTGAACATTTTCAAGGTTTAGAATGCCAAATGCGATGGCTGTTGTAAAATTGGTGAATATTTTCAGGCGGGAATGTTCAACTGCTCAACTTGAGTGGTTTTGGGAAGTCACAGTAACCCTGAGCACCAGAAATGGTGTGAACACATCTTCGGCATGATTAGGATAGGCTTTTTATACGTACACAAGACAAAAGAGGTAAGAGTGAATATAGTGAACCAATGTTTAGTTTCTTAAATTAAGAGTGGATGGCATCAGAAATACCGTGGTTCTATATTTTTCCGCCACATCCGGAAGGATCTCCTCTCGCATACGACCGTATTATCATGCGTGCTGATGTCAAATACAGATTGAATGACACTCATATGTTTATTCTGACCATATTTGGTTCCTTCCAACCAGTACCGTAATAGATAAGGAGTACCGTATCGGCGTGACTAAACGTTCAATAACTGAAAACTACATGAGTAGGGGAGGGGACTCCAAACCTGTTTGTTGCCGTAAATAACTTAGGAAAGGGCAAGGTTAACTGAAACGTATGAAGCAGAATACAAGAAAAATAAATGGAAGCTTCTAGCCGGAAATACCGAGGGCAAAGGAACCACGAAATTGGACGACTTACGAAACAAAGAGCGACAATGTTAGTTTAGCATTAGTCTAACTGTCCTCACGGAGCCTCCTGTTGATACCAGCATTAGCTGTTTGTATGCTGTCCTTCCAGCCGAAAGCAATAGTGATGGTCAGCGATGGTACCCCGATCTTGGTGGGAGACCCACTAGCATGCCAAGTCTTAAGGCACACGAATGGTCTAGCTGTTTGTTCGTATATGACCTCACACAGACGGAGAAGACGTTATACGATGACATCGTTGAAACGGTCAAATTAACGTATCGTAAATGGACTATTCTAGGCTGTGTAAAAGCATAGCGGGTGTCGCTGACTGCGAGACAAAACAGGAGCTTTGACAAGCAAACTTGCAATTACAGAGTTGGAGTCCGAAGAACAGTGACGATAAAGCCTACTAGGGGTAACGCTTTCTAGGCAGCATTCCCGTCCCTATGTGACGAAATGGCATAATGGACCAAAAGGTATATCTATATGACAGATGAAAAACACATGTACAGTGAGCCGCGTTTGGAAAAACTACCACATTCTACTAAGTGGTTAAGCATATTTCGATCTCAATAGTTGAATCCAGTATTTCGGACCTTGCATTGTTTTTGTCGCATCCATTGGAAATCAACGCATCCTAGCACGTGAATCATAGTAGTGGACAAATTGCCTGAAAATTTCGTGGAAAAAGTTTACGTACACGTTCTAACAGTAATAATCCGCTGTCATAGCCAGAAGTTGGTAGCTGGCTATACCAGAACGGTCACAGTGAAGGACAAAGTGAAGTAGTCGTATGCTCTGAGATTCCAGAGGCTCACAGAGAATGTACCTTCAAATCCTAGTCATATTTGTGTGGTAAACGCTGATTTGCGACTGTAAAACTTTTAGCGGCGTTCCACAAAACATAGTGTAGTTCTCTGCACAGTCAAGGTGATATTCGTATGTGTTGGCTGTCCAAGGGAATGAAAGAACTATGCTGTACATGATGGAACTCTGGCTGGCTCATTTGCTAAACCCAGCGGCCGGTTACTTCCCAGATATTGAACATTTGTTTTTCCAAACCACTCCTCTGTTGAAATACTTGTAACCATTTTCCTGACCGCCATATCCACATAGTCAAGTATTCGCGGCTTCCTCAGATCAATCGCTCAATCGAGATGGCGCTACATGCCCTTTGAAGCGCCCCTTGCCTTTTATGCGGCGCTGATGCGACAACTGGAAGTTTTAGATCTAACGATTAACTCGAAAGCTTTTGGGCAGATTCTGATTAGGACAGGTGGTCCTAAGTCCGTTGACCCTTTCCGGCAGCTGAACCAATCTGGGCTTTAGGATTTTGAGGTCAGTGTAAACCGCCATTGCCTAGATAGTCATTAAGCAGGACTTCGAGGATAGATAATACAACGATAAAGGTAACAGTTGGTGTATGACTCAGTCATTATGAATTCAGGTCACGCTTCAGATTGTTAAATGAAAACGGTGAATCCATTGCGTACAGCAAGGTGCTTCAAATGCTTTGACAAAGAAAAGTACGCAGGCACGCCTGAAGTCGATTTGATTAAAAACACCATTGGCCGATGGAACGTATACAAATTCAACTACAAATTCGGTCGACAGAGGACATAAGCGTCTTCTATGAGTAAGCCTCAGGTCAATTAATCACCAGAATACTTAACAATGGTTCAGCGAAAGTATGTGGGGAAACCCAAAATTTTAAAAGTAGCCGACGTATACAGAATGGTAAAATCGCTCACTTCAATCCCGAAGCTGTAGCCTCATGAAATCCTGCGAACTGATATTTTTCTGGGTAGGAGTCCACTCCTTTTTGAATCTGCTCGGCAACCAAGGCTCGATAATCGCTACACGGGACATATTCTTGAAAAGTGGCAGCAATTGTTTCGTACTGTAGAAGAAAAATGATGTAGGAATACTTCCGTGGTGACAAAAATTCAACATTGTTTTCTAAAAGGGGTGATAAAATCGCTCGCTGGACCCGAGTTCGAGTTACTACACCGATAGTATAATTGCCGAGAAAAATTTCGTCTATCAAACCAAATGACTAAAAGCTCAAAAAATAACGGAGAAGCATTTAAGTAGATGAATGGACTAAGCTGCATATGCACTTTCCAACAGCTCCAGAAAAATACTACGTTACGTCGAACAGCATTATTTTACTCCAGGTGAGTAGACTCCTGTCATGTCATTCTCACGTTTATGATAACGGTTAAAATTCAAATCGATTACCTACGTACTTTACCCGTCATAGGCGAGGACGGTGGGGACGTTTTTTAAGGTGTTCAGGAATCCTGACTAAACTGATTCGGTGGAAAGCCAGGGAACCAGAGTAATTTAAGTGCGAAACCATACCAAACACGAATTCCGATCGTAAGTCGGATAGTCTCAAACACTTTGGTTGATGTCTGACCGTCACCCGTTTGTGAACGTTTCTCACTGCGAAACACCATCGTCGCAAACGCCTGCGGTACTTGTGTACTGAGTGGCCTAATTAGTCAGCCGATACACTACTCAAGTAGTTAGCAACTTTGAAAATCCCTAGTGCTCCTAGTTGCCTCGAGTATCTCTTCTTCTGTTTAAATTTCTTGGGCTTTTACAATTTGGTGATACATTTTTCTGTTCGACTTGAATGTACATTTATAACACTACTATATAGACACGTTTGTGAAAGTGTACACCCATTTGCCTAAGAGCCAGTTAAAAATCCCATTATTGTGTTACTGCATTTTTTTCATTTCTGCAATGTTGAGGTAATAATCTTTTTTAATGTACAACTTGATTCACACTTAACAGATTTCGTCGTAGAAGGTCAACGCAATGTTCAGTTCGCTTGTTTGCGACCCGAAGGTCCACGACCTTGATGGTAAAATCTACAGATACCAACATCAGTGTGAAGGGCAATTCATCGTCATTGCAAGTAAATGACAATGTAATGTCCAAATCCTATTTCAGATTTCTAAGTAATTCCACGTGGACAAACCCTCTTGAAGGAAAAATTTGTATAAAATAACGGGGTTCCCCAGATACGTTTTAAGAGGGTCGTAAACCCATGCGCAAAAAGTCAGAAAATCCAATGCAAGCTCTCAATCTGTCAGGCGATGCAAGTGTTAGAGGTATTTAATACATTAGATTAGTCAGTACCGCCTTGTCAAATACCAGTATGTGCAACATATAAATTAAATCTTGACATGGCATTTACACTACAATCGTTTTCCTGCAAAAGGAACTGAAACGATTAGTATCCATAAACTGGGTTCACCATGAACCGCTTGGTTTCTGTGTGATACACGCTGTGAAACGGTTAAACGACTAGGTTCGGCACAAAGACAAATGTCGAAAAATACTAACAGCTCCCTCAGGACTAACTACCAATTGTTCCGTGGTTTGTAGAGCTGAAACGACTGCCCAGATTGGAAGGCCGAAACCACACAATGACAATAACAATATCGACTATGAAAACCGACAAGCAAGGATGTGCTTGCACAGTGGTCCTAAACCGGGCCAGAAACGACGGCGGAAACAACAGAAGGGGCGATCGGGTGTTTTACACTATAAACTTATACGCCCGGTTTTGGAATAGAGGGTAACTCACAGGTCTGCACATACAAAGACCAAGTGCAACCTATCAACTACAAATTTACAAACACAAGGAAGATACAACTGTTTGGCCAACTGGAAGGGAAGGCAAAAAAGCCGTGTCGGGCAAAACCATAGTGTGTGCAAATTACAGAGCAATGGCTGAAACCAGTTCCCGATAAAAGCAATGTTAAAAAAAGATGATACCAACTATTAGAGATGCTATCGCTAGAAGAGTATGGCTCTTTTAACAAAGCAATACGACCGGGTAAGGTTGTGGAGATCATCTAGGTTTACAGAGTACGACGATATCCCCTCTTGATTTGGATTGCATTTTTCCCGTCTGACGGGACACTGGTAATTCACATCAATAGGAAACACTCTCATGAGAGGCGGCCCTGCAAAGGAATTACTCTGATCCTCACCTCGAACCAGGATCCACAATGTTGGACTGATGTATTTTGCCCTATAGAGAACAACTAAAGAACACTCACAGCGCACATGCTACAGCAGTATAGCTCCTAATCATACCGGATTTCGAAGAACTACTACCAGTTTTCATACAACTATTTGCCAACATTTAGGGCATATAGAGGAGAACACATGAGATGCGGGACGAAACAATCATTCCATAAGTGGGTTGCGAATAGAGAAGACATCTTTACGTGAAAGATGCACTTAGAAGGGTTCAATTTCTAAAAGAAGCGTTTTTGCACAGGACCGGATGAAAAGGACACCATCTCTGAGTTTAGTCAGGAAACAGTTTGGTCATTGATCACATTGATCACTTTGATCACATTAGAAAGGAAGCAGTTCACTCCCGTTTTTCAGCTCACAAATCGCGTCTGGATGTGTAGTGCTTTCAGCTTGCCAAGTGATCACCTCGGGGTCTTTTCCACGCGCTACAAGGCTGGACGGAGTAGGCGCCGATAGGCAGATGGTGCTCTGTCATAAGAAGTACATAGCCTAACCTGTGGGATATGACAAATTAACCTATTTATGGAGTGTTGAGGTTCCCGAAAACCCTCTGGCGTACCTTAGGATTACTAATGTGATATTCCTACCGGACCTGCGCACTACTTGGGAGGTAGTGAAGGCCAAACGCAAAGAGACTTCGAAGTTCTTCCAGACGCAGCACCTGGCACATAAATTAGGATAGATAGGATGGCGGACTTGTACATTCTGTAAATCGCTTGACTGATTCTTTTGAGGACGGCTCGAACAGTCCATCTTCGATGCCCGGGGCGACAGTACCTCACAAGCACACGGTTTTTAGACCAGAACGTTGGTTCCCCTCCTGTCGGTGACTGAAAACGCGTAAGTGTTGGCAGAACAGCGTCATGGGTAAGTTTCAACTGTTTGTTCATCATAAACTCTACTGGGGAACGACCCTCCGGAGAAGGTGGATTAGGAGTTGCTCTATAATTCAGCAGAAACGCATCCAAGACGTCTGCCGTGGTTCCTTTTCCTTCTGCTTTTGTCAACGCGCGTTTATAGGTGTCTATGAACTGTTCAGCTTGACCGTCGGATTGGGCGTGGAATGTTCGGGAAGTAACATGTGTGATGTCCTGTCATTGAACGAATTCGCCAAACTGATGCGATGTGAACTAATTACCATTGTCGAACACAATATTTTTCGGAAAAAGGAGGATTGAAAACAAATGCCGCAGTGGTGGTTGTCGTCATCGTTGTCTCAGACATAACAAAGAATTCAGGTAGCTTACCAAGTGCATCAGCAACATTGAGGAACCTTTGCCTTTTAAGTGCTCCGGCAAGATCCACATGAATGAGCAACCACGGTTTTTCTGGCTGTGGTCAAGGCTGCAATGACTGTCAGTTGGGTAATTTCTGAGCATCTGCGCATCGGAGAGAGCACCGACATAAGTGCTCCATATGTTCATTCATACGGGGCTAATAACACTAGCTGCTAGCGAGTGACTTCAAGCGGCTTATCCATGGGTGCCCATTGTGGAACTGTCCCATCATCCGGCGGCGAAGCCTGGTGGGACTGACAAATCGGTCATCGAGGAGTAGACAGCGATTAAGGTAATGAAATCCGTCACTGAGAAAGTAGCCGGAGTTCTCCTGGTGATCAGGTTGTTGGTAAGCTGGTTTATTGGTACTCCATAGCCTTCTTGCGCTGCTATTTCTGGTGGTATCACGGAGCATGTCAAAAGTCACACAAAAGTCCAACACTACAGTACGGACTTCCGGATCGACAACAACGGTTGCTACGACAATGACTTCTGTTTCCGTCTTACGAGTATGAATGCACGAAAACGCATCGGTCTGCCCAATTTTCTAGGTTGAGGCATACTTATCGTTTTAGCCAAGCAGATTCGTTCCCCGTCGTTGTTTGCAATTGGCTGTATAGACTGATGCCTTTCTTGGAACGAAATATAGTCAACAGTGGTTTGTGCTCGTCACAATCGTGAACTACCGGTCGTAAAGCATTTCGTGGAACCCGTTCACAACAAAAATGATGACCAGCGCTTCCTTCTCAATCTGACGATAATTCCGTTCACCCGGAGCCAGTGATATTGCAGAGTGAGCGATCAGTTTGTACGTGCCATCAAGGAATGCGTGAGCAATGCTTCCATTAACTCCACGGTTCGACGTATCGGTTTCGGGAATGATGGGCAGTTGGGAGTTGAAGAACCTAAGCAGAAGTTCAGGTTGTAATGCTCTGTTCACTGTTTCGAACGCAGGCTAACAGTCGCGCGAACCAATCCCACCGACATCCCTCGGTCAAAATCTGGTTGAAGGGTTCGCGCAGGCAGGAAGACGCCGTACTAGCTGATCAACCCTAGAACGATTGAGTTAAACATTATTCGATAGTGGTGGCATTCTGGCGGGTTGACGGGTTGAGTCGATGGCCAATTCTGTCGATAGCAAATCCGAGGTACCTCAAGGAACTCATGAAGGACTCACATTTCTCTTTTTTAGCCGGAACTCATGGTCATTTATCTGTTGAAGGATGGCTTCCGACCTGGACAGACGGTCTTCTTTAATGGCTCCATGAGGCTGACATTGTCAAGATATGCTGCAATTCCGACCATATCACACAGCACCGTGTCCATACTCCGAACGGCAATCCAGTGTACTGGACTAGGCCATGGTGCATGTTACTCTTTAGATGATATCTGGATTCCTCTTCGACTTCACTCTGCAATTAGGCTTCCGAGAGTTTCAACTTTGCAAAATGCGTAAGTGCGTAGTATTGGTAACTGGACTTGCCTTACCCACCACTTGGGTCCAAAAAATTCAACAAATGAGCTCATATGAAACATGTTCCCTAGTGTCTCATTCTACCTTGACATATCACAATTTTGTTTGTAAATGTGGTTTCCTACACTTCCAAATTTATAACGCTATTATTGGAATATACACTATTCCCGACTTTGCGTGTTACTGTGAAACAAGACAACGGAGTAGACTGTCCAGCAGCTTAACTGAACTGTCAATGTGACACTTAATCGTGCAGCGCAAACAATGGTGGACTACTGAGCCCAGCAAGCTGGAACTGACAAGAGCAAGTATACAACTGTTACCCATTGTTCGCTTGTCAACCATGTGATCTCAGGTTGGTTTCTGTCCGTAGTGTCTACCCGATGTGAATAGCCGAATCAAAATACGTTCAGCGAGCATTACGCGATCTTTGTCATTGTTCAATCCTCTTAGATATTCTTCTATATTATATAAATCCCTGGATTGATTGGACAACTTGCTCCCCAAATGATAAATCATACACTGTCGAATAAAGAGCGATGTGTATCTTAACGTTGGAAAACTGTGAAAACCTCTCATCTTGGCGCGTTTTTCAATCCCACCAAAAGTTATACTGTCTACCATGCAAAAGACAGTTTTGAAGGACAAATCATACTGAACTGTATTCAGTCAGGTAATTCCCACCTGCATGCACATACTGTTCGATATAGTCCCCCGTATACTGTTAGTTCCGCGAAGCAGCTTTATAAAGACACACAGAACGTAACGTTCTGATTGTAACGTTCTGATCAGAGCCAGAGCTATAAAGTTTCATGATAACATGGTTCTTTGAAAGACGATGAATTCAAGTGGTCACCACCCACAGCTACTTCAACTTGATGTCCTATTGCAGAAAATAATGTTTCGAGTGAGTACTGGAGAATCAGTGGTTTGATCGATATCAATGATTTGGGTTTTTATGGTTGGATTAAAATTGCCAGAGGACTAGCGTAGTAGAAAGGTGAATAACAGCCAAACAAAGAAAGTAGTACAGTGCTACTGTGGACGGTTTGGTGCTGAACCTAACAGAGATATGTATTGGAATATTGGTAACACGGATGCATTTGCTAGTGGTTATCATCATCATCATCATTCAGCTGTAGCACCCTTTCGGTGTCTAGCTGCCATGCCACCAGAAAGAAGCACGAGGGTTGGGATACTGCCAGGTTGCCCAAGCCTAGACAGGGGAAGTCAAGAGGCAGAGGGCGGGTTTGAAACACGGACCTTCCGTTGAGTAAATTCGCGCTCTAACCACTGAACCATCTCGCCTCGGTGGCTATAAAGACGGCTGTTAGTCTGTTGGAAGTTGGCTTGCAAAATTTTCTTCGCGATTCGAGGAAAAATCAATGCGCGTTTGTGTAAATATTTTGAGTTAGTGACGAAATGTCTGCAAGTCGGTTGCCAAACTCGGGGCAACTCGATCAACAGCCACTTGGTGAACTACCAACAGAGAGTTATATGCAGAAGAACTATCCCCTGCAATTCTTCGGAGGTTTGGTTTTGAGAGAATGTTCGGAGGACTATCGGTTTTTATCCATCGGGTGGTTTGGATCAATGGTTGGCGTTTTAAAGATGGTTTCATGTTTACTTAGCCTTCCCACAATCTACTGTTACAGTTGTACTTATGTAAAAGCTATTTGTACTGGCTTTTAAGCAGGTTGATCCAGGGGATTTTGGAGTAAGTGTTGTATGTTGTGGTCGTTAGAAGAAATCGCTGGAAAATAATCTGACTGCTCGAATTCCTTGGTGTTTTTAATAGTTCCTCGGACATAAAACTTGATGTCACAAGTGCACGTAAATGGCATTACGAAGCCGCCATAGTTTCGGCTGCCTCAGCGTTATCCGTGGAACAGCATTGTTTATATTAAACAGATAATCTGAAATGGTCAGTATTCCAGTGAGTTTAGAACTGGGAATGTTTTTTTGAAAAATCGGATATAAATAGGGCGGGTTGGTTACATGCTTCCTGCTTCACTAGGATTCAACTTTACCAGAGGTTGCAAAAATTAAGAAAAATTGCTTGATGTTCACATTGAAATTTTTGTAAAGCATTGACTTCCTCGTCCAAGGCTGTTCGTATACATATATATACCGCTTGGTATAAGTCTGAAGGTTTTCCTGTTTGAACCAGTCTTTCATAAAACAACGGTTGTTTGTTTTCGCTTATCCACTGCTGTGGGAGGCTGTCAAACCAGTGAGAACAACAAACTCGTTTGACTCTCTATATTTAGCCAAATTCTCCTCGTAAGTGGTTGTTTACGTTGATCACAATGACACAGACAACTAGTGGGTAACTATCATTCGCGATGTTTGCTGCCACCGGACAAATTGTTCGTGGGGGAGTTGGGATATTGGGGGGAAATGAACTTGACCATTATGGTACACAATCTCTTTCAGAGACTAGTGTTTGGAATGAACCTGTGTATCACAGGCTTTTGCGTAAGAAAACACAAAGGTTTATTGACTTGAGATAAAAATATTTGAAAAAGATACAATTTTTGGCATATTAGCGAGCAGTGGTAGCTCAGAGCCTGACGATGTAATGTCTTGTGCCTCATAAGGCTGTCAAACGACGACTAAATCGTGCTGCATCATAACAGCCTCCGTGCATTTGGCTGTAAGATAAATACACTGATGTTCAGCTACGTTACAATCAAACCGTCTGAATTTTAAAAAAAGTGTCCGAATCTGATACGAGCACAAGCCTCCTCCCTAGGTCATTACAGAGCTTCCAGAATTCGAAAAGACTGAGGCATATGCTATCATCAAATAAACGATGGAATCAGATCCCTCGTAATTATCGACATCTAAAATTCTGTGAATTTTTACGAAACTCATTTAAAAGTGTTCGGCTACACTTTGTGTTGCAAACAGCTTGTGTGACCTAGCACTGATATCCTCTAGAAAAGCTCACCTGGACATCAACCTATTTTTCATGGTTTTGTCGTCAGATACTAAAATTTCGGACTGTTGAACAAACCAAACAACACTTGTGAGGTTTTTCACTGTGAACTTAAGGGCTTCCGGGCTATCTCTTGTATAAGAGCTTTCCGCGTTAGTATTTGGTTGCCTATTTCACTATGAAGCGATTGAAGTCAGGCGGTGCTATTTGGTCAAAAGTACCTCCTAGCTTGAAGAGGAGAGTGAGCCACTATTTAGTTGTGTCCATCGTCAGTACTAAGTCCACTTTCACATAGGTGTTTAATTCCATTTAACTAAAATTTAGTGTTCAACTATGAATTAAGGTCAGATTGAAATGCACGTCTAGACCTATTTTGATAATCTGAGAGGAACCAAACAAGAGTTGGTTGCTCACCGCTGACCGTTTACCAATGAAGATAAACATCAAATACGATACCTGTTGACTTGCTGCGTACATATGTGCTTATACTTGAAGTCTACTTACGTTGGATCCTTACACGAATGGATGAGCACCATTGCAGCCCCGAATCACCAACGTATTGGGTTGGTTTTCTAGATCAAATGTCGATATGTTGAAGTTTTACCATGTTCAAATTGATTGCAAACTGCCTATCTGACCGAATCCAAAGCGTTCAAAATGTGTGAATCCTAGATTTGGTTACAGGATCGAGCCAAGTTAGGGAAGGACTATATTGTAACGGAATTGCAATAGATAGACATCAGTGGGTGCGAATGCCCCGATAACGAATGCGGGGATATTACGGTTATTAAAAAAATTAGTTAGACAAAATCGATTTGACATACTCACCTGCTTCACCATGGCGATCCTCGTTGTGTAAAGATGATTGAATAATTCTGCCAATGAATCTTTTACCACCTCATCGCTCTTCAGAATGGTCAGTCGGGTGTCACATAGAATTTCCATCTACATAGTGACGACGAGTCAAGATGGGGAGAACAATAGCAGATGGATTATGCTCTAGTTGAACGTCATTCACCAAAGTGATGTGAGAAGGATTAAAAAAATAGAAATCAACGGAAAACCGAAATGCCACTTTGGCAGTGCGTGATCTGCTCCGAACCAATTAATTCGAATGCTGTGCGCGGCTAATTAGCATAAAAATCGGTCCTGGAAAAGTCGGGAAAACTTGAGCATTTTTCCCGTTAGCTTGAATAAACAAAACGTGAATGAAATGAATACTGAATGGCTAGAACGTTCTCCGAAAGGCTCGACCTTATTGCCGTATGTTAGGCTCTGTCAGAACTATTGGAAAACATAATCGACCAACAAATTATGAAGTATTGAGCTGCAGGTTTTCTCAGTGGAATAAACCATTCATGAGAGGTTACCACGAAATTAATTTAATGTCACACTAAACAGCTTTTTTTCTTCAGTTTGTTAACGTTTAGACTAATCAGAATTTCTTGGAAAAGTTCAACATTGTAGATCGTTGAGCATGATTGCCCTACTAAATGGACACACTGAGTAGTTCTCAATTTTGGCACAACCTATCGTTTAGTTTCATAATCTGCGTGGTCATATCACAACATGTTTCGTCCTGATCACAATCGCACATGAAACTTGATTTTTACCACATAATTCAGCAGTTCAATTGTATCAACTGTTCAGAGATGTCCTGAATGTGGACAGAAGAGATGTTCCTGAAGCTTAACAGGCCGCTTTCCTTGCAGAGGTTGAAATGATGCACAACGGACTGTGTAATTTTATCGAAAAAATTCCGAATAACGTGCAAATTAATTAGCTAAAGCCTACATAGTGAGTAACCCCATTCTGGTTGCAAAACTGTTTCAGTGGCTTAGGTATTGTATGCCGAACTGTCAACCTTGCAGTGATCATGTTCGAAATATGTTTACCCGATAGTGATCGTTCCTGAGTCATCAGTAAAAGTCAACGCTTAGAATGGATCTAAGAATTGTGAGACCTTACGCTTCGGATTCAAGCAGAACTAATCACGGTATCTTTTGTCGGTTTCTCATGATCTCCACAAGAAAATATTTTGCCCTTTTTTTCACGCTGCTTTATCAGTGTACTTTGTAGGGTTGTCCTCAAGCCTGTACTAATTCATATGAATATATATATGTATGAAAACGAAGAGCTATGCATTTTAGCAAACCGTCGTCTGCTGTGTAAGCATTGTGTTTGCTTGGCACAAGTCGTCATCCACTTGCATGCAGGCAAATTTTGCCATTTTGCTTACAGAAGGGTAAAATCAAGTACGGTGTGGACCATCTTGTTCAAACATTCCTCCCTATTTCCTGACCAGTTCATACCTGCTAGTTCATACAGAGTGGAAAGGAGTACTGGACAAAAGCTTCGCGCGTATTATGCATTGCATACAACAAGTATCCTCAACCATGTCGGGATTCCAAATCTGGTCATTCGCGAGGGAAGGCGGGTTCAAGCAAAGTGATTGCCTGTCACGCCGACTCTAGTCTAGTTTAAATCATTCTATCTATGGGGCAGTTGGATTTCAACCTTTAACCTCCTATTGGATAGGTAGACTTACAGAGTGATGTCCATGTCATTGCGGTATCAAGATAACTGACTGCTTTTGGAAAAGCATGGAAAAATACAAATTAGTCTAGTACGTAGGGTGACTAACAGAACAACACAAAGTACATTTTTTTATCGACGAAACGTACGCTGAGAAACAACCAGTAATTTCAATACCACCACGGAGTCAGTAGAATAACACAGCACTCGTTTTCCACTGTAGCTTGTTGTACATCAATCTGGGAGTGTAAGCTGGTCGTTTGCCTATGCTTACAAACAGCCTATACCACATATAAATTGGTGTAAAGCTGCGAGGGAATTCCCATATTTCCCCAGAATCCACCGGTAATCGCAATCTGCATCTCGATATTCCTAAGACTCTTGTCCGTGTTCAGGTGTAACATGTTCAGGTCATATCAGCTAACCTCGATATAAAACTATGCTTTGCACAACGAGGAGACTAAAAAAGCACTCGATTTTCCTCGGAGCTAACCTAGAATGTAAACGGCATTTCGGTTGCTCAGTGAGTGTTCTATGAGATCCATATGTGAAACCGACTTGAGTAGAATTAAGTCAAGCGACAATTGTGTCGCACTCTCGTAAAGCATGACAGGAAAGAAATGGGCTTGTTGTCTACGAACTAACACTAACAGACCATCGCGCATTCAAACAGCCAGTGAAAATTGTAGAGAAATTGTGAAGTATGGCACTCATAAAAATCACGTTCTTACTTTGCTCTTTTCCAAGTCATACAACCGGTTGTTTGCCACGTCGACTGCTTCTCTGTATGCGTACATTAGCTCAATTTCCTGTGTAAAAAATATAGTATTGCGTAAAATACAACTAGATATGCTGTGATTCAATCAAAAGGTACTCATCAGTCCACTTGAAACAGTGAAATAGGTCATTCAATTTTGTTGGTCACCATCGAACTTGGGAAAACCGTGTAGGCGGATTGAAGAAAGAGGATGTTCCAGTATTCGGATCCAAACTTGTGTGTACCAGTCGGCAATGAGATTAATATCGATTTTCCAAAACTTTCCTATATCTGGTTCTATTCTGTTACGTTGTCCCCAAACACGTTTGCAACTTTCGACATATCCACCGTTGTGATTTCCCCATTCCGTGTTGACTTGAATTTAATTAACTGGGTGGGTAGTAAGCAAGTCTGTTTGTATGTTACCTAATTAAACGTCAGGCGCGCAAAATAGTGATCAAATTCAAATAACAATGCGATTTCTCAAGAACCTCAGCTGTTATCGAATATTTATAGGTTTATGCTGATACATTCCACAAATAGGACCGGAACATTCTTATATAAGAAGGTTGTGATTTACAAATGAGTGTGCACACAAACGATGATGCCAACCGAAGTGCACTGGGTTCTCGAAAAAGATTGTCCACCTTCATTTCAGTACATTAATAATCGACCAGGAGAGCTCAGTTTAAGAAGGATCACAGTGGAGGGATGTCTCAAGCATTTCTGTTAAGGTGCTAGCTCTCTCTGAATAGAGCATTTTAAAACCGTTAAGTTTCAACAGTCGCTTCTAAAAGGCATTTATAAACCATTAAACGATAAACAACGTTAATTGTCTGTCGCATTGTTCCCACATTTAGGAGACACTACTAGGTGAACGAAGTTGCGGTAATGTGTAAGAGGCTATCGCGAGTAATGGTTTTGCTCGGAACGGTTCTCTGCACTTGAGAAATTGGGATGGCTCATCCAGGTTTCCTTCGGTGAAAATTTAGGAACACCTCTTGTAAAAGTACAGCACTTTATAGAGGTCGGCAAGCGCGTGAAACCCGCTTGGAAACATTTCTATTCAAATTCTAATGCAAGCTTGCACCGGATAACTACTTTTGTGTACGGCTTATTGGTCACGCACTCACGTTTGTATCGCACGCGTTTATTGTGGTTGGTCCACACCAAAGATGAAGAGCACTGAACCCTGGTTCCCCTCTTATTAATGCTCAGTAGCACTACATCTCCGTGACCGTGTACCGAGTTTGATCCCCGATATCTGAGATGCTAGGAGACCCGTTTTGCTGCGCTCCAACCAAGTATGTACGGCGCGACTGAATTATCATGTCTGAACATACGAAAGTGCTCCTGTTTGAGAACTGCGGTTGCTTTCCCACGAAAGTCTACTACTTTCAAACTCGCCAGTTTGAAGAATAATCCTAGATCTCCCCAGTTTTCCACAACCCGAAGGATTTACCTCCCACTAAGAAGCACTAAATGCGTAGAGTGTTCTGGAGAAAATGACAGCACACGAGCGAGTTGTCTGGCTTTCCGCCAGTTTCCTATTACATAATCCTATTAAGTGGGTAATCTGTGGACTTGTGTGCTCAGAGTTTGACCGCTATGCCCCTTTGTTGGATTGTCTGAACGGTCAGGTACACTCAGTTTTGACTGTCTTTTTAACTTTCAGCAAGCTAGCAAAAAAATTTGAATCATAAAAACCCGTATTTGACGTGTGATCCTTTAAAATCATTCTCTGAAGCTAGCCATCCGCATTTAACTTCTATTGGAATACTCGTTCTCACAAGTTAAACAAAGCTTTTGCTATCGAACCAGCTTGGCTTGAACTGAAAATTAAACGAGGTAGAACGGGTTATGAGAATGCGAGGAAACGTAATACCGAACTGTCTGTTCATCTAGTGGATATGCTTATGCATTCGCATTTTTGAGTTTGAAAGCAATAGGTACAAAACTCAAGGGGTGAACATCTATCGGAAAAGCTAAAAACCACACCCAGGATCTCGATACATCCAAGTTTAGTTCGTATCATCTATAAATGGTTCTCAGGCGGAAAAAATACAGGGAGGACGCTTCTCGTGTACGTGTGTCACTCGTGTTTTATGCTTCCCTGTGACCATTTATTAAACATCAAGGTTAAATATAACCAGATGGAACGACCGAATGAATAATATGATCAACTCCCTTTCTAATAAAATGTCACACGCCTTGCGTGTCGAGATTTCGGAAAAGTGATCGCACAGCGTAAACTTCAAAGTAATGGCTCGAGTACGCCTGTACTCCTGCGAAGTAATTTTGTGTTGCTACGTGCATTCGGTTAGCATTTCTCTACAACACAATGAACACTACCAGGAGTAGGGTACACGACCAATCGTAATACACCTCATGCATGCCTCACCTAAATGGCTAGAAATGAGTGATAGTTAAAATCGTGTCGAGATGCATGCGTACTGTCTAAATCTGGCAATGTTGCGGAGTATAAATAGCTCGGATGTACTGCTTGGTTGTTGGTCTGTTCGCCCAGCTCGGCAGTTGGACTGCAAACGTCTCCATCACCAATCGAGGTGACATCGCCAGTGCGTGGTTGAGTTGAGGAAGACTCAACTAACTAGCGACTTCACAGGGTGAAGTTTCACCCATCGGAGCTAGCCAACCTATGTCTAGTTGACGTGAATTCCGTGGTTGCAAGATGATCGGTTTTATAGCTTTTCCAAGAGCAACCTAGTCACACTGCTGACCAGGCGTTCGCGACCGAACGGTTAATTGTTTAATCGTGGATTAGAGATCCCCTGGTCTTTCATGAAACATTCACCTCTGATGACTCCCAATAAGGATGAAACAGCTATAAACTGTGCTGGACTTTCCAGCACAAGTTAGCTACACTTGCAGTACAAAATCCCCATTGAAAATTCCCAAATTTCAATATTGTATCGACCGTTGTTTTTCTCTCTGCTGTTAAACCTAGTCGTCAAAATGCTATGCTTCGTTGACCAAAGCTTCATAGATGGTAGCATTATTACCTTTTAAAGTAGTTTGGTTTCGTAATCTTGTTTGAGACATTGGATAGCACTTTAATGAAATCATGTTTAGCGTCACGGTTAGTCGAAGGAAAATAACTCATGTTAAACTCACCTTCTTATCGTTGTCACTGAGCTGCTTCTCCAAGCGCTCCACCTTAGCCCTCTGTTTGGCCAGCTGCGTGGAAGTTGACCCACCTGCTCCCGAAGTCAAGCTGACATCAGTAGTGATTGGTATCTCGCTCTCCTGAGCTAGATTGGGTGCGCTACCCGCTGTTTGTGTATTGGAATTGGAACTTGATGCAGCGTTGGAGGAAGCAACTCCCGCGGCATTCTGAGCTGCAGACGTAGTCGACGCAGGAGTTGCGCTGGTAGCGGACAATGTGCTAATTTCGTCATACATAATCTGAGCAGCCGCCAACTCTTCGCGTAATTTCACTCCGGTCTGACATCGTTGGTAGTAAGCAGCTTTGGTTTTGAATAAACTATTTTCTGCATCCACTAAACGTTTAAAATCCGTCTTCCATTTGTCTTTTAGATATTTCCGTGTTCGTTCGAAATTCGTGCGTTGGCGGGTTAGGACCTGAGACGGGTACATGTGTCACGCAACCATCAGCTAATACGAGGTAAAACGCACTGAATCTAAGGCAACAACTATGGCCGAAATCTCCAAGGCAAATACCAAAATCCACTGATAATGGGATTTGAGCGGAAAAATGGCTATGGCTAATTTCCTTCATACTATCAGTAACTGGGCTCCGTTTGAGACACGACAGCCGTATGGAAGGTTTCTTGTTCCACCAGCAATTATGGAAATTCTGAATATTTGAAATTATTTGAGATAATCGCGATGACATTGGATCTGTAGTACGGTCTAGGAAATTTCGTTGTAAGCTTTTCATTTTCGAGAGAAGTCACATTTTTGGTGCGTAGTGAAGAAGCGATGATGGTAATTCGCGAATGTTTGAAATCAAATGACTCAGGTAAGAGAACAGACAAACCACCGTATTGTGTACCCTTGCGCTAGTTCCTGTATATGGTCGGACTGTGGTTTGGGGTGAAAAAGTCTGATCTGGCACAAGCTTGCATTCGTCAACCAGGTGACCACATGATACTCATGATTCTAGAGTCGTCTATAGGAAACGGATTTCTCAAGGGCATGTTGCTAATAACCTACAGACATTCAGACTTCAACTTGTTTGCTCACCGCTACCTGTCGGAAAGTAGTGTCACAAAGTAGGTCTGGAAAGGCCAGATGGATCCAGAAAATGGAATCAGTCTTTGCTGAAAGTCGGGGAAGTGCTGAGCAGCTGTATCGTGCTTGTTAAGAAGGATTTGTTACGCACACATTCTTAATCTCCCTGATGATTCTAATTCACAGCTCCCCGGTTAGAAGTTGAAAAACGAACAAATCAATCCTGAATGGGATAGATGTTGAGTAATCCCCCTGCCTTTCATTAAGACCAGGCTTAATTATTGTTTCTATGAAATCAAATTACGCTGGATTTTTATGTACGGAGTCTGAAACATAATAGTAGTATCGTCATTTAAGTGGCAGCTGAACAACTGGAGGTATCTGGTTTAGCAAATATTTACGAGGTAGAAAATGAGGATGACTGACCTATTGTTGTGTAGGATGAGTTGAGGATACGCAAACTCTTAATATGAGTTCATTTAGATAAAGGTCAAGTGGATCGATTGGGAATCAGGGGACGACAACGGCATAATATCACCGTATGACTTCCATGTGAGTCTAGATTTGTTAGTTGCTGTATTATGTGATCTGGGCTAGTTGAAAGCACCTCAAAGCCACTACAACGTAGTATCAGGTAGCCTGCGTAACTTATGATCATTCGCCAGTGGTTTTATACAGCGTGAGTAATTCTCAAAACCAACGGGACCCATTGAAATGATTATATGCACTCAGCACATGGAAACAGTCAACTCCGGAAGAAACGAAGCCGTACTTCAGTTTGAGCAATTACAGCCCACTATTTCGATGCATATGTTTACAAAGCAGCGGTGTCCCTTTTCAGCGACCGTTGTAAAAAATGAAACAATTCCGTCTAAGAGGGGTGATCCTTATGAAAGAGAGGGGAGCATGATGAATGATGAATGATGTATGAATGCACTTGGTTGTCTTGTTCTAAAAGGCAACTAAATTATCGTAGCTACGCTAACAGTTATAGGTAATCATAAATTCACAAGAAAATTCTCAAGTTTGGAAACGGTAACCCATTCTGCTACATTTCTTCGGCATCTCTTGATGTGACTGAGGTCAGATGGTGGTTGTATTGTTTGTTAAGTTCAGCAATCTAGGTGCAAAACACAAACGAGTTCTCCGCAAACGCTGCACAAAACGGTGCATATTTTGAACTACCAGCATCCTTTTCTGTTCCGACTACAAGTTAAACTGGTTTGAGCAGTAGTTCCCTAGAAAATCTTGCATCGCCTTGTTGTTATAGAAGTTTGCACTGTGATCTATCATATTACCGGTTTTAATCCATAAATCTTGCCATTTTTTGTTACTGTTTTTACACAACCTCTTTTCTAGTTTTATCAAACTTTGCTGACTTGACATGTCACAGCCAACTGAAAACTGACGTCAAAAATCACCTGTGAGTGGTGACAGCCACACTTAGGTTACCAAACACCGGAGAACCAGTGCCACTCTGATGGTTGGATGGCCAAATTATTGAGGCCGTTGCGACTATCATAAAAACTGTGGCCGTCCGTGGCATCATGTCACATGAGGCATTACATTACTTGGCACATGTACGGAATTGCAAGAACACCACTGGCGTGAATCCGGTGAATAATGACGGTTGTCGTCGCAGTGCCAAGTGATGTGGGATAAACCGCTGTAGCGGTTTGGAAAGCAGCGCTTTGTCTAGTGAATATCCAGCTCTACGAAAAATGGCGTCATCGGTTTGGCAGTCATTGGATTTTGGATGTAGAACTCGGTTTACTTTTCCGCTCACGTTATTAAGTTCGTTCAATCAGCCTAAACACATCGACCATTTAGGTTGTGCAATCAAACACGTGACTAGCACCGAAACAACTGCGTCGCACCATATACTTCCGTATTGGTACTGCTTAGGCTGGCACAACCGCGTCGGCTGCGTGACCCCTTTAGCCAACAGTTTCATGATCACGTCCTTGCGGAGACGGTTGGCGGTGGTGAATTGGAAAGTGGCTTAGAAAGGACCCCCACGACTCCCAGTGACAAAAACGTTAAGTATAACAGATTCTTTGGATCCAGTAATACAATATCCCCCAAATAAGGCTTGCTCCGGCCATTAAAGTACGAAAATGTTAACTAAGTGCGAACTTTGAGTAAGAACAGAGCACTACGTACATTTGGTCCTTGTTTTCAAATGTTCTGCTCAGAGGCTCAGCCGAAGGTATAAAGGGCAAAATAAGATCAGTGGATTAGGTTACTCAGTCTTTTAGTATGCAACAAGAATTTCTAGTAGTTCTTGGGGCTTATCAGGTTTGCGCAGTCCTCCACTTTTTCTCATGCTTATGTCTTACTTGAACCCGAATTTTACGAAATTAGTGAACTATTCTATCAGGATAAAGTGGCAAAACTGTCCACACGTCAGTGATGACCGTAGGATTCACCACCTAAGGAACTTGTCGTGTCCATCTTTTGTTCAAGATCAAAAACAGTAATTCGATCGTCAAACAGGTGGACGAAGAAACCAGTATGAGTTTATTAGTTTTGACATTTCTCAAATCCTTATTCACAAGTGTAACTATGTTGTCGGCGGTCTTTATCGAATGCTATACACTTGGTTTAGATTGACCCGTTTGACTAAATACACTGATCAAAGTTCGTTAGTGCTTTTCAGATGAAAATGCCCAAGATCTCTAATGGGTGCAGTGAGTGTTCATTAGCATTAAACACCTTTAGTAAACACTCAAAATATTGGCACGAGAGAGCCGTGGCAGCTTCTCCACTATCTGTTAGACAACAGCAACGCTAAGGGGTCTAACCGGTCATTTTTGTATGGTAAAAAAGCCTTTCAAAAGAGATCGGTGTTGTACAGTGAGCATTAACTGAGTGTATTAATGCATGAATGAATGAATAAACGATGGAGGGAGTTAATAAGTAAGTAAGTAAGCTAGTGGGGAGTGTGGGAAGCGAGTGTCTCGTAAGCTGATCCGTTTTCAAAGAGAAAGCTCAAGAGTATAAGTGACCACCTCTTAGGCCGAGAAACAACACTTGGTGACACAAAAAATTTAACCTTTAATAAGAGTTTTTAACCAGTATTTCCGAGCCAGCATACGCTACCCAACTTGCAACAGTTGCTAAGGCCAAAACACCTGTTGAATGAATACGATAAGTAGGTTACATTCGGTGCCACCACAGTGTGTTTTGTGTGTTGCTCCGAATCTAGCATTAACGGGACAAAAACAACCACGCTGAATCAGAATACTCGAATGTTTACCCTCACGCGCTTTTAGTGGGATTGGCATTTGCATGGCACACGCTGAACGCATAGTATGTGCGTGTGTTTCGGTAAATAAGTATCAGTGACCGAAAGGTATTACCTGTCTAGCCTACAGTGTGCTATCCGACAAAGCGAAACATTCAGGAAAGTTCACTTTGTCTGGAAATGTCATGCATACAGAAGGGAACACCCTAGGGTATCAAGCAAAAGTGCACCACTGAACAAATCGAACCGGCACGATCTAATCGTTATGTAACACCCGACCGGAATTGTGTTAGCTCAGCCGGGATGAACTATATAAACACCAGATAAGCTAACCCCCCTTATTTCCTATATATCTCTCATGAATGTCTCACAAGCTAAGATACATCGATATCTGGAAAATAACCTTGGTCCTCTGGGGGGGGGGAGAATATCTTTGTCTGTTGGGCGTTTTTCACTGGTTGACATTCTTTTCTCGGCCTAGTGGAATCAGGCTTCTAGACAGCTGACACTACGTGTTATTTTGGAAGAAGGTCTGTGAAGCCAGGCCATCCGGAGAAAGTCACTTGTGCCTGAACCTACCCATTCCGCCTCAAACATTTCTCGCCAGTAATTTCAAATTACTTGGCATCATTTTAGATCAGATTAGGCTGCACCTGTGCGTATGCACAATACAAACTCTGCCTCTTCGTTTTAGTTTCATCCGGCATTCCTGGAAAAATACAACTGATTTAAGTAGACTTCCGTAAAATGCGCCGACACCATTTGATACCGTTACTTCGAGGATAACGGATAAGTAAATTAAGCACACTTGGTTTAGAGTAAGTCGAAACAAAATGAAGTACCAAGAAATTACATCTACCAGTGGAGCTCTCCCGCAGTGGAAGACATTAGCCTGACCTACGTAAAAAAGAAACCACTAAAGAAATCATAAATTTCAACGCACCTTAGATAAATGTGTGATAAAGTCGCTGGTACCCGCGGTTTTTTCAATAAAGCCTAAGTTTCTGTTGGAAGAAGTAACATTGCTGGATGCGAATGTTGACCGGTGAGATTTTTACATAAACTGGGATAAGAATCCAAGTAGATACAACGTAGATGAAAAGCTAAATGAGTGACCCATCCGTCACCGAACCAGTAGGATTTGGTGTAAAACTCAAGCAATTACGTGCGGTGTGAGGTAACATCAGCAGTAGCTAGACCGACAAGTGAGAAAACCTCAGTAATTGTCTTTCATCAGTACTATGTGTCCTAGGATTCATACTAGAAGATACTAGCAGAAATGTACTAGGCGAACTACCGTTTGCAAGAAATCCACACTGAAGTAGACATGAAACACAGTTCTTGGCAAAATTAGTCTCAAACGCATCCGGTCGCTTCGTAACTCCCAAACACAACACCCATTGCATCCTGCATTATCTAGAATCAACCAAAATGAACTTGGAACTTGGAAGCTTGACATAAGTTTGCTCACAAACGGGAGATTCAGCTGGGTTTCAGGTGAGTCCCTCGCAAAACCAAATCGATTTGCAAATTAGTGTATTTCTCGAAAACAGTCCAATTTGGGTTCAAGTAGAACATAAGGTTGACGGAAACTCGGGGACTGCGCCTACCTGATGAGCCCGAAGCAGAAGGGCGAAACCGGTCGTGGGCTGTCGAAGAGTTTTCAGCAACCTTATGAGTAATGCATTACGTACATACTTATTACCTTTGTTTTTTTAACTGTGAAAAACGTGGAGAAGGAATATTCGGCAGTTAAGGGGTTCTGTTTCTATCCGAGGATTTCCCTTACTGAGCAGTTACACTCCGGTATGAACTGCATGTCCCCGATTAAACAATGTGCCGCAAAAATGCAAGAAATGCGTTTGAAAAGAACCATGGCAATAGCAATGTCAACAATCCTACAAAGGATTGTACAAAAAAACAGAAACTGCTTCTTATGGAACGAAGTTCGTTGCCAGATGAAAGCCTCACTATGAACTTTTAAACGAACATTTTAAAAGAGTAACATATCAGAGACTATTGTGCACTATTACCAGGATTTTGCTTGAGTCCAGCTGGTAAGAAAAGTTATCTCCATTTCATATCTAATACCTATAGTCCATCAAATTCAAAGACAATTTGGAATAATAACTCGGCTAATCTGCCTACTGCCTGTATGGTTTCTTTGTTTATCTGGTTGAAAGCAGAGCCATTAGTTCCACCCACTCATCCATTCTTAAGAGGAACCGGAGGAGTATGAAGAGGTTTGGTAGGAGTAACAAAGGAAATACGGTCGTTTCCAAAAGGCCCACACCACAACACTAAAAGTGTGATCACCCGGTTATCGCTTCACGCTGATAACCTTATTGCGGCCGACCATTATACCCCAAACTCAAAAGCCCAAGGAACGAAACAGGTTATGATGCCTCGTTTGAAAATTGCATCCCAGCTGTTATATACTGGATAGTATTAAACTTGATGAATTCTCGGGAAATTGCAATAACATTCATGAATTTCAAAGCAGCTTCACTAATAACTGATAAAACGGGACGATTTGGGTGGAAGTGTGCGTACAATCATCTAGGAGTTCATCAGCCAAAAAAATCTATCTTGAATAATTCTACCTATCTACTTGTCTATCTATTTACCTAACCCAATCTAGCGAATAATTTGATAGAAACGTGACACGCTGGGTGCTGGGTGTGTGACCCTACCTTCATCCGATCTGACATCTGGCCCTGGTTGATCTTACCCGTTACGTACTGTGCTGTATTATTTTTGGTTACGCTTGTCAGTCTGCACTAAACTATACCCCCCAGTCTCCTAAGGAGTTGTGTCGATTATCTGTCAGACAGTTCAGCAGCCCGCTAACAGGCACTACAGGCGAAATATCAATGATATGTCCAGAACAACCGGATAGATGTAAGGAATCACCACCACCAATTGAGTGTGCCTCTATTGACCAGAATCAGCATTGTGCTGGGCAACCTGCAAAAAGCCTTGTGGCGTTATAAAGTTCCGGGTATGAGCAATTTCCTCATACTGTTGAAATCCCCCACCCCCGTACCTAGTTATCTCATCACTTTTCCGAAACCATAAGCGTTGTCGGCGTTTTTTGCATCTCCAGAGCCAAAGGGCTATTCGTAATTTCCCGGATAAAACACATCTCTTCCGTACAAATATCATAACCATTATGAGTGAATGCGTTGTATCCATCCATGGGGATTTTGATTTTATTATCGCAGATGATAATCCAGGTGACAAAACCGTTCGTCCAGGGTTAAGAGCGTTGGACATGAATACGTACAAACCATACGTACATCCACATCTTCTCAAACTCCATAGATATTGTAGTTTTGTTTTTAATATTTCTCCGTATGTTTCACGTGGCTACAGTACTGCTAGTCAGACAAATCTGTGTACATCTCGGTTTGTATTGTTACAGGTATTGGTGCAAACGTTTCTGACGCTACTGCTGACAGAGCTGACGGGCTGCTTGAACGATATACAGCGATATTCTAGACTTTCTATCTCATCAACACCGAACTTCTACCGTGAAGGCCCTACCGGTTTTCGGTGGTGCACACACATTAAATGTATATGTGTGCATGTGCCTGAGCTCAAATTTGTGTAGGTCGCTGGAATGAATAAACAAGAGCCAAATGGTTTGAGAATAACATCGAAAATCCGTCTAGCGGGAGGTTACCCAGAATTTCCCCCAAGAGTCATTCGCTTAAATTCCGCATACTTTTTCTAATGATGCACAATATTTACTGTCCGAAAATCGTTGCGTTCTGTCTTTTGTCTCAGTAATGAAAATAATGGTGGCCTTAGAATTGCATCGCCTAATGGATTCTAATCAATTATGAACTGTCGCTGTATCCTATGATGAGGAGATAAATCAGGACACCAACTAATATCGGGCATTATAATGAGGAGATACATCAGGACACCAACTAATATCGGGCACTTTTGAATGTAACCGCACACAGTTTTTCTTTATCTCCCTCAGCCTAGTAACAGCATAGATCAAAGCGTATCCAAAGGATACATGCTTGGAAACCTTGCAACAAACTGCAACCTACATAAATTGTGATCGTCCAGTTATTTGCACGTATGTGCTTCTCTTGTTTGCATATAACCCCGTATCTATTTCAGGGTTAACATTCAGTCGAAAACGTTCTTCAAAACAGTACCGATTGTTTCAAAACGAAAGCTTGTAAAGTGAAAGGCTGTGCCCGAATAAGTAATTTTTGAAAGGAAATAGCTATCCGGAGTTCCTCGAAAAATTCTGTAAGTTTACTTGAACTCAACTGAGTTTTCTAATCCCTTTATACAACTACATAGCAATTACACGGCACAGAGTTTGATAAGATTTTGAAAAACTTCCACTGATAGATCACTCGGAAAATAACATTTACCATACATCCATTATGAGTCATTCAAAATTTGTTAGAACTGAAATAAAAATTTTCTCCTTGTGTAAACAGTAAATGTGAACGAAAATTGTAAAATACCGATGAGTTACCGTAGAAAGTTACCTACTTGTAAAATACAACTATTATTGTGGGCTGAGCTTCAATTTCACGCATTTGTTAAGCTAGCTGTATAACTACCACATGTTCGCTAGCCTTCAACACATCAGACTAACTTCTCGGCTCAGCTAAAGCTTTGAAATCATTCCCGGAAATTTGCCCGTTTGGTAGCAGTCAAGTGTTATTTCCAAATTCTTCACGACTTTTGTATACATCCTGACAACAATGTAGCCTATGAGTCTTGGAGTGAAAGGTGGTTAGTGATAGACAGTAGTCTTTTACGCTTTTCGTCCTGTTTGGCACACATCAAGAGGATGTGGCAGGATCGGTTGCAGTTGCATTGTTTGCAATAACACTTGGAATTTCTCAAGTGATTTGGTTTCCTGAAAAGTTTCAAGGCATACGCGAGACAAACATAAAAATCCACAATTCACATTGGCCAGGTTTTCAATGTTAGTTAATGGTCACGTGACAGTGTGGCGAAGCGCGACAATTTTAGCCAAGTGGCATGTGGCCGATCTGCCATATCCATCCGATGATCCCAGAACAAAACGTGTGCTAGAAATCGAACGATAGCCAATGAAAATTATTCGAGTGGTGCAGTGTGGGTAGGTATTCGGTTGATGATTGGGATAATCCGATTTCTGGAGCAATCTAGCGCATGAGAAACCAAGCTCATTAATACTATTTGATGGAATTGTGGCATAATACGGAAAGAGGGTTCCTATGAAAGACAGTATTTTATTCGGATACAGTTTTAAGTGATGAAGTTGTGTACATAAACTCTCCAACTGCCAAAAATGTTCGTCCCATATATAACGGAGTCTATAAGGTAGGCTTGTGCGAAAAATCCTCATTTGCACACCACTTCGCTTTTTGTGGGAGGCTCACTTGTAACCCAGCCAAATCTCTCGTTTGTGATGATTTCAGGTTGCTTTTTAGGGCAAACATCTCCTACCTACTGAAACATGAGGCGACGTGGTGCAGCACGTTCAGTCGCTTATGAACATCACAAACGAGAGATTTGGCTGGGTTACAAGTGAGCCTTCCACAAAAAGCGAAGTGGTGTGCAAATGAGGATTTTTCGCACAAGCCTACCTTATAGACTCCGTTATATATGGGACGAACATTTTTGGCAGTTGGAGAGTTTATGTACAAAACTTCATCACTTAAAACTGTATCCGAATAAAATACTGTCTTTCATAGAAACCCTCTTTCCGTATTATGCCACAATTCCATCAAATAGTATTAATGAGCTTGGTTTCTCATGCGCTAGATTGCTCCAGAAATCGGATTATCCCAATCATCAACCGAATACCTACCCACACTGCACCACTCGAATAATTTTCATTGGCTATCGTTCGATTTTCCAGTAAACCACCTGTTCATTTACAACGTGATGAACTAAACACAGTTGGCTGTTTATCCTTACATTCAGGGATGGAAATTCAAACAGAGTCAACAATAAGTTATTGCATTTATAATTTGAGGTATTTTGCTATCTAGAAAAACCACGGTATTTACTAATAAAGATGTTGGTGTAATAATCTGGCGGGTGAAAAAACAATCCATTATTAAGACGAGATATCAGATTGGGCAAACACAAGACCGATTTGTTTTTATACGCAACTTTTGTCGTGCACTTTTGACGCGCCTAAACTGTGCATTTTAGCACCGAATACCCGTGAATGCAGTTGTAATGGCAAAAAGCCTTGGGAAACCTTTTGACGCGCCTAAACTGTGCATTTTAGCTCCGAATACCCGTGAATGCAGTTGTAAAGGCAAAAAGCCTTGGGAAACTCTAAATGATGTGATGGTTCTTATGTATTTCTCAGCCCGTCAACTAATTGCTATCAAAAATCCCCAGGTAACAGAAAAGTTCCGTATAATCCCAGGTTCCAAAAACAATTCTAGTAATCAAGGGTGCCGAAAAATTGTCGCTCGCAAGAGGACTTTATTGGTTGAAGATTTTTTTCGCCCTGTAGACAAATACTTTAGTTAATCTCACTAAAATGGGCCAAAAAAAGGTAGCGGGAGTACGTGTTGGTTGAACTCGTAAGCTTAAGATTGGTTAAAAAACAGAGGACGCCTGGCCTATTGGCTTGAGACCTGTTTATGTAAGCAATTCTGCAAGGTGAAGTCTGACTGCGTAGGGGCGTAAATCGTCCAGCATTTTATCATAGTCTATATCACATGTCATACTTATATTTCGAGCCAAGATCTCTGAAAATAACCGACCTAAACCAGTCGCAATGGGGAGCTGAGTGGCTTCATTTTCGTCTGTCATGGTAGTATTCATACTGTTCATGGTTAAATGCTACATTAAAAGAGTTAGATCTACTGACATTCACTCTGTACAGTAGTTGATATCCTATCAAAAAGGACGTTGACATCTAACAATAGGCGACGGAGATAGCGGATCGAAATTCGTGTGGAGAATGAATATTTATCAATATGCTGAACTGTCCAAACGACAACATATCCCATGTAATTAAATAGTATCACAGTGCAGATCGCATGCAAATCGGCTGGAGCTGAGGCACACACATCAGCTGATGGCTAACAGCGATGAGATTTTTGTCGACAATTTTTCAAACCATATGGGCTGGACAATCTCCCTGCAACGCCTCCTTGAATGGGTGCGTGTATCTAAATGTATTAGAGCGCACTATTGCCTATCAGGCCAGAAATAATTAGATTGATCGAAGCCTTTCATTTATGTAGGCGGGCAGATTCGCTTTTGGGTGAGCTGTATTGTGCTGTCTAAAAATAATGACATTCAGCAGAAGGCCTTGGAAGCATGCTTATCAGCCAACCGGAGCGTTATCCTAATTTTTTAAACCACGTTTCCTTAATTGAGATCCAATTACGACTTCAGTAACCCGTATCAACCAGACTTAACTGATAAAAAATTGTGTGGTCATAAAAGTTTGGCCATCCAGAGAGTTGGTGATACGCCAATTTAATATTTTACGGAAAATGACGGTACTTATTCAATGCAGTAGTCAGAAGATGAAGAAGGAAGACTGGTTTAAAAGTCCCTCATCACCCATGGTTTAGCTTATACTCCTCATAACCCAAAGCCATATGACCGGGTTTTGGCCTAACGATACATCACACACACGGGGTAATAAGAACACACAATGACGCCATAGTAATCATTCAGATCAACTCACTTCTAAAAGCTCCCGACATCGTTTAGTGTTGTGCAGTTCCACTTCCTTGCTGTGTTCCACCATCTAAAAAGGGGGCAATGGGAGAAAAGTGAATGTACATCAGAACGGTTTCACAATAGGATCTATAATAATACCGTAACACAACTGTCTAAACAGCTGCCCCTACATTCCTTAAAAAGCCTACTTCCCGCTCAACATTCCGGTGATTAATTGGGTTGAATAACCACGCAATCCTGTATAGAATGCTTATTTCGTCGGCCTAATGAGCGGCAGTCCTTCTCAAGGAGCCTAGAAGTAATTTAAAAAGTATTTGTGTTTGAGATGTATGCCAGGTTTACTGCATTTTCTTGAATACAAAGTTTCAAAGCAGTCTATTGCGTTTTTCAGGCATTTTCCGAGTGTTTCCTATCCGGAAGAACGGTTCTTGAGAGGGTAGGATAATAATTGTGTAATGAGCCCTAAAAAGTTTACCAAAAGTTGCGTGGATTTTGAGTCAACTAACTGGTAAGGATGATGTTACTTTAATCGAAGGATGGCAATCCGTAACATACTTTGGCGGCCGGAACGAGCACTCACTAGAGAGATGGCTGAGGAGACCACTGAAGTGTTCTGCCAGTTTTTTCAGTCTCATCTTTTGGTCCATCATCGGTCTACTCGGAGTTTTCCTAATTACTGCTGTGCTCAGCTCTGAATTCCAACTAACAGGGCCAAAAAATGTGATGAACCACCAGCGTTCGAAGTTGCATCCATGGGAAATGTGAATTCCCACAGGTATTTTACAGACCATTGTTTTATAGATTGATTATTGCACACCAACTAGATAATTACGTTTACGTGAGCTCTTAACGCACGCTTTGACAGATAATTTGAATAATTACTGGTTCCAAAGAACAATAGCGACGATGAAATGTGTGGCTCAATTTAATACTGTATATATTATATTTATGCCTATATATAAACTAGAGCTATATGTCATGTTCATCAGACTTTCTCTGTACCTGCGTAGACGGGTTTTTTAATATAAATTTCGCCTTGTAAACATTCACTTAATGATAAAAAACTGAGAAGCGTTGTTCAGCTGCTTCATTGTTATTGGTAATCATGTTCATCCCGTATCTCGAGAAACACTGGTGGGTTTCTGAACCCAACCTCCCGACTCGCAGTTGAACACGCAACCAATAGGGCACGAGCAGAAAACAGTTCCGCTCCTTGGAGTGGAGTGTGAGTCATAATGTGGGGAGCTCCCAGAGTGCTGCAAGTTTCGGGCTCTAGACATCATCTTCATCTTTCGCATTACTAAATGCAACCTTTAGTTGGCTTCCGAAGGGGTTTTTCTCAACTCTAGTAAACAGTCTAGCAGCGAACTGTCAGCCTCGTGATGGCATAGCACACTAACCTACGTTATTTCTTTTCAATTGAGAACCACCTCTGCCAAAAGGATTGACCAAAAAGAACTTTCCCAACAAAAGCTCTACACTAGCCAGCCTTCTCGTAGCATTCTAGAACTTTCCCAACAAAAGCTCTACACTAGATAGCCTTCTCGTAGCATTCCTATGAGATACAAGAGACAACTTTATTAGCTTCACAATCATGCCGGGGCTCGTTAAAGTCCTCCGACAATGAGTCACCGGTAGAGAGTCGAGTTTTTCATGGCTAACTTGTCCTTTAGCTTCAAGGCCTCATATAGGATAATTAGTTTGGTTTCCTTGCGTCATAGTATCCAGTTATGAATTACCAATAATCCAAGAATGTCACATTTTCATAAGTTTTAATTTAACTAAGAACCACTCAACTTTTCATCGCTTGCCCATACATCTAATAGCAAAACTTACACCTTCATAAGTGCTGCTTACAAAGCCTTAATCGAAAATTTTTCGTAAATCTTTCCCGTGGCTAAAATCACTATTTCAAAGACGGTAATTTCTTTTCCTAAGAGAATTTATTCATCAACATGCTCCAAATAGCAACTTGACGTATGTTGGCTGATTGCTCACAGACCCACCAATTTTGTAAAACCCCACTAGTTTCAGTTCAGAAGGCATTTAACCCCATATGTGCAAGCAAAATAGGCTTAACTTCAAGACACTGATTATAAGTAGTGTAATTCTCTAGTCATGAGAACTCTAGGACTATTCTGGTTTAGTACTCAAATGGTCAAATTGAAACTATTTGGAAAAAATGGAATTCAAGCTGAATCCTTCATGTGCATAGTTATCTTTGCTAGCTAATTATACATTACGTTCTACTAGATATATATATATGTTCGAATGCATTTCTAAAAGATATAACAAAAGCGTTTCAATTTCCGTTTAGTAATGAATTGTTAAAAATGCTCTTCATAAAAAATCGCCCCCGGGTTTTCTATTGACTGCCATTTTCCGGCGATACTGCGGCAGTCCCGTATAGAAATTCGTCATATTTACGGCTTTCTAATGGATGCATTTTGCTGCGCCCCTGGGGATCAAACCATATACACGGACAACTTGACTTCCGTCGCTGGGAACGCCGAGGTTAGTTATGCCGACAGATTGGTAAGACAGATTGGATAAGACTTGTGACGTTGACCGAAAAGCGAATTCGTTGGAGCGATATGGGTAAGATTTCAAGCTCGGCGAACACTTTCCAGAATATGGTTCGGGTGACCTTCATCCGTGCTTCGAAGTCATTGTGCAATGCAGTTTGCCAGAAAGAATCAATTTACTGGAGATAATATTGATCAATCGAACACAAGTGCTATAAGCGTAACACATCTTGACATTGAAGCCATTGCGGTTTGATTGATCGGATTAGGTTACGTGAAATTAGATGGTCGCATTACTGTGGGATGTAATTCGTAAGTGGATTCTCTACTACGTTACAGACGCTTCGGTCACTGACAGCTGGTGATGTAGATCCATTCCGCATCTACGTTTTATATAAAGCAGGTTTTCAGTTCATCTAGGCTGGTTGTTATTCTTCATTAACTGTTTCCATTATTCGTCTATTTATTAATTATTAGAATCCATTGTATATTATATTATATTATATTATTATGCTGCGTTACAGTATAGGATAGCGTGACACATTACATTGTATTGTATCATTTTATGTTATTACTACATTATTACTAAATTATATTACTTATTACATTATATTATAATTATTATACTTATACTTATTATTATTACTTATTAATATAACTTATTACTTATTATTACTTATTATTACTTATTACTTACTACTTGTTATTACCTATTATTATTACTTATACTTATTATACTTGTACTTATTATTATACTTATTATACTTATTATGCTTATTACATTATATTACTTATTACTGCATTATATCATGTTATATTATTATATTACATTATATTTATATTATATTACATTATTATATATATTATATCGTACATTATATTGCATATATTTCCAAACGTGCACCTGTCTGGACGCAGATAAATCTTCGATTACGTTATTCATTCACGTTTTAGTTTATCCCTCTATTCTGATAGGTCAGAATGAAGCGATGTGGTGTGGTGCTTAAGCGTACGTGGTATTCCGACTACTATTTTGGCTGCAACAAAACGAGCCTTTGAAACCTGAATATTTTCCGGATTGTTGCATCTAGTTAGCTGCAAACAATTTTCTGATTTAGGTTAGTCGGAAATCATAAGCCGTTCCTTAAAAGAAAACCCAATAGAAAGGGATTTGCAACCTCATGGGAATACCTATTGTTTGACTTTAAATTATCTGGGAATTAGTTCATGTAGAGGACAGAAAGAGCAAAATTTCATTGTACTTATCCGATCTCATTCAACTGTCCTTGTGTTTTATGGTAATTGTGCCAGCTAACTGACATGGCTGCTGGACTTGACCGTAACACTTTTGTGAACCCACCGTTTCCTAAGGTGTAGAGAATTCAACTTTGGAAAGATTTTCAGTCCGTCCTTGTGAAAGAATATGTAGTGTGCACACGCCTCGGTGCCACGTCGGATAAGGGCCTTTCCACTTGAAACTTATGCCGAAAACGGAACTTGCATGCAGTTCTGAGGAGTTGAAATTAATGTACACATGTGACACCGAATAAAGAAGTGAATAGAATAATCCCACGAATGAGTTGAACGGACTTTTAGATCGATAGACTATCAATTAAAACAAACAGCGTAATCGGTTGTGAAATTTATGCCATCGATGGGATGACGGCAGTCATTGGAATGGGGTGCATCTCATAGGGAATCGAATCACACGGATTGTTAAGCCGCTTTCTTTGAGGTATAACAGCAGAAATTCTTCACGGACTAGCATCAGTGTTGTCAAATCTGAAAATGTGGTGGACCATTAATTGGTAGAGTGACCGAACAATTAACGTACGACGCAACAGTTGTTACAGCTTTAATCGGCAACATACCATATGTGCTAGGCGGATTGTTTCTTGTTTCATGGGCGCCCCGTTCTAGATCAAAAGACAGAAACACGGAGTAATTGTTGAAACTACCATTCATTTGTTCAAAAACATTTGATAAAACACAGCGATTTTATAACTTACCACTGCGGAAACACTTGCTTCGAGAGCTTGAAACTGTTTTGCGATTGATCTAACCGCTTCATTCTCTGCAATGAAACAAAGGTAAAGGTACTCGTTGCAAACAAAAGTATGAACTCTAAAGTGCATTAGAAAGGTGAGATGCACAGGTATTAACAAAAGGTTCACTAATTTCGCTGTCACCAGAACAAGTGTCAGCAGTTGTTTATTTGAAGAATACGCCGAAACCAGAGGGAATAGAAGACGCGCTATTAGCCGTGAGATCCATACAATCAAATAGAATTTCAACGCTTCCCACCTGCTGCCGAACTTGATGGCATTAATGAATCTAGTTTACAGAATGCAGACTGAGTAAACGAACATTATGTGATCAGGAACAAGTAGGTGTTGAAAAATATCGTCCACCTTGCAACTTTTGGGTTTTTCTACCATCAGGTAAATGTGCATTCATTTAATTCTTAATCCCGTAGATGAGAAGATTTATGACGAAAATCTGAGAAGCACTGTATGGTAATCAACAATGATGTACATTTCACATTGCTGTGAAGAGACATGGCTATAAGTCGAGGAATTTACTGTCCACGAGTGGCTGTTGGACAGCGTAGGTCACGCGCACCTAGATAGGACACACAGCCCCTCATTTTTCAATCGCAGGTTTGAAGTAAGGTGGCCACGTCTTGACTGACGCCTCTAGTTAGAACAGCTCAAAAGGTAGACCCATGTGATTCGGGAATTATCCTCCCTTTCGAGCTCCTTGCAGTTTGTCAACAATAGGAAAAAATTTGAAAAATTTAATCCAACTTTCATCCAGTCAGAAAAGCGGACGTTGGCCGAAAAGACGAGCAGAGCTATCCGGCTGTTCTAATACATGCCTTCCACCCGGAAACCCGACACACATAAAGCCAGACAACGCGTGACCGTAGGAAACGAGGTACTATAGTTCGTCTACATGCGATTTAATCACACGGCTGACCAGCCACTCGTGACCAAACGGCAGTCTCCAGGTGAAAACCTGGAAGTCGCGAGATCAACTTTCTTTGCGGTTTCGAGAGATTCGCAGTGCTAAGCATCCACACCAAAGATAAAGCAGCTGTGTAGCGTTTCTTGTTTCTTGGTTTCTCAACTGAACTTTTCAAAATTTCTGGTACGGTGGACAGATATGTATCTAGTGAAGCCACCTTGTAACGGGTCATTTTCGTTTGGCGTAAATAGCAAAGATGATTTATAAGAACAGCCTTGTAGCTTACGGGGAGGACTATGCGGGTGGTCAAAAAACACCTGTCTGTGAGATAGAGCCGTCCATCGAACTGGCTACAGAAATTAGGAAGAACTGAAGCGACGAAGTGCAGAAAGGCACACTTGTGTACCCCTTCGGGCAGTTGCTCACCACAAATACAATGGACGGGTAAGCGTGTTGCTTACTTGCAGGCTCTGAACTCTACACGTGTGCCCTATCATTGCACTATATATGTGACCGTGACTTTTCAACGGGGCACGTTAAACGAATTACAAGATCAGACCTTGAGGTTTATA
Source organism: Clonorchis sinensis (assembly GCA_003604175.2). NCBI lineage: Eukaryota > Metazoa > Platyhelminthes > Trematoda > Opisthorchiida > Opisthorchiidae > Clonorchis > Clonorchis sinensis. The sequence continues at coordinate 20,606,468 of CM030370.1, forward strand.
AAACAAAATACGGTGAAGCTACGAGACATCTGGAGGCATCCTTATGTTATAAGCCTACCAGCGTATTTCGGATTAAAGAAAGCTCTTTTATCCCCACCACTGGGCTTTCTATCAGACTGCGCTTAGTTGCTCACATTATTTGAGCTCGAATTACGAATGGGTTGACTGTTTACACATCCACTCTCTTGCAGCTTTCTAAGCCTGTCCATTTTAGGGAGGATCCAGTCACCGCAATTTTAACGGAACTTGAGGACTAGTTAGTTTGACGGTGCCCACTGATGCTCGAATATGCATCGTCAAGACGCTGACCACTACATTTTTCAGCCTGACCAATAACTTTTGAAATTACTTTAAATTCGTTGCCCTGATTCTTTAAATCCACACAGAATGGCCAGTTAATGGCCAGTGTTAAGCGGAATAAGGGGATATTCAAAACAGACCACGATGCTGCATTCAGCACAAATATACCATTATTTACGGTGGTAGTAAAAAGATCATAAATCTTTCAAAAAGCGCCAAAGCAAGGAGGAGGTTTTGCGTTGCGTTTACCAGCAGAGGCAACAAAACACACAACACAAATGACAATCTACTTTTCAAAGCAATGAAGAATCGACGACGAGACTTTCAGTTTTCAAACAACTTCAACTTTTATGCCACCTTCACAAACCTCCGTGACTTCCGTTTACAGTCTCCCGTCAAAAAATTAGGAAGGCAACGGTACACTGAGTTCCCGTTGCCTCCCTCCGAAATTAAGCCCCCATTTTAATTTAGATTTCGCAACACCCACCATGATCGGCAAAAAAATGGAACCAAGAAAGTGACTTCAAATATTCGGCCATTTGGCCTCGTGGTTTCGCAACAGTAACCACTTTTTGCCATAAATCAAGGAAGAAGCATTCCTTGCCATTACATTTCATTCCTACTCGTATACGGCGAGGCAGAATGTGCTAGCGACAAGTTTAAGTCTATCGGGGCATAACTTCACTGTTTTGTACCCAGCTTCACGACCAAGTTTATTGCGAGAAGCAACTGTTTGCTTTATCTTGTTTTGTACCAACTCATGGGATCTATCCTCTACTTGGGGGCTAAATAGTCGTTAGTCAAGTTGAGCTAGTGAATTTTCGGGAGGAATTGAACTACTGATGAACCTAATCATGTGATTGTAGCTCAGTAGTATGGCTCAGTTTATCTGTGCTGTATGGTGAAGAGAATTCCGTGAGAAATTCCGTGTGCCTGTATCCCATAGGAAACTGGGATCATCTAGCTCAGTTAGACTGATTGACACAGTTGGAGTAGACTTAATAAACAGATGCTATTTTCAGAACATAATGAGATCACATGACCTTATACTCGTCGGTTCCAGAAAGTGCCCCACTTCACAGATATCAGAATTCACTTGCAGCGGTCCGAGTATGAAAACATTGTTTTCAGCCACGTTTGGCCTCCCGGCACCGCAAAACGAAAACTGAACTCTTTTTCGTACCAACTACTGAATACAAAGCGCACTTGATTGCAATCTTATCAAATTAGTATTTGTATTAGTATTAGTATTACTGATGAGTTGAATCAAACATGTAGCTGGGGTTGAATTTGAAAAATAAATAATGTCCTGCTCTTTGGTGTTACGAATTACCGGCTCCAGCAATTTTTTGAGCCTTTTACACAGTGCCTCAGAAAGTCATCCACATCCCAGTTTCCGGTCCAGCAGGGGTTGCAATTTATGTTTCTAAATTAAACGCCGACAAGTACTGATCAAATGAGCATTCTTCGGTTTTACCGATAAAAGTCAAGTGAGTCCTTCTACCCGCGAAAGCCACTCAAGGGTGCACAGCGCCTGCATCGTCGTTAACCATTTTACGAAAGCCTGTTGGAGACAGACGTCGCTTGACTGCGCTTCAGACACGTTATAAAGCAGCTCACATATTTGTCACAAAATTCTTTGAATCCCATGACAGTAAGCTGATAAAACAAATGTTTCCCAAACGTGGGGACATAAATCCTAGTGTCGGCCGACATTTTACCAATTGTGAAGTAATGTTTCCAGTGAGCTCCACTTAGAGGAAACACTAAGAGATCCAAAACAACAGGATAAACATCCTGAAAACGTCAACCTTTTTGATCCTGTAATCATTCACTCTCAACAGCAAGCTATGGAATTCACCGATATCACCGAAGAGAAACCGCCTCCCCGGGAATGCTCACTGTAACCAGCTTCCATTAGCCGTCATTACCGTCACGATCAGGATTCAGTGAATCGCATACCTAGTTAGACCGAAAAACATTGCCAAACAGAAGTCACAACCAATATCGCTTTGAAACATTTATGGAAGAAACTCTATAACTTAAGGTTCAATACCAAAACAGCCCCCATATCCAAATGTTTGCTAACGCATCTAGCAGAAAAATCATTATTGTAAGTGAAGGAAGGATCAGGCTGAGTCATTCTCACTTGGTTCATGGTCGATGTGTTGTTGATCCCTGAGGGAATATAATTATACTAATAAAATCGAAGGGGTTGTGTCTTGGATGGGGCGTTGTACAACAGTGATAATTTCGACTACTTAGTATGATCCTTGTCCGGTGCTACGTAGCTCAAACTGTCTGTCCAGCTGCTCGACAATATCTTAGTGGACGAAGTTCCGTAGCGTTAGAAACCTAGGATAGGTGGGCAACCAGAGCTCTCAGGGTTGTACACTTCCTCGTTGTTTACACCGAGGAAGAACAAATCTCCAAATTGACTTTAGGATGATTGGGTTTTCGGGACTAGTAGCCGACATTAATGACAGCAGAGCAGTTTAGTACCATCTCGACAAATTTGCTCAGTGATTTGACGCAAAACGTCCACCGACAGCGTGTCCAAGGTTCCAGTTGCCGTAACATAAACTGGACACTGTGTTAGTCGGTATTGTCTCCCATCGCCTGGTCTCAATAGCTGTGATTCATCCTACCAGTATACTTCTCGTAGTCAGTGTATCTGGTGACTCTTGCAAAAGACTGGAGAAGTTAATGGCGCAACAATGATGACGGAATTATTGCCCGCCATGCAAGCAGCCAGTGTTCAATTTAAGAAAAGCCTGAAATAAACATCGGGTCGAGCTCACCTGCGTATGCCCTTTTTTCTAAACCCAGGACAATATCCTTACACGATTTGCACCACAGCTTGCTGTAGTCGAAAGCAAACTCAACCGCGTTTCGATGCCGCCTGGATAAGGCTTTATCTTCCTCGGATACTCCATGCCCTAAAACATAGGAAATAAGCAAATTATAGAAAAAGTTGCCCACCAACTAATCCGGATAATATTGCTAGCTAAAGAGTATAAAAACGAAAACACTGGATGTTTATGACCTTTTTTGAAAAAGCGATCTGAGCTACAGGTTTTCGTCATTTCCTGTTTTTGTCTCCGTGTGGATGGTCAACGACATATAGATAAAATGCAAAAAATCGTAATGCCTAGAATACATTATGGTCATTATGGTCTATGTGGGTACAGTAGTTCGACAATCGGACTACCTGCAACTTCTCTTCTTCCTTTAATTACTGCAATGATAGCCGGTGGAATGCATTAACCAGTCTTCAGTTAGCTGCAGCTTTCTATTTGTCCTCAAGAGTTTAACGCCCAGTCACGCAAATGTTCTCCGTATTGAGTGCCAGTATAAGTGCAGGTGTGTACATGGAGGAACACAAGAAAATTACTACCCGTGACTGGCCTTGTGCAGATCAGTTCGAATGATATAAAGGACTAGGTAGCCAGAAGTGTGCCTGATGCACTTTCTAAGTAGCTCGGGTCACCGTTTACAAGTAATGAGGACTCAATTGTTTGTGTGTACACCTTAGGTGACAATTACGGGCCTACTGGCATCCTGATAGTAGTAAAACCGCTCCCTTTGTTCCCTCTTCAGCCGTATTCCATCCAGTTTGCATTGGGTCAAGGAGCTCAAGTGAATGCCAATCCTGCTCAGTAAAAACCCGTAAGTAACATTAACCACTGTGCTCCAGCATCTATTGCCTTCCATACGACGGAGTCAATCTGAAAACGAATGCCAGCCACATATAGCAGAAGAGTGGCATCCCAGTGCATGCAGCTGAACTGGTTAAGCTTGCCATTGGTCTTCACAATCTTGTAAACGCTTAGTTCCTGATGTACCTGACACCATTAGTGTGTAGCTTGGCGTCGATCCGCCGTTTTGCAAAGCTACGTAACAAGAGTAGCGTAGAAATCCACTCATATGTCTACCATCTGACTATTCATTTCCACCTATACGGAGGAGCAATTAACATACGTCAGAAAAACTTTCGCGACGGTGCAGTTTGGAAAATTGCGGTAGGCTAATAAAACTAAGGGAGAAGGACGGATAGCGCCAGCTCCTTTATGTGAGAGCACCAGTGCTGGCAATTACCGATGTCTCATTATGATTAGGCTAGCTGGTAGATTTAAGGATCCTCTTCGGCTAACTTCCGTTTGCATACAGCACTATATTCGGCTGCCTGTGGACCTTCCTTAGCCCGGACCAGTGGATCAACAACCACGTATTGACACATCAGTCACTATGCACTCACACAAATATAACTATAATAATAGGTTAGCCCAATGAAGGAAACTGTTCCCATGAGAAAACGCGCAAATATTAGGAGTAAGTGAGATAGCCCAGGAGAACTTTAACAACAGGAAGCTACTGACGATGAGGAGTAAGTATGTTACGCCAATTGAATGTGGGCATTGTAGGCGACTAACTTCGAGCATTCTGTGTCTTCGGTACAGCGTGTATATTGAGCCAAACCACAGTCGTGAAGATAATAGTCCAGAACACTGCGACTCTCGTGTTCCCACGGATAATGTGGTTGTTCCAAACACCTTTGCGGAGTTCCCCTATTTTAGAGCCTCGCAATCCAGACACGTAGTTCGGTACCGCTTGCTACATGTGTAGCAAACGCAACAACGGTTACCAAAAATCCCTACAACACGCTGTCCCACAATTTTCAGTTCGAATGCACGATGCTTATTGTTGTGAAAGCCTGCCAGGCTGATAAAATCAAGCACGTGTCTTGAGGGCATTTATGTTAAGGTCAAGGTAAGGATAAATAAGTGTCATTATTCGACGCGTCTTCACCCATTAGAGGTGCAAGTTATATATACAGCCGATGTGGCATAATTATAGTCAAGTGTAGTCAAGTGAGCCAGTGTAAAGGGCTTTACGCGAATCATTCAGAACTTGCACAAGGAGAATTCCACTAGCAGTTGTCAACTGTCATCATATTCATTCAGCCATATGATCATCATTTGCTCACAGATGATCTGAAAGCCTGAATCATTTAGAAGATAAACAGATGTAAAAACGGATAATCGGACAAAAATTCATCCAAGGACAAAAACAACGAGCGTTCACTAATGATCCGCACAACTACGATACTCACCACAAATACGTGACTCAGAGGGAAAAGCCCTCATTGTGCTTGGGGGTACCCAAAAGTTGGACGATGACACCTGGATAATATCACTATCTGATAAAGGGGTTGCGCGAAAGTTTCCAACAGCCATCAAATACACTCGAACGACAGAAGCTTTGTAACGTAGGCAGGAAACTTTTTGGACTTTCAGTACATCTAAAACACTCACCTTCAGAACAGGTCTGAAGACCTACGGTTTGCTTGGAAGTTAAATTTATCGATACTGATTAACATGTTCCACCCAGATCTGGACCACCGTGCACAGTTACCTCAAGTACCTTCAGTACTCCAACGCGCCTACGGAGTCTGAAAGTTGTAGGACAATGGTTGAACAAAGCGGCTGTCGGATAATGCGGAATACCTGCAGAAATATTCAAATTCGGGCGTGCAAAATTCGGGGGACAGAAAATGGTCCGCAAGTGTTCATGGACGCCACAATAGTACCACTTTTAGAAGTAGAGGTCAGCTGACTGCTTACATTCCGGAAGAAAATATCCCTGAAGGACAACACGGGTTCCAAAGTGGATGTAGCGCAACTGACCTTACATTTGCAGTTCCATAAGTAAAATACCGGAATAAACAAACTGTTACACGTCCTGTTCGTGGACCTCAAGAAAGCCTTTAACTCAGCAAAAGCTCGGTTGTTCCGAAAAGCTGCCAACGTTAAAAAAATCTCTCCACCCTTGTCTGAAGACCTTAGTGGGGACCTGTGAGACCACATTTGCCGTGTTCAAAATCTACAGGGGAGTGAAGCACAGTTGCGTCCGGGCTTCAACTCTACTCAATCTTTAGCCGACTATGGGTTGATATGTCACATGATTACGAAGATGACCTGTAGTTTCAGCTCCGTCTGGACGGTTATCTTTTGAAACCAAAATGCTTCATGGCCAGAACGAATCTACACCAGTCAAAGGTCTGTGTTGCTTCTTGTAGATTACTGCATTTTACATGCACATTCTGAGGCGTAATTGCAACCAATAACCACAGCATTTGCTTTAACAACTGTTATCTGAAAATAAACTGTCAAATGTCTAAAAATAAATTTTTCCAAAACACCTCTCCCGTACCGCTCTGCACAAGTGTTGCAACAACCAGTACCATGTATTCAAATTAATGGCTGCGAAATAGCATCCTGATCACAGATCAGAAATTACAGATTCGGATTGCCAAATAGATGCACTACTTTCGGTTGCCTGCCTTTGGCGGAATCACAACGTGAACGCAAATAGCAAGGTCGCATTGTGCGGAGCTACCGTCCCGTATGACAGGAAAAAACGGATAGTACATTGGCGGCAATTTAGGGCGCTTGGCAAATAGTATAAATACAACGGTTGGATCGAATTCTGAGCACTGGAATTCTCAAACAAGCCAAACTCAACGGAACAGGTTGCGCGTAGGTGCTTTGGATGGCCCGTGTGAAAATAATAACTGATAATTGCATACCGAAGTAATTTAGTTACGGTCAGTTAAAGGATGTTGCACGAGCAGAAGGGGACTGCAGAAATTCCGCTAGCGTCAGTTTTCAGGTGAATTGGGATAAAAGCAATTTCGCTTTAAGAACTTGGGAGAATCTGACGAGAATCTGATGGGAAACTTATGTAGTGGTTTGCATATCTTCTGTCTGTCCACGCTCAAAGAGGTTTGGGATATAAAACATTTCAGTGCTAGAAAGCCAGTGCGCTATTCCAAACGGCCAAGGAAAATGCAGCCACATGTACTGCCCGAAATTCTGGGTGCAAGGGCTTGAATAGAGTCGGACCCACTAAAACTAACACGGCTGCACCAGTACACTGTCTAGGTAGCCACTCGAATACTGGCTGGCTGATTGATTATCTATCTCCGCTTGAATGATGTGTAATAACAGTCTCCCAGAGAGAAGCGTTATGATAATGCAATTGAGAAAACGGGATGTACCTCTGATACATGGAAGTGCTAACAAATGAGGTCAACAGTTTGGTGTAAAAAGACTGACTCTGGTGCCCATTGTTATACCATCATATCTAGACCGCCTGATAGCTCCCCTAACCTACGTCGACATCAGCGGCTTGGTGTAATTCTACATTCCAAACCCCCTTGCGGTTCATCTACAACGTGCTGACGTCCACTGGATCAATCGCCGTTCACTGAAAGCAAAGCGCACTTCATGATATACACTTTCAAATCCTTCGGCAGAAGAACTTGCCGCTCAACTTCAAATGATTAAAACAGTATAAACCCGTATGTTGCAGGTACACAATGAGTGTGGTAGCGTCTGGACGGTTATAAACGTGCTTTCTTCCGCAGTAAAGTATTTAGTTGTCAGACTCATTGCTGTGTAGAGCACGGATTTCGTTCAATCAATTTATGGAAGTGTGCTCGGGACTTCGTTCAATCAGCATGTAATTCTGCAAGTGAAGTCAAATTACACTTGCTTAACCCCTTTTTGAATTCATCGGCATTCTGCATTTCACCAGTCTCTAGGATAGTTGGAACCGACTACCTCCTGGCTAGTAAAAGAAGTATAGCCTGTTTGGCTTCAAGTAGCTAGTCAGCAGTGTGATCGACTCACACTTAGGATATAGCGTCACTCATCTTTCGATCATGTGTTACATGTCACGTGGTCGCCCATGGAATGACTGTCCGAAAAAAGCCTCATGTGCCAGGTTTCCCTTTCTGATCAGATCATTTATATTTTGCTGGTATTACGATATTTTGAGATTTTAGTGGAGATTTCATCCTGTAGGTGAACTCCACATGTGAACACAAGATGGGAGCTGTTCGTTTAACAGAAACTCAGTATATTTCCACCCGTTATAGAGGCCATCTTCAAGCAAAGATGGGTTGATTGAAAAACCTGCAGTTTAATTCCTTTTAGATGACAATTTCAGTTACGAAAACACCATATACTATTCTGCAGGTAGTTTCTTCATAAGCACGACTGACAGTGCTTCTTATTCCCCAGCTTCAAAGTCCATTTCGTATTTCAAGCAAGTGGAATGCTGCGATTCCAGCTGAGTCGTCTCTTTTAATCGTTTACATTGAGTTACGGAGAAACCGAGATTTACTGTATACATTTCATTATTCCATATTCAAAGCTAGTCCTTAAAATTATTATCAAGACAATATTTAGTTAAAATCTGTGATGCAACAAAGCGCCTACCGATGCACGATAACTACATAACGTTGTATTCCTCATAGTGAAATTTCATGGAAGTGTCTTACGCAGGCTACATTTTGTTACGCAGGCTTTGAGCTGAGTAGCAGGCCATGAGATAAACTGCACGATGGTACAAAGATACAATTGCAAGACATTGCTGAGTAGATGAGAGATCAGCATTAATTCGGCCAAGATCTTGCTAGTAAAAGCTCTTTGCTTCATTGCCAATAAATCTGGTCTACACCTGCATCGAGCTCTTACACGTTACCTCAAGTCGGCTACGCACAAAGCGATTATGGTTATACAACCATAACCGGAATTATAGTGCCTCACCATCTGTTGGCGGCAGTCTCACGTTTGATCAATGGACCAACGAGAAAACATCCTTGCGCTGGTATTTTATGCCTACCAAAATCTGAGAATAAACGGTAGGCTGTAAAATACCGGTCCATATAAATATCTCATGTATACTTCCCACTTCAACCTTTCCAGATATGAGACAAACCTGCGGTGTCACCTGATTCGCAACTACACTCCTTATGGTTAGCGGACGTCTGGCGTTAGATAAATTATCTAACAGAGAAAAAAATCGTGTACGTTTACAAATGGAGGCATCTATTTTGGGCTTGGAAAAAATGTGCGTCCTGGTCGGGACGAGTTATCCTTTATTATGGGGTAGTTTAGTGCTACATGTTTGCTTGTGTGCACGTTCAGGGACGAGGGGGATGGGTTTGGTCTGACCAGTACGAACGGACTTATGGTGCGTTGTTCTTGCCCAGTCGCCATGGCCGTGCAAGTGTGCACACTTGTGTGAAGACTGCACGCGTGGATCTGTGATGCAAACCGTTGTCCCACACGTACACAACGAGTGAAAGTGCATGCAAATGTTCGAAGCAAGTGAAGTCATTGCACGATCGATCGCATGTTGGTAGCGACAGGTCGTCTGTTTGGTGTTTCGGTGCTGGCACGCTTCCAGTCTACGAGCGGACGAAAACGCGCATCTGAAATCAAAGGTCATTAACAGCAGGTGTTGCTTCAAAGCTTTTGTGGTATTACCCAATGAGTTAGGGTAATTCCTCTGCAGTACAATGCGAAAAAATTAGTAAGCTTGTCGAATTGTGCGAACTACATGCCACCATCACTTTCCTTACATTTTACCTTTTGAATTATCGAGTTAATGCTCTTATATCCAACATCATGAATGGAAACACTCTCAGTGCCCATCCTATTGAACAACTTGGCTGTATCCATTATCTACCTGGTATGCGCCGGTGAACACAAACAAGTTATTCCACAAATCACTGACTGCCAATCCCACAATCGCGATTGCAAACAATCTTTGAACAGCACAATTTTTTTGATTGATTCGTTTTCTTCACCTACTTTCATGTTCAGCTATTGACATTTCAGGACGTCATTAGGCATGGAATTTCCTTCCTCCGACCATTCCCCACTCAGAAAACAGCTATTCCTCAAAGCTCCTTCAGTGCACCAGTCCAATCCGCACATTTACGGTTACGAACAAAAGCTCCTACAATTAATTTCATATACTGTATTTTTCACCTTATCCTATTTATCTTTCAACAACTTTTTCCCTGATTATCGACAGACTGCCTGCAGTCTAAACACTAACACAACAACAACACATGTTTCTTCACTCCAATAAAAATTCACATCTCTGGCACTTTTCGCTCGAATGAAGTGAGCTTTGAAGCTACGAATCCGCCAACTCTAATTTGATGCATTCAAAATCACTCTGGTAGTGGCTGAAATGTAATTGGTGTTTCTATGAGAGACATCTTAAAATAAGAATCCGTTTTGCTTTTTATGATACCTTATTCGACACTTGTATTAGAGTAAGTCATCGTTGATCACGTGAAATCCACAAACTCCGCCTGTTGAAACGCCAAGTGAACCAATCAACGCTAGTCCCTAATGCAAAGGCATTATTGCTGTTTCTCAACCAGCATGTCATTCTCGCTGTTTCTTGTAAGTCTTCAGTGGCGACTGCTTATACTATTTGCCAGTGCCACCTGAAAGTTTGACTAAAGCTGACCAGCTTGGGTTCACTGCAGTTTTTTCTACCAAGAGCTACATCCCGAACAATTTTTAACTATCTATTAAAAAACCATGATTGTCAGGTTGCTCCAGCAGAACTCATGGTAGCCAGAGGGTTATGATGAGGTTGAAACTTATTATTTGTTTACGAGTACTTCACTCTGCTAGATTAGCAGAGTGTTACAACTAACCATAGGACAATACGATTCGGTTTGAAGCTACTCCGTGTTACCACAACCTTCCAATTGAAACCCAGAACGGTAGAATCGAACCCGCAAATAAGTAGTTTGATTATCAGTTTGATAAATTGTTTCAAACAACAGGGACACTTTTCACTACCTCTTAACTAGACCGAAAAAAGACTATCTCTGTGCGCCTCTTGCACAAGGAGCAGTGTTTTGTTTGATGAGTAGTGGAATCGCGTTTACAACTCGAGAATTCCACCTTCTTTAACATTTCCATCTCAAAGAGGTGTAGGAGTTTCTCGTATTTAAAAAGTAAATTTCTTGAAGGTTTGATAGTTAGTTTTATCGAGTTTGAAGAAGGATAAATAGCAATTTTGCACTTGTCGCTCAGGTGGATATGGTAAATTGCTGCAATGTCTTCCCAAAATTGCTTACACGCCGCACAATCCATTTTCCTTGATGTGGTATCGGCGCCGTCTGGGCTAGAAAGCACGACCAACTCCACCAGCAGAGGGTGGGTGCATTTCTAGTTTCAGTGGTTCATACAGTTAGGTGCCTCGAGATACGACGTTAGATGTTTATCGGAACAAAGGAAAGAATACAAAATAACTGACATATTACGCCTTTTCCACCTATTCATCAACAGCATAGGGTCACTGAGAGATTCTGTGGGTTGATGAAAATTTAGACACTCCCATATGTCCCAACTTGGACCATACTACTTGTGCTACATACAACTTATCCAAATGTTTAAGCGGTCTATCGAAGCCGTATTGTCGATGAGGATGATGTGGTAACCGTCATCTGACGTAACAGCTCTTTCTACGGATGTACCAGTTAGCGACTCTTAATCATAACAGTCCCTTTTTTGTGCGGCGATACGTCTGTAGCACGGGGAACAACCTTATCTTCCGTTAACATTAGTACGGGTTTTAAAGTCTGTCTGAGCACCAATCATTTCACACTTCAAGACGTGGTTTGCAAGCAAACTGACGGCGTCAATGCGCACTTTCCAGTCCCATCCATATTGACCATTTTTTTCCTTACAGTATATTAGTACTAAGTCTTAGCCTGGCTTTGCGCACCCACCTCTCGCCCGGCTGAGATAATCTGATGATATATTTGTGATCATACTACCCACACAACAACAAGCCTTCTTAAGCTTATTTAAAGAAGAATGCAGCAGTATGAAATTCGCGGTGGAAACTGAGTGAACAGAGAAATATTAGTTTCTCGCACTGCAAACTGTCTGTTAGCACCAAACATGGATTCTAAGTGAGAATCCACAGATGACCCACGCATTCAGACAGGTATTTGCATTATGAGTCTTCATATCTACACTAGCTCAGACGTGCAGTTGCCGGATGGTTGGTGAGTCGGATGAGTCTATAAGAACAGATAGACTGAAGTGACTCAGCAGTGTATTACAACAATTTAAATGTCCCATAGAACTAAGTACCCAACAAATGGGAAGAAAACTGCGCGGAAACGTGAGACAGGAATAGAGAAACTCAGTGGTCACCGTGGAAATCCTCTATAGAATCTGCACTTCACTTGCCTGAACATATTTTAGGATTACGATATTAAGGCACTTTCCCGAATAAAGAACACCTTAAAACGACGCCTTGTAAAGATAAGAACCCTATCGAACTGTAACATCAGAATAACCCCGTCTAGAAAATACCCTGTGCAGTCAAATACGTAGACCAAAAAAAAAACAGGTAAATCTATGGGCGGAAAACTGAGCACAAACGGCAGGCACGTCATCCTCCGCGAAATCCAACTGAGTTCACAAAACTTGAGCGTGATCCGCCCGGTACACACATCAAATCAAGTTTGATGGCACAGATGTACTCCACTAGGAATTCAGTTCACACGTAGAACGGAAGTTCGGTAAAGCATTAGAGATCAATGCGCAACCGAACTGCGTCAACCGTAGTGATGGTGTCAACGTCTTGCCCATCTAGCTTGGACTCACTGCGCACTTAGCCAGGCGTGGCGGCCAGATGTCTCACAGAAAGTTTAACAGTGACGCATCACAGTCAGCAGAGTAACAGACGGAGACATCCCGGTCAGAGTACACGCGCACACAAAGCCAACACATACCACATACACTGGGCGCATCTGATCGCCAAGTGATCTCAAGAACACATCAATCAGAAGACGTGGTGGCGGACCCAATAACATTGCAATCGACTCGTATTCACTTGACTGTGAAAATCTGCAAAGTTTAGAGGCAAAAGACAGTGTTGATGTTTTGACTTTAAACTTTTCACATTATAGGCCACAGGGTGCTCAATCTTTTTGACAGGCTCCTAACTGAATTTGGCCCGAGACTCCTAAGATTGTGAAAGTCCTTGAATAAGGTTGCCCATTAACCAAGACATCGGGTTACATTTTACTCCACCAAGCTGTAACTTTCCATAATAAACAGCAGTTTTCCAGATATCAGGTTCTATATACGAGAGGACCTCTGGTCTTCTCGTGAAGGAACGGAATGCTACCAGTACACTCTCCCTCTCTCTAACCAACCCAGAAAGGTTAAGCGAATTTGAATGACTGATGTGGTTATAACGTGGAGGCGGAAAATGGCCTGTCGCATACGAGTGCTGACCTGTCAAAGCAGCCAAAAATTTGTTTGATAGATTGTGGGGCTGCCGCATATTGGGATTTTAAAAGAATGGGAAGTTATTCCCATGAATATTTTTGACAGATTATAAACTATCATCGTACAACTATCTCCTACAACAGGTGATCCAGGAGGAGTCACGAAATTTCTACGGATTTTCAAACAGTTGTTATATTTTTTGTCTTCTCTTCTTCTTCTTCTTCTTCTTCTTCTCTTCTTCTCCTCTTCTTCTCGAGTACCCTCATAAACAAAATGCTATTGGCTGATCAGGCAGACTACTGAACCCAGCACTTCATCAGACACATATATGATCGTAAACTTCCAATTGGATTATCTCGTTCAGCATACACAGGTGCAAGCTGAAAGTTGAAACAGATTACGCACACAAACAGACGGTTAACAAAAGCAAGGACGTTTCTGAGCTCTAGCTATACTAACTTTCAGGTTTCCGAAACACGGACTACTCAAAAGAGTTAAAGAACACTTAACAATATCTAGGATGACATTTCAGATCGCCCCAATAGTCTACCTAGGAACAATGTCACTGAAGGGGTCGAAAAACTGTTTTCCGTTGCATCTTCTCATCAGTTTTGTCTCAATTTACTGTGTGCCCCTATAAGTACACAAAATTTTCATGGAACCACCAAAGCGGATATCCAGTGCGAACAGCGTACACTCTCTTCGGAATACTTTAGATCGGATTATCGATGATATCTGCCTAGAAGTTAAACTACTCATGCCCCGCAATAATATAAAACATATAACATGGTATTTTCCGGGTGGTTAAGGCTTGAACTGCACGCTGGTCAATGAGATGAAGGAAAGTTTGGGAAAGGAAATCAAGATGTCCTCGTAAAAGGCTGTATGAAGGGTGATTAGTAAGTTTTCTGGAACGTATTTCATGTTTTCATGGCAGAAAAGTACTCGATGAGGTGAACTCCGAGCAGCAGCGCTCTTGCCTCTTCAAATTAGCTAGCACTTTCTTACAGCAGAGGCTGCAGCTCAAAAGATCACACAACCACCACTGTGTTCCTCTCCTTGTTCACTCAATAGATCAGCCTGATATCATATAAGTTCATCTGGACTGTCCATAGCTAGCCACTTATCACAAGTTGTCATGAGCTGCTACATTGTTCGTTCTCCTTTCATAAACATAGTTCAGGTGGAGCCTCAGTATTTGCCTCGACCTCATGATCTACAGAGTTCAGTAAGTGTGGCCACAGTTGGACTAAATTCTTCTTCACATATTTAGTTTACTGATTCATCGGTTGATCAGGTGTGGTATCCACAAGCCTTTTCAGGGAGTAATGTTTTATTGAGAATCGTCACAGCCACATTTGACCTTCAGTGACCCAGTCAGGATCATTCACAGTTCGATATGAATGTGGTGTTTTGAGATTGTCCGCATTTTCTTCATGTTGCAGCTGACCATTCATATCGAACCAAAAGGATCCTGGCTTACTCACTGAGAGAAGTTTCATCAGGATTCGATTCCCTATGGAGTACTTTAGTCATGTAACAAAATCCAAGTGGCCCTTCACTCAATATGTAGCCAGTCAAGAGGCGTCGATTATCTCCAGTATTAATTGAGTTGCTCACTTCGGACCACAGGCGAAGTACGTTCGCGGGCAACCGGAGTTGTTCCACTAGAATCGGATTAATCTATTCACGAATGCACCAAAAATCTCTGTAGGTCGATTTTCCTGTATTCCGCAGGGCAGCAGCCCAGTTTGGGACTCGAAGACAAGTCAAAACACAGCGATATGGAATCGATGTTATAATCCAACGTTTCAGTTGCCGTGGGAAACCTTTTCCAAAGACTAATACATGTCAGCTCGTGCTACGAACTGCAACTGACCAACTGAATATAAATACATCTAAATGCATATGAATGCATGCTGCAGTCGAGTGGACAGATCGGGTATGGCAGTCACATGCATGTGTCTACTGTTCATCGCTTGTTTGTGGTGGTATACTGTAACGTACTGTTAAAGTTCTCACAGCCATGAAAGTCAGGACACTTTGTTGTTCAAAAAAAGCCTGGAACTATCAATGTGACCTAATCAAAGGTGCAGTAACGGCATGCTTCCTAATCAAAAGCGTATATACACTTGGTTTAGTTAATGGTGCATGATATCGAACTGTTTCACTTCTTTCGCAGTTTATCAGTTATTGATGATCTGTTTGCTATGGCTTGCAATTGAACTGCAAACGTTTCGCCATAATTCGGATAGAAGTCATCAGCATGTGGTTGAATGTTTTTGCTCTACTTTTATGAACAATGCTTGCTACCTTTTGAGCATTGTACGTGGCGTAACGGAAAAATTGTTCGGCCAAAATGAGCCATCGTAGGCAGCTGAGATGAAAAACTGTCAAACACTAGTTCCTTTGCGCTCATGAATAAAAACATGTGGGATTATCCAGAAGATACAGAGGTCAGAAGATGGTCATCACATCTTTTTGATCGAAAAAATTGATCAAGGAGTGAAGGGACGAGTGGGAATAAGATGAACTCATCGTAGTTGTAAATGAATCCCTGACTAAATGACAGTGTTCCGCGTGACAGCAGTCACTGCTGGTTGTTACATATGCGGCGAAAAACGAAACACATTTTTTACAAGAATTAAGGACATGGATGTATGAAACCGGTCATCACGCACGTTACCCAGAACTCATAAAGAAACGAAAGTTTCACCTGAGTATTATCTGAGACGCATGTCTAGAACAGTTCAATATTTCAGCATTTTGTCTCAAATTGATCTGCTTCGATGTTCCAGTACGAAATACAACGGGCAGAAATAAGTGATGAGGAAAAGCTCGAGGTTGGTACTTTCTGGCTTTGGTGTTGATTAAGCGGGCTAACCAATACAGGAGGAGGATTGTTCAAACGCGAGTGAGGTAGACACAAATGTGCTCGATTTCACTGTAGTCTCACGATAACGTCATCAAAAATTTAAATTGTCAGTTTAACTCCTCAATGATATAACGTTTGCCAAGGATTACATTTCAGGTTGGGTGATCCTGGTATACTGTTTTATTATTATGGGTGTGACGACTCTATAAAATAATGGGTGAAATTTCGCCAACAAGGATTGACAGTCAAGCGTTGCAGGGACAGAGATACATGAAGCTTTAGAGAAACTCCTCCCCATTCCATTACAGGACTGCAATAGGGACGCAGCACTACAGTGTATGGATTCGCGCAGCTCATCGTAAAATCAACAGCAAGGATTTGCCCACTCCCCCTAACAGCCTGGAGACAAATCCGATCAAGCTCATTCGGAATCTGCAAAAACTGCATTTATACCGATCGCTGTATCTTTTGTAAGAATGGCCAAATTAAGGCGCGTAAACCAGAGGAAACAAGGAGGCGTAAAAACAATAAAGGCCTGTAGATTGAGTGGTCCTATTCATCATCCAGTAAGTGTAGCTTGAATAACGCTTCATACCATTCTTATGCCAAATTTTATGAATAATATGAATGCCTTGGTCTCAAATCATAACCGAATAACTACTTATCGTTCAGCTGTGGCACCCTTTTGCTGCCTAACTGCCATGCCACCAGAAGGAAGCACGAGGGCTGAGATACTGCCAGGTTGACCAAGCCTAGACAGGGGAAGTCGAGAGGTCGGGTTCGAGCCACGGACCATCCGCTCACTAAATTCGTGCTCTAACCACTTGGGCCATCTCGCCCCAAATAACTACTTATAGAAGATGGGCCCATGGAAAATACCGTCAGTGTGCGAAAGCCCGTTTGAAAAAAATGAGGGAAGACAGTACTTTCCTAGTATTAGTGAAGGTCAGTTTTCCAACCTCTTATTACAAAAACATCATGCCGCGGAAACAACAATCCATCTCGACCTGACAATTTATCTGAATCTGTCTACTCACATAGATCGTAAGTGAATAGGAAACTTGGAAATGAAAAACAAACAAAACATCCAAAAAAAACTTCGATCAACAAAGCCTGGCCGGTCTTTTCCTAATGATATTTTATTTCTTCCCGCGTCAAAACATAAATACGGTATACCGGAGGCCGTAAAAACACCAATCGTTGTGTTTCAAGTACAACTATGGATTAAATTGGTCACTCACATTGTTCAGGTTGCGAAACAGGAAACTATTCTTCATGCACCGGATTTAAAGCCAATGAACAGGCTCTGTCGGCAAGCCACAACAAGACAAATATTGAGACTTGTTGTTTGCGCTTTGTTGTTAATCAACAGTGAAGGGCATAATTGTTCGGACAAAAGAAATGGGCAAAGTTCTAATCCCATATAAATCCTATAAACATCTGGTAGGTTTTGTAGGCACAACTCGCTTATTTTTTGTTTGTTTGTAAACCCAAGAAGGACGGGGGTGGGAATTTCCTGCGTAACAATCTCTCAAAATGGTTCCTGAGACACTTCATCTCAATGATTGTAACAAATTAATTTCTGTATCTTTGGGTTTGTGTACAATTCATGTGTTGGATCCCTCACACAAGATTTACATTTTGCCTGGAGTCATATCCAGTATCCTCACTTAGAGATATTTGAGCCAATTCTGCATAGTCTAAATATGCTGTCCGGTGGTGCCTGTTTCTGAATACATCAATTTACTAAAGATAAACGTTTAAAATTTCTCAGTCGCCTACCTCACAGATTCAGATTACCTCCTTGAAATATATAAAACAGAGTTGAACAGCGGAATGTTCGTCAAAATCCTAAACGTGGCTCGCCTTGGGATGCGGTCCTTCTGAATCAGTAACAGATCATTTTACCAAAATGTTCTAAAAGTACAAATCGGAACATTTGTATTCTGACCTGCTAAATCAAAACCCCAAGAAAATTGTCCAAATTTGGGTTACTGACCTTTTGCTAACTTTGGCTCGTTTTTCGAAACCGGAATAACAGCATCTTCAGATAAACATCTACGACGGAGTCGGTCTTCCCACGCTCTTGCAAACCGATCCTGGCAACAAATCGTTTGGCATTTACAGTGCACATTTTGATGTGCTCTTCTTCTTATTACACTTACAATGGAGATCGGTATAACCAATGAAGAATTGTGAATGGAAACAAGTCTGCAATATGCCACATGTCAAATGTATAAGGTCACCAGAAGAAAAACCCTCGGAGCTAAGGTGCATGTTCATCGATTGTTACTGACACCCAGATGCAGTTGTTTCACTCCCTTTGGTGAGGGTTCTGCTATGTTTAGAATTAGTCTTTGTTTATGAAGCTGTAGTCAGATGAAAGCTTATTTCTACGTTTTTCAATAAGCACATAACCGTAGAGGTAAACAAAGCGCAACACTCAACATGCATTCCAGCAACAACGACTGGCGCCCAATGTTCACTGAATTGAGCTAAGAGAATATTGTTCCTACGTGGCGCAAAAGACGTGAGTCGCATAGGAAGCAATGTCAGATTGCGCATACTAGAACACCTTTTAATTATTAGCACAGAATACTCGCAGATTTACAAAATTTGAGCAAAATCTATCTTCATCCAACGGTCATTTCCTTCTATTTTCCAGGTGAGAATTTATATTAGATTTTTCGAACAATCGTAATACTTATTCAGCCAAACTATCCGACGATGAGTGAAGCACTGAAACAAGACATCGTCAAGCCCGTCATTATGGTCTCCTTGGCGAGGCACATCTTACTTCTTTTGCGGTAAACTTGTTAGACAGAGAGCGCTCGAATTATCAGTACTAGTCTAAGGAGAGTTTCAGTGGAACATATTTGGGCAACAAGTGGCCTCTCTACTGGTACCTTCAGTCGAAAGTATCCTAGATGTCGACTGGAATAACTGGTCCATGTATCATAGTGCAAAACACACCCACGCAAGCTTACAGTTACAGTGCTCCTGGAAATTTACTTTAGGCCACGCGTCCAAGCTGGTCGGACGCACATGAGCGTGCGTCCGTGCCGTTGCTGTGGCAGTTCGTGTACATGTGTCATTTAACATTCGATCACCTTCACATAGGTGGAAGACGTGGAGCAATTTGTTCGGTTGGGCTAAAATCAGCTGACCTGGTGAACACAGCCGGCGCATGTGCGTTCAACTGGTCAGCTAGATTTAACGGTCGCACACGCGTGTGTGTGCGTGCGGTGTCCTGAGAGAAAGTAGTTCTAGTTAGCTGCAGATTGTATAACAAGTCCGTAGGCAAAGTAAAAGCCAGAACGCATAGCAACCTACCCGTTCGCATTTTAGCGCACCAAACACATCTGCTACATGTAAAATGGACCGGATATAAGTGGCATTCTGCGCTTTCGGTGAATTAGGGCTTATCCGGAGCAGCTGTTTCATTATCTTGTTCAAACCATTCGGGATAGAGTAGGGAGCGTAGTAAACAAAACCCCTACTTAGCTTTTCTTTTCACACGTCACACTTGTGTCTCACCACCAATTTACACATATCACCTAAGGGTACATTAGGCTTTGTGCAACAAAAAGGTGATCTATCTTGCTTTCGTTTACAAAATGGTGCATAAATTTCCCCAATATGGAGTGAATCGGGTTTGAGTTCGTTACAAAAGTGTGAGGAGGCAGCAAAATAGACTTGATTTTCCAAGAAAGATTGCAAGCTTGAAAAGTATTGAGTCGGCAAATTAACTTTCTTGCTTATATTCGGATAAATGAACAAAAGAATTGTCTCTGCGGGTGCAGTGGCCTCAACTTAGGCTGAGGCCTCGGTAAAGCTTTAATTTATTTTGTGTACCTCAGTTAAGACGACGAGTTATACGTACCCAAGCGTTATGCTTCGTTGATTATTTTGCAGACATTTGAAAATCTTCGCAATGTTTCTCAAACATGTTCAATTTAAAGGTTTCTGGTGATGAGCAATCATGCACACACAGGTTATCACTTGTTTGAGCATTCAAGCAATATCAGAAGACCTAAGAAAATCCACTGGCATGTAATCTCTTAAACTGTGCCAGCCCTAAACGTCCAAATTATAAAGATGAATTACGTCCTATGGATGAAAACCTTGGGGCTTATCTCCGAGAGAAGAATTCTTTCTAAATGCCCCCGTACCATGGCGTGTGCTTCCCCTTGCAACCTTCGGGGATACAACTGCCTGGAACCACCAAGAAGACACGCTGCTGTCTCTAGACTGACCTCCCGCCATGCAAAAGTAAGTAATTCAACGCCAACCACTCAATTTAACACTTTAGATTTATCTGCCCACAACTCTATTATATTGTGTATTCCATGAACATGGCCCCTGATTTGCGTACTGGCACGTTCACTGAGCACGAGATGGCTGAGTGGTTAAAGCGCGAAATTACTGACCTGAAGGTCCATGGTTCGAACCCCAATTCAGCGTCTCGACTGCTGCTGCGGCTAAGGCTTTGGCAGCCTGGCAATAGATCAGTCCACGTGCTTTCTTCTGGGTGGCATGGCAGCTATGCACCAAGAGGACGTTACAGTTGAACGAATATAGCCTTTTTATTACGGGCAAAGATCGGTTCTGCAGGCCTTTCAGGTTCTGGGCGACTTGGATCTCAGTTTAAGTAAAGCACAGCCAGCGAGTGGTGCGGGACTGATGGTTACTGTGAAACAACGTGCGGTGTACCAGGTAGTTCTAGTTCTCACTAGTTAGAACTGTTTTTTCTTACAATGCCCGAACGCAACTTCCGCTCATTTTCTCACTTTTTGCGGTGCTCATTCGAAACTAACCTGTTAGCATAGTGATTGTTTACACATCAGATGACAAGATTAAACGCATCGCCATCATACTGATGCAGAGAAGGGAGAGGGAAAAAAGTCGACCAGGGAAGTTCTGCGATGTGGGTGACGACTGTCAGTTGGTTGCTCCTCTAAAAGTTAGGTATCACATATTTTGTTATCCACCGTAGATGCTCACCGATAAAGGTGATCAGTATAATGGCGTGGATAATGGCATGAAGCTACATCTCACTGTAACCGCCTGTTTAGTGCCAGGTTCATCTTGTGTGCTAATCGTCGTGTTTTGAGCTTAGCAACAAATAAATCGTCCATTCAAAGCATACAACAGACAAACAGTTAAACTCTCACTTAACAGTCTAAATGCATTTTTGAGTCAATCTGTCATTCTAAGTCACCTGAGTGCAGATATCTTGTGCTTCTTTAAGAATATAAAGTCCAGCTATTCATGAGAACTTACTGGTTTCCAAACGTGTTTGTCACAAGACCTGTTTCTAGCTCAATCTGCATTGAAATAGAATGTCCAAGTCATAAAAACACATCAATATTCTGCCTTAATATTTCTCAATATACGGGCGTAAAAATGTTAACATTATGATCCTCTAATGGAAGTAAAACTTTCCAAATCGAGATCTATTTAGGCGTTTTGATTCTACACGTTCCCGTATGTGCACTGGCATGAGCAATACGGTTAGCATGTTGCCGCGAGAAAGTAAAAGAAGGTAACTGTAGACAGAAGGCCCTCTTCAAATATTCTACGCAAGCCCATTGGTGCCGTAGCTTAGATCAAAATCGCGAAACTACGGTTCTTCAGACGATAAATGAAGGTGACTCTGCTGAATTATTGCTGGAGACTCAAAGACTTTCCAAAGACCCAGTGTGGTTAGAGATTTTGACAAAGTGAGTTGGAATGCAATCTTGGACTTAATTCTCTAAGACCACAAAAACTGACAACAAACTAACAATTCTACAAAGCGATTCAATAAGGATGTGGTTTTTGAGGTTTCACTGTATTGAAATTGACAGCACTGCAGTCCTGACATTTCGAATGTAACCAACCAGCCTGATCAAGTCAATTAGGGGTCGAAAGAAGAAAGGCATTTGCAAATCAGGTGGTAATTTGAAAAATTTTACCAGACAAAAAGCTTGAGACAGGCTTAATCCGAACGTTCTTCGCCTTCATTGAGAGGTAAGTGTGGAGAAATCGCTCACTTATACATTACGCAGACGGTTCGAGAAAATTTGCAGCTGACGTTTACAATGCGTGAGACTCCTTTTGACCGCCTGTAATGCTGCAGAGTAAACATTTTGTGTGCCGTTCCAAGTGGTTATATTTTAGTCTGTATTTGTGCACGGAAGTAAGGTTGGAGAATGTGATCAATGTACGCTGCTAATTCGAAGTCGGTTTCGGTTTGTCGGATGAACAAGGTTTACATGGACATCCCGATTAGTGACAGCCGAACCAGAATGTGGGGTGTAGGGATCAGCTTTCTGCCGTTGTTTCCCGTTATCGATTCGAACAAGCTCTGCCGTAAATTTGTCAATCCAAATCCAGTGTTTTTGTGGCGGACAACCCCAAGTATTCCCTGCTATAGGTTTAGAAGTAACTGCCTTACCTGGAAATTTGTTTTTAACATATTTACCGATGTCAGTATTTTGCGACTGACGGTGCCCTACAAGTGAAAATACCTGCTCAAAGTTGTAAAGTTGCCTATGGTAAGGAGAAACCACACAGTTTAAAACAAGTAGTTAATTTCCGTGGACCTGAGGCTTCTCCGCTGATATCCGCGGCCTCAAACTCACATCTCTCAGACATTTTTGGAAAGTAGTAAGTGAATGAGTAAAGTTTATTAGTCAGTATTCACACCATGCAGATCTTTGCTTTGTCACACGACTAAAAAACCCTTACATCCAGATTACATCGATCCTGTCAAAGATCTTCTAGTCAATTCATATAAGAACAAAAAGAATGCGGCAGAGATGGATGAGAAAACCAGCCTCTGAATAGCCACAGAGTTGAAGATGTCATAGCCAAATTGCCCAAGCAGACAAGGAAGAACAATTCGGATACTATCAAAATGATATTGTGAACTCGAATGGTAACGGGAATTTCGGAAACCTGCTCCCAATATCTACGTGAACATAGGCAATTAACGAACAGCAATCTCATAGATCCTCCGATTTCACAAATTCTGTGGTATATAATCAGAACCAGCGTCTTGTGCACTAGGCCACCTCTCCAATTTCATGGTTGACAATTTATTCATGAAGTAGCGTAAAACCACCCAGAAGTAGACATTATAAATTTATCTCTAAACTTCATTAGGCCTACTGCGTGTGATGCCACCAGTTTAGGTATTATAACCTGAGCTGCAACCCCCCCCCTCCAATTCTGCAAGGACGATACCTCAAGGATGATATCTACAGAGGATTTTAAAGTTTGTAAATGTTAGAATTGAAAGAGTAAATAACAATGAAAATACGATTGATACTAACCGAATTCTATTTCGAATTCTTTCGGGGCATTGACTTTTTCTTGCGTTGCCGAATCACCAAGAGGGTTGGAAGCAGCACATGTCCCGGAACTGGAAGCGCTCAAGCCCGCTGGTACACGGTTTAGTACCGCAGCCCGCTAAAGAATGAATGGGGTGCAACAATAGAAAAACGTTTCATTGTGATCGAAGATTCTCATATTATTTCGTGCAAAATAATGAAATTTGATAACGTGCACAACATTAAGCAGTATGGGCATAGCGGCGGCGACTAGTAATCCTGTCCTTCTTAGCTGTTGATCCACAAAACGGAAAGGTCTATCTATCTATCTATCTATCTATCTATCTATCTATCTATCTATCTATCTATCTATCTATCTATCTATCTATCTATCTATCTATCTATCTATCTATCTATCTATCTATCTATCTATCTATCTATCTATCTATCTATCTATCTATCTATCTATCTATCTATCTATCTATCTATCTATCTATCTATCTATCTATCTATCTATCTATCTATCTATCTATCTATCTATCTATCTATCTATCTATCTATCTATCTATCTATCTATCTATCTATATCTGTCTATATCTGTCTATATCTATTACTAGTTGCAGATTAAAGGTTGAAGACACTACTCTGGTGAATCCGCAGTAACCTAACGCTGGTCTACCGCAACGCACCACAGGGCCAAAAATTTTCCAGAGCCTCCAACGGAGAATGCAAAGTCAAGTTGAACGTCGTGCCTATCAAAAGAAGACCACTTAATTGAGCGAGCCTACACACAGAGGGGATTTGTAACAAACACTCAACAGTAGTCCAAGAAGATAATATTTGGGCATTTTGAAAGCTGTTACATTTCCAAGCTGTAAAAAATAAGTATAGTCCTGAAAGACATGCCTCATTTGAAACTGGGTGAGTAATTTGGTGCAAGATGTCAAAACGTTTCTTCCGGCAAAATAAGTCTTCCTCAAATCGGATTACAGCTAACTACCGAAGTCACGCAGCTTCATGACACTAACCTTTTCACGCCTTTGATACATGAAGGCAATATGTTGATAAACCCACAAGGAAGATGTCATTTTTGTTTAAAATCAACCTTAACCGGCGGTTGGGATTTTGAGTAGATTGCCTCAGGTACGCGTCGGCCGTTTTTGAAGTTTCAAAATGTCACAGAGAATACAGTGCCAGGTTCGATAAATGGTACAGCTGCCTTTGTTATATGCCAGTGTCTTTGAATGGTACTTCATAGTGTCTCTATGTCGCTGCTTAATCTGGGCTCGATCAAACAGAGGGGCTATGGTATTATCACTAAAAACAACGGTCTGATTCATAAAGATGAGAATATACAGCACGTTTACGAAAAACTTCGCACTTGGCTTCATCGTTTTTCCTCTCTCCGTGCTGGGGTTCATTGATTTCAGGCGTACCCCTTCTGTGATATCATGTGGTCCGGTTTAAGTCACGTCGAGTCTGCACTACTTGTTAAAATGCATGTGAGTGACGGGATCCTTTGAATGTTTGACTTTCTCAACAACGGTGTGTGACGGTTGAATTCCGATCGGACTTTCCGCACATAGTCATTTTTTTATCTGTTTTCAAATGTGAAAGTCTGTGCTAGCTGACGTTGTGACCGTAACATAAAGTGATCGGTTGACCAGAACAAATGCGCTATCTGAACCGCATCTTTCTAGGATTACGTTGGAAGCAATGGACCACCAATTCTTATCTAATTTCCATTTGAAAAATGTGATTGTCATGCCTTGAATACGCAGGCAGTGACCACACACAAAACAGTTAAATATGGAAGTTCAGGAAACACCGCAATCTTGGTGAAGAAGGTGCAGTTCATGGGTGGGAGAGGGTAGGATAGAGACATTCTACTCCCATGTAGGTGAAACTGCGTCATCCAGCATATGATAGTCATACCAGAAGAACGATAGTCGAATGATACAGTGCAAATTCACGCCCCTTGAACCGAGAGCTGGACTTGGGCCAGAACTCTCGTGAACGTGGAGACAGCCCCACCTGTGCAGGGTTGAGACAGTTTATTGCAAAATCAGGAAGGCAATTCGGCTTCGCACAATAGTCCAGTAAATATGAACACAACCATCATCGTCATCTGTTTGCGTCTCACATAAGCGAATGGATCAGAAATTCGGGACTGTGTGCCAGACGCTTGCGAAGACACTGTGGTGTACGATCCCGCCGAAAACTTATAAACTGCGCCGCTCTTTTCATTGCTCAAAAGTGAAGCTCAAAAAGTGTGATGTGTAGCAAAAATAGAATCACCCATGGAATATCCGAGTGCTTTTGCCAAACATTAGAGAATACAAACATCACCAAACACAAAATTCACCCGAAAAACGTTGGACCACACTTCTCTTGGAATTACATTATCTGACTAATCACTGTTTGATTCTGCGGGCAAACAAAAATGTCTTATTTGTCGGTCCGGCTGTAGCGTCCTAAAAATCGTCTAGTCTGTGTGATGAGATTTCAAACACTAAGCACAAATTTACACGCACACACATACAAACAAAAGTAAGCATACGTATACGCGTGATCAACTTCCTGCATCTGAAATTAACAAACGACGCACCAATTTCCATCCTACCCGTTCCTTTTGATGACAGCTTGTTCAGCCAAAAATAGAGCACAAATAGGCTAGTTGCAACGGAAATCAGGCAGAATAGTTGCGAGCCCAACCTCAGAGCCATACGAGGACAGTGCTGACGAAGTCTGGCATATTTTTGGTGACTTCTCGAATACAATGACATCGTTCTGAAAACGTTAAGAATGGACTAAAAGACTGCTCGAATTTTCGTCAGTTAACTGAGGATTAAATTCCTTTATTCCATGGGTGCGAAGTTGGAGTTGCAATGCGTTTACTAAATGGCGTTCTTGGAGGCAATCTCAAACTAGATATTGTAATGCGTAAATTCTTTCAAGAGGAGAGACAGACAATTGTGAAAATTTTAATGCTCGACAAGTACACATGACGTAACATTGCCGTTGTTCTCTGGGTTTGAGTGTACTTTAATAGAGAGTTTGTACTTCAAAAACGCTTTGTGGTGTACAGGAAACTCGGTTGCTTTCATGATTGCGAAACAAAGTTTGCGAAAATGTGCCACGTGACTGTTATCAGAAAAACTGTATAGCTTGATGACAGAATGTGTCAGTCTTTCTGTCTGCGGAGTGAAAATGTTACTTGTTCAAATATCAGTGACATTCCCAGCCAGTATCGCTCAGCTGTCACCTCTTACCCGTGGATTTTTCCGAAGCTGTACTTAGAAAGATTGACAACAGAAATAGCGTTTGGTCGCCTTGAAGTTTTGTAGAATTTAAGAAATGATGTTTGCACTTCTTGCCAAAACTGTGGCATTTCGGGTCACATTTTTTGCACAAGTCCCAGGTTAATTATAACAACAGCTGGTCAATCAAACGGAATGAGTTAACGAATCATGAGCAGTCACTCAGCTCATCTCAGTCAAATGTATGTCCAAACAAATAAGACTGACCAGCAAAATTCATTCTCCCTTACATCAATGCAGCTGGTTAACGTGCTACAATCAGAAAATCACCTTCCACTTATCGCGAAGAGAAAATGTAATTTTTTATTTCTGAAACCCAAATAAATGTCGGGGAAACACCAATTCAGTTTGATAAACCATCGTCCACAACCGTATCTCACTTAGATGTTTCAGTATGTATTTTTTTACTCGATAAGAAGTACAGATTTTTTACCCGGTCAGCCTCAGCAAGCTTACGAGTAGTGTATTCCGTCCACACAATGTATCACGACAGTGTACTAAATGAAGCATGAGACAGGCTTTTCCAGCACATTCAGCTGCTTAAGAACACCGTAAACGAGAGATTTGGCTGAGTTACAGGTGAGTTTGTTGTCAATATCAAATTGATTTGCAAATAAATACATTTGTTAAAAGCTTCATAGGCACTTCGAAGTGTCAGGTAATTTGACTGTACTTCCGGAATGCAGAATGAAATCACTATAAGTGTCAAATAATCTGGCTTAGGAATTTTCAATGTATCGAGTAGAACTTCCCGCACAACCAGGCTAAAGGTCTACGCCAAGAAAAGCTTTGACACACCTTGGATAAGAAGTTACGTGGAAGAAAGTGAGTTCTTGTTATCCAAGTTAAAGCGCTTGGCTGTCCTCTTACCATTTTGACGGGTTGTTGGAAACTCTGTTCTATGTTTTATGCACAGTGCATCACCAAAAGTATTTTTGTTTAAGCGGTAATCTTCCCGTGCAAGAAGACATACGCCTAAAAATACGACATAAAAAAGTCGCGAAGTTGGGGAAAAAAGTTGAGAATGACTGCAGAAACACATGGCAACGACGTGATTTTTCAAAAATTATCACCGGTATTACTGACCCCAAAGTGAGCGGTCCCACTTTGTTGTTCAGAGAATCTAATGGCAGTCCCCAAAGAGAGATCCCCAACTGGAATAGCTGAATGCGAAAGTGCTTTGAAGTTCTTGGTGTAAACAGATGACAGTAGCAGATGCTTTTGGGTGGAAGACTCATTTGACGCGACAGCAGAAACTTTCAAGAAATTCGGTATGAATTCCACCATAATCATACCAGTGGAAAACTTCAGACAATGGTTGCTAGTGTCATCTACGTAGGTTCAGAATTTTTTAAGTTCTTCATGACGGTTAACGCTGGATAATTCTGGCCTCCTCAACAGACGTCGTTTTACAGAAAAGAGCACAAAGCCTGATAATTGATATTGATACTGCTAACACTGTCCGTATTCTGGTTAAACCCTGCTCCCATTCACCTGGCATGTGAGTAATAATGAGTGAAAATGAAGCGCTTCAAAGCGCGTTCTGACTACCGGCCGAAAACCGTCGGTTCCTTTAAACTATCCAAGTTTTTTTGTTGGAGCTCAGCCGCTTGAAACAAATGAGGTTCTCTCTGACAGATTGATTTTCAAATCCAAAGAAAACTAAAGCACTAAAGATGCCGCCAGAAATTACGTGAGCACAGACGGTCGATGAAAGCCAACAAGTGCAGTGATGAACCTACTCCTAGAGTAGGAAGTTTGCACCCAGCATCTTGTGCACTATTAACTGACAAACCGATGGAGCCGCTTCATGAGGATATGACACGTCTTTTGTTAGCTTCAATGTGTCTTTTAGGGGAACCCTGAGGGATTAAAGGAACTACCATTAGCTCGATTGCACCATATATTACCAGTGTATTTTGGTGGAGAAACAATAGATTTGTCGTGCTTTTAGTCTCGTGCACTTTGTGGCCATCTTACTATGCCTTCAGTGTGTCTACATAATTTATTTGGTCTTCATTTGACCGACCATAATTTCGTTGAGCCGTCAAAGGAAGAAAGTGACGCGCACGGTTTTAAGTAAACAAATCCTGAATTATTTACTGCATGAATAAGAGGCATCACAGTGATGACTGACAACTGACAATTAGGGGATTAGAGCAGAGGTTTTTAGATGGAACTGTCAGCCCGTATAATACAGCGGTTCTCCCAAAATTTACATCTGATTTGTTAACACCTTTATAGACCGTGAACCATCCGCATTCTAACTCTCGTCCTTAGTAACCTCAGACAGCACAAGTAAACTCGCTTTCCCCATCCGGTAGACTGGGTGTTGGTAGTTCAAGCCCGTCTTTAGATATGCAAGCTCAATCATTTGAATCTTTCATTTCAAGATCTATCAAGCCCGTCAACGTTTGAATGATTTACATCGACGCTATCGTCTGGTTCACTGTCAGATTTACACCAGTCGTTCGCTGACGGGCCTTCATAATGAGTCCATTAGATGGAGATAAGTTTAGGTGTGTGGTTTAGATGCCTAAATGTGATGCAACCCATGCTGCGTATTAAAGGTACCATCTGACATCTCATTCCATGCGCTTCACTAGGATGCCAGCCTCCAGGAAGTTTGGTGTTCATGAATTGTACGTTGTTAGCTGAGGTTCCACTACAGAAAGCCCGTACGTGAGATCTCGTCCAAGTGGGCTGCTCCAATGGAAGTTTAAAAGAGACTTCCTTCTCACGCTGAAGTTAGCGTGCGATCTATGCGAATATAGCAAGATGTCGTTGTGACCTCCCTCTCTATCTAAGAGCGCACCAGAATTTGATGAGCTTCGTTTATTTTGTGATAGACAGCGGAACACTTGCGAACATATGTTGAATCATTAAGAGCCTCGCCAATTTGTCTGGACTTAACACACTGCTCACAGGGTTGCTGGAAACCCTTCGACAGTTTACAGTCACCATAAACGACAGATTCCTATGGATTCAGTCCAGTCTTCCGTCGAAACTAACTTAGTATGCAACTGACTGATTTAACACCAGGTG
Source organism: Clonorchis sinensis (assembly GCA_003604175.2). NCBI lineage: Eukaryota > Metazoa > Platyhelminthes > Trematoda > Opisthorchiida > Opisthorchiidae > Clonorchis > Clonorchis sinensis. Next base: position 20,636,457 of record CM030370.1, read on the forward strand.
TATTAAAGAGGACTAAGCTATCTTTGAAAAGGTCTCTGCTTTGGGTTGTTCAAGTTTTTCCTGTTTATTAAACCGTTAGGTTGTTTTGGTTCCACACTGTCCAGTCGTTAAGACAAGTTATTAATTGGACACACTGAGGGCAGCTGCCTCTAGAAGACGACGAGCAAAAATCGTGATTTATCTTTTAAGAGATAAAAATGCCAAACGGAACCAACTGGCAGAACACTTGGGTCAAGTCGTCACAAGTTCCGCTCCATTTGTTTATGTTCTCTAAGGCAGAGGCGGATAGAACAGCTGAACGGTTAATGGGTATGTGAGTGAGAGGGTGTTCTTTCTCCAGCTGATACTGGTTTAGGTCGTTTTGATGAATGCACACGACCTTGCTGACTATGTGTATGTTTTGAACCAGTGGGCAGTGCGCGGGCGAGAATATATGCAGGATTCGGGCACAGAAAGATGTATATGGATGATCGTGTGTGAAAGAAGACGTTTCAGTTAGCGGACCCATTTTGTGATTCATGTAAGATCGAATGTGATGTGGTACGTGCATGGGTGTGCACGCATGCATCAGCTAGTTTGAACGAAGATCATCACGCACACCGGAACGACACAACAAGGTGCAGTGGCAAAATGCAAATCAATGTGGCCTACGTGAAAGTGCGTGTATGGGTGAACAAAAACTGGAAGTCGTATACTAACGTAACCTCAGGATGATAGTCTTCTGCAGTCACAGTGATTTTTAATTCAGTATGTCTGATTCATGTAAGATGGCGTATCCTACTTTGGCCGTGGGTCCCTTGCAAACTGGTTTAAAATGCAGAATGACTTGGTACTTGTGAATGCCAAAGAGTGTTCCCTTCGTATGCAAACTAAGAGCCTGTGAGCGGGTGAACCAGCTGCTTGGAAACAAAATAACTTGTATGGTTGGTTACACACTCGCTTAAAACCAGTATGTGATCATTCTGTGAACAGTTATTATATTCAGCTACTACTGGACATTTTTGGAACGAGGTGGAACTAATTTATTCAAGTATGATGTGACGCTATAGTTGAGCAAGATAGTTCATGAAGCTAATCAATAGTCCTTAAACATGAATATAACTATCAATGTAACCAAATCGATTTGAGATACTAGATAATCGGGTTTTCAAAATATACAACCACAAATAGGTGCATTAAGGTGTGTCATGCTTTTCGTGAATGCCGCACGCTCCAGTGTGGAAAACGTTTTGAGCTAGAACCAAGTGGATTTTAGATATATCCGATCAACCTGGAGGGACACTTACGACATAGCCGACATAGCACCACGTGCGTATGCCTAATTTCGCTTGACTTATCATATTTCTAACCTTGAATTATTCCGTCACGAATGCGACATGTTGTAGAGCTGTATTTATTTGCATCCTACTCTAAAACACGTAGCTCATGGTAAAATCTGCATCATTTGTCGCTGGTTCCCTGTATGACTGATGCAGGTTAGAAGCGACCTGTCAGGATGAGGAATACCTCTATATAGTACAAAACACCTGTTGTGGACGCCATGTGTAAATGCGTATAAAGTTTACTGAATAACTGTGACAACTCGGTACACCGCTGCACTCTTCGAGAAACAACATTCGGAAGATATCTTGACGTACAAGACTCTAGATATATGGTGTTCGATAACAGACCTATTGTACGCTTTTCCCTCGGGAAAATAAAGTTTCATTCCACCCGCTTTTCACCAACCCTCTTAGGGAAGAGGTAGAATTCCCCAATTTGTCTGATGCAAACGCCCGAGTTTTGAGGTTCCTTTTGTATCTGTGGTCCGTATACACTGGTGCAGTATGTCTCAGAGTCATTACCAAATAGCCCTTTCTTCGTTTAGTTAAACGAAGACGACGAATTGTCGTCACGACGAATTATTCTTACCTGAAAAAAAATCAACAACAATTATTGATAACCCAAGAAATACTAATTTATCGTGAATTACGCCATTCTGTCCTTCATCTGTACTACCTACAACCGTCATTTCGACTTTGGGCGGGCTGAACGTTTAGTAATCAGCCTACGTATGCCAATCCAAGTCATAAGGGGGCCGACCGACAAGAAGGAATATTGTACAAGCTTAGCCAAAGACAGAATGATAAATCACTCATTAACCAGATTCAGTGACATGGAAGGTTTCCATTGTGGCCTATCCTAGTGGAAAGTTACGCTGGAATTCAGAAATCAGAAAGTTTTGCCTGTTCAGTGTTTGAGGGTTTGAGTACTTCATCTTGGATCGTAAAGCGAACAGCTCCAGCCGCCCAAAAATTGTCTCTTCTACGGGGGAGCTTCAACTTGGAAACGTTAGTATCGCATTACCAAACAAAAATGCCGGAAGCTTTTTTTGTTGCAACTCGATTGCCCGGGCGTTCTTACCACTTATTGCACTACGAAGTGATTAGCGACTTATAAGCATAACGATTCAGTGTTCTGTATTGCAATTTATCATACTTTCTTTACTCAGAGAACTCCCTTCACATAACAGTTTTCACTTCTCTAAGAGATTCATCGTGCATAAACTACATCATTAGCTTTACATACTGTAAAATTCTTAACCTGCGCCAAACATCAGTTCATTGGAACAACGGTTCAGAGATAACGTTCCATCGGTATTCAATTTTGAAATGGCACCATTGGCTATCTACTGACAGCATTGAGTCCACAATTCAAATAGCCCGACAACAATACTTCCAATCAACTGGTTTTAGTGCAATAAACAAATGAACTTGGTGAGCTGCGAAACGTCTAATTAATCAATTATTTGCGAACGTTAACAAACTTGAGAAGTCAAGCTGTCACTTGTTATAGATTGCGATTCACAATGCAACAAAGCAACAGCGTACTGTCACGTGCTGTGGGAAGATGAGTCTCTTGTGAGAGTATAATGGTTCTAAGTGGTTGCATTATTTTAAACCGCCGTCCAAATAGAAATCAGAATATATGCTTGAAGCTAAATGCAAACAACGCCCCTTTATGTGGAACGCTTTGTAATGAGACCTCTAACCGAATTCTCGAAATAGGGACATATAGGAGTAACGCAACTCTTCATTGGAGGGTCCACGAGGTCTTTACCCATTAGCCTTTATTTCCGCCTCCAACACCTCCATCTTCGTGAACGACTGTTACTTCCTGAACACTATTTGGTCTATCTTGATGATTTTGGAAATACTTCGATTCGCAGTTGACTAAGTTCAACTTCACAACATAAAAAGGCAAAAAATACATTATTATAGCTTTAACAAAGTTGTCTAATGTTTCTACCTGATTTGGCACCTGTTTTAGCTGGGCATTGAATCAATCAACTTATCAAATTTGTTTCAATTTCTTGCAGTTGTAGAAGTGTAATTACACTAAACATGTGCACACCAATCGTTTTACTTAACTGTTCGATTGGTTAACACCTGGTTCCCATCTGAGGTTGACGTTTTACTCCAGTGAGCTTCAACAATGTTTCCGAATATCTGACGCGTTCAGCTTTTTACTCTTCTTCGGAGTTCCAGATACGTAGGCGCTGTGCTGCGCACCTGTGGTACGTACTTCATTGTGTTAAAACAAAGCGATTCAATGCATCAGAACGCTACGAACGGTTCAACGGATGGTCATCTGTTTTTTTACGCAGCGCACATAGCCGTGGCATGCATGATTCAACAAGGACCCCAAAGACGGACACTGCGCACACGTGAACCCGTTTAAAATTGATCATGTTCTTTCAAAAATATCGTTGTTTGTCCGAGAGAGATGTACTAAATATGGTTCCAAAGAGACAGGACACATCTTCAGAAAAGATACTGTGTCTCCATCTGGAAGAATTTTACACCCAATCTAACTAATGAACTGGTTGGTGAATAGGGTCTAGCCATCATGAGTTGATAAAATGCGACATGCTGATAAAATGTGACATGTCGGCAAAATCTTTTCAGAATGTCAATCGAGATATCCTTAATTACTTTTGAAGTGATGCTAAATTCGTACATTACCATTCACTTTCATCATCCAGCCTCAGCTGAAGTGTCATTCGCCGGGGGTCCATGTATTTACAAGGACGAACTGATGCGACAAAACTGTTAAATCACTTTAATCCCTGAACTTTACTCAGCCTAAACGTTGCATGCAAGGACAGAGTAAAATCAGTTTTCCGTGGTTGAATATACAGGAACGGTGAACCTTATAAAGAGAGTTTGGATTTGCAGCCAAGAAGCTGTGCTTAGAGTCTTTTCAGCAGTTACAGGCCCCTAGATTGGGGGCACATTACCGCAGGGAACCCAGGCAAGACAAATGTCGAGCTACTAGATTAGCTGAAGTGGCTGAATGCAAGGTGAATTTGATGCCGGGAATGAGAGAAATTTGCAGTTACTGTATTGCAGTTGCATGATTTAACGGGCAGAAGACGTTCAAAACGTTTGATACTAAAAATAAAGGAAAATATGGCGTCCGATATGATGAGGTAGCAACTGACCATTGTTGGTAAGTACAGCTATCGTGTTTGAATACGATATACGCATGCTTTTGAGGCTACATTAAGAGGAGTTTTTTTAAAATTTCAGCGAAAAACCATTCCGGATGTAATCCACTATTGACCGATTTGGAAAACCTGGGGAACAAAACAGGCTTCCTGTGAAAATAAGTCATCCATCGTAATGAACGGTATGACATGCATCAAGCCATAAGGTTCGGGTTTACCGAGGCGAAGCACTTCAATCCTTTTGGGATCCAACAACATTTTGGTTATAAAAGTTTTTCTGCCTCACACGCCCAAGAAATCGAAAGTGCTTTATCACAAATTTGAGATAAATGCATGAAGACTTTTGGATATTTGAATACATGTTCATCGTTTGGGGACAGAAACTGCACACTTAGCATCATTTCGATTACTTCCTATGAGTTTGTCATACGTGAGTGCTCCCCTTTGTTTTACTATCCATCTCTGTTCTGCAGGTAATCTTAGTAGTCTGTTTTTGTATTTTATTTGGAAGCTACTAGAAAACAATCTCCACAATATGACGCAGATATCTGACCTACATTAATTTGGACAGAACCGTGGCAGCCGTTAGGTACATTTTATGAAGAGAACACCGAAAAGCATTAATATCAAGCGCAAATAAAAAGTTTGGAAAGTATTTCCGAAACGGTACCAGACAAGAACAAAGCATTAATATCAAGCGCAAATAAAAAGTTCGGAAAGTTTTTCCGACCACCAACGAGAAACGGTACCAGACAAGAACAATGACTGATTATAGAAAAATATGGATACAGTGCGGATGAAGAGTAGCACACATTTTTAGGGAATGTTGTGCAGGCTTATCTAGGAGGCTTCGTGTACAAACTTGTTCGATGAAACAGGAACCAAACGAGAGTTGATAGGTTCACTTGAACTTTATTGTGCAGGTTCCAGCTCTTAGTGCATCAGAATGTGCAGTAGTAATGGCGCCAAATTACTGACTAGGAAAGACTCATCTGGCCAGTAAGTGAATTCGTTTAATAAGAAATGAAGGGGTATTTGATGGAGTGAAATGTGACTGATTTTAAAATTAGTTCCTGGTTTCCGGTTGGTTTACTCCTACTGCTTTGGAGAAATTATTCGATGAAGTCACGTGACCAATCGACCGTTGTTAATCGGCAGGTCGCATGCATTATTGGTGCATTTATCTACGTTGATCGGAATGTGTAGAATTACGAACATGAACTTGATATCGTTGGAAGCGACGATACCAAAATATTCAAGTTGAGGGAATCCGTATTTTACATTCATCCGTGGAATTTACCAGGCTCGAACCATGATGCATTGTCCCTGGTACGGCAGCGAATCATTGGTGTTTAACATTGATGTCATGCTGTCGATGTTGATGATGATGCATTGTCCCGGAGTAATTGCTTGCTTTCAGTCGTTTATCTTTAGTAGACATCAATGATTTTTCTAGAGAATCTCTCTCTGTTGAAAACTACAAATGTCTTTTGAAAATAAGAAATAAAAAGTGGTCATGATTATTTCGAAACGTAAGTTCCGCGGAACATTTCGTAAACTTTCTATAAGTACACGGCAGCGGGTCGGTACGATGCTGAAGCATATTTATCGGTAATATATGTTTACCCTTTTTTATTTGTTCGTACGCCACACAGGTTTCCGACGAAACCGAGGCATAAAGTTTTCTGGTTCACTAGCAAGAGTAACACGCAGTTAGTAATTAGTTAATTGCAGCAGATATATAATTGGGAAATAAATCATCACGCGCGGAGCTCTTTACTTTGCAAGCACAGAAAGACGTACATCACAACGCATTCATGTTCGAAATGGTCAGTGCTTGAGCAGCTGACGAATAAGTATCTTCAACTACAAACAAACATTCCGATTTTTCATGAAATATCTTATCTGCTGTGTCAGTGTGCTGATTATTTGTCCTCTCGGTACGCGACCAGACTCTGGCGGGTCTATTCAACCTTGGACCCGGCTGTTGTAGGGGACCGTTGCAAGGAATCTGTTTAACGAAACGATCATTGTTATCTGACTGTCATTACTTACACAGAATTGCACTGTTTGCCAACAACCTTTAGATGACTTGGCACACACATTTGTTAAAACAAACCGAGACAACGGCTAACCGCCCTGAATCGATTAGACAGTATCGATACCATTTTGGTTGCTCCTGTAATCACAAAAAATAAATCATGAATGGCCAAAAGTGGATAGGCGACATTGAAGATGTTACCAGGCTTGGAGGATAGACCGGCAATCTAACATCAACCTGAGGTTGAGTTTCTCTTGTTGCATTGGGGTTTGTCTGGTAACATGGAACTACATGATTTTTATATGATTCGTTTGGATTCAGGTGGTGAAAGATAAGGCAGCTTCTTAACCCACCTGTGGGCAACAAACGCTTAGGGAGATACACCTAAGTGAAAAACAGAGACAAAGAAACGGAGTGGTCTTGAGGTAATCATTAACAGCATAAAAGCTGCTTCTATAAGGATGACCGACCTGTACATGTAAGCGGAGGTTGGCTTTATATAATTAAGAAGACATGGAACTGTCCCGCTGGGATTCCGTCAACTGTCACCTGGTGTTTGAATATCGATGTTTGTTGAAATGTGGGTGTTCACTATAATCGCTTCCATCGCTATCCATGGCTAGACAATCTAGTTAAAAAAACCCAACCAATGATTGCATATGAACATTTCGACTTCGGGGACAAAAGCTGGATGTTTGGAGGACTGCCGCGTCCTTCTCGAGTCTTTTTTTTAATTTCTGACGGATACTGGACAAAAACGTTGACATCTTCAGTATTCCTAAATGCCTAACTCGATCTATCTGGAAGTCTGTAAAGTATGAGGGATCGGACTAATATACAAATAAAAATTCTTGCCATGTCCCTTGTTAGGGAGGAGAATGCTAGCTTCTAAAATACACAGTGGGTTACAGAGAGGCTTAGGTTGTTGTCCTTGGAAAATGACACATTCATACTATAATCAGGTTAGACCTTCCTTGGGTTCGCTGAAGTACCGGGTATATGTCTCAGCTACGGAGACACGATGACCATGGGCTTCTTGACTGACTGTAATTTTATCATTGTTATTGTTATTATCTTTGTAAGTCATAGTTACAGGAACTTCTGTTTGGGAGTTCGCTTGACTACTAATCAAGGACCATGAAAGGTCTACCTGCAGTCCCAGAAATTTTGTAACGCACAGGGGCTCAGAAGTGTACACAATGTCCTAACCAGACAAATGCAGGGACTTCGTGAAAAGGATTATGAAAGATATATGCTACTGGTCCCGTTGTATCAGAGGACAACGTCTGCTTCAAATATGGCTAGGTCACTACCACTGCTTGCAGCCGCATATTAAACACTTTAGTTTAGCAAGAAGGATCAAGCCCCCCAAGCGTTAACTTCTTTTCTGGTTGGCTGGAAACTTTTTCAGACTTGAGTGCCGGCATTCAGGAAAATGCTAATCTTTTCCTCTTTTCCCTACATCACCGGATAGCTATTTTCCGGCATCACTAGTCAGGAGTTCTTTTATTTCGTATAGGTATTTCCAGAAGCGGTAATTATAGAATGTATATGTCAAAACACCGTCATGAGAACAAACTGACTCTAATTGAAAGTGCAATTGAAATTCCGAGGGGTTCTGTCTTAGAGTTTTATTCTTAATGTCGATCTCAGTTTGACACATTTGGTGACCTACGAGGAGCGGGATTCGGCATCGGCTTCCTCGCCTACATACAGTAACAGTCGTAACTGTAAGTCACTAATTTTGGTATCAGAAAAGTAACAGCTCTTTACTTTAATACGTAAAACTCATCCATGCAAGCTTTTTCGTATGGACGAACTCCGCCGACGGCTCAGAGGGGCTAACAGTTTTAGGCGACCGGTCACGAGACTACGCATCTGTTTATAGTTTCGAACATTTGGTGAATATATCCGTCCCGTTCTATGCAGAGCCCATAGTCGGGAAGTTTTTTTTGAAATAACAAAAAAAAACCTACATACGAAGTCCCATTAGAGGATAATATTCCTCCAACGCCCGATTTTGGCATGCTTCTAATGGTCTGGAAGCCCATTGCAGGTACAACTTAAAAGGTTCGCACTTTCGGATTCATCTCAAAGGCATATTCAATAAATATGTTAATAAGACTACAAAACTACAATCACTCATCAGAACTTTTTTGTGAGATGCAGCCGTCCTCTTACAATCTCGAACGTATTAAACTTCAGGTTGTTTGCAATCCAAATCTGTAAATTTACCTACCGTTTGCCTTGTGAACCCAAGCAAATTTATGTACAGCATTTCTGCTTCCCAATAGTGCAATCTGTTATGACGCCATCTTCAGTACGAACATGTCACTGTGATCGGCCACTGCTAGCATTAACATATGAGATCATCTTTTCAGTAAGATAGAACTGCCACAGCATTTCTCAGGTTGTGATAAAGGACGTAAGTGTCGAAAATAGACAGTAATTTTTATTGCCCGTGTGTTTTCTCACTCGCTGACAGTTAAAGTACTAGCATATCAGTATTGAGGCAAGTTTCGTATGCAAAATCCTTCAGAAAAGGGAGAGCACGTTGCCAGATAGTCTTCGATGGTGCACGCTTACTAATTAAAGCCCTCAAACAGTATCAACGTTTTGGTGTACCCAGACCAAGAACCCCTAAGCTGGTTGTTGAAAGTACGACGCACAAATCGGTCAGTGCAGATATCTCCTGGATGTGGTTTGAGCTTACAGTTTTTGATGATATTCTGTTTTTGCAGCAGTTTCTGAGGGACATATGAACCAGGTAACTGGTAACTTTATGATCAAGTTAAGACAGGTGATGCATATCTGTTAGTTGACATCCTCTGAACAGGTCGACTTGACTGTAGACCTGTGACCTCGAGGCGAGCAACATCATTCCTAACGTCTTCATCCATATAGAGATCGCGAAGCGATGTGCGAAACAAACTGATTAACAAGTACTTTCTGCCGAATACATTTCCTCAAAGTGCCTGAAAAGATGTATGTGTACTGAAAATCTACTGAAGCACCGATTCCACCTCGGTAGAGCTTGTTTCTCTCTCTGGTGAAAGTTCAGTTTACAATGTCACAAAATTCGTGGTCAGGCATTTTGTCATTTATCTAGTACTCTTCTTCAGAAAGTGGAGCTTCCCGAAGTTTTTTTCCACGAACGGAGAAGCCGAACTTTAATTATTGCTTTCGATGCTGGATGTCCAAGTAACACAAATCTAAATGTCACATGCTCAAGGTATTGTTCTCTTCTTGCCACTCCTCAGTGAAGAAAACAAACTGCATAATTCAGCTTTAAGGTGCGTCCCAAATGGAAAATATGCTTGAGCCTAGACTAAAACCGTTGAAAATCGATCATGCAGACTACGTGATCCAAAATATTGCTGCGTCGAAATGTGCTACCTTGTCTGTCAAGACGAAGAAACTTGTCAACCAGAAGTTCCATATGCCTTCTCCGAAAAACCTATTTCCGACAGCTTGGTTTCACTGTGAGGCGAGCCTAGTTATCAGAATTACAGAAGAATTAGGCGACCTCTGATATGGAATATCAACAGGAGTGCTCATCACGGATTTGTTAGGATTGAAAAGCATACTGACAGTGACGGGTCAAACAAATCTAGGGTTTTATCACCAGACTAATTAGAAGACATTGGCCACACACTATGAAAATTTAAAACAACCCTCACTAGTGGCAAATGTAAAACCCTCAAAAGTTGCGTACGCTGGATGAGTGTGACACGCCAGGCGATAAGTTGCGCTGAGGGGGATGGTAGGCTAAACACTGAGCATACACAGTTTTTGTGAATACTACCTGGTTCATGGTGATCCCATCATCCCGATTCCGCAGAGGGCAGGTGATTTCATGCTTATAGTCCTTAGCGGATAGTGTAAACATTTAAAAAACCATCTTGATAGCCTCTCTAAAAGGTATGTTCTGCAGCGGATAGGCTTCAGTTCGATCTGGCAGGCGCTCTGTCGACCAACCGTGCTACAAGCCTCGCAGGAGATGATCTGCAATCTGTTCCGCGATCTTCAAAAAAAGGCATCAACTTAGTTACCACCGCAACCGTAAGTGAACTTACAATCGAAATGAAAGGCAACATTACCAGTCAAGCTGCAGGACGCAGTTTGAGAAAACGGACCGAACATTACATTTGACTTTGTTCAAGACACGGTCGTCTTTAAATTGCAAAACGGAGGAGATTGGGAATCGCGAACTTCCAGTTGCTCTCCGGTGACGAGCAATTGATCAGTGGCGTCGCTGCCGACAATTCACCTACCTAATCTGCATTTATTAGCTTATTTTTTCTGAACGAGCGATCTAAGTGATTATGTCAATGTACCAGCATTCAATCATCAAACCTAGGTGAGCTAACGGTATATGACGAGAATTTTTTCTCAATCATCTGTTTCAGTCGCGCTAGGAGAATAACATGAGGAACAGGCGCCCTCCAAGTGAAAAAGTGGGTTGTAACTATAAAAAGAATCCCCTGGTGAGTCATATAATTGCGCTCAAATCAGCACCCAGCAAAGTCGAAAGGCTAGATAGCGTTAAATCCACTCTCTTTTTGTTTCGGCTTGTTGTCGTAAACCACGAAAAGCAGGCATTGCTTCACTGACCCTTTATGCACCATCAGATCTGTTCTTTAGTAAGGATTTGCCCCGAAGATGACGAGTGTGGTTTACTAGACACACGACGTATAACAGCCTGTGCTTGAATGGTAACTTTCTCCAGCTTCCTGAATGAAACTGGTGGTGTGTTCACCTGAATTCGTCTCTCAACACCCCAGCTGGATCTCCTCCGAGAAACACTAATCTGGTGTCGTATCCAATGTTGAAGTAATTTTTTTACCAAAAAAATAGTTCCTACCATTCTTTCTTGACAAGTCTGCATACCAGTACGGAATTTCAAGTGTTATCATCTTTACCTTGGATTCCATTTTCAACAATCATCGCTTGGATATTACTCGATTAGCTGTCGGTAGGTTTTCAATATTGCATCTGTGATCCTGTTTATTGAAGCACTGACCTTATGTGACTTGCTTCAAAATTATTGCACACCAACTGCAGCAACGTCAATTTTTGATAACCCATCTTCCAATGATAATCTCTTCTATAGGATTGTGGAATTCGGCACATCAACCAAAAGGGTTACGTTGTTGACAAGTCCGAATTGGGTTGCGTAAAATGTAAGAACTATTAGTGGCTACCTGCCAAAAAACCTAACTATACTGATTTATTAGAGATATGTTAATATTGGCTCTAAAAAGCCGCAGAATATAATGGATAGGAAACACGGAATAGAAGAGAATTCCAAAATTCGTGGGTTCAGAGTAAAGAAGTAGCTGAAAAATCAGTTCAAAAGTAAGGACCGATGGTTACTTATGAGTGGTTTGAGGAACACAGAGGCCTAGAGCGATTGAAAGTTCTAAGACGGAAGAAGGTAGAGGCCTTTCTATCTTGGTAACAGATGCAGAATGAGAACAAAGAACTTAAGTCTTGTTGGAGAAATAAGGGTCGGTGGCTACTGTTCAAGGATGGAGAGGAAATGGGACGAAGAAACCTTCAAAAGGTTCCCAGATGCTTTATCCCGAACACGAAAAGGCGTCCTACAGCATTTGTGGTTTCTTTTACTAAAGGTATCCGAGCCGCCGTAAACTTATTCGGAATGAGGAGGAAAGGTTCGTTGTGTTGGAAACCATTTTCATCTAAATAGGCTACGTAGATAACTCTCAGTCCAAGCATGCTGAGAGCAAATGGGACAATTGTCCGGGCTCGAAAAATCTTCAACCTAGAAGAGGTACGGCAGAAAGAAGGCAACGCAAGGAAGGTTGAGAAGATTAAACGTGGTTGTAATATAAAGATATGAAAGCCAAAATCATGGATTTTTAGCATAATCAACGTTTAGGAAGCTGATGCTCGGGTATCTGATCCTCACGAACCCATTTGTAGCCTAGATATATGAAGAAATGCTGGAGGACAGTGCATGGTGACATTGTCAGAAAAAGGAAGAAGGGAATAAAAAATAACGGAGTAGATAAAAGTGATCCTTGTTAGGGGCCAAATGACGATCATTTGAAATGAGAAAACGTATATATTTGGCGCAAGGTACACTCCAGCAGGCCTTGTACTGAAAGCTTGGTGAGAATGTTAGCATGTTGGATCTGCTTAAAAGCTTACGAGAAGCCTAGGGATGTTGAACCATTTGCACTAAATAACCCATATACATAGGCTATATGTAATTTAGTGCACCATCTGTGAAGCGATTGCGTTCGGGATCGTTAAAGGAGGTTGTTCTTCTCAAGATCTTGAAGACGTTCTTTTCAAGCATTGATTTCAGAAGTTAAGATATGATAGAGGTCACACTGTTAGAGGAAGAGGTGTTCGGGTAGACTCGGAGACTATTAGGCGGACTATGGAATATTCAGAATATTCTCCAAATGACTAGAAGAATAATGGTGCCCCTGAGTGCGAAAATCACTCCTGAGAAAAGCTTCTAGAGCAACTATTAAACAACAAAGGGTGAGAGGCGGAAAGCGTTAGAACAGAATCCATCCTTGGGACAAAAAGTTAGCTATAAAATACAGTTGGGGAACAACAAATACGTAAATTCGTTGGAAGTGTGCGCCAATATATGGAGAACGAAGGCTGATTCAGAGAACAGAAGGTATCAAACTTAGTTAACATAGTCTTTACAGGTCAAAAAATTCGCCAAATATGAATAAGAAGCTTGATATCTGTTATTCCTGTTATATCGTGCTTTTGTGTGTCACACTTGAAAATATCCGTCGTGACTCAGCTTTGGACGAAATATTTACAAAATATGGACGCACTCCGCACTCCAAAAGAAGCAAAGCAATAGCTTCTACCAAGCTTCCTCCAGCTACGCGGTGAGGACACTCAAAATCACTTCCGCAAATAGAGTGGACACCAGAAGATGCTCCAAATATGTGGAGCATGAAAAACTGACATGTGATCATTACTTACTCCCGCAGGTGAAACTGTTTTTATAGTCATCCAGAACTGTAGCAGATGGAGTGAACATACTCCTTGTAAATGAGTTGCAGCTGAAAAGCTGACTGACTGGCTAACTGATGGACCAATTCTGAATCAGTTGTCCTTGGGGTAGTTGTATGGAAGCAATTATCCCATAGCAGTCCCTTGGGAAGCTGTCTGTTTTAAAGTAGTTCTCCTAGATCCAATTTTCATCCACGTGGCACAACCACTTGATGGAAAACCCGACAAGTAATCGACGAATAAATTAAGCACAAAAATAAATATGGAGTTTATTTCATAAGTCCTCTCTACTAGCACCTAAGTTATGGTGTAGTGTTACCCGGATGTTAGACAAACTATTGCATCCCTCAAGAGTTGCGTAGAATTCCTCATAGTTTTGATGCAGTTGAACAAAATATTAGCAAATGGTATGAGGCTGCGGTCTATCGGATGCAAGATATGATTACCACATCCACCTGAAAGTATATACCGCAGCATACAGCCACACAATGATTGTTGTCTGCCTTGGAAACTTTGGACACGACCTGCTCCAAGCTGACATATGAAGCCTCCATTGCAACAGAGTAGACCACGGCACTTTGCTCTTTGTTTAAGTTGGTATTAACCTCACAGACATTGCTCTAAATTGGCTTAAATTAGAATGCTAGAAAAATCTCTTAGTTTGAGCTTCCGATAGATAAATGGAACTCCGAACGTCTCGATATTTATTGCTGGGTAAATCGGAGAAAATGCCACAAAAGCCTATCGGTAAATCCTATTCATCTAATTTAAAGATGCAGCTATACACAAATCTCGTTTCTTTTTCGGGGAAGAAAGTTAAGCTGTGTTGAGGTTGGAATGCGAAACAGCACTACTGGTATTCAGTTGCAGTCACATGTAGGCACGGAATCTGATGATGTTTTATAAACGGATGTAACTTTGGATGAAATGTAGGTATTTATTTTGACGTTCCAAAAAAACTGCTGCCACACTGCAGTAAGCAATTATTTTCCTAACATAAAACCACGTCAGGAACGTTGTTTTGCGAAAAATAAGGGGGCGGTGGTTGCGGGTTTTTGGATCATTTCATCGATTCACGTTTCAGTACCAATTTTATTTCTATAGGGGAAGATGTATTAGGTTTTCCGAGCACGAATCCTAGTAAATCTGGATGTTACACAGACTTAAGCAGCTGGTTAAATGTCGTAAGCATACTTCAGTAGCCAGGCATTTGTGACTTATCAGGTTTTATCTAGAACTGGTGACCTGCAAGTTCTCCGTAGGAACCTAGAGATTGTTGGACGAACTGGATGCGCCGTGCAAATGAAGACCATTACCGCCAGAAGTAGACATCGATATCTAAATGACGGCCAACAGTGTAGGATAGTTTCTTCAAAAATACATTTCTTACGGTGAGTGTCAAATCTGAGAACTCTTACATTCTGATACAATTTGCGAACCGGCATAACGTTGCACAAGCAAAATTACTCATTCGCCGGGTAAGCTAGTTTGAAGACTAGTTTGATTTTAACAAGAGACTCGACTGGGTGTCTGCTGAATCGCTCGTTCATAGTGTTCTTCAACGGAATATGCTGCAAACAGATTGCTTTCGGTTTTATTTGGTACAATGCTCGAGATAAAGCAGTATATTTTCCTGACGAAACACTACGCATAAGCTTGCTTAAAACTTTTTGACAGCCCATGACCGGTTTTGCTCTTCTCGGACCTCATTAGATAGATACAGATTGCGAACTTTCGTCAGCTCTTATATTCTACTTGAACGCATATTGAAAGTGATTCGCCAAATTCGTATGCAAATGAGTGTATTGGTTGGTTGGTTGGATGATTGCGTCAAGTTTGTGTCCAGGTAGGATATAAGGTGGACAGAAGGTCGGAGGCTGAAACTACCTGATGAACCTCAAATAGGGCAAAACCTACCTTGGCTGTCCATGAGTTTCCAGAAACCCCCATGAACAAGGCTACATCAGAGTTTACGTCAGAGAGCTTCGCGGAACAAGAAGTATTTCAGCCCTATCACCAACTCAGTGTTATTAAACGCTCAAAAATAATTCAGCGAATATAATGAATATTTAATGATAGTTTCCAGCAGCTAACGGCATTAAGGTTTTGCGTTCCAATGCATTTAGTTGCAAATTTGTGAGTGATAGTCCCTTATTTAAGTGTTAATTATCAATAGCCGTTCAAAACTAAGGCGTACCGGTCATCACACGTGATACTAAAACTGTCTCGTATTTGAATACAACCGCTGAAAATTTACTAGCTAGTCGATTGCAACAATGTCGTTTACGAATTAACCGATACTGTCTCAAAGAAGGTTGAAATTCACCGCAAACGAACATCGCGATAGTGATCCGCGTACTGTAGTGCGTCGGTTTTGTTTAATTTTGCGAACACTTCTGGTCTAAGTTCTGTAAAAATAAACGAATGCACACAACCTGTGAACAATATCTCAAACGCATGTCAGGCGCTTCTACTAGGAAATAAATTACCTCGTTTCGCATGGTGGGTAATCTTTGCGGTTGGCATGATAGGATTTGAGCAACGATCTAGTCAGTTCGTATGACATTCTGGGTGTGTGCACATATAAAAGTGGAAAACAGTGAACTTCAGTGTACCAGTCCAAAACACATGGCTGCAGAATGTTTTCGCAAGCCAGAACTTTTTGTTACGCCTTTCGTTTTAAAAGCCGTTGCTGCCATCAAACTTTCCATAAGTTGCCAGTTTTAGTGGGATAGCTAATCATCCACTTGTGCACAAACTGTGCTGGCCCGTAACTCCTATATTGCGTCAAAAAGTGAAATGGCCGAAAGTAAAATGCACTGAGAACAAATCTCACCAAAAATGCTCATGGTCTTCTCATGAGTACCTCGCAGGGTATCACAGTAAAAACGTGCCGAAGTTAACTGAGACAAGTTACGAATGCATCAGAAGACAACATGGCACCGAGTTGCATCCGCAGAAGACAGTATAGTTCCAAAGCCTCAATAAGAGCTAGCATTGGCCTCACAAAAACTGCAACAAATATTGTCCCACCATTTACCCTAGAATGTGGTTAAGAGACCCGGTGTTAATAAAGGTGAGGCTTTGATACAGAATATTGAGACTGGCATCTCAGGGGTGTCACACAAAATCAAATTCACGTTTATCGCAATTATTCTTATAAAAATATTTTGCCAGGGCTCGAGAGATGGATAAAACCAGGCAACTGGGGATTCATAGGGGCAATATGGTAACACAGTTTGGCACATTGCAGAAGAACACGTCCCCTGCTGCTCACATATTTTCCAACCATTTGCATATTAAACACACCACTTTCTATGAGATCGAAAGAAGGCATATTTGTGAACCACTCTTGGTTGAAATGAGAGAGGACGTGAGGTGGAAACCTAAAGCAACACTGTTCGATAAACATAATAATCATTGTCCATAGAATATGGAGGCTAACGATGTCATATAGGAGGATAATTTTACGCGTTTGGTGAAGCTTTTTGATAGGCAAGGGTGACTTTTAATGGTTATGGCTAGAATACAGGTGGCAGAAGACGAAGTGCCGGTAAGTTGGTAAGCTTTAGCAAGTGTCCATTAACAGAGAAAAAATTATGGGAAAAAATTATACTTACGCAGTGCTGTAACCGGATGGTTGGGACAATTCATGGAGCACTGTTTATTGAAAAGCACTTCATAGGTTATTGTTAAGGGCCTATGTGTTGATTTTTGTCGTCTAACTGGGCATTTAATTGAGCTTCGTATAGATGTTTTGGCAAAACGCATGTTGTTCACTCCGTTTTGTGTTTGGAAGCGCAAAATGTAGGGGAAATGTTAGTTTTCTGTTGGTTCAGTGTAATGAACAGCGGTAAGGTGACCACTTACCCTGGTAAATCAAAGTCTGTATGCAACCTCGTTCCACGTCGTAAAAGATAATGCCCGGGGGTGTGAATATATCGCCGATCTCTCTTTCCTGTCAAGCTAACACCAAACACACTGTTATCTAATAAAGCTTCCTTTAGCGGATTCCGTATCTGTATCTCCGAATCAATTCGTCTGTAATTTTATCTATAAGGAGAACTCAACAAATAATAGCTTCCGCCCCTTTCAATATCATGTGCCTGTTCTATAGTAGCCGCAGTCGTTCTACCTTCCGTGTAGTAACAACTTTGGTGCAGTTGTTGGAACTTCATCACTCGTTACTGGCACCTTGTCCCTTTACGGCAGTTTTGTTTTTCACACAGTCACAGTATCTAATAAGAAAGCCCGGGTTATCAGCTGTCTGACAAACCACTGACACGATCATAAAGCTACAAAAGGATGAGCCGTTTTTCAGCGTTCTATCTATTAGGCGTACTCAGCTTACGAGCCGTTGTGTGTAGTTTGTATTTGAATAACTGTGAGCACACCAAGGCCATTCGTGATTGTCTTCTCGTTTGCCGGAGTTCTCGTTTAGGATTTTAGTATTTCTGAGGATTCTTCTCCGTATTTTCTGTGTTAGAGATGTTGATCAAGGCCACTGTGTTGGGTGTGCACTGCAACAATGTGTTACAAAACGTGGGTTTGTTGTACATGCCCCTTAACTGATGAGCAATGCGATAATTCAGTTTGCATGCTGTTTTAGTTGTTATTGTTAGCCTACCATAATTAAATCTTCCGGTGTAGTGAACTAGAAGTAAAATCTTTTGAAAACCTACTGTTTGTTTTCGACTTTGGACCGCAGAGTCTTCACGAAGCTTCTGAACCACCGTTATTTGTGATTAAGAAAAACGAAGCTGACAAGCGTCAAAACTTGCTCGTCAGACGCAGTTTTAATGGCAGAAAAATAGAGGTCCATGCTTATGTAAGACAAAAGGGGAACTGGTATGCCGCATACTATGGGAATTACGCAGATTTTTACAACAAATATCTGTTAGCATCAGCATAGGTCCTCGGAGCAGCCAGCAACATTGGATGAAAACACTGACATTCTACTGCCATACGAAAAACGAAATGGAGAATTAGGACAGGTAGTGTACTTTAGGTTATATTGCCAAACATTCGAAGCACATCCAATGCTGAGCCAGGTAGTCTAGATTGGGACTAACAGCAGAAAAGTCGCCGATTTTCCATACTTTTCAATATATCCAGCCAAGCATAGGTTTGAACATGTGAATTCCAACCATACATGCCTTCTTCTTATTTGGAGATAATTCATCCGCTTTGTATTTATTAGTTTTCTCGCCTTAGGCCTTTTTGGCTTATCGCGGGTATTAGTTGCACATTCCCAGAGCTTCAAAATTCCTCCATCTCCTCCGCTTTCTGAGCCTATAAGGCTTCTCGATCCATGCTTGCTGGTGTTTTCACTTGACGTCTAACAGTGTTTCAAGTTCTGGTGTGTTCTTAACCAACAGGAATAAGTGTCCGATAGCTGAAGAAATCTATGATGTTACTCAAGTTCCAGTGACTATATGTGGCTGGTTGTGTCGCTCCACAAAACGAAGACCCAGCAGCTTTCAGGGTTGTGAGCATCAATTGCCAGTAGTGATAAACATCAGATGATGTTTAGTAGGTGATTTGTTTGGGTTGCTTCATAGTGGGGCTTGAGACCTTCTCATTAACCAGACCAGGTACGAGCAGCCTACGCGTTTCCGAAAAGCCCAACGAACTCTTCACAGGACAGGAGCTAACTACAAATAGTGGTGCTGCACCCCATCTGCATTAATGGTCCACTTGCATGTGCAGGGTACCATGTGTCCAGGCGGTCCCAATTGTTTCGCAATTAAGTGTTGCACGGAAACAGTCTGCGGTAATCACCGAAATGTAGCAGGCATTCGCCGTTTCCTTAACCCTTGATCCCAACCCAAAGAGACTATCCAAACAGGCCTCAGCGGCTCTGTGTCTATCTGCTTACGCATTCACTTCCATACCAACCAAAACGCTAGCTGAGTTCTTAACCCACCTTACGGAAGTGCTCAAAATGCCACTTTTTAAAGCAACAGGCCCACCGGCTGTTGAAGCTTAGGTATAGACAACAAACTGTCATCGATTAGAAGGATACCCTACCAGAAGTTTACACAAGCGATTTTCAACAGGCCAACGTTCAAGCGGTGACTGGTCGGCTGATAAAGACACCAAGTCTGACAAGGGCAGTCAATACGACCTCCGGATCAGAGGAAATGCGCAGTGGCGATCGACTAAAAGCCGAGTGTGAGGCTAGGTCAACAACCGTACTTCGGTCTTGCATCTTCTTTTCAGACAGCCAGGGCAAAGCATTAGAAAGTGGACTCGGCATGAATGCAACAGTTTGCTTACGAGTGCGAACCTTAAGGGCCGCCAAATAAACTGGTTACTGGGTTTTAAAGAGTTGTTTCGGAATGTTTACTGCAGTGGTGGCCGGGATGGGCATAGGTGTTGCCGCTAACAGCAATGGGTATCAGTTCAGCTGACTCTAACAACACATTAAGGAGGAGGGAGGAAAAGAAACAAGGGAGGCCTAGGCGTAATCCTTTTTTGCCTACTCGTCCTGTCATACACAGAAAAAACGGTGCTCCGGTTCATGGTACTACGCAACGACCGATCTGGCAAGAGGTTAGACGTAAAACCACCTACACTTGATTACAGCAAGACGAGTTCGAATGAAGAACTTGGTTTACTGGGTCTCTTGTTGGAGTCATTAAATACTTTATTGATCTGCTCGAATACCTCGAAGGATTAGTGATAATACCAGCTGTTATTATCACGACTTGCAAAATATTTTCAGGGATTTGTCGTGTTATTCCAATACATTGTCAGCAAGCGACCTATTGAAACGAAGTATTACGGGAACCTCACCAGTGAAAGTCTATAACAATATATAACTTTTAAGACAGTGACTTCTTGCTGAAATGGTCATAGCGGTTGTATTTGATCGTGGTTTAAAATTTGATGTTAACAATTCTGATGATACCGAAGGAAGCACAGGCTAGCGCAGACTGCTTATTTAGTCAAACAGTACTGTCATTCTGGGTGACTACTAAGAGGAGAGAACTATACAAGGCCCTCCAGTTCAGTTCTCATAGGTTATTCATGAATTCGCATCTTTCCTCAAGACAAAGTGTAAACTTTTGATTTAGGTTGAAAAGCGTATATTAATCAGTCTACCTCCATGTGTCTATGGAGCACTAGGAGTGATATTGGACGAGTAACGACCTTTTAAAGTGATAACGGTTATCAGTTATTGAAGTACATGGCTATTTGTCACTCCACACTCACCGATTTTTCCGTTTCTGTTTCCATTCGTGTTCAAGCCGTTGACACAAAAATGGATTCTATAATCATCCGATACACAGTATCCCAAAAAGGTGAGCGCTTTTCACGATTTGAACAGTATTTGCATATTATATGCTATGAGTGAGAAATACCACGGGGCGATAACACGTTAATGCCTTAGGCTCGGAAGGATTTTTGTTCAAAAAAATGCAACTGAACTCAAGGTCATTGGGTAAAGCATTCGTACAATAAGTGTGCGCTCTAGTTGGGAGCAGAACGCTCGTGTGATCGGGTGAAAATTTTCCGTTTGTGAGAGCGCCTCCAATTTCGCAAGAATTTGCAGGTAATTTCGTGAGATATAATCAATTCTTGATCATAATAAGCCATATTTTGGGATAAATATCGTAAAGAGGTCATGAAGCTGTTTCTGAAATATTTAACTGGTAAAACAATGATTATCGTACGCACCGTACTGGCGATTCCTGATTATTTTAATGTGTAGCTTTATATCAGTTCATATCCCCTGACAAGTATACGTCTGATATCAGGGTACCGGCTGCTCCAGGTTGCAGAAAAATCCTCTCCGTAGCTGTCGGGTATAATTCACATCCTTGGATTGACCCACAGGAGCGAACATGATCAAATCGTCAGCTATTCCACCGTGGCATGTTTGCAACTAAACGATAACAAGCTGGCTTCCTGGAATTTGATTTGGTCCGTCTTCATCCTGTATAAGCAACCCATCCAAATGACGTGAAAATGGTGCGTACGGTCTTTCAATCTCACTGTTTTCGTTCATCAGAACCATGGGACATTGTGTACATCTGTCTGCCCGCTTGTGATGACGTGAAAACACAAATCAAATTTAACAGTTAGCAGTCGTGGGTACCACGGGATTGCGCATGGATGCAGAATGCTGCCAATCGGCAGCAAGCAGGTCACACCCGAACGTTGGACAAGTTGGTTAGGTCGCTCGATGGTGCCAGCCTGAGAAAGCTTGGGATAAACATATCAACGCATGCATGTTTGCATCACAGTTGCGCCTCGTGCGCTTTCACAAGCCTTTGGCTGAGCTTTCTTTTCGCAGCTGATCCTTTTTGATGAGGGGTTCACGACTGTCAAACCAGGATGCAGGAGTGCGAAATAATATCAGATTCCGCCAAGTGAAGTCATCGCACCTACTTTGATAGGTTCAAGATCTTCTCAAAACAGCAAAGCGCCACAACACTTGGCGCCCAGCCAATCCAGGTGGCAAGCTCACTACATCGTCCAGGGCTTGTACTCGGCTATGGCTTGCATGTAGTGCACTGGGTTTGGAGTTGGGCGGTTCCGGCAACCTTTATCGGATGACTTCGCCGATGGCTTCTCGCTCCGAAGTGGTGATTTCACCAAGTTATCCGAATGACATTTGAGGTCAAAGACACTTCTCTGCTGACCGTTTTTTGAGGTCGGTGCACTTCTTGATATAAGCCTATTAATCCGCGCTTTTCTTGGCCAAGCTCCGTTTCTCGAAGTGCAGTTGACCGAAGATCAGTACCATTTAGATGGTGGCTTGTTTCAAAAACCACCACCATTGTTGGTACAATATTGGGTATGATAACATGTGCGTATTGCCCACAGTATGAAAAATGAAAAGCAATAACGTTGTGAAACATGAAGCAAAACCGAAAGCGTCGACAAAGTAATGCTTATCAACTGCGCCGGCAAACTCTCCCGCTTATTTTGTTCAGATGCATATAATCCTTCATCATTATGTTCGCGCCCTCTATGTGGGTGGGTTAAGTAACTCTTTTGGCCTCAAGCGTCCCAAAAGTTCAGTTGCATCTGCCTATGCATGCTCTCCCAATCACCGTGTCCGGAGGCCAGCCATCCCTAAGAACCGAAGATCACATCATTTGGAGGACGTGTCACGTGCAGGCTGCCGACCAAAACGAAGGCATGCCCTAATTGGCGAATCTGGATGGAGCATCTTTAGCTCGATGCTCCTCACCCCCTCACGGAGATTGCAGCCTGACCTTGTGGAACATTCTGTGATTACCCCATAAATACAGTTGTAATAATTTTCCAGAGTTGACGCTTCAGAAACTTACCACCGAGTGCCGGCATCCTATCAATCTCAAGACTGATGCTGCGATGATTGAACATTCTAATCCTCTCAGAGGACATGGTATGCAAAATAACTTTCAAAAGGAACTCAAATTCTAAATAACCTAAAGAAAACCGCCCACACCCTGTTAATTTTTTGAAGAATGGCATTATTTACGCCACTGTCCCTACCGGAACCACAGGTGCAGTACGTGCATCTGAAGGGGTCACAGAGATGAATGCTGCACAGGTAACTTCAAGAGCGAATACCGCGCAAACACCGACCCACAAAAGGACGCAGCCAGTGACCATGACAGCTGCATTCAGGATGAAGTCACTCGATCGACGTAAATTCGTCACAGTATGTATCAATGGCACACCGGTTACCCTCCAACTTGATATAGGTTCTGACCTGACTTTGATTTCAAAACGAACCTGAAATGTAAATAGGGGGCCACCAGTTAAACCCACAAAGTGCACCGATCGTAGTGCATCTGGTGAAGGCCTCAAACTGGCCGGGAATCTGAACTGCTCGGTAACTTTCAATGGGATTCAAATCAACGTTACTTGCTATCTCACCAACTATGCAGGCGTTGATCTCTTGGGCCTCGGTTGTACCAATCTCTCAATGCCGTTTGTAAGGAAACCGCTGCAGATAACTGCAATACGTTCATGATAAAAACACACCCTGACGGTTTGCTGGTCGCCGCACTTACAGTCAAATCGGAGACCAGAGAATGCATACGCGACGCAGTGGCTATTCAGCTTCTGACGTCTGGCACCGGTAGCCGGAAAGTTAAGAAGGGGGCTGGCAGAAGGGACGCTACGACGGTCATACAGAGGCCAGATACTGGCACGTCAAGGGAACCAAATTTAGACGGCAGACTGCAGCTCCGTGGAGAACCACATCGCATGGGACACCGAACAGCCGCGACATACCTCCGAAGTGGAAGATATCAGATCCCAGACCGGCACGCCCACAGTGCGTTACGTTCAAAATTGGTTTCGTTTTTCCCTTTTGCAAGTTCGTGAAGGAATTCTTTCACTGTTCAAACTATTTATAGAGTTCACACGTGCCATTTGTTGGAGTTTCTCACACTAACATAACATTTACGTGATAACCTCTGTCATTTTACACTCAGTTCCTAATTTGGAACCCAGCCGCAACCATGTCACTAATAAATACAGGTTGGTGTCTGCAGCCACCGATGGACCACAACAGACGTGGGCAACATGTTTGTCCGTCGACTGTGAGACACGGTATGCAATGCCACACCTAAAGGTCTGATGGCACTCCAAATGCACGGGTTTACAAGACGACTAGGTAAACCAACTAGCTAACTCGCCTGACCCGTTTGTCTGCATCAGTTGCCTGTACATCAAGGGTGCAATGCGTTCCGCAACTAAGAGGAGAGCCATCAAGAACGAAACCAAATCCCCACTTCTGAATCTGAAAGACCGGTGTACATGGTTTGCTTTAATCGGGCTACTCGACGCAACATTAGAGCTTCCTTCCAAAGCTCTGAAGAAGGAGAACAGAGAGCGCGGCGACGTGAACGATAGTTGACATAAAACTTTCTTTGCTGAACGAGTACCCAGAGCTGGTCCGCTGGCTGCGAAAATCGTCATCCAGCTCTCTGATGCGGCCACAGACACCGCAACGGCGTCCCTAGCGGACAGACGCGTAAGGAAGGGCTGACTGATCGTCTGGGGGTCATTCTCCAGAAAAATCACGCCAACGAAGCAGGCACAGTTGCTCCATGGTTGTGTTCCCTCAAAGCCTGACCACGAATCGTCTCACGCAGACTGGCTGCGCCAGAAGGAAAACAGCCGAAAACTTGGGCTTCTAGTCACCCTTTCCTGTGAATCTGCTGTACAGAAGATCTTGGAGCGGACTGTCAGCATTCAAAAGGCATACCGAACGATCAGGCCTCTATGTGACGATCGCCCTCTACAGGTGCGGTAGCTGGGCCTTAGCAGATCTAGAGGCCGCTAAGTATTCGCACAATGGAATTGATTTCTCGAAATCTACGACATCTTCAGGTTGCCACTTCAGAGTGTAGAATGTCTACGTATATTGTATACGTTCGTGTATTATTGCACATTCTCTACATTGGTGATTTATTTAAGTGAACGAAACTTCGAGTTCGACAAACGCCACCGATTGTGAATATGCTGCCTATTTTGATAAGAAGTCGTGAATTGCGGAAGATGGTGACTCACAATGCACCGATCTTTCAGATAGTTTTACAGCTGAAATAATTCCCTGAATACTAGCTTCTACGTGGCCCTTGTGCGGGAGTGCCATTCTCGTAAATAATTTTTGCTCGATAATTGCTGTTACCAGTTGAAATTGAGCAGGCCGAGTTCACCAATGGCGAAGAGTCTTGCAAGTTTGTTGTTCAACAGCGGAGTGTTCCGTTATAGCCTGCGAATTATGCTGGGAAGACCATGACGTTGATCCATTTGCCAGACGGAATTAACATGCGGCTGGGAGTTTACAATGCTCAATCAGCTAGCCACATGGAAACTACGTGGATCACTGCGGAAGCCTGAACGAGCTTAGCCGACGCACACGACTAACATGCGGCTATGTCTCCACTACGCCTAATCAACTAGCCACATGGGTCATAGCGGAATGTTGAACGAACCTAGCTGGCCGGGGCGCGCCCGTCCATTTTAACCGAGGAAAGGGTTCAAAATAGACGACACAAAAAGTTGAGTTGTATTGATCCCTTGGATGAGTGCATATGGCCTGCCGAGAGCAGCATGAACCTCTTCGTGAGGAGCTTTCATTTGACCATTGGCCTCCTGAAATGAGAGGGAGATATAAGTTAGGTTATCAAAACACCACCGTGAGGCAGCCAGCCGAAAAACTTGGACATTGGCCTCCTGAAATGAGAGGGAGATTTAGCGGCTATAACGTCGTAGTGGCTAGCTTACACAACGCCATCTTCAGCGGCTATTTCGCATGTCTGCTTGCTGTATCCCTCAAGATATACAAGAATTACGTGAAATGCATGGGCTCTCAGTACCGGACGAACTGTCTGGAGCTGATGTGTCACATGAACTCATCTTCGTCTCTTTCAGCTAGCTGGCTCTTCACAACGTGAGTCGTAGTAGCCGGAAATTTAATCACGGCCGTCGAGTAGTTCCCCCTTGGACTCGAAATCACGGGCACACACAGACTTTAGGGATACACTGTGCTGGGATTCTGTGTTTCGGTTTAGGTCAACATCATAAGACGCCCTTGTTGCGGACCGGGCGTCAAACACACCTTTGCGTTTTTTGGACGGGCCGTGGGCTAAGGAGTAAAAGTGGATTAATCTTTAGGACAAGCCTGAGGAGCACCACCGCACAGCGCGCAGGATTCGCCAACACGATAGTCGGCGTGATATGATACGCAATCCGTTGCACCCCAGCGGTCACTGGTAGTAGTTGGCCGGGTTCCAGCCCCTGAAGCTTCCCCAGTACTCGGTTCACTTGTTTACGAAGGGCGTTAAACGCTGTCGGTGGTGGTTTGGGAACAAGTGTAAGGGGTACACCACTTCCCGGTAGGCTGTAACCCGACAGCCATCGTTAGTGGATTAGGAAGCAAGCTAAGAAAAATCTTAGATGAACAGCTCTTACTCCTTAACACCGATTGGTCTCCAAAAACAGAAAACAAATGTATGCTGAGGAGCCACATCGCCTAAAAGAACGGGCATGCGCATTCTCCAGCACACGTGTCAACCGTCTGGGGGCATTTGGGTGTTTGAACCACAAACTATAGGTTAGTTAACGTAGCCTAACCTAACCTTGTTTGTTCCAACACTGTCGTGGAGCATTCTTGGTGGTCGCGGCCTCAAGTGCCTCAAAACGATAGAGCATGCGTACGTAGTCATTCGGGAGACCACGTTCAGAACGTAGCCGTCACCCTCATGGATTTGCCATCTATCGCAATGGTACGATGTACGCAGCTCAAATTCTCGCATGAGCTACTGGGAGTGCCGGGACACCTTTTGTATGGGGTGTTCCAGCGCGTTGAAGTGGTGCATCCAGCCTTTAAAGCAGCCGTTCGCGTTCTCCAGACGGCTGTTGGCCACATTGCTAAAGTGAACCACTCCAGACTGTGCGCGTACGGTTCATTTTCGCGTGGTGTACAACCAGCGGGCCGTAAGGTAAGAAATGAATCGTGGGTCCGTTTGGCGCAAAAGCCGTAGATCTTGCCACACTCTGTGTGCTTGTAATGAGATAAACAAAAAACATTGTACAGCCTCTTCCAGGGGGGCCACGCGGTTAAATAGGTGTCGGCTGCTCGCAGAGTGTGGCTACCACCAAAAATACGTGGAGGTTAAATGATGCATACGTGCCTTCTGAGAACGTTCCTGATATAAAAATAGCAAAACATCACATCACGGCCGAACGCGATTCTTGCCGCCAGCATTTGCGTCGCTCACTTGTCTATAACGAAAGTCTTAACTGGAAAATGTTCGCCCATCATTTCCCCGAACGAGTCGAACATTTTACGCATGGGAGAAAACCATTCGCTCTCCACGAACCCACACATAACCGGATGCCAAGTACCCATGCCGTCCGCTATCAAGAAGACATACAGCTTCCATCTACAGACCGAATATTAAGTGCTTTAAAAAGCCTACCCAAAAAGGTTTGTTGTGTGCGTTCCGTCTACATTTACGACACCTGGAAAGCGTCATAACAACGCTATCTGCAGCCATCGGGAGAAGCATATGCGGCTATAGAGACCTTCCTGTAACTGCCACACAAGCCCGCTTCCGGTTCACCGAATTTTTGCCAGCGCCAAAGGCATATCGTCTGCCACATTGAATCCAAATATGCAGCACCTACTCAACAGAGCCGGCCGACACCCCCGGCGGTAGTCGTATATATCCTTAGTGTTGATGATCTCGCCGAATTCATCGACCACAAACTGCCGCAACTCACACGACGGCGTTCCGTATTTTAGAAGTGCCGTGCATGTGCCTAACTCGTCTTCGGTTAGCCATTTATTAACCGGAGTTGATCGTCCAAAAGCAGTGACAAGTTATGGTTGTGTTCAAGAAAATAAGAGGTGGCTGCCAGATGGTTCCTTTGCCCCCCGTAAACAGAAACGCACTGGACAGTCGGTGCTTCGTGTACCGTTTTTTTATTAGCGAACATGCTAACCTAGCTTCAACTAGCTTCTCCGGATTCCTCGAATTTCCGCTGATCTTAGTGGTTCGCCTGCTGCATTTGTTGTACACCCGTTCGTAAAGCGAAACTGTGTTGGTTCTTCGATTCCTGGATGGACGCACAAATACCATATAGTTATTCTCCATGTATTGCTTTAAAGCGTTCTCAAATTCCGTGAAGGATGAAAAAGATACAGCCCCAGCTTTATCGACGAACGCGTGCGAAGCCACCTCCAAAGCACAGGAAGTTCAAAGTTGAATGTGCGCAAAAATTTGAAAGGAAATTAATTAAAGCAAACCGCAAAAATGAACGCAGATCAGGATGATTCTTGGTCTGAGCATGTATGCAAAAAAGCGCAAGATTTTGACTTAAACAGTTTTATTCCGCTCGCGAGGGTTTTGCAGAAAAATGCACTAAGCATCCAGGGCGCGGCGTTCTAAATTCACCACGCCGCTGAACCTATCGTTCGGAGTAAACCAACCTAGTCTTCTGCCGTGATTTCGGGTTTCCTGTTCCACAAGTTTGATTCCCTTTGCGGTGTTCGTTTGGCCCTGTGCATTGGCGCTCTCTGCATCAAAACTATCCTCTTCACCTGACTTCTTTACGACAGCGACATCATTCGTTTGGCCCTGTGCATTGGCGCTCTCTACATCAAAACTATCCCCTTCACCTGACTTCTTTACGACAGCGACACCGGTGAGTCCACTCGATTTCAATCTAAACCATACTCCAGAGACAAAACTTTCCATTTGTCTCCAGATCGAATTCTTCTATCTATTTTTCCATTTCACCACCTTATAAGCCTGACGTACATTCCTTGTTAGATACTGAGAGAAAATCGCAAAACCCCGCCCAATCGTCTACTCACTACTAACATCCTTAACATGGCCGAACAAGTTTCCTATATTCTTAACCCAGCATCGGGAACACAGTATTTTATCCGGTTCCGCCAAAACGACACCACGCGAAACAAAAATTTTGTTGAGTGCATTTCGACGTCTTCCATGCTTTCAGCAGAGTTGCTCATAAACATCCGGGCCATCAGTGGTTGCACATGTGGTTTACCCACTCAGTATCAATATGCTCTCAGCCATTTCCACTAATTTCTGTTCATTGTCCCAGATTCGTTCCATTTTCATGCTTTTGGATAGGTTCAGCCAGATCCAGCGCTGGGTCACACGCTGTTCTTAATACCTGTAGGTTCAGTTTTTGCCTTCTGTCTTTCCGATTATAATGAATGAATTAGACTCACGTTGAGCAGTAATCCCATGGAGGCATGAAGGCCTAGAGGTCCTTCTCGAAAATCTCAAGAAAACCCTCAATAGTTTTATGCAAAGCACACATATTGCTTCGTTCCTATAGGAAACAATAACGCCCTCAATTTTAAGGTTACTCACCACGGACGCCATAACAAACCCCATATCTTCCTCATTCGGTATTGTTCTGTTTTGTTGTAGGAAGGCGATCAACTTGGTAGACCGTGAGATTTTCTGTTGCCCAGGCAGCCCATGCTGCGTTCTACTTTCCTCCAGCATTTGAGAGGAAGCTACAGCTTCCTGCTACCGTCCTAACCGTAATGTTATTACGCCGAAGAATGCCTGCGCGCTCTGGAAGTTTGCCTAGATCGAACCACTCCAGCACCTGAATATGCTCTTCGTAGAATATCGCGTGCTTTAAGGATCTACCAGGCTCACCTTCGTCCCAATATCCTAAGAGATAAGGTGCCTAGTTGTCACCGTTACTTACAGCAACAACCTTCGATGTCACGACATTAAAATAGCTCAGCACAAGCACACCGTCCAAAAAATTAAGAGTTCCCCCTCTGTAGTTTTTCCATTCTGCAAAAACTTTGCTCCGAGAATGTTACTCACCGCTTTTAGACGACCACCTCTCTCAAAACTTATCCCATATCTATCTCGTCCTGGATCCACACATTGCTCGCATTCACTCGCCTTCCATAATTCTCGCTTAGCTCCACACGGATAGCAGGCATGGCGTGATAAGTGCACAGTAGAAATTACAATGTGCTGGCTACGCTGTATGGTTCCATGGTGCACATCACCTAATCACCCAACATTCTACAACGTACAATTTCCTCCATATTGTGGATAGTCCTGAGTTTGCTTCCTCCTCCAAGCTTGGACAATGAGAGGACTGCTAAATCATCCGGAGTTTGTGACCAGAGCCTAGCGAACGACTTTCCGAACCCATGGTTTTCTGGTCCCATGTCCACCCATCGAAGCACAAGCAGCCAATCAACAACAAGCGACGGTGTTCGTGGTTTCCGACTTGTCCGCCAACCAATCACCCAGCTCCGGTCGCGCAGTCTGGATCGGGACCGAAGTGATCTCCCAGTGCTCCGGGATTCTGTGTCGTTTTGCCCCTATATGTTCATCTTAGAGCCGTTGTGCTCCTCGTAGCCGAATCACCCTGAGGATTTTTGACTGGAATCACTGTTGCTTAAAACAGATTGGCGGTACCAGAACCTACATAAACATAACAGTAACGTGGGAGGTCCAGGGGGAATTCTGTTGCACCGAAAACTCATTTTGAAGCATCAAGGAGTGATGGAAACTTCACGCGGGAGCTCGCATTTCGACGACTAGGTTCCGCTCCAGGATGGTAGACTTCAGTGATGAGCTTCATGCCAGTCTGTTCTTTGATTTGTTATTTAAATGCGACAAAGATATTTGCGAACCGGACTGCAGCACAAAAACAATCCTTGGCGATTGGCACTGTTGGATTAAAAACCTGATACACGCAGCTGATGTAAAATCAGTCGAGACTGCATGAAGTATGCCAGTAAGGTCTACTTGATTCGAACAGCTGAAATTTTCTACCATGACGAAGTTCAGTTCAAGAGAGGCCCTGGTCATCCTTAGGTGATGTCGGGATCAGACTACTGAATATCACAGAACAACTTCCCAATATAATGCAGATTATCGTTCACGAATGCCAACACAGTGCTATTAAATTTGTCACCTATAACCGCTTACTATGGGTACATTGGTCCCAACAGTTTTGATCACCGGAAAGTGTGTGATGACTCCGTTTGTCCTTCAACGGTCTGCCAAGCAACATGTGCGCACAATCCGACGCCGACATCTCCAGGCACCTCAAAATTACTCTTCAAGGTTCGACGCCCGGTCTATCTGATTGCCTTCAATGTCCTCACTCTGAAGCAAACAGGTCAAGAAGCTGCTCTTACTCTCACACTGGACTCGCTGTGTCTCAGAAACAAGACTTCAAGATGCAAGCGCAGCGGTTGAGCTCATCGCCCCATCACTCTCCACTCGTTTTCGGCTGCTTACTTCTGGCGATCCGGAGGCTGCTGTGGCAGGATGTGCAGGGGTTGGTATGGTCCTGAGTCACCGGGCGGAAGTATCCTTGCTTGACTGGATACCCGTTGATAGTCGCCTCTGCGCGTTCCTCTGGTACCACCTCTTTGCACAGTGCTGGGAGTTTTGCTTGCGGCGCGGCACCAGGCGTACTGAAGCACTGGACATGAGACCGAAAGGTGGCACTGTTTAGGTTTCGGAGAATTATCCCAGCCGGTCCCGAACACAACTTGATGCGACTAATTATCAGAAGTCAAGTGAAAATGAGCGTGCGTACCGACCGTGAAGTCCGGCTGACTCAGAAAGCCAAGGGAATGGAAGAGGCCCAGAAGGCCGGTGGTGTCTGTAGATTGTTTCAGTTGATCCGCGCGACCATTCTCCGGAATCCACGTGTGAGCGAAACCACCAAGGATCAGTTTGCCTGTTTGCCCGCACTTGGGAAAAGGAGACTGTTCCAGACAACTGAGGAGAGTCGATGATAGTGCCCATTTTCAGAAAGGATCTCGTAGTGAGTGTGGTAACCACAGAGGGATCACTTTAACCACCTTAACCCCAGTTGTAACGAGACTGCTGACGTCACTTGTGCTTCGTCGCCGTTTGGTGGCTCGTGAAGTACTGACGAGAGCAGCAAGCGGGGTTCCGGCCTGGTAGGGGTTACTCGACCAAATCTTCACACTCCATCAGGCGCTAGAACAACAACATACTTATAAGCAACTCACAAGCTTCATTCGACTCGGTTAACCTGCCTCTCCTCCTTGACACGCTTGCCCACCAAGCAATGCCCCGGAATTTCGTGAACATAAGCAGTTTGTATTGTCGAACTTCCGGATGTGTGAGAGTATACGGAGCTCTCTCCTAAAGCTTCCACGTGCGAAGCGGTATCCGTCAGGGTTACCCACCCTCTCCGTTCCTATTTAGCTGAAAGGTCTCCAAAACCCTGGTGTCCTAATAGCCTGTGACGAAAACCTTGTCGATCTGGAATATGCAGACGACATCTTTCTTGTCTTCAAAGAGAAGGCGCAGGTGTTTTTGAACAAACCAAAGTCATCCCGTCCATTGGTATGCACTTTGTACCCACAGAGTGTATGGCCACGGTCACTGACATACAGTCACTAGATACGTCACTTGCAGTCCTGGGAGAGGCACTGGAATTTGTAGAGCGTTTTACGTATTTCAGAAGTTACATTACTTCTGTCTGTTGTGTGACAGATGAGGTCAATGCACGAATCTGCAAGGCTTGGGTTGCGTTTGCTAATTTGAGACACCTGTGGCGTCGGGGCGGCGTATCCCTGAATCTCAAGGGACGTGTGTATTAAGTTACAGTTTTGGGTTGTGCAACGGATACTTCTATTGAAGAATGTGTCCAGCACCAGCAGCTGCGTTGGTTGGGACATGTGTTGCGCATGCCTAACCATCGCTTGCGGTTAGAGCGGTTAGAGCGCGAGCGTACTGACCGGAAGGTCCGTGGTTCGAACCCTGCCTCTGCCTCTCGACTTCCCCTGTCTAGGCTTGGGCAACCTGGCAGTATCCCAGCCCTCGTGCTTCCTTCGGGTGGCATGGCAGCTAGGCACCGAAAGGGTGCTACGGCTGAACGAACCATCGCTTGCCGAAGGGTGCTGTTTTCCATGCCCAATTCAGAATGGTGGCCAACCCTTGACCTGGCAGAGTGGTATGATGGAGATCACGAAACGCTTGAGTGCTGTCGGTGCTACTCGCCTTCCAGGATGGCGACCGCGTGGTCCACACTGCGCCTGGTTGGAGACGCTACAAGATAAGGCTGCCAACCGATGTCAGTGACGTTCTCATTGTCAGTTTCTATCCGGATTGCCTGAGGTGTAGGCATCACGGAATGATTGTAATAAGGTAGCACTAAGTCTTGTCCCTGTCCACCTTTATTCTAATGTTTTGTTGTCGATAATGATGATGATGACGAGGGCTTTCAAATACATTGTGGTGGTACGTACTCTGCTTTGGCACTCTTAACGCTGACGGATAACGAAATGCTAACCTGACCACAATTTCATGATCAGAGTCGGGTTGCGTACACCAGAGGGAACGACAATCCTTAATTAGTAATCCTCTTCATGGATAACTGATAGCCACATGGTCCAAATGACTGTCTTGTGTTAGGTGGCCTCCAAGTAACTCGATATGAGCGTTTGTGTTGGGAGTTCGTACTGGCTAGGAACAGACGATGATCTGCACACAACTGAAGCGGTCGTTCCCCATTATGCGTACGCTCAGCATCGGCTTCAAGTATGCCACCCAACTGTTTCCTGCAGGCTTATTTGTCCAAATTGGTCAGGGTTACTAGATCCGTCCTACTTGCTGACCGAAGCAGTCGTAGTAGATCTCGATAAAACCAGTCCTCAGTCTCAACTGCAGTCTTTTGAGCATATGCTGATACGACAACTAAACACCGTTTACTGCATCGACTTGCCTTGATCTTAATTGAGTCAGACAACCGCACAGCGCACAGGCGACTGTTAACCGGAATCCAGCCCGGTAAGGCGCTTTGAGCCTTAGAGCCATGTGCAACTCTCACACCGTAGATAACACGAGCCACTGTGTCAGGATCGCCGGATACTCGAAGAGTGAAATGTGGAACAACTGAGTTCGTCTCAAGCGGCTTGAAGTGGACTACCGGAGTGGGGTCTTGTATGTGTGTTTCGGAGACAACATACATCGACAGAGCGGGGAAGCAAGGTTTCAGCAAGAGATGCCTGTTGCCCAATTTGACATACAGTACCGACATTATTAATAAGAATATTTGTGACCCACCAGGTACGTCGGGCTGATGGTAACCCGGTACAAGTTGAGCTTAACGATACGTAATGTAACAGATGCCCAAGGAAGACCGCAATGTGCGACCGTGGTAGAAGTGTGCATTTAACCGATCTCTTTAGATGAATCGGTACAAGGGGCGTAGAATGATAAGTGTAAGCGGATAGCGCAACACAGAAAGTAAAGCTGGAATCATAGGGTTAAAACAAAAACAGTTGTAGGCAAGGTTACTCGGCGTGAACCGATAGTAGGTATATGGTACAAGGTGCTTCTGGAGGCTAACTGTGACAACATTTTGTGTGGTCTCATTCTGTAAAAAGCGCAAGTGCTCAGTGTCCAATCAACCTAGGCACAAGGAAAGCCAAAGTTGGACGCGGCAGCCCGCTCGAACATGTTGTCAAACCCTAAGAACACGGGGCCACTGGAGACAGTCAGAACTCCCGATTAACTCAGTGGTTGTCAGTTAAGGTAATCTAATCGGGTTCGTAAGTATGCCAAAGTCACAGTAGAAGGAAGCACGAATTGGTTTTTCCCTGTTCGCACCAGCGCACCAAAATGCAGAATAGTTTACAAAAACTTCAGAAATTCAACAAGTCTTAAGTCCCTACTTCGTGATTTCGACGGT
The DNA here is from genome assembly GCA_003604175.2 of Clonorchis sinensis. Classification (NCBI taxonomy): domain Eukaryota; kingdom Metazoa; phylum Platyhelminthes; class Trematoda; order Opisthorchiida; family Opisthorchiidae; genus Clonorchis; species Clonorchis sinensis. The sequence continues at coordinate 20,671,217 of CM030370.1, forward strand.
GTTCGGTTCAGTTCACTTATTCCGCAATAAAACGGTAAATCCAGCTGCTACAGTTGAGGATGGGGAGATTACTGTACTGACAGCCACTTGTTGGAGGCGATGGTCCAGTCAGTTCATTGGTGTTCAATTGTTCCGTTTCCTTGATGTGGCGGAGAATGGGAGAACCTATCAATGCAGTCAATAGCTTAAATGCAGGATCTTCATTGCCAATCGAGGAGGCATCATCAGTGTGCAGTACCAACTCAGCTGCACGTTGATGTTTTTTTCCATTGGTGGCGAATCGTTAGCAATCGAATTGCCAAGCTGGGATATCAGATCAGCGCCCACCTCATCTACTAGAAGAGACCCGATCCTCTTCGGACATCGCTTCACTAACAACTGCGCTCTTCGAACCAGCAGATCGGATTACTTGGAATAGGGTGACATTATTTCCCGCTGTAAAGGCTTTCTCCATCGTTATTTATTTTTCCAGTAAGTGGCCTGAATTTTTCGTCTGAGGCAACATCTATAGTGATCGTCATGAGGCTGCGTCTTCCTCCATTATTTGGTCTTCCGGTATTCTATACCGGCCATCATCGTCATCACTGACGGCAACACACCAACAATATATACTGGTACTTAGCTGCCGTATCGGTACTCAGTTCACATATTACCAATTTGGGTTGACTTCGTCTGAAGGTTAGACATCAAGCATATCACTTCCCCACCTTTCTTTATGGTCAAGCTGGAGGGCTCCTAGGTACTTTTAAGCTCGCTTTACTAAAAGGGGTGAGTAACAACGACAGAAGTATTGAACACTATGGAGCAACTCAGTCTGTCGTCTTCTGACGGCCTCTCTCCAGCGGATGAGCGGCCGGTTGGGACTTGCACGCGACACCGTCCTCTCAATATTTACACGTCCTCGGTCAGCAACGGAAAGGAAATTAAGGCTCCTACCTGGAAGCCATGTACTTAGGAAGAACTATCCTGCTGCCACAGAAGGTAGTGTTGGGGTCACCAGAAGGGTCTGTCAGGTTATCCCTAGCTCCGAGTATGCCCCCCGATATGGAAACAGCATGTCAACCAGCTACGGTCGACTGAATGTCCAGTCTTAAAACCCTAATAGCCTTCAGACCCCACTGTTGCTTCGGAAATTCATGGATCGATGCACAAAGTCGAGGCGTTTATCCCAGGCTCCCAAATCAAGCTTGGCGTTCAGCAGACTTCATCCGAGGCACGCATGTAGCATCACTTTTCGCAGCCTCAGCGCTGGATAGTAAGCCTTCCAGTGCAACAACTGAAAAAAATATCTAAAAGTTATTAGATGTTGCATTGACAATTGTGAACGGTAGTTCACTGCACCAACTACCCAAAATAATAAAAATTGCTGTCCAATGGAAGCGCGCGCTGTACTGAGGTTGTCCACACTAGCTCGCCGATCGATCTCCACGCTGAGGTGAGGTTGCACGTAGATCTCCATAGGTCTGATACAACAAATTACCTGAGTAGTAGGAAGTCCGAACTCATGATGATGAAGTCGGTATCAGGGGCCAAAGCGTATAAGTCGAATTTAGCACAGAATTTACCAATCCAGGTTGTGCATAGCCTCGGATTACTCATCCAACTTGATCTGAAAACTTGCCCACTCCACTGGCCTGGATCAAAAGTTTGGAGGTTTTGTGAGTGTTGAGGCCATCCTTTAGCACCTACAGTCTGGCATTCTTAGGCTTGTTGAACTGGGCATCTATCCGACCAGTCATGCAGTATGAATACTTGGTATACCAGTCCACTATGGGGAAGCACGTTGGTTAGGACAGTTGCAGAGAGTAGACATCCAGATGATATTGAGGATAGTAATCTTATCATGCGGACAAGGATGCCTGGCTCTACAGGCGTACACTATGTGATAGGCACGCCGCAGATGCTTTATTCTCACTGGCTTGCATCACACATGAGGATACGTCGAGTCATAAGTGCAACAGGCAAATGAATTGCCTCATGCGGAAGACGGCCGGCCGGAACCACCCAGTCTTTGTTATCCAGGTTCCCACCGCTTAGGATTTCAGCGCGGAAGCACGGTACTTTCGATGCACCGACCACCATGATCCGAATAACAGGGGTACTACCTGCTCCCTGATGAAATTACAGTCAAAAATATCAAGTTCAGAATGCATCCTGCACAATCAGTATGCTATTGGACCGAGTATCCAGGGTGGATAATCGAGGCCATCAGAAACATTGTCCCAGTCTTTGAAGGCAAGAACGAAGCGCATACGCTGTCGAGTAAACTGACACTATCGTACTATCTCTCGGCACGTGACTGAACCCTGTGTACTCTGTGAATATGGCCTTTGCGACTCAAAGAGATACTCTATAGGTTGTGGAGGATTTTACATACCTCAGTAGTTTTATTAGCTTGGATGGAAGTGGGTCTGCTGAAGTCAGTGTAAGAATCTCGAAGGCTGGAATCACATTTGTCTCTTTGTGTTCTTTGTTGGCTTCAGAAGACATTGGGTCTCAAGTAAAATGATAATCATTCAGCTGTAACGTCGTTTCAGTACCAAGCTGCCGTATCACCGAGGAGAGCACGAAGGCCGAGATACTCACAGGTTACCTAGCCAAAGACAGGAGCAGTCGAGATTCCCAGTTTGTGTTCCAACCACGGGCCTTGCGGTCAGTAAGTCCCCTCCTTCAACCGTTAAATCACCTCGAGCTCAGATTATGAGGAGTTTACGTCCTAATACGGTCCGCCTTGCTGCAAGCTGTGCCACATGTTACACATGCTGAGTTACCGCCTACCGAGACGAGAGCTTTTTTGGCATGGAGAAGACCTAGAGTTGGACAGAATTTGACACGATAATGAAGTGAGGTGTTGTTGCCGCCACGGATGAGGTCCACGTGACCCCCCTGTGCTGGTGACACTGAACGATTTGGTAACTAACCGATGTCAGTGGCATTTATGTTGCCGGTTTCCTTCCGGATTGTCTGACTGAGTGTCGGAGGTATAGGCATCTCCGACGTTTGTGATAGGGTAGTCCCGTTCCTCTCCCTATCCCACTTTTGTTCTTCTTTGTATTATATGGTTTTATTCAAATAAATTGACATAGTTTTACAGCAATGAAATAGCAGTGTTCACTCGTGTTGCTGCTCATGATTATGACGGTATTACTGGTTCGTAAGGAACAAATCCCCATACTTGTTCTAACTTCCAACTTGAGGACTGGTGAACTTTTCGTCGGGCCTCCACGCATTGGTCAGTTTGTTATGCGACTGGGTGTCAAGTTGAAGCCTCTCAGCATAGCGCAGTATGTCACGGAGGTAACTAAGTTGCCACACCATGGTAATACCCAGTCTCTTTACGGGAAAAACGGTTTCCGAGACAGCTCAGCTGTTAGAGCGCAGTGAAACTGCTAGCTGAAAGGTCCGCCGTCCGAGCCCAAGGTTAACTTTTCGATTGCTTGTGTATGAGCTCGTTTGGCCTGACATTACATGCTTACTTCGGCTGCACGATAGCTATTATCGTCATAACTATTATTGTTTAATATTTCGGAATGCACGTCCACGAATGCCTAAAAAACAAATGCAATGACACGCCACACATACCATGCCGTAATTTAGGTGAAACTCTTGCACTACTGAGTCCATCGTCTTGTTTTTTTTATTTCAATGTGTCCTTTTATATCAGCTACTGTTTTTTCACAGTTCCTTTCCGCACTTTTCAGGATTATGCCACTACCCAAGCACACTGTGCAACCAGTCCGCATCAGCCAGGTCTCAGTGCCTGCTGATGTAGACAACGAACTGGAGTTTGTCTCGAATGCAACACTGTGCAATTTAATGCGCCAACTGGCTTCCATTAGTCAGCTGGCCACAAACATGTTCGAAGAACTCACATCTGAATTGTCCAACCTCGCGGAGCGCACAATGCGTCTGCAAAACCGTCTTGTCACTCTGCAGGCCGATGTGCAATCGATGCAGGCAGGTGACGAAGACCTCACGGCCAATACGCCGCCGGTTCAGCTTGCTCCATTCACAAGTAAAAAGCCTGCTGATAGCAGAGTAGGTTTTTGTGTGGTTTGCTCAGATTGTGTTTCAGGTCTTGAGTCGGCATACAATTCCTCCCTCCATGCGTGCTTGTTATGACAGGGCGGATGCACCGCCACCTTTGGAGCAAATGGACGAATTGAGAGATGATAATCGAGTCAGTATGAAGCTGTTCTCAGATCCGGACTTCTTTTTCGATCTATGGAGTCAGAAAATGCTACAAGACCCACGGCACAAGGGACCAAGAAGAAAGGTTAGTTCTCGTTCCAGTCTTAGTTTTTGTCTGTATCGCGTCAGGTGACATCAGTTTGGTGCTTCACGCTAATCTGACGTCCGGTTTCCCATAGATTTATCGTCATCTTGTTGACAATACTAGACGTTGTACAATTTATAGTCTAACATCGCTAAATGACAAGAATATCGTTAAGTGGGGCTTGTGTTTCTATTTGTTGTAATTACTGCGACCGAGCCCTACTTCGCGGAATGGTTTTTAGGTCACATTTAAGTATCGGAAATTCCATTCGATTATTTCCGCCCATTCAGCTGGTATATAAGATTTTATCTTTCCTACACATTCAAACTGTTATCACGTCCCCTTTGCTCCTGATGAATTTTCTTATCATTTTGAGATCACTAATACGCTTCATGTTTGGAAAAACAGCGGAAGTAGCAAGTCTACATCTGACTCAGTACATGCCTAACTTCAGTACGGGAGTTAAGGGAGTACGAGTTCACCTTGAAATCATCCACCCTGCTCTCTCCGCTTGGAGGCTGAATTGTCTGTATTACTGTGTATCTTATCGGCGTGTGCATATGCATGGTTCGTTCATTTTCAGGAGGATATTCGTATTGGCGGGTTAGGTTTGCGTTCACGAGAACGCGAGTTGCTTTATTGGTTCTCGTTGCCGGAGCAATTCTTTATGAATTGTATGAACAAATAAATCAAGAAACGACGAGTACAACTGTACAACATGTACCTCCTGAAGACGGTTGCGGTTGCACAGTTTCGCTTCGATATAACTTCCAATAAGAGCCAATACGCTGCCGTCCGATCTCTTCAGTACAGTAGAGCCACGTATGGCAGCTTGGATTCTTCCTGTGAGCTTATGGGCTGCACCCTTCATCCTTTCGTAGCAGTAAACGTTCCGGTGCAATGTTCGTTGGCAACAACTAATAAGGCTTTTCTTGTTGCTTGGTTTGCATTTAACGTAGTGTTTCAAGATGGAGCGGCGTCATTCACTCCTGAAATGGGCGTAAGTTCCCATTATCCTCTTACCCCTAAGGTAACATGACAATCACGAGCCACTCGTGTACCAATAGTTCGTTGAATAGTAGATATGTCCCCCCCTTACGTGACATCAGTCTATCGGCAAAAGACAGGGCGACAAAGTCTCGGTGCGTACGGTGTTGCTTCACGTTTTTGAAGCGTGGCCATCGTATACTGAAGTCAAAGTAAGGTCGCCTGTTTTACTTCTGACGCATTTGAAGCGTTGCACATATATCATGGGACATCGGAGACGCCTTCCTGAAGTGCGACGGATCAGCAGCTTATCCATGTGTTAAATTGATCCAGCCGTATGCGCTGCTCGTGTCGTGTACTTTGCACGTCAGGTGATCGTTTATTTTGTCGTGCCAAGATTTCTGAAGATACCGCAAGGCAGGAAAAACACGATCTGCAGGTGGAGCATGGAAAGTGTAACGATGGGTCGTGAAAGCACTGATGCATGTTGTCTGCAAGGTTAAGGGATCAGAGTCCTACCACATCAATTGTTGGAACTACTCATGCGAACAATCGTGCTGTTGCTTCCGTTTTCTTATTTTTCAATTAATAACCCGCTGGCATTTGTTTTCTGCATTCACTGTTGCATGCTATCTGGCACCACAAACTGCGGCCACCTGATCCACCCTTATACCGTTATCAAACAGAACTCAACTGAATTAATCTGCCTAGGAACAAAACAATTTCTAACAAGGACTCGATATGCGCGGTTTATCCACTCCCTGTGCAAACCCTGAAAGAAGCTATTTTCATCGTCATCGTCTTCATCATCGACAACATGACATCAGTGTTTAACACCGATGCTTTGCTGCCTTGCACCCATAATTTATTAGAAAGCCTTATTATGAAGAAGGGAATAAAAGTGGACGCTAGTCTACCATAATCATTCCGAGTTGCCTACACCTACAAACACTCATTCAGACAATCTATATAAACACTAACAGCAAGAACACCATTGACATCGATTAGCAGCCATATCTTGCAGCGTCTCCAACCAGGCTTGGTGGGGATAACGAAGTCCCCATCCTGGAAGCCGAGTAACACCTACAATACCCAAATGTCTCGGAATTTCTTTCATGCCCTTCTGCCAGGTCAAAGGTTTGCCACCACTCTGCTTCCGCCACTCTGAATTGGGCTTGGAAAACAGCACTCTGTTCGGAAAACGATGGGTAGGCGTATGCAACACATGTCCCAACCAGCGCAGCTTCTGGTTCTGGACACATTCTTCAATGGAAGTACCCCCTGCACAACCGAAAACTCGCTTTCTAATTGCCTCGTTACGGATTCGCCGACAGCAACCCACGCGAGCTATGGTTCTGAGAAAACGATTGTGGAATACCTGAAGACGTCTTAGTTCCGTTGCTCGAACAGGCAAAGTCTCACAGGCGTAGAACAAAACATCCCGTATTGTAGCTTGATGCACACGTCCCTTGAGAGTCAGGGATATAGCGCTTTTCCGCCATAGATGTCTCATATTAGCGAACGCGACTCAAGCTTTGCAGATTCGTGCATTGACCTCATCTATCGCACTTCATTGAAAAATGGTACAAAGTCCGCGATACACAACTCACCCCCCACAACTTCAAGTGCCTCTACGTAGATTGACTGCATGTCCGGGAGTATGACCCCACACTTTTTGGGTGCAAAAAGCATACTAATGGATGAGATGATTTTCCTCACTTCATCCAAAAACAGCTGCGTCTTTTATCCTCTTCGAATACGGGAACCATGTCTGCATATTCCAGATCGACAAGGGTTTCGTCGGCGTCTATTTATAAACGAAGGTTTTGAAAACCTTCCGCTATTCGCTTCATTATCTCCTCCACCACGTAATAGGAACAGAGAGAGTAAACAACCTTGTCGTACACTACTGTGTGCGCATGCTTTTGGAGAGCTCCCCGTATACTCTCACATCTCCAGGAGTCTGAGAGTACAAAGAACCTATTATGTTCACCAACTCTGCTGGGAAAGTGTGTTAAGGAGAACAGACCGGTCAGCCGAGTTGAATGCCGCTTGGAAATCCAGGAGTACTAAAGCTGTGGGTCATTTGTACGTATGACCTTGTTCTAGCACCTGATGGAATGTGGTAACTTGGTCAACGTAACCCATACCAGACCGGAATCCCGCTTGCTGCTCTCCAGTCAGTACTTCACGAGCCACCATTAGGCGAAAGACAAGTGGCACACAGTCTCGTTACGACTGAGGTCAGACTGATCCGCCTGGGACCAGAGTCGCCCTCTCTTCCCTGTGCGGCGTGCATCAACTTCGAATCGACTAGCCAAATGTGATTCCAAGGAACTCAGACCAGTTTGTGCATTCATATCGCCTGCAAGTATTATAGTGCTAGTGCTTCTTGCTTGATGAATGAGTCTGGTTGACTCTTGATAGAAAGTATCCTTCTCAGCGCTAGAACTGCAGTCCGTTGGGACATAAGCCGACACTTCAAACAGGCACCGCTTTTTATGCCGAGAAGTGTTGAGCTTGATTTAGCTGGATAACCGGACGGGTTCCAATCCAGCAAAACGCGTTCAGCTTTGGGACTGAGTGCAACTCCCACACCACACTTCCACGAGTCATCGCTTCTGGATCAACGATCACACGGAGGGAGAAGTGTGAAAGAGCTGAGTCTGTCCATGGTGTTTTGAAATGCATAACCACGCTTGGGCCTTGTATGTATGTCTCGGAGACACAGCATACATCAAGGGAGCACCAGCTTTCAGCGAGCATTGCCAATTTGACATAGGGTACGGACATTAAAAGCTCCTATATAGAAAGTATCTGGTGGATTTAGCAACGTGTTATTTTGTTTACTGTTAATAGGCAGCTGGCTGCATAAGGCCCTTTGAGCAGATAATTGACAGCCAAATGACCCAGCAACGTTTGCGTGTGTGGTGAGTAGGGGTTGGGGAAGGGTACTGGAGGACACAGAATTGTGCGGGCAAATGATACTTCCTCGGTTGCCCAGGTCGAGGAAGGGGGTTAGGTTGAGGTACCCCACCTTGAGCCTTTGACTCAAAAGGTTGACTCACAAGGTAGTGGGAGGATACAAGGTTCTGTTCTGATGTAGGACCCTTCCCCTAGTCTCTGACTTAAAATTCTGATCCACTAGACAGCGAACAGTAGCGTTTATCTGGGGACCCCGCCCAAAGCCGACGACTCAATAGTCTGACCTTCTCGGCTGCAGGGGGTTGATCTAACCCGAGGATACAGTCAGTAAGGCATTACTGTCTTACTTCCAATGCAGCTGCGCACAGCAGTTGACTTTTGAGCAGCACCGGACTCTTTGGTTTTAAAAGTGTTTCGACCCTATTGGATAATGCGCCGACGGTCAAGGTCAACCGTTGGGCGATCAGAGTGTGCGGTTTTTGGGACCGGCCTTTTCTAACTCGTCTTTCCGAGGGAGAAGGCAGCATCGCTGCTCTGGGGAAACCGCCTTACTGCCTTCACACTCCTATCGCGAAGGACAGTATGGCTACCTCCAGACCGCCTCGTTATACGATTACTCGCAATACGGGGACTCGCTGTTCTTCGTCGGCTTGCTTCCCATTGGCCTTCCTGGCGTGGTTGAACCTTGGGGACCTGTGTTCCAGCCAGTATAGCCCGCAGGATCACTGCAGCACAGACGTCCCACCACTACGACACGGTGACAGCTTTAGTTCGGGTTGAAACAAGATCTGAATTCCACGTCTGACGAACCTCAGTGAGAGTAGTAAGCCTCATGTGACCGAGCTTTCCCGAGTCCTATCATACAAGAACCCGTCTTCATTTCACGCATTACGTGGCAGTTAATGGGCTAATTGGAACAACAGTCTGATACAATCACCTAAGTCAACTGCTAGTTAAATCAGAAATCAAACTTCACATCCTTTGACCATCGTCCATTCCTTATGATCTTGTCTATTTGCTCTTTTGTCTATACAGGGTGGGAAAACGAAAACGAAAGGCGTAGCCAACAAAAATGCAATATCTAAACCGCAAATTGTGATTCAACAGACTGGTGTCGGTGGTAACTATGTTCCAGGGCAAGCTGTCCCCGTGTTAAACACTGGTTCTACGCTTAAGCCGCTGAATAGCCCCTTAGTCAACAACTATGCAGGCAAACCAGTTCCTCCGATAGCTCAACAACAGAGTATGGAACACACATTACCTCCTCCTCCCCCACCGCCGACACTGTCCCAATCACCGGTCAGCCCAAACTATAGCTCTTGTCAATCATCTGTAATCAGTAATGGGATTCCATCAGATAAACTTGTCAACAACGCTGGATATCCTCAGACAATTGCTGCGCATCCGGTTCATCAAGTCAACGGGCATTCGAGCGTCCCCAGCTGTACGCCTTCACAGACCTCATATCACCCGGTTCATGCGACAAATCCCCCACAACACCCTCCGCCTCCTCCACTTCCGTCAGACGTGGCTTTCAATAATCTGGACGGTCATGCAATAGGTAAGCCAGTTTTGTTGTGTATGTTGCACGTAGCTCAAGCTGCGTCTATCGCACTTGAGATTGCAGCCCATCCAGTTGCGCTTGCCTGTGCTGGGTACGCTGGTTACTTCTTATTTCTCTCACTTCTTGTAAGTCGCATATCCAGCGTGTGCCACAGCGAGACTAGCGGTTGTGAGAATTGATTAGTCGTTTAATTAGACCGTCAAACTTTCAGAAAATTTTACGATACTGGAATAATGATAGTATGAAATTTGGAAACTTTCAACTAACATTTCGCGCTGCAAGTATAGTCAATCTATGCTGAAAGCCGAGTAGCACTGTGCAGTTGTTTTATTCCTATTGGGAATCATCAGCGGTGCACATCTCACAAAGCTCTGCTGGGTGTCCAACGCGCCCACCTTGTAGTTTGTTGGTAAACATAATCTTTTCGGTAAGCCGCGCTCTGATAACTTGCGCAACCAGCTCAAGTAGGTTGACTGGTGAAAAATTTGTGGGGGGCTACGCCCATTTGATGAGCATCAAGAAGGGCAACATCACCAGTGAGCTGTCGAAAAGTTTTCAACAACGTCATGAGCAGTGCGTCATCCCAAGAAAATATGCTGCGAGATCTCGAATAGCATAATGACTGAAACATGAGGTGATTTTGTGCAACGTTCATGGGATTATATCATAACAAATATTCCTTCGAGCCCCTTGTTAACACTAAATGGTGCGTAAATGTGTATACCTTGTAAATTCGCGCTCTTTGCGAATAGCTATCCCTGGGATCGCTGCCACTTTGTGCTAGGTACTACTGCAATTGAACCCGTCCCGTAGGCCCGATTAATTAAGCAGTAGGCACTCTTATAGCCCACCCAGTGTTTACTTACCATTTTGGAATGAATGAATGTCGGATCGTTTGTCACTTGTTTGTTTACATCCAACTTTAGATCGTTGTGATATCGGGGGCGAGATGGCCCAAGTGGTTGAGCGCGAATTTAGTGACCGGGAGGTCCGTAGTTCGAACCCGACCTCTGCCTCTCGACTTCCCTTGTCTGGGCTTGGGCAACCTGGCAGTATCCCGGCCCTCGTGCTTCCTTCTGGTGGTATGGCAGTTAGGCACCGAAAGAATGCTACGGCTGAACGTTGTGATATCGATTGTACTCTTGTGGTCCTTTACCCCAAGGATCAATCATTGTTAATATTGGTGTATTCGCTGAGCCATAATGAAGCTGATTGCGCTTTCCCCGCGCTCAAGATTGCCGAATGAAATGCTGCATACTAAATTTCTATTTTCCACCTCGTTCTATCCATCCGTCATTGATGACGTGGAGTATTTAACTTGATTGTTCCTTACTTTCCTTCGATTGCATCTAATGAGGGTGGAGGTTGTAGTTAGGACGAGTACATGACGTATAGGTTACGTTGACGTGCACAGTCCTGTACGCGTGTATTCAAGAGGATGCCGCCGAAAGGGAGGCCGTATCTGAAGTACGAAACGTGGCTGGTTAATCAACATGCCCGATGGTTAGTTAGTTAGTTCACATTCTCACTTTTTAATTCTCATTGAGTCATTCCTAATGGTATCCGATCGATAAATGTGACGGTCAACGACGTATTTAGGGTTCGAAATGGAGTGAGCTATCTGAAGTGAATATAACGGGCATGGAAATGACAGGTTGTTTTTTAATGTATATATTCTGTGAGATAGTGCATTTACTGTGTGTCAAACAAGACACAGTGCACAGCGATCTACACGCACTGAGGTTTGTTCAGGCAGGCGAAAACAGGCTTTACGCGTCTGCTACTGAATCCTGACTGGTAGATGACAATTACCCGTATGTCTGTGTAGTTTCGCTTGTATCGGACAAACCGGACGGCTAGAAGTTAACTGCAAAAACCAGATGTAGATATATACATGAAATTTTCACAATTTTCTCGAAGGACCCAAAATCGGTGCTTTTTCCACAAAAGTCTATGGTCTGTGATTTTCTTTGTCGGCTCCGACATTCCGAGATGTTCTGCGCTGTGTGGAAAGCCCAGAACTCTATTGGTAAATTGTTAGGGTTCGTGGTTTTCCAACATTGAAGGTACGACCTCCTTTTTCGAAGCACCGTGTCCGAGTTCACTCTTGACATCTTAATTGCACCTGTCTGGACTGTGCCAACTAGGTTTGATTACGACTCAGTTTTTCTACGGATTACACCTCATCTGTTTGTTAATCTCAACTGGATGGTCTGAGTATCTACATGTCATCGCCAGATAGTTTCATCATGGTGGACTCGTCTTGACCGCTTGGTGGACGCTGACCCTCCGAAGGGTTACGCTCCAGATGAAATGAGCTATTTACGAATCTTATCTCTTCACCTTTTTCACTATTTCCGACTTTTCAGTCGAAATGGACACCGGGCAACGCTCGCTTGCGCGTCACGTATATCGCTGACTTGTTTTCTGTTTACTTCCATGTTGCGTTGTTGTAGCATGGTGTAATTGGTTGCGAGGTGTGCAGAACGAGCCACATGATTCTCCGTTGGTGGTCGACGTTTGACGGCAATAAGTGTTTCGAAAGCGAAAATCCGTAGGCTTGTTTCTAGCGTGCTGCGTTTCAAATCGCCACTCGTGACTACATCACATATGCCCGTGAATTATTTCCATTTGCATCTGTAATGCAGCACATTTATTTTAAGTGTGATGGTATTTTGCTTGTTTCTGATGAAGTGAAACAAAAACGGAATCAAAATCGACACCATTATGCTGATCTGTGTTCATTAGCTTTCCCTATTTTTCTCTCGGACAGACGTAGCAGCTCGAAAGACGCCGCAAACGTGCGCTGCCACGGCCGGAGTGCAATTCCTTTTTCGTCTCGCTTCTGGTTTCTGAGACGCCATGTTATACTGTCAGTAGCAACCGGGCCTCTTTCGTTGAATTATGGGACATCTGAAGCTGGTTGCTAGAGCAGCTCGCCCGCAGTTCAGCGGACTGACCTATAAGGCTTCAATCCGCTGAGAACCATCGCATACGAACGTCCTTCCTGCGATTTTCGGATATCAGGGAAGTGTACAATTTAGTTGTACAGTTCGCAATACAGGAAAGATGTCCCAAGTGGTTAGAGCGCGAATTTAGTGACCGGAAGATCCGTGGTTCGAACCCGACCTCTGCCTTTCGACCGCCCTTGTCTAGGCTTGGGCAACCTGACAGTATCCGAGCCCTCGTGCTTCCTTCTGGTGGCATGGCAGTTAGGCACCGAAAGGGTGCTACCGCCGAAGGTTTTTCTGGAAGAGTTACCCAGAAATACTGTGTAACCGATAACACCTAGCAAAACGACCCAGATCAGCACCCAAATCTGACTAAAGGAGCTGAATTCATGTTTAGTCGGAAGCAGCCGGTAACACGTCAGTGTAGTGACAGTTCGCGCGTCTTCTCTCGAGCCTTCAACCTCTGTTGATGAAGAGAGTTTACTGCTCGTCTGGACAAGTTATACGGATACGTTTTTGGGAATTTTGGGCTCTTTGCTCCGTAAAACTTACCCGAGCCGCTCCATGATGCCTCACTTTCGGCTAGCGTCCAACGACTAAATAATCTCCCTTCGTCGACAATCCGGAGATGTCTCCGGAGACATAGCTCGTTCCTGAACAACAAGCCTTCTCTGAAGGAACCGTCGTCCCACTGCAAAGCACTGGCCCAACCAGTGTGTTATACAGTATACAGTGCGTGGCACTTGTGTTTTTAACCTTAATGTTCCCTGGGTCTGGAGTGAAGCGTACGGATTTCATGTCATTCATGCACACACGTGTGACTTGTGCAGGAAATCCGGTTTCTTTCCGCACCTGTTCACACACCGTAGCTGTATTGATCTCGATTTCCAGCTAAAATTCAACTGTCAGTTGTCTTACAAACGCTGATGAGATTTGCTGCTCGCAACTTGTTGATTTCAACCTCACAACCGTGTCATCCGCTTCACACAAAAAGAGAGGAGCGGTCACCGTTGGAAGATTGCTGAATGAAGACAACTATCGATAAACCTTGTGTAGAAAAAACAAAAATCTGGAGAAACACAACGTCTCTCTTGCACTTAACTTTTTTCCCAGAATGGCTTTTCAGGGGTACTGTTAAAGAGGAATACCTTACCTGACTTATGCTAATTCGCTCCACTAAAGTATTGTCTGTCTCATCTCGGCACTTTTATTATTCCAGTTTACCACTACTCAGCCCTCTACGGTCTCTAGGAGACCTTAAAGGTTATTTCAGATCTTCCTATCGTGTCGCTTTGTGGGTTGGATAACTCTGGTTTTGCATTCCCTGCTGCTTCGTGTCCTGAACCTTCCGGTAACATCACGCTTGTCTACCTAGACACATATTTCGTCTGACAGTGACAGCTGAATCATGTTCTGAGCCCGAATCGATACAACGTCTTGCATGTACAGGATGGTCGTTGTGATGTCCACTGGAAACAGTACATGCTGCGTTTTTAAAATCACATATAGTGGTAAATATGTCTTTCTCCTCACCAATACTATATTCTAGGGAGATTGATTACAAAAATTCAATAAATTTTGGTTGTTTGATAAATTATTCCTGAGGAACAAACTTTCCTAAGAGGTCGCGTGGCAATCAGTCTAACCTATACTAACGTCACTGCGAACAATTTTGGGCACTTCGTCCCCGCCCAGCATTTGTGGGGCTAGTTACTTTTCCTTATTTCAGTAATAGATCAGTGACGTCCATCCCAAAGTTGTTTTTTTCCGTTATACGCACACTTGGTGCACAGCATTCCGACCTTCGCAGCTTCAATCTTATCTCTCACCAGCTTTCTCACACCACGTGATGTAGCAACATTTGACATACTGTTGCCGGAGCATGCATGGATTTAGTCGATTCCCCAGTCACATTGACTGCCCACTGGTTCTGTTCTGCCTTATCGATTACTCGGACAGGTTAGCCTGGTTTGTGACCATCTAATCTGTGGTTACAAATTGTCAGCGCCCAATTTTAGAATCTCGCCCGAAATGTTGTCTGCGCATTCCTACTTGTCATCATCATGGACAGCATGACATGAATGTTCAACACTGATGCTTCGCTGTCATGCAAGCATGATTTATCTGAAAGCCTTATCATGAAGAAGGGAATAAAAGTGGACGCTAGTCTACCATAATCATTCCGAGTTGCCTACACCTACAAACACTCATTCAGACAATCTATATAAAAACTAACAACAAGAACACCATTGACATCGATTAGCAGCCATATCTTGCAGCGTCTCCAACCAGGCTTGGTGGGGATAACGAAGTCCCCATCCTGGAAGCCGAGTAACACCTACAATACCCAAATGTCTCGGAATTTCTTTCATGCCCTTCTGCCAGGTCAAAGGTTTGCCACCACTCTGCTTCCGCCACTCTGAATTGGGCTTGGAAAACAGTACTCTCTTTGGAAACGATGGTTTGGCATGTGCAATAGATTGCGCAACCAACGCAGCTTTTGGTGCTGGACACGTTCTTCAATGGAAGTCTTCACTGCAGAACCGAAAACTCGCTCTCCAATTGCCTCGTTACGGATTCGCCGACAGCAACCCACGCGAGCTATGGTTCTGAGAAAACGATTGTCGAATACCTGAAGACGTCTTAGTTCCGTTGCTCGAACAGGCAAAGTCTCACAGGCGTAGAACAAAACATCCCGTATTGTAGCTTGATGCACACGTCCCTTGAGAGTCAGGCGTATATAGCTTTGCCACCATAGGTGTCTCAAGTTAGCAGGTGATCCGAGCCCGGCAGATTCGTGCATTGCCCTCATCTGTCATACTAAAATCAGAATTAATACAACCTCCAAGATGCGTAAAACGCTCCTACACTTGTGTTAGATGCAGATTTCGGTGCGAGGGATGTCACAAATCTCCTCAGCGTGGTACTTATTGCCAAGCTTCACTTTCATCAGCGACGTTTGACTGAATTAAGCGGTATTTTGTCAACTAATAATGAGATGCGGTCATCAGAAGGAAGAGCAGTCATCATCTGAATTCCACTTGACCTCACCCCCCCAGCAGCACTCACAAGTCCACGAAGACCAAGGAAAATCTACCAGTGGCCCCCGAGGTGAATCACCAATTGAAGCACCCTGAAGTGAAAGATTAAGGAACAAGAGTCGATCGGAACTAACTTGAAACTCCTCCAACCCATCAATCCTAGATTTTGGCAACCACACTAGCCGGCAAGAGCCGTTAATTGACACTCAACACTGACCTAGTGTGATAATCTGAAGAGAAGAAAGAGAGATTGGTTCCCCTTCTGCCTTATAACCTGGCCAACTTGGTGACCTGTTCACTTGGCCTGATGGAACTTTTGTGTCAAAAGCGAAACGTTCCCCAAATAAAAACTACCGTTTGTTTACCAAGCCCTTCTGAAATAATAATGAGATTGTTCATCTGGTTCGTCATTGTCTTCGAACACATGAAGCAGACCACATGTATCATAGCCTGTATGGTGTTGGCATTCTACTATCATCCAGGTGATTGGGAATGATATACTTTTGCGATACCTGGTCAAACTTGGATGAGAATCACAAAAAGTGAGGTGTTCTTATAGCAGATGACTGTTCGAGCAGAAAACCAATCATAATCCGATAGCTGTCGACCTGTTCTATTTCTCTTCCTGTTTTCCTCGCGCATCTCCCACAGTTTGCACTAGAGCTGCGTATCGAAACTAAATCAGTGTCTTATACGTAGGATCCCCGTCTGCCGCGCATCTTGAAGTAAAGCTGTCTAGTTTATGAAACCTCGACAGTAACGGTTGAAAGATTAGGAGCTGCGTTCGAATCTTGGATGTGTTTGATCTAGACGCCTACCCGGTATGCTATCATGATTAGCGATGTACAGTCAAGACTAACTTTTCAATCAGGTCTGATACTGTTGGGAAGTGGTTTTACACGTGCTATTAAGAATAGTCATACACCTTGGCAATCGACGAGCATCTTCGAGTTGATAGCGGAAACCATTGTGCCGTTTACTCTTGGTAGGTAAAGCGACCGTTTGAGATTTTATGAAGGTTTTCCAGTCTGGCTCCGAGTGACGTAATTCCTCCTAGAATGGTTTTTTATTTAAGAAATATTCTTGTTTTCAAAATCATTCCCTTGAGAACGAGCTCATTATAGGTTCAGTCTAGTCTATCTCGCCTAACAGCATACGGAGTGAAAATTACCAGAGGGCAGTTAGGTTGCCGTGAGATTCTAGATTATTACGTCACAGGGTTTTTCAACTTTCGGAACTTTTGCGTGACTAGTTCTCTCATACTCTGACAACATCCCTCTATCTCAACCGTTACAAATTAGTAGCATACTGTCATGTAAACTCACAGACAACCAACGGTTGTAGGCGAAAACACCCGAACAGTCGGGATGTGGCCTTGTTTCCTCGACGGTCACTTCAAGATACTTGTAGTCTGTGACAGTTCGAACTATCTTAGGAATGTTGGCTGACTACACTATCTGGGTCACCATGCCCATGAAGACAGCTCTGATAATTCAGACTGCCATTAGTACAATATACCTACCCATTCGCCGTGCACGTGGAGTAAGAAGTTTTAAATACCTTAATCTCGTGAGTGGTGATCTCGGGTGAACTAATGATCTGTTGTTCGACTGATCGTGGGCCTGGCGTGGACAACTTCTCACTATCTCAGCTTCTTGTCTCCTTCACGTATCGTGGCAGGCACAAACCGAAAGTGACATGGTTGAACGGCTTGGTTTTCTTCCACTTCCTCTTGTGTTTGCGGTTAAATGAAGCCTCAAGCACTGTGATGCATTTCCTGAGATCGGACTGAGCATCATTGATCGGCAACTTATCTACTAGTACTCGTGTACTTTAACACCTGCATTCCTATTTTGTTCAGTTGATGCTTTTCTCGTGATTTTCAACAGCACAAACCAAAGGCTATCCATCTCCGCCAAAGGATTTGAATGTTCCCAACTCGCTGGATGAAGTCCGTTTCCCTCTACCGGCTCCGTCATTCTTTCCCGCGGAACCGCAACATGTTGGTGCTAGTAGTCCGGGAAATGTAAGTCGCATTCAGCGTATTGCTATCTTCGTCATTTTCATCTTGAATTCTTTTGTCATTTCATTCTTGGTTATTGATCCGGTGGCTGTTGATCTGTTCGTCCAGCTTGCCAATTGACTTGCAAACATTTCGTCACCATACGAGGAGACATCATAAGTGCGCAGTTGGCTGGGTTTCCTGTGAAGACGTGATACTTTCGCTTTACTGTTTTGTAAAAATTGGACAAAGCAGTATAAGCTGCCGTGGGGAACCATACTCCCTGTGTGGGTCTTTACGTATTTCATACAGCTTGCCACTGCCCCAATTCTGTGCTTCCGAGTTTCCTTGCCTACGGTTCTGGTACCATAACACACATGTGCCCAAGAAACAGCGGTTACTTAGTTTACCACACCACAGTGGTTTGTCGTTGTCGACTTTCAACAAGTGTCGCCATGCAGTCACATCGATTTTGATTGTCCCTGACCGACTGCTTGCAGCGCTTGAATGCACACGCCCAAACACGAGCCAAAGTTTTGCAACCGGATGCGCATTTTATGACACATCCTCGTCACCTGAGATTTGTCTGTGTGTTCGTATGTGCACTGGTCTTTCTAAGCATTGGGGCTGTTCGTCGAACGGTCACGGCGAATATTCGTGCAACCGAACTGATCAGCGGTGTGTTTCATTTTTCCAGTACGTCTATGTTCAGTGGATGTCCCCTTGATCGACCGTAATTGATATTGTTTCTTTTCTCCTTGTCCGTTACCTTTATCAGCAACGTCGGTAGGGACCGGCCGACCAAAGACTAGGACTTTAGGATTAGGAAACATTAGGAGTTACTTCGATAAATACACTCTTTTGCAAATCAATTTGGTTTTGCGAGAGACTCACCTGGAACCCAGCTGAATTTGTTATTTTGTTATTTGTTCGTTATCATTTTGTCTCGTTTGATATGTTCTCAGGCAACTGAATGTGTTGCACCAGGCCGCCTCATGTTTCAGTTGCTACGATATTCGAGATATCGCGACACATGTATAGACGTAGTGCACTAGTCATAAGGTTGCTGAAAATTCTTCCACGAAGAATTTTCAGCAACCTAATGAGTAGTGCATTATGTCTAATAGGAGTTACTATTCTTCTGACACTTAACTATGAGGTATTTGTTTTATGGGCTGACGGCATCCATGTTGTATTTGTCTTTCGTCCTCACCCCTTACTAATGCTTGATTGGTCTTTTGGGGGTAACCTCATTAAAAAGTTCAGATATGCATAATACAAAACAACAGAAGTCGAACGAGCAACGCCTTTCTCAGCAAACTGATGGCTTACTTCCTAAGTTGCCGGTCACTGAAAGTTTCTTCTACAATTTTGCTATTCACACGTGGTTCGCTGGGTCTGGTCTACCGCATAGTTCGCCCGAATTGTTGTCGACTGGCGCCGTGCCTTAAATTGGGTACTTACTCCGTAATAAATCCACGTGCAGCACTTCCATTCTTTCTTCTACTCTTAGCCTATTATTGCCATAACCCTTTTTCTGTTTGCCCTACATACTGTTTTGTGACCTTATGCATGTCTAATATGGGACCACATTCTAAGAATACGAAAAACTTAGTCCCAGTGTCTGGTTTGCGAAGTCGGTGGCTGATTTTCGACACAGGCACATTATCTTTCCCAAAACCGGTTTGCTACTATGAAGTTTAGTGCACGCGGTAGTCGAACTTTCGTGTAACAGGCGACAATCAGTCAAGTCATACTGTGCTACGATTGATTAACGACGGAGTTCAGAAGTAGGTGAAAATCAAGCTGATCGAATTTGTGTACGATTGTGCTTGCGTGTGTTTGCTCGAGTGTATGAGTGAACGCGAATGCGTGTATGTAGATCCACAAAACATCGTGTACAGAACAAGGGTTTTGTCACAAACAAACTAACGGCAGAAAAAAACGAATGGAAAAGCCACAAATGGGCCTGCATATGACGTGGGGTCCAGAGCCACGTTGTTGCAAGTAGCGTAAAATCTGCACACTAGTGTGTATTCGATTCCTGTCCGTGCTCCTGGTTTTTGTTGTTTCTTCCCACCCACACGAGAGGCAGAGGTCGGGTCCAAACCACGAGCCTTCAGGTCAGTAATTTCGCGCTCTAACCACTTAAGCCATCTCGCCCGTCCCAGCCTTAAGAACTTAATACCGAGTTTGTTGTGTTATTATTAAGAAACCCCACCAAAAGTGCCTGAATGAGAGATTTACAGAAGGACCCACATTCATACATCCTGGCAACCTCAGGGGAGATTTCGTCCTGCTAACCCGTCAGTTCTGGTCTATGTCTGAATCGAGCTTCAGATAGCTCAGTGGTTGAGGTGCGAACCGGAAGGTCCGTATACGAACCCAGCCCCGGCATCTCGACTGCTCCTATTTAGGATTAGGCAACCTGACAGTATCTCATTCCTCCCGCTTCTTTCGGGTTTCATGGCAGCTATGCACCGTAAGGGTAGCACAGCTGAACACTTATCTTTATCATTTATTATGTTTGATACTTTGGTGACCAACGATTCACTGGTCGTAGAACCCTTTTGAGGACGCCGTTTCTGCTAAGCAAGCGAATGATCATTGCGAGTTATTCGTCATCGATCCTTGCAACGAAAAATCCTGAAGTAATGTTCATTTGGGTAGCTGATTGTCTCCTGGCTGGTTTAGTGCACATTGTATGCATGGCACATCGGCTTTTATCCAAGCAGTTGTAAACAGGAGGAGAGTAAGTGCTCTTTTGGGTAGGTTACCGTAAAGCTCGTTGCGAGCTTGCTGGAGAAAAGTTATACAGTTAATTTTGGATGGATAACAGCGGGTGGTAATAATAACCATAGTGGTAATGTGGAGGTGTCTTTGAATGGATATTATACTGGGGTTCGAATATTCACGCACTTATTGTGTGCATGATAAAACGTAATGGAACTAACGACTGGTTCGTGTGGCTCCGCAGTTAGTGTATGTTTTTCTTTCGAACCGCTGTGGTATGCTGCTAGTTAAGTTCAAAGGATGGAAGGAGTTGAAACTAGTAAAGTGGCCCAGATGAATGCAGCATTTCTGATTGACATGCTTTCCCCGAGAGGAATATGCTCGTTTGTTAATATCCACCTTTTTGCTGTCCTCTTCTAAGACTTCGCTGTCATCGCATGATCTTCCTCCACCTCCCGCACCGATTTTCGACACACCGATCGATGAGGATTGTACCATCCAAGGTCGTGGACAACTTTCACACCCGAACAACTGCGCATCGGATATGAGCTCGAACGGCTCAGGGTTGCCACCGCCTCCACCCCCACCTCCACCTCCACCACCTTTTATGATGTTTGACACTCCAACGACCGGGGTTGACACAGTGGTCACTAACAAAATGGGTCAGCTGAATATTGGTCCAAAGGATTCCAAGCCGAAAGAGCCCATTGTTCCGCAAGGTCCTCCGCAAGATTTGCTGTCAGCTATTCGGGCTGGCTTGACGCTGCGTAAGGTCACCGACCGTCCAATATCAAAAGCCAATGGAGAAAAATTTACTCGGAACATGTCGGTTCTCAGTCTGGGTAATAAACCCAACGACGTTCAAGTGAGTGACACATGCCTGTTTGTGACTCAGAGACCAATGCCCATTCTTAATTGTGATTTGGCGAACCCAGTGCAGTTCAACTTAACTTTTCTGTCTACCCTTATCTGGTTGATTTCATTGAGCCTGTAACCCTTCGCTCCGGACAAATCCTAGATGACTTAAGTAGGCCTGATGCACTTGGTCTCCTCCAACGATATTGCCGAAAACAGCGAGGTAACATCGGTTGGATCTTTTGCGCATTAAATATTATTTCTATTTATTTCCAAGGATCGTTACAGGCAGGCTTGTTGTGGTGCTACGAGAAATCTATTGGGTCAATGCCTGACCGATATCAACTACCGGAAATTGACGAGCGACGCCGTCGTAATATCTCCGTTGATTCTATCTACAAACGGCTACTGTGATTTTTTTTCTCAGATCATAACTGTAGTTTATTTTTTGCCAAATTAAATTTTAGTTTGCTTCAGTCTGCTAGTGTCGCATGGAATTAGATCGAATTGATGCATATGTGTTTTCTTTTTCATGCTATGACCTCCCGGACTCTGTCTCCGTAGAATTCCTCTGAGCAGCCGACAGTAAGGTTTATAGGAATTCTAGGACGACTGGATGTCTAGTTCGGACGTGAGAGGTGTACAACGATTCGATTGAGCAACCCGGAGGGTCCTATGAAATTTACATGTCCATATTATATAATCGACTATGAAGCCTCTTGAAATGGCCTCAACAGTTTTTATCCCATTTCATTTAGTAAGAACACTGTTTTATACAGTGACAAACATGTGCACTTCCGATGAGCAGGACTTCTGGAAAGAGGCGTTGGACGCCGCTATGCCGGAAGTTTCATCACCCCAAACCGTTAGCCTGCAACGCACTTGGGTTTTCCCATAACTACCATAATAAATAAGTCTCATTATATTTACCTGCTAGGGCGACCATATCACTGACAACATCAAACCAGTATCGGTTTCAAAAACCGCATGCTCTCGGTTGTTCACTTACGCCGGATCTCCGCAACTCAAGTGTCTACTGTACCGCCGCGTCGCACATACCTTATGAAATTTCACTTGCACTTGCACTGATGTTTCCCTGATATTCTTATTTCTGTACAGGACCCACACATAAACCTTATTTACGTCCTAAAAACTCCATCGTTTGTTCTGTGTACATGGGCTACCTTCTGTAACCCATTAAGTATAATCAGATGTTTGCATGTGAACGATTTATCTGGTCTTCTCAATGGATATCTTGAAATTGGAAGGTGCCCATCGACTTGAGGGTACTTTTGTTAGAGCGCGAGGTCCGTTGCTCGAACCCGACCTCTGCCCCTCGACTTCCCCTGTCTAGGCTTGGACAACCTGGCAGTATCCCAACTCTCGTGTTTCCTTCTGGTGGCATGGTAGTTAGGCACCGAAAGAGTGCTACAGCTGAACGATTTTTTGTTTTCACGGTAAAAACATGGAAATATTTTTGAAGCGCATCCACACTTTGTCTCAGTCCCTCTTATACAATCCACTCATCCTTTCTGTTTTACCTAGGCAATTTACGAAGCCGTTCGGCGGCGTCGTGAGTGTATGGAAAATAATTCCACAGACGACGAGAACACAGAATCCTCCGACTGGGATGATTGAACTACTAATATGGACGGAGCCCCGACGCTTTTTCCGTATTTGATCATCATGTACACAATCCTCTATGTGCAAACAATGCGTGCTAACTATGAACATGTTACTATTACTAGGCCTCGACCAGACGCGTACACATCCTTTTCGCTTTGAATCAAGCGCTTTTGCCTTTTTGTTTTCTTTCTTAGGCTCAGTGATTTTCAAGTGGCTTTTGTGAGTGTTCGCTGCGTCTGTTTTGATCGGAACGGCAGTCAGCACTTGTCTATTCCCCACACGTCTTTCTACGTCACCTTCCCATCCGTCATTTTGTTATTGTTTCACGTTGTTCCACTTGCCATTTTTCTAATCTGAGGCTGACGTCCTCATGGTGCCAGTTCTCGTCTAATTTGTTTGTCGACTAATTCGTCACATCTCATTCTCGTACTGTTCATTTACAACCTGCTGACACCAATCTTAGATAGTGTTCTTTTATACATTGTTTCGTTTCGACTTTATTGTCTCCCAAACTCTGATTCTAAATATGCAGCTCGTTCCAGATTTCGGGCCGTTCATTGTTTCAATTACGCGGTAGCTTGTGCCAATCGTTGTTCAGCAGCCAAACCCCCGCTGTCGCGATTAGGACGGAATTTAGACACTGTTTTTTTTCTAATTTTCTGCCACCCTCGCTTTTCTCCTACACTTATGATATGTACTTCGTTATACTTATTATAACAAAAAAGCAGGTGATTTCCGGTGAATCATTTGTCCTTGTCCTCATTTGGAAGGTGTTTGAATTTTTGATTCGACGTACAGACCATTTACTCACCCAATGCACAGCTCGAATGGGATCACTAACCTTAAGCTGGCAGTTAAACGTACCGACGGGTTGTCCCCATATGCTTGTCTTCTGTTCTTCTCGCCTGTGGTACAATATTCGGTCTTGTGTATGAGGTTTTTGGAATTACTTGTTCTCTGTCCTTGGAGTTCCCCGGTAGTCACAAAAACTAAGACCCTTATATGCGTTTTGGATCAAACGGGTGATGGTGTTTGTGGATGATGCTGCAGTTTAATTCAGTATATTTAGATTTACTGGTGCGACGAACACTGAGCCCACGATTACCATCTTTAGCATCCTCTGTTATAAACACTGCATGGGGACTTCAGCCATCGCAGTCGAAAAAAAGCTGAATTAACTGGAGGTTTTTGTGCGTTGTGACTTTCCAAGTGCACGAAAAAGAATGTTGTGCCCTGTGGTGCCCTTGAAAATCCGCAGGGTAACATAATGCCACAGTGTGTTTGCTTACTATGACCTGTTAAAGATGCATGTGACCGGGATCAGGCTGCACCGCCGTCCACACAACCAGTTTCGACAAAACTGATGTGTTTGACCTAGGTATGTCCGGTTATCTACCCAATCGCGCTGTCACTCGTTGTCTGCTATCCGCTTTAACGAGATTGTATCCAACTCGTGGTAACTAGATAGCACCGATTAATTTCTCACAGGAGTTTCTCACTAATCAGGAAGAACACTGATTAGTTGTCTTTGAAGAATCGACCATTGCTCATCTGCTGAACTCGTAACTGTTGCCCATCTGAACAACAGACTGAACACTGTTGCGTGGACTCTCAAGGGAAGCAAACATCCTCTGTTCGCATGCGTATCCACTCTTTAGACAGTCTGAGCTATTTTGTTGGGGACGAGATGGGGATTTGTTGCCGAAAATGTGTTCGCGCGGTTGAACGGAAGTTGAAACATCACTAGCCACGGAGGTATTTGGAGAACACAGTCTGCATATTTATACCAGGTTTGTGATCAGTGCTTGTTGGGGTAGCTTTTATATATATGGCTTCATCTTTCTAGATAATGTCTTCCATTGTTTGTCCCTCTCAGGAAACAGTGAACGGCTGCATCAGGAAATCTGTGAAAATGCAAGCGTCGGAACGTCGTAATGCATATGGCAAGTTCTCTACGGCTATCCTCCACTGCATGTCCTTTTCCCTTAGTTGCTTGTAACCAACACACGATCTATGAGTAACTGGTCACATAAGTCCTCGATGAACTCGGTGATGTTATATCCCCGACGAAACTTAGTTGTCCACAACTCGTTCTTATGTACCAGCTTGATCAGTTAAATTAATTAACATGATTCAGTAGCAGCTGAATGCTAACAAAACCGTGTGTTGACATCTTGTGCGAGAATCTAAGACGCAGTCCTAATCCAGCTGGCCTCCCAGATGTTTTTTCTAGGATTTCTGCTCCTGTGGTCCATTCTGGGATCCGTGTCTGTTTTCACCTTTGAACTCAGCTAAGCTAAATCGTTTAACGTTCGCAGGCGGGCGCTTATGCTCAGTTTAGGTATGTCTACTTACTGGCCGTTGATTTAGCGTTCTCGAGATATTCCGGTTACCGACTGTTGTTCTTTCCCCGTGAAGAAGATTCCCGTTAACAGGACTATTTTCACGGTGCGTCATCAATCGAAATACCTTTGTACTAAGAAAGTTACGTGTAGCCGTGAGATGTTTACTTTCTGAATTTCCCCCAAAATTGAATGCCTCACTATGGCAGTAACATCTGGAGGTTGTGTTGGTTCACTGTCCCACGGTTACAGCGACTTTTTTGGACAGTGTGATCTGGTTAATTGATGATTCAATATAGCGGCAGTTCGATTTTGACGTGAGTCGAAAGTGGTGGTGCGAGCTACTAAGAGGAGGCATGGCATAACTAATGAGTCCCCAGTCAGTAAGATTCGTTTATTTTATGGTTATTGATTGATTATGGTCGTTTGTACTGACCGAAGTCATAGGACGTAAGGCCCATCGTGCAGCCTCATCACATTGCCGCAATATATATATATATAAAGATGTTGAAAATATGAAGCATTCTCTTATCCATCCCGACAAAATGTTTGAAACTTCTCCATATAACCGAATTCCCAGGGGTACAGACACAGCTGTAACCGACGGTTTCATACTATTGATCCATCCAGAAAGAAATCCCCTTCCTCGTTTGATCGTTTTGGTATCATTTGAATGTGTTCTCTGGTGGATGTGTTTGATTCCAGGTTCCGTACATATCACATTCCGCAGCCGTTCATGCACAACTATCTTCGACAAGGCGTGTTCCAAAGGTGATCCGCTTTTGTACTGTATGTTTGACAACGTAGACGGACATTGTCAAGCTAAGTGAATTCGGGTTTGACGAACAGGTCTTCAGTTAATCACCTTCACGATCGTGTGAACTCCGACAAGGGTTTGATCTGAAAAAAAACGTCCAAAAACTCGTCGTTTGATCCACCGGGAGCTTCAGACAAGACCGCGTTTACAACGGAAAATTTTGAGAGGCTGTCGTATTTGCATCTCATGGCACATGCTGTTGACTTGGAGAGCCCAACTTCTGGTCCACACTGTTTGCCTGACTAGACATCGTCCTTCACGGAGGACCCGATGATTGCCAAGCCATAATTAGGGAGTTTAGCCGAGTGCATGTGTGAAAGAAATAGTCTGACCCACAAAACTCAACCATATGAGGTACTTTGTTTCTATTATGTTTCATTGCGTATACGCCGGTGGAGTCAGTTACGTATCAACCGTCGAAGGATGTCGACCGCAGGCCCTATCAAGCACTGGTTCTCTAAACACCCACCCAAAGAGCCTCGATGACAAAGAAAAACTTCGTGTAGCTGGGGAACCTCTTGAAGCGAATTGTTCTGATCTGCCTTCGGCACATCATTTTTACGGTCTAATTTTGTCTTTGACTGTGAATTGGACAATCGTCAATGCCACGTTCCCACAAGCCAAGTCTTCCATAAGATTTGCCCACATGCACCAGTTTTATCAATTCGGGGAGTGGGCCTTTCATTGAATGCGTTCCATCGTCGAGCGTCTATGAAAATCGCAGTTTTTTTTGTTTTGAGCTGGTGCGGATCTCGGTCGTGGGTGGTAATAGTTACTTATTTCTGTGTGACACTCGCAAAGCCTGAACACTGGCGGCAACTGAACTCCTACTAAGTAACACTCCAGGCTTTCCAGGAAAGTGCTCAGTTCATTTCATTGCGATACCTGCTCGACAGTTCAGCATAAAGTTGTTATTTGATCAGGTGGATGTTGATCTGTTCACCGAGCTTAGCAATTGATTTGCTAACGTTCGAGGAGACATTTCAGTGCGCTTTTGGGTGAAGATGTCTCCTCGAATGGTGACGAAACGTTTGCAAATCAATTGTCAAGCTCGACGAACAGATCAACAACCACCTGATCAATTACCACTTATGGCACCCGAGCTACCAATATTCCAACACATTATCACCATAAGGTTTTTAACGCAGCGCAACAATGTAGAGTGTTGGGTTTTGCTTTGTGGCACCTAGGCATCCAACACCGCGATCTGGACTGTTATACATGAGGAACTCTGTCACTCACCTTTCCAGCTGTTCCCCCTAGGCTTGAATGTTCGAACTACCAACCAATTAGGTGTATTTTGTGAAAGTCCCTACTCAGGTTGCAATTACCCACCTCGGAGAGACCAGCCAACACTGGCTTATTAAGAGGACTGTTTTCATCTCTGAGGATAAGATTGTCCTCCTATCGAGGTACTTCCAGAAAAAAGACTGCATTCCAAAGAAACTTGCCTACCGCTGGTCTCCTGGGGCTTATTCTTACTTCCCATAAGCGACTATCTTACATAGACTGGTTTCGATAGGCCCCTGGCTAGAATAGCCGAATTGTCTAGTGGCCAATGGGTATTTCTTCTTCATTAAGAGAGTTGAATCATGGTAGAATTCTCGGAGATAATCTTTACGGAATCTTCAAGTTTATCGGGATTTTGACGCGCAGAACATGACCATATTTTCTGAATGTTTTGGTATCCATCCTCTATGTGAGGTGCTGCATATGTAGACGTGATTGCCAAAGAACTGTTAACAATAGCTACCCCATTTGAAGTTACTGCCCGCGAATTTCGACCAAATGTGTCTGGTCCTCTGAAGAATTCATGCATAGACACCCAGTAGTTTCACCATTGTTAACCGGCAAATCTGGTTCGGATGCAAGCCATGTATGTGTACTTTCTCAGTCGTTACAAACTTCTCAGGCACTCTGAGGCTGTTGAGCTGTGTTGGGGCACTCACGACAAATCCAGTCATCAGCTTTGGGTGAGTTGTCGATTGTTCTGTTTGAATACTGACCACATCTATTTTCCAAAAAGAGGCACAAGAGATTGACAACCAGTCACTGTTTTGAATAGCCGCTTTATATCAAATACACTGTGTTATTTTTCACTACACAGGATTACTGCTTGCTGCTAGAACGCTGGGTCATGGCGAACCAAGTGACCAGAGTGTCTTATAGTTTGCAGTTGAAGAGAATATCGGCAGCTCATGTTGGAATTACACTTCAGACCCCAACGCCCGCACATACACTCACAACTCAGTGGTGGTGTCGCCGCGACTGGTGATGAAACATTTGCAACCAAATTGCCCAACTCAGCGAGCAAACCAACGGACAATTTCATAGTTTCGTCTGTCTCCAGACAACCGTTATTGATCCAATAATACATTAGCCCTCTCCCACACAACATGCAAAGTGGATGATGTCACTGCTTTTGATGTTACCAAGATCCACCACTGCTCTTCAAGGCACTCCCGGATATTGATCTGACAATCAATCTTCTGACGAACCTGCTAAATAAGATTTGCAAGGAGTGTCGCTCGCATCGTGCAAAATATTTTCACCAAGCCCATCAATATATGCTGGACAGGACAGTCGCGCTGTTTTCGTCACAAGCATACACAGGCATGTCCAAAAACAGTTGGCAAGCAGACGCGCTTCCGACCGAACGCTGAAGCGCGACTGGCGCATGCGGAAAACGATTTGTTATTTGATTGATCTAGCCAGTCGTAATTAGACTAGACGGTGTGGAAGAAATCTGCAGGTAGATTTGAATACGGCACGGGACGAAAGAAAATTTTTCCTTTGCCACCCTTGACAACATTTTAAAACCCGTAAACACGTGCTGTACAGGGAGTTAAATGACGCAACTGATGGATTTATATAGATATTGATTGGTTCACGCAGTATGGTTGGATTGTAGCACCTGTGACAAGGTTGAAACAACATTAGGCATACACAAATCGTCATTGGCCACCTGATGACGCCAGGTTGATAAAGGACGTAAAATTTTCGGAGTTTTCAGACACAGTAGACAATAAGAGAATGGTACTTCGCTCGGAAGTACGCCACCATTCCAAATACGTCCAAATTTACCAGCGAAAATTTAGTTCATCTCAGATTCCAAGCTTCGTTTAGTGAATTATCGTGTCCTTCGTCACTCTATTTGCCCCAATCCGTGTGCCGACTAGAACAAGTACGTTTTAAAGAGAAACTCCCACGCGTTCTGTTTCTTTTTACCCATTTTCTTCTTGGCTTACGGCCGCGGTTTCATAGTTCTCCTCTGGCTAGTTAGATCAAGTGAAGCAGCATCTGAAGGTCCAACATGCTCAGCACACAACCTGTGGCGCATCGTGCATATGGTGGTCAGAAGACAACTGTGTAAATTCGCTGCTTTTCGGAACAATTTTGCCCCACATCCTTAAACAACCACCCAAAACTAGAGTCCTCAAACAATACTTCTCAAAAGCCACACATGGTTTTAAGCGCAAAATGCAAAACTCCTGAGGTTGGCACTCTTCCCTATTATCAACCACACAGGTTCTCGAATGCATTATATTACTAAGATATGGTTATATGTTGTTATGCTTTCTTGAGTTATTTTCATCCCAGTGTCCTCCAAACCTGACATTAATTATTACCCAAGATCCGATAACATATACCGGAATCTTACCGCTTCTGTCCTATTCTCATCACCGGATTTCTATCCTTCAATCTTTGGAATCTTCTGTTCATGACTTAACCATCATTAGGTTTAACGAACGAATTGGCATTCCTCACTCGATAAGTAGTGAATAGGGTGACACAAAAGAACCTGGTTGCCGCAAACTGTCGAGTGATACAGGAATTATTCATGTGAATGAGTCCGACCACTGCTCTCATCGTTACTCTGGTTCATCCATTGATACTTCCGTGGAGCGATAATTCCGGGCACGATACTAAGCACCATCTACCGTAATGTTGCGCTGACAGTAGAGAAGCTGCTTGTTGTTTTTGGGGTAGGGGTAAGCCCGATGAATTTTGGCAATGGCTGTGTTACACTTGGTGGTAAAAAACGTGTGTAGCGGCAGATTGGCGCGACAGTATTTGCTTACCAGGCTGATTTCACACCGACATTTTGCGTCTTACTGACGATGAATTTGTGATCATGTCGCAGGATTTTTGTGCTTCAGGGTATTGATTGCCGTTCAGGCTTTTCTTGTCGCAAATGAGACGGTTTTTCTCAGTCGGTAGTGTGGCTACACTGAATCATTTCAACAGTGAAGGTTTCTTCCACTTTATGGGATTTTATAGCAATAGACTGCGGTTCGTAATATGTTACCATAGGTTTCCATGCTAGTCGAACTAACGAGCTTTGAAGTATCAAATTGTGTCACAGGATTCATGGACTGTAGTATTGGTTTCGTCAATCATTTGACTTTAGTAGAATCACTAACCTGAAAAAGGGAAGCGGGTATTGTCTCCGGTTCTTTTTTCGAACCAGATGGCATCGGCTTTTATAAGGGTCAAAATCCTTCACAGGAAGCATATTTTTTGTTAGTACAGGCATTGATTACTTGGGTATTCCAAAGCATGTTTGCCGAGTTTTAGGCCATACGTTGAATAATCGTCTGCAAATACGCCTAAGGATTGAAATCCTCTTTCTACTTCGGTTTCTCAATCACCAACCGATTACGGTATTTTGTTGAAAAGAGAGACCACCGTTACAGAATCCCCAGGAAACTAGCCATCCTTTGGGGAGCAAACTTTTGGTTGTTTGTTTTATTTAAGTTTCGCACTGAAATTGCGGTTACTCTAACAAATCAGAATCTCCTGAACCAAATTCAATGTATAAACACACCAATTAGCCGAATTTCAGCCGATGACGACTTTCTTGATCAGTTACGGTTTTATTTTCACCACTGACGGTTCAGATTCTTCCCAAACACCTTACAAAAGGTGGGTAATTATATTTTCCATTTCGTAGTCAGGCTTACAGTTGCGCAAAATGCTGGAAATTACACACTGTTTTTTTCATATTTTCAAATTTTCTACGGTGTGAAATGGAGAAACTAAGGATGCTACCATTCATTTCGATCGAATAGCACTCATCAGTGTGCATAGTAAAAACTTTATTCATATGTTAAAATCCAATGAATTACTTGACCTAACTGTCTATACGGCTGCATGCGAATCCTTCCCCCCAGCAAGCTTTTTCTAATTTCCATAATAGGCATTTCTAAAAATAATCGGATGGTGTTACGTGACTGAACTAGGTGAACATTGTTGTAAGTGTGCCTATGAACCACTTGGCAAATGTGTACGAGATGAAGGCATGAGAGAAGATGCCGACTCGTTGAATAGACTTGTTCCAGCCTAAAAGTAAAACACTCTTTCAGTACCTAATTACTTCATGAACTCAGAACGCTGGGCAGCTATCGAAAGGAATAGACTTGTGTATGATAAAGCTCTGTCGAAATGTTCGATGCCTATGAGATTTTGTCCTGTTCAACATGACGTAATACTCACTACCCTCACCAGCAGCAGGGTCCAGTTGTTCCTCCAGAAAACTGATGTGAGAAGACCAAGAAAAACTGTAAGTCATCTGTACTAAGAACATTACAAATTACCAGTCCATACAAGCGTCTACATGCAAGTTTAGAGGTTTATAAAGAGACTCGTCTACGGGGACTGAAGCGAATCCAAAGCCTGGAACCGATTGAGAAGTCATCGTTTCAGAAGAGCTTGGTAAACAATCGATTGTTTACCAAGCTCTTCTGAAACGAATCCAAAGCCCTTTAAAAAGAACTTGCTTAAAACAGTTAATAGTCTACCCATGATAACCCACATCATTACGTGGCTGTTCTGAACTGGACCCATCGCATTTTAATTAGTTCACATCACCTATTGAAAAATAACATTCCGATGAGGTTTGCCTGCCCCATTTTTATTCTTCATTTTCCGCAGATCCAAGCGTGCTCTGGGATCTCAACTGGTGGTTTTATCCGAACATTTGTCAAGCGATTTTCCAGAGATATCCTCTGTATTCGCACGTGCCACCAAGCGAAGACAGCGGTTTACATTTGGCCGAGTATCCCGGCTTGTGTAACAGAAACAGATCATTAAAACGGGTCAAGGTCTAAGTTAACTTGATCAGAGCATTCAAATGAATTGGGATCCAAGTTTATTATACTCCTTCTGGTTTCAAGAACGCAGGTGTCATCCCCAACTGAAGATGAGTCGCGCTCATACGACTGACCAAAACGAGGACAAACGACTTGTTCTCTTCACTCAGTATTTGCCACTGAGTGTAATCCACCGCAGAGTTGTAGGTACGCCTGTCGGGCTTGCTGCAGGGCATTTTGCTCTGATCTGATCGAGCGACGTCGGTCATGGGTGAATGGTTTGGGTGAACAGAGCACTCACACTTAGTGCTTAGGAGCTCCGGACCACACTCGGCTCGAGTATTGTCAAAACGACTGAGCGCCATGTGGTGTATAATATGGAAACTTTTAAATTCAAAACACAACGTAGTGGAATATCATGTTAAAATCCGACGTTTCGGTTTCCGTGGCCATTCATTTTAAAGGATTTCCACAATCAATTGACTGTAAATTAACCTGTCCGCTTCTGTCTGGAACGGAGTTATATGTGATTTCCACAGTGGTGGAGGAAATCTGATAATATTCAACAGAAATGAGATCCTTTCTTTTAGTTTGTTTTGCCATTATAAAATCTTTTATGCGAAGATTTGAATCCTGCAGTCTGAAAGCCTTATAAACCCTCAGTCGATCAGAACCATCCAGAAGACCTCGTGTACTCGATACCAGCATCTTCCATCAAACACTTTGCAGTTTCAGATTTTCTCGGGATTTAGACGGCGAGAGATGAACATTACGAACTGCTCCCAATCAGGATTAGTAGCGCTACTTTTCAGGTGTACGCCCAATTGCTAAACTTCAAAAAAGCTGAATCATCTACAAAGAATAGGCTTTTATCATATCCAATTGAAGCCACACTTGATAAACACATTGAGTCTTCAGCACTGCCATACATACATGAATTCGACTGTACTCTTGCTGTCTGTCAGTCGTTAGAAAAACACTTGCATGTGTAGTGTCGCAATAAATTCGACGTGTGCTCGTCTGTTGGCTTTGTCATAGACACCCCAACTTCAGTCAGTCTCGTGTTTGTTTATATACAGTCGGCTGACTGCAAAGGTCGTCAGCTTAATGGTTAATAAACAGTGACGGATCAATAGAGTTGTATCCAGTGGGAAGATTTATCATTATAACAAATGCACGTTTTTCTGTGTATTAAACAGGGCAGTAAGTAGCGGGAAAAAAACTTTTCTGCACGAATGGGGCGTGAAAAGTATGTATTCATTGGGTTCCATGAACGAGGTTTCCGATTAATTCCCGGAAAGCAACCCACAATTCGGAAAAGCAAAAAGCAGTTCGTGACAAATAACAGGTACCTCTCCTGCCATTGTGCAGACTTTCAGGTTGAGTGTGAATTAGTTGATCAACTCAATCTTCAGCGATACCTGTGGTGGTCACTCCCTTGTTCCTTCAACCAACTTCGCTTAATTTGTTTGGTACATCTGTACTCACTAGACCATGCATCACAAGCACCCAAATCACGTGACAATTCCTGTACCACTTGCAACCTTAACGGACATGTGTACAAGGCTACCACCTGCATCGCGCGCCAGGCTTACGACTTTCAGCCACATCAGGTCAAGTTGTATTCATGTTCATCCAACTATCAAATAAGAATGGACACACCTGTCTTCACATTGCACACGATAAACTGGCATGCACTTCGGCCCAGCACACGCGCGCACACAAGAGAGGAAGTCAACCAAGCTCCAGAGGTCTCCACGGCCAACTACGGAACACGTGTAGCAGTTATACTGTAGAGAAAACACATCCCACGTCCAGAATTTCACTCAGGAACTCCCAACTCTTGTCTTTACACCATAGGTCACTTTCTGGCTTAGTCCACTTTTCGCCCTGTATTTATTTTTATCAAGGTGCACCTAACTATTGTAGTCACGATTCTTCAAAGAAAATAAACTTTGCTGGTGCTTGTTATCCTCTGGTAATCAAGTTACTTACGTTACAACCAGAGCACTAACAAGCTTACTTCAGTACTAGCAAATTGAATGTCACGGGTTCACCCAAGCCTAGAGCAGATCAAACCGAATATCACTGGCAGATTCAGGCTACGGAGTTTTCTGACGGATTTTGTGCACCTTCATTTTTTCAAATGATCATCATTCTCTCGAACACTTGAACTGGCTTACAGCGTAGAGCAGCCATCCTGATGGGAGGAATAAGGATCACCAATTCCAAATATCTTCGGCCCACCGTCTCCACGATTCACCAGCTCAAAGTGCTTCTCTTAATAATCGAGAGGATACATGTATGCGTTACAATTATTTGTGCACGGACGAATGAAAAAACTCTATAGCGTCGCTGACCTTGAATCACCGCCTAAGCCTGTCCTGTTACACGCCCTGATGATCTTTTAATCATATATATATATATATATATATATATATAGTTAAAGTTTATTGACGAGCTTCACGGTGTTTCATGTAATAAGTTTTCTTGACGTTTGTATGAACCTGAGCCCACAGATTTGTGGTTTAAAGGTGCATTACCATTTGGGAGCATACCGACATCACATGCGAAAAACCAAAGTCCATCCATAGCTACTCCCTGACAACTGGACAGTTTTTAGATTGTTGTCTGAATTCCAGTTCTAATGAGGTTGCTTGCATTACTTGGCCTTTATACAGACGTCCACATTGCTTACTCTTTTTTGAAATGCCAAATAAATCTGTTCCAGTGCGTTCCTAATGCAGTCATGTGATATTTTGTTCCCTTTTATTCCCTTTCCACTCCTTTTATGGACAAAAGGAAAGACGTAGTACAAAGTTGTTAGTCTGGCACCAGGATCTGATCCTCTGGATGTTAACGTAGTCCAAATCCCTGAGGTGGGTGAAATCAGAAAATTGAAGAAGATGGCTAAATCGAACAGGTCGATCGTTTCAAGGTGAACTATATGGATAAGACTCGATATGTTTTCAAGGTGAACTATATGGATAAGACTCGACAGGTAAACTAATTTAATGAGTGAAACAGAACATACATCACTGCACTCCTGCTATATTCAAACAGCATAGTGGATCGAATGGGGCTACAAATTTTGGAGAGTTTCTTAAGTCAAGTTTTCGTTAGCTCAGTATATCACAAAAATCTGTTCGCCTGCATGTATCATGACTGTATCTCTCATTCAAGTTGTCGTTATAAATCTGAATGCTGGAACAATTGAACATATCAGGTTGAGTAGGAGAGACAATGACCAACAGTTGACACTGTTTGAGACTGGTACGTGAAAGCGTTTCTCTGATACACTGGTTTTACAGTGTGATGTTTCAACGAGTAGCAGTGTCTTACTGAATGTTCCGTGTGTGAGAGAGCGAGAGCAAACAGGAGTGTCCCCAGTTCACAGAAATCATTCAGTGGACGGACACAGACAAAAGTCGAATAAAATCCATATGAATGACATTAAGCTGATAATCAGCATGCCGTCGTCCCCACTTCACAGAGATTTCCATTCTCAGTCATATTGTAGTTGTAAAACTGGTCCAGGTGCGGAATCCACTCACCTGAAAAATACACAAATATCAAAGAGAATAACAAAATATTCACCAGCCGGAAAGCACTATGGAAAATTCACCTCAGAAATAACTAAGCTTCGAGTAGAATTAACGAATAATTTGTGTGAGCACCCAATACTCCAGTAGTTCACGCTTATTGGTGCGCAAAATCCTTGGCAGTGAAGTTCTCCAAAAACGGCAACAAAACTCTATCGCTTTAGGCTCACCACCGGCCCACACAAATCTTGCTCGATTTCGCTAGATGAACAAACCGATAAAAGCCTGGTTCATGCAACCTGAGAAGCTTTTCGCGTGTAATCATCCAAAGGTAGATTTACTTACACGCAGTCTGAAAAAATAAAGTAGTGGGGTACGCTGAAGCACACTGGAGTAGTAGTTCCCCGAACAGGATCATTAGTTCTCTCAGTGAAACTAGAACGGTTTTTCTTGTAAAGAATTCGATATTCACGGCATAGGTAAAAGGTACCATAAACTTCTCTGTGTCATCCAGACTTATTTCCGTCCTGACTAAAACTGTCCTAACAAAAGTTTCCATTTTGACACTAGCCCTTGTCTCGCACTCGTAGAACTTGCACTGTTCGTTGATGCAAATCTAGTTCATCATCATCATCATCATCGTCAGCTCTAAGAACCGTGTACTTGTCGTAAAGTGGTTGTAGCTGCCACAGTTGCGTTCACCGATGATTTGGGGAGGTGAGGTAGGTGGCTGCGCATTGGAGGCGGGAGCTGATAAATTGGTGCGTAAATACACCACTATCAATGGACTGTTAATTGGGGGGAGTGGGAAGGGAGCTATGCACTGAAGGCAATAGCTTGGATGCACGAGCGCCATTGAGGGCACAACTGGGCCATGTCTGACAATGTCTCTAGCCATTGATGTGGCCTGTCTCGAAGTCCCCATCCAGGAAGACGACAGTGACCAGCGCAGCTGAGTTTCCTGGTAATGGCTTTCATACTTCGCTGCCAAGTCATTGTTTGACCGCCTCTGGCTCGTTTCCACCCCTCACGTGGTTGTGCGAAGAGCGCCCTTCGAGGAATGCGGTCGACTGGCATACGGAGCACGTGGCTAAGCCAGCGCAACCTATGCAGTGTGATCAGCTCATCTATCGAGGGTGAGTTATTTCTCCCGAATACCATTCGACTTACTTCAGCATTGCTGATCCGGTGTTCCCACCAGATTCGGGCAATGCTCCGAAGACATCGGTGGTCAAACACTGAAAGTCTTTTGACGTCCTCGACGCGCAGCGGCCAGGTTTCTGATCCGTATAGTAATACGGAGCGCACCGTAGCATTTGCTTGCGGGTGAACCGATTGAGGTAGTAGACAAATTTGTTTACCTGGGCAGTTGTATTAGTCCCGGTGGTCTCGCGAAAGACGATATTTCCATCCGAATTGAGAAGGCAAATCCAGTTACCGATTTATAAAAGCTGATTGTCATAGGCTTCATTCGTCTCGACTCATCATGCACAATGGTTAAACAGATAAGGTAACGTAAGTATAAACTCGTATCTAAAACGGGCTGTACTTTTGGGTAGATAGCATGGTCTGTGTGGTAATTCCTATGAGCTTTACAAATCCAGTTGGTGTCAGACCATGTCCAGTCTTGGAACGTTTCACTAACTCTGAACTACGAAACTGGGATTCAACAAAGCGCGTTCCTAAGTTCTGATATCACCCAGTAGAGGGAAAAGAGCCTCCGTCATGCGGCTGAATTTAGTCGCTGTCGATTCGGCCGGTGAACAATCCTCACTCAAAAACCGAGTGGGACAATCGATATAAATAATGCGACACGAGCACAAGAATAATCAACGCGTGTGCAATTTTGATTAGAACGGTAATGTAAACATCCTCTGAGAATCATTCATCTAAGGTGGACGTGACGAAGATTTAATTCACTCTCCCGGATGATTCTGTGGTCAGTACACGAATGCGCATAGTTAGCTTTTGCAGCGGGGAGGTTGCAGAATGGCCTGAGGAATCTAAATTAAACCGGTGACCAACGGCCTCTCTGCATTCCTCAGTTTTCTGGTAGCTCTGTGGTCTTTCAGAATGACGGGCTGTTACCGATTTCTGAAGAACGTCTGAAATGTGCTATTTTAATCTCTCCAGGAACTCCGGCTGCTACAGTGCATATTTATGCTGCCGTTCCTTTTATTGATGTAGCAAATCTGAAAATGTCATTTCCGACTTGTCAGAGCTGAATATAGCCACTGAGTTGCAACTACATTTTCACTGCTTCCGAGTTAGAGCTGATTACAAAATTCGGAAACTGACCGGCGAGGAAGTTCACTGAACGAGTCAATACGTCGGGATCAATAATGAAACAGGAATACAAGGGAAATTGACACATCATATCATACCTAGAATTCTGTATCAATGTTATGTTAATCGTCACAACAGCTTCCAAATGGGCTCCCCACTAGGAGGCTAATGATTCTTCAAAGCTTATTTTATCAAGACTAAAGTCATGCGGGTTTTTTTACAGCAACTAAGTACACTGAGTT
The DNA here is from genome assembly GCA_003604175.2 of Clonorchis sinensis. Taxonomy (NCBI): domain Eukaryota; kingdom Metazoa; phylum Platyhelminthes; class Trematoda; order Opisthorchiida; family Opisthorchiidae; genus Clonorchis; species Clonorchis sinensis. The sequence continues at coordinate 20,709,498 of CM030370.1, forward strand.
TCTTCACAAAACACGTAATTCACTCGACTGCATACTTGTTCAAAAAAATAAGCACATTTAACTGATTATTCTGCTTCACTTGAGTGAAAACGACCGTTATACATTGTCGCCATTCCCCCAGATTTAAACTTTTACCATCCGCCGAAATGTCAAGTCAGACGAAACAAATGTCTACAAGAAGTTTGGCAGGAACATGTCTCACGTTTTTCTCAAGAAGGATAAAATACTGTAGTTCCCAAAAAGGACACGTATTCGAGCCAGCTGCCTGAGAATTCATCGCCAAGAATCTTTGGGAGGTATCGCCTGCTAATTGAAAACATGAGATTTCCCACAAAATGCGGGTTTCTTTTGGCACTTCCCCCGGTCTGATCAAATAGTGTCCACTTGCGGGATTCCTTTGTCCACCGAGGTGCAGATAAAGTGACCTTTATTAGTCTATTATCATTATTATTGTTATTATTCTTACTATCCATCATTCCTAGTCTTCATTATCTGTCACGCCGATTTGACATCACCGTCATCAGCATCAATGCCGGATGAGAACAGTGGCGCTCCACTGCCGTGTGTTCTAACATACCAGTTCGAACAGCATAGCATTTACAGTTGTGAAACCCCTCTGGAAGTGCATCAAACTTAATCCATTCGACCAAATAATTTGATATTCTCTGCTATCAGCGAAAATGAGTCCTGTGCCCTTCATTCGTTTGAGGCATACCAGTCACGGAGGACTGATTTGAGTCTCATGATAACGCTGTCTGACTTGGCAAACGGCTGATTCATTTTGATCTGTATATCTATAAAAAAATCCACCTGGCGTAGTCTTTCAAACTTCTGTCCGCTTTAACTGGAGGATTCAGGTGTCATACTTGTTCAGTCTGTGAGGTTGGGGACAATTTTAGTTCGGAAGTCGATAAAATGTATATGTATATAACACTAAACCCGATATTTGGCCAGATTTTTTTTTATAAAATTCGTGTACCACTACTTCATGACCAGAATTGTATATCCGCAGGCGCAGTCTGGCATTTTGGGTAAGCAACCGAGGGTTTCTTAATGGCACTGTGCTGTGTTAGCTTGGTATCACGTGACGGACCAGACTTCAAAAGCCAGTCAAACAATCGATGAAGCAGCGCGTTCGCATGTGCAGCTTGAGGAACACACGTATACCCAGTGTGATTCTCTGGCTTGCATGGCTATTTGGAACAGGTCATACAGCTTATGTCCAGGTACTGCCAGCACGTAAAATACTGTATAAAAATGTTGACAATACCATTAGCGTTTGTGTTCGAATGCGACCTAGAAGCGATTGTCAAAGCGGTCATAATGCACATTGTACTTTCAAGTCTCTGTTGCCCGATGTTCGAATACATCGCAACTTTCACGAAAATCTTCCACTTCACGAATTCGAACCAGGTGTCTACAAGATTGAATGTGAAGTGGATGGTTCGGTTAGAACAAGAACTGGCAAGCGTGTACTTTTGCTTCAAAATAATGTGACATACCTTGATTGTGCCTCTCTGCAAAGGACTGTTCAATATGTTGCAAATTGGTTCGTTGCCCGTGCGTGTTGCAGACGTCTCCCTGTCAAAACAGAATGGCTCCGAGCACTCGGGTCAGAGCGGAGCTTGCATTGTGAACCAGTAGATTGTACTACTGACTCACGAGAGATTTCTGTGAAAGCCGGATTACTTTTTACAAATAAGAAACTGGAAGCTCTTCCCAGGAAGATTACCGTTCATTGTGAAGATGGCTTCGAACAACACATTCACCTGTACGGTAAGCACCAGCAATTGTTTGTTAAACACTCATCTCGGCAGATTGAGTTTGATCCAAGCGTAAATTCAAAACAAGGGACGATTCCGTTAACTTAAAAAGTTCTCTTAGTTTTCCGTTGCAGAGAGAGAATTTGGTCAGTTGAGAGGATATCCAGAGGATATCCTTGGCTTCTAAAGACCTGTCCCCAATTTTAAATACCACTAAGTATAGCAAGATCACCGATAAGCTCCAGTATTCGTTAGCCGTAAAATTCAAACAGTTCAATGGGAATTTTTGCATGTACTTGATTCGCGACCTTCAAAGACCTTGAAAACTTTACGGTGAATATCAGCACTTGAAAATACTCAATTTACTCGAAAATCTGCAAACGTATGCACTTGAATGAATGGTCGATAATGTGAATCTGTGTTATTATCTTTAAGTACACAAACGGAAACATGCTTGGAATCACGTGGTCCATAATCGGACCTTTGGCAACTGGTCGTTTATTGAATAATCCTATTTAAGTGCATTTGCAGGTTAATCGATCAGTTACCATCAGCGTCCAGATGGTGCAGTCGGCAAAGCACGAATTGACAACACGAGCCAACGCAAATCGATTATTTGTTGTTTATCCTATAGAGTGGTAATTCACCCACCCAGTCATCATTGTGATTTTACAGTCTTCACCGAACGGCTGCGTGCTGCCCCTACATTTTATCTCATGGTTTCGTGGTACGTATTCAGTGTACTAACATTTTATCCGTGAACAGGTATGTGTTCGAACAAACCACACCAGTGGTGGAAAGCGCACCTGCATCCCTCAAGTTGACTTGTTTCTATCGTCATCAGTCCTGGAGACTGTAGACCAACAGATCGCTTATGACAGACCCTCCCAATATAAGATCGCGTGAGGGAGATGGTTTAGGTAACGGCGTAAACAAAAGCTAGCCTCCATAGGATGTGCACATATCATTACAGCAGGTTGTTTTGGTACAAGCGTAGAACCTCTAAAGAGAGACAGCTCCGCGGCGGAGGACTCCCCTTCTTACACCAGTACACCACCAGCGCGTGCTGAATGTCTTCATGTCTGAACTGGCAAAGATGTTCATGCTGGACTGATGTGATTGATAGGTCCGACGCCCCGAAAGACGACCCAGGCAGGTGGCGCCACTGACGCTTGAATCCCGCTAGACAATTTTTGATTAGTTGTACGCCGTAACGGGGTTTGTAGAATCAAAGTTGATACTCGAGTCCAGTGCTTCCCTTCCTCTTAGGTGTGAACTCATAAGAGTAATTGCCCTAGGGCAGGAGGACGACTGTTCCAACGAGAATGATTTGAGTAAGGTGATCGTGTTTGTTATACACTCATTTGTAAATCATTTGGTTTTCACGGGGGACTCACCTGGAAGCTAGCTGAATCTCTCGCCTTCGATATTTCTTAGCAAATGAGTGTGCCTGGCTAATTTCGTGCAATTTGGGTTCAAGTAGGGCATAAGGTTGACGGAAGCTCTGGGATTGCGCCTACCTGATGATCCCCAAGAAGGGCGAAATCGGTCGTCAGCTGTCGAAGAGTATTCAGCAACATTATGAGTAGTATATCACATCCTAAGTGATGGTTTGCTACGTATACATGGACCACCCACATAACTACCATGTGACTGGCCTAGTGCTGTACTCGTAACTGGTGTACCATGTATGACTTCAACATAATCTGACGTGGGTTACCCAATTTCTTTTAAAAGTTCTGATCAACTACTGGGTATGAGTGCACTCGTCTTTGGAAACCAAACAAACGCGAGGTACAGAATAGTGGTATCATACAAAAGAGCTTCGGATGGAGTCTTCTTAAATCTATCAAATCTCCCGTTGACAGAAACTTAGTTTGCAAAGGATTGTATTTCGCCAACAAGATGACTTGTTGGAAGGTTAACCGTCTGCCATACTGTTCCTAATAGTCAGAGGTTTACAGCAAGGGGACCAAAACACAGGTTGCGTCCAATTTCCGACAGTCGATATGTATTTTTGTGAACGGTAATCAGCATTTTATCAAACTGAACCAATTGAGACCCCTGTCTAAACGCGTCGTCGCTCTTTCAGGGAGCCAGAAAACAAGCGCGCGTTCTTTCTTCAGCAGAACTTTATTATCATAAAATCCTCGTATAGGATGAACGTTACCTGGACTCGAGGGTTTTTGAAGCTACATTTACTGAATATGGAACAGCTTGCCTTAACAGACGCAAACAGGCTTTGCCATGGACTTCTCGTACTGGCCAACCTTTCCAGACAGAAAATGACGTCTGACCACAAAGAAGAATGAATACAGGCAATAAGATCCAGGCATATGATAATTTATAACCAGTCCATGTCTACACAATTAGAATACATCATCATTTGTCCAAATTACATCGTAATAAATCCGTTTCAATGGGTATTCACCATTCAACTGCTCATTTGAAGACGCCAAAGTTTTGTGAACTTGGATATCTCACGGTTTTTCAGAGATCATTGAAGAGTGCATTGGTCAGCTGGTGGGATTGCTAGTAGTGGCGGTGCACCTTTTTTGTGTGTGTTGTTTTAGTAGTAGGTTACAGCCACACGTTCATCTGAAATTCAGTCGAAGGATACTGAAAACCCACAGTGACGGAAGGGGCTATACTTGGAAGGGTACCTACCATATCTTATCGTTTCGAGGGTGTTTCAAACCAGTTTATCGAAGCCTAATCTGGTTACCGAAAGGACAATTCCACTTTTCAAGGACCATAACTTGTGTGGGACATATATATATATATCATTATAACGAAGGCCAGTCCTGCGATCTTATTTTTCCGAAGCACTAATTATGATGATATTTGACGAAATTTAAAAGGAAACTATGGAGATCACGGACACCTACACAGACAGTTCGTTCTGAAGAGACCATCCTCAGAAGAGATTCGACCGTAGGAATAGGAAATTTTTAGTCAGTTTCCCGAGGCGCCCATATATCTTCGAATCGGAGAGATGACCCAACAACATAACAGCTTAAAGCCCTTCCCGGTCATCGCCTACTGAAGATAGTTAAAAAGCCGTCTAGTTTTTTCAACGAGCGCCCAGTTTTGCTTGTTTTTTCTTACGGATTCAAGTGCAAACCCAACCAAACACAATAGAATCTTCCAAAGGAAGAAATCCAACAGGTAAGTGACATTTTTGCCTCAACAAGTGAAATAATTCGAATTGGAGGGGTTCATACTGGAATATTACCATATTTCCATGTTGCTGTGTGGTTCGGTTTTTCCTTAGGTTCTTGGTATCCTTATCCTCATGCTCTCTCAGTTATTTGGCACTTCATCATCCCGACGTTGACAGTATTTACTTCAAAAATCTCTTAGATATAGTGTACATGCGTCGTTCACCCTTTCCTCAGGCTTTTCACACTTACTGCCACCCCAGTGTGCATTGTTGTCGTATTGTTTGTCACGTTTTCAAAAAATGAAGACAGTCACGAGAACATGAGTTCGAATATCGATCAATTCAACTAAATTCCTGAAAAGCCTACTGTTAACATAAGTTACTGGCTAAATGCATTAATCGCCCAATTCGTGGATCCAGAAATTAATCTGCATTTATTACACATAGCATTTTCTTTGTGAGGTAAAACAGGTTTCTAGAAACAACAAATCTACGTTCCCAACTCTTAGGTCCCATGTCAATTTCAAGAGACGGTGATAGGAAAGACTTTTTGTTTCAGAAATAATCGCCCCGTAAAGTATTTTTTATTCCGCGAAGGAGACAAATAACAGTGAAGTTAACCCGGAGAAATTGCCAGCAGTTTCTATTGAAAACCTGTGCTGACTGTGTATCTGGGCGACATCGCAATCCGCGCCACAATTAACCGAACCTTCTAGAAAACAACTGGCGTTTGATGGGTGTAAGGGCTTGCATTGAACTTGCCCCATGAATCCACGGATTAGGGATTGAGTCGAAAACACGGCAATATTTTGACAAAACTTGTGAAACGCGATTCAAATTTAGAAGAAGTTTGGGACCGATTGAGAAGTCATCGTATCAGAAGGGCTTGGTAAATAATCGATAGTTTTAACTGGGTAACGTTTCGCTTTTGACAGAAAAGCGACATCCGGCCAATTAAGCAGGTCATCAATTTGACCAGGTTCTAAGGCATACGGATAATCAATCAGTAAGACCTCTTCAGATTAGCACACTAGATCAGTGTTGAGTGTTAATTAAAGGTCTGTTAGTGTGGTTGCCCAAATCCTCCGGTTGGTGGTTTGGGGAATTTCAAATTACTTTTGATCCAGTTTAGTTCCTTAATCTTCCACTTTAAGGTGCTTTAATTGATTATTCACCTTGGGTGCCACTGGTAGATTTCGCTGGTCTGTGCGGTCTTGTGAGTTTTACGGCACTGTTATTTTAGGGGGGGATCTAAGCTACTAGTGTTGACTCCTCCTTCTGACAACCGCTCACCAAAACGTGTCTGCTCGGCTGACCCCAAGGCCGTTCTCGATAAGCTTGCCAGTTCTACGCCTTCCATTCTCTTTATACTGGACTGCTTGGCGATTTCTATCAATTGGGCGACAAGTATCGGTGACGTTGTCTATCATCGTTGTCTTCGTCTCAAGACCTCGACATTTTCTAAATATGTTTTGTGTCCGGTGTCAAGCACAGTCTCCGCCACCACCTAGTCTTTCAGTAACGCTTGATATTCATCTGCGTTCCTCAATGGCCTGGTTATTTTCTTCCTGTGCTCGCCGATTCTGGAGTGAAGGTCTCTGGCCATCTCTCCTATATAGACCTTAGTGCAGTCGTTACACTTAGTTTTGTAGACACAGTCTCTGATTCTGTTCGCCGGGAGGCTCGGCATCAGTGAAGAGCGCAGTGATTCTATTCTGGAAAGCTACTCCTATATTAGCCGTGTTTAGAATCCTTCGAATAACCTTCGTGTCCCTGTGTTATATGGAATAAAAACAGTCCATATCCATTCCCTGTTGGGTTCCGCCACCGGTACCAACACCCTTCGCAGTCTACGCCTAATCAAACAAGCTGGATATTCATTAACCCGAAATTAGTTCTTTACTTTGATTTGAGGGGTTGTACGATCAAAATCTGTGGACAGATCCCTTACATGCCTAGATATTGATGATGCATCACTAGCCAATACCGACTTCGGATGGGCAGACGAGTTGCTCAAAATTACCTCAGTCTCAATTGGCTACTCGTACATTTTGGTTTCCTCCGCCCCAATGTGTCATGCAGTATAACAAGGCCAGTGTATCCGAAGCTGACTCTAAACTTGATGTGTGGAAGCATGTCATTCAGATAGTTGCAAAACTTAGTGACCTTGTCTCGTTCCATCAAGACGAAAGTGTCATCAATATAACGGTCGAATATCTTGGGTGAGTACGGGAATCCGACTAGAGCTTTCTGTCCAAAATCTTCCCTAAGAATATTTTCCAAAACCGGGTATATTAGAGATCACATTGCTAGTGTTTATTTTTGAGTGTAAACCACGGAGTCAAAAATTTACAAATTTTGGTTTTACATCAACCGACACCTCAAGATATCCGATAGCTTTTGTTCTACTATCTTTCGTCCCCCATGGAGCAAATGGACGAGAAGTGGTTGATGAATATTACCATTACACAAGTGCGAGCATTCGCCCTATTCGTTTTAATCAAAATTTCTCCAGTTGTCAACTTGCGCCGCGGCTTGCATTTCAAAGAGGACTAGTCAAATCTCTTTACGGTGCAACACACGACCTATTCGTCTCATTGATTGACAAGCCACCCGGTCTGGCTGGACAAACGTCACTCTCAAGGTAATCCCAATGAAAATTGCTGAACGGATTTAGGTGATATAAATCTAGGAGTCAGGTTCTCCTTTTCGGATCCAACGCGCAGGGAATTGTTTATTGATGAAGTCGCGAGTGCAAAGAATATCAAGTACAGGAGCTTCAGAAAACCACAAAGTTGTCAACGCTCACTTTGTGAATGTAAACGCAGAAACTTTTTTTAGAAACTGTGGGTAAGAGAAGGCTAGAGTTATTTAAACATTGTGGTCAATATTTGCTTGCCTTTTAAGTCACTGTAGATCGACTACATGCATAGCTGATATTCCAGTTCAATATGCGGATGGTCTTGTTGCGTCGATCGGCCTTGGTTATGTTTTGCACAGGTGCGTGGAGTTAGCTTAATTTGGCTGAGCTAATATCAATTCTTAACATTCACGTCATTTGCGACTCGTATGCGAAGCGCCATCTGATATTCTTGGTCGCCACTGCTTAGTTTCTGTATTCGTTTGGCTTACACTAGTTATAACTGCCTCCTCAGTACCATTCTGTCTGATGTAGTTCGGGCAATACACAGGATACCACGTAACGCAACACTTTCAGTGACAGGATATTTCCTGTTTCTAATACATTCCTTCATGCAAACCGTGAAATTATTAGTCACTGAAACTTATGAGTGTCCAGAATAACTGCAATATTCCGGGCACTCGTGTCTGGAACCAGATTCTGCGTTGCGTCCGAGGCCAAGTTGCAATCCAACGGCTCGATCCCCCTACTGTGTGCCCACAAGCAGGTATAGGCGCAATGTCTTCCATTCGTAAGCCTGGACAGCGGTCATCTGTAATAATCATTTGACAAAGACTGTTCCGGCATTAGCCCCCTCTCAAAGTACAACCCGATATCGGTCCTTATTTTAGCTGATGGAGAATCCGAGTTTCTTCCCACTACCATGTTGTTGGACTTGTCTACATTAGAGATCCCTCAGGAAGACATGAATTTGAGGGAAAATAAAAGAGTTCGCACAGCCGGTTGCCATCTTGATGTGAAATTTGACCTTCGCAGATTAGACCGATGATTAATTTGCGATATGGTCAGTGTAAACAGTACTTCTGAAGCCTGCAGTTACTCATTGATTTGAGATGAAAAAATCGTTCCAGCAAACTGGAAAATAAGGCGGATGGATTGGAAACCACACATTCAGAGGCATATCCACGCGTCTGAAAATCAGCGAAGATCGAAAATAATCACCGACATAAAACTTCCTGTCAGATCGTTAGACGTAACTCTGTACTATTCTTTCGTTGGTTGACTTACCACTGATGAACGTAAGAAATTCCGATTACCATTAACCGAGGGCTTTTACCACAACGCCTCTGAATATAAGTGATCTCTTGAAAAGGACTGAACTTCCTTGAAGGCTTTGTGGAAGGCAAAAATGAACACGCTTTAACTGCCAGCAAGAGACTAGATTTTCATTTGTGTTATATCTGCTGATTCACCAATCTGCTGTATCTGCTGCTGACCCCGCTCCAGTGCCTTGTGCCGGAGAAAAAGACAGAAGGGAACACAACAGCTATATTCCGAACAAGCGAGTGCGAGAGCGTGAGCGCTTGCGAGTGCGAAACTACAACGGCCTCAGGCTATTTATTGTCTGAACTCTGTCCAACGCTGACGCACACTGTCTGGCTTTTGTATGAGGCTGTGACGCGCTGCATATTGCGGGGGAGTTGTCTGACCTTGATCAACGCTGATTCGCGCTATCTGGGTTTGGGACTAGGCTGTCACGCGCTGCGTATTGAGGTGGCATTAACTGTCCAGTCAGCATCTAGCGGAGTTGAGGGTCTCAGTAGATTTCGACCATTCAGTGGTTGCTTTCAGGAATCTGACCTTCCTGCTAATTTGTAACAAAGTTGTCAAGGACACGAGATCCTATAGAATAAGGCTGTTCATTCTGAAGGAAATTCATGATCTCTGATTAATATCTCTTTTAGGCAGAATCGGATTTTGGCCATCCCAAAGTACGGTCTTCATACCCAAGGGTGACTGCATTCGTAATATTATTAATCCGGAATAAGACAGCATAAAACCAAAAGGCAAATGGTCTTACTTCGAAATTCCCTTATTTTCCCGAATGCATTTATCTACGGCAAACCAAACGAAGATGTCTTCGAGTAACACTAAGTCATCGATCACTGTCAGTTCCCACCGGTCTTCTGAATTCGTGAATGGTGCTATCTAAGTAGAACGCAGTGAGCACAAAAACTTCTTATGAGGGACATGCATCCAATGCAGAAGTGTAATCGGGCTGCAACGTTTTCGTGGTTTGTCGAGTTGACCTTCTACAATCTCTAATAGAAACATCTGCGGTTGGGGTCCTCAGTTATTCATTCGCACTTAGACATAAGGTGACCACTAATAATAATAATGTCAACATCAATCTGTGCAATCTGAATTAAATCAGCTGCTCATATTTTGCGGCAGTCGCTCTCTTAAAAAAATTTAAAATATGTCCACAGATTGATCCACAAACATCTTCCTCTCAATCATAACTGAAAGCAAGTGCGCTGAGGTCAGCAAACACGGTTTGGGAATCAGACAACGTGCATCCATTCTGTGCAAATTCACCAGCCATTTGTCACGCAGCAAAGTCAGGTCGATTCGAAATACAGTAACGTAAATCTTCATGAACCCTCGAATGAAGTTCGGGCACACAAAAACCTTTCACGTTCCTCGGATGAGAAAGCACCACTCACGAATACAAAGACACCGCAAATTCTCAGTTTCCCAACCGGGGAATTTTATCGACCCAATAAAACCTACCGAGAAGTTTCAGTTAATTTTTTATTGTAAATACATCCATCAATCAAAGTATAGTGACTATGAATACAAGCTATTCGTCCCGTTGTTTTCTTATTATTCTTACTCTATTTTTATATCAACTGGCTTGTGCAAACCATCTTTTTAAAATCCTTACGTGTAATAAGTTTTATGAGAAACAGCCCTTCCTTTATTTTGGCGAGATTCGTGTATGTAGTGATATAGTTTCTGTGGGAAATGTTCATCCGAGACCGACGTAATCGATCTATGAGCAACGAATGACAAATTCTGTTTCTTAAGCTACGCTGGTGCAACACAGCGCGACGTTTGGACGCAGAGGCATGCTAATTGAATTCCGTAACGTTATTCGTTAATTACCTCCCAAGAGGCTGTTATTCATTGTCTCATCCATATGGACGGCGGGCTCATAATTTACGGACACGATAAGACTGTCACTGAAAAACAGCGTGCTAACCCCATACGCCAATTGTCTGTCTCAGAGAGCACGGTTCATCGCAGGAGGTCTTTTGCAGTATTGAAATTCAGTAGAGTCTAAACGGTATATCCAGAAGTTAGTGTCACAAGACGGTTTGTGCGTAGCACTGTCTTTTCGTCTAGCAAAGTTTGAAACTGCTGTCACGCAAATGTCTTTCTTGAAATCAGATCCCAACCCAAAGTATTTGAACGAAATCTGGTGAAATTGATGGGGCCGAATTGTCTCACAGTTATCAGGTACACATGTTTTCATGATCGTGTCCTCAGGCCAGCGCAGATCCAGCGGTCAAAATCATGGTGATGGTTGAAATGAACGTTTAGCATCGATTTGGTGACTGAAACAAAACAGAGAGTGTGGGCAAATAACTGGTGAAAAAAATACTTTCTTCTTTTTGGGCCCAGTGGTCTGAATTTGTTCTAATTGACTATTATTCCCGCATGAGAGTGGCCCGCCAAGTTGCCAAGTTGCTTCATCGCGCACCATCATTTTCCGCATTTCAAAGGTAAAGAAAAGCGCATACAAACACGCCAATGGTTGGGGACACCAACTTATACTTAGAGTTGAAATCGAGCTGAATTTTTGTGGTAAACCATAGTTGTTAACGGTGCTGGGAAAGTTTATCATAATATCGAAGTATATATCGATTGACTGTCTGGCGACGGGTGTCTTTGCCGACCCAAATAAATTGGTTTCTTTGCAATGGTTTCTGGGGACGGTTAACTGGCCCTGTTCTCATAGTATTAGATATTTACCTGGATAACCGTCCTCTTTCAGCGCGTTAGAGCTTTTCTTCGGTTAATCAGAACAAATCCTTTTAGCTCGTTCGTTAAACCTGAAATAACCATATAATTTACATGGCGGCAAATGTTTTTGGGAATACAGATGGAGATATTCTCGAGAACTGGTTGGGTAAATCCACTCAACTTGTGCGTCTTAACATTGTCTCTCTTTCCAAGAACCATGGACGGTATAGAGAGTTGACAAATAACTATGTGGTTCACTGATCCCCGATCAAGTTCATTCAGTTAAGCATTGTCTGTCCGCGTTTCGATCGTCACCACTATGCTGCACATCCTACAATTCTGGGTCTACGATAAAAATCGACCGGTTCCCAGTTATCCGTACTTCACGTGACCTAGTAAAATTTTTGTCAGCCCTTAAAGGAGCGGATTGTACATAGTCGATCGAAAAATACTTTTGTGATGTGTTACTCGCTGTGCCCCAAAGATCCCTCAAACTTTTGGAAAATTTTGTAACCTGGTGGGCTCTCAACTAGGGTAGATGTACAGGAATGAAAAACTGAAAATCACGTCGCTCCTAAACGTGGCGAATTTCTATAAGTAGCATTTAACATTTACTGCGTAGGTTCTCTAAATCGTCAAGGTTTATTTCGGACTTATTTTTCGCTAAAAAGTTGTAGTCAGTTCCTGCAAACATCAGGTCAGTTATCCTGCCTTACAGGTGCTCGTCAGTATGAATCACATAAACCTTTTCCATAGGAGCTCTCACTCAGGACATAGAATTGCCTGCTCACTTTTATCTGCTTCCACTGATATTTCGCCTAAAAGCATGGGACTTTATTCTTTTTGCTGAAAGATTTAGATGAGCGTTCGCCAATGAGTGCCGTGCACGAAGGTACAATGGAGGTGCGATCACTCCAGTGGACAAATTTCAGGTCGACTGATGTGCAGATGTTTGTAACGCACGCATTCGTGTTTTGTACTTCTACAGTCAACCTATCATGAGCTGTCGGATTGTTAGGCCTACTGGTTATTCAAGTTCACAATTCGACGAATTGTCAAAACAGTGAAGTCTCGTTTTCAGACAGAATAGTGACGATGACTTTCAAACTGAACGCTTGTTGAAATTATAGTCTTAAACAACCCAGCTGCAGCTGAATACTGACGTCGGTGAGACTTTAAGTGATGTCCTGATTTTCCAGTGTTTAACCTATTTTATACGTCTCATATAGTCTTGAATATAGGCTGGTCAGGCTGGTCTGTTCGTCGGACTCGGGAGTCTTTTTGTATATAATTTTCACTGCAGGCAAGTCACTTTGGTGTCTCTGAACGGATTTCCGTTTTGATATCTCTGATCGAATTGATATTCGGTGCGTATGCGTATGCACCTCGATCTCAATCTCCATAGTGGGTGAGGCTAGAGTGTTACAGTCAACCCTCCGTCATCTTGGACTCTGATTTACAAGGTCTTATGTTGCCAGCTTTTCTTTCGTAATCACTAGTTCAGCACGGTATGCGTAGCCATCGGCTTACCACGTATAACAATCATATAGTTGGTGCACTCGTACCTAGTCAGCCCAGTACGGCGACGGCTATAAAACCTAGAGACAAGAGGGCATACTACCACCATCACACTTAACAATGCAAGTGGCTGGGTGCACTTTGTTTCCCACCTCATTGGCTCGGTATCTAGGCTCGAAACGAGTTTCGCTGGTACACTGCAGTTAGGCGGCACGACAAAAAGTACAATGGGCTAAAACGTGTGATGGGTTTCAAGGTTTCAGTCCAAAAGTCTGGTGTGAGAGGATCACGGACACCATTCATCCAAATAGTTAATCAAAGTTATGATCATGTATATGCTCCGATCTCCTTACGAACGCGCAAATCAGTTTTATGTTTTAGTCTTAAAGAACTATGTGCATTTTTTGATGATGAGCGGAACCGTAAATCTGGAGGTCCTGTGGACATGGTTTGCCAATTCAAATTTCGGCTTCAATAGCTCTTCATTCAAGCAAACTATCTTCCTGCTCCGTCACAGATTCCCCTCCTGTGACCTTCAGTCGATACTTCTCAGCTTTCATCCTTTCCAGTCTAGCAGTTCCATTACCGTGCCCAAATGTACCCAGAACCCACCGCTTGCTAGTCGAGACATGACTTTCATGTAATTTCGACGCTGTCGTCGAATTAATTGGTCAGATACCAGGTAAAAGAATGGAAATACCTGCTCCACTTGTTGCACAAAGCGGTCGGCGAGTGGGCGTTTGAATGAACCTCCAATAATACTAAGTTCCTAGACTATTATCAGAGGCACGGTACCTTAGTTGGAGCATCCGCAACCGTTTCTGTCTGAGGTCGCTTGAGTTCACACGACTGTGCAGAATGCACTTTAACACTCCAATCTTCATGTCAGTCATCTGCACCTTTTATGTGTTACGTAAAGCAACATCATTACTATATCGCTATCTATTCCCGAACGGGTCCCGGTGAACAGGCTAGGAAATCAGCCTTGTTAGTCTTTCATACAACAGCGACGATTCTAATGACCGGCCGATACAGGGTTTCGTTTGGCTACTCCGGTGATCTGCTATGGTTTTCAATCGATAATGGATTTCTGAGGTCAGCTGCGACGAATGCCTTTGTTCTGAAGATATTTGCATTTACACAGCTGATGTGATACGTCCAGACTATGTAGAATAATGGTGACAGTATCAGATAGTATACTTGTGATGTTTTTACCTCAAAATGCCGGGTGATAAGCCCGTGAAACCTCCTTCTGTGTTTAGGTGGTCGGGTTTGAACCCCTGTTTTATTCCCTCGTAGGAGGAAATCGATAAAATTGTACACGTAATTAAATTATTTCCTCTGAGTCAGTGAAGTTGCCCTGGATACTTTGCTGTGTTCGAAATTTATGCTGAATTGGCCTGATAGGAACAGAGGGTATGCCTTTTCCCCTGAGGTCTAGAGTTAAACGGATTCTAGATCAAGCGAAGCAGACTAGTATTCCGCCATAATATAAAGAGTGTGGTAGTTTTAGGAGTGATCACTGAGGGCGCTCTGCATCAGAAGATAGTTTTCAAATGAGGTCAGAAACCATAATGGAATGATGGTCGTGTACGTCCGTCCAGTGGTTAGTCGATTCCTGTTTTATGGTATAAGCAGTATCTGTCCTGCCGACCGATTCATACGTTTGAGCTACGTTCGGGCGACTTTTGGATACATCTGTTCCGTTAAAACTACTTGGGATATCAAATTCCCTCATTGATGTTTGACGAAACAATGACTTGTTAGTGCTTTTGTGTATGGGAAACTCGAGTCGTCTTGAACCAGAGAAGAATTCGTTGAAAAATTATTCTTTTCTAACGACTTTGTTTTTGAGTCAGCATGAATTTTTTTATCTACCTAAAAATGCAATAAATGTTGTCGGACTAATGGTGTCATTGAAAATACAGACTCCTTCGTAAATTCGATCCACAGGGAGTTGCTTTGCTGCCAGTTGTCCGCAGTTGCAACAGAAATGTATACAATGTGGGGAAGTCAAACCTGAGCAGAAGTCTTCAAGTTTTCATACATTCCACCGATCGTAAGGGCTTGACATGACCGGGTCACATCTGTCTCTACTGGGTAGTGTATGTCGCCACATTTACCGGGTAAATACCTTGAGCCGTTTGTCTGTCTCTACTGGGTAGTGTATGTCGCCAAATTTACCGGGTAAATACCTTGACCGTTTCCATCCTACAGAGTAGCCGGATTACTCCACTAGTTTTGTGCTATCATTTCCCGAGATATCAAACTGAATTCCATTGTTCAACGAATACCGACTAACAGGCTTGCAGCTGGCGAATAGTCGAACCCACAAAGTCGTCAAGGCACATCCGCCTAATAGACACACCAGTTAAGGTGAGCAAGCGACGCTTCCGAAATGCATCTAGCCCAGCATTCCCTAATCTACGGCACACGGCCCCTTAGAATCAATGTTCGATTCTCATAGGAAATTTTTACTCCTAAACGCTTGCGCTTGAATAGCTGAATTCGTTCTTCCGCATTTTGTTACGTCCATAGGTTTCCCACTTTTTCTCTGTGCACCTAAACACATCTGAACAGGCGAACTTGTTCACGCCTGAGGGATATAATTAGTTTGCTTGAATTCTACAAGTTCCTTAAGCACTATCAACCAACTCCAACTTGGAGCAACTAAGTACACCCCGGCTTTTGTGTCAAGAGCGAAATGTTACTCACCAAACTTCTCTGATGAAAAAAGTTCACATTGCTTCGAAAAGCCCACGTGGTGACCAGACGAATGAATAATATTATCAAGAGGGCATTATCCTGGTCTAAAATGCCGCGGATTCAATTAGAATCGCATTTTGCCAATGCCATAAATCAAACTCCCGCATTCAGTTTACAATAGACCTTTTGCCGATTTATTTGCCACAAAATACTAGACGAACTGTTTGATGTTAACGGAGCGATTGGTGGAAGGTTTGACCACAGATCGCATCCATCATTTCATTTGCATATTTGGATTCCCACTCAATGCTCAAAGTTTCAACCTCAGAACCCGAATTCCTATTATCAGTTCAAACCAGGTCAAGTTTGGAAAATACTTATGCACCCGAAATGAAATTTCAGCGCGCAAACTTACAGCAGTTTCAGTATATACGGGTATCAGTAAAGAGCAAAGAAAATACAGGCATTCATTGCTTCGTATCGTTCAATCAGTTTAATCTGCTCCTTGAGAAAAGTTTCTGAGACCGTACTATGTCCTAGTGCTCTTGAGCAGAATGGAAATGCAGCCGGAGAACAGTAACTGCAAGAACCCCTAAAGGAGCAGAAAACATGCGGTTATGATGTGATGTAAGATGCCAGTAGGTGCATTCTAATAAACTTAGACTCAAAATTAAGAGCCAGTCTGATGCTGAGTGACGGGGCTGGTCCCATGATGTTAACCATAATAAACTCGGGAATACACGTCTGACTAACTAGGTGGAGATAAGCTATTTAGCAAGTCGTTGTTAAGACTGTATCGAATGAGAGATAACCACATTTCCACATGCCTCAAGACAGCTCTGTGAGTATCGTTAGTTCTGTCTGCAGGTCTACCTACCGGCAAACCATGCCACCTCACCAGTATACTTGTATGTGTAATATAATACCAAATTACCAAGAACAAGACAGAAAAGATAGCCGCTCTAGGTACGTTTTTGTGGCGAACATGATGTAATCTTTTGGCTGCAAACGCCTAAAAATTTGGCTGTTTTTCCGAAGGAACGACTTTAACATCAAAGCGGGATAGAAGATGTAACAAAATCTCTGTTGCTTTGATGCCCAAGGAACTCTTAGGTCCTGGAGGGAGATCCTAACCTACGCCTCAGTATGAATAAGGGATGAAGAGAACACGGATACTGAGTAGGTGTTAACATGCGATCGCTGACAGGAATTGTAACAGAAAGCTACAGCTAACAAAGTACTACTCCATTTTAAAGTGATGTCTCAAGCGATTCTGAAAGTTCAGACGTAATGACAGAAATGCAACTTCGACTAAACTTTATTAGGTAAGGGAGTACCCTTCCGGTTCTGTAACAGTTGACACTGGTTCCAGCAGTGAAGCTCGGGCTGAACAGATTGATTCTCTAAGATCATCGGTGCATAGATTCAGCAAAAGTATATTAAAACTCTTGTAGTCCTGAGTTGGATCACTCTGTTGTACACAACACTTGTAGTGTTGACAGTGTGGATAAACTTTTCGAGGAGAGAGGAGACAAATGTCGTGGCTGCCTGTACTGATCAACAACAACAACTAACTACCACTAGCCACTTCAACCTCCTCTACACGTTGTAACAATTATCGTTGTCATTTGTATTTGGACATATATTCATTTTGATAAATACACTCATTTGCAAATCAATTTGGAACCCAGCTGCATCCCTTGTTTGTGATGTTTCCAGGCAACTGAATTTGCTGCATCAGGCCACCTCATGTTCCTGTTGCTACGATATTCAAGATATCGCGATACATGCATATACCTAATGCACTACTCATAAGATTGCTGAAAATGCTTCGACACTTGACGACCTGTTTCTCCCTTCTTGGGGCTCATCCGGTAAGCGCAGTCCCAGAGTTTCCAGCAGCCTTATGTTCTACTTGAACCCAAATTGGATTGCTTTCGATAAGTACAACCATTTGCAAATCAATTTGGTTTTGCGAGAGACGCACCCGGAACCCACCTGAAACTCTCGTTTGTGATATTTCATTTTGCTTGGTTGCCATCTTTCAGTCTAGTTCAGTATCTTCTTATCTGCCGTATGACTCCATTTCTGTTAAGATTTAGCCCTCATCCTTCGAAATTCTTCGGAACGCATGTCTATCAATACCATACAGTTGTCCTTTAGAGGACATCACAAACTAAAACGGTCAAATGTCCCGACATATCGAAGGGATATAGCCAAAGAAGAGAGACATCGGTGGCCGAATGCCCATCCATCAGCTGGTAAGGCCTTCTTTACAAAAATAGATTTTGTCACTAAGTGCATCTTTGGAGAGACGACTAATTTGCAAAGACTGGGGCTAGTCTGTATATGAAAAAAACTGAAAGCTTAAAAAACAGAGAAAGTTTGAGAAACAACTCCCGTTGAGAAGTATGTATACATAGATGTTTCGGCTTCATTGTACCTCATGCCGGCTCATACTTCAAAATTGCTTAGGTCAGATAATGAGTTGGTTTCCATCATTGTCTTCGTAAAATGATGACATGTTCCATCAGAATAGCCAGGTATTTCAAAGAAAAAGCGAACCGAGGTTGAGTACTCATGCCCACCTTGATCGTCGATTTGTTAGAAGACAACTACATTCATGAGTGAGGTCTAAGAAGGATTTATAGGGGGATTCTGTTGGAGAACAGCAGATATTCTGTTCTCATATATCAGAACAGTAACGCTAATTTGCACCAGGTGGTCCTGAGGAACGACGCTCCATCTTCGACAGATCAGCTGTTCACAGTTGCACCAGGTGGTCCTGAGGAACGACGCTCCCCCTTCGACAGATCAGCTGTTCACAGTCCATAGGTTACACTGGTTGAGATGTGCACACCAAAATCCAGAGGACCGTTTGCCTCATAAAGCCCCGTGCACCCAGTTATGTCTTGGTTGAAGACTACCCACCGGGTGAAACATGAAAGTTCTTACCAGTCAACTCAGTCGCGCTGGTGGCTGCTTTCTTCCGGCACCAGAAAACCAATGGTTAGGGTCCCTGTTAGATAGTGCCATGCAAGCAGCCGGTGACCAACCTGCATCAAGGCTATTGCTGCCTGCCATATCGCACAGACAAGACAATTCAAAGTCGGTGAACTGACTGGGCCATCCCATCAGACGCGTGGTTGTCATCCGGTTGTTCTCCTTACCCTCATTGAACGAAGCTGTACTAGCAGGAAGCACTTTGCACCAATGTAAGGTCTGTAGCTGAAAAACTGAAATGAACTGAAGTGTGAGACCATTGGTTTTGCCAACATAATTAATACCGTGGTTACAAATGGAACTAAATCCGATAAAATACTACACCAGTTTTCCCAGCTTTCTGCTACATTGTGCACGCTGTATTTCTTTTCTTCTGAGAATCCACAGTGACCTAACTTGTATTCCTTATTTCACAGACCCCTTGAAACATCAGTTGGTTGTGAGGCTCCGTCCGAGTGGGCAGGTTTTATTCAAATCCGATTCTGTCAAGTTGGCGGTATGCCTTGGTTGGAACAGCACAAAAGGGTGCCTTGTGGACGTGAGTTTGAATACGTATATGAAGTGTCAGGCTATCCACTACCAGATTGAAACAGGTAGGCCGTCTGGTATCCAGTGGAACTTTGATACCTCGATGGAATTAAATGAACTGAAAGAAGGCACAATCCGAATTCAGTGCACCAGCGAAATTTTGAAGTTAAATAGGACGTTTGTGCGGTTTTTGATTAATGACGGAAGATATGAATTGCACTGTGACGCAGTTCCGGCTGTAATTATGTTGAATTCGGAAATCCATGATAAGCCTTTTTGCAAGCGCATCGCAAACGTTTCAAAGAAGTGGTCACAAGTTCTAAGCGACGCGAACCTGAAACAGTGGGTGGTAAAATGCAGGCTCAGCGCTTCGCCATCTACCGAATTCGAGAATGCCCACGATCTGTTGCGAGCCAATCCCAATGCATCTATTGGTCTTTATGAATTTTTCTGTGGCGAGCGCGAGGTCCATAAAACTCTCCTGGTTATCAGTGAGTTTTGCAATGTTAGTGCATCTAAGTATGTGAATGAAACACGTCTTCGTTTGAAGTTTAATGTAACAGCCCAGTTAGGTAATGCAGCCTACGTATAGAATAAATCCTTAAACCAAGTGATTTTCAAAAGTGGTCTCACCCCTTAATGGAACTGAGAATTTAGTCTTTGTAACGGTTCACTCCAGCCAACTGAGCCCCAAGATACAGTCATCGTCTCTCAACTTATTGTTTTCACGATTTATATGCTGAATGGGCGCCTCACTATGTGATAGTCAGTTTGGAGCGTGGTCGCTTAACGGAACTTGAGTCTTCTGTTAGTGAATGACACTTTGCCTAATGCTGCATTCCACCGGAGAGCTGAGGGAAAAACACTGGCGTGCAGGTATACACATCAGAAGAAAAGAGACTCAAGTCTAAACTAAACTGAAGTACAATGGCCATACGAACACTTGGAAACCAAAAAAACTTGCAGCAAACATTTTGTTCCAGCTTTCCTCGGACACAAAGTCTTTTCGGCAGATAGTTTCTGTCTGCTCCTTGTGAAAATCCAACACAAAAACGTTGATGAGCGACACTTCAGAAAGTCCAATGCAGTGTAGTACTTGTTCTTAGTTTCTATCCCTGTTCGAAGACCATGCAGGAGATTGTACGGCGTTGGGGAGTGTGAGGTGTAATTGTGCTGAACTTAGATTACTTAAATTTCGCAGTAGATAGAATACAAGTGGAAGAAGCACTTGGTCAGTGACCTACCTGACAAACCGAGTAGCCTCCCATTCGGCTTTTTCGAGGAGGCGATTAGCTTGACGGGACGTAATTTGTTACATGAATCAGATCAAAAGTCACCACTGACTTAGAACTTCCGGTAATAAAAATGTCTAAATCTTGGGATATATTGCAAGAAAGGGTTTTAGGGGAAGTTGTTCTCATTTCAAGAACGAACACAAGTTAGAAGTTCAGCTCATTTACATTCATTTCTCATACCGATGTTGTGCGGGCTAGGGTAACAACTTTAGCAATTGTTTCCGGACAGCACAAACTGGAAAAAGAAATCTGCCGCATCTTTTCCAACGGCATATTGAAAAATCTACAAGGGGGTTGCGATTTTACCTCATAGGAATACAATGATACATCACAAAGGAAAAACATAAGAATTTGGCTATACCAGCCTGATAAGGTAGGTTTTTACTCAAGAAGATGTGTCCTACATGAGAACTGTACCTGAAACTTCAGTAGATTTCTAGCACACTGACCTGTTGATCATTGTGATCTAAGCAGTCTATTTTTGCTAGTGACGGGTGGTTTCGATCCAACATGACCTGGAAGGAACGAATTTCTTCGACATAATGGAAAGGTTGGACGGCACGCAAAGGCTGGGAACCACAACCATAGCATTGCTGAATCTTTATTAACGATCAGAAGAAAATTTTAGTCATCCTGTAAGTGAAACAGGCTATTCCATACCGAGCGGCTGAGCAAAGGAAATATATATTTTCATTTTTAGGCACAAAAATTGGTTGGTTACTCCTTGGTGTTTTGAGAAGGTGTATGAAATTTGAACCCACTCATTGGGCAGCCGGGTCTAGATAAACCTGTCCAGTGTGTCACAGTTAGTTTACAACATGAAGCAGACTGCTTTCCAAAAGCTCACGACTTCCATTTCTTTGGAAGCTGGCATGTCGTCAACTAATAGCTGAAATGGTCGTTGTGGGATTCAGCGGTCGCCTACGAGGTTTGCCACGAGGTTTACTAGAGGCTGAGCTCTAATCATTAAAATGAACTACAGATAATTCCCTTTAATAGAATGGAATCTGGTTAAATATCTGCTTTTTTAATTGCCCAACTAATACTTTTAACTTCATATAATGTTTATATATTTAAGTGATTTCCGGCTAACAAGGAAATTATGAATACGGTTTTCTATATGAATAATAACTAAGCTGAAATTGAGTTTGAGCTCTTGAAGTCAAGTCATCTTTTGTGAGTACCTAGATTCAAGTAACCGTGTGTGCCTTGTACCTTTTTTCGTTTTTTACCCTTGCATCTGTGAATGTGGTTATTCTAATCTCACATACAGATAAAACAAGTCAACTGAAAATCTTACTGGAACCGGTGCAGTACATAATCAATAACACCCAAGACGGTGAACTAGAAGCCAAATACGAGGTGTTTGGAGAAACGGGGATAACTGCTTCCTTATTGCTGATCGCTTATCCAATTACATGTAACCTGACATATTCCACTGTTCATCAAAACTTGGTGTGGAAATTCACAAACAATATTCACTTCGATATGTTGCTTCATGGCCCGATCAAAGTGTCGTGTAGCAACAGCAAGCTAAATGTGACCGCTCGATTTTCCAGGTTTGTAGCCACCGATTTTGGCTCACCCCTTCCTTTGTGCGTGCCACCGAGAGCAGTCAAAGTGGACAAAAGCCCTCATCAGCATATCAGCTGTCGTCGGGCTCTTCTTTCCAAACCCACTGTGTTGGCCGTAGCCGGACACTCGGACAGCGTGAGCTGCGCTAACGCAAGAGGGACAACAGTCTTTGAGGATGGTCTGTTGCAGATTAACTCCACTAATCCATATTTATCATTGGAAACGATATACTGTTCTGGCTCGGTACCAAAAGACAGTCAGATACTGTTCTACGGTGAGTGGTCTCTTGATCTTTCGTAGCTCAGCGGGCTTATATTGGTTCTATCAGTTTAAGTAACTTTCAGTTGGTGCATAGAGACAAATAGGTCTCTCTCTACTCACTATGCGAGATTTGTTCGGTTCAACTGGTTGTCCTACCGATCTATTTACGGAATATACGGAACGTGGCTCTCAACCACTTTTGTAGTAGGCGTTTCTGCCAAGCGGCAGACAACATATTGTCAGTTGTGAGTTATTCTTTCTTCTGTCTGAGAATGCACTCAATCTTTTGAAATAAAGATGAGAACTAGGACAGAATGCATCTGGAAACACCAGAATGAATGAAGTGACGGGATAATGCGTAGGAAATTATTGCATCACATAAATTTACCAGGATTACCTAGCACTATGAAGTTTAATTCTCCACTGTAAAAGTAACCACTTAAAAATCTAATTTTGCACTACACTTTAATCCATTTCACACCACATAGCAAACCACAAAGTCTAAAATTCTCATCTACAGAAACTGGAGGCCGAATTTAACCAAAAAAATATCCATACAGGAAGCCAGAGTGACGGCAATCTGCCAGTGTATTGGTAGCTTGGATGCAAACAGATCAATTTTCACCTGGTTAGCAGCCAAAGTTAGAATTATGAAACTGAATATTTGGCAGTATGATGAACTTGTACACTGGTCGACTTTAGCGCAACTGCAGGCAAATTATCAAGCTCAGCAAACAGATCAACAGCTATCTGATTGACAACCAATAAAAGCATTCAAGCTTTTCAACACTTATCCTTCACTTTTCCACTTTGGGTCCCTTCTTCTCTCAATTATGTCCGATGCCCTTGGTTCTGAATCGCTTTTCTGTGACTCACTGACAAAAATACCCTCGGGCTATTGTTTGACCAGACTCAGTGCCCGCTACGTTTTGAGTAGACAAGTTTGACTAAATTCCACATTAGAATCTGTGTAGTTTATTTCCCCGAAAATGGTTGGTACGACACAGGGCCGTGGACACGGAACCAGTAACACTCAATCCAATTCAATTCAATTTATCAGAGGCGATGGTATGTTCGGTTTGTTGGGAAATTGAGTAGCTAAGCATTGAAGGTGATAGCTTTGATGCATGAGCGCCACTGACTGCGCGATTGGGCCATTTCTGCCAGTGTCGTTAACCACTGGTGATTTGAGTCCCTTGGTCCCCATTCAGGTAGGCGGCAGTTGCCCGTCCGACTAAGTTTACTGGTTAGTGCTTTCGTACTTCGTTGCCAGGTCATACACTGTCCACCTCTCGGTCGCTTCCACTCAGCACAGGGCTGGGCGAAAAGAGCTCTGCGGGGCAGACGGTCTTCTGGCATGCGGAGTACATGTCCCAACCAGCGCAACCTATGAGGCGTGAGTAATTCATCTATCGCGGAAGAGTTTCTTCTTCCTAAGACCAACTGACGTACCTCAGCATTACTAATCCGATGTTCCCACCAGACCCGAACAATGCTGCGAAAACAAACACCGACATCTTCCGTATGTCCTCTGCGCGTAGGGGCCACTTGTCTGATCCATAAAGCAGTATGGATCGAACCACCGCACTGTAAACTCTTCCTTTGACAGACAAGCTCACGTCATGTCGGCGCCACAGGTGTCGGAGGTTGGCAAGAGCTGCCCTGGCCTTTCTGATTCGAGAAATGATCTCATCTCCAGCCAGTCCACTGGAACTTATACAGCTGCCCAGGTAAACGAATTTATCTACCACGTCGATTGGCTCACCTGCAAGCATGAGGTGCGGGTTTGATCCCGCCCAGTCTTGTAGCAGCACTTTACACTTTGCGGGTGTGAAGCGCATGCCAAACCGTGCGGCAGAGTTAGTTAGGTTATTTAAGATCATTTGCATTTCGGAAGGGTCTGAACCAAGGAGAGCAATATCGTCCGCATACTCAATGTCTGCGAGGGAACGTCCCGGGAGCATTTCGACTCCCGAGGTTTCAGAGGCAGGCAGGGAAATTTCAAGCAGCAAGTCAATAACAAAGTTGAAAAGGAAAGGGGAAAGAGGACAACCAGTAACACTCCTCGGTGTAGGATCATAGTACTGCCCAAAAATGTTTTTCACGACTAACCCCACACAAAGGCATTCCCAAAACCCCGACAACAACGCGGCGAAGGTACTTCGCAGTTCACACAGTGAACTGATCATCAAATTGGTTTTGGATTCCAACCGTTAACAAACTGACTGGCTATGAATACTGATATAAATTACGTCCACTAAATGAATCATCTACATCGTGCACATATCTGTGATCGTTGAGATCTTGCGTCAGTGAATTTGGAGTTGTCCTCAGGTTGTCTGAGTTGTCTGTGCGTTCGATACAAACCCCGCTTCTTGGGCAAATACTAAAGGAGCCTAGTTTTGTTGAATAGTGTTTTTTCAGAGGACTGAGTACATTTTACCAATATATTTGATTCCGAACGTGACTATAAGCTTACAAACAGTACCTAAATCTTCGTTACCCAGAAACGTTAACCGTAGAAATCGGTCTCTAACTGTTTTGGAGCTTACTGAGGAGTAAATTAATTTACCACCATTCAGTCAGTTTATCTACCGCCAAGGCAAAAATAGTAAGCAGCCAAAAACGCCGGCCTCCCTTCGTAAATTTCGTAACTTTTTATCATGCTACTCCGTCAGGGCATTGTAAGGACGTAGCCAGTCACCTTATCTGCTGTTATGATCATTGCTTCTCCACTAAAACTGACAGATTGCCCCTACATTCATAAAGCAGCTGAAGATACCTGAAACTCTAGTGACCAAAGAGCCAAATAAAAGCAGAAAACAGTAAGCTAGACAAAAGTTCCAAAAACAGCTAATTTAACAACAGACTGGGCCATAATATTTGGAGATCTCTCCATCGACAGTAGGATAAAGTGTTGGACTATTATCAAAAGAGTCTGGATGTGGACAAATTCAGTCATGGACTTACCAGCTTGATGGGTCATTACTACTTTTGGACGTTAGTGTGACACAAATGAACAAGGATCTTCCTAATGACTAGTCCTCTACTGTTGTTTATTGACTGTAATGCAGTTATCATTGACTCATCTCATTCTAAAAAGCATCCATCTTAACGTGTCAATACACAGCGCATTTGCCCACACCAAGAGACACTTCCATAGCAGTCGCAGCGGATCGACATTTCTCAATGTCATTTTGTCAGTGCCTTGAAAGTAGGATCTCTAGATAGTCGAACCAAGCGGCTCAACCAATTAAATTCATATAGGTTGCATTCTTAGCGCCTGATAACATCCAAGTTTGAAGTGACATCTTTGTTATCTGATACAGACGAAAAGATAACTCATTTCCTTTAAAAAATGAGTGTTTGAAATTCTTCTCAGTCGACACCGCTGTTGACGGCCCTCAAACCTAATCATCGCAAGATAATTGGTACTATTAGTGAGACGGACAACTGAGCTCAACCCATTAGATAAAAAAATGTAAGAGAAAATGACCACCCAATTATTTTGAGAAAATAAACACAGTTTCAAATCCCGGCTCCTATCAGGGTCGAATACGTTCTCCCTGAAAAAGAAACACCCCAGAAAAACTATTGTACAAAAGTGACCGTTTTGGTTGGCCACCTGTTAGAGTAATAAGATTTCTCTCAGGAGAGATTCCGCAGAAGAAGCCACAGAAGGTAAGCTAGCTTTGAGAATCTTTTCGTGGGGAACACTTCTAGTACAGTTTCATCATTAATATGATATCACTCTGCGCCAAAACGTTTCGTCATCTTGAACAAAGCAACGTACAAATGTAATGGTCATAATGCGAAATATATGGACCACCATGTAACCGAGTTTTTAAGCATACTGAGGACAATAGATATTACCTGGATATTGTTATCAATAGGTACGTATCAGAATGGATTTTTCCATTTTGTTTCCCTAGATTCCGAAGTAACCCTCGTGGTGGATCCAAAACAAGCTTTCTACGTTTCGAAACAGAAGAAGCCAATTGAATTCTACTTCCAACATCCCCGTGCACCTGGATCTTTGAATGAAGTGCTTAAACGCATGCCATTAGCCTGTTCACTAATGAATGTTAAAGGAAGTTTTCTCAGCCTGATTCTAAACAATACACTTGATCTTTCACAACCCCCACTTGACCAACTCGAGTCGTCAGATTACACTGTGACCTGTGTACTTCAGTCGTCAGACTTGCGTCAGCAGAAAAAGATTATAATTTTAAGTGAGTATCAGTTGCAAACTGGCTTTTTGATTGAATGACGGATTCTTTTGATCGGATTATCATGTATATAACCAAGCTGCCCTACAATGACCTTCATTTATACAACAGTTAATTGTATAAACTACAAATAGTTTGGCCTGCGAACAGAATCCTGTATTGGTTTGGATTTGTGCGATATGCATGCATTAGGTTCATTACAGAGAACTAAAAATCTGTTCCATCAGAGCACCTGTAGTAATAAGCAGTTGAAGTGTGCGTGTTTATAGATGGTCTGTTTACCAACGGTGTGTCTATCATTGGTCTCCTACAGTGTGCCATCCTACAACTCACATAGTTCTTTAGTATACGATTGTTGCAGTATGCTAATTTACACTGGCAGCGTGCCTCTGCTGTTCGGCTGCCGTGTTTGCTGTATGCTCATATGTGCTATTGTTTCGGAGCAAGGTTGCCACCGGTGCAATATTTATTTCCGTTGAAATCGACCGCCAAATTATTTGACCATGTTGTTCCCAGTTTGCTCCTCGCTGGCATTGGTCGGTATTTCCTGCAGTCCTTTGAACAACTGATCATTTGACGGTGGTCTCGGCTGATTTTAGTCATTACTTCAGAGGCACGAAATCCGACGGATGAAGCATTGAGAAAAAGGGGATATAAACCATGGGAAATAAACAGTGAAAAAGCATAATCCTTGTTAGTTGAGCGAAAAACGCCGCCACAGTGTGGCAGAAATTTGTCACGGAATTTATCAACAGACAGATAGTTTCGGGTAATCATGATCAGTATTCAGATAGCTAACGAAGTGCTCTGCGGAACCAATGGAGTGTGGAATCGATAATTGATATCGTCCATTCGTCATTGATGAAAACTTGAGGTAACCATCCGTGGTTCAAACAGTTCACTATAACCTGCACCCTTAATGCACTCATAATGGTAGTAACATAAATAGCGTTCGCGCCACCTAGGAAGCAGCGGGCAACATTTGTTCAGAAACGTTTCATTATAACAGGAGTGAACCCGTTGGTGGCCAGTTCTTTGAACGAGCAATGATGTTTTATAGATATCAACCTCTGGTCGAAGCCTTTTGTTTAATATCGTTGTTCACCCATGCACATTAACAACCAGGACGACATCCACGCATCCTGTGATCACATAGTCCAGGATGGCTTTTCCTGAGCCAACAAGAAAGTCTAAAAGGGAAATTTTTTGGCATTCCCTTGTGGTTTGGATTGCAAGGACCCAAGTCCATTGTTGAAACCCGAAGTGCCTGAGTTTTGAGGTCAGTTTACAGTGACCTGATTAATATTCCCTAATTTCACAGTTGTGGAGCTTCTATCCCAGTAGTTGGAAAGTGATTTGGCATTGATCGCACATCAGCTCACAACTCTCATATGAGATTTTCTCTGTTCCAGAAGAACGATATTCTAGTTTACCACAAATAATTTCTAGATCAGCTTTGAAACAGCCAGCTTAGTCGGCTCTCGAAGTAGTTTATTGGGGTGAACAGGTTATGATAATAACGTTAAATTGGACGTTAGGAGCTAAAAATATATGAATATCGTCATTTCATTCACAGTTTTTGCCCTTGGATGTTTCTCACACTGGCATGACAATTGGTGTGACTGAGGTGTTTTATTCTCTTCCCATTCCTCTATCCAAGATCACAAGGTCAATCGGAAGGATTGTTACGGTACAGTTTGACCTAGTGCTCCCCCAGGCCATATAGTTTGAATGGAGTAGAAGAAGAATGGATAAGGAAGGAAGCAGCGTGATAGCGACGCAGATACAATGGGCACACAAACATGGTGAAAATGACCAACAGGAACTCTTGTAATGCTATGGCTGTTTTCATTATCCAACCAACGTTTTTCAGAATGCCAATAAAAGACCGCAACTCGCAATCAGTGTAGAATCACTGGGTCTACTTCTGAACGGGTGCCAAACGCAGCTCTAGATGCAGCTTCCTAGGTTATGATAGATCCCAGCGACCAGCAAAAGTGTATTTTGGCCGCAAAAAAAGGAGTTGCTGTAGCTATATCTGCCAATGGGACATTAGTGCAGCATGGTCGAAGACAGTTATCCTGATGGTAACGATTATACTAAATATAATTATGATTAGGCCGCGGAATCCGAAGCACATTTGCACCTTTTGCTTAGAGGCATTGTAGCGTTGGTCCTTTGTAAACAGAATTTACATGAAATCCTTCCAAAAGCTGACGGATAGGGCGTCCTGGGAAGTATTGAAAAAATCTCATTGTGTGTGACAGACTTAATGAGTTCGCGTGAGGTCAGGAGGGGAGCAATTCAAGAAGGTACGGACGGAGAGCCAACGAAGCAGCAACACGTTTTCTCAGCAGTTCCAACATTGTGTGTCCGAAATGACAAGAAGAAAGAAGAAAGCTACTGATATTTTAGCGAATCACAACCATTTTTGGGAAAGTTGTCTTTGACAGCCACATTTCAATGTGAAGTGTTTTCCGGCCTCCCATGTAGATTCTGACGACTTCAGCTTGGTTATCGACGGTCCCAAAGAAAAAACACTATTCAACGATCAGCCGTTTGCATTCCAGTGTACACTATTTGGGCCAAGCCGGCTAGAAGTATGGCGTGAACAGTCTTCGCCACGATGGTACACAATTCAAGGACTAACCGGCAGCAGCACTTACGGAAATGAGCTATACTTTACGGAAGATGTGGAAATTGGTGACCATCGTCATGTATGTTACTACGAAAACAACGGGTTGAGCCTGAGGGAACTGTTGACATTTCGAGTACAAGGTACGTGATAAGGATTTTATTATTTTAGGTTTATAACCCTAGTGACAATAAGAGTTTTTAAATCTCAATATTCCAGTTTTTGTTACGGGTTAACTTAAAAGTGTTCTGCGCCAAACGCTGAACAAAGCCCTATAAGAGTAGAAGGTTATGGTGTGTTGTTTTTTATTCCAAATGCATGGAAAATAACGAAAATGGTGCATCGCCGCACGGTGCTTTTATTAGCCTCAAGTTGTGAACAAGTAAGGATGCAATGCCCATATATTAAACTGATCCATCCATC
Source organism: Clonorchis sinensis (assembly GCA_003604175.2). Lineage (NCBI taxonomy): Eukaryota > Metazoa > Platyhelminthes > Trematoda > Opisthorchiida > Opisthorchiidae > Clonorchis > Clonorchis sinensis. Next base: position 20,739,267 of record CM030370.1, read on the forward strand.
AATCCTTATAAGGGTATTCAAGATGCATAAGGGTATAGTCTCAGTGCGCAGACCACTTCCAAAAATACACATAAAAGCAGCAGGTCATGCGGATGTGAGCTGGATGTTCATATTGATTAGCTGTTCAGACGCATCATCTGCCTAGATGTTCATAATTTTTACCTCTTTCAAGGTATCATGGACTTTTATAATACCGGGCAACTGAAATTTTCCCACTCAGGACGGCAAAGTTCATCTAACATAGAGCTGCAGCTGCTGTACAACCAAATGTAGCGATGCTGTGTTGAGATGTCTGTTCAAACAGATTGGCAGTCACTTTGTGGCGCAAACGATTGTGACATGGGCAACGGGAATAAACTAATATAAAGGACTATTGTGGACAAAAGCGCTCATTGGCAGAGGGTTTTCATCAACCTTAAAAGTGATCTCACACCGAGAAAGCATAACTACTTATAGCGTGCGAAGAAATCGAGATACGAAAGTTGTACATCGCCGAATACATCCACATGGACATGGTTGAATGAGTGGTCACAAATGAGTAGTCTAGAAAAGTAGCCCGCTGTTACCATTTACTTCACTTTACGGTAACTCTTTCCTGGATAAGGATGATTCAGTTTCAAAAATATCCCCAAATCGCACCTCTCCGGTTTTTTTACTCTCATACGTTTAAGTGTGCCTGTCCTTGATTTCCATCTTCATTCTAAATGCACTGATGGCGCGGACATTGGCTGTGGCCATTGCGTCCCTGGAACAAGCCCACCGCTATAAATCATATTGATTGAATTAACAAGCTGGTTAGGAGAGCTCTTTTGAACCTATCCTAAAACGTTCATAAGTTATATTTTCTTCTCTTACCTCTGGTCAGTCTTTCAATGACTGAGCCACTAACTGTGTAACCTTTGCTTGTTTCAGTTTTCCTCGCCCAAGAACTTCCACTGTGAAATATATTTGGTTGTGATCACGTTAAGTAACGATAATCTTTCATCAACGTGTTAATAGTTTTCATTGGAGCTCGTTAGCTAGCTCTTTATGCCTTAAGAAAGAATACCTGCTGTCTCTTCAGTCTTATTCATTGATTCGTTGGTGTGCGTCTCCTCCCTAGTCCAATTTTTGTTCTGTCATCTCCACAGGACTCCTTAAGAAGCTTTACTTCCAGGTCGCCAAACACATTTCTAGATGCAGTAGGACCTGATGAAGTATTTCGTTACCTCTATAGTTGTTGAGTTCATACTTCATCTACTTTCTTCCATCATTTTTCACCTTCTTCATCGATCACTCACCAACGCCGGGTTAACTTCATGTGCTCATTTCAAAAACAATTCCATCTGCCCGAAATTCCACCCATCACTCCGTCATTCAAGTGATTTCATTGTCTCTGCATCTTCCATGAACTTTAGGCTGAGAAGGCGGAATCGCCCAGACCTATTGTGATTTTTACCATTGCTAAAGACACCCGGCTACGGGTGAGCAAATTAAGTGCCATCGAACGACGCGAGTGACTGATGTGCGATTGATCGAGTCTGGCGCATCGTGGACTCAGGCGTGAATGGTGGATCAATAGTCTCAACAATTCAAGACAGTTCAAGATAGTGTGATAGGTGTTATCCTCTTGCAAGCTTGCATCAACTGTTTTTACTCTCACAATGCTGTCTGCTGTCATTCGGTTAGTGGTGATCTACTTGCGAGTACCAGAATGACTTACGCCTTGCAAGCACTTGGTGACATGGGACTTTCTTACTGTTTGATTGTTGAGTTTCTCGATGCGGAATTTCGAATCGTGCGTATGCTTGATGATCCCGAATACGAAAGGAAGGATTGGGTGCAAGAGTTTACGGTACTATGTACAAAAAGGTGAGCAAGATTATACAACAAAACTCAATTGTCCACGTTCGCGAAATCAACAAGTGCCCAAGTCTGTCACCGACCGCAACAGCACCGTGTGAAGGTCAGCAAACCAGACAACAGCAAGCGGTAGTGTGGGTTGCCAGTCTCGAGGCCAGTCTCGTGATTCTGATTGGTGGTGTGATTATACGCGAAATCACTACATAACAGGCAGGTCAGAGCAGGCTCAGCAGACTGGACACGAACACGCACGGCTAAGTAGATCACCTGCACATACCCACACACACACACACACACGCCAATACACCAGTGTCGGACTGGGTGGTTTTTGTAGCAAGATGAACAGCGGGTACGCACGAGCCAAACAAGTGGAGATCAGCAGTACATGGGCAGAGTAAGCAAATGAGTGGGGAAATTATCATGATGTCAAGATAGATCAAACACTGATTCATTAGCTGAGGCGTGGTTATGGGAGAATGATTTACAGCTCCAAACTATTCTGGGAATACATTTATAATTTTTGTTGTAAAAATCCACCAGTTTCAAAGGCATCTTTCTGGGTGTTGTTATTTATCCCTTATTCACTTGAGTGGACCCAAGTAAGAGGTGGCTTCTAAAACCACAAATTCATCTTTCCTCCCAAATTCAGTTCCCTCTGGGAGTGCCACGTTCCCTAGCTGGGAACACATACTTCCTCGCAAAAGACGAAAGGTCAGCTGCCTGGACCTTGCATCACTGCTGGAATTGCATTGTGAAAATACCTACAGTAGGCGTTACTCCGGCTAGATGCATAGAAATCAGCCATGACCAGAAAAGGTCCTCATTTAAGTTGCCAAACCAAGACCCTTACCTGGGTTTAAGGTGTGGCTATCTTGGTGTTTGTCTATCTTTTCAGCCAGTTGTTCTCACCAAGCACAACTCTGCAATCTCCACGAATTAGGTTTGTTAGATTATATATTATATTATCTTGCATTATATTATGCCATTTTATATTATAGTATATTATATTATGTTATATTATATTATATTATTATATATTGTACCTCTGCCCCTAAGTTTCTGAATTCCGGGAAGATTGTATGAGACTGACCTAGACCGTGACGATTCAGAACAGTAATGGAAATGAGCGCATGCTAGCCCTCTAGACTACACATCGCCCAACATTGTTCAAAGACTAACTCTAGGAAGGGGTACGGAAGAAGCCTATGATGATTCTTCTGGGAACAAGGTAAGCCTTACGACGGGCGTATAGCTCATTCTAAGTTTTCATGTTCCACCAAGTAGGCCAATGATGACTATCATCAGTTTGCCAGTCTATCCTGCTTCAGGGATCTACTGGCAATTGTTGTTCTGCAATCGTCCAACTAAAAACATCCTTGTTTTTGGGCTGGCTGAGTTGTCGTGGCTACTGGTATTTCTTGGTAGAAGCTTGAGTAATGGCTATTCTCTTGATACACAGGGACCTACGAAGGCAGAGGCTTGGTCCCAAGGTGAACCACATATTCCACTTTTTACTGTGGCGCAACCGTGTTCTTTCGGCCGAGGAAGATAAGCTTTAAAGGAGCGTCCGTGACCGCATCCGGGTTACTCTAACTATTCTCTAAAGGCAATCATGGTGACTGTGACCCTAAGACTGTGTGGTTAGTCCCAAGCATGATCCTACCTCTCCCGAGGTGGACATAAGCACCCAAAAGAGTCATTCTCTTTCACGGATGTATACCTTGGAGCCTAGAAAACAGGACACTAAGCTCCTCTATCGTGGAACTCTCGCAAAATGATGGGACACAATGGTATCAAGATCAATCTTCAGGATGGGCAGATTGCCTTATCTTCAACCAAACAGGCTATAAGTGCAACGTTAGAATTTTTCCGTTCCTCATCGCCTTCAGTGAAAAATACACTATGCCAGGTATATTATGAGTAATTCGGTGCTTCTGTCTCTGGTCAGTTGTGTAAGTCAGTTAGAAGTAGTGCTTTGTAGAGAAAGCACAGATCACTGGTAGTGAACAATCGCAACGGTGCGTTACAGATGGCGGATGTGGTTGGAAATATTGTCTGAAAAACAAATATATCCTACGGTAACTAGCTTCAGTACTCAGTGTTGTTTATTGGCAGCCCGTTTCTCCTTCCTGCTGCTGATGAACAGAAGGATGCTGGTTATCATCAGGGCCCCTGGCAAACAGTCCCACCAGAGCTGTGCGAGTCGGCAGGCCCCACATTATCACAGTGAAGAGATGCGGGGTTGTTGTTTATGAAGGTCTTCGAAACCTCTGGCTCGATAAAAGCAAGCATTAACCAGTGAGATAATTTTGGAAGAAGTCTGAGAACCTTAACTTCTAAATAGTGTTATTACTCTGTGAAATTATTGAGTGTATGTGTAACTTCCCTGTACCTGTACATCTTATCAATACGTTTCCAACCGTTTCACACGCCATAATTTTGACCTTGAGCCACCAAGTGCACCGTCACATGTACAAAGTTTCCATTCTGTAGTCTCAAATACAACTAAAACGTTTGCCTTTTCTCCTCTGTTGATACAGATCTTCAACAACTGAGGTTGAATATTACATATACGGATGCACCTCAACTGCCTGTCTATTATGTGGGACAAATCCTACCCACAATGCAGTGTCGTCTTGCGCATTCTTCCGATCTAATCAAGCTGACGTTTTCCTGGATCATGCTGTCAGGTCAGATCATGTTTAGAACCTTCAAAAGACGTGGTGCTGCTATTCTCAGTCTTTCAGACAATAGACCGGGATACGGAAGTTTCATGTGCAAATCGCTCTACGAAGGTCACTGCATTAGACATCTGGTGGCAGTTTACTACACAGGTAGTTTAAATCATTACTTTATATGTATTGTAAAACTAGACATTTCCTTAGATCGTAACGGGTGAACCGAATCGTGCAACTGTTGCAGAGTAGCCTGAAGTTCTAGCCCAGTAATCAGACAGACAAAGATGGGTGGTTCAAAAACTAGTTCATTAGCGTTGATTCTAAGCGATCACGGAAGTAGTATGTACATTAATGCTCTGCGTAAGCCTCGACCCGATAACTTTGCCATCCTCAAGCAAGATGAATAATTGGATGTGGATATTTCGGCCAGTAAAACCTATGTGGATGAAATGATGGCTGGCGATTCGTTGCATTCAGTGAAGAACAGCTCGCCACAGGACTGAAACAACCCAATTTTCATCATCGTGGTTTGCACGGCTGAGAGAACGCGATGGTTCACAGTCGTTTGAGCCTAATCGGTAAATCTGCGTGTGAGTTTTACGAATTCCTGGAACACAAAAATATGAAGCACATATTCGACAAGTTGTATCATTGACGAATTTACTGAAACGGAAACCTAGTCAGCGGTTAATCGATACTCTGGAACCTGGTGTTCATAAAATCTGCAATTGCGATTGATAATTCCTCGCAGTAAGCTGCTGAAATGGAGTCATTACCTTACAGTTCAATGAATAGTAAAACAGACAACATTTTCGAACGAGACAGATTACTTATTTGGAGTGGTAGAGATGTCTAATGTTAACCGAAATAGATGCTGATAAATTTGCTTCTTTTGTACGTGGAGGACGTTCGTTTGAACCTCGTCAATTCAACTTGTTAACGAGCTTACATCTAAGCAGTGAATAGCCCTCTGGGTCCGGTTCTAACAAGCCTCTACGTTATCACGATGGAAGAAAAATTAACAGAACTTGTTTCAGTTATATCTCATCACCAACTGTATGTAAATGCTATCCTTTTCGTGTACATAGAGGTTCATTTTAAGGCTAGCTGTGGTTTACCTGGATTTTCCAATCACCTATGAAGAAAAAGTCAACACCTGTATGCAATTTTCGGAACTTCTGCTTGAATGCACTGGGGATGGGTCGGTTTAACGCGACTTTTTCAAAAACTCACGTGGTCAGGACGTCGCAGGCACATTTCCAACTCCAGTCGATGGAAGAAAAAGTGAATAGTTTTTAACGACTACACTAATTTTCATATCGATTTGGTTTTGACGGGTGGCTCACCTGGAATCCAGCTGATTCCCTCGTTTATGATGTTCTTAAGAGTAGGGTGTTACGGACGGTTTTCAGCTAATCACGTATACTTTTCTTCCCCGACGACAGTGATGAACAATCTAGACAATAAGCCAAAACCACATGGCGGTCACAAATAACACAGCCGAATGAGAGACAGAAAGCCAACTGTGAGACAGTGACCTGAAAACTTATCTGCCTCCTTGTAAGGACTATAGCCCAAATACCTGCTTTATCATATCCACAACGTTTAAATGGCCGCACAACCCTGCGAAACTGAAAATGTTAGCCGGAAACAAGGATAAACACTATCTTGTTTCAAGGAAAACCTCTTTGGCGTCAGTTCACATCGTACATAACTGTTAACATGGAACTTCGGAGAAAGTTTCCTTGACAGAATAATCACATATGTCATCTCTAGATAGAAGGAAAACATATGGGTACAGTTTGGGTGCAGATATACATTCCAAGTACCTATCTAGTTATCGCTGTCGGCCAAAAGATGTCGGTATTTTGAATAGACCAATATACCAACCTACTAGTCCAGCGTCAGCTTCATCAACTGACTCCGTCACATGGTCAGATCTGAGTAAGTTTGTAAAGGCTGTGTTTAATGATTGACTCAATAGGTGCGTTCAGAATCAGTTGTTTACGACCGCCAGACTTCCATGAGCGCAACCGACGAAAGTTCAGTGTGCTGCACTGCATGTCTTATCTCTCATCCTGGTGACTCTATTCACATTTTACCGGCCATTTGGCACACAACAGCCATTACGGAATGCTTGCACTTATTATTTTCCATTTTCCATCTATGTTTTTAGGTTAAAATTTCTATCACGTTAAACCAGTCCACCTTTGTCAACATTTTTCTAGTTGTGTTCATGAAACGCTAAAATATCCCGTAAACACAAAGGCACCGCTCAATTGGGTATCCCTTTTTTCATGGAGATTAATGATACTCCTTTTGTGCTTGTCATCCTTTGAATACTATCGGAATGCTCCACGTGAATCAAGACGATGGAGATTACACTTTAGAAGGACGCTACTCACCCTAGTTAGTCAGGAGTTGGTTTATAGAAGCCAGGAGTAAGTAAAATAATTTCGCGTCAATTATTAATAATACTTTTGAGAGAAGAACACCTCGGTGTTTGAAAAGAACTATTTGGAACACCATCCGTGTTAGACCATGTGCATTGCATAACTTACAGAAGGTGCTTCTGGTGAGTAGAATTCCTTTCAACGCATTGAGCAAGGAATTAATCTTCGTCATTTCGACGAAAAGACTTTGAAAACACCTTTATTCAATACAGATAGCGATAAAATTCCCGTATTTCCATAAGAAGCAATCAACTAGAAACCTCGTTTGCAATTGTGGCCAAGATATAATCTTGAGTTTAATGATCTTTTGAGCAAAGGGTTTCAGCACATTGATTTCCACCCCATGACAAAGAAACTGGTAAAATCATAATCAAATTTCCTTCTAACATGCATGGTCCAACAGGCTTCACGACATTCACTTGTTTTTCACATATACTCAGGATATTGATGGTGATGAAAATAAGTTGTTGCAGAATATACGTAATGCACTACTCATAAGGTTGCTGAAAATTCTTCGACAACCCACGACCGGTTTCGCCCTTCTTGGGGCTCATCAGGTAGGCGCGGTCCCCGAGTTTCCGTCAACCTTATGTTCTACTTGAACCCAAATTGAACTGTTTTCGAGAAATACACTCATTTGCAAATCAATTTGTTTTTTTGTTGCAAAAGTTATTTAGGTTTATTTCACCAACCACAATGTGAAACCTAACGGATTGTTTCTAGCTAAGTAGAATAGGATGATAACTCAAGGTCCACAGAGAGCCCATCAGCGGTTTCGTCCTACATGGGGTTCATCAGGTAAGCGTCCTCCACGGAAGTTGAGAAACGTAATGCCTGACTTGACTGATCAAATCAAGAACCGATCCAGTTGCATGGAAACATCACAAACGAGGGATTTAGCTGGGTTCCAGGTGAGTCTCTCGCAAAACCAAGTTTGTTTGACAATGAGTGTAGTTTGCTAAGAACTGATTTGTTCAGCTTCTCTGGACTGCGCCCAACTGATGAGCCCCAAACAAGGCAGAATCGGTAGTGGTGGCGGATTTTGAGGGGCTGTCCAATACCACTTAGAACACAAAAATCCATTAAACATCCTCGTAAAGGAGCGTCAATGCAGCCTGTCTGCAACAAATTCTACTGGCCATGAGGAATTCCCTTGAGGCTCCAGCGCCGGCAATTGCACCATGCATGTGAGCTTTGTGGAAAAAACCTAGGGAATTTGCTTGCAATCCAACTTGGAAAGTCAGAAAAACAGTAAATTCGCGCTCTAACCACTTGAGCCATCTCGCCCCCGCAATTTCAAAGAAAGAATGCAGCTACAGTCATTTGGACCCACTTTATTTTTGTAAATCTTAACATTAGGACAGGCAAATCTATTATCCCTGAATTTTTATTTCATACATATTTTCAGAATCTGAGTGTCGAGCCTTTTCCATTCGCTAACTTTTCCCAATAGCCACGTTTTCAAAGTCATCAGAATTTTGTTCAAAATGGCCATTACTGTATGTGCTGATATCTCCTGAGGTTCTGGTTAGAAAATAGTTGAAAAAGGGTATATCCTAACTTCTATAAAGCGATTTATTTGATACATCAAATTTACTCTTTGGGATTGTGACTGAACCGGACGCCCGTTAGCCAAGGCTGCTTAGCACAGCAGCCAAAACAGCGATTCACACACAATTAGGTGGTTTCTGCTACCACGGTTTCGATCATGTATGGATACCTTGGTTGTCAAAATCACTCCATTTGTGCCACCTGCATCAGGGCCAATGATCTGCAAATGGAAGCTCATTTTGCATACAATATCCAGATAGGATGTGCACTGACCAGTGACGAGTCGGCGGGGAGGTACCGGCACATTAACGGAGGTAACTTCGGTCAAACTGAGTGTCCAGTCTGTTAGCATTAATTCAAATTGGAGCAGTCACCCGTCTTGAAACATACTCCTAAGATCAAAACGGAGTGCAAACATTGGTAAATGAGGCCTATATCCTTAAACCTGAGGTAATCTTGTCTAGTATTTAACGAACCTGGTGCACGAACTGTCTTATGTGCTCCGGTATTTCCACCAGTCTTTTCCGATGTCCTTTATATTGTAAGACCTAGAAATGCAAGTAGAAAGGAAGTGTGTTATTGCTAAAGGCAACAGTCAACCCGTTGCGTTTCCGGCTTAAAGCAATAAGTATTTTTGTGGACTGAACTGTCAACGAACTGCAGCTCAACTAGAGTATTTTGACTCCCCCCCCCATACATCATGCATTAAAACTTGCCTGTTTTTTATGGTGCTACGCCAGTGGCGCGCTTCAGTTGTAGTGATCTGATGAGATACTTGCTGGGGGTAGAGGCTTCCGGAGATTCACAATGTAGTTGAAAGAACTACTCTGAATTCAACGTGATTAGCCTCTGTCTATCCCCACACATTTGTGTTTCCCGTGTGAATCCTTAAAATAAATCAGTTTTACTTCTCATTACCAAGTTAAATCGCAATGGTTAGAATTTGCCGTCAAGCTAAGGCGATCAATCAAACCTATTCCGTAGAGCCACAATTGAGCATTCAAATAAAATACATTACATCACGTTGTATCTTTGCTTTTGAAAATTATTCTGCAGTTTCAGAAAAAAATCATCCAAATATCGTGTGGCCATTTCTCTCTCTCCAGTGCTCTAGTATCGAAGTTCTGTAAACGGTATCGTTTGTTCCGTGAAGTCATAGAAACATCGTTATAGCAAGCACTTTTTCGAACATTATTCTTTAACCAAAAGAACCATCTGTTTAAAAATTCTGAGGAGAATTACGTCCTTTAACTGCTATAATTTGGTGATTGATCTCTAGAAGAGAATTACCTCGAGGTTGCCTTTCTTTAGGAAAGCTAAATCAGACATCACCCAATGAGGCTCGAGGATAACGTTTCCATGACGGCACTATAAAAACATTTTCATCCTACAGTATTTCTGTGTGCTCGGTGATGTAAAAAAACATCAGGACCAACGGATGCTTCTTCTCGTTTGGCAGTGGCGGTCCCTAAAGTGGACATATATCCGCGCTACAGAGTCACCAGAGTTCCAAAGCAGCTTACCTGTTTCCGTACAATGGAGCCCTTGGATGTGTACGACGTACAGATTAATGTGATTTCCTCGTTCAAGTTCTACCTGGAAAACGATTCAGTCCATATCACTGATGAAGCTTTGTTGCCTCGTATCAGGCCTTTCGCCGCAATAGAGTGTAAAGTAGTGAAGAAGTACCTAGCTACCGTGTTGTTTACGGCCACTAAAACGATGGTTGTGGAATTAGCTGGTAAGTCATAAAAGTTTTCCATGTATAAATTGGTTATTGTGCTTTTTAGGATTCTATTTCTCTCCCCCTAGAGAACCATTCACGAGACTTTTACCATCGCTAGCAACAGCAAAAAGATACGGAAAAATTAGTTAACAATGTGGATAATTTCTAGACTGAAATGCCGAGGATCACTGTATATTCGCTCAATCGCTCATACTGCAAATCGAGAGCTGTGTGCATCCGGCGAACCTTCAGAAAAAAATCTAAAATCCGAGATCGACGGCCTTCACGGAGACAGTTAGAACGAGCACATAGGTAAAAGATTTTTCGCAGGGGATCCAGAACAACTAATTGTCAATTACACTAGATTTCAACTGAACCCTTGTTGGTTGAAGGGCCAGGACTGTGATTCAATTACAGGATCGTTTAGCAGTAGTGACAACGCGAAAGTGAAATAATCGGACTGCGACTGATAACCGAGTCAAGATGTGTGCGACACACGTTGCAGCTGATTTTCAACAATGCTGAAACAACTATGCAGTGCTTCTCACTTTTTAGCATGGAATAGCTTTAGTTCATAGCAGCGATCCTACAAATGGAATATTTCACTACGGACGAGATATATGTAATAACGGTATTTTCCCAGCTTAGTTCTTGATCTGAACGTTCCAAGCTAGTGTTCCCAAAAAACAGCCATCAAAGGTACACAACGTGTGTAAACGCCCAAAATCAGGTCGAAAACACATGTACAGCGCGTCGTATGTAAAGTGTATGAAGCGACAACATTCTGGAAATTTGAAGCCTTCTAAATGCGACATTGGCAACCGGCATTCGGCGATAACTGCATCATGATTAGCAGTTGGGTTCAGACTTTCAGCCGTTCAGAGTCCATCTCTTGATGCCTGACCGGAAAGCGACCCGAGCTTTTGGTCATTCGCGTGTGGGATAGGCTTCTTGGCCGTAGCGGCGCCCAACTGCGAGTGGTAAAGCAGTATCGATGAGGAATTATTAGCGACCATTAAAATAGACTATACCGCTCTATTTAATGTCGCTCCACTTGGGATTTATTAAGATTTCTCTGAAGACAGTTCTATACTCAAAAAAACACTCGCGACATGAAGCGGTTCCATGTCGCTAAATTCACTTTATTGGGCAGTTAGAAACTCACCTACCCAAGATTGTTTTGTCCTTGGAGAAAAATTACTCACACAGTTCTCAGATAAAACGATTTATTTCCGTGAGATAAGGTTAGTTAAGTCATTATACAAAGGTTGGTTTCGTGTTTCACTCTTTGGTAAAAAACGTTTATCTTTTTTGCAACTGAATGGCATGTGTGTAACTATGTGTTCTTCTTCTGAGCTGTGACCATCATTAGCAAGAACCGGTTAATTTTTCCACAAACACACTCATTGTCATACCGACTTGGCTTTCACAAGGGGCTTACCTGAAACCCAGCTGAATCACTCGCTGATGACTTTCTCCTTCCATGGAATGTGCTGCTCCAGACCACTTTATGTTTCATCTGGTACAGTATTCTTGATATCGCAATACAATGTATTGACGTCATACACTACTCAAAGGTTGCTGAAAGCTTTTCGACAGCCCACGACCGGTTTCGCTCTTCCCGGTTAGTTTTCGCCGGCACTCGCGTGTTCGTAGCTTAAAATGAAACTTCACTATAAACTAGTTATGAAAGCCAAGCACCTCTCGATGTTGTCCATGATCTGAAACCATAAAGTGCTGCTGGTCTGTCGACAGTAAGCCTTACAGGTGACGTCTAGTTTATGCAGCAGACCCTGACCGACCTGGACACAAGTTTTGCCCTAACTGAATAAAGTACTGATCTTTAAGTTTTGGTCGCCTTTCTTAACCATCCATACAATTACCGACTCAAGAATAATACAAAAACGTCATCGGCAGTTCGTCAGGTACCCCTAAGCTTAATGTTAGTTCCATGGGAAAGGACGATTTCGGTGAAGATGGAGTTCCATAGTATGCCAGTAGAAAGCATGTGTGAAAACCGTTCACTGTGTGGAGGTGTTTATGCATCCGGATGGTAAACATGTAAACACGATAAACATGTCGACCGCTCACTGGCTGAACTTATCTGAATCGGTTGTGTAATTCTCAGTTTGTAACGTCGTACTTGTCATCTCATTGTAAGTTACTTATTTTTTCATCTGACTCTGCATGAAGCCGCCGTTTTGAAAGCACATTTGGATGTCTTTGAACCCATTGCCATTATCGGTGGACTAGATGTGATTACACTTCAAGACTGCAAAGTCTACGAGTTGGTGGATTAGAGCCGTCGGTCAAATTACGAAGAAGAGGCTCCTTTGGTACTCATTTGTGGCTGATCATCCCCAAAACTGGGTCAGTCAAATGGCTACCAAATGATATATAATACCAAAAAACTTTTGTTTGGATCGTCACCACAGACAGCGGTACATATTTCTGTTTCAACGGGGAAACAGGTTTGTGAACCATCTGCTTCAGACTCCATTGACCGTCGTTCAGCAAAGAATTTTCACAACACACACCGCGTGAGGACGGTTGCAAGGGGTTTGTGCTAGGAAAACAAAGTATCCTATCTCCGCTGGTTACTACGATAAGTGTGACTTGCCTGAAAGATGGATACAGGCTGATGAGACGCAGCAAACTGGCCCAGCCACACAAATGCACTCAAAACAAAGCACAGAGCTTGGAGGTGAAACTTGAAAGGAAAGTCATTCCCAGGATGGGTTGAAAAGCCTACTTTCAAATGGTATCTTCACTTCAAGAAGGAAAATGTAGCTAGTACGATCTACATTACCAGTTATGAAAAAATAACTGAGTGCAGTATCGATTATCGGACTAATCATTCCGAGATGAAGATGCTGCCACACTGTGTACAGAACACGAATGGCACGACTGTTGAAGCTTAGAACATTTTCACTCAGGCCTCAGCGAGTGCGCTTAGTTTGAAACAGTTCTAGATAGAATACATAAACTTTGTCACATTTAAATTAATTATTTTCTTTGTTGCATGTTTTACTGATGTTGGTTCGTTCCTCCCATTTCACCTGGTGGGTCGACCGATCGACTCATACGAACAGGTCAACAGCGGATCTGATACTCACCTGGGCTCAGTGTGAACGTTTGGTTCCTCCTGGGTGGTTGCACTGTATATGCAGCCATACGGTGTAATTAAGGCTGTAAATTTGGATGCGGATAAATTAATTTCTAGGATTCATTACCAGTCCGCAGAAATTACAGTAACTGCTTCCGAAATCGGAATTTTGTATCCACAAACACCGCTTTCCGAGAGATTGTGAGCTGCGTCATCATCATAATCATAATCAGCGATCTCGAGCCAAGTGTTGAGTCTTTTGTAGGTCAGTTCTTGAACAGGGAACACATTTGGCAAAATCTTTATCCCAAACGTAATTCTTGATTAATATTACAGCGACACTTTCATGACCAATCCAGTGCTAAACAGTTATTTTTACCCATAAACCTCACAAATGTTGCGTGAAACGGTGCTCAAGTATTCGACTGAACACTCTGAGGGGTAGACTGGGGTAGACTAAGCCGGAGCACTGAAAGACCTTCAGGAAGACTCTTCTCAAGGCTATTTGAACGATGCATCCAGGATTTGTAAGCATTCAGATTTCGCTTCTCCCGTAAATCATGGGGGTTTTCAAATGAGAGGCTACAAGAAGCCCAGCTTTTATGGGCCTTTTGAGTGGCCAGGATTTTTTCTTCAGTGTGAATTGGTTTCTTGTTTCGTATGAAAGATGTTCACTTATTTCGGTATCTTTAAAATATTAAGGTTTGTTGAGTTGTCCAGAAACGTCATTCACTAACTGTGGCCAGAAGTAACAAAAGAAGTTGGCCAATACCGAAAAGGTCGACGTATGATGGCTGGATACCTCCCGAGTCGCAAGATGCTAACTCCTTGCTGGGTCTGTGGAATGAATGCATTTTTGCGGTAGCAAGATAAATAGATCGTCTGCGTTATAAACCGAACAACGTCTAGTTGATGATATTTTCTTTAGTTTGCTGCAACTGATTGGTCACACATGCCCAGTTCTCAAGTTTCTACACTCCAAGTTTTATTATATTTTTGGCGACTCACGTACGTTTATTGTATATTTTACTAAATTTACTTCCTTCTCGTAAATCAGAAAATACGGAAATCTTAATTACACCGAAAAAAATTGCATACAATAAAGGAGATGTTCTGAGGTGCGATGATACGACGGGAGCGAAAGCATCAAAAATCCTGCTCCATCTCGTTTCCCATCCGAAAAACTTCAAAGGGAATTATGGCACTTTACGAACTTTTAAACTGGACAAGAACTTTCCGGGAGGACACTATGTTTTACAGTGTCATCTATTTCAAAAACACCGTGTCGCGTTCGATACCAGCCGCGGATTCATGATCTCAGGTACGGTTCAGTAGGTCTTGTCCCGGAGGAAATATTTTTATTGTCCATACATTCACAAGTTTCGAACTTATTGATCTTGCGTCACAGAATTACATATCCACGGAGGAAAAAAACGAAGGTATGGTACTTTTCCTTACTTTTTGTAGACAGAGTGGACAGCTCTTATGGGGGTACAAGATTATCACACGTCTCCTACAGTTTTCCGCGACTAGTTCTTTGCCTTCTTAGAAAAAAAATGCGGAAACATGATCAGACAATTCAATGTTTTACCAAATTTACTCTCATCTATTAACCAAGTGTGTACGGTTGATGACGTAGTCATTTCGGATGGTTGAGTCGATAAAATGGTAGACTACTACTTCAACCATTCAAGGTCTGTTTTCTGTGGGCACAATCGGATTAGCTTTTTGTTATCTTCATCACCTCTACTTAAAATGTATGCACCCTCCATTGAAAAAGAAGCTTACCTCTTATATACGTAATGCTTACCTCTTTCTAGGTCAGCTCACCAGCAATCTCCAACTACAAAGTGCTAGGAGATCCAAAGGTCTCCAAATCAAAATGGACAGAACTCCTTTCGCTTTATTCCAACACATTTTTCCAAATCACTAAGTGCCCCCCTCAGCCCACCAATGTGCGATTACACCAGTGAACTTCCGACTGTAATTTGCATAAACCTACGACAATGGACAAGCTGGGAGTGCCCATTCTAGTGTAAATACCAGAAAATAATGTGAGGCTATCGCAAAAAAATACAAGATTGATCATTGAGGTTTAGCAGAATTTCGGAAGGTGGTAGCTGTCTCAGGTGAGCGCGTTCAAGAAGTGAAAAATGGCTCCATACGCACCGTCCGAATTTATCATCGCAACACACCTGGGGACAGGTTTCAAAAACTGGTAAGATGTGAGGTGGAAAATAATGAAAAGGGTGCCGAACTTTTTGATAACTCAGTCAATTTGGGCGACATAACCTTTTGGTTTTCACACAAGGCATTTCAAGACAACTTCCGGATGACAATATTATTCACCGCCTAATTCGCCCTTCAATACTAGAGAACTTCTCGCTCGTCACATGACGTTCCGCTCACTAGTGTCGCAAACCTGTTTAAGTGAGGCACTATGGCTTGGAAATTTACTGGTTGGATCAGAGTTCACTCGTTCCTTCAGTTTTATTCTTCTTGTTTCATTTTACAGTGATATAAGGCGACAAACTGCACAATAGTTGTTCACAGTCGTCCTCGGCCTCTGATACTCAACTCTCCCTGGTTTCATTGAAGGTCATTCTATTTAAGTGGGACAAAACTAAATGGCTGACTCTGCT
The DNA here is from genome assembly GCA_003604175.2 of Clonorchis sinensis. Taxonomy (NCBI): domain Eukaryota; kingdom Metazoa; phylum Platyhelminthes; class Trematoda; order Opisthorchiida; family Opisthorchiidae; genus Clonorchis; species Clonorchis sinensis. Next base: position 20,755,265 of record CM030370.1, read on the forward strand.
CTGTAATCTTCAGACGGTTTCAAAATTAGCGTTATAACAGGTGTCAACTCATCGTTTGCACCAAGAAAACTTTAAAGGGGCATGACCAGTTATGTATGGACTATGTGTGTCCATTAGTGCCCCATCCAACTTTTCGTATGTCGCCAGTAGTCACTCTGATGCAAAACGTGACATAGCCGAAATACTGAAGAAATACTACAAACAGACAGCTAGTGAATCGGCTGTTACTAGTGCTTAATCACATTCTCAAATCAACTACAGTAAGTTCTTTCATGGGAGTCATCTCCAACTAAGCGTACATCAGTACGCGAAAACCACCGTGGCATCAGCCTGTTAGCTGTGGCATCGAAGGTGCTCTCTGGTCTTATCCTTCGAAGGTTAACTGAACACAGAGAGAGACAAATCCGTGAAAACCAAGCTGGGTTCCGTCCTGCAAGAGGATGCATCGATCATATCTTCACCCTCCGACAGATTCTTGAACAGCGACACTGCTTCCAGCAACCAACAATGGTTGTGTTTCTCGATCTGAAGGCTGCCTTTGACTCTGTAGACCGCCAGGCACTATGGCAGTGTCTGTGGAGCAAAGGTGTCCCCCTTAAATTCTTGACCCTTCTTAAGGCGCTGTACGCCAACTCCCGCGGCCGTGTGAAGGTCTACGGGAAGCTCTCGCCTGAGTTCACCACATCAAGTGGTGTCAGACAGGGCTGTCCTCTTTCACCTTTCCTCTTCAATTTCGTCATTGATACGATCATGGAAGACTCATTATCAGCCTCTACTGCCTGTGGGGTCGAAGTGCTCCCGGGGCGTCCGCTCACAGATATCGAGTATGCAGACGACATAGCTCTTCTTGGATCTGACGCCGTGGTAATGCAAAGAATATTAAATAATCTAACTAATTCCGCCTCACGGTTCGGCATGCGCTTCACACCTGCAAAGTGTAAAGTGCTAGTGCAAGACTGGGTGGGCCCGAACCCTAGCCTAGTGCTTGCGGGTGAACCGATTGAGGTAGTAGACAAATTTGTCTACCTGGGCAGCTGTATTAGTCCCGGTGGTCTCGCGAAAGATGATATTTCCATCCGAATTGGGAAGGCCCGAGCAGCTTTTGTGAACCTGCGTCACCTGTGGCGTAGGCGTGACATCAGCTTATCCGTCAAGGGTCGAGTTTATAATGCTGCGGTGCGCTCCGTATTACTATACGGATCAGAAACCTGGCCGCTGCGCGCCGAGGACGTCAAACGACTTTCAGTGTTTGACCACCGATGTCTCCGGAGCATTGCCCGAATCTGGTGGGAACACCGGATCAGCAATGCTGAAGTACGTCGAATGGTATTCGGGAGGAATAACTCACCCTCGATAGATGAACTGATCACACTGCATAGGCTGCGCTGGCTTGGCCACGTACTGTGCATGCCAGTCGACCGACTTCCTCGAAGGGTTCTTTTCGCACAACCACGTGAAGGGTGGAAGAGAGCCAGAGGCGGTCAAACAATGACTTGGCAGCGAAGTGTAAAAGCCATTACCAGCAAACTCAGCTGCGCTGGTCACTGCCGTCTTCCTGGATGGGGACCCCGAGACGGGCCACACCAATGGTTAGAGACATTGTCAGACATGGCCCAATCGCGCCCTCAATGGCGCTCATGCATCCAAGCTATTGCCTTCAATGCATAGCCCCCTTCCCAATTCCCCGAAATAACAGCCCATCGACAGTGGTGCATTTACGCAGCTGGCGCCTCCAATGCGCAGCTACCTACCTCACCTCCCTAAATCATTGGGGGAGGAACCTGTGGCAGCTACAACCACTGTACGACAAGTACACGGTTTCTTACAGTTGATGATGATGATGATGATGAAGCGTACATCAGTACGGTCCTGTGATTTCTGGCCTGGAAATTCTATCGCACGCAAGACCAGCGAAATTTAAAACAACATATCAGGTTTCTCGAAGGTGCAGCTTACACTGTCATTATTGAATAAGAGACAGTAACTGTTCATCATCTTTCTTACACTTACTTGCCAAACGCAGACAGTTTTTTCCGAGGTTAGTTTGAAACCCCAAAACCCATCATCACTCATCTCCGTGTCCAGCGAGGAACGATGATGGGCTGCTCACTGTTGTTTTAATGCCAGCATAAAATCCGCGGACATGTCAGCTTATTAACAAACGGTCACGATTTAGCAAATCCAGCGCAGAAAGTGCGACTAGACGGCATCATTCACTTTGTCATGGCAAAAAAACTATGTCAATCTTAATGCTGAAGTAAACGTTATTATCCCCGTGCTTCTCCACTTCATGTACGTTAATGTCGCAAGTGTGGATGATAGAAGCAAAATGATTCGGATGGAACTGTACATCAGTCTTGAATACGGCTTTCATTTGATGAACGTCTGGGACCAGCGTGTTGGGAAAGTGAAAGTTACAGGAATGTAGTCTTCAATAAAGCCTTAAGGAGGGAGAATATCATGTACGAATATTCACTTCTTATTATTAATTGGAATTTAGATTATTGTAACATTATCTAGTCGTTAAGGAGTTCAAAAGGGTTCCCTGAAAAAGGCTTACCTAGGCCTAAGACCACTTGAAGAGTTCAGTAAAAAGTTTCTACCCCAGGTTACTGAATTTGTATCCAGCGGACAGGTGAACGGCATGTAATTGGCTGGTAGTATCCTGGTGGACCAAGGACCGTTTGTACCGAACCGATTGTGGTGCGTTAAAAGTTCACACAAGAATAATTTGAGCATTCAGGCCCTCGAAAACCTCTTCGTAGAAGTCAACCATGTGAGACTTAATAAAACAGCTCAGAAGTTTTTGGTCGTGGTTGTAACGTTTCGCTTATGACACAAAAGCTTCTCCGAAAACGAAGCTCAGAAGTTTAGTTATGCATGAACACCAGCTTAGTTAAAACAATACGACTGTGGAACCACTGTTGTTCAAATTTTGTGTACAGAATGGATCGCTGTAGTGAGTGGCCTACTCGCAATTATTGACGAACATTAAAACTGTACCCTTACTTCACTCTGGAATCCCCGTCCCCTACAGTGCTCCCGAGTAGAGCCGAAATTACTGAACGTCGTAGGAGTAAAAGTTTACCGTTCTTCGAGTGCACATCTGACGGTTACCCGTTGACACTAATGACGTATGAGTGGCGGGTGGAGAAGCATCCGGGAGGTTTGATAGAAACCAGCGGTAACCGGTTATATATTACTACCTACACGGTGACGGGTGAGCTTCGAATATCTTGTATTGTTCTGCACCCGAGCCTCACTGATTCTGCAGAAGTCCGAGCGGATTATGTGATGACATACTACGGTAAGTCCCAGTTCTTAACCCTTTTCGTGATTTTTTTTCTGAGCTGACTATTAAGAGGAGCAAAGTGTATGTCATAACCCACCTTGGGCGCTGCAACAACAGGAAATACAGAGGTCATAGTTGCTGATAAATACTGTTCGGTTTTTGTTCCCACTCAGTAGAGACAGTTCTGTGCAGTTCTGTCTATTTTCTACTCGTGATTTCCACTGCTAGAACACCGGTAGGGCTCAAACAGCTATTATTTCAGGGTGGAAAAAGTCTATCGTTATGTTCTTAGTGAATAAATGTGGGCCGTTATCGGGAATATTTAGCTCGTGTCAAGTGGTACCTCATAGTGTGACATCATGTGTTTTAATAAACCAGGGTTCTACGGAAAACAGTGCCAGCTTGTCCGGCGTAAACTGACCTGTTTTCAGGAATGCGAACAGACCCTGATAAGACAGTACGCAACTGAGTTTCACTTGGGCCTCATATGAATAACTATACACTAGTTTAATCAACGTAGATAGATGGTGGTAGTCTCCCACCTTGGTGAGAATATGGTTCTTAAAAGCCTTCGTAGAAATGCGACAGATGGTAAAGCGGAAAAAATAGTTTTCCATACTCCTCAGAAATGCACCTTGCTGTTTTAGAGGTTCAGTACAAGCGGGCAACGCTTCAGCTTCCAGCTTTGGCTAAAATCGCATCTCCAAATCGGTTTATTCCCTCACGCACGTCTTTGGTGCTTCATCGCTATTTGACAGACTGATAATCTGGTAGATTTGTTAGCTCCAAACTGAATGACTCAAGCATGTACAACACACTCAATGTATATGGTGCGATTATATTTAGTTGGCATTGGAATGTTACTAAACTCTGCCCAGACCTAGATGACAAGTCTTAGCCTTTGTACCATGCCTGAGGCTATGAAGTGGAGGGTACGGTGGTTTGCTCAAGCACAGTTACTCACAAATCGGAACCAACAGGATGAGAGAACAAACCTTTCTTGTTTTGGTCGGCAAAGGAAAACGTTAGACAGGTTTGCGTCCGCGAGCATCAAAGTAGAAGAGGAAGAGTAAGGACTTGAAAGAAGACTTTGGTGATGGGCACTGTAAAAGACGAAGGACTGGGTCGAAAAATGTCCTCAAAGAACGCGTGGCCTGCGTGCTTCTCTGACTGGTGTTCAGCGTTCTGTTGTTATTGTGAAGTGGGAACTCTTCATACGATGATACCTGTGAGAATTTATGAGACAATGAATGCAGTTCTTTCACCTTTGAAAATAAGAACGATCCTGGAAGGCTAAAGGACTTCCGGAGCCTGCCTCTCACCCCACAATATCTCGTAATGCTTTTCATACAGTTTTCAGCCGTCTTTGGCAAACGAAGCTGAAGGGAATGCAACCCAAAGGCTTGGTTACCCTAAACAGCTGTAGTTCCACACGTTCTTTCTTTTCGGGCCATTCTACATTGCTTGATAATCCGAATAGCCTCGTTAGATCAGGGGATATGTTGAAGGGATCCACAGCGTTGGACGATTCGCCTTTACAGGTGCATTTGCAGTGGACATCGAATCCATCATTCTCTTGTAGGATTTCGCCTATCAATAATTCTATACCAGTCTCCCGGAAGAGTTGAAGCAGAAACTGCATATTTTCAACAATTGAGGCTATTCTTTCTCACCAAGATCCATACATTGTCACGGTCCTGCCGAAAAAAAGGGATAGAGGAGTTTTTGTGAACTATCATAACATTATCGCGGAATTCTCCTCTTCAACTAAGTCAGGAACAATCCGAGGAAAGCTGTGTTTGAGCAAGGTATTCGAAAATGTGTTCACAACCTCTGTTCTAATCCTCTTCGAAATCCTACCGGGGGGTGGAACTAAGTCAGGAACAATCCGAGGAAAGCTGGGTGGGATTTCGACTAATAATTCCGGAACGCATTTTTGATCAAATTGTAACGCTGAGAAACTAGTGAACGTAACCGTGGTGCAGGTGACTATGTTCTGAGCTCTAATGGAATCACAGTGTCAATACCGGATATAGAAACAGCTAGAAATCGACCAGTGCTTGGCGCCAAATAGACCACTGAATATTTCGTCAAGGTGGACTTGAATTAGCAAACTAACGAATAGGATTTTCGTGGGAGATTATTTGTTAAACTGAAAACTGGTCTTTAAATGTAACGTCACACTAAATAACAAATAAGAAGCATGAATGCATCACACTGAGAGCAATTATTAGGCCATGGAAGACTCATACACGTTACAGGTGCTACTATGTACACAACGGATATGTATGGCACTGTAATTTATTGAAAATTGATATCTTTCTTGTTAGCATTCCCACAATGGCACAAGAATCACTGTGATGGAGCTATCTGCCCATAACCTTTAGTAATGACGCAAACGATGCTGTGAGTTGACGACGACTTAGCATCAAAAGGTGATGGCCAACCCTCAAGCTCTACCTACGGAAGTCTCATTATTTTTTATGATTGCAGCATATGAGGGCACGACAACTGGCCTGTCAATAACCACATGTCTTAGTTAGTGTATGCTACGACAATCTTCAACTTACCCTCCATTCGCAGTCACACAAACCAGTGAAATTGGTTGTGGAATCAAAACGTCGGAGTGTGCTAGTGAACACCGATGCCCCCTGTGAGGTTACCATCCTGCTCATAACGTAATCAGAGATCGGCTCTCTACAAAGTGACAGCCAGGTGACACAAATTTGAAGAATCGTTCTCCGACCACTCATTAAACCCTATCATAGCAGGCGACCTAGTGGGCTCCGGTTAGACCTCCAATAGGGCTCATTTGTTTTACGCAGTACCGTACAACATCCGGTCACTTCGAACAAACAAAGATCGATCGACACCAAGACCCAAAGAGCCAGTCAGTTAGTGGACCAATCACAATCATTTTAACCTTTGGTGAAGCATCCGCAGGGCGAAGAACAATGCTATTCGTAACGAAAAAAAACTATGATTTTGCATTAATGCACCGAGATTCCACTGTGGTGGAGCAAATCCCTTCCATTGCTTTCTGGAAGCAAAACGTCCAGGGTATTGGAAAGACAAAGAACATCTTGTGCAATGTTTATGACGACTTCCAGCTTGATATCATGCTCACTAAACCAGTATGAATGGAGTTGTTCGTCTTCACAGTTAAAACGGAGTATCGTAGAACATGCTGACTTCTGGGAATCCGTCTAACCTTTGACTGTGCTTCCTACTTATCAGAAAATTCTGATGCGACCTTTTTCTCTTTCCAATCAGCTGAAGCATTCCAAGGTGACCAGTATGTGCCATTCTTTCAAAAGAACACCGATCGGACAATAATAATTCTGAATACGCTGACAACCCTAGGATTCTTCTTCGTTATGCTTTTCTCACTGAGTATATTGAACCAACTGCATCGGTATAGAAAGGATAATCTGTTGTCTGAGGAAGAAATGAAGTTAACAGTAAGTCCTTGTGGTTGATTTATGTTTTGGGGACAGGCTCACACCAAAATAAAACATGCTGCTGACCTGAGAAAATGTCATGGGTGTTTCTAAGCTGAAAATTCTGTCAAACCAACATGTGTACGCATCATTAGCGTCTGAAAGTTCACACAAAGACTTTCAAAATACGGAGCGTACGGAACGTTTTTGTTGTAACTCTCCTCCGAATGAAGGAAATTTTTGCACCTGGTACATCCCTTTTCTCCTACAGACTGGAATACTGGTAATTTAAACAACTGGTTTTAGGGTACTCCCATTCTTTTAGCAACTCCGCTTCAATTCAACCGACGTTAACGTTTTTGGAAACCTTTCTTGCTATAGAGTCAAAATTGCATCCCATTTCCGAACTCCCTCTAATCAGAGGTTCAAATAACTCCTTGGCTAATGCGAGTCTTACAGTGTGGATTGTAAAAGCCAAACCATGCACCTGAAAGGGCTGAGACTAAGAACCTGTAAGAAATTGAGAATTCAAGAATAAGGTATCGAACACGTTGGAATCGATCAGTGCCAGGGATATGGATACTATTCAATGAGTGTGATCCAGTCGTATTTAACGTTTGAATCCGTGGTTCATACAGTGACATTCTGTGTAGTACACGGGATCCTGGGGGGTGTTTTGACGGTCAGGGAAATAACTAATCCAGTCAATTGCAGATAAATTATCTTGAAAAAATGCTGTAACCTCTATCAGTCATTAGTGACAACAGATTCTCTTGTCTCTTTCTGACGACCAACTCCATAACACGACCGGATTCATTCGGATTTTTCTGGGTCGCGTTATCGCATCAAGAATATTGGGACACTATCCTGCTCACTATTCCTGACCCATAGTATTACCCAGGCTGAGAGTACACTAGGATTTTTGGAGCAAAATAACGGGCCGTTCTGATGTCATGAACTACAGTTAGACGACACACAATAGTTCGATATTGTCTGAACTCTCAGTCATTAAATATAGTTTCATCGGAATAGTAGGATACACATTCGACATAATCACCTATCCTCTTCCAGTCCACTCAGGAAATCAAGCAGATGAAGAGGAGTTGTATACAGGTTGAAGATCCGGGTGTGCCTGAAAAGTCGTCGGATAGTTGTCAGCCTTCGAATTCATTGCTTACAGTGTACTGCTCGCATCTGGTAGCAGTAACACATGAAAAAGACGGAATTACAAAACAGAGTGACCAGAAAATCCGGTCCCCTCTAGACCATGTTGACTGTACTAGTTGATAAAATTCCGTCAGATGGTGCTGTATCACACCAAGCTGCAGAAAACTAGGGGATGAAATTCCAAAGACAAAGCGAAAGGACACCAAAATCTAAACGGATAACTAGTCATTCCTGTTGCCTATCTGTGATCCAGCAAGCTGAGGCGATGTAGTAAGATATCTTGTGGTATATGGCAGTAACATGCTCATGAAAAGCCGTGAACACTGCGGTGATGAATGCGTCAAAATGTATGAAAAACTTAGAAAATAGTGGTTTTCGGCAGCCATCTGTATGAATGCCTGGAACGATAGTACAGATACACCAAACAAATCCCCGTGTGAATAGAGGCCTAATCCTGGAGCTTTACTCTACTCCTCTGTTTGCTTCCAAAAATCTTTTGACATAGTGTGCCAAATGCCGTTAAGGGTGCTCGTCTATTAATATCTCCCTCCTATTTTCAACAGACGTCAGTCATGGCTGCTGTTCTCTGAATTTATGACCAATTTCGATTTGGGACATACAAACTCATAAAAGATCACATCGCATGATGAGGGGCTGCGAATTGTTACTAAGATTAGTGCGTAGGTCCAACCAATAACTGATCCTGGGGGCAACAGACATGTGGGAGGATTTCCATTCAGCCAACGATCAGCCAGGGTCACAACCACATAGCTGTCAACCGTGAATGACATTCACTGATGAATTACGTCAGATAAATAGTCAATCCTTGTTGTGCAATTTGCATGGATTATCCTACGTCAACAATTGGCCACTGTACATATGAACAAGAACTCATTCAGAAACATGAAACCACAATGATAGTATCCATCTTTAGTTGAAATCGTTTTTTCGACAAGGTGAATGGTAAGTAAATATGGAATGTGAATCTTCGTGGGATTTTCCAACAGAAACTCAGCATAAATGCATGAATATTCAAAAGCGTCATCAATCAGTAACAACTAGCAACGCCGCATTTCTGGTGAGGAATAACCTAGCAGCGTTCTGCCTCTCTTCAGCGCCAGTAAATCTGTGCATGTCAAACCGAACAATAATGGGCGGTCACGTGGATCGTAAAACTAACAGATGAAGTAGCTCCAACTATCATACAATTCTATTTTAGCATCGGACTTGCTCTGATGTAGTTTCAATGGACAGATGAATCAAAATTATGAAGAATTACATCCGCATCGGCGGATTAGCATTGATAGGGTCATACATCTTTGGGAAGGCCGTCCGAAGGAACCAAAAGTCGTCCAATCTGCTGGGTGGTGTCTTCTAGCAGGAAACTAACTGACGAACAAACATGGTTCTACATAATTAAGCAGTCTGTCCGGGGAGAGACTAGTCTATAAGAAAGCATTTTTGTTCTGGCAGATACTCCTCAACGCCGACTGTCAAAGATGTAAAGAAGATTTGGCTGCTGAGTTACTACGGAAGGCGCTAGAGTGCATCCAGGTGACTGTGAACGTTAAAGGAGCCACCAGAGGACAAATGATCAACAACCATTCGATAAAATTTGAAACTGTGCTCGCTAAAATAATACTCATCATAACGCTCCATTAATGCATTTAATATAAAGTTAACTGCACTAGAACACGATACAGACTCAAATAACATAAACTGCAAAAACATCATACGTACCGCTGTATATTTTTCTCTACTTCAAAGTAGCATTGGTTGATATCTCCGGTAAGGGGTGAAGAGATTTCTGGTTCAGGTTATCTGTCTGAATCAGTTGCTAATGTCATATAAGGTGGCTATCAATCTTGTGAGCTTTAGATAATTTGGCGAACTCTCTGAATCGTTCAGCTGTAGCACCCTTTCGGTGCCTAGCTGCCACGCCACCCGAAGGGAGCACGAGGGCTGGGATACTGCCAGGTTGTCCAAGCCTAGACAGGGGAAGTCGAGAGGCAGAGGCAGGGTTCGAACCACGGACCTTCCGGGCAGTACGCTCGCGCTCTAACTGCTGAGCTATCTCGCCCCCCTGAGCTATCTCTCTGAATACGCTTCTACTACAAGCTTCTGCTACTACGCTTCTACTAAAGACATTGAAGATCCTTGAAACAGCTGACTCTGTGGCGCCGTATACATCGCACCGCACACAAAAAGGAGTGCCCAGCAAACTGAAGGACTTTTAGGATTTCGCAGTAGGCTTTACCGAGCGTCATTAAGGAACAGGTAGAGTATCACAATAGCCGCTTGGATAAATATTCATGAGTACGGTTTCGTAAGTGCTGCCTTCCAGCATGGTCGGATGATCAGTCTAGAATAAGACCACGTCCATGTACGCCATCAACGCATAACGTCAGATTTGCCAAAGTCAATTATTCCAAAAGGCTTAAATGAATATGTGACCATAAGACGGTCAACTCGAATAAACCGTGAAGCAAGTGCATGTCCACTGACCATTGTGAATTAGCAATAAGGAAAATGCAGTAATCTAGCAAAACATTTCTTGTCTGTAAAAAAATTCGTCTAAGCAATGCTTTGAAAAAAGCTACCCATTTATTCGCATTTTGCAGACAGCGTCCCACCTTTAGAAAAGCCACTATCCGAAAACCATCTGGAAGAAGACAACTTTTTCATTCAACACGTTTGATTAAATTCTGCGTTAATCAAGCAGACACCGGTCCATCTCTACGGAGAAACATTCGGGCAGAAACGTAACCGAAAGGGCTTACGTACTAAGAATAGACGAAACAGATACCGTAATGATGACTGACGGTTTGTTTTCTAAGGCGAAATGAACCAAATTTCGCCTACCCAAATATAACTGATCGGCAGTTTGAGACTCACCATTCGCCCAAACAGTAGCATGACAGCATCGCGATACTGTTGTTCGCCACTCCACTGAAGTGTACGTTGGATATAAAAAAATCAGGGATGGGCGCCTTATCAAACCTGGACAGAGCTACCAGAATTTGTTTGAATTTAGCCGGAGGTATCTTTAAGGTATCATCAGAATTTTTCGTGCCCATTCAAATTTCAATGTTTTCGAACGGAAAGAAGAGGTTAATCCGAGTACTTCGAATTTACTGCCAATTAACATTATATTGGCAGAGTTTCCTGAAGAAAACAAGTCTATTTTGCTTAGTGGAGTGAAGAGTGAACATTTTCAGGTTGTTGACGATTCGAAGGATGTACCATTGGGTGTGGCGTGATTCCACAATTGGATATTGTATTCAAAATTTTTCAACGCAGGATGGAAACGCAAACGCAACTTAGCACATCAGGAACCTTCAGTATTCATCATGGCAGCTCTGACCTACAGTTTAATCGAGGCTGAAATGAAAGTAAGCACAGTCTAAGATGCCGGTATAGGTGCTAATATGTACGTATGGATGCAAAAACAATTTCCAAATATTGACCTTCTAGTACGCATGGCCCACATCCAACTTAGATGACTGGCACAGCGAGTGATCAACATTGGGGAAATGTCAAGGATTCTGAAGAAAATCGTTCAGCTGTAGCATCCTTTCGGTGCCCAGCTGTCATGCCACCAGAAGGAAGCATGAGGACTTGGATACTGCCAGGTTGCCCAAGCCTAGACAGGGGACGTCGAGAGGCAGAGGTCGGGTTCGAACCACGGACCTTCCGGTCAGTAAATCCGTGCTCTAACCACTGGGCCATCTCGCTTCGGATTCTGCAAGAGGATTCTCTGCAATAAGTTCACCAACTTAGACAATGGAAGCTGCCTATACATAGTGCGCTTTCAGTTCCAACAAACATTCACACTTCTTCCAAAAAAAAATCAGTTAACTATGGAATCGGTCTCATGGCATAGAACCAACGCTTCCATGGAAACCACTGGAGATATGAGAACTGCCTGACACCATGCTAACGTAGCGATAGACTCGTCTTTTATGCTCGACCTCCTTTGTGGAACCAAATGAATGTTTGAAATGCTTCCTATTGGAGATCAAATAAACCAGGATCAATCGGCTTTTTTAATACATCAACCCCCCACCGTATCCTTCTCTCTGGACGACCACTTCAGACCGGTTCTTTCATAGCTTTTCAATTTCTCAACTGTCCAACCGAAAACTCTAGACAAATAATCACCTGTGTTCAACTAAGCCTTTTTGTCACAAAGATACGTTCCCGCTGCAGCAAAATGACAACGTTCTTAACGTATCTTGTTCCCACAGACCCAGTGTGAATTGAGTATAGAAGAAGCTGACATTGGACCGATTTTTTCCAAAGTACTCAGTATTATTAGAAGTTATGATGAAGTACACAATATGGTTGTTCAAACCGGTGCGATAGACGAAATAAGGAACTCACACTACTTGCGATCCGGGTCATGTCGAATAGATATGCAAACAACTTCAATCTGTTCAGCAACATCTCTGAAACCTGATTCATCCTTGCACGAAGAGCCGATGACCAAACAATTGCAGAGACGAAATAAAATTCAACCCGTGGAACAGCTGGTCACCCGCTCAGACTACCTAGAGTCAGTTACATACTCAGCTGAGGCAGTAGACACCATTCAACAACCTAAGCACCCTGAACAAGCGAGTCAAACAGAACTCCAGGAATATCATCCACTACTGTCAGAAGAGATCAGTGCTGGTCGCAGAAAGTCCATCCAGATCGTACGTCCAAGCAGAATGTTCACATAACAACCGAGAACTTTCGGACGAAACGAGGCTCAATCCGGTAAGTTTGCACAAATACTCGTCTTTATGTTCATTATGGACATGTGCTTTTTGAAAAGCTATGTGCAGCTCCAATCCAGTCAGGAGTGACAGGTCTTCGGTACCTAGTTACCATACCACCTGGCGGAAGCACTGTCAGGTTGCCCAAGCCTAGATAGGTCCGGCGGAGATGCCGAGGTTGGATTCGAATAGCGGACTTCCGGTCACTAAGTTCGCACCTTAACCGCTGAGTTATTTCGTGCTCGGTGTATGGAGCCTCGTAGATGCTTGTTAGCAAGTAAACCAACCATGACCAAATCAGTCACCATAGGTCCGACAACAAAGGGCGCACATAAAGTTTCGGTCCACTCTAAGGCAGTAAATGTAATTAGAAGAAACCTTGCGGTTACAAGTCAATGAAGCATCAGTGGAAGTACTGGTACCGCTGACAATAAAGCTTACAAAATGCATGCAGAATTGTGTGGAGCTGGAGCAATACAAAAAACTGGACAGCGCCCAAAGCGAGTTACCACCACCGTGGACGGGATGGTGGTATGGGCGGTGTCAACCAGACCTGGCTAAAGGGCCTAGGAGTAGCTGGTGAGTTGACCTTGTTAGATATGACATTAAATGTTGACTTAGCCGATTCCTCTAAGTACACGACCAACGATACTGCTCACGCCTGTTACTTTAGAGAAGTAAAACCTCATGCGATATCAAACGCGGGCAACACGGGAAACAAATGAAAAATGTTTTGAACTAGAATGGATGCTTTATACTCTGGCGGGCCTAAAAATCGACAGGGTTGAACGACTTCCTTTACGTGATATCACCGAGCTTTATGGCGTCGACGTATGACGTGCTCCCAAAAAGTTTGTATTGCCTTGGAAATTCCGGAGCGAGCTTGCAAACTGATCTCAAAACTAGCTACTTATACCGTTCTATTACTTTGCCTCCCGCCACAGATAGTCGAAGACTCGGCAAGAGAAACCACGAGCTGGATTTAGACGAAGACTGGAGTAAACATTTACAGGATCATGTGCTGCAGTGTCAAGTCTGATTGGAAGATAAGTGCAGGAAGCCACAAGCTCATCAAGCTATGAACTCAGAGAGACGAGTCCCGACAAAATCCCATATTCTATCTCGTATGGTTTTACTGAGTGGTAAAAGTGTCGGTTGCTGCCATCTGTCTTCTGGTTATAAGAATAATCTTGTTTCATTCTGACCTCAGAAACCAACAACCAGAAAAAACAGCACGGGTTGTCGTCCCGCATTGAAAATAAAGGCACAGTGATCACAATTGTCAAATGTACTCACGGAGCTAGCGCAGAAACGAGCCCAACCAACCCATAGAGATAAAGGCAAAACAGTTTTGGGAGATTTCTTAAATAAAGAGCTAAACATACAAAAATAAACAAATCTTGTTAGTTAGCATCCACATTACTCTCTGTTAATACTTTTGCCTTTTTTGCTTGAGACCGAGCTACGACCGACTTTAGAAACGCACTGGGCTCAATTTTGTGATGATGCCTCAGGGTCCAGCGCTCCAACTGCAACCGTTCTGATTGTCCGACACGGAAAAGAGCCATCTCAAGATTGTCAAATCTGTGAATGGGAAGAACAGATGATGCTGAAAAGTGGTCATCTGGTTGACTCGACCCTCAATAAGCACAGGTACGGGAAAGTGAGCGGTTCCATCGGGTCAGATGTAGTGTCAGTCGTATTCAAACTCATAAATAGAAAGCGACAAAACCTGGTTGTTCATAAGTAAATAAATGCGGGCAAAATAACGTATACCAGTCGGAATAATGGGGTTTTGCTTCGCTAACCGGTTAGATCATGATGTTCAATGCTCTGCTCTCCTTAGGATCGGTGCTCTCCGTCAGCGTCACCATTAACACAAGCGGACATCTGGTCTAACTGAATGGCTACCCGGTGTTGGTTTAGATGGTAGCACACGCAGTCATAGAAACAAAGCACGACAAGATGTTCAGCTGGTTCAGGCTAGGCAAATAACGAAGAAACCCAAGTTCACAAACATACATGAATCCAAACCTAATGGGGCAGTCCATTCGGATAAAATTCACGTAGTGAATGTTCCTGGACCTCATATGAGCCCAAGTCTAACACAGAAATCCCTCGCCAACAGATGCATGCTGTAGAAATATAAAAATAAGATAGACAATCGTTCAGCTGTAGCACAGTTTCGGTGCCCAGCTGTCATGCCACCCGAGGGAAGCACGAGCGTTGGGATACTGCCAGGTTGCCCAAGCCTAGACAGGGGAAGTCGAGAGACAGTAGTCGGGTTCGAACCACGGACCTTGCGGTCAGTAAATTCGCGTTCTAACCACTGAGCCATCTCGCCGCAACAGAGATAAACCATGTACCAAGATATAGTTATTCCAGCTGTTACAGTTTCGCTAACCAAAGATAAGAAGCGACAACAGCAAGTGGGAAGTGATGGTTCAATAAGTTCATTGAAGTTAAATCATTCTGGTTCTGATGAAGCATTAACTGGAACAGCATCCCATTGACGACAGCAGCACCAGTTGCTGCGTTGCAATACCATATCTGTCATGAATGACATACATTCAGCTGTTGTCACAACAAGTGCGAGACTCCGTTTTTTGACCCATCCTAAAGTTTTATCCATTAAACGATTTAAACCGCACCATTATCCGCAAAAATACCCGAGCAAGATGTTGCGTCTACCCTACTCCATGTGACTCGGTTGTACATTGGGGATCCTTCACTTAGCATCTGGATTTTTGATTTCTGATACCCATTTGGACGTTCGTCTATTCGTTAGTTATGTGACGCGGTTGGCAAGAGTGTTCGAAACCGTACCATCCTGCAAAAATCGTCTTCTTTTTCTATCGCTATTTAGATTCATCAGGTGAAATCCCACGGGGTTTTCCTCGAGGGAACTCATACCGTAAGAGTAATTACTGTTAGTTCTAGTCGGAAAACTGACAGAGAGGAGCAGGACAATGGATGTTGAATAAGTATATCCAAAAACCGCCAATCAACACTCAATTCAGGTACAGAGATTCTGGTCATAAGTACGTACTTTCCGGTTGAGTGTAGTGTGTCTTGGCGACTGGCATTCAAAGCGGCATCCATTACGGATTTGAGTCGTATCTGGAAGAAGAAAACACGTTAAACTAAGTAAAGAACTAGGGTAAATGTAATGTAATGTAATGTAAGTGAGAACAATATGGTGGTGGTCGTGGTACCTACAGGGCCACACTAAGAGGATTTCAGGTTAGCAGCAGTGACATCTCTCACGAAGAACGAACTCACTTGAATTTCTTGCTAGGTAGGAGTGATGTGTGCAACAACGGCGTAATCAAACCTAGGGCCTATTGTTCTCTGAGTTAGTCACTGTTCCGTGATCAAGAAATGTGCAACAGATAATCAGCCTTGGCATTTTACTCCTCGTGAGGTTTGTGTCAAACTCTATCATTTTCCTTCTTTGTTCCCCACGACGTTTTTCGAAACAAACGTTACTGTTATCTGTGACGGTGACGTAGACACTTAGCAAGGGGCCTGGCTCAGAACCCATGGGAGATTTAGTACCTCTGGGCCAACCGCATCTTCACACACAATTCGTCGGTCAGCTCGTAAGGTTCTCACCGGTGGTGCTATTAGGAAAACCAGCTCCAAACGTAACTGGACTACACAACTGCTAATGGAATAACCGTTTTCGTAGGGATAGGATAGGGACATGTGTTGCGTATGCCTACCCATCGTTTGCCAAAGAGAGTGCTGTTTTCCATGCCCAATTCAGAGTGGCGTAAGCAGAGAGGTGGCCAACCCTTGACCTGGCAAAGGGGTATGAAAGAGATTACGAAACGCTTGGGTGCTGTCGGTGCTACTCGCCTTCCAGGATGGGGACCGCGTGATCCCCACTGCGCCTGGTTGGAGACGCTGCAAGACATGGCTGCCAACCGATGTAGTTTCTATCCAGATTGCCTGAGTGAATGGAGGTGTAGGCACCTCGGATTGATTGTAGTAAGCTAGCACCAAGTCCCTTCCCCATCCATATTTATTCTTTTCTTTAAAATAAGGCTTTCAAGTAAATCGTGGTTGTACGGCAGTGAAGCATCGGTGTTGGACACTGATGTCATGCTGTCGATGATGATGATGATGATGATGATGATTTAATCGGTTGTTCGTCAATTATCCTCGACAGTTGAGTTCTATTTTTAGTACCATTTTTTGCCCGTCTAGAACTTTTCACATTCCCGTTTTCGGCTGCACACATACCTGTCCTCGCCAGTGTTCAATAGATCGGCTGATTAGCATGTTCACTGACTGGCTTTCTGGATTCACGTTATTAAGAAGGTATTCAAAAAAACTGTGGTCCACAACACGCAACACCGGACACACCCAGGCACAGACGAGCCAAAATGTAAGACAGTAACCAGGAAATTAGGTCCTTCAAAGAATAGGACGACAAACATCGGGAGACGGCTCCAGCGAACCTGTGTGTGTGTAAGTGTCATGACGGGGTTTCCCGACTTACAAGCCATCTCGGAAAAAGGTGTGACAGTGGTGGTGCACGCCCACCTTCCACCGACGGTATGCGAGCACCCGAGCTCCATGACGATCACAAAGCCGTTTGAATTTAAATGAGCGACATGATCTGTATTAAGAAACCGGACCGGAAATTACACAGATAACAAGTACAGTCTGCTGCAGCACAGAATGCTGGTTTTGTGTGTTGTGGTAAACGACCAACACCCACCTAGATGCTTCCACAAGTAAGGGTCACTCTCACTAGACGTTAGAATGTTGGCAAACGGATAATATTGCTAATTTTAGTTTGGCCAATTAGAGGGGATCGTTCGGACCGATTTAAGCGGTGTTAACCCCCAATGAACAACGTCGGTCAACAAGATCCCACGATATTTAAATGCATCCCTTCAACCTAGACATCGGCTATTATCTGTAGTCTCAACAAAACAATTGGTCCCTTCCCCGAAGGTGACATATTTTACCAACCGATAGAGTGGCGATCGCAACTAACTGTCAACCTCGATGAGGAGCTCCAGCTGACTACAAAAAGGCTGATCGAGAAAGCACAACGAAAGAACTTTATGCGCAAAAGCCTACCACGCCCTGGTGGGGCAGAATTCAGAAGCAGTTCCTTGCTTCTTGGTTTGTGAATCCGATATTTGACTCTGCTCGAGTATTCCGATGGAGGAGTTGGTCCTTTGCACGTAGTGATGCGTAAATTGGGTCCAGTTCAATGCATCGATTGATCGAATCAGCCGTGAAGTACCATGCCTCCAGAAATCCCCGTCCGTGTTTCGTGTCTCCGTATGCCAAAATTTTCACTTTTTCCATACTGAATTTGTGGCCTTCTTGGTCTTCGTGTATGGATATCAAGGATAGGGGGTCATGTCTCTTGACGGCCGCGTTGTGTTCCTTTATTCGTGTGCATAATTTCCCCCCAGTTTGTCCAACGTAGAATTTGTTTCTGAGTTTGTAAGGTTTATCACACTGGTTGACACACTTGCTCCAGTGGGTATCGGTTGGGAACAACGAAGCAGACTAAAGGGCTACCGTCATAATCTCGGCAATCTACGAGCTGACAGTGGGACTATCTTCTATCGTAAGCCCTGACGTGTCAATCCAGCTCCTTCAATACAACAACGTATTTGGCAACCGTAATTGGGTGACAAGCTTAGGTGCAGAAGTTCACATGATTAAGCGTTATCCTGAGTCTCAAACACTTGGAGAAAATACACCTCGAGTACAAGATCTATAAAGTAGCGACTAGTGAGTTGGAGGTCAAAGCTCACCTAGGCAATCGTGAGATACGCAGCGCTGATTATATTGCTCCGTTTTTCAGAACAGATCTACGTTTATACCTGGAATCTTGTCCAGCGAGTGAAACTTACCTGAAATACTCTTGCGGCTGTTGCCGCCATTCGTCCAGCTTGTGCTGATCCAACGCCAAGTAGATTATACATCAGTAAGTAGTACAAGGGCGCTTTCCTCCTCAAATCAACTACACAGGGATCAGCATCGAATACTTCGGTGAACGCATCCTTCGAAGTAGAGGAGGAGAATCGGAGACGGAAACACTCATACCTTATAAATAAGAGGCAGATCAATGCTGGCCAGTTGACGACGACCACTCCCCAAAGCCAGAGCCAACCAAACCGGTAATTCTAGTTTTGAACCTGCTGGAACGTCAGTCTGGACCTGAACAGATGACTCCTCTACAAGCGCTGTATCTTGTGAACGTTGCTGGCCAAACGAGACATTGGTCGAATCCGACAATAGAAGAGGGGCCAGTCCAGGGAGAGAAACACGGAGGCGACAAGTGGTCCTCTCGCTGGATGCAAGTATGTCGTCAATATTTAGATACGCTCCAGCATGTACTAGAGATAATGTCCAGTCGAAGTCGACGAACGAAGATGACCTGTGGACAAGGAAAAATCATAACGGATCTCAGGGTACGTTAGTCGCACATTCAAAATCAACAAAGAATGCTTAAAGAACACCTAAATTCGGCAGCGGCAATGCACATCAGGTTGGAAACTAGCTCAAAAAGTCTTAAGAACCAGTGGTTACCTCTGGATTCTGGAAAGACTGTGGTGCTTGTGAACGTTACAGTTTAGCTATACCTGTGCCATACGAACACTGGCTTGTACCCAACCCTGCAGTACCTCCACAAGAAGTGAGTAAATCACCAAGGATAGCATCCAGAAATGAACACTGGCTTGTACCCAACCCTGCAGTATCTCCACAAGAAATGAGTAATTCACGAAGGATAGCATCCAGAAACCCACGGTATTTGTTCGTTTTCTACAATGGTTTTCATACTTTCCAGCTACCAGACGGGTTAGAACCAGACCTAAATCATCTCCAAAACTCCTCTAAGGATACTAAGCCTCCACAGTGCCCATTTTGGCAGTTGACATGAAATTTCTGTTGTGATCAAAACGGCATAAGGCTTTCTTTTTTCTGGTGTCAACAGCTGGTGTGAATCGATACTCACCTGAACATTCACACTGCTTTACAATTAGAGATAGAACCTCAATGTCATGTTACAGCACATTCTAATCCGTGTACCACCAGGAAGCAACTACTTTCGACACGTCTCCAGGTAGCCGTGGTACAGGTTTTACTGTATCAACAATCATACACAAGTGCACAAGTACATCAAGATAGCAACTATCCACATCACTTCAGAGTTTGAACAATCACGGCAATCAAACCAAACCATGGTAATGCAAGTCACAAAAAGCCTATCTAAGCCCTTGAAGAAAATACTCAAACTGGTGATATTGGTAGAACCCAGCGAAATCGAGTGAACCTATGAGAGAACAGAATTCCAAAAGCCTTCCAACGCTTTGAAATAGAACTAGAGTTCTACTAAAAGTAGATGCGTTTCTTCCCTCATCAATCGATCACATCAG
This sequence comes from Clonorchis sinensis, assembly GCA_003604175.2. Classification (NCBI taxonomy): domain Eukaryota; kingdom Metazoa; phylum Platyhelminthes; class Trematoda; order Opisthorchiida; family Opisthorchiidae; genus Clonorchis; species Clonorchis sinensis. The sequence goes on from CM030370.1 coordinate 20,775,339, forward strand.
TGTTGATAATAATGAAGGCATAGATCAGAGGTTTTTCACACACCTTTGAAGATGACTTTACTACTTGATTTTCCATACATGCTGTCAGTGAACGGACACTAGAAGTTCTGAGGTACTCGGCGCCCCGGCGGATTTAAGCGTCCGCACTGTATGAGAACTCTTTACGATTTACAGCAAGTTGGCGCCTGATTTTACCACGTCTCGTGGTAAAAGAAAAGACTACCCTCTCTCACCTCTCCTTATTATTGACGTGCTTCTTTACTTTTGTGTCTGCCTCTGAAACCTCAGGGGTTTAAATGCTCCCCGGGAGTTCCCTCAGGCATTGAATAGGCGGATATTTTTCTCCATGGTTTAGGTTATTCAGGAATATCATTTTAAATAATCTAAATGATTTTGCCACAAGGTTTGGCATGCACATCACAATTGCGAAGTATGAAGTGCTGCTAAAAAGCTGCTTGAGATCAAACCTAAACCGCAAGCTTGAAGACCAGCCAACCGCCGTTATTTACCTCGGCAGTTGTATAGGTTCCGGTGAACTTCCCGGAGGCCAGGGCAGCTCTCGCCACCCTCAAACACCTAAGGCACCCGAGCGACGTCAGCTCGTCTATCAAGGGCAGCGTATGCATAGCGATGGTGTGATCCATGCTGCCTTATGGATCAGAAACGTGGTCTCTGTGCGCACAGGATGTACGAGAACTCTTGCCGTTTGACCATCGGTGTTTCCGAAGCATTGTCTGGGTATAGTGGGAACGTCGGATTAGCAAGACTGAGGTGCCGTATGCAACTTTAAGAAGGAACCATCCCGCGATGGATGAGCTACTCACGTTTCATAGATTAAGATAAGACGCGTGCTCCGCATGTCAGGGGACTGTCCACCTCTCAGGGCTATTTCCGCTCAGCCCTGTACTAAGTAGAAGCTACCGAACATTGGACAGGTTACGACCTAGTGAAAAAGTATCAAAGCGCTAACCACTGGACTCATTCGAAATAACAAGGGACGACTCCCTGAATGAGGACCCCCGCACTCAATTCAACACTGGTTGATGACACTGGTAAACGACTTAATCACGCAGTCTTTAGTGTTCATGCATTAGAGCTGTCGCCTTCTGTGCAAAGCTGCCAAGTTTCTAATTCCTTAAAACGACTCCAAATGACTTTACTTCGTATTTAGTTCTATAGGAAGACTACGGATGGGTGGCACAAACAGCCGTTACTCGACGTCACATTCTGATTCCGAAATTATGAGCATGTATCACCTGAAGTTGTGGTTCATAAATTATGAATGGTGTAAACTGTACCCTAAAGGCATAATTCAACGTTGTGTGCACACAAATACCAGAGCAATCCATGCAAAAGTAATGAATACGGAAAGCCAATCAAACAAAAAATAGCAGGGATGAAAGATGTCTTACATGCGTAATCGTGGTCAGAATGTTTAGCAGATCATCTGATTCATCAACGGTTTCAGCACCCGGAGAGAGTTAAGCAATTTACAATGGGAAAAGTGGCCAGAGACAATTAAACCGGAGTCCGGCTAGCTAAAAAAGAAAGAAGCAGAACTAATTGAACCATGACTCATTGTAATTAGATTCTCCTGGAACGTGTCTCACAAACAAACCACTGAAAAGTACTCTATTTGGTAAAATCTCCCTCGATAGCAGGGCACAGAATAGGCAAGATTTTCGTTGCAAGCTCAGTAGTATGAGGAACCATAAACCAGTACCGGGAACATAAACTGTTACAGAAGACGAAGTCATTAAAGTAGTAAACCGGTATGATATGAAGAAATAAATCATTCAGCTATAACACCCTTTCGGTGCCCAGCTGCCATGCCACCCGAAGGAAGCACGAGGGCTGGGATACTGCCACGTTGCCCAAACCTAGACAAGGGAAGTCGAGAGGCAGAGGCTGGGTTCGAACCACGGACCTTCCGGTCAGTAGATTAGCGCTCTGACCACTTGAGGCATCTCGCCGGGTTCACAAAACTGGATAGTGCTAAGCGACCTCTTATAGAACATGAGACAGTGTTTGCTTCCATCTAGTCCCGACGTTTTTTAAGGTCATCATTGTCATCATCAAAATCGAGTGTGAAATGAATGCTGTAAAATCATCGTTCCAAAGCATTACTGTGTAAAAAATAAGGGGTGGGATGGGTACCTAGTCCTGGTCTAATACAACCATTCGAGGAATCTGAGCCTCAGTCCGCAGAGAAAATGATAAAGATAACTCCATTTAAATCGACTAACAGCCTCGATTCGGGGCATCTACCCCAAATTACAGGGAGGACCACGGACTTCAGTCCAGAAGTTCGGTGGAACCACTATTAGCCACACTTTTAGACCGCTCAAAAGAAACTCGACCTTGTCGCAGTGTGGCAATTTGTGTACCTCTGACAAACTGTGCTATACCGCAGACTCTCTCACATCAGGTTGATCAGTGGATAGTGGTCTAATGAATAGTCTCCTGGTGCTCCATGTTGACGGGTGGAACACGCACGACTTGCTTCTTAAAAACGTACATTACCGCATAGTATGTTCGACGCCTTGGAGTCTAGTTTTTCAGCTCATACACCGTGCACCGAAGTGCAGTAGTCCCAGCGGTTAAAGTTGCATTTACCGAGGACAAGGAAAATACGGGAATGAGAGCCACGCGTTAGAATCGACGGTGATGTCAAATGTTTCTGTTTGTCTGGTATGAAGGGAGCGAGAGCTATACAGTGAAGGGGGTTAGCTCTGACATTGCCATATCTGCCTTGTTCCAAGTCTCCCATCTGGGGAGACGGCAGTTACCAACGCGCCTGAGTTAACTGATAAACGCTTTAACGCTTCGTTGCCAAGTCATGGACTGACCGCCCCTGGGTCGTTTCTATTCCATCCAAGGACCTACGGGGCAAACCATCCTCTGGCACACGAATTACGTGGCCTAACCAGCGCAACCTGGAGAGTGCGATCAGTTTATCTGTCGAGGGAAGTTGACTTTACCGGGATCTATCTGACCTATTACAGCAGTGCTCAATTGATGTCCCCACAAGGCTCACGCAACGCTTCAGATGAATCGATGGTCAAACAGTTTTCGAAGATCTGCACGCGGCGTTAAAGTCCGTGAATCACAAGTCGGGCCGCGGCATTGCATACTATGACCTCGACAGTCAAGCTGCATCATCACCGATGCTTCGCTGCCGTACAACCGTGATTTATTTGAAAGCCTCATTGTGAAGAAAAGAATAAAGGTGGATGGGGAAGGGACTTAGTGCTAGCTTACTACTACTATAACTCCAAACACTCATTCAGGCAATCTGGATAGAAACTGACAACATCGCCACTGACATTGGTTGGCAGCCATATCTCCAACCAGAAATCGTTCAGCTGTAGCACCCTTTCGGTGCCTAGCTGCCATGCCAACAGAAGGAAGCACGAGGGCTGGAATATTGCCAGGTTGCCCAAGCCTAGACAGGGGAAGTCGAGAGACAGAAGTCGGGTTCGAACCACGGACCTTGCAGTCAGTAAATTCGAGCTCTAACCGCTGAGCAATCTCGCCCCCAATTAGGCGCAGTGAGGATCACGCGGTCCCCATCCTGGAGGCAAGTAGCACTGACAGCACCCCAACGTTTCGTAATCTATTTCATACCACTCTGCCAGATCAATGATTGGCCATCTCTTTGCTTCCGCCACTCTGAATCGGGCATGGAAAACAGCACTCTCTTCGGTAAACGATGGTTAGGCATACGCAACACATGTCCCAACCACGCAGCTGCTGGTGTTAGACACATTCTTCGATGAAAATACCCGTTGCACAACCGAAAACTCGCTTTCTAATTGCCTCGTTACGGATACGCCGACACCAACCCACACGAGCTATCGTTCTGAGACAACGATTGTCGAACACCAGAAGACTTCCCAGTTCCGCTGCTCAAACAGGCAATCTCACAGTCATACAACAAAACTGCCCGCACTGTAGCTTGATACACACGTCCCTTGAGATTCAGGGTACACCATTCTGACGCCAAAGGTGTCTCAAATTAGCAAACGCGACGCCAGCCATGCAGATTCGTGCATTGACATCATCTGTCACGGACTAATACAACTTCCAAGATATGTAAAATGCTCCACAACTTCCAGTGCCTTTCCCTGGATTGTAAGTGGTGTGTTCAGTGACTGCATGTACAGGTGCTTACACTTTATGGGTGCAAAGTGCATACAAGGAGCTTATTATGTTCACGAACTTCCGGCATTATTTGGTGGGCAAGCGCGTCAAGCAGAGCAGACCGGTCAACCGAGTCAAATGCGCCTGGAAATCTAGGAACACTAGAATTGTGGGGCGAGATAGCTAAGCGGTTAGAGCGCGAGCGTACTGACCGGAAGGTTCGTGGTTCGAACCCTGCCTCTGCCTCTCGACTTCCCTGTCTAGGCTTGGGCAACCTGGCAGTATCCCAGCCCTCGTGCTTCCTTCGGGTGGCATGGCAGCTAGGCACCGAAAGGGTGCTACAGCTGAACGATATATATATAATATATATATATATATATATATATATATAGAATTGTGGGTCGCTTATACGTATGGCGTTGTATGTATGTCAAGCTTACGAGTTGTATGTCAACTTGTCAAGTTGTATTTCAGGCTGACGACAGGTCGGTGACACAAATGCCGTAGGTCAGAAGGCGTTTCCCTGGCCCTCTCAATAAAGGGAAGGATTTTGTGTTTCATGAGTCTGCCAGAACTCATAGAGCCAAGAATAACAATCGTTCAGCTATAATACCCTCCCGGTGCGTAGCTACCATGCCACGAAGGCTGAGATACTGACCCGTTGCCCAAGCCTAGACAGGAGTAATCGAGATGCGGGTGTTGGGTTCGAACAACGAGCATTCAGAACAACCAATTCTCGTTTCAACCACCGAGCCATCTCGAGCTCACTTATGAAGCTCAATACGTAGTACTTATGCAGCTATCGCAGCGATCAGTTCACCTGCAAGCAACGGTATTTTACGTTTTTTAGGTGTGAAGCGCATACAGAACTGTGTAGCGGAATCATTATGGTCTGATTCAAGAGGAATATCGTTAGTGAACTGTCTGAGCCAATGACCCGATAGTATTTCGGTCCTCATGATGTTGGAGCGGCAGAGTTTCTGACGATAAACTGAGTCACCCCACTACCTTGTGCGTCAGACTTTTGAGTCAAAGGCTCAAGCCGAAGTAGTTAAACTAAACCCTACTCCGTAAGTATGATTTGACCGAGCAATTCTTCGTCAACTGATTTCCCTCCCCAAACCCTTCCCACCACACAAGCAAACGTTGTTGAATCATTTGACTGTCAACTATCCGGCCGATATGCCTTCACAGCCCACTGCCCATTTACATTAAACAAAATAACGCTCTGCTAAATCCACGAGATACGTTCTACGTAGGAGCTTTCAATGTCCGTACTCTATGTCAAAATGGTAAACAAGTAATGCTCACTCAAATCTTATACTCCATTAAAATTGATGTATGCTGTCTCTGAAACACGCACCAAAGGACCCATGTGAGGTCTCACATCTTAAAACACTGAGGAACACCGCACCTTTCACATTTCAATCTTCGTGTGTCCGGTGATCCAGAAGCAATAACTCATGGGAGTTGCACTCAGCCCCAGAGCCGAATGCGCTTTGCTGGAGTGGATTTCAGTGAACAGAAATCTTTGCACCATTCGGTTGTCCCGCTCAATCAACCTTAACGCCACAGGACATAAAAAGCGGTGACTATTTTTAGTGCGGACAAATGCCCCAACAGACTGAAGTTCTGATGCTGCTACTTTCTATCGAGATTTAGCTGGACTGGTTCGTCAGGCAAGGAGTGCTACCGTTGTAATCCTTTCGGGCGATATGAATACCCAATTCGGTCGTCTGAGTCACATTTGTGCGGTCGATCTGAGCTAGATCAACTACTCTCTACAGTAAATCAACTGTATTGGTAGCGAGCACGTCTATAAAGCACACCAAAACGTCAAAGGAGCTGTGCTGGTAGTGTTGACCATTGTCTGTCAGGCTTCTCCAAAACGATCAAATAGAGATTGTCATATATATCGTCAGAATCCTTGGTCCCGATTGATTCCAGAAAATCTATACCACCGGGGAAGTGCAACGGCACACGCAAAACCCTCACACCCCAAATAGTGACGAGTCTAAAGAAATACCGAGAGCCTTGATGGACAGTGAAAGCTCCGGAGATGGAGAAGAGTTTTACCACGGACATTCAGGTCGGCTAATTCGCGCTCCAACCACTGATCCATTTCGGCCCCATGTAATTAAGTGAAAAACGTTTTGGCACGTGCAGGGCAATTGGAATAAACTAGAAGCAAATGGCGCGACGTTTAGTACACAATATGTCCTACACAACCAATACCTACTCTGGACTGACTTTGCGGCACCGATAAGACCTCAACTTTTAGGTATACAATAAAAACACAAATAAGGCGATGAGACGCACCTCCAGCTTCTATTGTGTCCACATGCCTTGAACCAACGATCCATCTAGCCTCAACCAACTCCCAGAAAAAGTTATTCACCTCTCTCTACTCTGAATGTAGCACCAGATATCCAACCATTCAACCGTTATATATGTTGTTGATCGCTATCACCCCAGAGTGGTAGCCCCCTTTCCTCTCAAACTCCGCTCAACTCCAGAATGAGCGCAACCGAACCGTTCCAGTAGGTAACAGTTACCTACGTAATTTTCATGCCTTGGAGCGTGCCCCGTGAAAGGGAACGAATGCATGCAGCTAACCAGCTGTTTCTATGAACCAGCTACAAAAACGTACTCCGAACTATGTTGTTGGGCTCCGAGTATTTAAAACTGCTTGTCCTCTCCTACACACTCAGCCATCTAGACGACCCACAATTCAGGTGGTGCGCCAACTTATCGATACAAGCTTCTCGTACTACACGGAAGATCACACGTTTTGCCACATCCACTAATTCTGATCGGATGTCACGCTTCATCACCGAACCCAACCTTACAGTTTTTACAAGGCCAAGTACAACATCACCACCCGCATTTTTTCAAAGATTGGTACCATTGCTTTGCTAGTATAGTTCGCAAAGCAACTCGTCCATTTTTTCAAAGATTGGTACCATTGCTTTGTTAGTATAGTTCGCAAAGCAACTAGTCGTCATTGCCTTTTACCCCAGGTAACAGGATATTTGCTATTCACGCGAATCTCCAATTTAGCTGCGACAACACCACACAGTACCGATAGATTCAAGGACACATGGCCTTGCTGCTCCGCAATACCAGGAATAATCCTAATAAACAAATTATTCGGCGAACCCAGCAGTTCAAACCAAGATGTCCATGTACCAGGATGTCCATGAACAAAGGTTGCTAGAGTCTGGTTGCCCCTGTGCAGTTCACTATGAGTTCTCTGCTGAACTCCCGTCCTCCGTTACTTCCCGTTTAAAGGAATTACCGTTTCACATAAAAATACGCACAACAGACGTTGTTAACAGTACCTTCCAGATTCGCTAAATCTGTTTGCCGGCCCCATGTTACCAGCCTCCATAAAGTATACTTTAGGGAGAACTCCCGAGGCCTAAAAGCCGAACATAACTGCAGAAGTTCTGCACAGATTGGGCACAGGTTCTGCACCCAGGAGCGGACGCGTGCTAACTGGGTACTCACTATTTCCATGATAACAATCTGCTTCACCCGAAATCAACTCTCTGCCCACCCCCATTATATTATATTCTTCACATTCCCCAAAACCAGTGAGTTTACCTGCTTTCAGCTTAACCTACATTTTCAGGACAAGAACCCCCTCTCTTCTGTCGCGGAAGTCGATTCATGCACAAACCAAACTCAAGCAAATGATTGGCTGCTTCGAGTCACGGAACCCACACCAAAACCTACGACTACTGCATACAAGGCCCATTTGCTTAGCAAAGATATGCACCAATGGCGGGCCGTGGCTCGATGGCTCGGTGGGATAAGCTCGGCCGTGCGGACATGGTGGTTCGCGGTTCAAACCCCGGGCGCGGTGCCTGCCTTTTCGACTTTCCCTGTCAACACGTCTCTTCTTAGTACACCACCGCTCTTCCAGCATAGAAATATGATTAACTAAGACAAAAAGGAACTCAAAGTCTAGGATATATATACATGCCAAGGACTACTGTTAAGCTTAACCGAGATTTCCGGAAGGACAAATGTCGAAGTCCTGCCAAACTTTTATTGGAAGAAGTGATGTGGGTAGTCAGAAACAGGTTGTGTGAAGAAAGGCAGGTCGACGGAGGGCATTTCAAGGGACGCGGATACGTTTTGTGATGTTAACTTATTCATTTTATAAGCTTTAAATCGAAAAAAAATAGACCTGAAATAAAATCCTTAAATTGTTTCGGCTATTTTCTTGCTTGCATTGGCAGTCCATCTTTCCTTAGTTTATGCGCTTTGACTAGTTCTCTCTGGGCCAAGCCTTAGATGCACACCCAAAATTTCTCTGAAAAGCCGGTTTCTTCACGTGTTTTATTTTGCATTGCGTTTGGAACTAATCTCGAAACGACAAGGACAATAATTTCGCCCTCTGTATCGCCGCAGAGTCAAAATTGGGCGGCTGTTAACGACCTATGTATGAAAAAGTCTCCTATCATTGTGGCAGGTGTCCTGCAAAACCAAGCCAAAGAATTCGTCACAGCTAGTAAGTTTTTTGTTTTTTTATCATCATCATCATCATCTTCAGCATAAGAGAAACCGCACTTGTCGTACAATGATTGACAGTGGTGTATTTACGCACCAATTTATCAGCTCCCGCCTCCAATGCGCAGCTACCTACCTCACCTCCCCAAATCATCGGTGAACGCAACTGTGGCAGCTACAACCATTGTTTTTTATGATGATCAGTACATGCTATATCAGGCGCAAGGCTATACCGAACCATCGATGGTGATATCGGTAGAATTAGTGTTTATGGGCAGAACGAGCATACACACAATAAGGTGGCCAGTGCTTTCAAGTCCTGGCACAAGTTAGAAGGAATGAAACCACCCTGGTTGCACGTGACACCCTCATCCGGTAAATATTGTGGATATGGTGAACTACGGGCAACCCATCAGACTGGGTATGGTAGTCGCGGTACCGTCATCGCAACGCCGTACTTGGGACCGTGGACAGCCCCGTACATGAGCATTTTGGGTGAGTCGTTTAGGGTTATTGTAGTTACGATTCGCCAGGGAATTGTCACACATTGAGACCGGCATGCTTTAGGGGTATTCTTGGGTCCATTGAGGGCGCATGGTGTTTCATTGTTGTAATTCAGACAAGGCAATGAGACTGCCATGTCTATATCCGGCACACAAAATAGGACAAGTCTCAGAAAGACTTCTAGCAGGTACCATGATGTGAGTTAGACTGCGGCCCGAAATAAAAGCGGACAAAAGTGGTCACAATTCCTGACTAACAAAGGTATTCTAGACCCCGGTTTTCAAATAGCTGAGGAAAGTCTTGTCGATATGGATGCAACGTCGTTCTCATCTTCAAAGAGGAGGAGAAGGTGTAGTTGTTTTTAGTGAACTGACCAAAGTCATCCCGTCCTTTGGTATGCACCGTGCACTCACAAAATGTAAGGTAATAATGTTCGTTTACAACTGGTGGGTAGCACGATCAGGCAGGTCAGTCAAGATTACATTCAGAATTAGGCATGAGTTTGTTCGTAGTTGCAGGTAATGGACCGAGTGGGCGAAGGGCAGCAGTCGAGAGTAGGAAGGGATTAGTCGCGGATGTGCTATCAAACTGGGTATGGCAGTGCTGTGCCATCATTGCACTGCCGTAATTCGGTTTCTGGACAGCCACGTAACGGACGTCACGTTTGAAATGATTGGGCTGGGATGTGCAATTCTGTGAGCAGGGTTTTTTGTTGGCCGAGGGAATTTGCAGAGAAAGAACGAGGCCAGTGTAAGATCGCAGGTGTTTTCTGGTCCGTCTGGGGATCTCTTAGGATGTAAGTCCCTGACCAGGTGGGATGGAACACAGCAAACAGGGCGTCCAAACCGGGTATTGCCGGGTATTGGGCAGACGTGACACCAAGTACTCACCCACTCGATAGGTCTTCGCTACCCCTGCATCCATGGGTGCACGTATGATGACGCACGTGTTCCTTGGATCTTAGGGCTCTAGTCTATACCACCTGGTCTACTGCTGACATATATGCCCCTCTTTAGCTTAAGCTTCACTGCGCTCAATAATTCATATGGTTGCCGAATACCGCTATTGAATAATCGATGTACACACGGGACTCATTGAGCAAGTGGTGGGTTTACACTTATAAGAGTAAGACTGCAGCTTCGGCGTGGACACCCATTTGGAATTGTGGACAAAGGGATTTAGTAAGTACTTGGTGAGCTGACCACAACTTTGTTTGTGTACGGAGTGTGTACGGGTCGTAATTGATTATGCATTTTCCTTTCAGAAATCCTGTCGGCTAAAAGCGGCTTTCTGAAACTGAGAATTGATTGACCACATATTACGTTTGTGCCGATACTACCATAAATGCAAACATGAATTTTAAAGGTGGTTGTGCATTTTTAGGCATGGGGTTGGCAAGCGGATGACATGTATAGATATGAAGGACCGCCGTTGGTCGTTGGATTGGTCTATTATGTATATCTGGGACACTAGTCAGTTATGAGGATGTGTATGGGCCCTTAAATTAGTATAAGTAGCCACGGTAGGCGACGTCGAGTACGGTTATAAGCGTGACGGGCCGTCGTTGGCCATCGGGTTAGGCTGCTGAGCCTACTTGCGTTGCGCATAGACACAGGCCTAGCAGTTACCATAAATAGTAAATGTAGGCAATACCGCCTGCAGTTATGAGTGACGGACCCACGTTGGGCGTTAGACTAGGATACCACGCATAGTTGCGGCCTTATTTTCAACGGCCCACATAGATTCTGGCCTGGTGTTTACTACAAGTAGCGGGGATAAGCGACGTCGCGTACAGGTGTGCGTGAGGCAGTCGTAGGTCATTGGATTAGGTCATTATACATAGGCGAGGCCTCATAAGCAGCGTCGCATATAGAAGTGGGCCTAGCAGTTACAACGAGTATTCGAGATGATTGAAAACGCATAGAGCCATGATTATGAAAGACCGTTATTGGCCGTTAAATTAGGTCGCCGTGTAAATGAGGCTTCATAATCAGCATCACGCATGGACAAGGGCCTAGCAGTTACCATACGTAGCGAAGGTAGGCTATATTGAATGCAGTCATGAGTATGACTGGTCGTCATTCGCCGTTGGATTAAGTTATCGTGTATAAGGGGGCCTCATAATCAGCGCCGCACATTGACACTGAGCTAGCATGTTGCAGTGACGATAAGTGTCGAGGTGAGTGACAACGTCTACCGTAATCATGATGGTGAGTAATGTTCCCAATAGGAATGACATGATTGTGTTGGTAATTTACCGAAGGCTACCTCCTGACGCTGTATTGTCCACAGGCTAGTTATGCATATCTGGGAAAGGCAATCATCCACAGAGATGGCCCTCGCATCTCCATTGCACAATTCGCGCTGTTTTTCTGACTATGTATTACCTAATGGAAGCTGAGCTCCATGAGAAAAAGCGTTGTGATGAAGTTCGCTGAACAAAACCAACTCGTTCGTTAAATCTGGGCAGTATTAAGCAAACAAACGTTGATGACCGATTTTCCTGCGTGGAATTTGCATTGGGTATCCTATAGGTGTTATTTTATTCTTAAATGCCAAAATATTGTAAAGTGCGATTTCGAGTTTTTATCTCCCGTAAACCGGTAGCAAAAAGCGAATCGGTGATGGTCCGTGACCTTGAAATTTCGCTCACTTAGACAGAATGCCATGAGCAACATATCACCTACAAGTGTAAATGGATTAGACTAACTCCCCGTAAAAGTCGCAACCTCGAAAACCCTATAGTTCCGGCGAAAATAATTTGGGTGTGCTTCTAGTGAGCGGCCGCAAAGCCGTTGGAAGCCATTAAAATATAAATTCCGCGCCCATGGTGGACCTGGAGTACGTTTAAACAACTTTCAGCAAAACTGCGCCCGCATGGAAAGATCTTAAGGAACCGAATAAGTGCCATCGAATGCTGAAACTTTATGTTAAAGTTTTCCTCCTCCGAACTATGGTTTTTTGAGAAATTTTGGGTGTGCATCTAAGGCTCGGCCTTTTCTTGGCTTGTGCACAAATCCAGTTTGAACGCGCGCGCTTCCTGGCTTGTACACAACTGACCAATCAGAATGCTGGCTTTTGCATGAATCACATGCCTCTGTCGCTCCCACCTAGCTTCCCTAGAGTCAAATAAGTCACAACCTAAATGTTCAAGGTCACCAGATTTGTGCAGCGGTTAGCGTTTTCAGTTCAAAATTGACTACTTTTACTTTAACGTGGGTCTGTGCTGTTAACACTATTATCCACATATCCAGTTTTACCTCGGCCACAAAGAAGCACCATGTCAGCTCCATGTACCTAGTCGTTTCTACGATGTCTACCATGTTCAGACTGCATTGTCGTGATGGTACCAATTTAGGCACGAGGCAATTCGTGTTGAGTTCACGGATTGATAGACAGGATCGAGACCTCTACTCAAGCTTCCCGGCTAGGGTTTGTTTTTGTCGCCTGGCAGAATCCATTCACCTGAATTGTACAAGCGGAAAAAGGGTGTAGCACAGCTCTATATGTTCTCAATGCGGGGCAGTAAGTTTGTCAGCGCCAGGGTTCATAAGAAAGCGTCTAATAAGGCATTGAACTGGGCACTAGATGCAACGTGAACAACCGTCGGAAAAAGACTGCTCATGAAAGGGTGTGCTCTGAGCCTGAAAATTATCTTGGCGTGTCCCCACCACGTGTTAATTGAGCCAGTAGTGAAAAATCCGTTGGCAGAACCTTGTTCAGGGCATAACTAAACATAAGAATAAACATTATTATTATTATTATTATTATTATTATTATTATTATTAGGTTTCCTCAGAGGTGACGATACTCCGAGAGAAAGAGGTCGAGCACGGTGAGATGTGTTTCATGATTAACGGATTCAGAACAAGTAACCGTATTCGTAGTATCTTATTGGGTACGCCCGTCGAGAGTTGGGTGCTTCTTGCCTCCTGTAGAGCAAACTTTGTTGGAATATCCAAGAATCGGTCTGACATGGGTTCCATGGAGTGCCTGGAAGTCCTTGTGAGTAATATGGGAGGTGCGCCGAGTCTGCCGTAAAATACCGACTGTCTTTTGGGCCGATTTTTCACCGTGCATTGAAAGGATCATCTTTGAAGAGGTTCAGAACCAGAGTCCTTTTTACTTATCTGTCGTCCAAGAGTCTCCTGGTCCATGCTCACCATCCGTACACTGAGTCCCATTCGAACAATATATAAGTGCACTTTTCGACATACAGTGGTAGGTGCAGTTCTAGTGGCCACTGCATTGCTCCTTCTAAATCCATTTGAAGGGCGCCGGCGTTAAAACTCCGTAGTTGCATATCGTCCGAAGAAAATACACGGGGACATAAAAGCACATCTAGAAAGCCGATGACGTGGATCAGACCCAGAAGTGATCGGGAAGTGGGGTTTTGTGGAATCAAACGAAGACCAGGAAGGAGGAAGAGTAGGCCGATCCCCCTCTTGTTCGGAGTGTTCTTTCCGACAAGAACGTCTCAATTCAAGGCAGGAATTCTCATTGCATCCCGTGGACCCGATCTTGTGGTGCCACGGGACGCCTGGGACTCGGCCGAATGCTCTTGCGAAGCGTAGAAATATGGCATACGACGTGAGTCTGTTGTCGTCGAATTGGTTTAGGTCGTCCGTGCATGTGGGCATGTTCGCCAGGCAAGAACTGATTGAGAGCAATAAGTTGCCCTGGCGATGCCAAGTTGTTGACGGTGCAGTTATTTAAAATGAACCGTTTCGGAATGCGTCTCACCACCTTCAACGGTATCCTAGTAAGGCTACTGAACATTTAATGCCCGCACTATAAGCGGTCATTGAATTTTTAGCTTGGCATGGCAATCCCTTCTCCACAACCTGCTACATGTTTGCCTTCGCTGGACGATCAAAGAAGTTTCAGATAGAAATGCATCGCAACTGCATGCGACGTTTCCTCCAGGATGCTTGAATGGACTCTTTCTGGCCCGAAGGCGCTGAAGGGGTTTGTCTTGTGCAAGAGTTGATGAAAATCTCCTCCGGTGAAGGTCAGGTCCTTTGGAGGCTGCCTGAATTTAATCCTTTCCAAGATTAGATGTGAGGAGGCTGCTGGTACAGAGTACGAGGTTTCAAAATGTGTGCTTCAGGTACCACTGTTTTGTTACTCGTAGAGACCAGGTTTCTGTCTCTCAAGAAGAAGGCGATTGACGTTCTTTTTAGGGTTTGTCCAACGTACTTAAATCGTACATTTTCCATTCCGGTCGAGGTCCGGTATCGTGGACTGTGTTCGGATTTTCTATTGGCGAATTTCTGATTTACAAAGTTTTGCATTTCAAAATAATCGTAAAGATATGTGAGTCACTCATACCTTTATTCTGACTGTAACCTTATGATCATGCCTGACGGCATGCCCCCACAAGTTGGGAATAAACATTATTATTATTATTATCAAAAGCGAGAGACGCTAATAAAAGTGTAAGCCGGAGAAGCGATTATCTCTAAGCGCAGGATTCCGCGGCACACTCAGACCAGAATGTGTTAGTTCATCATGTGACCGAAAACTGGAACGCTACCTTGTTTTTGCTGTTTGAATACTGATCAGACGTCAAACAAGTGAAAATGAATGTTCTCACTGGATTATCGCTCCTCATCAAGATTAGGGGAAGTTGAAGTTTCAGCGTCTGGATTGTTCGCGACTTCGATTGGAATGCACACATTTCCTGATTTGTGCTCAACTGAACAATGAGGATGCTGGCTTGTATATTAACCGCATGTCTGTCGTGCCCTCCCCATTCTGGGGCCTGTTCAATCATGGCGGCATTTCGTCATGTTTCCCTTCAAAACAAGACCGTACGCAGATCTTTGTCCTATCAAAGTAGGTATTCAAATGTCCCTCTGCTCTTCAACACAGTCCACCTCGAGGGCCGCTCACTCCGTTTAGGTTGAAATTGATTATCAACTCGCCACGACGTTTCAAAGGTCGACTGTGTATCCTTGCTGCATCGTTCTCTACTCAAAACACTGTGTAGTGATTTGTGCATCGGCTGACCTAGTTGACCTTTTCCTGAGTACGTCCTACGATGAATACATTTACAGTGGTTTGTTTAAATGGGGATTTAAGATCACCAGATAGGACCACTGTTATCGTGCGCCACCTACGGAAAAACTCCAGAATATGTGTGTTGCGGTAGGGTACTTGCGATTTTCGCAGATGTCCCTCTAGACGAGTCTCACGGGCTGAATTCAGGCATGTTATGTCAAAAAATAGGGAATAATGGATAGAAAGTTCCGAGAAAGTAATCTAAACTTGAAGAATCAGGATGTTTTTGATGGGAAGGTGCGATAAACAGAAGTGAGTGTTAAGTGGTGGTCAATCAGAAGCAAGAGGCGCGGTTGAGTGGAAATAATGCGTTGTCTCCGGGTACGTTCTAGATTGGTGATGTAATAAGGATAAGAATACTGTAATGTGTCAGTAGATGGGGAAAACTGGATAGTGGAATTGCCAATAAAGAGAGATAGTAGAGAGGAATGCACTGGATGAGTTTGGCTGGTGCAGCAGTCGGGCGTCGGATGATGGGTGGGCAGTGCACTTGGTTATATGAGCCTACCTAAGACCAACACGGGTAGAGGACAGCAGCAGTTTGCACGGGGAACGGTGGATAGCATATGTGTGTCTTGGTTAGACCATAGGCTGGACGGATGTCTGGTGGCTTTTCAGGACCGATATGCTGGCATTCTTCTGCATTTTGTTTTCTGTGGTGGTCAATTGCGTTGGCCGGGCGACTATGGCGATGCTTCTCGGTTGCTTTGAACAAGATCCCTGCGTGACTAAGAGAAGGGCAGCAAGGTAAAATAGGTCACAGGGGCTATCGCCGCTTTCGTGACATGGCCCTTATTTTCGATTTTTGGGAACATGGGTGGTCCGAGTATATAAAGACTCCAATATAAGCTGGGTGATAAAAGGTTTTGTTTTTTCAAACTATTCCAAGACTCGTGGAAATCAGCTCAGTGGCGGGTCACTGTGATCGTTGGTCTGGTTCTGCGGTTAGGCTGGTATCAACATAGATATAATACTAATGATAACAGTAGTTTTATTTCCCAACTTGTAGGGAGCAGGCCAACTGAAGCACGAACGGGTGCATTTGTTAAGGTGAGACGCCTTGGGTGAAGAACACCGGGAGGCAGTTGTGAAGAGTATACTTGGAATTGAGAATAAGCAGCAGCGCAAAAAGTAGGCAGGAAAGCCCCTGACGGGCTTTAACAGTGGAACTAGCCCACCGTACAATCTCGGTCGTACAATTATTGGCAGCTTCTGTGCGTTTGAGCCAATGTTGTAGAAATCGGTGAGTAAATGTTTTGAGTTGGGGCGGCAGCTTTACTCTGTAGAAGAGCATGTTAAGACCCAATAAGCGGCTAAGAACCCATCGCGGATCGACGAAAACGCGGTCCAATAGCGCTGCTTTGGATGGCGAGAAAAAAGTTGTAGAAGAGCATGAGACACAAGTCAAGCTGCAGAGGGAGGCTACGCGGAGGGACAGCCAAGAGACACTGGTGCGCCGAAGGGATGTTCGAACATTTCTAGTTGTTGGAGGTCCGGAGAGGTCTGGAGAAAAATGAAGTGCGTGGTAGCGTTATAGAGTTGGGACTTGGGATAATTTTGGTGTGACGTAGTCAACGCTCAGGATAGGGTTCGTAGGCGTTGTATAGCCGCGCCACATTTTCTGGCTTGTATTCGTTGGTTTGCAAGGGAAACAGAATTTTTTATTTGGCTTTAGCTTTTTTAATTTATGAGAGGATTTTCCGAGGAACTTGCCATAAGTAAGACAGGCTTAGCCAGCAAAACAGGCACGCGAAGATGGCTTCCTTATTTTCTGCGCATAAAGAATACTCCCAAAGCCACTGCTTCGGGCGAACCATCCACGCCGCTTGGGGAGTTGTGGGCACACATGCACTTGGGTACACCGCACCGGGGTGACGCTCTGTATCTTGGGTTACGTAACCACTATTTGAACTCATTATCCCCGAGTACGCCACGACACTCGCAAGGTAGCGAACTGTCTAGAAATCCTGTTCAGCACTCACAAATATGTCACAGTACGGTCATCCGGGAAATTAGCAAACAATCGCCTTTCGAACCAAATCGAACTAGTGGCACTAGATGCATATGTGCCTCATGCCGGTAGAATAAGAAAAAGACGAATAAATCGAGTGCACCTGCTGCACAATGGCGGTGCTGCGAAAGCAAACCAAACCCCGGAGGGTCACGATGCAATAGGCGCGTTTGCGCCGTTAGCAAGGAGCACGATGGGAGATTTCGACAGTGCTCAAGATGATAATATAGGAAGATGTGTTTAAACAACTATTTGTGCGTTTAAAGGGAGTCAAAACAGGTTTAAACCGATTTAAGACTTTGGGGGAGATTTTCTCCGCAGAGAAAAATAGGCATAAGCAAGCATGCCAGTAAGCAATAGAAGAGCTTGAAGGGTAGTTCAGTGTCAAGTTGAGCAGCAGCTGCAGCACAAGTGCAGCTAACTACGGACCTCGAAAAGCCTTCTAAATTGGGTGTTGTCCTGAAGAGGATCAGGGAGACTATTCCAGATGCGTGGGTGGTAAATTGGAAGAAAGTGCTGCACAGATCATTTGAAACAAGAGTGCACACTGAGAGGTTTTGAAGCTCTGTAATTTATAACAGGGAGGGAAATTGTGATAGGACCTTAGCTGTATCATAAAGACATTTAAATCTGATAGATTCTGTCAGGAGGAGAGAATTATCTGGAGCCGCCTTGTTCTAAATGGTTCAAGGCTCAAGTTGGTGAGGTAAAGAGACAGACAAGAGAAAGAATTTCCGGAAAAAACTTTTCGGATAATAAGCGCTAATCTACAACGCTGTGTGTACAGAGGAAATGTGGGGCAAAATTTCATAACTCACCGCATACTCCGTCTGATGGTCCCATTTACAAGATTGCCTAGGATCAAGGTGTCTCATTTCAGTGAAATAACTGGCAATTTTTCACTAGATATGAGGGTGTCAGCAGGAGACGTAGCTTCATGAGGTTAGTTATGTTTTGGTGTGGAGAAAATACGGACGAATGGCACGCCCACAACTGCTCTTGTCATGTTTTCGGTTTTCTCTGTGCCTTCCCAGCCTCTAGCTCATAAATGTAACCAGACTACCCACCTGGAGCCCACCATCACTGACAGGAATTCATTCTGGTCGACCAAATTTTCCCTTGGGCTTAAACACCTCGTCCTTCTGCCACCACTTCAGCCTTTAGCGCCCGAAAATTCAATCTGTTTGGAAATTATTGAAAGACGCAATTGGTCCCAAGCAGTAGCAGCACTTCATTCACCCGGAAAACGTGTAAATTTGACTCCCCAAGAAAAAGAAACCAAAGGGTCTAATTGACTTTATTCCATACCGTAAGCCAAGGGGGCAAACCGCCATTTATCCCAGCCTTCAGGTTCTCTACAGCGTTGTCCGCTCGTAACTTTTCCAGGACATCAAAAATTAACCCAGCTGCCAAAACTCACCCAGCGCCAGCAGCAGTTTATTGGTTTAGTTCCAATTGGCTGAGTTCATCAGCGAAATGCTCGTTATTTCTGTGCCTTACTTGCCAAAATCTACAATTCCTCATCGTGTAGTAATTATAGTTCCTTGGGTTTTTCTCCCCTACATTGGTTTACTCGCCATTTTCAAACTGTTGTGACCTCATCATGCTTTATTTCGGCAATCACCCTTCTTAAGCTTCATCCTTATTCCGGTTTTCCGAAACATCAGTGGCTGAAACATTAGAAAATGGGGGGTGGTTGAATGTTTGAATATAATGTACTCCCATTAAGGCAGCGAAGTATCATCATGGAACTTATTGGAAATTTTCATGGAGAACTAATTTTTGGTGTATTTGTGTTGGAAACTTCCCCATTTGCAACAATTGGGCGTGGACTGTTTTTGACGTATGCATCCCTTATCCTGGTTGTAAATACAAGAAGCAGACAGCTTGACGGTAATTAGCTTATGTTATCTCCCTAATGAAAATACTGGTGTTCTGAAGAACACAATTGACGGTTATTGTCCCACTTTTAACTTGCTTCAACTTCCTTAGTTAGGTGATGTGCAAACTCTCCGTTGGATGATAAACACCAAGTGGATACATGTAGGCTTCCAAATGTGCACAGTGCCAAGGCCACCAAACATGCTGCTTGGTATCACTAAACGGGAACCCGTGTTTCTCCATGTTCTGTTTTAACAGTGGTCGCCTTAACTCTAATTGATAATGAGGGGACTGTCAGTACATCCCTCACGGCAAACGGGTCAACCTTGGTGTCTGTTTTTATGCCAGGAAATTTCGGCTAATCGTTAATATTTTATTATAAGATGGAACAATATTTGGTTAAAAAAACCCGTTAATTGATATACGGCGCATCTAAAAAGCAACTGCTGGCCTAAGATACCGACCCACTTATTGGCTGGGACGTCAGTAAAGCTCAGTTGATGTATAATATTGGTGGCTCAAGTCTACCAAGGTCAGCTATTCTGATATGTTCAACAGTTAGTTTATAGTAGCCAGCTTGTGCAAGTTTTAAATTACGGACAGCCTAGAGCTGATTTGCACTTTACAGGTTACACGCAAGCATCAGATAAGCCTAATCGCTGCGTATGTGCTAGGTAAACTGCCCCCTACGCCGCGTATAACCGTCCGCATTCAATCCGGCTGGTCCCAGGTCTACACCCACATGGTCCTCCAAATGAGTCGAAATTATCCGTGACTTTAAATTGGCCTTCCTATCTCTGTGTCAACCTCCTCGTCCAGCCCAGATCCTGCTGCCACGAAAATAAGCATGCCCTCAACTACTGTGACAACCTCGACGACCGCTACGGGGCTGTCCAGAAACCGAAGTATGTCAGTGCAGTGATGGCAAGACATTGCCGTGCCAAGTCTGATGACACTCCCACAGTTATTTTCTCCCTACCCTCCACCGTCACTTGCCGCTTGCTCGGACCTGTCATAGCAATGACCAACAAATTTGCACCCACCTCCAGCTGCGTCTTGGACGTGTTTGTCTCACCTGCTGCCCCATCCGTTCGGATTTTACCTACCTGGTTTTCCGCTGCAAATTTGATTTGCCCTTTTCACAAGTTCCACTTCATTCACGGTGTTTGTTTGGCCCCGTGCATTGGCACTATCTCGCCATCGGAACCACCCTTTAAACAGGCTTCCCACAACAGTAACAACAATGAGCCTACTAATTTTCAATGTAAACCATATTTCTGAGGCGAAAGTTGCCATTCGTCTCCACTTTGAATTCTTCCACCTCCATCCCCATTTTTGATTTCTATGACCCTGGCCATTTACTCAACCACCCAAGGTCACTCATAGCCACCTATGAGTTCAGATTTAGTTCAAGTCAAAAAGCTTCATCATCGCACCAGTCGTAGCTCATGCTGGTTTTCCTTGTTTTTTGGTTCTTATAACCGCGCTGACTTTTCGCGCGTCCCGCATGTCTCGTTTGTTGTGCCTCCCCCCGGTTGTGTTATTTCCTGCCGCGCTCAGGTTGTAACGACCCGATCAAGTTAGGAAATAAACCTATTATTATTAGATTCTTCACCGGAAGCGCCTGTTGCTCAACCGAAAAATCGCTTTTCAATATCCTGGTTACGGGTTCGCCGGGACTAACCCACACCTAGTATGGTTCTGAGATAACGGCTGTCAAATACATGAAGACGTCTCAGTTCCGCTACTCGACAAGGCCGGGTCTCACAGCCATACAACGAAACAATCCATACTGGAGCCTGATACACAGATAATGATTCAGGGATACACCGCTTTTGCGCCCGAGGTGTCTCAAATTAATAGACAGGACACAAGCCTTACAGATGGTTGCACTGACTACATCTGTCACATCACAAGCAGAACTAATACAACTTCCAAAATACGTAAGACGCTCCATAATTTTGAGTGTCTCCCTGAATTGTAAGTGGAATGCTCCGGGGGCTGCATCTATGGAAGCACGATTTTACAATTTGTGGATTCAAGGGGCATACTGAAGGACTTTCGTAAGTTCTTCCCGTCTTTGAAGGCAAGAATGATGATCTGCATATTACAGCTCGACAAGGTCCTCGTCAGGGGATGTTCGAACACCAGGGCTTTGAAGGCTTTCAAACGTACGTCTCATTATCTCATTGATCATGAAATAAAATAGAAATGGAGAGAGTGGGTGTCCCTGACGGACATTGTTCTGTGTACAGAAGCTTTTGGAGAGCTCTCCGTGTACTCTCCTACGTCCGGAAGTCTGAGTATACAAAAACTTCTGGTTACAACTTTCCGGGTTATTCTTCTGCGTTTTAGCATGTCAAAGAGAACAAACTGGTCGTCCTAGTCGAACGCTCGTTTTAAATATGGGAATACTAAAATTGTTTATCGTTTTCACGTATGGCGCTCTTCTTGCACCTGACTGTGTGCGCTATCCATAAACATCCGCAAAATCATTCCGCACAACTTCTCTTTCCGACAGTACAAAATACTTCAGGATTACGAACTTTGTAACTAAAAATGGGAGCAACCTTCGTCGGATGCTTGCGCCACTGACCTCAGCGTGCCACAGCCGTAGCACTTACCCTATGCAGTCCTCCCGCGAACCCAGAAACTCATTGAAAGATGCACAAAAAGACTCAAAAAACACATGGTATGACGCCTGTAACTCAGCTGATCTTTCAAAGCCTCTGCGCTTTTCGTTCTGCTGTAGCCGCGCCATTCTGACACCAGGTCATTGTACAAAAACGTAACGCTTCCAGACACCTCACGTTTCCCTCTGTTCTCTTTTGTCTGCACGCTCTGAGCTATTTTATTTGCGCACAATTTGGCTGATGCATGTTCGTCAAAACCACATATACCCACATCCGTTCCAATCAACCGCATAACCCAATATCTACATTTGAATTTCCATTGCCGTTGTTGAAGCGGGCAGTGTTGCCTCATTGCAGTAATTAGAAACTGCGACTGCTTTTACCTGCGTGCTTTTTCGGGCTGCAGTACAACTCATACTACAGAACCCTCTAGCAGACAATCTGCTCCCTGCCTGTTGCTTGGCAACTACAGGCCCCCTGAACTCACTGGCATATTCTATAACGTAACAGGAGGAATTGTGAAGTGAGTCGTTCTAAATCAAGTGATCAACAACCACCTATTTTCTTTGACGCAGGCTGCTTTTCTCCTAGCTGTTTTTAAACTTGAAACTCCGGCTGTAGTTGCGCAAACGCCCCGTGCAGTTCACTCAATCTGGCTTGTCCCCGGTCTACACTCACATGGTCCTCCTACTGATTGAAAATTTTCCGTGGCTCTGCATTGGCCTGATTCTACCTGTGTCAATCTTTTCGTCTAACTCCGATCCAGCTGCCATGGAAATGCGTGTCGCCTGTCCGATTGCGACAACCCTAACGACCGTTACGGGGCTGTCCAGAGATTGTAGTATGTCAGTGTAGTGACGGCATGGCACTACTATCTCCAGTCCGATAGCACTCTGCAACTGTTTTCTTCAAAATATCGACCGCAATCTCTCGCCCACCTGAGCCTGTAATCGCAACCAAAGAAAACAAAATTTTCACCTGGCCGCACCCGTCTCATTCGAAACCGTTGAACCTATCGTTTGGAGTTAACCAATCTAGCCTCTTACCATAATTTCGGGCTTCCTGTTCTACAAGTTCAATCCGTTTTACAGAAAGAGATTACGAAAATTTGGGTTCTGTCGGTGCTAATCGCCTTCCAGTATGGGAACCGCGTGATCTTCACTGCATCTGATTGGAGACGCTGCAAGATTGGCTCCTACTCGATGTCAATTTAAACCATACTCTTGAGACAGAAGTTGTCATTTGTCTCCAGATCAAATTCTTCAATCTCCATCCCCAACCTAGCCATTTACTCCACCGCTCAAGGTTACTCATGGCCAGCAACGGTTTTCAGTTTTAGTTCATGTGAGCTGGCGTCACCTTGGAACTAGTGGTGCCACATGTTCGCTGTCCTGGTTTTTTTCGGTTCCCATAACTGCGGTGACACTCCACATAATGAGCATGCCTCTTTTGTTGTAGCTTCCCTCCATTGTGTGTTTGCTTGCCACGTTCAAGCTGTAACGACCTGATGGTGGCTTAATCGGCATGCTATCTACGGGTTGGGAGATAACTCTATTATTAATATTGTAAACTCCTGGTAATTTTGTTTTATTTCCCATGCCGGTTTAGACGTGACCAAGTCTGTCGCTTAATGTTCATGATTCCCTCTTTTTCGCGCAGTCCCCAGTACCCGTCAATCCCACCTAATCGTGCTTTATTCCAACTGTAATCGTGTGATCATGCCTCACGCTATGCCACTCACTAGTTTAGAATAAACATTATTATTATTATGTTTTCTTTTTTGGTCCGGACATGGATGCTTTATTGCCTCGTTTGAATAGCAGAAATGATCCACTTGTGCGCTCGACGGACCCAAGAATATATGACCCGTGCTGGTCTCTGTTTGTCTCAACACCTTGGCCGGTCCGAACTACCATTACAAGCCAAACTGGCCCCCATAAGATGTTCACATAAGGAGCTGTCCACGAACCCAAATGAGACTTTGCAATGTGGGTACCGCGACTGCCACACCCAGTCCCGCGGCTTGCCAGTAGTTCAATATAACCCCAATATTCG
This sequence comes from Clonorchis sinensis, assembly GCA_003604175.2. NCBI lineage: Eukaryota > Metazoa > Platyhelminthes > Trematoda > Opisthorchiida > Opisthorchiidae > Clonorchis > Clonorchis sinensis. Next base: position 20,799,147 of record CM030370.1, read on the forward strand.
CCGACCGAGCATTAAATGCGCCCACAAAACCATCCCAAACCGGTAAACTTGGGCAGACATCAAATCATTGGCCATTCTATTGTGCTGTTTTTAGTCCTGCCGATAAGCCCAATAAGTCTTTCATTGGCACTGTCAAGAGGTCAGCGTAGCGGCGAAGATAAATCCGTGCTTAATGTAGCTTGTACTGACCATTACAAAATAAACGGAAGACCTATCAACTGTAACGAATTCCTTGGCTTTGTTTGACGGGACGCCTGTCGCAAATAGAGAAGGGTTTTTCCTATACAGGTCGCAAATGGCTGATCCACCTTCAGTTTGCGTAAACAAGAGGTCATAACTGTTCCTCACGTAGTTTTTAGATAATTTCCAAATCAACTACAAAACAAAACACTGGAAGAATCCAGCTTTTTCGCAAAGTATCCCACCGTCTTCAAGGAGATGTCGTTATCATGCATTGAGACATGACTTACGCACCTCTGGGTAACCTTTAAACAACTTCCAACACGCCTGCTGATGCATTTGAAGGTTTTTGTGCTCGAATAAATACCATCAAATGCTGAAACATTATACTAAAGATTTCTGCACTAAAACTTCCTCTAAGGAATTGACGAGGAAAATCGCCGTTCACTAGAAGCACACTCAAATTATTTTCGCCGAAAACATGGGGTCTTGGAAGTGATGACTTCTAAAGGAAGTTAGTCTAATCCGTTTGCACCTTTCGGTGATACGTTGCTCACAGTCATTTGCTGGAGCGAACGAAATTTTAAGGTTACGGAACATCGCCTGTTTGCATTTTGTTGCGGGTTTAAAAGAGGTCAATTACGAGATCGCACTTTAGCACATTCTGGCGTTCTTCGTTGTTCATTCGGGATGAGCTACAGTGCACAGTGTGTCGAATGCAAATTCGATCAGTGAAAATCTATCAGTGAGGTTTGTTTCCTTTATATTCCTCATATTTAACAAACGAGATTAGTTAGTTCAGCGAAAGTCGGCGCAACACATTTCCCATTCCCCACCTTATTGTCTGTGCGCGTTTTCTTCTGACATGAGCCCGCCATAAGCTTGCAAAAAGCCGTTGGCAAATTACGTTTTTATTAGTTGGGTGCGCCAACAGCGGATCAGCAGATCAACTTCCTGGGACAGGGATCTTGAAAGGAGACGCTTGAAACCAAGTGGATATTTTGTATATCTCCGGTAACGGCATTGGAAACCATAATTTAATTTAATTTATAAAGCGCTTCATAATCAACTTTATCGACGATGAAGGATCAGCGTCTACTCGGTGAGTGCTGCCTTGATTCAGTGATCCAGCATTTGACGCAAGGCACTCTGAAGGTTGAGAGGGTTGAACGGGATTGTTATACAAGCGGCCTCACGTTTTGGGGAGGACTTGCACCCCATAATATCAGATGAAATCTTGCAATTTATACAATGAGTTGCCCGAAAACGGTCTGAATGGGGTCTTGGAGGAGACATTGGACAGATTGTTCGTCACCCGGGGATTAGAAAGCAAGGCCCACAAAACGTGTGCTCGTAATTAAGCTCAAAATTACCGGTTCCCGTCTGTTCTGAAGTTGGGCAGAAGATTTTTATTGCAACAGCCCCATGGGTCACACTTGGCTGGGCTTTCATAGGCCGATCGAGATTAGCAACACAGTACGCTCTTTCAGCTGATCACCTAATGGACGGAAGGTTGCGTTTGCGCGACAGGCCGGCGACTAAAGGAACTAGCTTAACTGCTACGTGAGCGCTTACCTAAAGATCTCCACGCAATGGACAAGGCTCGTTCTCACAGCAATGACAGTGAAATGATGTGCGATCTCGCGGACACCTACGATCAGCAGGGTCAGTCCGCAAGCCACAGAGACCACAGGGTACATCGTCTGCCAGCGTTGGAGACGATTGTCATCCAACATCGGTGGCTGACTGTCCAGTACAGTGGTTGAATTTCGAAGCAACATCAGCTGCGTTTGTACAGTGAGATGCTTCATGCACCTAGTAGCCTTACATGGCTCCAGCAACTGCAATTGCTCGACCAATCGTGCTATCAGTTGCAAACAAATAACGATAAACGTACTAGCTGCGAAGAATTCTCCGGCCTTAACTTCGCCTGGAGAGGTGCTTTCTGCAACGGTAGAACCTTTCTTCATATAAAAGTGCGAACGGCCGCCTTTTTTGGAGTTTAAGGAGACGAAAACTAGGAAATTATTGATCGTATACTCTCTCAAGGCGGTTGAAATGTAGGGAAGGAGAAGAGCATAGGTGAGTTAACCTCTCTGCCTTCACGGATAAAACGTGCTTAGTCATGACAGCCACTATAAACATGAATTGCGCGCAAGTAATTGGCCTCGAGTACGCTTAAACTACTTACAACGAAGCTGCGGCCGCATGGGGGAGATCCTAAGGATTCGAATAAACATCATCAAATGCTAAAACATTTTCTATTAAAAACCCCCCGTTCGAACTATGGTTCCAGAGTTATTTTGGGTGTGCTTCTAAGACTTGACGGTTTCGCGTGATATCCCCCTGATAATGGTGGAAAATTTCCGGAAGAGCCAGTTTCTTCACGTGTTTTCTTTTGTATTGCGGGTAGAAATAATCTCGAACCGACATGAACAATAACTACATCCGCTATGTTGGCGCAAACTCGAAATCGATCAACCTTTCACGACCTGTACGTGAAAAAGTCTTCTATCGTTGTGCCAAACAAACCCAAGGAATTTTCCACAGTTAGTAAGTTTTCGTTTTCTTATGATGATCCGTACACGCTATATCGGGCGGAGGGCTATAACGAACCATCGATATTGACGTTGGGATAATTAGTGTGTTTATGAGCGGAAAAAGCGGACAGCACAATAAAGTGGCCTGTGCCTTCAAGTGCTGGCACAAATTAGAGGGATAGAGGCGGTCTTGCGGATGCACGTAACATGCTCATCCGGTAAATATTATGGATATAATGAACTACGGGCAAGCCATTATACTGGGTATGGTGGTCGCGGTCTCCTCATGCGCGATGCCGTTCCTCTGTCCGTGGACAACCCCGAACATGAGCATCTTGGGTGAGTCGGTTAGGGTTGTCATTGTAGGTAGGATTCATGAAGGAATCGTGACAAATTGAGACCAGTATGGATAGAGGATTTTCCTCGCCAATCGAGATGACTCAAGTGGTTAGAGCGTGAGTTTACTGACCACAACATCCTTGGTTCGAACCCGGTCTCTGCCTTCCGCCTTCCCCTTTCTCGGCTTGGGCAACCTGGCAGTACTCCAGCCTTCGTGCTTTCCTCAAGTGGCATGACAGCTAGGCACCGAAAGAGTGTTACAACTGAACCGGTTTTTTGGGGTCCATCGAGGGCGCATGGTGGTCCATTGCTGTCACCCGGGCGGGGCAATAAGGCAGCCATATCAACGTTGTGGACTCAAAATAGGAAAAATCTCAGAAATTCTGCTAAAAAGCACTATGATATGAGTAAGACTGCGGCCCGAAATAAGGAGCAGCCAAAAGTTTACAAATATCCGACGAAAACCTTGTCGATATGGAGTACGCAGACATTGTTCTCTTCTTCGAAGAGGAGAAGACGCATGTGTATTTGAATGCACTCTGCACTCACAAAATGTAAGGTAATCATAATGATGTTTATTCAGTGCCGGTGGGTGGCATACCGTTAGGCATGATCATGAGGTTACATTCAGAGAAAAGCATGAGTTTGTTCGTAGTTGCAGGTAATGGTCCGAGTGGGTGAGTGGGTGCAGTCAACAGTGGGAAGGGATTAGCTGCAGATGTGCTATCAAACCGGCTACGGGAGTGCCGGGCCATCATTTGTAGTATACGGTGTCTGTCAGTCTGATCGATTTATATGTAAGTATTGGTGATGCATAACCTTGCTTACTGGGCTTCGGCCCATGAACTTTGTTTCAGTTTTCCATCAACAGAAATTGTGGTGAACACCGACCTTCAAAGAACCACTGTACCCTGGTGCTTCCATAGCATGCATATCACACATTGCACTGGAATACTTCGGTTTCTGGACAGTCCCGAAGCGGACGTGATGTTTGAGGGGATTGGGCTAGGATGTGCAGTTTTGTGAACAGCGGGGTTTTTGAATTGGCCAAGGGAATTCGTAGGGATAGGACAAAGCCAATGTGAGATCGCAGGTATCCTTCTGGTCCGGTTGGGGGTCTCTGGGGATGTAAATCACTGACCAGATGGAGTAGATGACTGTAAGCAGGGCGTCCAAACCGGGTATTGCCGAGGTTCGAGGCTTGAGAATACGATGGAATGGGATGAGGTCAGTAAAGCCAGGTGAGCTCAAAGAGACATCTGATAGGATAAAGTGCATAGGTCCAGAGGAAAAACTGAGCGTTCACCACAATCAGGATGGAGACAACAAGTGACTAAATGAGACAGGATAGGAGTAGCTTTGTGCTTACAAGACTAGTGATCAAGCACGCGTTGGGCTTGCTAATAAGTGTTAATACAGTACAACAGATCTAGAGTAGACCAGTACAAGCACGCAGCGGGGTGGTGTGGTTAGGGAAGTGAAACATTCTTACTGACGGGAGTAGGACCTCCGAGATGATGGACTAGTTCATCTGGAATTTATTGCGTGAGTTGGACAGAACCATAATTCATGGAGAAAGTAAATGCAAGAGAGATCGTCACCAGTCCTCGAAGCACTGTTCCTGGACATGCAGTCACTGAACATGCCACTTACAGTCAAAGTAGAGGCGCACGAATTTGTGAAGCGTTATATGTGTATTGGAAGTTCTGATTATAGCGTGGCAGATGAAGTCAGTGCACGAATCTGCAAGGCTCGGGTCGCGTTTGCTAATGTGAAACACCTATGGCTTCAAAGGGGCACATCGCTTAATACTAAGAAACGTGTATGTCACGCTGCAGTGCGGGCTGTTTTGTTGTTTGGCTGTGAGATTTGGCTTGTCAGAGCAGCGGAACTAAGGCGTCTTTAGATGTTTGACAACCGTTGTCTCAACCGTAGCCCGGTGATATGTAGACATGAGATTGGAAGAATACACCCTTCTTTAGCTTTAACTTCGCTGCGCCCAATAACGCATATTGTTGCCAGATAATCGATTCACACACGGCTCCCTCATTATCACCAATGGGACCAATTGAGCAAGCAGTGAGTTTACCTTTATAACAGCGAAACTCCAGCCTCAGCGTGGACACCGATTTGGAGTTGTGGACAAAGTAAATTTATTAAACACTTGGTGAGTTAGCCACCACAACTTTGTTTAATTATGCGTTTTAAATGATATCGCGGAAGATGCGTACGAGTCATAATTGGTGATACAGTTTCCCTTCAGAAACCCTGTCGAGTAAAAGCGGCTTCCTGAAACTGAGAAATGGATTGACCACACATCACGTTTGTACCGATAAAAGACCAATGAATATAAACATGATTTGTTAAAAGAGGTTGTGTATGTTTCAGGGAAGATGGACGACATGTATGGAAATGAAGGACTGCCGTTGGTCTCTGGATTGGTCCATTATGTATAGCTGGGTAATTAGTCAGTTACGAACATGTGTACGGGCCCCTCAGTTACTATAAATAGCCATGGCAGGCGACATCAATAACGGTTGAGTTTGACGAGCCGTCGTTGGCCACTGGGTTAGGCTACTGAGCTTCGTTGAGGCCTCATATTCGGCGTTGCACATAGACACAGGCCCATACATTAAGATAAACAGGCAAAGTAGGCGAAATCGACTGCAGTTATGAGTATGACGGACCTATATTGGCCGTTAGGTTATTATATCACCCATAGTTGAGGCCTCATTTTTATCGACCCGCATAGATACCGGCCTGTTGTAAGCAGCAGATGTAAGCGACAGGGCAAACAGTTACGGGTATGATTGGCCGTCCTTGACCGTTAGATTTGGATAGCATTATTGAGGTCCAATAATCGGTGTCGCATATAGGCACTGGCCTAGCGGTTACAAAAAGAAGCCAAAGTAGGCGATATCGCGTACAGTTATGAGTAGGACGTCCGTCGATCGCCCGTTAGATTAGGTTTGTGTGCAGAGTTGAAGCCTCATGTTTATCGGTTCGCATAAATACTGGCCTGATGTTTAGTTTAAGTAGCAGGGATAAGCAACAACGCGTACAGTTGAGTATGATGGATCAGGTTACTGCAACACCTCTTCATAATCAACGCCGCAAATGGACACGGGCCTAGGAGGTACGATAAGTAGCCAAGTAAGGCGACATCGAGTACAGTTATGAGTACGACAGGCCGCCAGATTAGGCTATCAAGCATAGTTAAGGTCTTATATTTATCGGCTCGCATAGATACTAGTCTGGCGTTTGCTATAGTGAAGATAAGCGGCATTGCATACAGGTATGAGTACGACGGACCGTCGTTGGCCGTTGGATTAGGTCACCGTGTATATGTGAGGCCTCATAATAAGCGTCGCACACGGACAGTGGTCTAGCAGTCACGATAAGCAGTTGAATTGAGTGACAACGGCTACCGTTATCATGGTGACCGCTTTATGACGTGTTTACGTGTTTAGGACGTGGACCGTCGTATTCCTACTAGTAGTGATACCATCGTGTTCGTAGTTAACCTACAGTTACCTCCTGGAGCTTTGTCCACAGGTCAGTTATGCATAACTAGGAAAGAGAATCATCCACAGAGATGGCCCTCGCATCTCCACTGCACAATTCATGCTGTTGTCTGACAATGATGTACTTAATGGAAGCTAAGCTCCATAGGAAAATGTGTTGTGACGAAGTTCGCTGGACAAAATTATATCATTTGTTAAATCTGGGGATTATAAGGCAAAGAAACTTCAGTGCTTGATTTTCCTGGGTGGAATTTGCATTGGATATTCTGTAGATGTTAGTCCATTCCTAAAGAACGTCAAACTATGGTAAAGTGTGAGTTCCCGTTTTATCTAGCGTAAACGGGTAACAAAATGCGAATCGGTGAGGGCACGCGACCTTGAAATTTCGCTCACTTAAACAAAACCCCATGAACAAAGGATCACTGAAAGGTGCAAATGGTTTAGACTAACTCCCCGTGAAAGTCCCAACTTCGAAAACCCTATAGTTTCGGCGAAAAGTTGCGTGTGTTTCTAGTGAGCGGCAAGTCGGCCGTCTCACAGCGCACAGTTAACCTTGGCGACAGCACCAAACCAAGCCAAGCACCATGCCGAACGCAGTTGTGATTGGTCGTTAACCGGTTCAAGCTATGATTGGTCGAAAATGTGTTCCTCCTACGGCCAATCACCCACCGGGGTCCTCAGAATGTCGGTTGTGGTGGTACCCCCGGACGTTGTTGGTGCATGTAGTGTGTGTTGCGTATAAGTCAAGTACAGCGCGCCATGGATTTGGTTTTGGCTTGATTTTAGGTTTCAAGTACACTCACCTTGTTCGTTCTTCTGCCGAAGGCGCTAGCTTGGGAGCACTCAATGAAACCTGACGCAGAGTGCGTTTGCAGACACCAGCAACCATTGAGACTTTCCTCGGCAAGATGCAGCTGCAGCCTCAGTCACGGATTTTACATTTCGCCTCTGTGTGGTCATACTTAACTCCTAGTTTCAGACGTACGAAGATATGTTCAAAATTGCTTTTCTCAATTTCGATGATGAATATGAATTCGGATAATTGTTGCAATCTCGACACGCCGGGACATGAACATTACACAGTTTTTATATTTTCAAGCTACCTGGCGAATCCACCCATGTTGAAGTGGTCGAGACGCCGTCGGTGGTCAAACATTATTGCCCAGTGTTCGCTACCAGCGCCTCAAGTTCGTCAAGCGAGGTGGTAAGGATTTTACCACCTTTGTCATTGCTGTCATTAAGGAATTCAAGCGTTTCTTGCTCAGTTCAATTACGGCGAACCAGCTGAAGCAGCCTCAGTTTGTATTCGGTCCCAGTTTCTCCAAGATGCAAACATCAAAACCCGGATGCTTCAGGGAATTGACCTGCGGATCTGACGCTGCAGGGCCTCATCACCGAATGTCAGCACCGGCCAATCACCTGCTACTCCCATCACCCGTATCTGTCCTCAGTTACACCGTCCAAAAATTCCGTGAACAATTCCGATCGAAAACGGAAAAGAAACCGTTCACGAATTGCTGACATCGCGTTGAGTGGTATCTCGCTCTTTATTCCTAATTTTACCAGGTACAGCTTCATGGCCACAACGAAAGACTTGTTGTTCTCAGACGCCACAACTAACACTTAACCGTGCAGCCCATAAATCGCGGTCGAACTTGACAGTGACATTCAAAGTTGATGTTGCTCACCGAAGGAAATTTTTAACGATGCGTATTAACCACATCCCAGTTTGCTCTCATTTGGACATCGATGTCCAGATGTGATGTCCAGAAGCGTGATCACGGTACTCGGTGAGAGAACATGGTAACTAGTTGGCAAGCTCAGATGAAGGGCCGAAAATAGGCCCACAGTGCTTCGGGAGTTAAGCTGAAATCGCTCCGTACCCTTCAATGGTTGACGGTTCCAGCCACATGCTATCTAGCGCCTTGTTTCAAAATTCATCTGATGAAGTTGGATTGGAAAACAAAAAACCAACTGTAGTTGGGAAGCCCACAGATTTCTTTGCAACATCACTCGCGCATCACCGAGAGATTGTGTTGTTGTGTGAATATTGAAGACCTTGTGATTCATCTATAACGCTACTTCGTGTCTATCCTGCCGTGCCACCCTAATGAAGTCAGAGAGTGGAGACACTTCCAAGTAACCCAGGCTTAGACATGGGCAGCCGAGATTCAGAGGTCGGGCCGAACCCCGGACCTTCCGGTCTGTAAGTTCGCCCTCAACCACTGAAACATCCTGAGCACTCAGAGATTACCTGGCACAAACTCACACTTCGAAACTTCCGCGTGAGGACCTGCAACTGTATTCATCCGTACTCGCTCAAGATAGCTTGATGTGACTAAGCCGCGAACTTATTGACCGGAAGGTCCGCGGTCCTATCTAACCTCAACAACTCGACTGCGCTTGTCTGGATTTGGGCAACTGGCAGTATCTTGGCCCTCATGTTTTCTTCGGGCGGCATAACAGCTAGGTACTGAAAACGTGTTACAACTGGCGCAAATGGCGAAAGCCAGACCAGTTTTTCAGTAACGTATGTGTCTTGCCCAGCGTTGGCAGGAACCGCATCAAACACAGGTCGATATTCTTTAACTGAGCAGCTACTTGGCCTGGGCCTCATCGGTCGAGGTGAAGAAGACCATCCACTTGGGTGCAGACTTTTCTACTAGTCTCAATGCTGTACTGGATGCGCATCAGTGCTCCGTGACTAGTCCAGACGATTTGTTCCCGAAAATGAATGCGGACAAATGTTTTGTGAAGATGGATTTGGTTTAGGAACACCTGTAATTCGAAGTCTCAAAGGTAAAACGAGAACTTTTGACCACCAGTATGCATTGCGCTCTGTACCAGTATACTCGAGCACCATTCGGTATCAAAACGGTACCGGTGGAGTATCAACAATTTATGGCTACTACACTGTATGCCCCGGTGGTACTGTTTATTTGGGCACTCCCATCGTCATTTAAAGCTTATGGCACCACACTGAGACGAGAAAATGCATCTTCATGTAGTTCACAAAGTGCTGGGTTTCATCATTGATGAACATGGTCGCAAACCACACCCAGTGAACATGAACGGTATCGGACGCATACCAACACTTGCAGACGTGACACTCTTCAGATCGTTATTCGATCTTGTCAACTGCTGTTCTGTTTGGCGATTGGATGGGAAGCACGGGCGTTCGCGTTCCAAGATTGATAGTGAATATGAAGAGAGCTCTGGGGTTGTTTGGTCACCCAACAGCCGGTTTTCTCTTGGAATCCCCAACCGACATGAGATCTGATGTTACCAGCACACCAAGATCACTTCCCATCATAGACTCTCGAGGTAGAAAGTCACAGAAATAATGCCTTATGGCTGAAATTCCCTTCCTAAGCCAATGATCAAACCAAATCTGCAAGGCTTCGGGATCATTCTGAAAGTGATTCACCCCGGAGTTTGCGACCTACCTCAGGCTTTACGCATACGTAGGAGATGGAATTTGGAGGCTTTCCAGATCATTGACATGCATCTTGAACGTTCTGGACCCAATACAAAACCTTGTGAGTCACTACCACCACACGAAGCTACATCAGAGTGGCTGTTAGCGACTTCCTCCTATTCACTTGCCATGGAGGAAATCGGCAATCCATGTGCGAACATTGCGTTTAATCCCTTATGTAGAGCATGTGCAAGAAACGCCTGTTGGTCACATGGCCTATGACTGTTGAGGTCTATGAAAACGACTTGGACTCTATCATCGGCATCCACTGCCTTCATGGATTTCTTTTACGAGGAGCAGGTTTGAAATGCATGATTTGCTTCTCACAAAAGTAGTGTTGCGCAGGCACTATTTTAAAAGTGAAGCCCAGCTATAGTTCCTCCGTAACGTTTTGAGCTCGAGATAGTCAGTGGTCAATTAACACACTTACCGGAAGGTACGCGGTTCAACCGTAACGTCGGCATCTCGACTGCTCCTGTCTGGCTTGGACAGCCTGGCAGTAACTCAGCCCTAGTGCTTCCTTCGGGTGGCGCGGAAGCTAGGCACCTAAAGGTGTTACAGCTGAACGGTTATTTTGTCATTTATTATAAAGGTTCTGCGTAACTTCGCCACTTGGGAATATCAGACCAGGTGGTCTATGAGTTGAATGGATCAAATTTCGTCTCTGTTTTGGACATGGGTTTCGCAAAGGCCGTTATCTATGCTTATGGCTGATATCCATCTTCCATTGGCTTTTTCGTCCTGATCCAAAGCTGTCACCTTGTCGTGGTGGTCGGGCTTCTGTGCTGCAATGATCCTGTGGGCTATACTGGCTGGAACTCAGTTCCTAAAGGTTCAACCATGCCAGGAAGGCCAACGGGGAGCAGCCCGACGAAGAACAGCGAGTCCCCGTACTGCGAGTAATCGTATTACGAGGCGGTCTGGAGGTAAAGTCGTACTGTCCTCTGCGATAGGAGTGTGAAGGCAGTAAGGCGTTTCCCCCAGGCGACCAGCATGTCCATATTTATGGAAGCAGCGATGCTGCCCTCCCAAAAACGGGTTAGAAAAGGTCGGCCCAAAAACCGCACACTCCGATCGCCCAACGGTTGACCGTGACCGCCGGCGCATTATTCAAAACGGTCGAAATACTTTTAAAACCAAAGAGTCCGGTGCTGCTCAAAAGGCACCTGCTGGCGCAGCCGCATCAGGAGTGAGACAGTAATGCCCTACTCCCTGCGCCCTCGGGCCAGGCCGCCCCTACAGCCAAGTAGGTCAGACTATTGAGTCATTGGCTCCGGGAAGGGTCCCCCAGAAAACCCTAACAACCGCTGTCTCGCGGTCCAGACTCTTGAGTCAGAGGCTAGGGGCAGGGTCCCCGAGCAAAACCCTACACCCTCCCACTGCCTTGTGGGTCAGACTTTTGAGTCAAAGGCTCAAGGTGGGGTACCTCAACTCAACCCCTTCTTCGGCCTGGGCAACCGGGAAGTATCATTTGCCCTTGCAGCTCTTCGCTCACCGGCCTTCCCCACTCCTCCCAACCCATCGTACAATGCAGTGCAATCAACCCATCTGCCAATCCTCTAGCCACTGTTCCGAGTCTCAACCATCGTCTAACCCCAAAAGATCTGATCCACGTTGCAGCCTTTAATGTCCGTACTCTATGTCAAATTGGGCAACAGGCATCCCTTGCTGAAACCTTACTTTCCCTCTCTATCGATGTATGTTGTGTCTCCGAAACACGCATACAAGACTCCACTTCGGTCGTGCTCTTCAAGCCGCTTAGGACGAACCCAGATGTTCCACATTTCACTCTCCATCCGGTGATCCTGACGCAATGGCTCGTGGTATCTACGGTGTGGGAGTTGCACTCAGCCCCAAGGCTGAAAGCGCCTTACTGGACTGGATCCCAGTAAACAGTCGCCTTTGCGCTGTGCGGTTGTCTGGCTCAATTAAGATTAACGCAGGTCGATGCGGTAAACGGTGTTTGTTTGTCGTATCAGCATACGCCCCAACAGACAGCAGTTCTGAGAATGAGAAGGACGAGTTTTATCAAGATCTGTCACGACTGCTTCGGTCGGCAAGAAGGACGGATATAGTAATCCTGGCGGGTGATATGAATGCCCAAGTTGGACGGCTAAGTCCGGAAGAAGCACAGTTGGGTGGTAGATTTGGAGTCGATGCTGTGCGTACGGATAATGGAGAGCGGCTTCTTCAGTTGTGTGCAGATCATCGTCTGTTCCTGGCCAGTACGAACTTCCAACACAAACGCTCACACCGAGTTACTTGGAGGCCACCTACCACAAGACAGCCGTGGACTCAATTGGACCATATGGCTATCAGTTACCGATGGAGAGCCTCAGTTAAGGACTGTCGTTCCTTCTGGGGTACGCAACTTGACTCTGATCACGCCCTCTTAGCACTTCGCTTTCCGCCAGCACTACGCGTGCCGAAAGAGGGCAGCTCCGTTCATCAACTTCGACAAGTTTCAGTAGCTGAAGAGTATCGAGCTGATCTGGCTAGAAAGCTGCTGGAAACGCACAGTCATGTGGACGACGAAGATTGCTTGGAGGATGGATGGAGGCGAGTTAAAGAAGCAATGCTCTCAGCTTTCAGAACTGCTTGTCCAGCCCATCTGACTCGACTCAATGAACACTGGATATCTTCGAGATCAGCAGATCTTATTGCTGCCAGAAAGTCCATACCAGCAACTAGCGACTATGATGGCGCACGCAGATCCCTCAAACGCCGGATAATCAGGAGCTTGAAGAATGACAGAGAACGCCCAGGCGAAATGGAGAAGGCTTTGCTGCAGGCAACAGCCGCGCCCTGTTTCAACTGATTCGATCAACGGGTCAAAAGAAGGCAGGTGTCAGTGAGACAATATGCGAAAAAGACGGAACAACAATTCACTCCCTCAATCGCCGTCTTGAGCGGTGGGCTGAGCACTTCCAAGAACAGTTCACCTGGTCCCCTTCAACACAACCACTGGAAGAACCAAGCAGGCCCGAATGGAACATTGACACCAACCCACCATCAGCAACCGAAATCCAGCGTGAGATTTCAATCCTGAAGCGCGACAAGGCACCTGGCCCGGATGGTCTACACCCCGCGCTCTTCAAAGAAGGTGGCGAGGTCCTGGTGAACAGTCTGACAACCATACTGCAGAAGATTTGGAACGAAAACAGAATACCAGCCGAATGGAGCTCCTCGACCGTCATCCCAGTTTTCAAAAGGGAGCAAGAACGTCATGTGAAAACCATCGTGGTATCAGTCTGGTATCCGTCGCATCTAAGGTACTCTCTGGCATTATTTTGCGCAGGTTGATGGATTATCGCGAGAGACAGATTCGTGAGAATCAAGCTGGGTTTCGCCCCGGTCGAGGATGCATCGACCATATCTTCACCTTGAGACAAATTCTTGAACAGCGCCACTCCTTCAGACGTCCCACGTTGGTCGTTTTTCTGGATTTGAAAGCTGCTTTTGATTCTGTCGATCGTCAGCAACTTTGGCAGTGTCTGGCGATCAAAGGTGTCCCTTCCAAATTTCTATCTCTTATCAAGGCACTGTATGCGAACTCCTGTGGGCGCGTACGAGTATACGGGAAGCTCTCGCCTGAGTTCACCACGTCCAGTGGTGTAAGACAAGGCTGTCCTCTTTCCCCTTTCCTCTTCAACTTTGTTATTGACATGCTGCTTGAAATTTCTCTGCCTGCCTCTGAAACCTCGGGAGTCGAAATGCTCCCGGGACGTTCCCTCGCAGACATTGAGTATGCGGACGATATTGCTCTCCTTGGTTCAGATCCTTCCGAAATGCAAATGACTTTAAATAACCTAAATAACTCTGCCGCACGGTTTGGCATGCGCTTCACACCTGCAAAGTGTTGCTACAAGACTGTGGGATCAAACCCGCACCTCATGCTTGCAGGTGAGCCAATCGACGTGGTAGATAAATTTGTTTACCTAAGTTCCGGTGGACTGGCTGGAGATGAGATCATTTCTCGAATCGGAAAGGCCAGGGCAGCTTTTGCCAACCTCCGACACCTGTGGCGCCGACGTGACGTGAGCTTGTCTGTCAAGGGAAGAGTTTACAGTGCGGTGGTGCGATCCATACTGCTTTATGGATCAGAGACGTGGCCCCTACGCGCAGAGGACGTACGGAAGATGTCAGTGTTTGATCATCGATGTCTCCGCAGCATTGGTCAGGTCTGGTGGGAACATCGGATTAGTAATGCTGAGGTACGTCAGATGGTCTTAGGAAGAAGGAACTCTCCGCGATAGATGAATTACTCACGCTTCATAGGTTGCGCTGGTTGGGACATGTACTCCGCATGCCAGAAGACCGTCTGCCCCGCAGAGCTCTTTTCGCCCAGCCCTGTGCTGAGTGGAAGCGACCGAGAGGTGGACAGTGTATGACCTGGCAACGAAGTACGAAAGCGCTAACCAGTAAACTTAGTCGGGCGGGCAACTTGGGGACCTCGGGACTCAAATCATCAGTGATGACATCATCAGGTTGATGACATTGGCAGAAATGACAATGGTGAAGTCAGAGGCGCTCGTGCATCAAAGCTACTGCCTTCACTGCGTAGCTGCCTAATCTCCGAAAAAAATTAACATGCCTTCGTCTCCAAGGCTTTGTTGTACGTCCAATATTCCCGTTTTCCGGTGATCGAAACTGTTGCATCTGGAACCAGTGTGCCTATGGCACGCGGTTTATAGCCGATAAGTTGAATTGAATTGAGTTGGCTTTTCGTACACTAGCAACAGCATAACAGTGTTGATGACCTTGTGGTCATCCTTCCCTTAGGGTACTTAATTTATCTCTCGAAGTTTTTCCACGTTCGTCGAATGGGCTACAAAATCTAAGTACGACTCTTTTTGGGGTATTAAATCCGCATAATGATCTTCCTTTTTGAGGACTGTGGCGTGCCGCTTTAGAGCTCCTGCTTTGCCGCTGCTCTCTTATGTTGGGTGTCCGGTCTCATGATTGAGAGAATGGACCCTGTTTTCCGCATTCTTACATAAGCATACTAATGTCTACGGGCAGTGACCGAGGCACATATCAAGTGCCGTTCATAAGTCTGTTTCTTTTTTCCTACAGTATACATGGATCGTGATATTCCCTGTACTAGACCTTATCCGGGAGGACTTGACTAGCTTTAATTTCACCCCACAGTCTTCCATCTCCCAATCAACTTTCGACTTTCACCTCTTACCGAAGTCTGTTTACAAAGACTTAGAAATAGAAGGTCTTTTAATATGGGTATCTTAGGGATTCATTTGAGTGCTGCATATAGTTGCCTTGTCACTGAAGCTACGTTTTCTCCTCGGACTGTATCCAGAGATATCGGCGAAAACTCTGGGTACAACGGCTCTGGATTGCTTCAGTTTATCTACGCGCTTCAGTTTGCTCGCTTCTATCTTTTTGTAAGCAGATACCTGCTTTCCTTCAAACCAATGTGAAGAATGATTCACCGACCTAATTTTTTTTATTACTGTGCCATTCCTTTACTCAAGATCATTCGTAACACCTAAGTAGACAACCTGTTAAGGGGTTTTGATTTGAAGTTCTGAGCTGAGCGAGGAGATTGATCTTTCGTCTTGGTGTCCGAAACTAAGTGACTCCATTGACATTTAGCATTACTAGGGCATATCAATTCAAGTTAATCGCTCTTGATCGGAAAATGTTAAAAGCTTGATCCATATGTGTTGTGGACTGAGTACCTTGCGTTTCAAATTGTAAGACTGTTGTAAGAGAGGTGAGATGTTAAGGAATAGCCTTCATAGTGTTTTGCCCATTACAGACTTCTTTTCTTTACCTCAGCACAATTTTGACCCATTTCACAATCATGAATTCGGACACTGGTGAAGAACAGTCCACACTTGAACAGTTTGTTGAGGACTCCTCAAATATTATCCCCTCGTCAGAAATCGATCCTCCACCTCCGGTCACCTGTCACGTGCCTCCATGCAAATCATCCGACCTCTGCATCCCAGAAAGTGAAACGGTCAATAGTGAGGCCCCTAGGCTGAGCATCGCTTCTGACTTGAGTCTAGAGGACTCCACTCCCGAAACGAAAAAGTCCGAGCGCGCATTTACCCAGGCTGATGGTATGTCTATAATCGACTGTCTGCAATCTCTATGTACTGCTTCTCAGATTTTCAGGACCTTTCAAAAGAAACTGAGTACGAATCAGCTACACAGGTCCATTCAGGTTTGTTGTGCCATTCTGATAACCTACCTTTCTTCCCCTGTTAGGACTGAATTCCGAAAACTCCAATGGGTACTCGTAGGTTCTTGTTTTTCGTTCAACTCTGTCTTATTCCATCAATAAGGGTTTATCACCTTGGAGAGTCAGCAAATCAAGATCATTTGCCTGTGAGTTAGCTTCATCGGTGTCGTTATCCTGTGTTTTCTGCAGGTTTTTTATCAGTGGTCGGGCATAGGCATTGATTAACGGTGTACTTTTATCCACAAGTATTTTCAACTTCACTGCCAAGCATGACACCCTTTCAAAAGTTCAGCTCATCCGACCTGTTATCTTCTTAGTTTCTGATGTGATCTACTTTTTTAGACCTAGTCTTGGCATACCAGTTAGTTTTCTCTCTGGTTAGTTGCACACTCATCTGTAAAAACGCCGGGCCATTTTCATGCTCTTTAGAGTTTAAGCACATGTTGCATATGATCCCTAATCGTGAAAACCCCTTTGCACGTGTCCATAAAACCCAATGCTACTGTATTTGCATGGGATTTGAACCTTCCAATGTATCCAATATTTAGGGATGACCATTTCTGACGACACATTCCAATCTAGAAGAGGGCACGAATCCCGTGGGTTACAGTTCGAAAATTGTTTAGGACTGCCAAATACCTCGCTACACCCATGCTTGATTATTTTGTGGTTAACAGCACCCAATACACCGAGTCAAAGAAGTTTCATAATAAATTAGGCGGAACCACCGGTTCTTTTACCCAGACTTTCTCGTCTTCTTTTTTCTGCACCTGTGCAGCCGAGTCAGCTTTCGTGCCGGAGCATCCTACTGCCTGATGAAGGATTAAGGTGTGAAAAATGTTCTTCACTGTGTCGCGGCAGCGTTTGATGTAGCTTTCTCAATGACTTTTATGCTCGTATATTGTTCCAGGTTCGTTTTTCTTCATCTATTATGTTTCAGACTTCAGAGACGCGGCCTGATAACCGATCTTCAATGCCTGTCACCACGCTCATCACTGAAGAAATGTTGACCACTTATCCATCCTTATCCGATTTGCCTGTGATGAGTCAAACTGATAGGATCGATCTGGTTTGGAATGGTCAGGACAACAAAACGGTGTCATTTCCACGTGGATCGACTCCAGCACATGTATCATCAACTACTAAGTTGCTGAACGAATTTTCGACTGGACTTGTATCATCCTCATTTGGTGCCGCCGCTTTGGAAGGGTTGAACAATCGCTTTAGAGCATCAGAACCGAGCACTATTTCGCACTCATTGGATACCGGTCAGTGATTTGCTTCGATAACAATTAAAAGGGTAGTAACAATGTGCTGTCGAATTAGTTCTTGTTTTCAATAAATTATTTTCACCGAGCATACAACAGTCGTTTAGCGGGTCAGTGCCGACTCTGTCATCCAGGTTGGAAATGTTCTTTTTCAATGAGTCTCAGCCTAAAGTTAGCATAAGTACCACTCACTGATTCTGTCCTTGCTGAGGCAAGGCCAGACCAGCAACGAATTCCAAGTACTTACACATATCTGGTTGCATTTACCGGATGACTGCAGATGCGCCAGATTGTAAGATGGAAGAATTTTTTGGGTTCCGCACTCACTTTTCAGTAATGGAGGTGACACGAAATTGAGCTTTTTTTTCCATTTCAACAACATCTAATGGTATAATGTGTATGTTCATAGTCATATTAGGCAACCCACCGCCCATTACGCCCGACGCACTTGCTACCAAAAATACACTGAAAAACGACAAATTCAGGAAACGTCTAGCCTCATGGTCAGATCTGATTCGGTTCTGACACGACACAGAATGATAGCTGGCGATTTGTTTCAAGTGACGCTGGAAACGTACCATTTGTGGCACCTTCAGCCGGCAGTTTGATGTGAACTTTCAGTACGGGGGCGAGAGGGATATCCCGTTTTTCTCTTATATCTTTGTCACACTTGATAAACTTTATTTGCAACCTGATATCCTTCATTCCAGGTTGAACCCGATATCTGGCGACTCTCCTGACCGATTTAAGCACGCTGGGTTGGAAAGAGTGCAAATTGTAGTCTGCTCGTAATTTACAGGGTAGAAGCTTATAGATTCTAAATACTGACTTGACCGGTTTATCGTGTACCTTCTTTCTAGCTCTTTAGACGTACATCCATGCAACAAAACGTTTCTCCGGTTTCGTGTTCTGTTTTGAACGCAGCTTTGCTTTGACCGTGGTTCGTATGTTCAATCGAATCAATAATGACCGATATCTTATCAGTTCGTACGGTTCATAGTTCCATTGGCTGAATCTGTCCAGAAATTACAGACTTAGTTCATAAGAATTGCAACAAGTACCGGACCAAGTAGGTCATCCATTGCGACTGCCTCCATTTGTTCATAAAACATATCATTAGAGGAGAAATTAACGTGTTTTGTACAGAGGTATCATAGATTGAAGCTGGTTGGCAGGAAATCCCACTTCATTGGTATGTTCACATACCATATAGGTTTTTTCAAAACCGTCTTGAGAAATCAGCAGGTGTCGTAAGGAAACTTGTTTTCCGGTGACTGAGCCTACGGATTCAATCGTCACTATCGAAATAATCCCTAAGGTTATATACTGCCAAGTTTGACTCGATGGCTTTATCACTCTTGTTAGTCCTCGAGCTAGTCCCCATGTGGTGCTGCAGGCATCCATAATGGAACTTTATTCTTAGGAATCCTAGAGAACCACTCAGTTGAGAATACCCTCGTGCCGGCTGTTCAAGTAATGGTGAAGTCCGAGGATGTCTGGTTGCAAGTGTTTTTTTATTCTGCTTAATTCTTCCAGCTTTTACATTTGCCCCTTGTCCTGAGTGGTCTACTACGAAACGGTTCGTGTTTCGAAAGCTAAGAAACACCGTTTCGATGTGATCCTGCGTTCAGTATAACCGCTTCTGATCCTTTATTCGGTCTCAGAACAACGCTGATGGAGCTGCAGGCGACGTATTTATTGAAGCTCAGATGAGGGATAAGTTCTATCCGTGTCAGCAACACAAACCTGTATGGAAAGCTATTAACAAACACTCTGAACCCACTGCACGAACTCGCACAAACAGCTTTTCATATAACTATTCAACCTGTGATTCAGCGTCAATCATTATCAGTCTTGCTGGAAGGTACCGAGTTACTATGATAAGACCATAAGTGGGTACTCACACCATAGTGAAGGCATTATGAAAAGAAATCTTGGTTTAACTCACGTTGCTGTCAAAAGGTGACGCGAATGATTAGTGTTTCCAGCATCGCAAGATCAGTTAAGGTTGAGCAGATTGGGGAACACTTACTATATCGCACTAGCTATCATTCAGCATTAAAACCAGCCATCTCTCGTCTGAATCGAACTGGACCTGACATTCATGTGATCACCTAACTTTACTGCTCTCAGTGTACTTGTGGTAGTAAGTACAATGGGCGAAAGACTTTTGTCAGAATTTCTGAACATATTTCGAAAGCTTTTGCACCAAATGGTGTTGAAATACCAAAAAGTTCAATTGGACTCCCAGTTGACTGTACTCATTGTACGGAGTTCGGAATGTTCTGATTGGCTATCCTTGCAAATTACCTCCTTCACATGAACCTGGATCGTTAGTCATCGCATTAGTTTTATGTGGCATGTGTCCTACTTGTTTAATCCTGAATGTCGCTAGATCTCAGTTAGGTGACTGATGGCACACGAACTAACGTAATTCCTCTCAATTGTCGGCGGTGTTGGTTCCTCTTGTCGTAAAATTCGTAATCAGAATTGGGCGTGTGGATGTGAGCTACCCTTTACCAGTCTGTTCTGAAATTTGAGTGCCATCTTGACGCGCTTCTTTTCAGTCGTTTGACTAGCAGTTTTCCGTGTGAGTTCCTGCATATTCTTCAATCCTTTCAATTTAGGAAGATCTGAAGACAGTGGTGTCTGGAGACTTAGAAACGCGACACCAGTTTCTTCAACTGGGGAACTTCCGGAGTACAGCTTAGCCAGCTTAGCTTCAACGGGTCAGCACGGTTCTGCTGAAACAGCGGATTCCAATTCGTCCACCAATCATATCGCTGTACGTGAAGAAGAGCTAGATTCAATGGTTTCTTTGAAGGACGAAGATGGGAAAGACGGCCAGTCCGGTCCAGGCACTCAAAGTGCCGAAACCGGTTTCTCAGAGAAGTCACCACCCTTGTGTCCTGGAGGCCTGTTGATTGGCCGAAGGATAACGGTTCATTTGTCAATGATGTCAACACCCTCAGGTCAGTCAGATGCCCAGCCTGAACCGGTTTTTCTGGGAGGATTCACCACCGAGGTGAGTGCTTCAAGTGCTGCATATTACGCAGCTGCTTTCATCACAGCCAAAAACTAACATTCTTTTTTAAAGGCATACTAGCAAACAGCACCATTGTTCCTAATTTCTCCGACTGGTCATTTTCTCATGTCCGAAATTTGTTCGTCGTTTTCCAGTCGTTGGTCTCCAACGCCAGTTTACTGATACACGGTCAAACATTTTCATTCTTGTTTGTTGGCGTTACTTACCTTGTTGGTTGTATTGGCTCTGATGGTAGTAGGTCTGGTGAAGTTGAAGCGCGAATCTCGAATGTTCTGATCACATTTTTCGACCTAAATCTTTAGGGGCGTTAGAAAGACATACCGTCGAGTCCTAAAGGTGGCTTACACAGACCACATTACGGGCTGTGTTGTTGTATGGTTTCGAGGTGCGATCTCTGCAGACGGATGATCTGAGGTGTTTTCATCTTTTGACCACCGATGTTTCAGAAACGTTTCTTGTATCGGATGACGTCAACGGATCCGTAACAAGGCATTTACAGAGCGGGTGTTTGGATGTGTAGCAGGTACCTTAGGCACCGTCAACTGTGGCTAACTGATGTCCATGGCGTTCTTGCTGTCAGTTTCTTCCCAGATTGTCTGGTTGAATATTTGGAAGCGTATGCACCAGGTTGCTTTTCTTTTTTTCACTTTATCACTCCCGGTGTATTTAAGTCAACTCAGTGGCTGTGTTTAAATGAAGTATCGGTGTCGACACTGATTTCGCTGGATTTCCTGAATGATGTTAGAGCTGGACGTATAGCTACCGTATGCATTCGACCGATTCGAATTAACACTGATCAGACTGTACTCCGTTGATTGAATATCTAGACATTTTGACGCCCAAGGTTGCCTTCCCATGGTATTTCTTTAGCCTGTTCTGTTCCTGTTCTTGGTGGCTTATTTCCATTCATTCTACACCCATAAATTAACGGCTCTTCTTCGTAGGTCGGTACAACAAACAGCGTGGAGTGTCGGGATCAATTGTTGGACAGAATGTATGGTCTATGGGCACAGTGGGATCACTTCGTACGGTCAGCATTGCAGCTCAGTTCATCGCAAAATCTCACTGACACGGTAAGCTTCTATCATTCTGGTTTCGGAAACGAGTTTGATGACGGAGTAATTTTGTGCCCCTCCTAACCTGCTCGAACTCATATAGATAACCCTGTTATTTATTTCATTGTGATGCACTTTAGTTCGCTTAGTAATCCGCGTGTGAGATATCAGAAGAGTTCTTTTGCGAGCCGGCATCACAGTGCACACTTTCGGTCGCATGATACACATACATATGCATTATCCTTTTATCACTGCCACTTGTGACGAGTCGGGGTCAGGACCGCACCGGCTCATGCCCGCCCTCTTCAACCAAATACCGGGCAGATGATGTGAAATCCATTGTAGAAGCCAATTGGCACCAAAGGGAAACAGATTCTTCTTTTCATCGTGCTAGTTTGGTGATTGGCGTGGATCAAGCAGGTTACTCCTGTTAGAATTATGTGGGGGAATGTTCCAATGCAAGTGATGTGAAAACATAGTTGTGATTTTGGTTTGTTTATCTCATTCCGAAGTCTTTGGACGTTTGCCGTGCTTACAGTATGCGCATTTCAGCCATCACACTCTGTCCTGCAAACTACTCGCAGATTCCATATTTTCAGCATTCAGCTAGGTGCTTGTATTTTCTCAGCCGCTGTCGCCTCTTATGGTTGACCATCGTTCTTCAGAAAGGTCGGCATCCTTTGTGTTGCGAGTTCCATGCTCAAGCCTGTATACCTTGTGTTTACTCGGATACAGTTTTGAGCCCCAGGTTGTTAGCCTGTAAAGGTGGCCCTTTTATGGACAGAAATTTCCTGTGGTACAATATACTGACAGTCCTGAGGTCTCCGGACACAAGGGTTCATTTGATTTGAAGCGACATGATTGTGTAGATCTTGAACACTGAGCAAAATATACTTCATTGGAACGGAAAGCCAGTTCCATGAATTCTGTGGATAGCTGAACGATATGAATGCTTAAAACAGAGCGGAAATCATGTAGCTAGCCTACTAGCTAACCTGACAGTTTGTCACTTGCTAATCTGTCGGGAATTTGTGTTGTAACATGTGAAAACATGGCACAACTTCGGTTGGATTTGTTTGGCTCCTGGGTTCGAATTTCATACTCATTTGCAGTTCCCTCGTGCTTCTTCTCAACGTTGATAATTCTCAGTATCAGGCATGCTAGATGCGTTGATAAGCTAAAATGAGCAAAGCGGCTACCTCTTGCTAATCAGCAGCTATTTTACACAGTGGAACCACTTTACTAGCGTCAGGTTAGCTCCAGTGAACACTGGTGCGTCGGTCTTTTTTGCGTCAGACTTCTCCGGCCTTTAACATTTGTCACTAACCAGCCCATACATGTTCTTTATTGACTCACTCTTGCCTTGAATTTTCTTTTTGAGATATATCACTTACCTATTCCGGTCAATTATTTTCCATCTTCAGGATCACCTGTCTTCATCCACCTCAAAACATGCGAAATCAACCTCATCACATTCAAGCACTGAGATACTGAGGGCGAAACCTTTGCTTCCAGTCAGTGCTGCAGCTGTTGGAACCACCGCGCGTACCTCATCTTCCAGCTCAGATCTCTTTGTGCCCCGATCGCAACGCTCTGTAAGAGGAAATTTCAATGTGTTAGCTGTATTTTACTGCTGGTGAACCTGAGGTTACCCGGTTGGTTTGCGTTTGCGAGGTTGCTGTCGAGGATGTCAGTAGCTCAGGTTGTATACTTACTTGGCAGTTAGCCCGTACGCTGATCATCATCATCATCATCATCATTGTCAGCTGTAAGAACCGTGTACTTGTCGTACAGTGGTTGGTGCATAAATACACCACTGTCAGTTGACTGTTAAGTGGAGAAATTGTTAAGGGAGTTATGCATTGAAGACAATAGCTAGGATGCACGAACGCCATTGAGGGCGCGACTGGGTTCTGTCTGACAATGTCTCTAACTATTGATGTGGCCCGTCTCGGGGCCCCCATCCAGGAAGACGGCAGTCATCAGCGGAGCTGAGTTTGCTGGTAATGGCTTCTATACTTCGCTGCCAATTCATTGTTTGACCGCCTCTGACTCGTTTTCACCCTTCATATGGTTGTGCGAATCGATGATATCACCTTACTTCATCTGCCGAGCTCAGCCAAAAAACCAATGATCGGAAGCGAGGGTGTCTTTCAACTCCATATATGCGACGGTTTTGTATTTGGTATGCTTGTTCAGGACTATTTTCTGCTATTCAGTTGAAGCAGTCATATATCGCTAGCAACCTCAGCAACCAACAAAAATGATTCAGACTGTTAAGTCCGGGCGAACTTCACACAATCCTGGTATCTGTTTGGTGAATGGACTCACAGGGTTCTATGTACACATCTTCCTAGTTTTTCTCAATTTCTGTTCTGCTTCGTTGACTTTGTTGATTGGTTTGTGTAATTTGCCCTGGGCAATGTGTTGTTAACCAGAGGTATATACTTCGATTTTCCTTCCCAGCGCGCTGGTTGTCACTTCGGACGCATCCTCCCGTTGTTACCGTCGACAGCTCGGTCTTCAACTTCAAGTTCTGATTTATTCCTTCCCAGAATGCCGGTTAGTATTCAGAAGCGTTTAACCTTGCTGTGTATATATTCTTCAGACTTTAGTTGCCTGTCGACATATTCTACGCGAGTTTGATATAATGATAGCGAGCGATAATTTATTAGGGGTATATCTTATTGCTTTATTCAGGAAAAAACTCTAACCCATTTGACTTCGTGTGTTTGGACTCTGTTCTCACCCGCAGCGGGTTCGCCAACTAGCAGAAAGCAGTAACAAATCAGATACTGTTTCTTCGCCTTCAGCAGCAGAGAGTTCACCCCCTGTAACTGGTGCCTCAGTAATAAGCAGTGATGCTCTCCAGCCCCCAGAAGTCACTGACAGTGGTCCAAAGCAGACGACGCTATTGAACTCGAATACCGGACTTGTCTCAAAGGTGTCAACCGTTTCTGAGACGAAATGTAAGTCGTGTTTGATTTTCATTTATCATGGACTACCCCACGTAAGCTTGTCCCACTGTTTTGACCATCACTGTAGCGTGATCTGTTCCGTGGTCGTAGCGATTAGGCGGATGTGTGCTGGGCGTCCACATAGGGAGCACCGGTGTTTTGATTTGTTGTGTAAACATGATCTCGTTTAACTATCCTCATTTTATTAGGCACTCGACCTAGTTAGAAAGATTTACCGTAGACAGGTTTCGAATAAGCCCCACAAGAATTCACGCATAGTTCCTACCTAAACTGTTCGATTACAATTTTCTTGTCAAATAGTACAGTAGATACACTTTTACATAGAGGCTAACCGCCTCCTACATTGCTTTACTCATTTTCCCAATGGTCATCTTAAAATCATGTACAACTTGTGCATTGCTTCGATTGATAAGAGATGCGCTTTCGTTGAGGACGGTATGAACAGGCACTTACTTTCGGCGCCACCAGGTTTCCATTCTAAGTTACACCTTGAAAAACTAGCGGTTTTCGTAACTATGACAGGGAAAATACAGCCACCCGAGAAAGCACTATAAGCCCATAGTGTACTTGGTTCCGTACACTAGATCTGCGCAGCATTTAGGCTTACATATAGGTAGACTTTTCGGCTGGTTACTTATCGAGGCGATATGAAGTTTTGTAATCTCACCTACTTCTTGGGGTATTTTTTTTTGTCTGTGACCGAAGCTTTAACTTTGTTTACGCTTGCCAGGACATGTTATTTGTTGAATGACCTTTCGCATGAAGACGACTAGTTTCGTTTTAGGTGCTTGGCCTTCAGTGTAAATGGAAACGAACTGGAAGCAAGCGGATGGCTAGTCAAGCTCATATACCACCGGCACTCCGATGGATGTATAAATACCGACTTACCGCTATGTTTCGCATGTTCACTCAGACGCAACGGTCTGTCAGGAATGATTTCGGAACACGAGTTTCCCAGTAGAGATCCCGGACACCAGGTTTTGTGCGATCATGAACAATCGAGTTTGCTTGCTCTTGCGATTTCTGTACTTGGATTTCACTGATGTGATTACTTTGTCTTTTGCCTTTTTCTACATCAGTAACGTTGGTTCCTGAATCACCCGCTGAAGATACGGAAGATCAGGAGGTCATAAGGTGTGTATTACCCGTTTTCTCGCTGTTGTTTTTGCCTATTTCGGCCTCACTGTTCTAATAGATTTGTTGTCGATGCGAATCACGTTTATGAAGGTGTAATTTTTGTAGGCTAGTGTTCTATTGTAAGGGACTGTGAGCTAGTAGTTTAATACGGATGTGAGATCCGTCTGGAATGTGCATCCATGAACTTGGTTGGGCAGGATACATCCTCTTGAGGTATCGCAATTTTTTGACGCACAGCTCTTAAAAGTTGAGATATGATTTATGAGCTCCATATACCTATCAGACCATATCCATGCGGTACAGACCAGCTTATCTTTCCCACTCCTGTAGATATTGGGTGAGTCTTGAATACTTGAAGACTGTAGAAAGCTAGGAAAGCTGACAGGCAGGTTCTGAAGAAAAAGGAAGAGACGAACAGTCCCATGGGGCACCAGAAAGTTTTCGTTTTGTTGGAGCCACTGGAAGCGAATCGCACGAGTGCGTCTCTTGGGGACTGGAACAGAATGTGCTTGTTTGGAACAATTAGTAAGCCAGTATCGATCGATAAGGTATAGGGGCTACGTCCTGACGATGGGAGAGAGGCTGGAGATCATCGATCAGATCAGAGAAAACAATGAGGCGCTCAATGTTTTGCCGTTCAGGGAGTTAAGGATAAGAGGAGGGACGCAACTATAGACTTGCAATCAGTACTCGGGAATGGTGCAGCGTAGTTTAAGAGCAGTTAAGACGGCCGGATGTCAGCGCTGAAAGATTCGATGGGCCGGAGATTTGGTAGGCAAATGGAGTTGAGTAGATTCAAGTAATCGAAGAAACTGAGTGAGGTAGGGAAACTGGTAGGAGCTGAATCAGAATGGGCCAACTGAGAGTCGCCGTCATGCTCCGGACTCGAAGTTTGTCCTCTCGAAAAAACTGGTTCGGGTGCGTTAAGATCGATGACTGTGAATCGGTCGTCGGTGGGCTCAAACTGGGGTAGTTTTGCCGCTGACATTGAATACGGAGAAAAGTTGAGTTCCATGACTGCTTGATTTTGGAGCTCATATGGTGTGAAGCTCCTCACGGGTAGTATCAGAGAGACGTTAAATGAGAAATAGCTGCCACAAAACCCTACCTTTAAATCTAAACCATTGGTGGGGACTGTGACCTGAAGGCGAGTGGGGTTTTGGTTGCCGAACATTCGAGTCTTGATGGTGAATAGCACAAATATACTAAGGGAGGATAAGAGTTCTTGGGCTGAGTTGGCGTTGCTAACCAAATCGCGAGTGCTGCAAAGTGAAGCCAGACATGTTTGAAGAGAGCGAATATTCTGTTTGTTTTAGATGGTCACGTTTGACTGACTAGTGAGAGGACCGGCAACCGGAGCCAGAATGTCGAACCGTCCAAGGTCCCTTGGAACGGGAGATGACACTTCCCAAAGATGAAGCGTGAGCTATCTGTCAGTGAATATATCTATTGGTTGGATGTAAGGGGGTCCTAGTTAGTAATTTTGACCATTACTGAATTTTCAGTCTAATAAAGATGTTCAGTGGTGTCGTCTTGCGCAACCTCGCTTTTACGATTGGTGGAGAAAAACCAGAAAAAAAACAAGCAGCACACTTTTATTGCTTCATTTACTGATTCGCTTTTTGACAGCTACTTGAATGCTGTCAAACTAAGCCCGCCGAAATTGTATTGGTCCCATTCCATTGCATTTCCGTGTATCTCATGCTAGAGTCTGGTTGGTGTGCGCATGTCTTGTGTTCAATAAAGAGCATCAACGAATAAGCGCATAATCGCACTCGACGCAGAAGGAGCGGCAGACGGTGATCGACCCTTGCCATCGGTAACTGATGGAAAGTGGTTTGTTTGAATTCGGGACTGATCCGTTCGTGGGCACCACGTAGTCAAACGATTTCTGCTGTTCAGGAAATTCATACTATAAAAGAACAGTGTGGCATCGGCCACATTTGAAGCAGGCACTGTCTGCTGCCCGTGCGTCTCGTGTCCAACCCATGACAGTGATCTGATTGGTCCTCAGAACCGATAAACCTACCTACCTGATTGTTCACGCCACCAGCAGCCACGACGATTTTTGGGCTTTTACTCCTTGTACAATCTTGAGCGTCATAGAACCTGTCTTATCAGACTCAGCTATAGTCCGTCTGGGCGTAAGCCGATACACTAATCTGTTGACAATGGACCTCTCTTAGATTTTCTCATAGACATTGCCAAACGAACCGCGCAGAGACGACTACCAACGGGCATCCAATCAACTAGAAACGCCTCCGCTCGATGAATCAACACAATACCCACTCCAGCATATTTAGCTGCAGTGGCCTCCACATCCTCAGAGATGCGGAGACTGATGCAGGATTTGAAGAGACAAAACACTACCGTATCCCGGATTTTCGTTTTTTGACAGACAGCTTACATCGATGTAGAGGAAATCCAGTGTGAAAGCAACAGCAATTTGTCCTGTTGGTTCAGTGTGCGAACACTGAAGGCAGTTAAATAGACTTTAAGGGCTGGAGGACTGATTTCAAGGTGTTTGCGGTTGTTACTGAAGACGAATGCTCAGAAGCTGTAGCTGACTGTGCTTTGTTCCGCAGAAAGGTTGTTTAGATTGGGGGAGCTGTAGGGCAGAAGAGGGAATATGTGATTGTATAAGAAGGAGCCATTAACAATAGCATGTTTTTGCCTACTAGCAGTGCTGTATGCAGCAGGCACCATGCGACTGCCGATGTGGTATGACACTACTTCTGGCTGTGTGGTTCATGGTTGTACGCGGTCTAGGCTAATGTCAGGGCGCCCATAGACAGAGTACCTATTAGAGTCCTCAACCAAAGCTTTTGGATCAAAAGCCTTGCCGCAAGGCAGTAGGTGGGAGCCGATTTACTACCACTGTATTGCAAGTTTGTTTAGGACTAGGTTATCATGTACGTTCCAAACCCCGTCCAAGAGGACTACGAAACTGCATTCGTCAGACTTCTATTCACTGACCATCCTTGGGAGAAACTCTGTGGGTGTCCAGGCGAACCCCAAGAAGTACACACGGCAAGCGGAGTCTCTTTCCATTAGGTATGCTGGATTCACGGGTGCATACCGTGTCATGTCGCAGTCCTCTACGAAGGATGCAAGCAGGAAGAACGGAACGTGCCTGTTGTGAATTGGACCTTCACGAAGAGACTGGACCTTACCGTGGTATGACAGTTTGTATACGGCCTCCTGGCCTTTCTGGTATGGTGGCACCTTGTGCAACTAAGTTCCAGCCAGTGTAGCCCGCGGGATCATTGCAGCACTCAAGCCCGACCACCACGTCCAGATAACAGCTTATGGTCGGGGAGATGAAGAATATGTTTTCCGGAGTCTGATTAAGTCATACCGCTCATGTGTTTGTTTGCCCTGAAAAGTCGAGAAGCACTGTGCTTTTTCGGCATAGATTGGCTTCACTTACAAGAAAAAGGCTTAACAAAAACCCGAATCTCCTCACACTACTAACATAAAAATTGCGTTTGTATGATGATAGGAGCATGATTGTGATGCAGCTTTTCGGTATCACCGACTCGTCTGATGTATGGTGGAGGGGAGGGCTAACCACACAGGACAGAGTGAGATATCTTATACATGGCATCCTCTTAGTTTCTCATGTTTATTTTTTGTGTTTGCTTAGTCGTCCTCCACCGATAGTCGTACCGGAATCCACTTCCTCTTCTGCAAGTGTTGCCAGTCACTTTAGCCCTTCAGCATCTGAGGAGGCAGCGGAGCGAACTATAGTTGCATCTACTGCGTCGCACAATACTGTCACATCAACCACCATTTCCTCCGTTCGAACACAAATCGCTCTGAGTAGCGACGAGGCACCTACCACAGGTTTGTCTTCCATTACGATTTTCACTTGTGTGTGTGTGTGTATAATCTTATTAGCCGCTAACTGCGTTTGGATCACGTGTTCTTGTATCCACCACTTCATTCGGTATGATAAAGAGACCACTTCTAGTGAGTTTCATTCAAGCTTTCTATACAACACAATCTTCATAAAACACAGTGCTAGTGGGTCCCAAAACAGGGCACCAACTGGTTTATTAGTTGTTCTTAATGTAACAACTGCAGTTACAAACATTTCATCTCCAACTGGGGACATGTCATTGGTCGAAGCCTGTATTTCGATTTTACTCTTGAACACTGTGCAATAATCACAAACCAAATTCGTTTTACGGCCAGCGAGGGTTGCATGAAATTAGATTTGACGGTGGGACCGTTTTATCTCTGCATCGGTGATCAAGTGGTTTCGTAAGTCCAGCCATTGCATGGCAAAGTTGTTAAGAATGAACTCTGAATTCACTGTCCTGGGCTTAAACGTTAATTCGGGCAGTTGATTGGCGGCTCATTTCCTCTGCTTCTTCAATTTTCTTTATCAGTTGATCGAAGTCGTGGTTGCTGCAATAGCTGAAGCATGTTGTTTTTATTTGGCAGGCAAAATCCCCATTTACGGTAGATGGCACCGTCAACTCTACTACTATGCTGGGATCTTGGAGCTTCCACAACCCGGGTTCCGGTAAGCGTTTGTCCTGCTTTCGTTGATTTGAATGAATCTCCTGGCTGTTCGAATCCCAGCATGTTGCAAAAACCGTTTTGCTCGTGTTTGATAGTCATGCCTTTTAAGTTCCCAGTGTATCCATATCCAGAAACTAGAGGAGGTTGGTTAATAGTGAAATGACATGTCCAAGTACACGTAACATTAACGAAAAGCACGCTTGGGGACGGACTCGAACAGCTTCTTGCGATCTCCTCAGAGTTCACTGTCACCCATGTATTCATTCATCACTTATATCGGGCACCGTTGTTTTTAAGTTTAGATCCCTTAGTTGGTGAAGTATTCGTATGCGTTTCTGCGTCATTGGCCGTTGGGACCCCATCGTCATTCACAGATGGAGGGGAATTTTTGTGTTCCGCCTTGACTGGGTTTGGAAACAATAGTGTTCTAGAGAACTGGGGCCAATTGGCAGTCATACGTGTGCTCAAAAAAACGTACCCAAACCGACCATAGGGGTGTAAGTCTCACGTCTGTCCTTGCTAACTTTCCTTATATTTTGATACCTACCTTGGGCAGTTAAGTGGCAATTCTAAGAAAATCAATTGGGATTTCGAACTGGTAGATGGTGCATTGGTCATACTTTACTTTATATCAAATGCTTGAGCAGCGCCACGCATACCACCGACTAACAATCTGGATTTTCCTTCAATTAAAGCAGCCTTCAGCTCTAGGGATAGACTAGCTCTCCTACATTTTATTGACCAGAGGGGATACCCTTGAAGTTCGTAAAGACTTCGTTCCCTTTACCATAATTCCGGTTGGGTTAGGGTGTATAGTGGACTGTCCGGGAGCTTACCAACGACTAGTGGAGTTCGTAAGAACTTTCCTTTTTATTCAATTTCGTCATCGGCTTTATCACGGAGTGCACACTCCAAGAGATCATATCTATATCGAAATCACATCTTGAGAGATATCACTAAACCATATTATTTTGTTGTATCTGTACAAAGTATCTTGAACGGAATATCGGAAGTAGCCCCATTTTTCGGCGTGCCTTTTACCCCTTCAATTTGCAACGTCTTATATCTAAATTCCCCACTCCATTGTGCTTCTCTGAGTCTTCAGAATGAAGAACTTCAGTTTGCTGATTGGTTCCCATATCTTAGCACCTGCAGAAGCCATGATTGTATCATAACGAATGAAGTTAATGCGCGGATAACTAAGGCACGCGTGGGTTCTCCAACTCGCTTCATGAATCGCGCCAGAAACGAAGTTCGCTCGGGCTAAATACAAGGCAAACGTAAGAGCACTCTTGATTTATGGTCGTCACAATTGGTTTCACCTTTCCGGGGGCCTTAGGCGTCTTTGACCACTGGTGCCTCCGTATTATAGCAAGAGTTAGACGGTTGGAGCGAGTACACAATGAGGTGGTGCGTAAGCGGTTAATTGGCGACGATTCCAAATCTTAAGATCAACAGAGTTAACTTACCAGACTGAGGTGGCTAGAACATATACCACGTGTGCCTTACAGCCGTCTACGAAGGAGAGCTTTGTTTTCTGATCCAAGCGATTGTTGGCGAATTGTTAGCGGGGGACAGGTCTTAACATGATAACATGAGATGTTAGCGGCTTCAGTCGTACTGAATGCTGTGGGATCTTCGCACCTTCCTGGTTGGGTTCCACGTGATCGTGTTTGTAGGTGTTTTGATACGCCCAGGAACTGTCACACAACAAGTCCCAGTGGCGCGCAGGATTGGCTAGCTAGAGGTTGCCTATCGTTGTGCACTCGACACATGTCGGGTGAGTTTCACAAGTAGTTCTGGCTGATGATGTCTTACTTCGACACAGTGGTCAAATTTATGTATTTTACTGCTGTCCAGGGGCGTGGGCACATTCTTTATTGGTTTCCTTAAGGATATAGGGCGCTAAATCACTACACTCCCCTTTTCTTTCCGCTCTTCACTCAGACCTTTCGCTCAGATTTGTATGACAGTTAAGATTTCGTGTCTATTAATGCTGTATCGTTGTCAGTGATGACGTCAACGGTAATGATGAAAAGGCATGGAAAACCTACTACTGGCTACTCAAAAGTTTTTCAGGAACGGTTTTAGCTGTTTATTATTGTACCTAGTAGTTTCAACGCTCGTGGATTGCAATGTTATTCATTTATGTCGACAGGTTAGTTTACTCTTACGGTGTTTTACCTATGTTCTTTGTTTTTTTTTGGGGGGGGGGGGGGGGTGGTTTTCGTCGTTTTCCTGAGAGTTTCCAAATGGAGTAGGTGTACGTCGCATTTTGAGAATGCTGTGTACGTGTCCCAGATCACTAATTTGGGCATTTGACAGCAAAGCAATGGACATTTCCTTCGATTTCGTCACCAAGATGGATTTTTTGCCAAAGCATTTTTTTTATATTCTCCACTTTAGTCGTTTGGTTCTATTCGAAGACGGTTCCCAATCTAGACTCAAACCATCAGACCTACTGTACGTGAACTTATTACCAGTTTCAGCAGAGGTAAGTTGTCATTTAGCGTACTGTTGTCAGGTACGATCAAATCCGATTGATCACTCCCGTAACTGTGTACTAATTTTGGACGTTCCACTCACATAGGTAAATACTTAAATACGATCAAACATTTCTATGCCTTACCTGAAACAGGTGTTTTTCGGACGAGAATGTGTAAATGAATAAATGTAGAGTTGGTCCGTGAAGGAAGGACGGGACGAACGCGGCATGCATCCATTAAGTGGTCTGCACTGTCGCCTGATTGAGCAAGCTGTGACACCTCTTTCTCTTAGGAAACATAGTAGGCTTTTTCCAACCACCCTTTCTTGTACGACCGTGATATATAAATTATTCCTCTGTCCTGACAGTTTGGCTCGGATAAAGACGTATGCATACTATCGCCCATCTTTTACGACCAGACTAACTGGTTAGCTTCGGCAATGTTATATTATGGAAACTATATTAAAAGATCTCTATGGCGAACGGTGGTGAGAACCGCCTCTTCAAAGGCATGGAGTTTGTATGGGATGCTATCGTGGCTTCTATTGGTGAATTCAGCTGTTTCATTTTAGCAGGAACACAATTCGGCCTATGAGAGAGAAGGGCGTAGAGACGGGGTCTACTTCGTCGTAGTTATCGCCACCCAAAAGAGATGGCTGCCCTTCCCATAAAGTGGCGGTAACGAGAATTTGGTGGGCAGATCAAAACTGCCTACCGCGTATGAATAGCCGCTGAATGGAGACACGCTGTTGGCGTTTTTTGTGTGTGATAGGTGAAAATAAAGCCCTCATCGTTTGGCTATGAAAGATGAGTGATCTGAACAAGAAAAGGAGCAGCTTCGAAACAACCTACTTTATCCATCACCCTAGCCCAGTTTAAAAACGGACTCCTGCTCAGTAATTTCACTGGAAACTTCATTGCTTTGGATCTTCGGCAGTTCGTTTTGTAACCTAACTGATTTCTTCCAGATTAAGGATGAACAAATCCGTTTGACATCCTCTGTTGTAGTATTCCGTCTCTGATTGTCTTGTCTCGTTTCCACAGACCATTTCTGTCTACTGGCATCTGCTGGTGTACCCTCAAGTAGATGATGTTGATTGATCACTTGAAGTAAAAAACGTAACTGATTTCAACATACTATTGCCATCACTTTGGTGTTCACTTGACAAATTAGTTTGTTACACTTAGTTGGATTTGGGCTCCGAAACAAATCGAATCTGTTTCTGATCTGCGAATGCCTTTCTGTTAACCCTTTCTAGCACTCCCGTCCTTCACATTGGCCATTAGGACACATCACAATCTTCTTACTAATAATTTTAAAACGAATGAATTATTCTCTGGTCTTTCCCTTGTTTTCTCCCTCAAAAGGTCTGCGCAGACTGGGATAACAACGGAGACTTCTGGGGTGACTGTGTTGTTGAGGCGCATCTGATGGATTCGCGCCGACCCTATTTGATATTTTGCCGGATGAATGGCGAGCGAAAAGCGTGGGTTTTTGCACTTTTTTGGTCTCGCTTTTCTTTGTGTTCCGACCAGAACAACTGGTTCCTTCAGTTTGACTGCGTTTATTTTGGTTAACCCGCTCCACTTTGATCAATGTTCTATTTGGTTTGCCTTACCACCCAGCATGAGTGGATTGCCTGCCGAAACATCTTCCCGATTCAGATGTCGACCGTTTTTTAAGCTAAGGTGACATATACTTTGATCTCTTTTTCAGAACATCTCCATCGTCTTTGTAATTAGTGAAGGACTTTATCGAATTTGTATGTGGGCTTCTTCACACATTGCCAGCTTATACCTTAAGACGAGAATAAGGAAAAAGTAATTTCATTCTCGCGAGTCTCCCGTAGATGATGTCAGTACAGTAAAGAGCAAGCCAGGCTTGAGGAGGATGTGGATGCGTGTTTTGACTAGATGCCCATTAGATTCTGCAACATCGCAACGTTCATCATCGGCCAATTGTTGTGGTCTTTTTGGGCAGCGACTCCGTCGGTTGCCCAGGCTATGGGAATGCGTATCGAGATCTGGGCGTCTTACGAGTTCGTGGTTGTGTTGAAGACCTTATTGCATAATATGTCAGCTGTAGTCAGGGTTCACTATCTTAATAATCCTCCTTTCCGAGCGGAGTGTTTCAAGGGTGCTTTCTATACTTCGTTATCTTCAACTTTGCTGTTGACATAGTCCAGCGCAGATAAGTGAAGGGTTGCGATGCCCGGGTACAACCTCCTTCGGGCTACCAACCTCTAGGCGTGAGAGATACTGACTACACGATTCTAGTGGCAGAAGCCATGCAAGTTTGTTGAACGTTGTGTTGTTGGCAACGTAAGCAATTACGAAGGGTATCGGAGAGTGACGATTTGCCCCCCCCCTAGAGACCGGTGTTTCACCACATCGAATGCATTGGCTAAGTCGAATTTTCCGCATATCAGCGCAATGCCTGTCGTTTTGAGCGCCTTTCGCACGCGCTTGAAAGAATGATGGAGTGGTCAGACAATAACTTTCCGAAGCGCATTAAAAATCTGACTGTCGGTTTGGCCTGGGCAAGTCCATCAAGGCCTTTAGGCTGGGGACCAAAAGATGCTAAGCTAGTACGATTACATACAATAAAGTCTACGGCCCGGCGTCGAACCTAGGGAAGAACCCCGACCAAGTTGCATAAAACCTTAAAAAAGCCATTGAACACTGGTATGCAGTAGAAGTTGAAAATAATATTGCTCGCCGATTTACTTATTCGATATTGGTCACTGCTGTTGCTTTTGATTTGTCTCCGCCCATGATTCTGATGCTTAGTCTGTGCAGACAGTTGTGAGCAAAATACAACACATAAGAACCATAACTTAGAAGTGAATTCTATCATCATCATCATTGTGTGATGGATGAATTCTACGTGTAAGCGACAGCTGCCCTGGATTGACAGTGAGTTAGTACTTGTTTGCGGATAGTATGTTATCGCCTTTCCTGTTCATCGCTCATAGCTGTAGAAGTCACTGTCGAACATCTGAGACCTTGCAGTTATTCGGTTATGATGAGTTATCAATTGTCCTTAGGCTTCTCAAGCGCAAGGAGTACAGCGGCTGGTTACTTTTAGACCTCCGTTAACTACCATATCTGGTGTACAAATTTGAATGCTCTGTCTTGCTATTATGTGTCTCCCATTCTCCGCTAATTAGGATAGTACGGTCTGGATTTTTTCACGGTCTTCTCCTCTGTAAAATACGGGACTCTATTCCACTTGTTTCCAGAATGGCCCGGAAGGATGTCACCATCCATCATTCTCAGGTGTGTCGCTTGCGCGACTCAGGTTTGTTACCAGTCTCAGCTGATGCTGCTCCTGAGCGTTCCGGTGCTGGTTCCTCTACGAAGAAGCAACCACCGTCCAAAAGGAAAACACAAAAACCTGAGGAGCAACTGTCCCAACCATCCGGGGCACTCTTGGCTACTCCTGAGGTGGGTTTCTGTCAAATCTTAGTTCAAGTGACTTTCAGGCATATAACTTCGCAAACTTGACGTGCGAAACTGATGGCTCTCTTGTCTCGTCTCCCCTTTTTCATTTCACTTTTATTTTGTCGATTTATAGTTTTAAAAGAATGGACTAAGTAGTGTGGACTTCTGTTGGGTGTATGGCAGTGAAGCACCGATGTTCTTCTCATACAGCGAAGATTTACATGGCATGAGGCAGCTGCTGTAACTGGACGTTTCATCGCTGACACGTATTTCAGCTTCCCTCAACGAGCTACCCGTACATGTGCCTATTGAGCTGGCTCACTTGTCCCATGGTATGTAGACAACACATACAAACCTGGGACAAAGCCATCCAAAATAGACACTATGTCGAACAGTTGGCTTGTTCGACTCATGTGTATTTGCAGGTTGATCTGTTGGTCAATAGGATGATTAGTCATCTTCAGACGTTTGCACTTGCTTTGTTCTGAGTTCGTGGTATGAAGCGAACCGTCGACCGGTCCAAAGATACCTAATGGTTCGCTTTTTGGCGTTTAACTTTATCGGATTCGCTTTTCCGATAGGAAACAGCCATCAACTGTTTCCGGGCGCTCCATTTGGTATTCAGAACCCTACTATCTTTCGTTTGGATGAGTTTATCTGACCATTTCTCTACGGAAGAACGTTATCCATATACGCTGTGCCGCCTTAACAGACTCTGTCTAGCTCTGACAATCTTATTCCTAATATTCGTCATTCCATTTGTGCATTTTTCGCTCCGTGCAGGTCAGCCTAACCAACGTTTTGTTCAGCAAGCGCCAACCGAAGGTCAAGCGCTATCGCTCTAGTTGGGCAACGCCAGTTACCCGATTAGCAGCAGAGGCCAAAGCAAGAGAGGGCGGATACAGTTCTGAAGGACCGAAACATCAAAAGTTGTCCAAATCTTTTACAGTAAGCACCTCATGTTCTCATCCTTCAAGTGACCATTTGCGGGAATGTTTTGTAGAATGACATTAGGACAACTCAGATAGTAGTTGCTCTTGCCAGTCGTTCACCTTGTTTCTCAAGGCTTTGTCTCCTCAGTAGAACTCAATATTAATAAATACTCACGAACAAGGATCAGTCCGAACTAATTTAAGAGTTTCGGTACTGGCGATTGTCGCAGATGTTCATTTTAAACTTGCTAAAAACAGCTCAGTATACCCAACAATAATGTGCAGTTACTATCAGTTAATATCCCCTACAATCTCGAAGGTATCTGAACAGCTGTTTGATACGCAGCGTAGTCCTTGTTCCTGTTGTTGATTTTGGCTCTCACATGGTGTAGGTCTGTGTTAATCTTATCCAACATGCTCCATTTCATCATTTCATCTATTGAGTCATCACAGATATTCTGTGGGTTTCCCTAAACTCAACGTTCTTACCTTGAGAATGTGGAGCTCACTCTTGACCTGTCCCCTTGAATTACCAATAGGATGGCAACTTAGAGTGTGATCCACCAGTCGCTCCTACGGAACAAATTTATCATTCGGTTTTTGTTATAAGACACAGTAGAGTACTCTGGTTCTCAGTCAGATCTGAACCAAGGCTTGGTCTTCTCTGAAAGCAGCATTCAAAGTTAATGTCAATAACAAATTGCTTACGATAAAGTTACGCTAAAAGGTGTGTTTCATCAATTCACGGATGCACCATTTTCCGACACATCTCGTTGCGTAGAGGCTTCCATTTTTCAAAACATACTGTGTATCTTTCTCGAAAAAGTCTGGTAACAATCGGTAACAATCTGCCGGTGGTTACCAAACTTTTCCGAAAACGATGACTACCCAATCGGTTCCAAGCATTTTTCACCTGACTGAACATACTGTGTAGCCGTTTGCGAGATGCTCCACGTTCTGACCAACATCAGCTACCTCATCTGATACCGGTTTCAAATTGCAACTTGTTCGAAATGTTCGGCTTTCGTTCGGACACGCGTTTACTGGGTGTAAGGCTACAGTCCCGAGCATTCCCACATCACAGTTTGTTCACTTCAATGTGTGCTCATTCGTCTGACCAGCGAATCAGAATCCCCACCCGGATAGTCCCTGAATTTTCAGAAATCGCGTTAGTTGTGGCTTTGTATCGTTCTGTTCTTTCACTTTTCTAATCTTGCAAGCCGACTACACGTGTGAAGTCATTCGGGGCAGGTGTCGGTGACCAGCCTTAGTAGCCTGAGTAATCACTCGTTATTTCCACGTCACAACCGACTCTCACGGGGAACCGGTGAACGATGGGCTAGGTCGTGTATGTAAACATCACACAAGTTCTAATCAATACTTCCTGTAAGAAATTCGGCTGCATGCTGTCCGCAGCTAAATGCAGCCATTAACACTGCGCCTACCTGAGGAGCCCCAAGAAAGACGAAACAGGTCGTGGGCTGTCGAAGAATTTTCAGCAACCCTATGAGTAGTGCATTACGTATATACATGTATCGCGATATCTCGAATATCGTAGCAACTGGAACATGAGGCGGCCTGGTGCAGCACATTCAGTTGCCTGGAAACATCACAAACGGGGGATTCAGCTGGGTTCCAGGTGAGTCTCTCGCAAAACTAAATTGATCTGCAAATTAGTGTATTTCTCGATTAACACATTCGCTTTTTCAGATGTGTCTTACTTGATGGATGACATTTTTCGCAATGCCAGATAATGCTATCAGTATACTCGAGGACAGTAGGGTTCTTGTTGCACCCGTCAGTGTGTTACAAAGTTGAGGAACACGGATAAACAGTGGTTATTGAGATATCGGGTGCTACTCTTGCAGTGAACAACATGCATATCCGGAAAAGCCCAATAATCAAGAACCTGAATGAATTCACATGCATGTGGCTTCGGTTTGAACAATCCTCCTGTTCTAAGGCGATCAGCGGTGATTCCTTCTATTTGGGGTAGGCACGGTTCTGGCGGTAAATCAGGACCGTAGGAACCATCTTTCCCGTAAACCGTTCGCGGTATAACGTAATATCCACGTGTGGTCATTGACTTAGGTTGTGTTCCGCATGCAACAGTATGGTTTCCTTTGCTAAACTGATCCTGTATTTCGTCTCGAAATCGAAATGCCGTCCCAGGAGCTTCGTTATCCACCTGGGCAAATGTGCTCTCTCTCGCGCTCGTTGACTAACCCAATACACCAAGTTTTTATGTAAGACGCTGTTTCGTGCTCAGAAGTACCGCTGTTTCTTGTTTTTGGACTCGATTGTGTTTTGAATAAAGCTCTTGGCTACCACGTCGGTTACAGTAGCATATTACTATCACGTTGCGAACGGAATTAACACAAAATATCGTGTTATCAAGGAATTTCGGTTGGTTCTGCAACTAAATCATCCCTCGGCACTCAGCTTCTTTCTAATCATATTTCAGATGACGTCGTCGTTACGTTCTCCAACGCTAGGTCGAGACTCAACGACAAGTGGACGGTGCAAGCGGTTGCGACAACGGTCTGGGCGGTCAGAAACTACAAATGCGTCGGGTACCAAGAAGCAGCGATTACTTAAGTCTCCTCCCCACAATGTGCTTTCGCCTTTAAAATCCAATGAGTATGATAGTGACGTAGCAAGTGAGTCCGGACGAATGTATCTGTTGCAAAACCCTCGCTTCCTATCACTCTTCACGATCAGACTTTTTGTTAATAATAGCAGTATCATCGTTTCAGATAGGTTTACTAAACAACCGAGCAATTTGATGCTGGGAAACTTTTCGCTTTTAACACAAAAGCTTCGCCAAGCCAAGTGAGTAAGTTACCAGGTTGATCGGGTTTCAAGGCAGCCAAGGGAACCAATCCGTGAGATTTCTTATGACCAGCAGACTTGATCAGTGCTGGGTGTCCGTCTGAACTTCGGTAGATTGGTTAGGGATGTGTGGTCAAGTTGAATCCGGATTTTGCTGCGTTGCTTTTCCGGTCTACGACAACTTCATGGAATATTCCTCTTAGGCGTCGTTCACAGATTTTGTTCGCGTGCGTCCGTCGAGGGGTGCCGGGACATTTGGACTGGGGTTTGGTGTGGTGGTTAAGTGGATCTTACCCTGCTTGAATTTTGTACTTTTAGACCCGGGTCATTTTGCCGATAACTGCACACCGCTTCTTTTCATCTTGGCTGACCTAGAACCGCTCTCCACACAATTGCCAGTTCTATGCCCTCTATTCTATTCACACTGGGATACTTGGCGATTTCCACCGCCCCGGCCACAGTTGCTGTGGTATGAATCTTACTCCCCGTCTCAGAATGTCCACATTTTTCGAATCTGTCCTGTGACCATTGTCTAGTGTATGCCCTGGCTTTGCCGAATATTTGACTATCTTCATCTACGTTTGTCGGTGGTCTGTTAATGCATCACTCATGCTCATTGATCCTAGTGTGCAATTCCCTGGCTTTCCTACCTATATAAACCTTCGTAAAGTCGTTACTTTTTATTTTGTGTACACAGTTCCTAGTCCTATCAACCGGAATAGCAGTAACAGTTGCATTTTTCACCTGTTGGAATGCAGTTCTGATCAAGAGGGCGTTCGTTTCTATTCCAAGTCTAAACAGTCTGATACATTTTTATTCACGTACACATCCCCTAAGCTTCAACCGAATACTTTCTTTGGCTCAATAGACTACCATCGTATCGGCTTTGCGCAGGTTCAAACTTCCTTACTATCATGTATATGCAAACCCTTTCTAGCAAGCCAATATCGGTACTTTGCCAAATAGTAATTATGGTGGCCCCTTGTGCGCAGAACAAAATGTCTGCTCTCTTTTTCCCGTCTGGGTATTTTGAGGTCAAATAACTGTTAAGAGCGCTGTGCTATCTTACATAGATTTCAGTTGTCGATATGCTGGTGGAATTCGGAGGACGAGCTCCCTTTCGAATCAAGGGAGTAATATTCAGTGGTGTTAGCGAACTAGTTGTTGCTATGCTGTGGATGGCCAGACGGTATACAATGAAGGCGGCGGCTCAGATACAGCATTCCCATCAGGTTTGCGAATGGGCACAGTTTGTGGGGCAGATCTTGTGACTTAAATATTTACGATCGCTCATGTCATGACGGAAATCATTAGCCTTCTTGGAATGGCACTTTTCGTATGTCGAATACTAAAAGTGAGCTTTCTTTGTGGCTGGGCACGGTTTCCCAAAAGATGTCAAATCCAATGGGAACTCATCTAAGTGGGGCAAGTAAGGATTAGTGTTTCTGCGAATGAAGTAGCCCACGCCAAATACGGTCGATACAGTTCTAACATTGCCAAAGAATAAGTTCGAGATTATGCACGCCTTTGAATTCATTTCAGACTCAACTGAATTCTTTAAATGTAGACAAAGAATTTTTGATAACTCACCACCTGTTTCCGTTTTTTGAGCTCATCAGGTTGGTCTAGTCCCCGAATTCCCATCAATATGGTGTTGCACCTAACAATAAGTGTTTGACCCATGGAAATAGGTACTTATTTGCAATTCAAGTCAGTGCCATCGGAAGACTTAACTGGAATTCAATGAATATCATGTTTATATTATTCACTGTTCCAAATACCGCTCCATCTTGGACACGAGGCGGTCGTTGTTCAGCATAGTGTGTTGAAGAATATTCCAAACGAAAGATCCTATCTCTTCGAAATGAACTTATTGCGCGAAAGAATGATTTTGTTTGCTTGTTAGATGTTCTCTGCAGAGGGATGTTACTGTAAATTTGTCCCAAGTTTTTTCGTATTTACGGAGATAGATCGTATGGGGGTGAATTCCTGTCGAAATTTCGCAGTCAACACAACTAGTCTTGGTGTTTGACCGAGAACTATTGCAAATACAAATTTTTCATGCTGTTCAACAGGCATCCTGGTGTTTCAAGCAACTGAGATCAGTTATCTTGGCAACGAATGTCTAGGTACTTGTTTTGGACGCAGATCACCATGATATCTGTGATATCCATTCATGCCGGTTCCCACAACAGTCGCCAAACGTTGAATTCTGGAGCAGAAAACGAATAAGCACGTATACAATACGGACTGCTTCGTTTTCGTTCACTGTAGCTTTTAGGAATAATGCAATG
The DNA here is from genome assembly GCA_003604175.2 of Clonorchis sinensis. Taxonomy (NCBI): domain Eukaryota; kingdom Metazoa; phylum Platyhelminthes; class Trematoda; order Opisthorchiida; family Opisthorchiidae; genus Clonorchis; species Clonorchis sinensis. Next base: position 20,841,417 of record CM030370.1, read on the forward strand.
TATGGACAATGCAACCAACTGGCACCATAGTGTTTTTTGCAGTTTTCTTGCTGTTGTTTTCGGTCGGGTCTTTACTCTAGGGTTAGCCGATCACGAGCGCCTAAAACATGTTTGGTGTTATTCGACACCCGCATCCGCTATCCTACACTCTTGTCATTACTGGAACTTAATATGGAGCTTATTCAATTGAATTTTTCGCTCTTATCTGCGAAATTGTTCATTTACGTACCTCTTCCTGTTATACGACTGCTTTGAACAGCACCACCAATCCAACTGATTTCTCGGACTTCTGTGGATTCAGCTACAACAACTGCCACGCGCCCGATCAACGATACATCGATGCTGATTCATCGTAGATCGCTGAGTCGTTGTTTGGGAATTCCTGTCCCCAGTGCTCGACTTTTCTATGGTTGGAAAATTATGATTACCGGTAGAGTAACAGTCTTGAACGCGCCTGGTAAGCGAAGCTACTCCTTACAATTTGTTCTCTTATCATTGTTTTGTTTTCGGTTCGTCGTAACAAACTTCTGGTTCCAGTACTGTGATTCAGTACACCTTTGGAAGCCTCCAGGAATGGTACTATTTCCAAGACGTTAGAGGAACGCCAATCAAAAACCACCCTCTACCTCACTAACATCCGTTCGTTGTAACTGTCCTGTAGCTTCCGAAATCTCTAACCATTCTATCACTCACAAATTTGGTCATTGTCGTTTCATTGAAACAATATTTAGGGCGCTTGAGGCTCTAGAGCAGTGGTCACAGAACTCGAAGACTGTTGAACATATCATAGTGAACAACTATTTTTCAAAGCACGTATAAAATGTGGCTGGATGTGTCCAGGAAAAGACATTAAAAGACCTTTTTGAGCATCCCCCAGTAGATAGGACAAAACACAATCTTTTTATATACGTAGTGCACTACTCATAAGGTTGCTGAAAATTCTTCGACAGCCCACGAACGGTTTCGCTCTTCTTGGGGCTCATCTGGTAGGCGCAGTCCCCGAGTTTCCGTCAACCTTATGTTCTACTTGAACCCAAATTGCACTGATTTCGATAAATACACTCATTTGCAAATCAATTTGGTTTTTGCGAGAGACTCACCTGGAACCCAGCTGAATCTCCCGTTTGCGATGTTTTCAGGCAACTGAATGTGCTGCACCAGGCCGCCTCATGTTCCAGTTGCTACGATATTCGAGATATCGCGATACATGTATATTCGTAATGGACTACTCATAAGGTTGCTGAAAACTCTTCGACAGCCCACGACCGGTTTCGCCCTTCTTGGGGCTCATCAGGTAGGCGCAGTCCCCGAGTTTCCGTCAACCTTATGTTCTACTTGAACCCAAATTGCACTGTTATCGAGAAATACACTCATTTGCATATCAATTTGGTTTTTGCGAGAGACTCACCTGGAACCCAGCTGAATCTCCCGTTTGCGATGTTTTCAGGCAACTGAATGTGCTGCACCAGGCCGCCTCATGTTCCAGTTGCTACGATATTCGAGATATCGCGATACATGTATATTCGTAATGGACTACTCATAAGGTTGCTGAAAACTCTTCGACAGCCCACGACCGGTTTCGCCCTTCTTGGGGCTCATCAGGTAGGCGCAGTCCCCGAGTTTCCATCAACCTTATGTTCTACTTGAACCCAAATTCGACTGATTTCGATAAACACACTCATTTGCAAATCAATCTGGTTTTACGAGCGACTCACCTGAAACCCAGCTGAATCTCCCGTTTGCGATGTTTTCAGGCAACTGAATGTGCTGCACCAGGCCGCCTCATGTTCCAGTTGCTACGATATTCGAGATATCGCGATACATGTATATTCGTAATGCACTACTCATAAGGTTGCTGAAAACTCTTCGACAGCCCACGACCGGTTTCGCCCTTCTTGGGGCTCATCAGGTAGGCGCAGTCCCCGAGTTTCCATCAACCTTATGTTCTACTTGAACCCAAATTCGACTGATTTCGATAAACACACTCATTTGCAAATCAATATGGTTTTACGAGTGACTCACCTGGAACCCAGCTGAATCTCCCGTTTGCGATGTTTTCAGGCAACTGAATGTGCTGCACCAGGCCGCCTCATGTTCCAGTTGCTACGATATTCGAGATATCGCGATACATGTATATTCGTAATGGACTACTCATAAGGTTGCTGAAAACTCTTCGACAGCCCACGACCGGTTTCGCCCTTCTTGGGGCTCATCAGGTAGGCGCAGTCCCCGAGTTTCCATCAACCTTATGTTCTACTTGAACCCAAATTCGACTGATTTCGATAAACACACTCATTTGCAAATCAATATGGTTTTACGAGTGACTCACCTGGAACCCAGCTGAATCTCCCGTTTGCGATGTTTTCAGGCAACTGAATGTGCTGCACCAGGCCGCCTCATGTTCCAGTTGCTACGATATTCGAGATATCGCGATACATGTATATTCGTAATGCACTACTCATAAGGTTGCTGAAAACTCTTCGACAGCCCACGACCGGTTTCGCCCTTCTTGGGGCTCATCAGGTAGGCGCAGTCCCCGAGTTTCCATCAACCTTATGTTCTACTTGAACCCAAATTCGACTGATTTCGATAAACACACTCATTTGCAAATCAATATGGTTTTACGAGTGACTCACCTGGAACCCAGCTGAATCTCCCGTTTGCGATGTTTTCAGGCAACTGAATGTGCTGCACCAGGCCGCCTCATGTTCCAGTTGCTACGATATTCGAGATATCGCGATACATGTATATTCGTAATGCACTACTCATAAGGTTGCTGAAAACTCTTCGACAGCCCACGACCGGTTTCGCCCTTCTTGGGGCTCATCAGGTAGGCGCAGTCCCCGAGTTTCCATCAACCTTATGTTCTACTTGAACCCAAATTCGACTGATTTCGATAAACACACTCATTTGCAAATCAATATGGTTTTACGAGTGACTCACCTGGAACCCAGCTGAATCTCCCGTTTGCGATGTTTTCAGGCAACTGAATGTGCTGCACCAGGCCGCCTCATGTTCCAGTTGCTACGATATTCGAGATATCGCGATACATGTATATTCGTAATGCACTACTCATAAGGTTGCTGAAAACTCTTCGACAGCCCACGACCGGTTTCGCCCTTCTTGGGGCTCATCAGGTAGGCGCAGTCCCCGAGTTTCCATCAACCTTATGTTCTACTTGAACCCAAATTCGACTGATTTCGATAAACACACTCATTTGCAAATCAATATGGTTTTACGAGTGACTCACCTGGAACCCAGCTGAATCTCCCGTTTGCGATGTTTTCAGGCAACTGAATGTGCTGCACCAGGCCGCCTCATGTTCCAGTTGCTACGATATTCGAGATATCGCGATACATGTATATTCGTAATGGACTACTCATAAGGTTGCTGAAAACTCTTCGACAGCCCACGACCGGTTTCGCCCTTCTTGGGGCTCATCAGGTAGGCGCAGTCCCCGAGTTTCCATCAACCTTATGTTCTACTTGAACCCAAATTCGACTGATTTCGATAAACACACTCATTTGCAAATCAATATGGTTTTACGAGTGACTCACCTGGAACCCAGCTGAATCTCCCGTTTGCGATGTTTTCAGGCAACTGAATGTGCTGCACCAGGCCGCCTCATGTTCCAGTTGCTACGATATTCGAGATATCGCGATACATGTATATTCGTAATGGACTACTCATAAGGTTGCTGAAAACTCTTCGACAGCCCACGACCGGTTTCGCCCTTCTTGGGGCTCATCAGGTAGGCGCAGTCCCCGAGTTTCCATCAACCTTATGTTCTACTTGAACCCAAATTCGACTGATTTCGATAAACACACTCATTTGCAAATCAATATGGTTTTACGAGTGACTCACCTGGAACCCAGCTGAATCTCCCGTTTGCGATGTTTTCAGGCAACTGAATGTGCTGCACCAGGCCGCCTCATGTTCCAGTTGCTACGATATTCGAGATATCGCGATACATGTATATTCGTAATGGACTACTCATAAGGTTGCTGAAAACTCTTCGACAGCCCACGACCGGTTTCGCCCTTCTTGGGGCTCATCAGGTAGGCGCAGTCCCCGAGTTTCCATCAACCTTATGTTCTACTTGAACCCAAATTCGACTGATTTCGATAAACACACTCATTTGCAAATCAATATGGTTTTACGAGTGACTCACCTGGAACCCAGCTGAATCTCCCGTTTGCGATGTTTTCAGGCAACTGAATGTGCTGCACCAGGCCGCCTCATGTTCCAGTTGCTACGATATTCGAGATATCGCGATACATGTATATTCGTAATGGACTACTCATAAGGTTGCTGAAAACTCTTCGACAGCCCACGACCGGTTTCGCCCTTCTTGGGGCTCATCAGGTAGGCGCAGTCCCCGAGTTTCCATCAACCTTATGTTCTACTTGAACCCAAATTCGACTGATTTCGATAAACACACTCATTTGCAAATCAATATGGTTTTACGAGTGACTCACCTGGAACCCAGCTGAATCTCCCGTTTGCGATGTTTTCAGGCAACTGAATGTGCTGCACCAGGCCGCCTCATGTTCCAGTTGCTACGATATTCGAGATATCGCGATACATGTATATTCGTAATGGACTACTCATAAGGTTGCTGAAAACTCTTCGACAGCCCACGACCGGTTTCGCCCTTCTTGGGGCTCATCAGGTAGGCGCAGTCCCCGAGTTTCCATCAACCTTATGTTCTACTTGAACCCAAATTCGACTGATTTCGATAAACACACTCATTTGCAAATCAATATGGTTTTACGAGTGACTCACCTGGAACCCAGCTGAATCTCCCGTTTGCGATGTTTTCAGGCAACTGAATGTGCTGCACCAGGCCGCCTCATGTTCCAGTTGCTACGATATTCGAGATATCGCGATACATGTATATTCGTAATGGACTACTCATAAGGTTGCTGAAAACTCTTCGACAGCCCACGACCGGTTTCGCCCTTCTTGGGGCTCATCAGGTAGGCGCAGTCCCCGAGTTTCCATCAACCTTATGTTCTACTTGAACCCAAATTCGACTGATTTCGATAAACACACTCATTTGCAAATCAATATGGTTTTACGAGTGACTCACCTGGAACCCAGCTGAATCTCCCGTTTGCGATGTTTTCAGGCAACTGAATGTGCTGCACCAGGCCGCCTCATGTTCCAGTTGCTACGATATTCGAGATATCGCGATACATGTATATTCGTAATGGACTACTCATAAGGTTGCTGAAAACTCTTCGACAGCCCACGACCGGTTTCGCCCTTCTTGGGGCTCATCAGGTAGGCGCAGTCCCCGAGTTTCCATCAACCTTATGTTCTACTTGAACCCAAATTCGACTGATTTCGATAAACACACTCATTTGCAAATCAATATGGTTTTACGAGTGACTCACCTGGAACCCAGCTGAATCTCCCGTTTGCGATGTTTTCAGGCAACTGAATGTGCTGCACCAGGCCGCCTCATGTTCCAGTTGCTACGATATTCGAGATATCGCGATACATGTATATTCGTAATGGACTACTCATAAGGTTGCTGAAAACTCTTCGACAGCCCACGACCGGTTTCGCCCTTCTTGGGGCTCATCAGGTAGGCGCAGTCCCCGAGTTTCCATCAACCTTATGTTCTACTTGAACCCAAATTCGACTGATTTCGATAAACACACTCATTTGCAAATCAATATGGTTTTACGAGTGACTCACCTGGAACCCAGCTGAATCTCCCGTTTGCGATGTTTTCAGGCAACTGAATGTGCTGCACCAGGCCGCCTCATGTTCCAGTTGCTACGATATTCGAGATATCGCGATACATGTATATTCGTAATGGACTACTCATAAGGTTGCTGAAAACTCTTCGACAGCCCACGACCGGTTTCGCCCTTCTTGGGGCTCATCAGGTAGGCGCAGTCCCCGAGTTTCCATCAACCTTATGTTCTACTTGAACCCAAATTCGACTGATTTCGATAAACACACTCATTTGCAAATCAATATGGTTTTACGAGTGACTCACCTGGAACCCAGCTGAATCTCCCGTTTGCGATGTTTTCAGGCAACTGAATGTGCTGCACCAGGCCGCCTCATGTTCCAGTTGCTACGATATTCGAGATATCGCGATACATGTATATTCGTAATGGACTACTCATAAGGTTGCTGAAAACTCTTCGACAGCCCACGACCGGTTTCGCCCTTCTTGGGGCTCATCAGGTAGGCGCAGTCCCCGAGTTTCCATCAACCTTATGTTCTACTTGAACCCAAATTCGACTGATTTCGATAAACACACTCATTTGCAAATCAATATGGTTTTACGAGTGACTCACCTGGAACCCAGCTGAATCTCCCGTTTGCGATGTTTTCAGGCAACTGAATGTGCTGCACCAGGCCGCCTCATGTTCCAGTTGCTACGATATTCGAGATATCGCGATACATGTATATTCGTAATGGACTACTCATAAGGTTGCTGAAAACTCTTCGACAGCCCACGACCGGTTTCGCCCTTCTTGGGGCTCATCAGGTAGGCGCAGTCCCCGAGTTTCCATCAACCTTATGTTCTACTTGAACCCAAATTCGACTGATTTCGATAAACACACTCATTTGCAAATCAATATGGTTTTACGAGTGACTCACCTGGAACCCAGCTGAATCTCCCGTTTGCGATGTTTTCAGGCAACTGAATGTGCTGCACCAGGCCGCCTCATGTTCCAGTTGCTACGATATTCGAGATATCGCGATACATGTATATTCGTAATGGACTACTCATAAGGTTGCTGAAAACTCTTCGACAGCCCACGACCGGTTTCGCCCTTCTTGGGGCTCATCAGGTAGGCGCAGTCCCCGAGTTTCCATCAACCTTATGTTCTACTTGAACCCAAATTCGACTGATTTCGATAAACACACTCATTTGCAAATCAATATGGTTTTACGAGTGACTCACCTGGAACCCAGCTGAATCTCCCGTTTGCGATGTTTTCAGGCAACTGAATGTGCTGCACCAGGCCGCCTCATGTTCCAGTTGCTACGATATTCGAGATATCGCGATACATGTATATTCGTAATGGACTACTCATAAGGTTGCTGAAAACTCTTCGACAGCCCACGACCGGTTTCGCCCTTCTTGGGGCTCATCAGGTAGGCGCAGTCCCCGAGTTTCCATCAACCTTATGTTCTACTTGAACCCAAATTCGACTGATTTCGATAAACACACTCATTTGCAAATCAATATGGTTTTACGAGTGACTCACCTGGAACCCAGCTGAATCTCCCGTTTGCGATGTTTTCAGGCAACTGAATGTGCTGCACCAGGCCGCCTCATGTTCCAGTTGCTACGATATTCGAGATATCGCGATACATGTATATTCGTAATGGACTACTCATAAGGTTGCTGAAAACTCTTCGACAGCCCACGACCGGTTTCGCCCTTCTTGGGGCTCATCAGGTAGGCGCAGTCCCCGAGTTTCCATCAACCTTATGTTCTACTTGAACCCAAATTCGACTGATTTCGATAAACACACTCATTTGCAAATCAATATGGTTTTACGAGTGACTCACCTGGAACCCAGCTGAATCTCCCGTTTGCGATGTTTTCAGGCAACTGAATGTGCTGCACCAGGCCGCCTCATGTTCCAGTTGCTACGATATTCGAGATATCGCGATACATGTATATTCGTAATGGACTACTCATAAGGTTGCTGAAAACTCTTCGACAGCCCACGACCGGTTTCGCCCTTCTTGGGGCTCATCAGGTAGGCGCAGTCCCCGAGTTTCCATCAACCTTATGTTCTACTTGAACCCAAATTCGACTGATTTCGATAAACACACTCATTTGCAAATCAATATGGTTTTACGAGTGACTCACCTGGAACCCAGCTGAATCTCCCGTTTGCGATGTTTTCAGGCAACTGAATGTGCTGCACCAGGCCGCCTCATGTTCCAGTTGCTACGATATTCGAGATATCGCGATACATGTATATTCGTAATGGACTACTCATAAGGTTGCTGAAAACTCTTCGACAGCCCACGACCGGTTTCGCCCTTCTTGGGGCTCATCAGGTAGGCGCAGTCCCCGAGTTTCCATCAACCTTATGTTCTACTTGAACCCAAATTCGACTGATTTCGATAAACACACTCATTTGCAAATCAATATGGTTTTACGAGTGACTCACCTGGAACCCAGCTGAATCTCCCGTTTGCGATGTTTTCAGGCAACTGAATGTGCTGCACCAGGCCGCCTCATGTTCCAGTTGCTACGATATTCGAGATATCGCGATACATGTATATTCGTAATGGACTACTCATAAGGTTGCTGAAAACTCTTCGACAGCCCACGACCGGTTTCGCCCTTCTTGGGGCTCATCAGGTAGGCGCAGTCCCCGAGTTTCCATCAACCTTATGTTCTACTTGAACCCAAATTCGACTGATTTCGATAAACACACTCATTTGCAAATCAATATGGTTTTACGAGTGACTCACCTGGAACCCAGCTGAATCTCCCGTTTGCGATGTTTTCAGGCAACTGAATGTGCTGCACCAGGCCGCCTCATGTTCCAGTTGCTACGATATTCGAGATATCGCGATACATGTATATTCGTAATGGACTACTCATAAGGTTGCTGAAAACTCTTCGACAGCCCACGACCGGTTTCGCCCTTCTTGGGGCTCATCAGGTAGGCGCAGTCCCCGAGTTTCCATCAACCTTATGTTCTACTTGAACCCAAATTCGACTGATTTCGATAAACACACTCATTTGCAAATCAATATGGTTTTACGAGTGACTCACCTGGAACCCAGCTGAATCTCCCGTTTGCGATGTTTTCAGGCAACTGAATGTGCTGCACCAGGCCGCCTCATGTTCCAGTTGCTACGATATTCGAGATATCGCGATACATGTATATTCGTAATGGACTACTCATAAGGTTGCTGAAAACTCTTCGACAGCCCACGACCGGTTTCGCCCTTCTTGGGGCTCATCAGGTAGGCGCAGTCCCCGAGTTTCCATCAACCTTATGTTCTACTTGAACCCAAATTCGACTGATTTCGATAAACACACTCATTTGCAAATCAATATGGTTTTACGAGTGACTCACCTGGAACCCAGCTGAATCTCCCGTTTGCGATGTTTTCAGGCAACTGAATGTGCTGCACCAGGCCGCCTCATGTTCCAGTTGCTACGATATTCGAGATATCGCGATACATGTATATTCGTAATGGACTACTCATAAGGTTGCTGAAAACTCTTCGACAGCCCACGACCGGTTTCGCCCTTCTTGGGGCTCATCAGGTAGGCGCAGTCCCCGAGTTTCCATCAACCTTATGTTCTACTTGAACCCAAATTCGACTGATTTCGATAAACACACTCATTTGCAAATCAATATGGTTTTACGAGTGACTCACCTGGAACCCAGCTGAATCTCCCGTTTGCGATGTTTTCAGGCAACTGAATGTGCTGCACCAGGCCGCCTCATGTTCCAGTTGCTACGATATTCGAGATATCGCGATACATGTATATTCGTAATGGACTACTCATAAGGTTGCTGAAAACTCTTCGACAGCCCACGACCGGTTTCGCCCTTCTTGGGGCTCATCAGGTAGGCGCAGTCCCCGAGTTTCCATCAACCTTATGTTCTACTTGAACCCAAATTCGACTGATTTCGATAAACACACTCATTTGCAAATCAATATGGTTTTACGAGTGACTCACCTGGAACCCAGCTGAATCTCCCGTTTGCGATGTTTTCAGGCAACTGAATGTGCTGCACCAGGCCGCCTCATGTTCCAGTTGCTACGATATTCGAGATATCGCGATACATGTATATTCGTAATGGACTACTCATAAGGTTGCTGAAAACTCTTCGACAGCCCACGACCGGTTTCGCCCTTCTTGGGGCTCATCAGGTAGGCGCAGTCCCCGAGTTTCCATCAACCTTATGTTCTACTTGAACCCAAATTCGACTGATTTCGATAAACACACTCATTTGCAAATCAATATGGTTTTACGAGTGACTCACCTGGAACCCAGCTGAATCTCCCGTTTGCGATGTTTTCAGGCAACTGAATGTGCTGCACCAGGCCGCCTCATGTTCCAGTTGCTACGATATTCGAGATATCGCGATACATGTATATTCGTAATGGACTACTCATAAGGTTGCTGAAAACTCTTCGACAGCCCACGACCGGTTTCGCCCTTCTTGGGGCTCATCAGGTAGGCGCAGTCCCCGAGTTTCCATCAACCTTATGTTCTACTTGAACCCAAATTCGACTGATTTCGATAAACACACTCATTTGCAAATCAATATGGTTTTACGAGTGACTCACCTGGAACCCAGCTGAATCTCCCGTTTGCGATGTTTTCAGGCAACTGAATGTGCTGCACCAGGCCGCCTCATGTTCCAGTTGCTACGATATTCGAGATATCGCGATACATGTATATTCGTAATGGACTACTCATAAGGTTGCTGAAAACTCTTCGACAGCCCACGACCGGTTTCGCCCTTCTTGGGGCTGGAACAGTTGGTAGTTGCCTGTGGTGGTGAAATCATCACACAAATAGTCCCTTTCCTTCGGTCCAGACCCGATGCCGGTGACAGTCCCATCCTTGGCAGTGATGTGCATTCGAGTTCCAGTCAATCGACCACAAATGTTGCACTTGTCGCTCCTGAGTGCTGTCGAACTCTTAAGTACTTTCAGGCGCTAGCGACGCTAGGTCGTATTCCTCTGTTGCACACAGACTGGATTCTTGATGCCTGTCGTGAAGAAGCTGTCGCAGTTGCGGATGAAAATATGCAACCTGGTGTTTCATTGGATTGGCCGATGCGTTTATTGCTTTCTTGCCCCGGACGTTATGAGTTGCCCCGTGGTATCTCTAGCGTTGACGGAGAACGTATCAGTTGGTAAGTCGGTACTGCTACGAGCATCTGAATGACGTGAGTTGGCAGGAATTACGCCATTGTCCGAAAGTAGCCTGTCATCATCATCGACAGCACATCAGTATTCGGCAATGATACCTGTCGCTTTGGCCAGTTTCTAGCATCATTCTATGTAACCAAATCAAGTATTCCGATTAATCCATCAGGCTACGAGTCCTACGGAAAGATGCATGCGTTCTTTTCGTTGATTTCACTACTGGCTAACTGAAATGTCCAGAAAAAGAACCTCACTTTTTTGGCAGTTTGGACTATCATGAGATGTATCGACTTCTCTCTGTGGAGTTAGCTAGATAAGTCAGTGCGGTTTTTGACCAATGCCCTCGAGCGATACATTCGATGTATACTCAAAAGAATCACTTTTCCGTAGAAGAAATAAATAGTTGATCTGTTCCACCGTCAACTCTGCTGAACAACTCGTGTTACCTTTCACTTACGTTGGTATGCGGGTGACCTTGATATCTACTGTGTACAGCACGTCAATAGCTTTACATAGCTGTTGTGCAACTTAAAGGAAGCATGAGAGCTGAGCTACTGCTGTTAGTGCTCTGGTTGCAACGTAATTACGTTGACAAGCACTAACAAATGTCTGTTTTACCAGCATGATGATGGATACAAACAATAGTTAGGTGCACTTGGTAAAAATAGATACAAAGCGAAAAGTGGAATAAACCAAAAAGTGACTTATCGTTTGAGGACAACGGTTGAGAGTCCCTGAGTGAAGTTCCGGATGCGCGACGTGTCTTGTCTGCAGTATGGCTGCTACACGTGTTCCGCAGTTAGCCGTGGAGACTTGTGGAACTCGGTTGACCTCCTGTCCTGTGTGCGCGCGTGTGTGTGTGAGTGTGTTCGAGCAATTTCGTGTGCTCTCGCACGTCCTCGCACAATAACATAGCTGATCAAATGCATTCCCAGTTCCCCACATTCTCAACCTTCCAGCCTCTAAAATGGTAGCCACGTAAACAAAAATGGATAGGAACTTGTGGTGTACATGTTGTCGGCTAAGGTTGCAGGTGGGACAGGTATTGTCACGTGGTTTGAGTGTTTATAACGCGTGATCTGGTGAGTGACCGCTACACTTCCAAGCCTAGACATGAGCAATCGAAAAGCCCCCCTCTAGGCTTGGGCGACCTGGTATAATTCCAGTCCTCGTGCTTCCTTCGGGTGGCACGGCAGCTGGGCACCGAAAAGGTGTTACAGCTGAGCGATTTTTCCTAATCGAAAAGCCAGGGCTGGATTCGAACCATGGACCTTCCGGTTAGTAGTTCCGCGTTTTAATCACTGACTTATCCCGAGTTCTCAGCATATCAATTGTTGACTCCCTTACAGAGGAGCTCCACAGTAATAAAAAAAGAACCACCCGAGCTAATGGATTCCATACAGTTATACCTTGTTCTCAGCCCCATTTCTGTTATGTCACATTGCACTTGTCGATCGGTGGTGAACCAGGTCCCGAAACAGGTTATCGCATGGTCGAGGCAATGATCAATAGATTTGAAAATTATTTTTACAGCACTTCTCACGGAAGTGCTTTACATGGAGAGGGAATACACACTCACTGTATGAGGTCTGTTTACAAAGTACTGACGAATGGAGCACGACGACTGCATATGGAAATAGCGGTGACCGTTAGACTCCATTGTATAATTATTAAATATCTGTCGCTGATTTATAGTTGGTCATTCAGTATTCAGGAAGCCACCCAATTGAACATATTGGGTTTGAAGTATCGTGCCGGTACTTGTGACGTAAACAAGTAAACGTGGCTGTATGGTGACAGTTAGTCATAGGGGATAACACGAAGGTGTATAACCGTACCTTATTGCCATAGAGGGTAGCTGACGCGATGCCTCTTCACCTTATTGTCATAGAGGGTAGCTGACGCGATGCCTCTTCCAGGTAAGAATGTTCCAAAGTAACGACTCAGTTCATGATGAACAGATGGTCGTTCATTCTTTCGCTGTGCTAGACGGTTTTGTTGTAACTAAACCAACAGAGACTCAGTGTTTTGCCGTTAGTGTGGAGCAAAAAATTATGTAAGGGTTCGGTGTAACGTCGAAGTCAACCTACAGCGCTCTTCAAAAAGTGCACATACAAAGTGCTACTTCTCTACATTCAGGAACATTGTGGGTTTTTCTTCTATGGAGTCAGGACTAAATTTTCCGTGTTCGTGATCATCAAGAGTGCACGGATTTTCGGATAGTCTGAGACAAATTGTGCTGTTCTACCTCACAACTGTGTAACTATCCTCGTGCACTGGGAGTGCGCTTCGATCGCATCCGGTCATCCCACCTGAGCGCACTGCGCAATAAAACGCACTTGCTCACTGTGGCATTATCTGGTCCGACAGATTAACGACCACTAATGACCTGAGCCTTGACGTTGCGTCTACCCTGGTTCAGGTGAACAGGGTACATTGTGTGCTTTTCCGTTGGAATAAGGAATTTGAATTCCCATTGGTTGTTTGTGCATTCGTTTATTCATTTCATTTATCGTGCTTTTTGGGGTTGCCAACAGCGTTCGAAACACAGTGCTCCTCCACAATAGAGACCAAGAGAGCCCACAGCAAGCATCGTCCACTAAGTTTCTGTTGGAGTCCTCATCTTTGGGAGAGGAGCGTTTCTCTACATCCATGGAGCGTCTACAATTTTACTCCCTGAAGGAGTATTGTAGAACATGTATGCATCAATTATTGGTTTTAACGAATAATGTCTTGTATGCCACTGGAATGCAGAATCCCCACCGACTACAGTTCGCCGGTAATAAATGTTGTCGCCTAGCTGCCACACAACATTCAGGAAAGAACCCTTTAGTTAAAATTGTAAATAAGCTGGATTAGTGTGGATTTGATACGAAAATGCCTTATATCTTCAGGGAACTACCGACCACGAACAAAAGATCCATGTCTGAATGACAATGAAAAACGACTTCCCGATCATCAGTGGAGTCGACCCTCCTCTTCAACAAAATCCCTGCATATCACGACAAACGCCATCTATATAGTCTGGTTAGTAGCTGACAGCATACTTGCTACGAATGCTTGTGTCATGTCCTATAGAGTTTTCGACCGCGTGCTGGCGGAATCATGTGAGCTCTGGACAGAACAGTGAAATGACCCCATAGCACTGCCTTTAACTGCAGCGACTTTTATTTCCCATTGTCATATCACAGCCTGTTACTCGCGAAATTTCCATGGACGAGATTTTCCAATGGTAAACAATGCGTTCTGTAGTAGACGGCGTTGACGTATGTAACAACCACTCTAACATTTGCGATTCTGATCGGTTACAAGCTATCGGAACGCTACAGTCATGTATCCCCTGTTGTGATACGAAGTTACCAGTGATCGGATGCCTGAACTCAGAATACAAGTGCATGGTCTTTTATATGAAGGAGGGTTTCAAGTGCACCTCTTTTGTCATTGCACGGCCGAAGTCTACTTCAAGCACACATAGCCCGGAGAGGTAGGTAACGCTTGCGTTGCAAAATGTCGCTGATGTAACTTTGGGAATAACTCAGTTGAGAATAGATTTTTTCGATCCCAGTCTTTTTTCTTTGGTATTTCAACTATCCCAAACTTGATATGAATGGAAATTCACATTAAGGCACTTTGACAGTGAAATCCAATCAATTCAAAAGATGCCATGCAGGCGACGGAGTAATTCAAACAGTCTACTTCGAAGCAACAAGCAAAACTTGTCTGAGCTTATTTTTATTCACTGTGATTTCCACGACATTTAAAGCAGGAGACAAACTAGGTTGAAAACGGCTGAATTTCCTGTTTAAAAAAACGGTCATGGAAGCCCTCACACTCCTCTCTTTGACGGGTCATAGCAGTACCATCCCGCACACATGTCGTTTTACGGCTATTCATACTAATGACTAGTTTGTTGTATACATGGCAGAGAAAAACACAAGCTGATGCTGCCGAAGTAGATAAAGCGACGTCCAGGATGACGAACTTTTCATTCGGGCACTCAAAGCTCACCCACTCAGTTCACTGACGAGTCCGTTCATAGTTTGTATACATCTGCATTCGTTTCATATTGTCACTCGACGAATCAACTAATATGGCTTCCACATCGTGTAATGCGCCACACCATGTTTTTTCAGTGCTTTGGTACAATATAACCCTAAATGAATGCGTACATTTAGGTGGTGCAGCAGCACAGTAACCCATGTTGGAACGAACAATTGATACATATATCCGATATATCCCGGGAATTCTACTTGAGAACTTCATGTTGGCTGGCGTGTCAAATTCGATCAGGGATTGGTCGAGTAATGTAGAGCTAAATGTCATTCCCAACTTTCAAATATTCCACCCAGTTTACCGTGCATACCAACGGTTTGGTCACCCATTTGTATTTTTGGTGATTGGAAGCAACATACGTAGAGCTAACAACCTCTTCCTCGGGGCGTATTTTATGCACACTGGCAGTACTGTTAAGAATGTTTTCATCTCAAATGGAACTATCCCACTACTAACTCTAGACCTTAAGCTCACAGGCCTGTTTTCCATAGGGAATTATTGGGAAATACATTACCATTGATGAATCTCACGAAAACTCATTAGTTGCAGTGGGAGAAGTTTTTTGGAAGTCAGTTGTTTGGCCTGACAGTGTATTTCTGTTTTCGTTTTCTTGGCACGCCTTTGAAGCACATGTTGGGCAGTTGCGAGTGCGCCCTCTGGCGCCCAAGCGTCGGCCATTTACGATTGATCGTATACTCTTGCTACTTGTGCTTCTTGTTAGTAATGTATATGTTTCACGCAATCTGATGCCAAACGAAGCCCTCAACACTCGATTAAGGGACGGCGGTTTAAGCATGTGTCCCAATGCATACAAGCATAAGGTGAGCTCCTCTTTCCCGGTACAACTCAGACGGCTTCGAAAAAGCACGGCTATCGGAACAACTGCAATAAGGACTAGGAAAATCGCCCTTCTCACGACGGAAAGAGAAGTACCGTCCAAGTAATCCAGAGGTATATTGGAATGTGGGTCATTTTAAATGTCGTTTGGTGAAATCATAGAACTGGAATGTTCATCAATGTAGATTAAAATATTGGGGAAGGGTGAGTGTGACAATGGAAAATGAGGCAGTGGTTGTCTGAGGGAAACTACCAATAAACCATTGGGTCGACAAGAACACCCGTGTTGACTATCGTTTTGGTCCAAAGTTCTCTGTAGCTTTGCTTAAAGATCACAGCTTTTTTTCGTCCTCAAAGCTGTTTTCAAATAAATGTGGCACAATAGCTACAAGGTTACTGGAAACTCTTGGACAGCCTCTGGCCGGTTTCGCCCTTCTTGAGGCTCATCTCCCTCAACCTCATGTTCTACTTGTATCCCAGTTGAACAGGTTTCAACCATCATAAACGAGAAATTCAGCTGCATTCATTTGATTCTGCCGTCAAAACCAAAATTCGTTTGCAAATGACAGTATATGTTGCTCTGTGTCCCTACACTGTTCCTCTCTCTGTTTTTTTTTATTTTCCAGCTTTACATTGTGGCAGTAACATCAGGTATCCACCCTACATGTCATCATGGCGTGGCGCGTTTTCCGATAATGTGCCGGCCGGCTGTGCGTTGTTACTCTCCAGTATTGAAACACATCAGTAATTACTGTCTATACAATGTAGATATTCCAGCAACTTTTATAGAGCGGAGCGAGGTATATTTTAGATTCATTGCTCTCACTAAATGTGGGCAAGATGGCTCAGTGGCTGGAGCGCGAATTTGACCGGAAAGTCCGTGGTTCGAACCCGACCTCTGCATCTCGACTTCCTATCTGTCCTATCCGAAATCCGGTTGTATTCACATCACTGTGAACTCGATACACTGCCCATGTACTCATTGTGATCCGGCGTTGCTTGTGCGCGGTTGCTGGGTTGTTGTAGCTTTCATTGATCTACTTTCTTTCCGGGGTATCAGTCTTGTGCTACACCCTCTCAGTCAAATATTATCCTTCAAAAATTCGCTTAGCACTCATCTTGTATCTGGATTTCTATTCGTAGGTTTGCTGTGCCAATTCGCTATCGGTTTCCTGCTTATCAAGCATTGCCACCACTTTCCTTGTTTGATCTCCGAGTTGATTGGCTGGGAAGCCAGAATAAGTGTGAGCTGGTGGCGATTGTCACAGACGATATGGAAGTGTTTGGACCTGCTTGGGCCAACATTCTGCAGCTAGCGAATGGAGCTCCCCTTTCATCCGACGAATTGGGTTCACATGTCGTTAAACCAATCCCCATTGTTTCAACCGATGAAGCTCCCCAAAAGTTGCGCCACTTGCTTTATCCTGTGCGGTCACGACCTACGCCTCAGCGGTCAGTTAACAAAGGATCCTTGGTCTTGATTGATGTTGCAGATGTAAGTGATTACGTTTTGTTACTCGGTCACTATTTAGTGGGTCTTCTTGCATGTAGTAGGTTGCCAACACTACTAAGTGGTATGGATCGGCTTGCGCAAAGGAGAACTACAGCAGTCTTTTTCCGTGTGACCTTGAGATGCTTATCCCCGTGAGGTGTCTTTCAGGGAACGCAGGTTCCCTTTAGAAAGCACCGCTCTACGAAGTTCTCCCTGGCCCTGAAAGCATTTCAACTTAGGTAGAACACACCCATTGGGGTAAAGTATTTCCACTAACTTACACCAGATATCCACCTACTTATGTCAGATGAACCCGGTTGTGGAATTTGTGATTTAACGTACGTTTACGTCATAATTCCAATCACCGTCGGTAACGTCAGCTTCCTTCAACATTACGTAATGTGTATATACGTGGCGTTGTAAGTGTAGCGGAAAGTAAACGGTTTAATTTTGACGGATTCATAATCACGGCGTTTTCCTGGCCTGTGTTAGAATACAAGATTGGATACCACAGAACAGCAAACAGAAAATCTCGAGACTTTCTTTTTAGACCCCAATTAACTTTCTAGGCTGTTTGCCGTAGCATTTCACTATGTAGTACTGCGGACAACAATTAGGCCAATTGGTTTGTTGAATTCCTCTATTATGATATTGCTACCTTCAGTTCATGACATCTATGTAGTCGTATTGCTTAGCCCTTCCTAATACGGACTCAGGAACTGTTGCCTGTAGTAGGACTATAGGTAGCTACCGCCGACCGTGAACAGTGTGAGCACCAATCCTGCTAACCAGTTTTACCTTTCAAGAAATTAGGGGATTTTTAGTGAAGTAAACCTTAACAAATATGATCATTAGTTGAACCTTGGATGCTGATGTCCAGTGCATCTCCACAGACATCTCGGTTGACTCATCCGCCGATGTATTTGTATCAGTATAGTCAACTTCAAGGGTTTGTGGCTGTTACACTACCATGATTCGCAAAAGCTTAAGTTACTATGACTCTTTACTAGAGTCAACTGAACGCAGCTGAATTCCCCACTTGGATAGTTTGAACAAACGACTATGGTTTCAATCTTTCATTGCACGTTTTTTGAGGTGCAAAAGTGTGAGCCCATGTCTTCCGAGTTTCGAAAGCCAGATCATTGACAAGTTGTACGCCAACGATGATCCATCGTTGGCCTAAGAACAGGTGCCTCGCATCGGTCGTTCTCACCCGTTCAACCTAGGTCGCTCGCTGCTGTCGCTTTTCTTCGGAACGCTAGTTGGAAATTAATATTGTGCTTTCTTTTCCCTCATCTGCTTCTTTCCAGCTTTCGTCCGAATGCATCGCTGAGTTGGACGTGTTGCCTTGCCAGTTGGTTACTTGCGATTACTTCATCCAGTCTCTCATTTGTGGCCATCTTCTTAACCCGGCTGACTCTTCAGCCTTTGTACCCCCAAGACACTAACCAGCATGACTGGCCGTTCAGATTCACGCTATTTTTTATCCAATGACCAATTATCTCTGCATTTATCCCTTGTTCCTGCTGGTTTCCAAAAACGTGTCCCACTCACTTTCTACCTGCCTTTCATGCTTATTTGGTCTGCTCCTGTTTTAGTGGGTTTTTAGTAAATCTCATTCCTAACATTTTGGGCGACGAATATTAAGCAACTTTATTCTATTGATTAGTTCGGTTGGCATTTGGTCCCACACGATCGTCTCAAGATCGTGGCCTGCTGTATCGTGGGTGGCCGTCTACTGGTTACGCCAGGTCACACAATAAGGAGAAGACAGAAAACCTGGAACGCGGTTGTACTGTCAGGACAAACATCCAGAGCTTCTGCATAAATATATAGGATGGCTAAATGGCCTTCTGTCCAACCAATGGCGTTGTTCCTGCCATGAACACACCCACACCCTGGTCGGATGCTGCTAAGCCGTGTTTGGTAATCTCCACCCACGCACCTGCTATCCGGAACCTGTGGTGCCGATGGTGACCTCAGGGGACGCGTCGTTCTCTGAACATGTACTTTTCGTGTCTGGACGTTTCCTGACATGGCCTAATTGAAATTTTGTTGCACACGTTTCATCATCCATAGACCTACTGGTTATCTGGTTTTTATGTAACGAAACGCAGAGGTTTCACGCTACGGTGTTTCCCTTATCCTAGGCTCCGGTTAAGGCCCGGTCACTCGCTCGTTGAAGCGTACTGCCTGTTACATGTTAGGAAGACAAGATCATAGCAGTGGGTTGGTGGTGCAACTAACGCAGCCCAAAGCCGTTGCCCGATATCAAATGCACTGCTGGGATGACCGTCCGCCATAGGGTCTCATAGCATACCGGTTTCTCTCCAGCATGCCTCATGTTTGTTAGGGAACTGCTCCTCGTGTCTTAAGGTCCACCAAACCCGCGAAATTCACTGGTGAAACGGTCGAGAGCTCTGGGACGACTCGACCAACAACTAAACAGCCTTAAGATTCTCTTCCATCGCAGTGTCAGGAATGTCAGACTCCTGAAGATTATCCCAGGATACCCGAACCCAACTGAAACATAGCGCGAGACAACCTTGGATCAAAGTCAGACAGTGCCCCAGTGAACATATAGCGCGAGGCCGTTGTACCTTTCGCACTCGCTTGTCCGCAATAAAGCTGTTGTGTTCCTTGTCGGCGAGTCTTTTTGGCACTAGGCACTGGAGCGCGGGGAACGGTCAAATATAAAACACGGTGACATTAAGGACAAGTCAAGTGAAAGCTGTGAGATTTCCTGCTTGAGATTATCCATGAAAATATTGAATAATTCTAAGCACTCGTGTTTAAAGGAAGAAAATCTTCATAATCGTAAAAGTTGAAACCTTTGCGTATTTAGCAAACGTTGCTGCTGTATTCAGAAAGCCGTTGTTGGTTGAAGCAAGATTTCAAGAGCGAGCTTACAAGAAATTGGAATTTGGTCGATTCGGTAGTGCAGTGATTCCCATCCAAAATGGATTTCTCATACGAGAGAACAAGTTCTTTTGGTCCCAAATCTATGGAAACCTTTAAAGTATACCCCACAAGAGATTCCGTCCAGTCGGGAAAAAATATGCGACTGGTGTTTACCGTAGCTTGATTTGAGCACTCACTCTTCAAATATAGCCGTTTATCGCACATAGTGAATATGCGTCCTGCTCTGTTTAGCCGTCATACACACACTCGGTCTTCGTCCTTCAAAAATGGCCGTATAGGATTAGCAGTGAGGGACTCGCTGACGTACAAATGTTTACGTTAGCCAACAAACTTATCGTATAGGTCCAAAAACTAAGTCGGGACTTTGCTATTGCAGCAGTGCGAGTGCTTGAATATGATTCCTTTTGGTGGACTTAGTCCGTGTGAAACGATTAAAATAAGTCCGTAATCTTCAAAGGTAACACGATAATGAAGTTAACGGCTCCCACAATTTTGAGCATTTTTCACCCAATCTTATGGGTAGATCCAAATTGGACCAAGTTCTTAGTGGAATACACTTATAGTGACGTCACAGACACACTTAACTGAATCCCCTGTTTTTTGACCGAATGTGTTGCCCGATATTCGAGATACCACGGCGTACTTCTTGACGGAACACACTACTGATATTGTTCGACAGCCCACGTCTGGTTTCGCTCATATTGGGGCTTATCAGGTAGGCATATTCCTGGCGTTTCCATCAACCTTATGGTTTGATTAGACAGTTCGCGAAATGCGCTCATTTATATCATCATCGGTTGTCAATCCGCTTAATTTCCGTACAGTGGTTACCTTGATATCATCGGGTGATTCAGTTGAATCCAACGTTGGCAATAATGTGGTTCCCAAATGAGTGCATCTCTTTAGTTTCACACAGGTTGGAAATAACGTTGCTGGAGACTAGGGGTCTACGCTCATATTGTGAACCCTAAGAAATGCGAGATCGGCTGTAGACAGTTGAAATTTTCAACAGCCTTACAAATATTGTGTTCTGTCAATAGAACAAGTTCTCATCTCAAAGAAGTGTGGTGAACAGTCGGTGGTTTTATTACTGGTTGACGTTTTGCTCTGGACAGAAAAGCTTCGCCAGGCCAAATGAGTAAGTAACCAGGTTGATCGGGCTTCAAGGCAGTCAGGCGACCAATTCGTGAGATTTCTTATGACTAGCTGACTTGATCAGTCCTGGGTGTCGGTCTGAATTTCCTGTTGGTTGGTGAGGATGACTAACATTTACGATAAATTGGTTAGGGGGTGGTATTGTCTTCATGTTGAAACCGGATTTTGCGGCCTTGATTTATTTCTCTAAGGGATCGTTCACATATTTTGTTCGCCTGCGTCGAGGAGTGCCGGGGCATATGGATTGGAGTTTGGGGCGTGGCTAAGTGGATCTTACTCTGCTTGAATTTTGTACTTTTAGGCCCAAACCATTTCGCTGATAACTATGCATATCCTCGTGTCATCTTGGCTGATCTAGAACCGCTGTCCACACGCTTGCCAGTTCTATACCCTCTATCCCATTCACGCTGGGATCCTTGGCGGTTTCCACCGCTTCGGTCACCAGTCCCTGTGGTGTGATTCTTAGTCCCCATCTCAGAATGTCTCCATTTTCCAAATCTGACCTATGCCCAGTGTCTAGTGCATGCCCATTGCCGAATCTTTGTCTATCGCCTGATATTCATCTACGTTTGTCGGTGGTCTGTTAATGCATCGCTCATGCTCACTGATTCTGGTGTGCAATTTCCTGGCTGTCTGACCTATATAAACCTTCGTACAGTCATTACATTTTATTTTGCATAGACAGTTCCTAGTCCTATCAACAGGAAAGCAATCCTGAGTATACTGGATCGCCAGACCTTGTTCTTGAGAGTATACAGTTGAGTCAAAAACAAAATGACTGTGGTTTATACATACTTTTGTGCCTCCAACAACCTCATCTACGGACAGTTGCGTTCGTACTTGCAGCGTTGGGCTGCAAGTAACAATCTTCTCACTGCTTCCAGAGCGTCCGATTTAGGGACATTGATATACATCGGGTAAACATCAGAGCCAACAAGAAATTAGTGTAGCTTTAACTCAAACTCATCTACTTTTTTTTTTAGCAAAGTCACACGAATTGTAAAATGTGTGTGGGTGACTTGCCTGCAAGTGGTCTAAGGATGCCTACCAGAAATCTGACCAACTCATATGATGGTGGACCTATGCCATCCACTACTGGTCTTATGGTGACACCTTTCTTGTGAATTTTTGGTAACCAATAAAGTCGTGATTGGATTGCACTTTTTGGGTATAATCGATACCACTTACCTTGCCCCAGCTGGTTTATCACCGATCTTAGATACCTCCCAACTTCAACCTTTGAGGTAATCGTCCCATTACTAATTTGTCGGTAAGGCCAATCGGCTACGTGTTGTCTAACTTTCTGCAGATAGTCACTCTCATTCATGACGACCGTGGCCTTACCTTTATCTGCCTTGGTAATTACTATATTGTCTACTTGTTTTAATGTGGTTAGGGCTCTTCGCTCTGCTGGTGCAATCTTTGGAACCCCTGGTTCCTGGGACTTTAGGACTGTGACCAACTGTACACGTAATTTCTCCGCTTCCATTGAAAAAACTTCTGAAGCGCGGACTCAAAACTAGGAATGATCTCTTCTGTCCTAAAGATTGTACCCAAAGAGTGCAATCCAACCACGACTTTATGGGTTACTGAAAATTCACAAGGAAGGTGTCACCATAAGATCAATAGTAGATGGCATAGGTTCACCACCACATGAGCTGGCCACAAATCCGGATTCAACATGAAGACAACCACCCCTAACCAATCTATCGTGAATGTTAGTCATCCTCACTAACCAACAGGAAATTCAGACCGACACCCAGCACCGATCAAGTCGGCTAATCATAAGAAATCTCACGGATAGGTCGCCTGACTGCCTTAAAGCCCGATCAACCTGGTTACTTACTCACTTGGCCTGACAAAGCCTTTGTGTCCAAAACGAAACGTTACCCGGCAACAAATCCACCGATTGTTTACCAATCCTCTCTGAAACGATAACCACCAAATCGGTCCCATTTTCCAATTGATTGCAAACAAGTTCTCTTTAAAGAGAATTTCCTGTACGAAACAACGATTTTGGTGTTCTGTTTAAAAGGGGAATTACTACAATAGTATAAGCAGGCCACATCGACGAGAGAAAGTGTTTCTCATCCTACTTCTGTGTCTTCAAGTTTTCTAGCCATACTATCCAGTGTTGTTTAGTTCCAAAATAGCTGCGCCGCCAAGTTGGACTCAAAGTACTTTCGTTCAATTACCTCTAGTATAAATAGAGAATATTGGTTACCCTATTCAGTAATAACTCTTAGCTCACAATGCGGACAACATTAAACTAGGCGTATTTCGAACACGGAGTTTGACTTGTTTAGCTTGTTAGTTCGTCTTTTGAGTCATATTCTGCTTCGATCTCAGTAGGAATCAGTTTCTGTAGATGAACTGCAGTTGGTTCTGACTGAACGCTGAGGATACAACGACCTGCAGTAGCCGCTATAACCTCGTTTACACATTTACATCCCCCCATCCAGCAAGAATATTACGAATAAAAAAGGTTAACCGACACTGAAGATAGGGATGGTATAGATATAAAATGCGTACAGAATATCCATAATCTCAAGTTTATGATTTCGAGATGGTTAGTGCCACCGTACCCTGTGTCCCTATGCTTGCGCGTCGTCAGTTGACTGGATCAGATTCGGCCTCAGTTTGAGGTACATCTGCTGATGAAGGCTCCTTTGACAGCTCGATGCCTCGTTTCAGTTCGGAATTTTCCAACTCTAACTGTTCAACTTTTTGCCGCAGTTCATCCAATTCCTGCTTCATGGCTTCAACTTCTGCCGCATCCGGTCCCCCCATTTGCAGATGTTTCCGAATGAATCTGGAAGGTAAGAAATTGGAAGGGAGTCTGGCGTGAATAATTTAACAGCAAAACATGCAGTGGATGACACAACATGAATGGATAAGTGGTTAGATTCTATCTGTCAGAGGTTGTAAGAGCACGACAGTTTAGTGTTATCATGTTGGTAGATTCTCCTTGTTGTTCCCATGCAAATTGCAGTACTCATCGGTCTTGAATGTTATTTCGCTGCTCGTTCGGATGTTTTGTTACACAACCGTCAAATATAGTCATAAGTCTGTGTAAACCTATTAGGAAACCACCTAGGATTTAACATATGCATTGGTTACCACTGATAGTTAGAACACATAATTTGACTTGCGCCTGCTTTAGGTGAATATCGCCGAAAAATTACAGCTCCCTGGAACTACTTAATAAATCAGGTGGAATGACCGTCATTTTGTTTTTTTTTTTGCTGCTGTTGACCCTCATCAGATAAGGTTATTCGCACCCTTGCTGTTTTCACATCAATTTTCACAGTTTACGAAACCAACATTCCGACCTTCCAGCTCTCCAAATTCTAACACTCTGTCAACATAAACTGTCCGACCATCGTAGACCCCAGTTAGAAAAAACACCACGTGTTAGTGGGACCGGTATTTTACAAGACGCCAGTCGAGGGACCCATGCCGTAGTGGTAAAATTCCACTCGGTTTGCTCTGAGTTGTGGCTTCCTCAGGCCTAAACCTGTAAAGCCCACTATTTTTTTCTAATAGGTGTTTTTAAACATAAAATCCCCTTTTCTTCGAAGGAAGTGTGTAAAACATCCTCCAGTTTATGCTCGTTATTGTCCAGTGTATTTACGCGGAACATCCTTTTGTGGGTATTGCTAAACGCTCGTAGACAAAACCACCTAATCGGAAATAAGAATTGGGTTGTATGGTTTTTCCCCTTGGCCAATACTTTTACTTAGTTTTTGCTCATTTTCATTACGTTTGAATCAAGGACTAACACTTTAAGAGTCCATTGCCACCCTCCCACCCTGCACACTTCGTGTGTCGGTATGTGTTTCCAGGTCTTCGCCCTGAGTATAGTGTCCGTCAAAGTAGCAGGACAATCAGATTCGTCTTACGTTCGTTCTTCGGATCCTAAATGATGCAAGATGTCATGAAAAGTACCATTTAATGCTCCCACTTTGATCCACTACACTCCACTCTGCACTGACGATGTCATCTCGATTGGCGACGGAACTTTTGCGATCCGACTACCAAGCTTGGCGAACAGACCAACAAGTAAACAGCATGGCGCACTAAGTTAATCGGTTTACCCTTTCATCAGGGTTTCGGGGGGATGTACAAGCTTCAATAGCTGCTGAGATAAAATTCACTCCCATCGATACGATCAGGTGCACGGAAGATAAACGTGAAGATTCTGTATCCAAATATTTTCATAATCCAAACAGACACGCACCTGTGAACGGCGTTTCGCTGAAACCTAAAATGAACTGATCTAAAGTATGACAGGCTCCATCCCGAGCGTCAGTTGTTTATCTCATGCTCACACCATAAATCTGCCTCAATCAGATAACCACTCTGTCGATAAAATGAAAAGCATCATTCTGAAGCTTCTAATTGATTCATTTTTCTCCCGTATCAGGCATTCACGTCGATCCAGGCTTTTACAGGGCCGGCCGATGACAGTCATTACTTAGTCGCACAAGTCTGCGCCGGCACATCTTATAGCTCACGGCCTATCTACATCCACACGTCCAATGGCATATTTCCGCTGCGCACATGTGCATGAGACGCATGTGGTGGGTCCGTTGGAGAAATTTCACTACGGACCGACAACTTACCGAGCCCTTACTCGGCATAGACCCAAGCATCGGGCTCCTTATTTGTCTGTTACCAACCCGCATGGCGTAAACATGCCCATTGAATTACATTGGCCGATTTCGTCGCTCTCATCCGTGCCTGGGCTGGCCTCACCCACTTTCAGTGCAAGCGTGAAAAGACCTTGCTACAGTGTGGAGCTGCGAATGAAGAGTGTGGGTGAGACTGGCAGTGGTCCATCGTCGTCCTCAGAGTACGTCCGCGATCACACTGAAATCAGCCAATTAGCTGCGTTGTGGTGCAATTAAATGGGACTGTTGAACTGGGCCGGATACCGTATAGAGAAGTTAGAATAAGCGGTGTACCGAAGACGTGTTTTAAAGTCGAACTCGTGCATTTACGATTAGTTAGAGGGGCTGCAGTGGAGGAAATAGCGTAGCTCGCTGTAAACAGACACTGGCCCAGCAGGACGGAACAAGTTGGGGTTTGCCCAACCTACATGTTCATCTGGACGTGTCAACCACCGAACAAGCTATACGGCGTTCACGTTTGGCTGTACTCTCAATTTGTACATTTTGACGAAGTATGCGTTTTGACATACTTTTTGGGCAGCAAGCGAGTGCATTCGGTTTTGATGTATTTTCCCCAAGGAACCGGTGAAATTCTGGTATCCGATATAGGTCGCAGGTTACACTGGTGCAGCTTGCAAAATTTTGCTATCAATATGCCACCCGACATATACGCTCAGCGTCCTACTTCCAGCAAGCTAGTGGTCAGGGCAGGCGATATGTGGACACATTCACAAAGGTCTCTTTGGAAGCTCTCCAGATAAAGAACTCTGCAATAGTTCCTTTCCACCTAATGTGAGACCCCAGACTCCTGTAAAGACGCCAGTTGAAATGCTTCAAGCACTAGTTCCAGCAAATACCGATGTCGGGCGCTCGTTGTAGTTACCCTGAGTACACTCGAGTACAGACAGACGAATGTACGACATACTTGATGGCTGCCGCCACTTCCAGTGCTGATCTGACAAGCTACAGTGATAAGGTGACCAGGTCCCGTTACTCAGCTGCCAAAACAACCTGATATTTTTTCCTATACTCGGTTTTGCGAATGCTGCGTTTTGGAACGAGGGCAATCCCGTACAGGGTGTGCCAGACTGGGCCTGTCAAAATGGCATAGCAATCCGAAGGTTACGACCACCAAAACCAGCTACCCTGCGCGCACATTGCCTTCACCTCATTTGTGTACTTTATACCGAGCGTGCTTTTCCGCATACTTTCCGGGTCAACTAAAAGTACGGTCGGCTTTGACCTAACGTCTAAGTTTTGTTTTGAGACACTGAGGTTACTCATGCGAAGAGTATTTCGCCTTCTGTTGATGCACTAACTCGGGTAGAAATGTCCATCCATCAAAGGAGCTGTTCGTGAACCGGCACAACTTCCTGGTTCAGGAGCGAGATATAACGTTTTCTCTAATACATCTAAGTAGCAGAGTGTGTGTTAGACGTCGAAGGAGAGTTGGATGCAAAGGGCGACTGGAATTCGGAAGAATTTTCTGAGAAAACGTACACAAGGTGGCCTGCTTACCTAACAGTATGGCATATGACTGAATTGGTGTGCTGTGTGCCAGTCTTCTCCCCCTTGAAGGGAATGACCATTTCATCACCTGGTTCCAAATACGTGTAACTTCAGCGCAGCTTGGTTGGGTGAAATGTATATTTCACCTCCAGTGTTTGTACTGCGTGTGTCCAAGGGCATAGTGATTGACTCTAAGACCTGTAGCCGGCTGTGTAGTTGGGCTCATTGAGGCTGTGTAGCACGGCTTCAGTGAATGACTGGTGTGGCTGAATGACCTACGCAGTAGAGTTTTGTTCGGGATGTACTATTCGCCAACCGAAGCGATGTACCTGAGGCGTTCACAACTCACCTATCCAGCTAAAATATGTCGTGATGGTAGAGCCCCCACCACGCAGGCAACCAAGCACAGCTACACATTCCTTGGAAAGATGCACTCTTTGGTTGAAGCAAACAGGCGTGGTGGGTCGAGTTTTCAAGCAAACATCTCTCGCGGCCGCTCAGATTTACGAAGTTGTATAAATGAGTGAGATGGTCACACTGCTGGTCGTGTACTGCCATTTTTAATACAAGGATAGCCTGTGGCTAACTATCAAGAAAAAGTTTCGAAGATCCCCATAGTCTGCTTGAAGGTGGCACTTTGTTTTAATGATATTCAAAGATATCTTTATTACAGTAGGGTTGGAATATTTTAGTCGAGCCGACATAAGATGATTATGCTAACTACCTTGTTTTCATTCATTTTCGTATTTCTGATGACGCATTGTCGAAGGAACAAAACACATGCCAGTATGAGCAGCTGTTAGCCTCCGAACAAGTTTACTCAATGCTGACCACACGCTTAGTGCTGATTTTGAACCTGTCTGCTACAATATCGGAAACACGCGTGTTAGGCAATCCAGCTAATCAAACCTCTCATTTGTGTGCTAGTCATCAACTTCTTGGTTGATTACTGTCAGCAGGTCATTTGGCAGTGAACTGACTCGTTTGCATACTGAGTGTTGGGAATAAGGAATCCGAATGAAAATTCTTTGTGGTGTTCTCCAACCAGCTGTATCGTGCAAAGGCTTCTTGGTTTGGTTAGGTCGATATTCAAAATATCGAAGCGTTTTCTCTTCACAATTCATATTACACAACGGATCTACTTTAGCTGGTACTACAGACAACACTCGGATATGAACTTCTGCGATGAACTCGGTAAGAGGTTGTTCGAAAGCATATTGTGACCAGTATTCAGGACATGAAATTCAAAGGTGCACTCTCTCTAATATGAAAGGGTCACACAGTCTTCAACTAAACAGTCAAATGAAGCAAGCGACCATATGCTATTGTGTCTGTTGACTTGTCTTCCACAAATGGGGACGTCCTTCTCAAAGGGACGAGTTTTCTACGGCCCCTACGATCCTTGCTTCTAGGCTGATGAACAAGGCACTAACTTCCCCAAAAAAGTGACCTGAAGATTTTGGGTCTGGCGTACGCAAACGTTTTTCACCGTCCCCTCACCATTAATATCTGAAGCGTGCTTATATGGGTTCTGCCCGGGTAAGGCAACAGATGCTGGTAAAAAAAAACAGACAAAAAGTCAAGGCAGTACAGTGAACTTTCGTACACTGTCAGTGTCCATCTTCTACCTGTGTTGTTCAACTTACCGAATGTGTATAACAACTCGCCCTCAAGGCTACAGTGCAGACCGGCCAACTTAGTCATCTAAAGTAAGGTGACCAACGTAGGGGAGAAACACTGAACTCGAGTTCGACTCTCATTAGAACTCCTCAGCAGACCAAATCCAGGACAGCCGCTGGCGTCTTGCAAACCAGTCACTTCGCACAGACGTGAACATGTTCACCTGTTCAGACGTGCTAATTAAGGCTCGTCCGGCTTGCGCTGGTGGTGCAGTGGTACCGCATTCGCCTGCTATGCTGCATATTCGGGGCGCAAAGCTCAACGTGCGCTGCTGATGAGCGGAACTATAGTTCAGTTCTTCTCTTCTCTGGTGTAGACTAGACAGAAAAACTGCACCAGTACAGTGGAAGGACTGTTCAAACGAGTGTTGTGAATACAAATTCCACAGTCGCCAAAAACAAACCAACGGAAGGATTGCAATTGTCGGAAAATGATGAAGTCGCAGGACCTTTGACTTGTATGTAGGTGCATAGATCTTATGTGGCTCAAATCTCCGATGGATGCGAAAAATCACCGTGAACTGATTGACACAGCTTAGGCTTCTCGTTCGTGGTGAATAGTGGCTGGAAGGTGTGTACGGTTCCACTTTCTTCGAAATAAGCTTTAATCAGTATCAACTACGACAAACAGAAGGTCCCCCTTTTGCAATCGAATATGCAAACAGAATAGGCACCCAAAGAAATCGCACTCTTGTTCTTCAGCTACCTCCATATGTTTTGTGCACTGCTCCGGGAAATTATCCTAGCTGCAGAACTTCATCGAGAAAAGCTTAGGTCGCTCAATAGGTATTAAATGTCCATAACATGCCATTTAACTGTAAACCTACAGACGCGTTTTGAATCACACTAATAAACGTCGAATGGATTCTCCTGCTTCTAAATAACAGTCCAAACTTCACGATAACGCATAAACACAGTTTGTTCGATAGAATTTGATTGCAGCCACGGAATGAGCGAATGACTGCACTTTCAGGACAATTATCAAGTGGTTTCTGTTTTATGATAAATACTGGTGGATTATTCAGAGAATTCAAACGTGCCAAAAACCCC
Source organism: Clonorchis sinensis (assembly GCA_003604175.2). Classification (NCBI taxonomy): domain Eukaryota; kingdom Metazoa; phylum Platyhelminthes; class Trematoda; order Opisthorchiida; family Opisthorchiidae; genus Clonorchis; species Clonorchis sinensis. The sequence continues at coordinate 20,871,686 of CM030370.1, forward strand.
AGCAACCAAAGTGTACGTGAGTATCGGGTGACAATCACCGACATGGCAAGCTCGATGTGTCGTGGAATCTATGGTTAACAATAAAAAACTAACAAATCCACTGTCACCGGACGACCATGTGGTGAGTTTTGATTGCATGCCCCTATACCTGCATACAAAGAGGCTTCTCCGCCACATAATGTACAATATTGGAGAGAATTTACAGCTCTCTCCTAAATCCTTGTGATATGAAACCCACGCAATGTAATCGCACTAGAAACGGGAGATGTGACACAATAAGAGTAATTCTTGTGTATCGTGAAACCAGATTACCATGGCTTTTTTTACATGACGACTAAAATATACACATACATGACTCTAGTCCTAGGGCATGCTGACTCTGGGACTCTTTGAAACCACTGAGAATAGTCTGAACTGCGCTTCATGGCCCCTGAGTAATAATGAGCTACTGTTCCAATCCTACAAGTTAGTTTAGTCTCGAGAGGCACAAAAACCGTATAACCCATCACTTTTTACGGTAAGGAAAATTCACTTAACAAACAACAGCAATGCCTTCCAGCAAGGAAAGTACAAGTCAGTTTACGGTCACAATCGACCACAGCGTCATTTATGCGGCACAATTCACCCAATTCTCTCGTGGAAAGTAAAGTTCAACTCGTGTAGGCGGATGACCTTTGTAGCATATCAATGGAGCTATGAATCCTACTGCTATTTTAAATCAACCGGATTTTTCAGATAAGGTTCGGAGTCAGATGACTGGAATTGTGGACTGCAACACAAAAGTGTCATCAACCAGCATGAGCTTGAGACCACCCATCGAAGGGATAAAATACGTGGAACAATACAGTTCATTCGCGTTCTCTAGTTTCACACTTGAGTGATTATCACTGTTAATGCTTGCGGATAGCTATCATTTTTAGGCGGCAAACACCTCATCTGATTGCCAATACTTGACTTGAGTTGAAGTCTCAATAGATTTTAGATAAAGAAACTTAGACTCGTGATTTTAAATTCCCATAACAAGCTACATGAGTTAGAAATAATGAAACTTACTAAAGGTGATTTGCTAAACTCGTGAATTCTGTCCAATTACCTAACCTTGATGCGCCGGACATCTTTAGAATTCACTACACTGGGTTCTGTTAACTTCAGTCTTTCAGGTCACAAACTGTGCACCGAGGTACGCTGGTTCCACCTACCAAAGCTGTGTCCTCCGAGAATAATCAGAATAAGGGAGGTACGCGCTAGAAGCGATGGCCCATTCAATTCATTGAAGTCAAATATTACTGTTTGTGCGGTACGGCAGGGAGCGGCAGCTACACAGTAAAAACGATAAGCTTTGACGCAAGAGCGCCATTAGCTAGGTGACACCCAAATCTGCCGGGCCACTAACCATTTGTTTGTCTGATCCCACGTTCCCCACCTAAGGAGATAGCTGTTACCAATGCGACCAGTTTGACTGGTAGGGGCATTCAGGCTTGGCTGGTAAGTCACAGAATGACTGCCTCTGAGTCGTCTCCATCCGACAGGGCTTGTCCTAGGGGGGTCTGCGAGGCAAACGGTCCTCTGGCGTAAGAATTACGTGGCCAAATCAGTGCAACCTGCGGTGTGTAACCAGCTGAATTATCGAGGGGAAGTGACCCATCCTGAAAACCAAATGGTGTACTTTTAGCATTGCTGGTCTGATGTTCCCGCCAGAACCGCGCATGCTTCGGAGGCACCGACAGATGAATCTTCCACACGCAGCGGCTACGTTTCCCATCTACAAAGTAGGGAAGATCAGACCACAGAACTATGCACTCTACTGACAGTCAAGCTGAAGTCACGTCGGTGCCACAGATGTCGGAGGCTGGCAAGTTTTGCCCTGGCCTTTCTAACTGGCCAGTCCGCCGGGACTTATGCAGCTGCTCAGAAAGACAAACTCATCTACCACATCGCTTGGTTCGCCTGTAAGCATGAGGTTTGGGTTTGCTCACACCCAGTCTTGCAGTGTCATTCTATGCTTTACAGGTGCGAAGCGCATAACAAACGGTGCAGTTATTCAAAACAGCACCGTGTTAGGAGAACTATACAGGCAACGCAATTCGCAAAACGCAAAAATGCCACCTATCGAGCACATGTAGGTGATAAGAGCGCTCGTTTGAAGATTTTAGGCACCTTCCGGTTGTGTACTGTAAGTGAACCATTCACCGTTGATGTCTTTAAATGCCATTAGTATGAATTTCTAACTGACAGCTTTTCCAAGAAGACAGTCCCGAACCAGTACCACTCAGAAGTAGAGGTTACATCAACCGTTTGCCCACGTTTATACAAGATACCTTGTATCGCATCCTGCTGGATTCAAAACATGAAGGTAACCCACCGGAGAAATCAACAACTCGACGATTTCTAGAAGAAATACGGCCGCGTGGCAACCTTGAATGAGGCATGTTATCTTCGAAGCTGAATCAGTCCAAGTTCAAATGTGGAACCCAGAGCCCCGAGTTATTTAGTTCGAGCCCAGGCGTACTCCAGACAATTTGAATTGCTGTCTATCAATACTTCTCCTTGGACTTTCCCCTTCAAGCACCGGTGATCGTCTTAAAGTTAGCTGTTGTTCACATCATTCTCCTTATCCTGGGTGCTCAAAGCTCCAACAGCTAGAATCGCCGTACTTCAGTTAACGGGTTATATTTGAAAAACTGACTGACTGGCTGATTGTGCGCCAATTAATGAGTGATGTCTTATACACCAGCGGAATCACACTCATCATCGTCTGCAGTAATTCAGTAGTAAATACCGAGGCCTTACTTCTATGCAGCCATGAAGAAAGAATGCCCTAACAAGGAATGAAAAAATAGAAACGTCGGAGACCCAGTGTGGTGAAAAGATCAAGGGCAAAGATCAGCATCGAGATGCCCATATCTTCAAAAACTACTAAAGATTTGGCGTCTTAAAGGTATCCCGGTTTTACATAAAAATTTCCCTACGGTCTGATGAGCTACCACGACAGTCGATGAAAACAATTGACTGTTAACGCGTTGGATTTAATAGTTAATGACTTAATGGAGTGGTCCCAGGTACGTTGGCTCAATGCAGCATCAAAGTTTAGCAGGTGCCCTACATATACGAGCCTATTTTCTCTCGTCTCTGAGAAAATTCACGGGTGTGACTAGCGTACTTGGTTCTTTAATTGCAACGTTGGCCACTACGAGGTCAAACATGATAATGACAAAAAAGAGCTTATTCTCTTTTCGACAACTTATATTGCATATCTCTCAGGTTTAATTATTTCGCAATGAACAAATGTCGCAATCCAAATAGCTAGTCTTGCAGTGTCATTCTATGCTTTACAGGTGCGAAGCGCATAACAAACGGTGCAGTTATTCAAAACAGCACCGTGTTAGGAGAACTATACAGGCAACGCAATTCGCAAAACGCAAAAATGCCACCTATCGAGCACATGTAGGTGATAAGAGCGCTCGTTTGAAGATTTTAGGCACCTTCCGGTTGTGTACTGTAAGTGAACCATTCACCGTTGATGTCTTTAAATGCCATTAGTATGAATTTCTAACTGACAGCTTTTCCAAGAAGACAGTCCCGAACCAGTACCACTCAGAAGTAGAGGTTACATCAACCGTTTGCCCACGTTTATACAAGATACCTTGTATCGCATCCTGCTGGATTCAAAACATGAAGGTAACCCACCGGAGAAATCAACAACTCGACGATTTCTAGAAGAAATACGGCCGCGTGGCAACCTTGAATGAGGCATGTTATCTTCGAAGCTGAATCAGTCCAAGTTCAAATGTGGAACCCAGAGCCCCGAGTTATTTAGTTCGAGCCCAGGCGTACTCCAGACAATTTGAATTGCTGTCTATCAATACTTCTCCTTGGACTTTCCCCTTCAAGCACCGGTGATCGTCTTAAAGTTAGCTGTTGTTCACATCATTCTCCTTATCCTGGGTGCTCAAAGCTCCAACAGCTAGAATCGCCGTACTTCAGTTAACGGGTTATATTTGAAAAACTGACTGACTGGCTGATTGTGCGCCAATTAATGAGTGATGTCTTATACACCAGCGGAATCACACTCATCATCGTCTGCAGTAATTCAGTAGTAAATACCGAGGCCTTACTTCTATGCAGCCATGAAGAAAGAATGCCCTAACAAGGAATGAAAAAATAGAAACGTCGGAGACCCAGTGTGGTGAAAAGATCAAGGGCAAAGATCAGCATCGAGATGCCCATATCTTCAAAAACTACTAAAGATTTGGCGTCTTAAAGGTATCCCGGTTTTACATAAAAATTTCCCTACGGTCTGATGAGCTACCACGACAGTCGATGAAAACAATTGACTGTTAACGCGTTGGATTTAATAGTTAATGACTTAATGGAGTGGTCCCAGGTACGTTGGCTCAATGCAGCATCAAAGTTTAGCAGGTGCCCTACATATACGAGCCTATTTTCTCTCGTCTCTGAGAAAATTCACGGGTGTGACTAGCGTACTTGGTTCTTTAATTGCAACGTTGGCCACTACGAGGTCAAACATGATAATGACAAAAAAGAGCTTATTCTCTTTTCGACAACTTATATTGCATATCTCTCAGGTTTAATTATTTCGCAATGAACAAATGTCGCAATCCAAATAGCTAGTTTTTTTTACCATACCTTTGAAGGCCTCAAGAAATGTCCTTACACAAACAAGAATTATACGCTCAAGCAGGCCTGTATGTTTGGATGTAACAAGTGAAAGAGTTGATGCTGGATCTAATGGGAACAAAGTGAGACATTTATGTGCTAATTCTGGGCAATTCTGTTAATACAGGAAAACGTGACCGAACCACATGAAACTTTCATCAGTATGAAACGATATGTAATTTTTGAAAGTCTTGTTAAGCCTTGTATCCCTCATTGTTGCTGTCTAAGTAAGACAGTATCATTTACACAATATGGTGCAGCTACTTTAGTTGAAGGATAACACCAAAGAAGAATCCCGCTAGGATTCAGTTGAGTCTCCAGTTAGTACGATTCACTTTGCAAACGAGCGTATTTCAACAAGGTGATGTGCTGTCCGTAGGAACAGTTATTGACACTGAAAACTTGGAAGTAGTAGAAAACATACACAGGACTTTTACTACAAAATGGAAATGTGTGATTAGGCTGCACGATGAAAAAGTCCCTGGTAGCCTACGTTTGTGCGACCGATCCAACTATGTCAGATTGCCTCAGTAAATGCCGTCTGGCGCGACATTATGGCACCAGGAGTGTGCAAGCCCCCAAATTCTAAATGAGGTGGTTAGGGAGAAATGTAATGAGACGAAGGATAACCGGAATATGTTGAATCAACTGACTATGTGAATCAACATTCACACTCAAACTGGTGAATTATGTAAGTTTTTTCTAAAACAAACACGGAAATCTGATCAACAAACTGTTGTCAGAAGACTGAACGTACAAAGATCTGCATCAACCTCAGATGAATCAAGTTTACGCGTCGCAACCAAATGCGCTGTGCAAAAGGTAAAAACAAACGCTGATTGGAAAAATCAATACGCGGCTTGAGTTCATTGGTTTCTGCCTTGCATGTGCACAACAATCCACGGCGTCACAACAGTCATGAGGGTACAACACTTGCTGCTTATAGACCACAGGTTAGATTCAAGGTGATACGAAGTTGCTAGCTGAGATTTTCAAAACTATACATCTCTGATAATTTATGGCTGACCTAGCAATACGTGGTCCATGAAGGTCATAGTGATATGATATGGATTGTTGACGAGACCACTGCGTACGGTATGATCTGGAAGATAAAAGCGTACGTAGAGCCTGTTTTTAAAGCACCAATTTCGTAATTTTAATCGTCTGGTATTTAAACTTTGTGGTGGTGAGCGTGAAACCAAGAAACATTTACTGCTAGTGCGTTGGCTCCTACAAAAGTGGACTACCAGAAGAAATGCGAAAAGTGCTCACGATAAAATTATATGACTCGGGATTACCAGCTAATTACCCGAAAACCACCTATTCCCTGGAGATATTATTGCTATACTGCTAGACTTCAAACGAAGTAAACTGAATCGAAATTTTTCTTAAGACGTCTGGTCCGTCATCGCATTAATTTTAGCTTCCATATAGCCCGCAGTTAACGCATAAACTAGGTCACTATCACACGCTAAGCTCCGGATATAAGTACATGCCTACAATGACGATAAAAATACATATGCTGTCAAGCTAAACGTTAATGAGTTGATTCGAAACATAACTTGACTACGTGCTTTTTGTGAATGCTGCAAATCAGGTCTGTGAACGCTAAGCTGGATAGTGTGTACTTTCAAATAGCGGGCGTTGCGTGTACCAAGACGCGTCCCTCGTATGCTGAAATGATGATTACCGACCCAGCTACCGAGCTAAGCTGCCTAACCACACTTTTCCGTATGAGGCCATGTTTATAAGACAGCGGACCAATTTACAATACAGTGAAGTGAGCCAAGACCGTATTCCAGCGTGTTAATCCTATTCACCAATCCTCTGGGAAACGAGATAAAATGAACCCATATGTACGGAATCCCTGTTTACCAATGTTACTGGACTGGGATGAAGTTGGCCGCAAGGGGACGCAATCAATCGCCTTTACGCACCGCGATTTTCAGTCAAAAACAGTGATGGTAATTTCGTGCGACCAACCAGTGTGGCAGAGACAACACTTTCAAACTTATACGACTAGGCATGCGTGAACCATACTAACAGACATCCAAAAGCTTTTCATGGTCCCAAACGAGTTGTCTTTCACGACTAATCGCGAAAGACTATACGGCAACGAAAGGAACGCCAGTATTCAAGATGGCATTTGGGTATAGAATTTCAGGCCATTCAAAGTGGCTCAAAAGTTAAATCAGCCAAGTTACATACATGTATGAGTGCGGTTCATACTGTAGTTCAGTGGATACGGAAGTACACTTGTGACGTGCGACAATACTGGTGGTCACGTTTTGCTGCATGCCAGGTCAGACTGGTTTCTTGCTAACAGTGAGGGAATCGCAGCTGGCTGCTGCTGGGAGAAACTGTACAGAAACCCTGGTCGGAGAAATCGACTGAAGAATATGTTGGATACGCCGTGGTGTATGAAGTATCATTCAGCAGAAGCTGTATCAGCACGATCTGGCATTCGGTTAGTCAATTGGCTACTTCATCTTGTTACGCCACCTGGTGACTGCAGCTGGTGACCAGCGGCTGAAGGTACGTCATAGCTTGGAATTTTTGGGAAGCTATTATGTGCATCGTGTGATTGTTTATCAATCAACTAACACAAAAAGATAGTAATAACTATTCATAAAGTTGCTGAAAACTCCTCGACAGCCCGCAACCGGTTTCGCCCTTCTTGGGGCTCCTCAGGTAGACACAGTCACCGAGTTTCCGTCAACCTTTTGTTCTACTTGAAAGAGATTCAGCTGGGTTCCAGGTGAGACTTCCGTCAAAACCAAATTGATATGCAAATGAGTGTATTTGTTGGTGAAAGGAGCTCAGTCTTCATGACGGTGAAAGGCATGCGCTAACAGATTCGAAGGAAATTATGCAATACGGATCAATTAAAGGTGGAAGGAACTTCGGCTGTCAGGTCCTATGAATTCGATACAACAAAGGGACTTCACACCAACTCCCTAGTACGACAGTGGTTTCAGGCTTTTTATTCATGGAGTATATGCGGGTTTTTGTGGTTGATCAATACTCGGAAAACAAGAGGATCAATGTACTGTTAGGGACACTGATTTCCTTGAATGAATAATCAGACTGATCCCCACAGTACCTCTAGCTTATTTAACTGTGCTTCGCGTTGTACACGGCTTGGTCACTTGCAGTTATCTTGGAGCACCAGAAGAGCTGACGATCCGTGGGTAACACGGGGACTACGTATAGAAAAGACAATGCACCTTCAACTTAAGATCAGGCAGAAGACATTACGATGATCATTTTCGCATCTTCTGAATCAACCTACAATGCAAACTTGTGTACAGAAAACTGATCAGTTGACAATTCTGTACAGAAGTTACCCCGAAGGACACGATTTCCTGATGGCAGGCTCCTCCATAACTTTCGGTAGGGCTTTCCATTTGGTTGAAGGGTGTTCTTATCGCCGCAGTGTTTATTGTACTGTCCTCTACAAAGCAGTTTAAACCACTCCCTTGAAGAAAGACCCCAAATGTCACCCCCACTACAGAATGCAGAAAACCCAGACGTACAAGAGGCCACATTGCAATTCGTAACCCGATTAATTTACTCAAATGACTGTCCAAAGTTCAAAACCCACAGCTTTATTACTCTATGCATCCTAAGCACACTCCGACATACGCAATAGCAGACGAGCTTCTTCCATCCGAAGGGAATTTCTGTGAACTCTCAGTACAAGCAGTATTCATCGTTCGAAAGTTGATCACGAGAATATTCGTGTATTAGTAACTGATGCGAACCAGACTATCTAAATTTTAGTTGAACCAAGACATAAGCAAGCAATGGTTGTAGGTCAGGCAGATTTCGGTTGAACCTTGCCTGTAAGATCTGCTAAGAACCGTAACATTCGTACAGCTCCAGTCCGAGTAGTACCATGACAGAGATCATTTGAGAATCACACAATTAAGCAACCTTATTCCACGGATAGCCTCACGAAGCACCCACGCACACAACACACGGCTGATCGACCACAAAGAGTGAAAACGACGAGCATCAGCCGTTACCTGAGGCCAAGTGACAGATAAAATCACAGGTGAATGAGCTATTGCATGGTGATTCACCGCATAACGGCATCAAAATAAAGAATAAAATTTGCCACACACACACTGGTGGGTACCGTAAACATACAAAGATGGACACGGAATTTCGGTTTATAAATGACAGGAGTATTCTACAAGACTAAAGATGCTTCAATACGATTGTTGATGAAAATGATTCCAAACATTTGAGCCACAAAGGTAGTCCTATACCTAAATAATGTGGTCTTTTTTAGACAGACCACTTCACCCTTGCCGTCACTTCTGTCTGTTTGATAACCGTCAACTACGTGATTAGCCGCAGATTTTCCAAAAAGACACTAGTGGCCTGGTTACTCAGCGAATGTTCTCATAAACTTTATGACAGCCATGGTCATCGGATTACAAATTTGCCAATGGTTACTGTAACCAAAGATAGTAAAAACTGCTGATTAGTGTTCCACAATTTGTCAGCTGATAACCAAAGTCTTAACAAATTTGGAATTCCACCTTCTCCACCTCTTACAAGACTTGCTCTTTCTAAAATATTCCCACCTCCAGGTAATTGATTATGATTCATTGGTGATCTATCATCTCACAAAGTTTACATCCTGAGCATAGCTGATTAGCTAGCCCGGAACATCAGTGAACTGAACTGCAGCTGATTTGGTCGATGATTTGCCTGTGTAGCTCAAAAGGATGTCTCACAAGAAGAACAGTGAGCAAAAGCAATGAAACTGTGTAATAAAATATAACACCCCAGGATAAGTTAACCGTTTTGAGCTCTTGATAATTACTATCGTTTTCGGTGTTATGCATGGTGATTCTTCTTCGTTGTTAGGGAGGTCCTTTGGTCTCAAACTTTCCAGCTCATTGTAACAGCCTCCTGTATAGGACGCCACTCTGTATGTATGTACTACGCTGATTGTGATGTAAGCTTTTACGTTTTTGCACTCCCCGCAATTAATCCTTCCGAATAAAAGCCATTCTTTTGAGAGTACAACCGCGTTTTCTGAAGTGCATGACATGTTTCGTAATGCTACCAGATGCCCAATACCTCTCTTTGTAAAGTGTCCTATCCACGGCTAATGCCCTTTAGACGGTTGAAGATTGCAACCAGCATGTGAATACCAACATATCAGCCATTCAGAGAGAGAGAGAGAGCTTAATGTCCCAAGTTTGAAAAGGTGGAGCCCGTTTGGACATGTAAAATAATGTTACCAGATTGTACCGCAAACTTTTCCCATCATCTTGTTGCTCTGCTCGCCTTGCACTGAGTACGCAAAGGCTGCACCATAAATCAGTGACACCAGTAGACAGTAAGCAATGGATTGGCCCTAAAAATTTAGTCGGACATATTGCGATCATAAATGTCTATTCTGAAAACACAAAAAATTGTATTCAAGTGTAATAAGCACTGGTTACGAAGGCCTGGTCGTGTACATAAACAGTACACGGACCTAGACAGCATCGGTTTTTCACATAGATTCAACCACTACGACCAATGTATCCAGTGTGGCAAACGAATGTGGATTTGGGTATCGTCATGAAAGATAATGCAACGGTCGATGTGTGGATGGTAGGACAAGTTAAACGGCATTTTGACAGACATAAATTTGCACCGCAGCCTTTCTTTAAAAATTCTTTTCATCGTCTCTATACAGTCACGCTTTTGAGACAAGTGAAGCTAGACAAGGGAGGTCGCCAGTTCGTAATGACGCAAATGACATGGACTGAGGACCCCTATACGAGTTTATTACTTTGTGCCAGGATATTATGAAAGAATACAGAAATACCCAGTATCCATTTCTGAGGAAATGGAAAAATCTATCACCGCTCACTAGAGTTGTACAAAACTCCAGACTGAGCTGCAGATTAGTATCCAGTGCAGAAATAATGGCTATTCAACCGTAACACCCCTTCGGTACCGTGCTGCCATGCTATCCGAAGGAAGCAAGCGAGCCAGGTTGCCCAAGCCTAAACAGGATCAGAAACCAAGTGATGCGTTTATTGTTGGTCAACCTCTCTTGGGAAACCACCATCACCAACATCACTTGGAAATAATTCAAAAGCGTTTCTTCGCTGATACAGTAATGCAAGAACATCGTCTTTCTGAACCATCTTCTACCAAGTTCGTTTTTAGTAGAATTGCGAAGGGAGACCGGTCATTCATTCGGGGTGATTTTGCCCAGCTGGACAAAACCGAGTCATATTTGGATTCCCTTTCAACTGTCAGACCGTAGAATCGTTGTCATATCAGTCCACCTAATAAGATTCTAGGTACAGTATGGTTTAATTTAGACTTGGACAAGCAAGAACCCAAAAGAACCAATATAATGCACCCTCTGCCAAAACAGTTAACAGACCAATTGTGCGGTGCGGAATCACGGTAAAAAAAACGTCCAGTTCACTTATACCAAACGAAAATTTCTAATCATGTTCACTCTGGCTAACGCAACCCAAGAACTGTGTGCCGCATGTTTGGAGCACCTAATGGTACATTACCGCGTTGGTTCAAAGTGGACTCCTCGTACTAAACGTGTTTCCAAACAAACAGACCGGCCAGTATGGTATTTCTGCTAAATGTTGGCTTGCAGGGTAATATTTGCAAATAAAAGCAATGAAAATTATCTCTTCGCTCAAGTCTTCCAGCAACCTTATAGGGTGCTCGCGCGTGTCATCCAGTTATTGATATGCACTATACTGTACTATATGTATGTATGTATATGTATGTATATGTATACTATTTACTATATGTACTGCGTACTATTCTGATAGACAGATAGAAGTCGAGTAATGGACAGTAAACACCGACTGCAGGTTGCTGTGACTACTATTTTCCAAATTGTACTAACCAATCAAGACAGCCTGAGGTCAGGACTTTCGTAACTATCTACTAATACCTTTTAAACAATAAGGTGAAAAAAACTTTTGGCTGCAAATTCTTATTGCTGGTCTAAATGAACTGGCATAAGTGCCAAGTAAAAAGCCTACGGTCAAGACGTCAGGTTTCGGAAGTTATCCTCCAAAGAATCCATCAAATTGAAAATCAATCAGTCCGGAAGCAGCTCAGAGGAAAGCAGTTTAACAGGACGAGTGAAACTTCCATCTAAGAAGTCCTCACCCGAGGAACCAGTCAGTATATGACCAAGTGATGTGGTTTCCTTAACTGAACGGCAGGTGACACTGTATCTTGTCCAAGTGAGAGGTAATCATATTGCTGAGAAGCCGCTTGTGACCCAATGGTCAAGTGGTCAAACCACTAGCCCGGAGGTCGCAGGTTCGAAAATCCCTGGATTTTTGTGACAAGCGCATTGCTGACACCTTCAAACAAGGATGTATCACCTGTACACTGCTTCTCGTTTTTTCGGCACCGATTGGCTTCCATTACAGAATGAAATCTCAATTAAAAATCCAAATAAGTCGATTCAGCTACTTTTATCTGACTAAAGGACAGTATTGAGGCGGTTGCAAAACACCCGAAAAATCAGATAGCATTTGCGTTGCTCACAAGAAGCAAGAGAAACACAGTACCAGAAATCAAATTATGCGGTTGTCTTGCTCATCAAAATTGGCTCATATCTTCTGAATAAACCGTGGAAAAAATAGTGTTCACATGGATCACATGGACATATCAACAATCTCAAGGTCTTTACATGGTTCCACGCAGCTACGCAAATAAATGCAAAAAGCACCCCCATTTAACTCAGTTTCATTTGATCTAGCCAACCTGATAATGATCTATGCCGCTGATAACATCCCGGCTCTCTAAACAAAACCAGGTAGGGTTATTAATTTCGAACTCACTTCATTTGAACGCCAGAGAAACACAGAATGGACATACTTCGTTCACAAATTCCAACGACATCAGCCGACTAAGTGAAAAGGGGTGCTAACCAACAAACAAAGCAGAATATCAAATGACGGTGGCCTTTTAATGCCACGTTCACAGTGTGGTGACTACAGAAGCGAGTAAAACTCTGGAGTGTCAAATGTAGTGTGGTCGGAGTAACCTGCGCATGAAAGTTACAGGTCCGTAAAATCAACAGTGAAGAAACAGTTGACCCCATTCTACCAGAACTGGAAGCAGCAATCAAGACCACACAATGCATGAGGACCTTTGCATTTAACTTGTCTTTGTGAATAAAGTTCACGCGAAACAACTATAGCAACTTCACTAAAGATCAGAAATGGTTATGCTACAAAACACAACATCCCTGACAGATTTGTAAGTTTTCGGACTTGCTTATTTTAAAAATACCCATCATCAACAACTTCCCACCAAGCTTGATGATAGTATCGTATCCAGAAAAGGTCAAATCTAAGTTACGGAGAATTCCTGATATTTGAAACCCTATTCTCGAATTGGAATTTTCATTGAGAGCAGCATTCGGAATTACCAGGAAGATCTCCATGCATGTGTGCATTCACAGGAATGTACCAGACACCTTTTAAATTTCATCGTTGACAAAAGATCCACCAAACTGTGTGTGGTTGTATCCCAGCAGTTGCACCATTTTGTTGGACAAACCTTCACATGTAAATAGAAGTCGTAATTGCTCACATCAAAAAAGTCATCATCGCTTATCCATTAAAGGGTATATGACTGAAATATTCGGCTACAATGACAGTATCTGGAGTAATATGAATTTCAAGGTAATACAGTTTTGGTTGTTCGTTAGGATTCGTATTTTAGAAAACAACCACTTGTGATCAGAGGACTGGTAGTGACACTTGTATGAAAATGGATCTTGCTCCCAATAAATGTTATCAACACGGATCACAGAGTGCCTTCATGACTGCTTTGCATTTGCCGGAGGCTTACATGAACAGGACGCGTAGAATAACTCTCGGAGTGAGAATTGTCAGCCAGGTGTTGTGTACCCCAGATGCTTTTTCAACTTCACTAACTAACCACTACCTGACCTGGGAAAATATGACAACGTTCTTAGCCCTCACTTTCAGCACGATCAATTGACATTGTGGTGCATGTACTAAAAACGTGCGAAACCTTGTGGTGCCTAGCACAATCTAAAAAAAACTAGTTTTAAATAGAACCGAATAGCTTATAAATGAGGATATCAACAATAATTCTAGACACTTTACTGTTTTAAATGGTGAGGGACATTCAAACTGGTGTTACAGTGGAGAGAACAGCCTTGATCTTGCTGACAGAGTTACCGGGATTTTTTTAGCCATTCGTGACGAAATAATCTGAATGTCCATGTCACTTCAAGCACTCCTTAAACTAATCGGTTATTGTTGCTGCACTAGAGGACAATAAAATTAATTAAGGAAGACGTTCAACTTTTTGGTTCACAGGTGGTTTGCAGTCAAAAAGTAGAACACGAACTGATTGACGTTGTGGTCGGACCTTGCTGTACAAAGGCAGTGATCTGGAATATTTCCGCTCTAGAGTCATTGGTTACTTCAAGAACGAGTTGTCTCAATGTTGCTTTCCAGTATTGAGAACAGCTAAAATTTTGATACTAAAAGAAAAGTATCCAGATGCATCATACAACAGGCTATGTCGAAAGCACAGGTGTTTCCTTCCAGGAGTGCACTTTTCTATTCCTTTTCAGGCCATCGCTAGAAAAGTGGATGCTAACCCCTCGCATTCTTACCGGGAAAACTGTCTGAATTAGCGGTGCGTCGGCCACATCAATAGATCCTTCTAATAAAAAAGTCAATCGCAGGATGAAACCCATGTGAAAACCCGTAAACATGCCAGAAAATGAAAATGTTGGCCATAAACATACAAAGGCCAAAACACTAGAGTTACAAACTCGGTAAAGTTGAAGATACTGGTGCTGAATTTAAAGCCATGCTAATTATGAGGTTTGCGGGTAATGCATTTTTAGCAAGACTTAATGGATCAAGAGCCGGATGGAAACTACCACAACAGAGACCACAGTTTTATAAATCAGAAGTGGCATTTCTTATCACTGCTATATTCAAGTTGGCTGCTGATGGACCAAATTATTTGGACTCTAGTAATTAAGAGCTTAATAGGAGCTGACGATCTGCAAAAAAAAACTACTGGAATTACTTGCAAACAGCGTGTGCAGTAGAAGCATCTTGATGCTTTGTTAACCTCGAAAGTATACTTAAACGTGATACAATAACACAACGCTTGAAAAATATGGATGAGCACTCTTTTTTATTATCGCCGAAAAGTTTTCATTGACTAACTTGTGTCGAAAACAAGTAACCTCTAAAAACGATTCAGCGTTACCCGGGAATTCCTACGGAATTCCTACGATCTGACATGCCCAAAAACATAAGCTCACATAAACGTTATACATGACTTCCGCTGGTAAATACATAGGCTTTTAACGCTACGAGTTTAGTGCTTAGTCATAGTCTCATAGTACTGTAACGTGACAGGTAGATTGAGGTGGAAACACTCCTGTAAAAATTTCCCGCTTATGAAAAGCCACATGAAAAGCCTTTCAAAATTTATACGCTTCATCAATTGGTTGCATCAAGAGATGCAGCTGTTCACTTGTTTCCTCTTAACTTGTTTGCAGTTCAGTCAGTGGAGCATGAAGTATCTTGGAGGACAGGCCTATTTTAATAGACACACGATGTATATATATATATAGCAGTGAATGATGTTAGCCGTCTGCAACAATTATATTGCTTTCGGGGTCACTCAACGGGACGTTTTTAAGCGTTTTCAGATGTCAACGTACTCGCTCATCCTAAACGAACTCGAGTTGTATAAAACACTTGGCCACCCACTAGGAAATGACTGATGATATGGATGAACTTGCACGACCTAATTATTACTGCACAGAAATAGTCTGCGGTCAACACACATCGAAATCAATCGTTCATTGTCCGTTCACACCGAGCCCTAATTGAGTCGCAGGTGCGCTAAGCCTTCCCAATTGCACATACAGACCTGCGGTAGCTTCAACTACATCTGAGCTTTTAGCTTGCGGCAACGGGGCATTCAGAGAGTCATAAAACTTGGCTTTGGTTGTTTCAAAGCTACAGTCATTTGCGGCGTATTGGGATATGACAAACAAACATCCATTTACTACCCGCTTGTGACTCCCTCACAGACATTGCCAGACGAACAGTACAGAGGCAACTATCAGTGGGTGTCCAGTCAAGCAAGAATCCTTCTGCCCGGTGACCTAGGACGATACCGACCCTTGCACATCCTTCAGCGGCAAACTCTGGATGGCCAGAGGTGAGCAGCCGGAAGCGAGGAAGAGTGATAAGACGGTTAGCTTAACCATGTTTTACAGCTAGTCTTCGAAAGATATCTGGTATAAGCTGAAAGCGGAATACAGTTTATCTAAAGCTACAGCATTCCTACGGAGGGAAAAGTCCTTAGATGTGGCACGTCAAACTTTGTAAATTGAAGTAAGTGATGTGTTTCAGGAAATATGATTTATGCTGAGGGATACACAAACTCGCCTGAAAGAGGCACTGAGATAGCTTAAGTTATACGGATATATCATATCATAGGATATCATATAGAGACTTGTCGGGTATACGAAAAAGATTTTTACACAACCTGATGGTTTGTTCATGCATAAATACGAGCCTACATTCCAGAAGACTAAAATACCGCTCTACATAGAGCAAAGGATATTGGTCGGCTAATCTCACTTATTCTCGCGTACACACTAAAAACATAGGAGCACATTGCAGAGTCCTCTTCAGATAGTAAGTTCTTACCTTCTACAACTGTTTACGCACTCCCTGGTTTTCCACCACTGAGCTAAGAGCTCAGTGGTGTGTTTCAGCCCTAGCTGGATTAGATGCTTACTAATCAGACTTTTTAATGCCTTAGATAACCCGTTCTTGTTCAGACCCGAGTCAGGAATCTATTCCAATTTTCATCAGGCAGGAATTTTAAAAGCCCAACGGTTGCACAACGCTGTGAAGGAAACCATTATACAGAGTACTTGCCACAAAATGAGCAACTGTGCGTTACAGGTGTGCCCTCTGGTTTTAGATTTCTAAGTTTTCAATTATTTGTTTTTGGAATTACTGGTTTTACCCTGTCAAATTCAGTGGTAGCATATGGTTGTGTTGAACATTAGTTTAACCTCTGTTGACAAACCTTCCGACTTAAGATAAGTACCTTGGCGAGAATTTCTACTCTCACTTATCCGGATGCTGAGCCGCTTCAGGTTACCCGCGGAAATCAAGTTGCTTTGTTCCAAACTGTGAAACCGTTTGCGTAGATGATGAAGAGTGTAGGACCGAATAACGCCAAATCGCGCGCCAGTCAAATATTATTTTACCATGAATCTCTGCCTTTATTAGCGCGTGTGGGTCAGTCATATCTTGTAGAGCATGTCCTTCGGTTAAATGTAGTAATCTAGATTTTTCGCCAACCGAGGTTCTTTGTTTTCCTCATTAGCTCACTGCTACCGCATAAAACTTTTAGACCGTACCTCAACCTTATGTTACTTTCGGATGGCGTGACAGCTACGCCCCGAAAGTGTGTTTTAGCCGTGTTTAGGCGACTAACCTGAGGGTGCACAAATCAACATTATCCTACAGTGATACGTGTTTATAACATCGACGCAAAGAAGGGGTTCTAAACTCATGCCTACCATCACTCGCATATTTTTACTGGTTAAACGTGTACGAAATGGTCCAGGAAATTACTCAAATAAAAAATTTCCGTGGTAACCGCAAGTTAAGGTCGTGAATGACACTGTTTCTTGAAATGTGAATTTAACAAACGTAGAAGCGATACGCACTCGAGAGCATTATCCGGCTTCTCTGGTTCTTCATACAACCCTACTAGCACTGCAAAATTTACGCGTGTGACACAACTTTACCACTTTACCCTTGGTTAATGCATCCAATACTCCAGCTTTCTCCAAATATTTCCGAAATTCCTCTCGTTTCGAATCACCTGCCTAAACGCAAAATAAAAACATCTTTTGTCACCAACTTTATAGCCGGACATCACGCAGTTTTCAAAACCTCGTAGTGTTGCTACGGTTGTAATACACGTTGTTTGACATACTTAAACAACAGACTCAGAAGGTTCAACAGGCTTATGCATAAAAAAGAGAAGGAACGCTTTCAGGCCCGGATCGGTTAGCAACATCTCCGCTCAGATCCAGGCAGATGGTCTGAAGTGGAATGGCTGAGCATCGCTTTCTTATTTGTCCGGGGCTTCAGATAAAGCGCGCAGCTGCAAAACCGACAAAAATACGCCGCTCGGTATTCGCTTTCTCGAATGCTACGTCATTTTCAGGATTGCCACTTCATAGTATAGGATGTATATATATGATGTATATGTACGTGTATTATTGCAAATTCCCTACATTGGTGATTTGTTTAATTGAGCGAATCTTCAAGGTCAGTAAACAGCACCGACTGTGAATATGTTGCCCAATGCAACAAGAAATCGCGAATTGCGGAAAAAAGTGACTCACTCACAATGCACGGAACATTCAAGTAGTCTTACAGATGCGAAAATTCCATGAACCCTCTGGAAACTACATCGCCCTTGTGGATGCAAAATAGGCGGAGGCGCCGATTCCTGTAAACAGTTATTGCTCGATAATTGCTGTTAGCAGGTAAAATTGCGTAGGCCACGTTCAGAACTGGCAAAAAATCGTGCAAGTTTGTTATTAAAGAACACAGTCTTCCGTTCTAAGTCGCGAATTATGTTAGGAAGACCATAACGTTGATCAATAAGCCACATGGAACCTACGTCTATCATAGCGGACAGCTGAACGATCCTAACTGACGCACACGACTAACATGCGTCTAGTGGTTCACGATGCCTAATCAATTAGCCACATGGAACCTACGACAATCATAGCGGACAGTTGAAGGAACCTAGCTGGTCGGAGCGCGCCAGTCCATTTCTACCGGGGAAAAGGTCCGCAATAGACGACATAAAAAGTTGTATTTTCGCTTAGATGAGTATATTTTTCCTGCCAAGAGGCGTAAAACTTCTTCTGTGAGGAGCGGTAATTTCACCATTGCCGTCTATCACAATGGTAGGATATATGCAGCTCAGATTCTCGCATGAACCACTCGGCGTGTTGAGACATCTTTTGTATGGCATGCTCCAGTATGTCGGCGTGGTGCACCCGGTCTTTAAGGCGGCCGTTCACATTCTTCAGACGATTGTTGGTCACATTGCCAAAGTAAGCGATTCCGGACTGTGCGTGTACAGCCCATTTTCGTGTGATCTGCGCAGCAGCTGCAGATCTTGCCGGAAAATGTGTTCGTGATATGATAGACAAAAGCCTACTGTATGGCGTTGTCCAGGCAAGCCATGCGGTGGAATATGTACCGGCTGTTCGTCATGTGTCTGTGACCAAAAATACATGGATATTAAATCACACATACGTGCTTCCTGATAGCTTTTCTGATAGGAAAGTAGCAAAGCATTACATCGCAGCCGAACACGACACCTGCCGCCCTCATTTGCGCCACCCACTTGTCCACAACGAAAGTCCTACCTGGATAATGCCCGCCTAACTTTTCCTTGAGCAAGTCGAACATTTTACGCATAGGAGCAAACTGTTCTTTCTCCACGAACGCACACATAACCATGCCGTCCGTTATCAAGAAGATACACTGCTTGTATCTACAGACCGAATATTAGGTGCTTTGAAAAATTTACCCAAAACGGCTTGTTGCGTGCGTTTCGTCTACGTTTACGAAATCTGGAAAGCGTCGGAAGAACGCTATCTGCTGCCACAGGGAGAAGCATGTGGCTAAAGTGACCTTCTGACTGCCACACAAGCACGCGTCCCGTCCTCTGAAGTTTTGCCAGCACAGAAGACATATCAGCTGCCACAATAAAATCCAACTATGCGGCACATACTCAACAGAGCCGGTCAACACTTCCGGCGGTAGTTCCATATATCCTGAGTTGTGAGGATCTTGCCAAATTCATCGGCCACAAACTGCCGCACCTCACACGATGGCGTTCCGTATTTCAGAAGGGCCCTGTAGGTGCCCAAGTCGTCTTCCGTTAGCCGTCGATTAACTGGAAGCCGATCGTACAAAAATTTTGACAACTTATGGTTGTGTTCGAGAAAATAAGAGGTGACTGCCAAGTGGTTCCTTTGCCTCCGTAAACAGAGCCGCACCGGACAGCCGGTGCTTCGCGTACTGTTTAGTTTATTAGCGAACACGCTCAGCTTACTCGCTTCTTCGGATTCCTCGACTTTTCGTTGGCCTTGGAGGTCGCCTGCCGCATTTGAAGTACACCCATTCGTAACGCAAAACAGCGTTGGTGCTTCGATTACTGGAGGAAGGAACAAATACCACATAGTTCTCCTTCATGTACTGATTTAAAACATTATCAAATGCCGTAAAGGATGAAAAGGATATCGCAACAAATTTCTCAACAAACTCGTGTGCAGCCACTTCCGATGCCATTGTGCGGCAAGTTCAAACTGGAATGTGCGCCAAAAATTTCGAAAGAAGATTAATTAAAACAAATCGCAAAAAAATGGCAGCAGATGAGGGTGATTTTTGGTCTGAGCACATATGCAAAGAAATTCAAGATTTTGATGCAAGGGTTTTGCAGAAAAATGCACCGTGCTTCCAAGGCGCGGCACAAAATACCTCATTCGAGGCTGATCTCCAAGGCTTTAGTGTGCGGGCGAATACATTGTGGTTGAAACCTAGAATTCGTCTACACATATGTTAACACAAAAAGATCCACAATCCGCCTTTCGTCGAATATTGTTTTAATTTACTCACATTTGAATATTTAACGCGCATTTCAATTCTGTGGCTAGCATGAGTGTAATATTCTGTAGCTGCCAAGTTGATTGACTGTTGATGTATAACCTTGCTTGCTGGGCTTCGGCTCACGAACTTTCCGCTTTCACTCTACAAAATTGTCGTGAACACCTATCTTCGGTGAATCACTGTCCCCTGGTGCTTCACTAGCATTCATGCTACATAGTTGGCAACCGCGCCAGGATGGTTACCATACATTGGTGGTCGTATGAAAATTACATGGCTCGACACATGCGCATACAGGCCGCGCAGGCAACATGTGCCCCAATCACACGTGGTTGTCACAACCCCAGACACAGCAACCTCCGAACAGACCAGCCTCACGCACTACACCACTGGCACCATCCGGTTCACGTAGGCCATTGTGCACTGAGGACGGTGTTCTTCAAAAATGGGGCCAGTCTGATGCACGGTGCCTACCAATTTTAATGACTTATATGTAAGTATTGGTGGTTGAGCAGCCCCAAATTGTCGAATAAAATTTTTTACGTTAAAATGTACCATTTTGCCGCACGTTTGCTCACACCAAAATACCCTAAAATCCGCATTCATTTTAACGTCATTTTACTTGATATCCTCTTCCTTCTTAACATTTGACGCACATTCCAGTTTTAAGTTTTCGGTGCTACAGTTCCATATATGCCCTCAGATAAGTTTGTTGAGAAGTTGGCTGTCGTCCTGATGTCATCCTTCACGTTATTTGAGAAAACGCCAAATGATACTTGAAGGATGACTATATGGTATTCGTGCTTGCAGCATGTAACCTAAGCAGGAACGCCGTTTTGCGTCGCAATTGGGCATACTACAAATACAGCAGCCGGTCAGGATAACCAATGGAAAGTTGAGGTATCCGAAAAGGTTGGCAGGTTGAGTGCTTCTGCTGTTTACAAGCAGTATGCGGAACAACGACTATCCAGTTCGATTTTGTCCAAGGGGAGAGAAACCATCTTTTAGTCACCTTTCATCATCTGAAACGCAATCATTAGGTTTCCAAGTTTTCGTACGATCAGCTTCCGGTCTTTATAAAGCATCGCTAGACCGGACGTGTGCTCATGTTGGAGTCGGGGGATGATCACCACTATGCTTCTCCTGATGACAAAAGATCACACTGTTCCGACGCTTCCCGGATGAAGTAAACGTTGATGGAAAACAAGCGATGAACCAAGTTGGGTGAGTTTTTTAAGCAACATATATCAGGCCTGCAGATGCACGCCCTTAATCTTCCTGATCACACATGTCATGGGTAACGCACATCCAGCCATGTGTGCCTTTGTGGAAAGCGAACGTTTTCCCCCATGCGTAAATTGCTTGGCTTGTTCTGGGAACCGATGGCCAAATAGTATCACATGAAAACCTCCGTGATGGAAAATCTGGTGGCACAAATGCGGGCAGGGAGAGTAGTGTGAGTCGTGTGCCAGTGTCGTGTGTGTTAGTGCAGCTAACATCTACGATGGACGTAAGTTTCATGTAGCTAGTTGATTAGGCATTGTGAAGCCTTAATACTACACTAGACCAGAAACCTCAGCCTGCGGCCAGCTGTCATTATCATCTGCAGCCTTACGTTCATAATATCTAGTACGAATTTTCCGAATATAATGGTTAATTCTGTGGCGGTAATTACTTGGAACAGTTATTCACGGGATCCGACAACAAGTGGTTGGACTTTCATCTAATTAACCGGAAGCTACACGGCCGAATTTATTTACAGGATTGAAACTCCGTCACATTTTGCGTCCAGGAGCACAACGTAGGCTATAGTAATATCAGTAAATTATTACAGCTGCAGAACAACCCACTAGTTTTGCTCTCTGTAAAGGATCCACGTCTCACCTCATGGTGCAAGATCTTATTCCAATTATACATCTTTTTTCCAGTTCAACATAACTGATGATTTTAAGATTTGCTCACCTGAACAGATCACACCTATAGAGAAATTGCAGGACAACACATTAGACATAGACATTCTTAAGCATAAAGTGGTTACCCTGAATACACCGTCGTTTTCTAGAGATTGCCTTCATTTGGCGAATACTGAGTGGTAGTCGGAAGACGAATTAGCATGCTGCTGGCATAAAGCCAAGAGATAGTCAAAGGTTCGCACGAATTTGCCAATTAGAGCGAATTTCCATTGTCAAACAGGAAGCGAGACGCCGATACCCCAGCTAGGTTATCAGTCACATTTTACCGTCCTCTTCCTACTCTAATGATGATTGGGTTTCGTAAGCCACAAACGGACAGCTAAATAATGAGGAGTTGAGCTTGGCGAAGGCTAGCTTTGATAACAGGCGCCGTCGTCTATAATGCAAAGAAGTTCCCAGCGTCCTGAAAGTCAGCTTTTGTCTAATAAGGAAACCCGACCAAACCCAACCAACCTAAACTGAAGCATACGTCACCTGGAAAATTTAGATATTGGGCGCAAGATCTCCAGCAAACTGCTGCGCCGGCTGCCAAGCGTCACCCGGAGAGCAGTGAAAAATCTGCCTTGGAGTGGGACTGTGCCGTACATATATCTTCCTTTTAAACTCTGCTTGACCAATGATAACAAAAGGCAAGCGAGAATAAAATGTCGAAGCAGTCACTCATCTTTTGGTCTGATTCTAAAGAACATTCTTCAGTTAAACAACATGATCTAGTGCCAAAATTTGTGGACGCTTAAATATTGTCACTCTACAAAAGAAAAGCGAACAAAAGATTATTTGAAAACCATTGATATATCAGAAAACTTGGCTGCGTCGGCAAGATTGTGGCACGAATTCTACTGAAAAACTACAAAGATCAACTCACTGACTCCCGGATTGAGTGCTGATCGCTGCACAATGGACTTGATATGTTTTGAAGACAATTTAAAGAAACACCCACGAACACCGTCGGACACCCAAAACTACTTCGCAGACTTCACAAAGGCCTTCGTCTACATCAACCGAGAAGCATCGTTGACGGTTCTCTCAAAATGCAGCTATCTGCCAAATTTCGTCAATTTCTTCCAAAGCCAGCATGACGAAATCGAGTAAAGGTGCAGTTTATTTTAATAACTTTGCAGGCAGAAAACGGGGATACGTCGTTGCCTCTATCTTTGTTCATTTCCATTAGTTGTTCGTTGTTCTCGGTATTTATTACTTGTCACTCGTTCTTTATTCCGAGTGGATTATCATGATTACGCCTGGGGGTACGCTGCTTGGCATTTCACACAGTATTATTATTATTATCACTATTGTCCAACCATTCTTGTGTGGGCGGCCTCCATAATGGAACACGCCGGCCTGTGGCGGAAGATCGGCCTGATGGACGTCAAATCGAGCGGCCGGATCAATACAACACTCCTTCTTTGCCAGATCCGGAGTTCTGGTTCCGCGTTTTCTGCATCTTTCGGTTTTCTTATCAGATGCCAGGCAGGACTCCTTAGTTTTGCGTAACCACGATGTATTGTTGAACGCCGCATTTAAATTGTAACTGCCTAATCTTGCTTAAGCTCGATGTAAAAAAACACTAATAACCGTGTTTCATTGCCCCCGATGCCCACCACATGTTTATCATGCCAGTTTAAAGGTGACCGCATCTGCCTCGCACAACGCTTACTATTTGCGTGAATACATCGTTTACCCGCAATATTGGGCATCCAAAATCGTTTCGGTCACGCGCTCATTCTGGCGGTATCAGTATATTCATGCCCGGCAGTATGACCCCAACTAGTTGTTAATAAGCATCATAATTAATATCATTGTCAGAAGTTTCCAGGCAAGGAGATTTGCACGCCAGTCTAAGGTCCTTATTCCCGCACATGCGGATAGCTGTATTAAAGTAGTAATAATGATGTGTATGCTCAAATGGTGGGCGACATAATGTCAAACATGATCATGCTAGTACAGCCAGAATAAAAGTGACCTGCGGGGTTTGTGGGTACAGGGAATTGCACGGAACAGGGGCAGTGTCAGAAACACCGGACATTATCTGATTTGGACGTTAAAATTTGAAGGAGGTGGGGCAAAATATAACAGGGGAAAACGTGTCTGACACAGGACGAAAAAAACTGCAAATTGCGGAAAATGAGGAACCAAAACAACAAACCCTGTGAAGCAGCAGATTTGGCGTAATTCAGCCGATCAATTTGAACTGAAGCCTGAAATCGCCGCTGAGACCTCGTGGCCTCGGACCGTTGGGCTTAGGGTCAGAATCACGAAAGGCGTAAGTGGGGATGATGCAGTGAAAGGGTTAGCAATGGGGACAAATGGTGGCAGGAATCCCAGAATCATGGTGTACGGTGAAAGTGTAGAGACGTACTGGTGTCACTCATGTAGTGGAGTCGGGTGTAAAAGTTCCTTGGAAGAGTTAGTTAGTGACAACATACAAGCCGGAATGCAAACTGTACAGAAGATTATTGACTTTGTAAAGAGCACCAACTGAAAGTTTGCAGTTAACTGAATAAGTAGGCTGGAGGGCACAGTCAGGAGTGGCAATAGAATAGTTGCAGATGTGTTATCAAATTAAGTTTGGCAGTTCCTTGCCATCACTGGCCCGACATACTTCGGTTTTTGGACAGCCCCGTAACGGACATCATATTCAAGGTCATTAGGCTGGGATGTATAATTCTTGAGGAGAGGGGTTTTTCAGGTTGTCCAAGGAGATCCGCAGAGGTAGAAGGAAGTCAATGTAAGATCACAGGCACATTTTGCCCGACTAAGGATCTTTGTGGATGCAGATCACAGGCCAGATGGAGTGGATATCAGCCAAACAGGGCATCCAAACCGGTTATTGCCGAAGTTCGAAGCTTTGGAGGGCGAGGGGTTGAGTTAGCTTAGTAAAACCATCGGGCAGGTTGATAAGCACTACGAGAGAAGAGTTCATCGTTTGCCACAATAAGGGTGGTAACAACAAGTGATTAGGTGAGGTTAGATGGATTTGTGCAGAGCAGAATAGCGGTCAAGCAGAGGTTGAGATGATGGACTAGTTTATCTTAAATTTCCCGAGTGAGTTAGACAGTACCACAACATATGAAAGAAAGTGAATGTGACAGAAATGGTTACCAGTGCCTAAACGCTGTGCCATGAGACTCACTTAACAAGTGGTTCATAGAGATAAAAGTCCCTGGGCACTATTCTTGTATGCTTATAGTGCAGAGTTAGGAATCTCGTATACATATGATAACTTAATTTCACAGCTATAAGGTACATGCCGATTGGAGCATGATCGAACCGTTACAAGCTGAGCGCGGCGGGCAACAGCACAAACTCCTTGCACGTCGGTGTTAACCGTGAGTCTCGCACAGTACCTTCAAACCCCTCGAAGGATATTCTTTTAAACCAAACTAAAAGACAGCTTGTAGTCCTTGGTGTTGCCAGGCAAGTGACAACGGAGAAAAGTCTCATCCAGGTACAGACAAACGACAGCGGTACTTTTTTCATTGTTTTCCTGAATCAAAGGCCAGGCCCAGAACCACAGGCGATGAGCAATGCACCCGTGATAATGGAGGGGTATACGAATGCACTATGGTACAATGCAACAGTGGGACCCTCCCTGCAGAGCGTTCCTGACCACCACACCAGGTTTGCATCCCTCGTGCATGCTATCAGATCTGCAGGGTGACAAGACACCAAGCAGTCATAATCGACGTCTTCACGTTAATAAATAACTCAAGTTGCCAGCTATTTTATCCGGCCGGGGGGGGGGAAGCCAGCCAATAAAACAGCTCCGTCATTTTGGACAAGTAAACAGTAAACAGCCGCTGGAAGGGGTAAGTCATGGAGGCAAATCAAATGACAGCTACTTTTTAAGTCATTGGAGTAGAATGGAGATGTTCAGAGCTGACGTACTATGGCTAACGACGACGAAGCTTTGGTGTGAACCGTTATGTTAAGTAGAGGTGCACCACAATGTTATGTGTGTGTGTGAATGAGTGGACTGTGGAACCAAATAATTAGTTCATTCATTGCGCATTTCGGACCCACTATTTTATGTGCGTGCACTGCGCGTAAGTAGAGGATTCGGAACGGTTCTGAACGGCGGGTAGATTAATGTTAGTTTAATGTTTAGTGTTTAATGTAGTCAACGCAAACCACCAGACATAAATACAACCTAAGGCGTCACTCAAAGATTTCACCAGGCTTGAAAGGACTAGGAATGGTTTGACTGGGCACAAAAACCTACGGCCGGAGGTAATGAAATACAACGAGATCGGGAGACGGGAAAAACCGATTAATTACATTGTCTGTCTGATAACTCTTTAATTGCCGCTGCGCCGTTTAGAAGAAGCTTCAGTTTGATACTTTGGTGTTCGCACAGCCTGAAGCACTTGGAATCCCAAGCATTCCGCCACCTCTGAGGCGAACTCTTTGCTCAATCAGCCGCCGAACGTAAGCTGATCAGAGGAGCGAACAAGTTGGAACTTCAGTGGCTGCACCACTACTATATATATTATATATATTAAATATTATATATGTACTACATTTCGGACACCCAAAGTTGTTATCTTAGCCATCCGCTTATGAAAATGTTTGTGCGCGAGAGCTAGAACTGACATCGTCAATTTTTTTGCGAACCTTTGCTTGGCGGGCCGTCGCTTTTTGGTTGCTCCAAAGGCATGCAACCACTGGGCGTATAGTGACAAAAATTAGGTATGAGAACACTTCATTTTTTCCTAGATCGTACAGTTCTGCAGTTGAAAAAGCCGATGACTGGTTGTTACAAAATGGCCACTCACTATTCGCAAAATGAAACTGCTTCCTCGAAAACTTAAGGGGGATTAAGGTTACCACTTCATGGTGGTGAATGCCTGTGTCGAAGGGATTTTTCTGTAAATTAGCTGCACGGGTGATTTTTTTAGGTAAGCAAATCCTCAAGGTCATCAGCGGTGAAAACGATGCATGAGTAATAAAATATCGCGGATTGTGGTAAAACGTGAGTCGTTCACAATGGGAAGCGTATTGCCTTCCTGGTGCGCCGTGTTTATCGAGCTATTGACATCCCAAAATGAGATGAAGATACTCTAGGTATCGAGACATCACCATAGAAAGAAGGCTAAAATGCTAAGAGCAGTACTCACCTATAAGAGGGAGCACTCAAGCGGTGACAATCTCGTGGGGGCTTGCTCACAAGGCCAAGTTTTCAACACTGAGTCACACTGCGTGATCACTTGAAGCCTGATGCCTAGTGACCATAAGGCCTAAAAAATTAAGACTCACATGAGACGCATGAGGTTCCATAAACAGACAGCTAGTTTGAAGTTGATAGGCCTTGTGTGTGTCACACGAAATCATCGTCGTCGCTTTGCTTCAGCTAGCGCTCCACAGAGTTAGTCATAGTATGAAAGCAGTAATTCACGGATGTCCATTAACTCCTTCAAGCCAAAAGCACAAACGCACACGGACCTCCGGGGCACACTGTGCTGGGAATCTGTGCTTTGGGCCCGGCCAACATTAAAAGACGTCCTATTTGCGGACGGTAAGCCAGCAAGCCCTTGAGTTTTCTGGACGGTTCGTGAACCAGGCACCAAAAATAAATTAAACATCGGAGGACTCTCCTTTGAGACACGTCTGAGGGGCGTCGCCGCACAGCGGGCAAGGTTCACCATCACAACAGTTGACGTGATACGGTAAACGATCCGTTGCACGCCAACGCTCACTGGCGTTGGTGGACTCGTCACAAAACACAAAAACCTGTCTCTAGGCCACCACCTAGATTGAGGTGCAGTATCCTCGACCACCGACGTCAAATCGTCAGTCGCAGACGTCCATCCTTGATGCAGCAGGATTAGGTCCTAAACGATCAACTGCCTAATGACTGCTGTGGCCCTCCTGGGCTTCGGCCGCTAAAGCTTAGCCACTACCCGTCTCAGTTGTTCACGCCAGCAATCGGAATTTGTCGATGGTGGTTTAGGAACAAATGTAAGGAGTGCACCCTGTTCCAGTAGGTTGTACTTTGGCAGCCACCGTTGCTAAATGCAGAAGCAACCTTAGAAAACATCTATGAAAGAAGTTTTCTACTACTTGGAACAATGTGGTCTCCAACCTAACTAACTCTGTCGAAGGCATGAGCTTCACAACATAAAGTAAGCAAAGTAAAGTGTTGCTACAGGACAGGGTTGGGTCAAAACCAAACATCTTGATTGTAGACGAGCCAACCGACGTGGTAGGTAAGTTTGTCTACCCAGGCAGTTCTATAATTCCGGTGGATTGGCTGAAAAGGAGATTATTTCATGAATCGTGAAGGTCAGAGCAGCTTTTGCGAACCTCCGACACCTATGCCGCCGACGTGACGTCCGTCTGTCTGCCAATGGCAGAGTTTGCACCACGGCATTGTGATCCATACTGTTTTGTGGATCAGAGAACGTGGCCTCCACACGCAGATGACATACGAAAGGTGTCAGTGCTTGATCATCGGCGCCTCCGAAGCACCAGTCGGGTCTGGTGGAAACACCGGATTGGTAATGCTGAGGTACGCCAGATGGTCTTAGGAAGAAGGAACTCTATTGCGATAGATGAGTTACTCACGCTTCATAGTTTACGCTGGTTAGGGCCTGTATTCCGCATACTAGAAGACCGCCTGCCCTGCTGATTTTGCCCAGTCCTGTGTTGAGTGGAAACGACCGAAATGGACAATGTGTGACCTGGCAACGAAGTATGAAAACATTAACCGGTAAACTGAGTCGGGTTGACAAATGCCGCCTCTTTGGATGGGAACCACGTTACTCACCTCACCCATTGTTGGTGACACTGGCAGAAATGTCCCAATCGATCACGCATCAAAGCTGTCACCTTCAATGCGTAGCTGTCGATTTCCCGAACTAACTTAATATGCCATCGCTTCCAACGCCTCTCCCACACTCTCTCACTCTCCGGCGCTCGAAAATGTGGCAGGTGGAACCAATTTACCTATGGTACACAGTTTATAGATGATAAATTGAAACTGAATTGAACTTAAGGTTCACCTCCAATCACAAACCTCAAAGACAATGCCTCGCGTATGCACATCTACTTTCCTCCACCTGGCGGTCGATTACAGAACTAAGTCTTGTATTTACGACCCAATAACACTAGTCTTGAAGTAAGTGTATCAGTCTGAAGTATGATTATTTCTCACTCGGTGGTCCTTCTTTGCACCTTACCGCTAAAATAGACGCTAACGATATGAACTCCTCCATCCACAAATTCAAGAAATTAGGTAAATAGCAGAGAGGAAAAGGTAAGACCTACTACTTAAAAATGAGGTTCCACAAAAGTTTTTGACCCCCTGGAACCGTCTTTTATCGGTTTCACGAAATACCTTTAATTTTGTTGGGGGTTTTAACTAGACGTCCGGGAAAATTCAAATTGTCTCTAAATGCCCTGTCTTCTTTAATAAGCGGTTCTAGTTCACTGAATTCTGTCGTCCGTATAAATGTACTTACTGAGACACCTAATTTCCAAATTACAGGGAAATAAGCTCGATACTGGTTAACTTAATTAATGTTATTTTGATTTTTCAGTGCAGCAGCACGAAATAAATAGAACAAATGGATGCGCTGAAGCCCGGTAGAGGGGGTATGTGCATTCTACAGCAAAAGTGTCAACCACCGGGAGCGTCTGGGCGTTTTGCACCGGGGGCTTTAATTTAGTTACTAGACTGACTGTCCCGACTCTGTTATGGTGTATCGTTAGCGATCACGTACCGAAGTGCCTCAAAACGGGGGAATACGCAACTAGTCATTTGACAAGCAGCGTTTATAACGTAGCCTTCGCCCTCCAGGATTATTCATCGGTCGCAGTGGTTAACCTGTGCATTTCTCTTTCCCGCATGAGCCACTTGGTGTGTGGAGACACCTGAATGCAAGCTGCAGCGTGTCTGAGCGGTTTTTCAGGTGACCTTTTGCGTTCTCTGAACGGTTGTTGACCATCCCGGATTATGCGTGCATAGCCCATTTGCGGATGATTTGCAACCCGCGAGTAAGATAAAAATCGTGATTCCTTGCGGTGCGGCAGTTGCAAATTGTGTCGGAATATTTGTGTTAGTATCATGCCAAACGGAAAAAAATTACTGTACGGCGTTGTCCAGGCAAGCCATGCGGTGGAATATGTGTCGGCTGTTCGCAATGTGCCTGTGGCCAAAACTACATAGATATTAAATGATACATACGTGCTTCCTGATAGCTTTTCTGATGTGAAAATGGCACAGCTTTACGTCGCAGCCGAACGTCACTCTTGCAGCTCACCATCTTGTCCATGACGAGGGTCTCAACTGGGTACTGCTCCCCCATCAGTTCCTTGAATAAGTGGAGCAGTTACGCATAGAGAAAGACCGTTCGCTTTTCACGAACGCATACAAAACCGGGCGTCCGGTACCAATGCCCTCCGTTATCAGGAAGCTATGGAGCTTGTATCCACAGGCCTAATGTTAGGTGATTTAAAAAATTACCCAAAACGCTTTGTCGCGTGCCTTTCGTCTACAGTCACTACATCTGGAAAGTGCCGAAACTATGCTATCTGCTGCTACGGGGAGAAGCATGTGCCTATAGTGACATTCTTGTTACTGCCACAAAAGCACACGTGCGGTCACCCGGCCAGCACCGAAGGCGTATCATCTGCTACACTAAAACTGATCTATTCAGCACCTACGCAACAAAGACCGTCGACACTTCCGGCGGTAGTTCCATATATTCTGGGTTGTAAGGAGTTTTCCGAATTCCTCTGCCATAAACCGCCGCACTCCACACGACGGCCTTTCGTACTTCGCCAGGGCCCTTCAGATGACCAACTAGTCTTCGGTTAGCCGTCAAGTAACCGGAAGCCTATCATACAAAATATTAGACATCTTATGGTTGTGTTCAAGCCAGTATGAGGTGCCTGCCTCAGTGGTCGTTTCAGGTCTTAGTTCAAATCGACCAACCACATTACGGCAATTCGGCCGCTCAACCAGATCCGTTGTTCTAGTCCCCCCACTCCGCAATTCGAAATTTTATCACATGGCAAGCAGGAAATCTCTTTTTTGTCCCTCCGCGGTCCGCTTTTGCCTGCCGCATTCAAATATGACATGATTTGATCCTTCCTCAGCTTGATATGTTCCCCGAAATGAAAAAAGCCATGGTACTTTTGTTTCCCTGCCCGTACAGGTTTACGGGTGGCTGCGTCTACATCAAATAGTGCCAATTGTTTTCGACGCCGTTCCTTTTTCACGCAATCTCAGTGCCCACAAACCCCGCCAGTCGTGCCTTTATTCTGATCGTGATAGTATGATCACACCGCAAACCAATTGGGAATAACATTTTTATTCTTGCTCTAGATCTCCTGGCCTAATGACACCGTCTCTTTCCATCAAAGCCCTTCTTTGGTCTCAAATGCCCGCTGTCAATATCTGGTATCGTGACGCCGTCTCTTGCACTAACTTTTCGAGTTTACATTCTGTTCCTTTCGGCTACAAACCTGACCACACCCCGACTAGTACATGGATACACTCACGGCCTCCAAACTACCCAAGCCTTCTACTTAGTAGGATCCCTGATCCCCAAACACCATTACATAACCTTAATCCATACACTGATTCGCCCCTTACCTATCCGTTTACTATTGGTTTGATATCTCCATTCGGCAATTACCTATTCCACCACCGCCTCCGCTTCCCCCAAATCCGTGTGCAGCTCCACCAGTACGATTTTTAAAACTTACACCAAACCACACGTATGACGCGCTTGGTAACACATCGTATGCGCAACAATCGGTATCTATATTTGACCACGATCTGCTTACGCCACCCTGCCCAACCACTTTCGTTCCGCCTGAACACATTGTCTGGCTGCCACCCGTCGCTCAACAGCTATCACCTCTTCTGGGCCATAGCCAACCCTCCACACATCTTGACGCTGCGGAAGATGACATGGCTGACAGCTCTCCACTCAGCTGCATGTTCTCCCTCCAAAGACATTTTCTGCCTCATAGTGAGCCGGATACCGTACATCCTGTCATGGGTTCAGACCTACATTACCCACTATTTACTCTTCCAAAAGCAGTACACATCGCTGACACCAGATACACGCCCAGTAAACCCAGATTCATGTAGCCCTATCTCCACTTCTCTTTCCCTCACTGCACCAGATTCCAAAGTAAGCAAGGTTAGCAACTTCCGACTTATTACTATTTGTTCACGAATAAACCTGGAAATAATGCTGTTCAGTGGCTACACCAACGAACTATGATTGGTGTGACTGAAACATGGCTCTCAGTTTAGAATCCCTGATTATAGTATCCACTGCTCTGAGAGGAAAAACTTAAGGGGTGATGGCTGTGTCAACCATCCCACATCGTGCAGCCATCATTGAATGTTCTACCCTAAGGGGGGGTTTCCAGAGGCCATTTAGACCCCTGTAGAACATGCCAATCACCCTGTACTAATAGACCGCAGCTACCTTCTACCAGCCCCTTCTCTGCCGTGGAGAGAACACTGCCTTCAGAACCTCTTCATATTCTAAACCACTCAGCCGACTTTTCCGTGGACGTTGCACCCCAAACGGTAACTCAGTAGTTTGTTTGTTTGACAGAAGGTTGTCCTATTACAGGCTTTGTCAGTAAGCAGACGATTTGAATGCCTAATTTGCTAGCTGCTACCTGCGTCTTTCTCCAAAACTCAGGCCGTGATCCCCACCGCCAATTCCACATCTCCGTATCAGTGTGGCCATCAGTTTATAAGTGACAACCAGCTCCCTAACTGATGTTTATGCCATTCTGTATCCCGTTAAGGACGCCGTCGCGCCGGATGGAGTTGGCATACCACACCGTCTTCTAAGACAGGGAAGCCAAGAGATCAAAATCCTTGCCACAAATTTCTTCACCTACTCGATAACCACCGAAATCGTCCCCTCCTAAAAGAAACAATCTATAGTCCGCCATTATTTAATTTAGACAAACTACTTCCAAATACAGAATGATCCACCATATTCCATTCCAATGAAAACCCTTGAATGTCTGGCCAAAGGCCCATTAACTTAATTCCACCTGGCTACAAAATGCCATAGATAACCGGAAATAGGGATTTCTTTCTCAGAGTCAGTGGCTGCCAACCTTACTTTTTTGAGCCCAGCACGGAAGCCTAAGATTTCGAGCACTCCACTGTAGTAGATTACCTGGTTTTCGACCGGGTATCTCATGCATCCCTGCCACGGAAACTTAGTAACGTTGGCATCACTGGGTACTTGTTTCGCTGGTTCACTTACTACTTATCTGATAGGACACAAATAACTCAGAGTGGCAACAAAGTCATTTTCACTATCGACCACTAATTGAGTCACTTAGGGGAGCGTGTTAGACCCCATCTTCCCCCTCCTGTATATCAATGGCGTCTTCAGCACTGTGTCCCAATGTAGGCCTTTTCGTCTTGGCAGACGAAATAAAAACCATCTACACATTTCTTCCATCCGCAAAAACCCTTGCCCTTCACCAGATCCAACAAGACCCAGATTCTGAATTGCTGGTCAAATGCCTCTGACGTAAGCTTGGGGCTTGAACCACCATTACTCCGGTGGTTTAAGCTAAGTCAATCTTCCCTATACCGTTTGTTACATCAAAAAGCCTTCATAACAGAAAGTAAACTTAACGTATCTTCACGTCCTCTCTATAAATTCCGTAACCCAAGCAAAATTTTAGTGTGCCCTCCAGCTCGTACTAAGCTACGCCACAACCTGCTGCAAGTTTACTACGTTCGCAGCTGTAACAGTCTTGCCGAACAGCTTTGAGGTAGCCCGCATCATTGTACACTTCTTCACCCTGTAGCTAAATTCCTTACCTGTGAAGCTGCTGCTGCCTAACCTATACTCAACTACCTCCCCCGATCTCTTCTACAAACCAGGTCCAACGTTTATTTCGG
Organism: Clonorchis sinensis; assembly: GCA_003604175.2. Taxonomy (NCBI): domain Eukaryota; kingdom Metazoa; phylum Platyhelminthes; class Trematoda; order Opisthorchiida; family Opisthorchiidae; genus Clonorchis; species Clonorchis sinensis. The sequence goes on from CM030370.1 coordinate 20,905,981, forward strand.
TTTAGCGACGACAGGGTTGGTGGGCAAAAGATCCCGTTAATATATGCTACTTTCTCCTTGTTTTGCTCCAAGTAACGGAAGCCTGTGAAAATTGTGTGCTTGACCTGAGTGTGCTGTGTTACGGGCATGGCTTTTCTCCAGACAGCTTTTGCCTCGTTCTAGCCGGGCCCTAGCTCTCTGAGCTCTGTCTAACAACTAGCACTTTGTTTTGTCTAGCTCTTACCAACTAATAAATACCAACCCAAGGTTGGATTTTCTCATTATCAGAGCGCAACATTCACCTAAAATAGACTATATGACGATGCCTAATGGATGAAATTCTTGTATGGCTCCACAACCAATTAAAAACACAGCATCGCAGTGCGCATCTACTTTGAACGGTAGCTCACATGAAGGTTCCGTCCCCTATTTCATACAGTGAACACGCTCTAAATATCTTCATACTATTCCCATCGCACCAGTAACAGCTGCCATTTCATTTGCCTGTTTTCAATTTGCTTGTTCGAAATGATTAAGCAGTTTACTGGCCCGGCTTTCCCCGCAGCGGGAGAAAATATCTGGTTGCCGGCGTTCTTCATGATTGTGCAAGCCGTTATTTTGGCTGCTTTGTGGCCTGCCACCTTGCAGATCTGGAAGCATGTACGAAGAATGGAACCCCCGTGTTGTTGCGTTGCACCATGTTGCTTTCTTATACCCGCCACCCTCCAGTAGAACGGGTGCATTGGCCATCTCACGTGGTCTTCAGCCTTTTCTTCAGTTCAGGAAATCAAAGAAGAGCACCTCTGTCATGTGTCTGTAGCTGATGGTTTGGAATTGTTCAGGTTGCTTCTGTTACCTTGCAACGCTTCATTCTACAGCTGACGGGACTGACCTTTTGCCTTTTTAAAAAATTATGCACAAAATAGCCCGAAAATACTCAGCAGCGCCCATGGTTTACATCAGCGTGCAAAGCTGTAGCCGCCTTCGCTATAGTTGGGATTGCATCGCACCAAGGCTCACTTCTTCACCCAAATATAACACACGCACTCCTCTCTACTACTCCTTAGAGTAGTCACATACAATGACTTAACGTTTAAGAACATAGAGAAGTTCACAATCTTTCACTGATAGCCATTTGCTGTGCACAACTTGTTGAACGAGGCTTAAGTCCACTCGTTCGTTTAGCTGCAAATACGAATAAGTTCTCTACTTGGCCTAGGCCACCTTTAGGACGAATTCGCTCGAATTCGCCAAACCTTTCGTTCGGATCTAACCAGCTTGGTGGACTTTCGGTCTGTGCCCTCAACTAAGTCAATTATTTTCTTCACAGTTTGCATTCCGTTCTGTGGGCTAGCAATTACTCACCTTCCCGGAGAATGTGTACACCTTACTTTGCCCCAACAGCGACACCAGTGGGTCTATACAACTTCATTGTACATCATGACTCTGATATTTATGTTACCACCTCTCCGTATCGCAAATTCATCCGCTTCATTATCTCTATTCACGCATTTCGTGACCCTGGCAACCAACCCAACTGTCCAGGTTCACGGAGCTTCAGCAAGTTTTTAGTTTTTGTTTAAAGTGACCGGCCGGATCATTTCAGTTTCACCAACTCGGTTGTTTTAGTTCCTTATTTTCCGTAACTTACAGTTTTCTTGTCACGTGTCAGGCAGGATGTCTTGGTTTTGCATCCCTCGGTTGTGTTGTTGCCCGCCATATTCAAATTGCAGCTGTCTGATTTTGCTTAATCTTGATATGTTCGTTTGGAAACAGGAAACCCTATTAAAAGCGCTTCTCTTCCTCCGATGTTTACCACGTTTAGATCATACCAGTTTAGACGTTACCGCATCTAAGTCTAGTAATGCTTACTGTTTGTCTCAATCCCGTTTCCGCGCAATCCTGAGTACCCACAAATCCCATTCTGACCGAACCATTACGATCCCGCCTGATGGTATGTCACACACCAGCTGGGTATAAACATCGCTAATATTGGCTAAGGTGTGGTCAGTAATCAGGATGTTAGTGTTATCAAAAAATGCAGTACAACTGCCACATCTAGTCCGTGGATCTAAACAAGATGAGGGAGAGGATTTTCCGAACTCAGTAGAAATGGAAAATATCTTGCGGCCTACAACAGCAGACACTGGGTTGATAACCAGATATTCTTTTTAATATTACGACCGCAGACCTTAGAATGCTAACTGAGTGGGCCGGAGAGATGAGACTCGAGCTTTAACTATTTTTATGGAGGATAGACCCTGACGCGAATCTGAACGAAGCTACTTATAAGTTCATTCTATGCTTAACACGTAAGCTCCAGCGTGTGCGGGAGTGCAAAGAGCTGGGCTGCGCTGTTCGGACCCAAACTGCTACAGAATAATGAACCTAAATCTAGAAGCAGGTGCCAGGATTATTGTGTGCGACTTCTGATGAGAATTGGTGAAGTGAACTGTAACGTTTTTTCTGGGCACTCGGGCTACATGAGTGTTAAGCTGCCTAGGTTAGAGCTTGTTTTGTCACCTCCCTGAGGATCGTTTGAGGAAGAAAGTAGTAGGGAGTGAGGATGGCTGCGACGTAACTGAAGGGTACGTGTATCTGAAAACAGTTCAGGAGAACGGATAACTAATTAACTGAAAGGCCGGTTTTGTGTTACGAACCAGAAAGCACCTAAGACAGGTAGGGAAAATCCAGTGTCACCAACTAGGAAAATCTCGGAAGGAGTTCGACAAGATTTCATGCATCCAGTAGAGTCTGGGGTGAACAGCAGTCAATAAAGTGGGAAAAGCGATCACCACTTAGTATTTTGTGTCACTCGAGAGGTGTATCACTAATTGTAAGGGGAAAAACTGGAAGAGACCGAGTTAGGTTATGGGTGGTAACAGATGCAGTTGTTGGGAAGAATAGGTGAGCAAGGAGCAAAATGCTAGTCACAGTAGACATCTGAGTCCCGAGAATGTCTCACCTCAGCAAACTAAATAAAAAGCTGTAGTGGTTGCTGCGCTGGGAGTCAAGAGGCAGGGTACAAGGCTGGGTAATTGGGGGTCAATGTAAAGTCTTAATGACTTTCGGAGTTTTCTCAGATAGTCAGATAGGCAGTGGAGATCAGGCTAAAAGAATCGGTGGCTATTGACTAAGAAGAGTAAACGTTTAGGAAAAATGAGCTGGTTTTTTGGACAAATAACGCTTGGTCCGCTCCGCTTTTTCGTTCCCTCTATGTGCCAGGAAGAGTTTTTGAGTGCTTTAAGAATTTGTTGTGGATTTTTAAGGGGATTTTCTGGGCTAGATGGTAGAATTAGGACATGCACACTTCAGCGGCAAGAGGATTCTAGGGTAGTTCTTTTATGGCTTTCCGCGTACTATAGTCAGCCTCAAGACCCCGGAACTCTCCTTCGGTCCTATGGACTAGCACTCCAAAATTCTTTACATCTGATTAGCATCTAACAGCGATACCAGTGAGTTTGCTCACTTTCACTGTAAGCCATATTTCTGAGACGAAACGTGCAATTTGTTTCAAACACGAATTTCTCCACCTCTTCATTTCCACTTGAGATTCTCGCAGCCTTGACGTTAAATCAACCGCCTAAGGATCTAGCTAGCGACGTTACAGCACAAGGCAACCGGCTTCATTACTGAACGAGGAGTACCTCATGCCCCATTGTTCTAATTTGTTTGTTTGCCACAATTTACGATCATTAGTCACACGGTAAGCTTCTCCCCATGGTTTTGCTTTCCTCACAATTATGATGTTCCACGCCGCGTTTTAACTGTAACGGCCCGATCATGCCTCCATCGACATGCTCCATGCAACTAGGGAAACAAACCTATTATTATTATTATTATTAGCGCAACCAATGCAAATCCGTGGTGTTGCATCTTAACTGGGCGCAGTGCGACACTGTGTTATTTGCGTGTTTATGAGGTAGGTGGGTGAACTGAGGAGGAGTCTTTTTGTGTTTTACTGACTTGTTGTGGATTACTCGGTAGAAATATACCCTGAGTCGGGCTCTACAGCGTCCTTTATTTCCGTCGAGGATTTTTGCAAGGTTCGGTGTTCACACAACATTGTGGGTTACACCAAAAACTGAGAAAGGTCCAGGGGAGCATGAGGCTAAGATGAGAAATGAAGTAATCCGGTATGTATCGTACTGTGTGTCGGATTCCCCAATGGAGCAATATGTGCCCTCATTGAACGTCCAGCTGTGTATTGTAGTTTGACGAACGCAACACGTTTGTTGTTTGCCTTTATGTATGCCGATTTCATGGTAAACATCAACCTGTGAGGATTTGTGTTCGAGACCATCTCGGTCGGGTGCACGGCGATAACGGCGAAATTTTGATTTCAAACGAAGCTTCGCTTCCAAGGATGGGAGGGGAAAGTGAGTACCTTCACTTGCACACGCTTCAGCAATGAAAACCCTTGCCAAGAATTGTATGAAAATACATTCAAAGTTATTTCGCCTCGACTTATGGACTGTTAATGCCCTATTGATAAGCGCAAATGGTTACATGCACGCAAGCCCAATAAGCCCAGCAAATATTGCTTTGAAGTTTGTGTTTTGGTGGACATTAGCCTAGATCCAATGAAAAACAAACAAAGGACATAAGTCGAAGGTCCGATCTACTGAATAATGGACGGCTTATTCCCTAAGCGGTATAAAATCGACACGTACAACTTCTCCCAGACTCCCGCTTTAACTGGCACTCTAAGGAATTGGATTTGTCTAGTCTTATTCTGCTGCTCTAACAAGTAGAGCATGGTGAATTGTCTAATCCTGCAGCGCAGTGTCTGAAAATGTGATTTTTGCAGCCTGCTGTAATTGAAGTTTATTTTATGGACAGGCTCCTCGGAAAGTGCAACCAAGATAACATTTACCACCAGTTAGAAGTGCAAGTTTGTGGCCTTAAATTTGCGTAAGATGTTCCAGGGATTAAAGGTTCTCCAAAAATATGTTTGATAATTTATGATGGTTTCTCAAACGGATTTACAGGTTTAGCTTGAATTCCCCCGAACACTACAAGGCGTATTTCGGGTTACCTCAGCACATCGCTTTTAGTACTGGTAGCAAAGAGTTAGGGAAAAATGATGTGCTAATGATTATTTATGGGAGCGGCTGGGGTAGAAGACGTCTGTGCCTAGTACGCAGACAAAAATAGACAAACTTTATTGGGAGATGAACCTGGAACCTTTACCAAGTAAAATCCTATGAAAACCCCTCCAAGTCAGGTGCACATTTGCACTTGCATTCCACCTTGATCGATTACACTTATTTGCGAGCTGATGCCTGTCAAGGCAATTTGCTACCCCTTCGTGTAACTTCCGCCGTCCGACGTTGAAAGCGTCAGACGCTTAGATGATAAACACTGATGCGGGAGGGATGGAGATTTTCATAATCTTGATGGGAATCTCATCCAATCGTCCAATAAGCAAGCGGTCGAGAGTTTGAATCTTGTCCAAGGACGTCCACCATGTATGTATTTAGGGTCTTATTCAGCACTTACTGTTGTTTTCTCGTCCGCACCTGAGTCATTTTGTGGAACTTTGAGTGGTACACAAAGAGTACTCGAGTCCCCTCACCGAGCTCGGTTTTGGTTAGTTATACTGAAGTCTTATGGTCAGAGTTTTCGACCTTTGTAGTTTTGCAAAATACTCTAAATTCTTTGAAAAGTGATACAAGCATCCCAGGAGCTTACGGACAAAATTGGTCTGAGCCTTTCGCTGACAATAGGTTGCTGATTGTTCTATGGTGCTACTCCACAGTGTTTGGTTTCTTCTTTTTAGGAAAGCTTTGAACTGCAGCTGTCCAACAATTTTGTCAGCCGTTTTGTGCTTTGCATAGTATTGCAGCAGATCCATACGTTAAACTGAGATTTCATTATATCAATGAGGTGAACCTATGCTGGAAAGCCGAGAGGTACTTTACGGCTGTTTCATCCTTATCAAGAGTAATCAACAGTGAGAACCAGTCACACCGCTTTTCAGTTACCTGTGGCCGAACGGTTAGGAGATCAAACACTAGTCGAAAGGTGGCATGTTCACAACTCCTTGAGTTTTTTTTGGATGCGCACCGCTGGTTGTTCCAAATAAAGATGAAGCAGCGGTGCAGGGCTCCTCGGCTTTTCAGTATAGATTTGCTTCATTGACAGGACGAACTGTCAATTGAAAATTGCAGAATTTCCTCACATTACGATGAATCCACGTTCCTGATAAAGAGACAACAATGTCAGCCGTTAATCAGATGATGAGTCATGGCTTTACTACATTTTAAGTTCGTCGACAGATCGATAAAATGCGGAACACGTGATCTGGCAGAGGCATGCGGTAGGTATAATGCGCCGAATAATGTCAACATACTGGGGCCAGTTCAGCATGAAATTAATTTTTACTGCCGTTGCATTCCAACTCGCAACCATGTTATTCATCATTCTCTGGCTATCGACGCTGTCTCAGCAAAATAAGTCTAGGCTTTCAAAATCAGCTGATTTGGACGACAGAAGTCAACAGAAAACAATGGATGCACTCAATTTAAAACCTACTGAAATAATTCGCTGGGAAGCACTTGCGGAACTTGACGGAGCCAAGTACTACGGACCAGGAACATTTAATGTAAAAAACTGCAGCAATGAAGCATTCGTCACTTTGGAAACGCCGGTGTCAACATTTCGCAAATACACGTTTTTTGGAACAGAACTGTTCAACTATATGCAAAATAAAGACGTTGTTGAGAAAATCTGTCAGTTTAAACAGAGGAGATCAATTCTGAATGACGCACCAGAATGGCAAGATTATAAGTTATTGATAAACCAACCAAAGGTTTGTAGCAATCGAGAAACTGATCAAGTGGAACTTTTAATGCTTATAAAGTCTGCTCATAATCACGAAGTTGAACGGAATACCATCAGAGGTCTTTGGGCAGACAGTAGTTGTTGGGCTGGCCGAACAGTTCGCCATGTATTTCTGCTAGGATCGACAGATAACGCAACCTGGACCCGACGGGTAGCCCGTGAAGCCGGACGATTTGCTGATGTAATCCAGCAAGACTTTCATGATGACTATTACAATAACACACTTAAAGTGCTGTTCGGGTTACAGTGGGCACTCTCGTTTTGTCCCGAAGCCCAATGGATTTTATTTGTCGACGACGATATGTTTGTAAACCCGCGCAATGTACTAGCTCTACTGAAGAGCCTTGATCTTCGTTTTTACACAGGGCTGCTTTTTGGAAACCAGCGCACATTTCCGCCAGTAACCCGGGAAAATTCAAAGTGGGCAATTGACGAGGATGTCTATCCTCATGACTACTATCCCTCGTACGTAAGTGGTGCGACCATATTGGTTGGTTCAAAATTGGCACTGGACTTGTATATCGGGTCTAGGTTTACGAGGATGATCCCGTTCGACGATGCGTTCTTCGGATTGGTGTTGAACGCTTTGTTGCTTATTCCGGTACACCTAAGAGGTGTCTATGTTGACGACTACTCCGAACTAAGCAAGCTGTCAAGAAGTCGTCAGTTCACACTACACGGGGTATCTTCACCCTTCCGGCAACGAAAATTTTGGATACAAATGAAAACCTCTGAAATGTGTGACCCACAAAAGAAACAAGTCCAATAGACAGATAGGAGACGTCGGCCATGCAACCGCGAGCAGTTCATGACATTGACTGCTTAATAGGTTTTTCTAGAAAGCTGAAAACTCGACAAATGATGCCGACCTGAGGAAAAAAAGGAGTTCATCCCACCAAATGGAAATTCTGGGGCCGTCAAGGCACCAAATTTCTCTGCTTTTCAGTAGTTCTGCTCCTCAAAAACACGATCGTTATAATTCGGTGTATTTCTTCGAAGCTGGAAAAATAAAAAATTCTGGCTGACTCATTTGGATTCGATAGAAGTTGACCAGACGGTCTTCGGTCTTCGTAGTATCAGCTTAACTATCATTCAGTGCTATACATATTCCAGCTTCTTATAGGAAAATGGATTTTTGGGCATTTCCCTAAACACTCTCGGGTAATGCTGTCTCTAGAACAAATAAATCAAGTTACTTGAACAAACACACTAAAGGACGTTTCGATTGAACGTCCGACAAAAATCTGTGGAAAGTTTGTGACTTACGATGACTAGGTCTCCCACTCTACGTTCCCCATTTGTTTGCCTTTTCACCACAGGGATTTCGTCAAGAAAGGTTGACATGAGGTTTTGGTAAGAAAACAGCAAACTTCACCGATGTGACACCTCTGTTTCACCTCTGATTACGGTCACTTGTACCTCAAGCCTGTATTCGTGCAAAGTGAATCTGTGATCTCTCTTCATCCACGTTTAGGAAAGTTGATTGCTTTGATAAGAAGCAGCGGAATGAATTTCGAATGCTCTGCTTTCGTGGGACGATAAGTAATCAAAAAAATTGACTAGTTATTGTTCGCCTGTTTGCAGTTAATAAGAGGATTTTCAAATGTTAATCGGACTTTTAACCGGAAAATTATTTCAGTCTATCCTAAAGAGCTCAGAAGCACCACGTAGGTGTTTTATCCCTGTTAAGCCTATGACTGTTACCAAACCCCAGAGAGGTTTCAAACCGCGGCTTCCTGGTTAGCAGCTGAGCACTGCTAATTTGAGACTCCTATGGCATCAAAGTGGTGTATTTCCGAATCTCAGGGTACGTGTGTATGGCTGTGAGACTTGGCCTGTTCGAGCAGCGGAACTGAGACGTCTTCTGGCGTTCGACAATTGTTGTCGCAGAACCATAGCTCGTGTGGATTGGTGTCGGCGTATCCGTAATGAGGGAATTAGAAAGCGAGTTTTCGGTTGTGCAATGGGTACTTCTATTGAAGAATATGTCCAGCACCGGAAACTGCGTTGGTTGGGACATGTGTTGCGCATGCCGTAGAGAGTGCTCTTTTCTATACCCAATTCAGAATGGCGTAAGCAGAGAGGTGACCAACCCTTGACCTGGACCCTTGACCTGGCAGAAGGGTATGAAAGAAATCACGAAAAGTTTGGGTATTGTCAGTGCAACGCGCCTTCTAGGATGGGGACCGCGTGATCCTCACTGCGCCTGGTTGGAGACGCTGCAAGATATGGCTGGCCAACCGATGTCAGTGGCGATCTTGTTGTCAGTTTCTATCCAGATTGCCTGAATGGGTGTTTGGATGTGTAGGCATTTCGGAATGCTCGTAGTGTGGCAGCACTAAGTCCCTCCCCCGTTCATCTTTATTCTTTTCTTCACAATAAGGCTTTCAAACAAACCATGGTTGTGGGGCAGCGAAGCATCGGTGTTAAACACTGATATCATGCTGTCGATGATGATACTGATGAGTTCGGAAGCAACTGTGTGGTCAGTAATGTGGATAACCTACTTTCAGGCATATGTATATATATATTCGTGAAGTAATGTTCGCTCACCTGAATTCAGCTTTCTGCTCGTTGAAGTTTATCCGGCTTCTTGAGTATCTCATATCTCAGCTGCCAAAGCACTGCACTCCGTGAAGAGACCTTAACATATATCAATTCAGTTTTGTTTACCAAACGTTGCATAAACCTTTCGAGCTAAGCGGCATATACTCGTCGTTGAAGTTTCGGTACCGGTTAGTACGTTTTCAAGGTCGTGGGTCGAAACAGTCTCGGGGGCGTACTCTGAGAATATTGATCAAACACCATCCTTCAAAAACCTCCATGTAGCCAGTGTCTTGGGAACTCGACCAGGTTTCGAAATCATAAAACAAAACAAATCGTTTAGTGAATCGCTAGATTCGGACGTTGGTCCTTTCATTTATTCGTTTTCTGTTCCACACCGACTGCACACCTTATATGGTGGTAACCAACTAAGCCAATGAAGTATAAGCAACACAGGTTATCGTTTCGTATATCTTAAATCTTTGCATTGGACATTAGCAAAAATGTAAATGGTTGTGCGCTGGGTCGTTTGGCTGCGCCATAAAACCCATGCATCTAAACACCAGGTGTTTCTGGCCTCACTATAGCTAAGATACCCAGTGTGCAGTCACACGTAAACAGCAACAACATCACCACTGTAGGCAACACAAAACCAGTAATGAAAACTGGTGCTTACAACACCAAGCAGCATACAACCATAGGAGGAACTAGTGTTGCAGGACAGAATAGAAGGAATTGACTTATTGAACAAGGATTCATCTCTACGGAGGTCAGGAGCAAGTTGTCTGCAACTTCCAGAACCATATGGCAACAGAAAGTCAGAAAAAATGGCATTAACTTGCAAGGTTTGGGAATATGAGTTCAGGCCAATGGATACAGGAAATTGTGATCAATAGTTCCTGTGTAAACAAGGTCAGCCTTCCACAGTTGATCAGTACGATTTCACTAGACACGTATTCATATTAAGTAAGGAGATTGAGAATGAACTTTAAGGGCGCATAGATGACCAAATGCAATAAGCTACCGAGTGATGAATGAACCTGGAGTATACGGGATTGTACAGCGTGGAATTGTCTGGTGATCTGAATGTTGCTGCGCTACTATTTATGGCAGAAGTCTGCCACCATGGGTGTCACTGCAACTGCAGGTGTACTTATATACGACATGCGAGGGCAGAAAAAGTAGGTAACTCATGGTATGAAACTTCTGGCAGCCCTGTGTATTTGGCCGCCGCTAGGCTGGGCTGACAGCTCCCTCACTGACGAGCTGAACATGGTCAAACTTTTGGTGGTTCGTTGGCTTTTGACCAGTCGAAGGTTGGACTGTTCGCTGAGCTTGATAACCAACTTGCAACTGCTTCGTCAGCGTGCGGAGGCAATCATCAGTACGCAGCTGGGTGAGTAGATTGTTCTGTTCTGCTTTCGTTTATATAGCTTCATAGATTGTTTGGTCCGTTAGGACATGCTATCCTTTGGTCATGGTTTCTTTTATTTTTTCGGTTCGTTGATTCCTTCTATATCGTGAACTCGGTTCTCTTATTCCGACTGGTTCATTTAACCTTTCCTGCGTGTTCCAACCAGTGTTTCTGTCATCTGATTAGTAGTAGTTTCCTTGCTAGTTTTCCTTTTTTATCTTGATTGGTTCGTCTACCATTTTTGTTGCCTTTCTGGCTCTTGATTTGCTGATAAGACATCTTCCTGCTTAACGCAAGTTCTATTCGTTATTCAAGTGGGTTTCATGGTTTGTGGGTTCGCGTTCGTCTCGGGTATACATCCAAGTGGTCTTTATTCAACCCCACGAATGTCACCGTATTCTTTTGGTGGCTTTATTTAGTTTCTTCTCTGGTTTGTTGTATAGTTTTAGAGAGTTCTAGGGAGTTCTTTGTTCCAGAGAGGTTGGTAAATTGGGTTTATTCAGTTACATCCTTTAAGGACTGTCTCTATCAAAGGCCACGCCTTCAAAAACTTACGTTCGTATTTTTTTCTTGCTCGGGCTGGTAAACGAAAACTGTCTTGGTTGAATTTGTGTCCTTCCTGATCTTCGTACGGAGACGAGCAACAGCTGTTCATATTAATTGGCTGCAAGTCGGTGATGATAGAGAGCTTTCTCCCTGTTTGTATATCTTAAAGTATGTCACACCTTTCACACTGGATTTTGTATATAAGGCTGGTCCTCGTCCTTGGTTTCCGTTCCCTCTTCGGTTCTGACAGTGTTTCCCACATTGTGTTGGCAGGTCTGTATTCTAGCTATTCGATGCTGCCTTTATATTCTTACTGTTATTTCAACAATGTCCTGGCTTTATTTAGCTGTTCGGGATGTCTCTCAGAGCTCTCGAAATGAGATTTCTTAGATGGACTTTGCTCAAAATACTTTGTGTAAGCGCTTCCTTCTTTAAATTTGTATCCTTTGGTGTTGCAGTGTATCTTAATCCGCATGAGAAGTGTCCCTCTGCAGGCTTGTTTGTGACTAGGGGACTGGTTACTATGACAGTTCATGATTTGTAACAAGTAAGTCAATTTTCTGAAGACTCCAGTTTGTCGTTATCCTTCTAGCAATCTGGTGGCCTCAAAGAACGCCAGTTTTATGCCGTTTTGTTCTCCAATTTTGAATTTAATGTCAGAATTGTAGTTCAGTAGCTCATCTGCCTGCCGTAGTTCTACCTTTTTGATAACGACAAAGACATTGTTTAGGTAGCGGATGTATTGCTTTGGACTTAGATCTTGAAGTTCATCTCGTTCCAATTTTGTCATTGCAATTTTCACAAATCTTTCTATCGGTGTTACTCTCATTCATTCGTAATACTGTCCTTTGAAGCTGATATATGTGGCAAGGCAATGGTTGAGGAATGCGTAAATGTCTTCTGTCTTTAGAGACCAGTTTGGAAGTACATCGCTATGCGGCAGTTGAGCCAAAATACTGAGGTTCACTAGTAAGCTATTTCAACATTTTCCACAATGCTTTTGAGAAAATGTACGTTGGTGTTCCACGGAGTGACACAATGAGCCCTACTAGTGTCGTTCCTTCTGGCGCTTTTAAGAGTCCTCAGAAACAAGGATTGTTCGAGCAAGAAGCTTCCACCTACTGATATTTACCTTTTGTGCTTCTCTGTGCACCTCGGACTGTTTTGAGGCCGCCGTCAATTTAATCTGCCATCTATAAATGGTGGTATCCTCGAGTAGAGCTGGCACTGTCTTTGTGTCCTCTGGTCTGCCCACGATGAATGTCAGGTGTCCCTTGTCCGCTGGTAGAATGATACTAATATCAACTCCCTTTAGGTTATTCTTTGCACCCCGTTTCAAGGAAGGTGTGTTCCGTATGAGGACTGGAACGATGGTTTGAGGAATTTGTTGGTAGGTGTTCTGTCAACTTCGGCACGGTACTAATATTCATAGAAATGTAGCAATGGAAGGGAACCTCCGGAAACAATCTCCCGCCTGCAAAGCATACCCCACGGATGACAGAGTGAAATTACAGTTTAAACAATCCGACAAAGCTTCATTTCAGACACAGGTTTTACGCTTTTTGACGTCAAATGGTGTGCAATTGACCCGCAGTAGCGAGACCCCATCAGTAGTTGCGTAATAATCTCAAGAGTATTTTGCGCACGGTTTCAGATAGTGAGATTGGGCTTGGATGAACAAATTCAACATCAGACCGGAAATAATTTAGTTAGGTTGTGATGTCTCAGCGAAACTTTGTACCTCGGTGGTTATGTCTGTGGCAATTATCATCCTAGAACCAATAGACGCATTTTGCTACATCGCACGTGAACATGGCTACGTGTTACACGCCGATTCATATCTGTCGGTCGAGTGCTCTGGGACAAGTAAAACTTTTTCTGCAATAAAGGAGGTCACAGGTCTTGTTTTATGTCACGACTTGTCAACAGTTTTTTCCACTAACATATACCCACTGATCGACTCGAACAGCATGACGCATACACCTTGAAGAATATTCACACGCGGTTCCGAATTCGGTCACAGTGCCAGTATATTGCGTATCACAATCAAGAACAGACCAATATTAGACAATAACGCTGCATTGCAGTAAAACTGTGAGGAAAAGAAGTTTTTCATTTAGGGTAGAAGGAAAGAAAACAAGTTGGGGACATGTTGCAAGGGGCTCCGAGATAAAGGACCAACTGCAGAGTTCATACATTTCCCGCGGCATTGGAATGAACACAACTGTATTTTGGGTCGGAGCCGAAGTGCGCTTGCGGATACCTTTCAATCATTCTTATGAATCTTACTCAGCGAAAGCTCAGTTCAAAAATAGAGAAACTTCAACTGTCAAGAAGTGACAGCCAGTCCCTGCTAGGACGATTGTTGTGCCCCATCCTATAGGATCCTCAGCCGTGTAATGAGGATCACGAGTATTCCAGGTAGAGGTCACACAGTGCTCAATTTTGGAATGACTGCCTATGTTTTGCGCGACCGGGTTATCACCTGTACACGGTTAAAAAATTTCAGCTACAGTCGGCAGAATGATATCATATTGCCTGTGGAAGGAAAGATCGTATAAGACGTACGCACCACGGTAACTTTGTTTAGGTTTTTACGAAGTCATATTTCACTTTGCACTGGAACGTCCCTTACTTATCCCGGTCCCTTAAGGTAGGGCGAAGAACTAGTGAACCACTGCAATGAAGCATATGACCTACATATATCACTCCAATATTGGAGACCCCGAACCCTGGTAATGTCAACAAGAAAGGCTACTGTTTCCCTTAGGTCCCTTATTTCAACTTCGAGTAAAGGTGTCATTTATAATACTAGAGTAACACAACAAGGAAAGACTTGGCACTCGACAGATAGGTCTGGAATGCAGCTATCCGCAAGAAACCCTTCCGTTTTGAGAAAGCAGTGGCCTGCTAGGAGACCACTGTAGACCGTAGGGAATTGCGCAGTACGACCGATCCTGTAACACTGCGATATACTGATACAACTGTTAAATTTTTTTCAATCGTGAATGTACATAGCTCAATAATAAATCCAATGGAGTAGGAAACTTCCAATCGGGGGAAAATGTAAAGAGAATATCATATTTGAATTTGGTTCATTACTTATGTCGAGCCTTCTTGTGAATTCGCTGTAAACAGCGTTTATATTTCGAACCTACTTTCATTATTCGTTAGTAGTTTATCATGAACCACTTTTAATCAGCAGCCGCTCGTCTGCGGTTTTTACGCTTCAGACTTATGTGAACCTGCAGTACATACCAATTAACTAAGGGAAGTGCAACTTAAGTAGCATCACACACAACTTGAAGACAATGATTCATTATTTCAAATGCAAGAAAATAACTTCATGCACAAGTGGGAAAAAACGTCCTGCACTTACAGATGGTCCATTGAGTGCTTCTCATCATGCAAACAAAACCCAATGGGATCAGGTTCAGATGTGTTCTTCCCGAGTGTGAGGTCATTGGAATCAAAAACCAAAAAAGTCGAAATGCATTAGCTCAATACGGGTGAATGATGCTCAGGCCTGAATTAGGGATGTTTACCAAGTGGATATCGTAGGTTGAACAAAATAAGAGAGTGCACACTCGCCGCATCAAGCGATGACGCGTATATTTTATATCTAAAAACAGGTCATTCAATTGCCGGACCGATATCTTGCTCATGTATACTCACAACAGCAGCGAATGTGTGACCATGTCGGTGGAAGGCGTGTACTCGCGTTGGATAAACTGTAGATACTGAGTCTACCTGCTCAGCCTGAGTGGAAATGTTCGACTAACATGAAATTGAATGTGTACTCACTGGCATTGTGAAACAAACGCACACCCTGCCTTGTCACTAGTAAGACGATTGTTACGGCAATTCAATGATGAATTAATCGCAGCTTCACACCGGCTTTCAGACCTATAGTTCGGACAAGTGAAAGGTTTTTTTACCCAGATCTGTCTCCTTGGTTCCGAGACACCACAGTGGTCAAAGATTTTTGGGTACAGCTTACAACCCAGCATCTTTTGTCAGAAAATTACTGGGTAGAACATGCAGAACCATTTGCTGCAGGAAGTTATTTGATATTTATATTGTGGATGTCCAGCAGGTGTAAGGGGCGAATGTTATCATTTGTCTCTTCGTGAAACTTCTTAAGAAACCGCGGGTCATTGTCTAATGTTGAGTGAGGGTGCCGTCAATCAAGACAAAACTCGGCATAAAGTATTCGAACAACTTCACGATGGGCACCATGTATAAGCAGAATGCAAACCATCACTCGAAATTAGGTCTATTGAATTCCTCCTCACTGCAACGGTTGAAGAACTTGTCCGCAATTGCGCACACTATGCGATGTTAGTCAAATCACCTGTGAAATTTCAATGTGATGTTAGTGTTAGGAGGTCTGAGAATTTTCCGGCATAGATTCCGTCCTTTGCGTTAAGCCTGTCTATGCTGAGAAGCCTGAAACTACCATACTCTGCAGTCTATATGTCATGAAATTCAATAGAGTTTCAAACTCACAATAGTAGAAGAAGACTTCAACTTTCGACCACGAGCGGCTGGTCATCAGCGTGACTACTTGTCTCCTTGATCGCACCTCGGAAAGCATTGGCGTTGCAGGGTGTATTTTCCTGGTCATTGTGGACACTTTCTTAAAGTAGCCAGAGGTAGGTAGCCTAGCTGTGACTGCGGAAATAACATCCATGCTCAGCAGATGGCATGTGTAGTTATATCCCCAAAGATTTTGGTAGCGATCAACAGAGCTAAGTTTCGACTTTCCCAAGGAATTCATGCGTGATTTCGAAAGAAGCCGCCACCTAGAGGTAAGACTCAGTACGAGGTAATGCCCCATTTCGTCACTCTCCGCGTTTAAGCAAATTGAGAGGTGTGGGACCTTATGTATTCGCATAGCAAACTGGAAGTTAAATTCAGGGAATAGATTTGGATGTGCCATGTCAACCGAATGCTCATTCGGGGCAGCGTCACCTAAAGATATCACAATTTATTGTTTTTTTCATTTTGTTTTGGGGGACGGCGACACTCAGCAAACAACCAAGACTAAAAACGCAACTTCGTCACAAAGGAAACTACTCATAAGGTTGCTGAAAACTCTTCGACAGCCCAGACCGGTTTCGCCCTCTTGGGGCTCATCAGGTAGGCGCAGTCCCCGAGTTTCCGTCAACCTTATATTCTACTTGGGTTCAAGTAGAACAAATGAGTGTATTTGTCGTAAGTGCTTCATCTTCATCAAGCATCACATCAGCTCACATGCGACATTCTTTAGGCTCAAAGCCACCTATCAACAGACTTGTGATCAATCCTTGTTTTAAATCGTACAATAATTAGCTGAAATAATTTCAGAAAACCTTTTAGGAAATGAAGATTTGATGCGACGTCCGTATGACCAACCAGCCATCCTGTTATTTGTCATTTTATGTATGCGTACACCGCACCATACTTTGTTTCCTTGATGTATTGGTCGTCATGTTGTGACGCTTGTATCCATAGGTACAACCGGTGAAAGAAAGAAGGCCTTCCGCTGCAGAGTTACGAGAAAACATATTACTCGCATGCCTCATCAGTAGTATCCACCGGTACACACCTTCCCCCTTTGAAGGTAGCTCACATGCCACCGATTTTCATTTACCTCGGTTAGGTCGGCACCAGCAACTGACTTATTCGGCCTATCTTCGGGTGTATAATGCCACTTCCATTCAATCTTATCCATCCCCGACCGTCTTGAAGTGTATAGACGTTCCCTCGGCGGTCGGTAATGACAAACGGACCTTGCCATCGACTGCCCAGCTTTCGCGACCCAAGTCCACTCCCTCCAGAATTCTCCTGATCTTTCGCCTGACCTTCGCGCCTATGAGGAATGGTCGTGCCTTTCTACTTGCCGTTTTCTCTCCAGTTTGCTCCTGAACGGCGGTCAAGTTTTCTCGAGCTTTCCTCCTTTTCTCTCCTAGCTATTCCGGAGACAAGCGTGTTGCCGGCCACAACTCGATGTCTCGATCAGCCGGAAGGCGCGGATTTCGACCGTACATCAGCATGAACGGGGACTTGCCTGTGGTTAACTGTATAGAAGTACGATGAGCTAGCAACACCTTCGACAGGTACACTTCCCAGTCACCTCCTCTGGCCGTCAGCCACCACTTGATCGTTTGTTATTAAGTTCGGTTAGACCATTTTTTTGCGGGTGATATGGTGTCGTCCTTAGCCATCTGATTCACAGCTTCTGCAAGCATCTCCTAAACTCTTCACTCTCAGAGAAAGACCCCTGCTCGGTTAGGATCATTTTTGGCACCTCATGATTGGCCACAATGTGATGCATTAACGATGATCGTCGTCGCCCATTGATTTGTCACGGCTGCCGCCTCGACCCACAACGACAGAGGTTCTGCCATTACCACGATATATTGATTTTTGCTGGTAGTCAACAGAAAAGGGCCCATGGCGTCAACGGACCATAACTCGCCGAGTTCTGAGACAGGAATTTGTTCCATGGGATGGGTTGTCCCTGTCGCATCCCCTTTCGTCAGTGGGCACCGCTTACACGACACCCCCAAAATCCAACACCTCACTTCTCATCCCGGGCCAGCAGGCCCTCTGTCGAAGTAAGTCGTACGTCTTTGTCCATCCTGTGTGTGCCATCTCGTGGCATTCGACTATTATTCAAATGTAAACGAATGCTACAAAGCAATTCCACAGATTCCGTAATAAATCCCACTTTCCAAGGGACGCAAGGCGGAGTCACATGAAAACATATTACTCGCATGCTTCATCAGTACTATCCACCGTTACACCGGTATTGAGACAGCATCGCGGCGTCAGGGTTTTACCGCTTAGGTTGGATTGGCAACGGCTGTAAACACACTACATCTATATACGGGGTAGACTAGGTACGAGCAAAACAAGACCTCCTGTTGAACAGTTAGCATCGGTCCGGTACTCACCATTGTGCGTTTGGCTAGAATCCAGATATTTCAATCGCCAAACACCTTATCACCTATGGCTACCATGAGATCACAACGTCACTTAGTTAAAGTGTTGCAAGTGCAACTTCCAGTTTGTCTA
The DNA here is from genome assembly GCA_003604175.2 of Clonorchis sinensis. Classification (NCBI taxonomy): domain Eukaryota; kingdom Metazoa; phylum Platyhelminthes; class Trematoda; order Opisthorchiida; family Opisthorchiidae; genus Clonorchis; species Clonorchis sinensis. The sequence continues at coordinate 20,924,372 of CM030370.1, forward strand.
TTTGTCATGGAGTTTCGTCTATCGCACGTCGTTAACCCGGACTTTGTTCACCTAAAGTACCGAGACAGACGTTAAATCTACCTGATCCACGTGACCTAGTTGTACGTTGTGTGCCTTTCGGGATTGTGAACTTCTAACATCGATCGCTACGTTCGTTTATTCTTTACCTGCATGATGCGCACTGCGGTTAACAAAAACGCTCGGAAAATTACCACACTACAAAAACTGGTAGGATATATATGGTGAATTTTTTCTATCCGAAGTAATTCAGAGTATTAGGGTCAACTATAACACAACAATCAGTTCACCGATGTTGCAGTATTCTGTGCAGTGATTATTTGGAGGCTCATAACAGTCTGAAGTCGATGATGGTTTTCCCTCCAAATATCGAATTTTCAAATTCTTTTACCATGTACTCATGTCATAGAATTAGCTGGATGGATACGAGTAAACAACGTGTCCACATGTCCTGACCATCAGCCCATGATTAATTCATCATTGAATTGCCGTAACAATCGTCTTACTAGTGACAAGGCAGGGTGTGCGTTTGTTTCACAATGCCAGTGAGTACACATTCAATTTCATGTTAGTCGAACATTTCCACTCAGGCTGAGCAGGTAGACTCAGTATCTACAGTTTATCCAACGCGAGTACACGCCTTCCACCGACATGGTCACACATTCGCTGCTGTTGTGAGTATACATGAGCAAGATATCGGTCCGGCAATTGAATGACCTGTTTTTAGATATAAAATATACGCGTCATCGCTTGATGCGGCGAGTGTGCACTCTCTTATTTTGTTCAACCTACGATATCCACTTGGTAAACATCCCTAATTCAGGCCTGAGCATCATTCACCCGTATTGAGCTAATGCATTTCGACTTTTTTGGTTTTTGATTCCAATGACCCCACACTTGGGAAGAACACATCTGAACCTGATCCCATTGGGTTTTGTTTGCATGATGAGAAACACTCAGTGGACCGTGTGTAAGTGTAGCGCAGTTATGTAGTTATGTTTCATGTTCCTGAATTTGTACGTTATTTGGTTGAGGCCGAAGTGCTGTGGTGTCTGGTTTAAATACTCCAGTCACCTGTCCCTCTTTGCAAGCAGTTTGGTGCGTTCCATGTTTATTTTAGATTGTCTGCTCGTTAACAAAACGGCTGATCCCAGGATTCTATCTGGGAGCGTTGGGCTGCAACTGATGATGTCATGGTCTACTTCAAGTTGGCTCCGTTGACTCATATTTCCCCTTGAGCCCTGATAGTTCTTATTCACTATAATTTTTACGTTTTTTTTCTAAATGGGCCTAAGCACGTATTTTTATTTAGTTTTGTTGCTCGTGCCTTTTTAAATCTAGTTGTTGTTGTTCCGGATAACTGCCGTTTCCGTTTTTCTCTCTACCAGCTCGCAAATGTACAGTCTCCTTTCCCACCCTTTTGCACTCTACAACCATCCGCATCGGTAAGTTTTCACATTACTTACCCTTAACTCGTTATTGCCTTTTATGCGCCTCGCAGCTCTGCCGTCCTTTTGTCAGATTCCGCCGACTGGCACTATTGTGGGTTGTATGCCCTTTTTGTTTCTTACCAATCCGCTTACATGAGCAGTTGTCACCACAACATCCGTTGCGCTGTCCAGCATCTGCATGACGTTCTGCAAATCGTTAAGCCTCCCAGATATTACAACTAGTTGAAGGCAAATTCCGTTTATATTTTTAGTGGCCTTTCAAACGCTGGCTCTCAGTGGGTAGTCAGTTTTTAGTAGAGTGTCTAGTTTCCATGAGATCTGTTTGTTTGTGTGAAAACACATCAGCCAACCGCGTAGTTACGCTGCGTAGCTGCAAATAACCACAAGCCTCGGAATATGGTGCAACCTGAGTTCAAGGGATTTGATATCCTTTAAGCAGTAATGTGCAGTGATGAATGTCTTCGGAACTCTAGGAGGTTCGTCATTTGTCTAGCTTGTTAACGGGGTTCCGCTACTACTAGTGAATCATGAGACTTATTATACCAGACAGTTTTTTTGGTGTCTACTGATTTGGATTCGTTCAAACAATGAAATGGTATAGTATAGATATATTTTTTTTATTACCACCTCTAGCCAGGTCACTAATTCATCGACTTCAGACACATCCGACAATTGCAAGGTCGAATCTGCTGGTGTCTAAGTAAGGTTGCCGTTGGAGATGACCTGATGGCAAGAATGGCTTTTATAGGACGCACCAAATTATGTGACTATCACAACGGATTACACCTACATCAGGACGGTGAGTGAATACTTGAGAGTACACAGGCCCTTGAGTTGGTGGATATTTGACATGTTTTCCCATTTTTTATGATTTTCCGAACGCAGACCATATATATATATGAGTTTTATAAATAACGTATGACTTGTATGTGTAAAATAGGAGAATTCCGTATAATTTTCACGTATTCCGTGCATTCCTTGCTATACAAAAAAGTTTTGTCGTGGAATACTTCAGTATCCTGAATGTTTCCTTCATTCTTATGATCCGAGAATTTGTGCACGATACAAACTCATCATGAAGACTCACTGGTTTGTTGTTCAATCAAAGAACAGTTAATTATTGCTTATCCACTTATGTAGTGGATTCGATCAGTGGTGACATTGCTTGTGAGGTTAACCTATGCAAACTGTGGTACCGATAGCTTTTTCACTTACTGATTTTAAGGTACTTAACTGAGTATTTTGGCGGTCTGGGCATTGGAACAATTTTTTTCGTCTATGAAGCCATTTAAATTTTGTGCGACTGAATATTTAGATGTTTTTCATGCTATGGTGTGCTATTCCTTCTCAATTTTTATTTAGATAAAACCCCTGAACTAGCTCAGTATCGAGCCAAAAGTGTCCTTATAGAAGGCTAAAGACTAACGATGCCAGGCTAAACTGTACCGAGTGGTAGTTATTCTCTGACGCAGCCCTATTAGAACTTCTCCACGTCGGACCGCCTTCAGGTTTTGAACAGGACACTTCAGACTCCAGCCGGATACCAAGAGAGTGGTAATGACGGGACATTTAGAAAATATCTTCACGTGACGAGGTAAAAAGATTAGATACTTGGACAGTAAACCTGATCGGCTAGAATCATACCTTTACACCGATAAAGTGAACCTGTTCTTTGTGGTCCTTATTTTGCATCGCGTGTGTAAAACCTAGTAGGGCCTTGGTGACTACGAATTCTGAGAAATTCAGGGGTTGCTTTAATTAACTTAAGGAAATAGCTTGTCTACTGACTTGTTCATAATCTTCAGCTGGGCTCAAATGCCGCATTGCTGTGTTGTTTGACAGGTCGATCAGGACCAACCATCAAGCAGTGTGTGCATAGATCAACTTTATTCTGATATGTGAAGACGGATAAAACGGTTGTTACTACCCCACCAGAATGGAAAGCAGAAACCCCAGCATTATACCAAAGGATGCCCATCGACCTTCAATGTTTCCGAGACGAGTTAGTAAATGGAGTATCGGTTCTCGGAAGTCTCTGGGCAGGTCAAGTTTGTTTGGCATTTACCGAGTGATGAAGAGTGTCAAATATGAGAACACCTATAGAACTGGACCAAAACGGACGGATCGCATCAGCGAGGAGAAAGTGAGCAGAAAAATATAGTTTTATTCCGCTGTGTGGATAAGTCTATTTGCGAACAGCACATTTTAGGTATACAAATCGTTCAATTCTACCGAGGCTTTATTCATACAACCTTAAATTTACTTCACGGTAAACATTGCATATTCTCAGCTAGTCTGATAATTTTGATCAACCCTGTTTGGCTGCGAGTAGACTGGTTGTCCTGTTTATTTCAAAGTCGTTCCATGAGCTTCGAATATTGATCAGGGAGAGTTCGTAATTCACATTCTTTGACCCCAAAACGAGTAGTGCAGGAGTATCTAAGGCTACTGAATGTGTCAGCCATAGCATAAACAGGCCATGGTCTCCTGCTTCTTGCTGCCTACTCATGAAAATATGTATCTATTTCTTTTAACCCTGTCGACACAAAATTGCTGTCCTAGATACCGATTCAAGTTCAGAATAAATACACATATGATTCTCTGCCTGTTATAAATTGATCATACAATTTTTCGTAAAGAATGATACGGAGGTGAAAATGGCTTTTTAACCAAACTGCCAAACAAACGTGGCTGGCTATATGGGAAAACTCTGAATACTGGAGAAAAAAAAGTCGCATCATCATCAAAGACGGTAACATCAATGTTGATGCTGGTGCTTCACTGCCGTACAAACATACATTTCATCTAATTGTATTTAAGGCCTTGGAGTGGGCAAACAATGAGAGTTGGTGAGCGGGGCCCAGTGCTGACCCATCGCAAGCATTCTGAGGCTCCTACATCTTCAAATGCTCAATCAAACAATCTTCGGGAGAAATTGTGAGCACGAACGCCACCGACATCGATTAGCCGCCATTTCCTGCAATTTCTCTATCCAAGCGCAGGAGGAATTGCGGTGACCCGAACCTGGAAGGTGTGCCACACCAACAACATCCAAACTCTTCGTAATCTCTTTCACAACCTTCTGCTAAGTCACACGTTGTCCACATCGCGGTTTGCGCAATTCTGAAGGAGGTAGAGGGAACAACACTCATTTCGGTAGACAAGGCTTCGACATACGTAGCACATGGCAGGTCCACCGCAGCTGACGATGCAGGATATTTTCTGTGACTGAAGTATCTACTGCACAGCCAAATGCCCATTTTCTAATTACCTCTTTTACGCCACCCGATACCAGCAACACTTTGGGGCAGTGGTGATAAGAAACCTGAAGACATCTCACGTCATCTGTTCGCACAGTCCATGTCTCGCATCCATAGAATAATACAGCCCTCACTGTAGCCTGATACATGCGCCCCCTAAAGACCCAATGATAGGTTGTTTTGACGCCACAAATAACGCAAAGTAACAGCCCTAAATCAGGCCTTGAGGTCTATGCATCGACTTCAGTAAACACAATTCTGACCAAGCAAACTACAGAGTGGCTGTGCATGACCGTGTTTCAAGCTGACTTTGTGGGAAAAGTTAAACCGAATTCAGTGTAGTCTGACGAGATTCTAGTCTGCTTCGTCTCATTTTTGACACTTTGGAGCATTTTCATGATTTCTGGATTATATGGGACGCCTGAGCCTTTAATGATGACCCCAGCAGGCACTACTAGCTGCTAAATGAATACGTGCATTCACGTTTAGCTGAGCTCATCAGTGACTAATCAACATGTCCCAGGGTGGTGCTAACTGGGCAACGGTGCACAGGTGAATAAATAATAGGTGAGCACACGACTCACGTGAGGGATGATGCAGTGATGACCGTCGAACAAAAACAACCGTTTGGTACATTCGGCTGTTTGCAGTCCTTTTGGAAAACATGATTTACTCAGAATTTTCAGGGGGGATTCCGTTCTGCATATGAAGCCAGTCTACTTTAAAAAGAAGAGAAGCACTGTACACCTATTTCGTCCTCGTCGGGAATCGTCTCACCTCCAAGGGAACTCCTGGCAGTTTTGAGCCCAGAACCTCCTGGCTGGTGGTTTGGACATTTGACCTTCCACCCACGAGCAGCTACTAAGCAGTGTGATTTATTTGCACTTAGAGAGAGAAAAAGTTCACAAGAGGAATGCAGTTTCCGTTTAAGAAACCGTCATTCGAGGAGACTCAAGTAAATGACCACGTGACGCTAATTCTGGGATTGAAGTTTGGGTGGTACTAGCTCCTGTCTAGGTGCGAATTAACCACACTGCTTATCACCAGCTCGTGGCAGAATGATTAATTGCCCACGGGTTGTGAGGTTGTGCGATGCATACAATAAGGATGAAACAGGTTTACAGTGCTTCTAGGCTTTTCGGTATAGATTGGATTCACAGGACGAAAGCTCTATTGGAGGTCATCAAATTTCACACTGCCAGTTGCGCGAAGTTTTTGGGTTTGCTGAAATTCATATCTTGCAATTAAAATGACCCCGTCATATGACAACGTCTAGCAACGCGGTGTGAAAAACGTTTAAAACACGTCAGTAACATCTGATTTTGGATCGCAAACTTGTCTTATAGCAGTAGGACCGTAGCCATGTGAACGCAAATCAAGATAGTCGGTTGCAAATATCACCTCTCCCAGAGTGGAGGAAATAGCACAGCTGACAGCAAACTGAAGAATCGAACCCACATCGGTCTGAGGGTCCTGTCATCACGGTGCTTTCAGCTACTGTCTGTTTTCGCACTTTAGGGTATAAAGAAGGCTGGTGGCAAGCACCACAACTTGATGTTTCAACTGGAGCCTTTTCCGGGATCCAATGGGACTACTCCCCCGCCATTTGGATGGCAGTCGCACACCACACATGCTGTCAGTCGAATACGTGGTTGCGATGGGATGCTTTACAGCTTCGATTCGTTTGAAAACCTTTTCTTCGAACCACAGACTGAGATCGCAGCATCCTCAGCTAGTCTGAGCCATGTGTTTGCTCTTGTCCTTCCATGCAAACTCAGGAAAAAGATTAATTTGCTGAGAAAAGTAATAAATTCATTCTATTAAGACTAAACAACATCTGAGATCGAGGTGTCACTTTTCAATGTGTAGAAATATTGGTAGCTCGGGTGAGCTCGCTAATGGTTCACCAGATGGTCGTTAATCTGTTGGCCGGGCTTGGCGATTGGCTTGCAAGCGTTTCGCCCCAGTCGAGGAGATGTCGTCAACGCTAGCTGCTTTCATATAGCTTTTGAAGAGTATCTAATATCCTGTTATGTGACTGGCTATTTGTTGCACACATTTTCTCTACTATTATTGGCCTGTTTGCGATTTGCATTGCGTTGTGGCTGGTTGGATAGCTCCTTTGAGGTGCTTTGGGTCCGTTTTCGGTTTGCGTTTCGTTGTGATCTTTCATCCTTGAATCCGGTTGGTCGTGTTCGCGATTTATATTTCTGGTAATTCCTTACCTTCAGTCTGATTAGCACGCTCTTAGTTTGTATCCTAGTTTCATCTTCTCTGGCTTATGCTTTCCCGTTTAATGTAGTTTTTCTCTCTCATGTTGACCGTGTTGGTTGCTTTCGGAGGTTTAATGTTCTAGCTCCCTTTGTTGAGTCGTTCGGTAGCCTTTTTCAATTTCCCGGTCCAGTGCTAGTCGGAGAAAGTAGATTAACCCTCCGGCATTTTTTTGTCCGTCCCTTCCAAACTGGTTCACTCTGGTTTGTTTTGCAGCTTTACGACCGTAGTTCCGTAGATTTTTGTTTGCAGTGGTCGATACACTGCGTCGAGTGTCTGTGTGTGTCTGTCGATGGCTTCCGTAGCGGATTGCCATGCTCCCATGAATTCACATCTTTTCTTTGGTCTTGCTTGAGCCAGTGTTACTCAGTTCGATTTTATGTCCCTTTTGATCTTCGTGCACGGAGACGAGTAAAAATTGACTGTCTTTTGTTTGCCAGTTTTTGTTAATGCATTCCATTAGAGAGCTTCTTTCCAATTTGTCCTTCGTAGCGTTTGTCACAATCTTGTTAGAGAGCTTCTTTCCAGTTTGTCCTTCGTAGCGTTTGTCACAATCTTCCACTGAATCCTGTATACGACGTTAGTCCTCAACATTGTATCCAAACGTCCCATTGGGCTTGACAGTGAAATATCTCTGATGTATGGAAGATTGCTCTGTTCGCCTTCGTGTGCAGATGAGCTGGCCGAATTGAGTTTTCTCAGAGTCCACCAGATGGAGATTCTGGGTTATCCATTTCGCTGAGAAGATTTGTACAAGCCTTTCTCTTCTCTCACTTTTGACTTCGTAGTATTCCAGTGCGCCTCAATACGCTTGAAAAGGTTCCGGATGCAGTTTTGCTCGTGACAGTTTGAGTGATTTCTAAGGTAGCTGAAAATTCGGTCTGTATGCGTTGCCTTGCTGTGAACTTCTGTCTGTGGTTGTTCGTTTGACAATCTCTGATGAGAATGTCTAAGAATGCCAGTTTCCCATCGGTTTATTCTATCATTGTGAATAGGGTATAGACAAAAACGCTGTTTATCAGCTGACTTGTTCGTTGTAGTCCACTCCATTTGATGATGACAAGTGTCATTCATGTAGCGGGTCCATATCTTGGGGTTCGAGTTCTGAAGCACAGTCCGTTCTATTTCCTGCATCACAATTGCTGCAATAATGACAGAGATCAGAGACCCCATCGGTGTTCCTCGTATTGGTTTATAGTAATATCCATTAAATTCAAAATACATGGTCAGGCATAAGCCGAGCAATTCGCAGATGTCTTGCTTTTCTTGGAATCAATTTGGTACACCATGTCTGTCAAATAGTTCGGCAACAATTGTCTTGGCGGAGTCCTGGTGTACCAATGTGAACACTGAGTTTACATCAAAAGAAGCCACTATTTCGTCCTCTTCAACCCCGATATTCCTCAGTTTTTCCAAGAACTTCCCCGCATTGTTGACCGAGTGTTGTGACCCTCTGATGAAGTGTTTAAACATCGTCTGCACTTCTTTTAACAGCTATAAGTTAGAGTCTCCGGGGGTGGTGCGTTTGGTCATAGCAGTGTTGTCTCCTTATGAAATTTCGGGAGTCCATGAAAACGTGGAATGGCCCAGTCATGAGTTCTTATTTTCAACTACTCTTCTTCTGCGATCCTTTGAAGTTCTGAAAGTTTCTTAGGGTTTCTACTGATTTTTCTCCAAATTTTTTGCATTGGTCATTCTTGACGCGGAAACACGTAGTCGGGGCTTTCATTACAGCACTCGTTTATTGATCTAGTCCGGCCTCTTTATGATGACCGACAGGCGTCCCTGTGGTAGAATCACCTTGATTCTAGTTACGTGGTAAATAGAAGGGCTAATTAGGGCTGAGGTTTCAAGTAAAGAAAAGGCTATATACAACATCTTATTAGTAAAATGACAATCGTTACCCTCGATGTACATGAGACTTTGTACTGCTTTACGGTTTGTAGATCCGCATAGAGAATATATGGACGCCTCCCTGTTTGTGACAGTATGGTTGAGTTCTCCGGCAACTCGCAGGTTGGCCGGAATGTATCGCCTTCCTTTCAACTCCGTTTATAGCAGCGAGTTTGGCAATCTACTGACGAAGAAATCCTGAGATGTGAGCAGTCCATCCTATCCGCCACCCATTGTGGACTGACTGTCGTCATGAATGCTGTGTGATAGTTGGGTCACTTACTGCCTCTTACATGTGTGATGATGCCGGAGGTATGGTGTGCGCAGCGGAACCATCAAACGAAAAAATCGGTCCAGATTTTAAGCTGCCACTTCCTCAGTAAATGTTCAAGTTTCAACACAACCGGACATGAACGATAAGGAGCAAATGATTCTGAACCCCCCTCAGCTGACTTGTTCGTTGTAGTCCACTCCATTTGATGATGACAAGTGTCATTCATGTAGCGGGTCCATATCTTGGGGTTCGAGTTCTGAAGCACAGTCCGTTCTAGTTCCTGCATCACAATTGCTGCAATAATGACAGAGATCAGAGACCCCATCGGTGTTCCTCGTATTGGTTTATAGTAATATCCATTAAATTCAAAATACATGGTCAGGCATAAGCCGAGCAATTCGCAGATGTCTTGCTTTTCTTGGAATCAATTTGGTACACCATGTCTGTCAAATAGTTCGGCAACAATTGTCTTGGCGGAGTCCTGGTGTACCAATGTGAACACTGAGTTTACATCAAAAGAAGCCACTATTTCGTCCTCTTCAACCCCGATATTCTTCAGTTTTTCCAAGAACTTCCCCGCATTGTTGACCGAGTGTTGTGACCCTCTGATGAAGTGTTTAAACATCGTCTGCACTTCTTTTAACAGCTATAAGTTAGAGTCTCCGGGGGTGGTGCGTTTGGTCATAGCAGTGTTGTCTCCTTATGAAATTTCGGGAGTCCATGAAAACGTGGAATGGCCCAGTCATGAGTTCTTATTTTCAACTACTCTTCTTCTGCGATCCTTTGAAGTTCTGAAAGTTTCTTAGGGTTTCTACTGATTTTTCTCCAAATTTTTTGCATTGGTCATTCTTGACGCGGAAACACGTAGTCGGGGCTTTCATTACAGCACTCGTTTATTGATCTAGTCCGGCCTCTTTATGATGACCGACAGGCGTCCCTGTGGTAGAATCACCTTGATTCTAGTTGCGTGGTAAATAGAAGGGCTAATTAGGGCTGAGGTTTCAAGTAAAGAAAAGGCTATATACAACATCTTATTAGTAAAATGACAATCGTTACCCTCGATGTACATGAGACTTTGTACTGCTTTACGGTTTGTAGATCCGCATAGAGAATATATGGACGCCTCCCTGTTTGTGACAGTATGGTTGAGTTCTCCGGCAACTCGCAGGTTGGCCGGAATGTATCGCCTTCCTTTCAACTCCGTTTATAGCAGCGAGTTTGGCAATCTACTGACGAAGAAATCCTGAGATGTGAGCAGTCCATCCTATCCGCCAACCATTGTGGACTGACTGTCGTCATGAATGCTGTGTGATAGTTGGGTCACTTACTGCCTCTTACATGTGTGATGATGCCGGAGGTATGGTGTGCGCAGCGGAACCATCAAACGAAAAAATCGGTCCAGATTTTAAGCTGCCACTTCCTCAGTAAATGTTCAAGTTTCAACACAACCGGACATGAACGATAAGGAGCAAATGATTCTGAACCCCCGTTTATATCCCTCCAGCATCTCCTCGGAGTCTTCCGTTCGGGAATTCGTTGTGTTCCCTTCAAGGGGTAATGTACATTTCGACGAGGACATAGAGCGTACTTCTTCATCCAAGGATGGTGAGCCAGATCAATATTCACTTGATACATACTTCCGTCAAACAATGCCCTCTCCCGTGTTGCTCCGCTGGGCCAAATACACCTAAATGAGTGTGTGTGTGTATCCCTTATCTGGTTCCTCTAATACGTTTAAAGTCCTCCTGTCACTGTTTCAGTTGAAATCGGGGTTGTTTAGTACCACAAGACAGTTTTCCAAAAAAACCACGCTATCATAAAGATGTGTGACATCATTAAACAGCTGAATTTCGTCCCCAATCAAAATGGACGGAAATTTGACCCTCAGTAATCCCTCCCGACAACCACCAATCAAGTAATTCTTAGGACCGCGTTGGTTGTTTTTTGCAAGCACGCTTGCCTACTCATAAGTAGTCGAATTACTTCAGTAAATGTCAGACTGGCGGACGATGGATACTCTCCACAGGATTCACCAGACCTTCATCGGCGCCAGATGACTAGACCACTGGCCTTCCTACAAAGATTTCATTCTCATCAACACACTGTATTCCCGTTATCGTACATCATCCAATCGACGGTCACTTGACAACTTCAGAATTCACGGCACCCTCGGCGTTGAGGTTCCCGATACGGGACTTTGAGTCATGCAAATGTTTGACGATCCCGAATACCAAAAGGAAGAATCGGCTTTGAAAGTCTACGGTACTATTCACGAAAAAGTGAGCAAACTCATTCAACAAACGTCAGATGTCCGCGTTCGTGGCGTCAAACATTGTGTAAGTCTGTCACAGGTCGGTACGGCGCAGTGTCAGGGGTCGAGTGGAATGCTGGCCCTGTATTGTGCGTTACGGTCTTCCGCCTCGTGGCCATTCTCGTGATTCAGATTGGCGGTCTGAACGCGTGGAAATCACGATAGAACAAGTAAGGGCAGGCTCAGCAGACGGGGCACGAACACTCATGGATAAGTAGGTTATCTGAGCACATTTACACACGTACATACCACTAAACCAGTGTCGGAAGGGGCGGCATTTGCGGATGAGAAAAATATGTAGGGGTCAAAAGCAAATGAGCAGAGTAAGCAAATGAATGGGGAACTTATCGTAATGTTAAGTTCGATGCAATACACAGAACTGAACTCCCGTGTTTCGCCAGAAAACCTGCGTGGGGACTTATCGTAATGTTAAGTTCGATTCAATACACAGAACTGAAATCCCGTGTTTCGCCAGAAAACCTGCGTGGGTTCATGAAAGTTGAAGAAGAAACTCAATGTGGAAGTTTGCCTGAACGACGCTGAAGCGATGGGGTTCACGATTAGCTCCAAAGTATGCACGGGACGCTCCATCAATACCCCGAAGGCTAGTTGCTCAGTTCTGCGAGCCGACTCCCAGCTTTGTAGTGCAAGCTAATAGCTAGCCACTCATATTGTTGTGCATGAGATCCACTGTAGCAAATTTTGCGTTTGGAGACATATAGACCCTGGATAAAACTCTCTTTAAACCCAGGTGACAAATATTTCAAGTAATCTCCTCTCACCTGATGCGTTGCCTCCTTCGGGTTTTCAGGTGAGATTTCACGATCACGTGTTCACTCAGAAAGGCATGGCTGTCAGCAGACTGCCTTTCAGTTTATTTTCACATATGGATGCCTTCGATTCCCACTTGCCAGTGGCTTTTCACACGTGTTTATTATTGTTGTCAGTGCACAAAGTTCGCGTCACAAACTCCATGAAATGCAGGTGGCAGGTGGCTTTCAAAATGGGTTTTCTAGGGCTGTGCCGTGCACCTCCTCTTTTCAGCAGAGACTGACTACATCCACAGAGTAGACCACTCTTGAATGAAGAATCACGTTTTATGTCCTCGTCAAAATGTACATTACCCCTTGAAGGGAACACAACGAATTCCCGAACGGAAGACTCCGAGGAGATGCTGGAGGGATATAAACGTGGGGGGGTTCAGAATCATTTGCTCCTTATCGTTCATGTCCGGTTGTGTTGAAACTTGAACATTTACTGAGGAAGTGGCAGCTTAAAATCTGGACCGATTTTTTCGTTTGATGGTTCCGCTGCGCACACCATACCTCCGGCATCATCACACATGTAAGAGGCAGTAAGTGACCCAACTATCACACAGCATTCATGACGACAGTCAGTCCACAATGGTTGGCGGATAGGATGGACTGCTCACATTTCAAGATTTCTTCATCAGGAGGAATTGAATGAAAGACGACGCATTCCGTCCAACTTGTGAGTTACTAGATAAATCAACCATACTGTCACCAACAGAGAGACAGCTGGACATTCTTCATGCGGATCTAGAAGCAACGCAACAAGCGGTATGTGCAATTATGTGGTGGATATTTTTATGCAGTTTCTTTAGGTGGGTTCGGAGGTCGGTATATTTTATTTAACGTTCGTCCGAGGCTCCCATTAGAAGTACGTAGCGAACACGTTGGCACATTCCACCACTCACGCCTCCGTTAATCAACATGCTTTTTGAAAGGACAGCGAGACATATTGGCAGTCTACCAACCTGGGAGTAATTTTCTTGACCCTTTCTACGAGGCGAAAGGAAAAGTTGGGTCGATGAATAAGAACAATATCAATAAGATGAATAAATGTTTGGATAATAATAATAATAATAAAAACGGGCCAACTGGAATGAATTTTAGTACTAGGCCGTATGAACACATTCTTTCTGTCAAACAACACGATCATATCTGACTCGTCGTCGCACGTGTGTTATGCGGGATCAACATTTACACACCTGTGCCTCCCAAATAAACAACCAAAGTTATTTAATTAAAGGGAGATTTTCCACCCAATCTGCCATCACTATCATGCAGAAGTTTTCTCACTCTATGAACCTATTAGGGACATGATACCATCAGATCTTGGAAACTTAGAATTGCACAAAGTGAGAAGGAAGAAACTTATGGACGAAACAGCGAGGACAGAAGCTACTGGATAAATAGATCTTTCCGATATATACGTTTACTGGTAAACCAAACCAACATGGTGAACAAATAAGGTGAGTCACTTAGCGGTCAAAAGTGAAAAAAATAACCATTACAAAGGGATACACAAAAGTCTATTCTTCCAAATGTACTCAGGAGACTCGTACCGACTGTGAATGGACAAACCAGTAAATGCGATCAAGTCTATCGAAAGAATTTATCCGACGAACCAGTCGAATGTGAGTAACATCACTGACAACACGGAACAACTGCGAACGTGGCGGTAAAATTACAAGGAAGCTCTTAGTCAGCCAGCCAGTCACAGCAATTTCCATCAAATATCGTTTAGGATTATATAAGGGCAAATAGGCAAGGAGGTAATATTCACTCACTCACTCACTCACTCACTCACTCACTCACTCACTCACTCACTCACTCACTCACTCACTCACTCACTCACTCACTCACTCACTCACTCACTCACTCACTCACTCACTCACTCACTCACTCACTCACTCACTCACTCACTCACTCACTCACTCACTCACTCACTCACTCACTCACTCACTCACTCACTCACTCACTCACTCACTCACTCACTCACTCACTCACTCACTCACTCACTCACTCACTCACTCACTCACTCACTCACTCACTCACTCACTCACTCACTCACTCACTCACTCACTCACTCACTCACTCACTCACTCACTCACTCACTCACTCACTCACTCACTCACTCACTCACTCACTCACTCACTCACTCACTCACTCACTCACTCACTCACTCACTCACTCACTCACTCACTCACTCACTCACTCACTCACTCACTCACTCACTCACTCACTCACTCACTCACTCACTCACTCACTCACTCACTCACTCACTCACTCACTCACTCACTCACTCACTCACTCACTCACTCACTCACTCACTCACTCTTGTTACTTATCTCTCCTCGGCTGGTGACAGAATGTTGTGACCAAAGTACCAAGCTCAATGAGCAAAACACCGGCCACGGCAAACGGAGCATGTTTAGTATAAGCTCCCAAAAGAATTCGAACTGATCTTATGAGCAACGTCGGATTGGTCCGCTTTAGACATGGCCTTTCATGTCCGTCAAGAATAGCCTGGACTATACCGTGGAGTGAAGTTTTGTAGGCATTCATTATCCCTCTTCTTAGTTCCCGGGGTGAAAGACCCTTGAGTTTCTGGACGCTCAAAAGTAATCGCCTCGTTGCCTTTCATCTGATAACGTCCGTGAAAGACTCTTACAACAGGAAAGTTAATCGCTGTGTCTTTAAATTATCCGCTTACGCACCAACCCACTGTAACGCTGACCCCATCAAAGGCAGCTTTATGACGCCTTGATTGCTCTGTAACGATGAATACAAGGCTCATTTATCAAAGAGACTGCCCGAGATTTGAATGCTTTTTTGGGTAGACGTAGCGCACCTTAGACCAATTCGTCTTGGATATAACTCGGCATTTGTGGAAAATGGAAGGCAGTTGTTTCAGCTGTGTAGCACAACTCGTCTGGCTTTACTTCGTTGTTTTCTTTCCAAGGCCATGCAGGGGGAGGACAACTTGGGTTGCAACTGACTAGCCCTCATATTCCGAAGATAAACGGGTGAATCAGAATGGCCTTCTAGGCACGTTTCAGAGCGGTCTTGGCTCTTTTCTAAATGTTCCACATTCGGAGTTCAGTTCGCTCTGAAACGAGGTCGCCATATTTTTGCACAATGCAAGGGGCTTCCCCTGCGGCAACGCGGAGCAAGCTCCTTCTACACACTTGATGTCAGACAGAACATTCGCACTGCTTGAACACCAGGTAAACCGTCCCGCCGGTCCGGGAAACAATCCAACCCGGTGACTTGTCGAGGTCAAGTGAAACCAGCGGGCGCGGCGACTGTGGCGCTTCGTGGATAGTGAAGTTAACCGGAGTCGGAAAGATGCCGCCTGTGAGCGAAACCGTCGAGGAACAAACGGGAGCGACCGCTGCGTCGACGATTGAACAACAATTATCGTGGCCACTTGCCACCACCCGGTTGTATACCCGAACTACCTTAGAAAAATGGATGTTTCACCTGAAGCCATCCACAGCCTTGGAGGTTAACGACTGCATATTTATCAAAAGCCCGCAAGTACCTGGTCCAAATGGCCTCTCAAAAGCATCGTTCATGGATAAGGATGAAGTCATAAGTCATCGTCTGCCTGAACTGTTCGACTGCATTTTGAAGGAAAAACAACTGGTAGGCATTGTTAGTAGTGTCCAAGGATGCCTATAATGGGTGCGGTGATCATGGATCGACCAAATTGACTTTGATGGTAATGAAGATCTTGGCGCCACTGTCCCTATTCACCCTATGGTGGTTTGTGAAAAAATAACCCTAGGGCAGCAAGCGGAATTCCGGCCTGCATCTGGGTTCTGTTGACCAAATGTTCAGACTACGTCAGGTGTTAGAACAATGCCATACGTATAAACGACACAATTTTAGTATTCCTGAATTTCCCAGACGCATTCAACTCGGCTGACTGGTCTGTTCTCCTTCACACGCTTTTCCATCAAAGAATGTCCCGGAAGTTTATGAGCATAATAAGCTCTTTGTGTTCCCAGACTTGCGGACCTGTGACAGTATACAACGATCTCCCCAAAAGCTTCTTTACACAAAGTGCAGTATCTAATCAGCAGTATCTAATCTCTCCATTCCAGTTTAATTTCGTGATCGATAAAACAATGAGACGAGCGCTGGGAGGTTTTTAAAAACTTGGTATTCAAATAGCTGCTGATAAAAACTTCAGCGATCTAAAATATTCAGACGATATCGTTCTCGTCTTCCAGGGGTAGAAGTAATCGCTGGTGTATCTGGAGGAACTGAACAGAGTTATTCTTCTTTTGGCATGCTCTTTGCATCCACAGATTGTAAAGTTGTGCTTCTGGACACATAGGTACTAAACACGTCACCTACACTCTAACGAGAGGCACTCGAGTTTCTGGAGAGTTTCACGTACCTTGGAATTTGTACAAGTTCCGACTGCTGCGTGACAGACATGGTCAATACATAATATGTAAGGCTAATTAGTTTGAGACACCCCTGGCAGTAAAGTGGCATATTCCCGAACCTCAAGAGACGTGTGTATCAGACGATAGTATACGCTGTTGTTTTTGTACGGTTGTGTGACCTGCCATCTGTGAGTAGCCAAACTGGAACGTCTTCAGGTATTCCATATCCATTGTCTCAAAATTACGCCCGGTGTTGCCTAGCACCAGCTCATCCGCGACGAGACCGTTAGAAAAACAGTGTTCTGTTATGTATCAGGAACGGCAATCCAAGGATTTGTCCAGCCCTGCTAGCTACGGTGGCGTACGTCAAGTTATTGCTTGCCTAGTTCCCAGTTCAGAGTGGCGCGAACAGAGTGGTGATCAACGACTGAATTGGCAGACGGGTGTGAAAGCGACGGAGAAAAGTTTGAGCACTGTAGGTAGAGCTCGCCTTCCAGTGTGGGGTTTGTGTCATCAGTCCAGCGGATGGCTGGAGACACCTCCAGTAGATTTCGATGGCGTTCTCGTTGTCATTTTCCATCAAGATTGCCTGAGTAATTTTCAAGAGGTGCAGGCACCTCGTGATGATTATGGCAGGCTATCCACTTTTATTCGTTTCTTCATAATAGCGCCTTTAAGCAACTCGTCGTTTCCTCCTTACACTAAGGTTTATATCTACTGAATCCACTTTACGGTGCGTTGGGCTCTTTGTGCTGAGCATAGCATTTGTTATAAACTTTAGGAACATAAATTCCCTGTACAATTTGTGATTCACTTGCCTTAACTTGAAAAACAGAACCGATCAGTACAAGGACCGAATGGGACTCAACATTTCAAGCACCGGACCACAAACAACAAAAGCGTTACCACGAGATCGGGATAAAACTGTTCTCTCCATAACCTTAAAGTATAACAATTCCTTTCATATCAGGCAACGTGCTTTCTGCTCAGCTTAAGGCCTCAGTGAACAAACAAACTGTCGGGCAGGCTGCTGACACAAGCAAAGCAAAACAGTCGACAGATTTCGAGAAATACATTCATTTGCAAATAAATTTGGTTGGTTTTTGCGAGAAACTCACCTGGAACCCAGCTGAATCTCTCGTTTGTGATGTTTCCAGGCAACTGAATGTGCTGCACCAAGCCGCCTCATGTTCCAGTTGCTACGATATTCGAAATATCGCGATACATGTATATACGTAATGCACTACTCATAAGGTTGCTGAAAAGTCTTCGACAGCCCACGACCGGTTTCGCCCTTCTTGGGGCTCATCAGTTAGGCGCAGTCCCCGAGTTTCCGTCAACCTTATGTTCCACTTGAACCCAAATTGGACTGTTTTCGAGAAATATACTCATTTGCAAATCAATTTGGTTGGTCGACAGATTGTTTTTCCTTAAGTGATCGAGAAACACCTCGATGATGAATGTACTGGGAACTATGAACTATGTCCGTGAACTATGAACAAACTTTTTAATAATTTTGTTAAGATTGGGCTTTTAAACGATAGGCTAACAGCTCTGTGCTGTCGTTATGAAGCTTTCTATAATATCCTCTTATTTATATCTCCTCATAAAACCAATGCAGCTGAAAGAGATTGTGAATGAAACAATGGTGGCAGTATTGGAATCGGAGGTCTACAACCCGCAGAGAGCTCAGACCCTGTCTGTGAATCTATCCAACCAGTTGAGAAAATACGTGCATGAGGCGTATCCGAAATCACGTTACAAAATCATCGCACAAGTCACAGTTGGATCCCCAGAAGGCTGCAGCATCATTATGACAAGTCGAGCATTATGGAATCCAAAAGAATGCGGAGACACGTTTGTCGAGGCCACTTTTTCAAACACAAAGATCTTCGCGGTGGCCCTAGTTTTTTGTTTGTATTACGAATGAACTTTTCATATATTGTAGGTTGATGAAAAATTACACAGGAAACTGCGTACTAGAATACAATCAAGTTTTTAGACTTCTTTCAGTTCTTTGGAGGGAAGTTTGTAGTAGAGTTTCATACAACTTAAATCTCTCCTTTTTTGACAAGAATAGGAGACACAGGACGGAGATCATATGGACGATCCGTTTGTTGAAACGAAGTCGAGAGTATGCTGTGTGATCGTAACGGGACGGGGAGGTTCCCGCATAAAATAGCCTGCTTAAATTCAAGCATCATTCATTAGTCCGCAAACTAATTTAGAACTGAATAGTAGCTATCCGTGAATAATTTAAGCAAACTTTTTCCTGATAAATGCTGCCCCAATTTCATTGATGCACTTTTCCCCTCAAATGTGGGCGGCCTAAAGAAACACCAGTTCCGATGGTCCCCGCTGTCCACGGAAAGGAACGTATGTACAGTGCCGTCCTGCAAAAGCGTTCTCGCGAAGATAAATTGCTCCGAAGTAGAACTGAAAAGTGTTCAAGGACGAATCAAGAATCTGGTGATAGTAGAATTACTATCAGCGGTTTGTAGGCTTATCGTTCGAATCTCCTGTGTATATCCCCACACCTGTGTCCTAATAGCCTGCATGTAATTTCCGACAGCAGCGTTGTTGTGTCTCGCTGCTTTTGTATTAATTCTGCCATGATCGTCTGGTAAAGTTGTACTTGATCTGAATAAAGTTGGGGCTTTAAATGTAGCCTGAATTCACAGTACTCTGTATCGACGTTGTGCAGTTTGATCAGGAGTTTTTCAGTGTGCTGTATTCTCCCCTCGGAATTGGATAATTTAACCCTCCTTCACAAGTTTCTGCTAATTAATATGTTGAGTTTAACAGCAGTAAAACAGTGGGTCAGGTAAAGTTTTCTCTCGAGAATACGGCAGTATGCACAAGTGCACTATTTTGGTAACACGAATTTCCAGTTTCTTTTTTTGAATTATTAAAGTGTGCGTGTCGTTTACGGTTTCTGGGTGTGTTGCTTATTCAACTGACCATTTTCGAAGTCAGTATTGTAGCATTGTTTAGCACTGGTTGACCTTCACAATGTAGTACAGCTCATCGAGAATCCTTGTGATCCGTCCTCTAACGTCTTGAAGGATCATGATGGACTAGCCCTTTTGCATATTCTTGAGTGCCTCTTGCTTCTGTCTTGATACTGTTATGTCTCCATTACTCACCGGTACAACAGTTTGTACAATTTGTTGCTGAAGCTCCTGGGACAAACTGTCTGTTTTTAAAGCACACTATAGGATATATTCTTTGTGTAGCGCGTCCTTAATTTCGAATTTGAGGTTCTCTAATGGAAACTTCCCTTCCTTCAAAGAAACATGACAACCAGATAAGCCCGACCCGACCGTCAGTTTTTGCTAGCTTAGTGTTCAGCTTCAGTCCAGTAACGAATTGCGTGCGTTGATTGTTCTTTTTGACAAGATTTCTGCTAGGCTCGGAGAATGAATTAAAGCAAGGCCATCAATTTGCTTCCTTCCAAGTTTTCTCACCTTTTCTAAGACTATTATGAACCTCCGTTTGCATTGGATCCACCATTCGCGTAGCACCATGTCGTGTTGTTCTTCAGGCCATCTGATGGCTCAAGGCCTGTCTGCCTGCATACACGGAACGAGAGCAACTGACTAAAAATAACACAAGTACCAAATTGTTATTAGAATCGCACATGAGTTCCCCGATATTTGGCTCTGTTGTCTCTGATCCGTAATCAGTCAGCCTCCAAATGTCGGTCCCGCGAGTCAAGCCTTCGGCTTGAAGAGTCGAGCAACTTTATTTACCCGAATTTTTGGTACGCCAGCCACGGAATCCTAAAGTTTAACAGTAAACATAGCTCAGTGCATAACAAGTTGGATAGAAGAATTATTTTTGGTCCATGCGTGCTTCCTTTATCACATGCTTATTTGTCTGTCAGACTAGCTAGGGGATGATCACGTATACCGACCTACAGTGGAATTTCTGTGTGACAGCAGAAGAAATTCCAGTGAATTCAAAATACTCTTCCTTTTTTATGTTAACCGTTTCAGCTGCAGCGTCAATATCAGATCTTCAACCCTCTAGATCAATAGAGAAAATACAATTGTCTCTTTGGTAAGCGAAACAGACAACCCTGAGGAATCTACATAAGTTTTACTGTGATTGGTTCAAACGAGAATTAGCTTTGGCGGTTTTCTAGTATGATTGTCTACTAAAATCATACTCCGACATCTTATATGCTGACTACATTGAACTACGGACCAGCTGTCGATATTGTTATTCACCAAAGAACCACATCAATATGGGCCTTGTTCGAGCCTTTTTTAATCTTGCGCTAGTATCAAGAGTGCATCTGAGGCAGGAGCTCTACGGCTCAATGTTTGGTACTTAGGTAGAGTAAAAGATCTGTGGAGAGACCCTACGTGGAGTGCCCAAAGGTTCAAAATAAGCGTATGGCTGTTACGAAGCTTTCGTTGATAGCGTAGGAGCCCATCAAATAGATTGGTGATTAACTTTATAGTTCGAGGGCAGGAGAAAACAGAAACTGCAAATACTTAGATAGGCTGGGTAGCGAGCAGTAAAACCTTCATATATCCAACGATTTCAGCAAGATATGAAAGGAAGTTTAATGTTTAAGAACTTGAGTTTTGACCACAGACTTGTCCTACAGAAGTCAAGAAATAAGGGGACATTTCGTTGTTACCAATACAGCCCACAACCTCTCTTTCGAACTACGCCAGATTAAATTCACAGAGTAAGTTATTGCTTGGTTTCAAGAATATGATATGATGGAACCTAATTTGCGTACACTTGCAGCAATAAACGCTTTTCCTTTAGGAGACAGCCCTTCGGAAATGCAAAAATGAGTTCTGTGAGTAGATAATGGAAAACTTTCTTGAAAAATTAATTTTGTCTCTTCTGCTGTTCGCCTGTGGAAATTCGGCCACTCGTATCTAGCGTAAAAGGCCTTTCTGTGTTTATTTAACAACTTTGTAGGATGTTGAATTTTTTGAATAAATATGGCCGTTTTTCTGGAGCGTCAATGACCTTGATATGTGTTCTGCGCCACACGATGAAGGAAACAACAACGGCCATACCCGTATAGCTGGCCGACTATTGCCGATATAACGGTCACAGTTTTAGTGTGTGACCGACTTCCTAGGCCCGATGCCTCGAGACCAGTGGTACCTTTTTTAACAATTCGGAAATTGGAAAACTTAGAATGCGGAATTCTAAAGCCATTCGAGTGAATAAAAAGAACACTGAAATATACATGTTATTTGTAAGCGAGCTCGTTAATAGCCTTCCCCTCCTTTCCGTTACAACATACTTGCCGAGAAACTTTGATGTCTGGCATTCATTCGGTTGAGGTTATCTTGAGTATTAGCTTGAGTCGTTGCAGTACCAACTAGACTGCGTGCTCAAAAGAGTAGCAAATTATGGCCAAACTGATTCACATCAAAGGAAATTCCAGAGGCTTGCATCTGCAAGAGAAGGAGGATGCTTCAAATCCAGTCGACCACGAAACTTTGGGTTTTTAGCAAGTATAGGTTCGTGCCAGTGCTTATCAAAGGACAACTGAGAAGACCGTTCCGTAGCTTACGATGTGGCGAAATGAAGATATTAATGTGGGATTGTATCATGAATAGCTAATCAAGTTTTTGCAATGGTCGGTCAGTTGAAATTCCCGAATGAAATGTAGGGGGTATTTTGTAGCATCCACTTCCCGTAACTGAAAAATCCGACGGGATAATTTTAAGGATAAGCCAAAGGCGATTAGGAGGAATTTGATTAATGAAAGGGAAACGTGTATACTAAGTATGATAAGTATGACAACTAACAAGATAGATACATTTTCAAAAGTGTTTTTTTTCGTAAATGTGTCATGACTAATCCGAGAATAGCCCAACTACAAGCTATTTAGTGCAATTAGTATCTTTTGCTGGGTAACCACTAGTGATTTCTGGAGACAGGGGTGTGTGCAGGACAGCTAAGCTATTTCAAATTCACCCGCTAGAGACCTTAGCTTCAGAAGAAGGGAAGAATAACCCGATTTGCTCTCATACTTGCAAATCCTAGCCTCCTCAACTTTTGCCCAAAATTGTCTGGCTATATGTTTGCGCTTCTCAGGAACCGTCGGATAAATAATGAATCCAGTTTTCTCATTCTGGAGGATTTTGTGGTTGTGTGCATTTTACTTAATTTTACTAACACTTAGCATGACCATTTTAACCACGACGGAACATTGTAAACGCAAACGGTGACAGGATGGCAATTTGAGGTACGCCACGCTCGTTTGCACTTGCGGTTTGTACTTTGTTACCAATGTAGAAACAGAATTTACACTCAGCAAATTATCGTGTGCAAGTGCAGCAGTGAATCAAAGTGCCGCTAAAGTGTATGCCACTGCTGTCATCCAGGGTTCTCAAAATTTGACGCGTTACGCATTTGATCACTTTAATAGTCGACCTTTTTCATTTGTAAGCAAAATAGTGTTTTTTTTTGCACAGGAGCTCAGTAAGCACTGCCTGATGCTAGGCACCGACCCGTCCAACAAGACTTAAGTGCGAGAAGTAGGGTAGTGGTTTGTTGAAGCATTATTTTAATAGAGCTTTGTCAACGGCTTTCGTTTGGAAAAACTTATCACTGACCTCGGCGGTAGCTGAATGGATGGAAGTGGCTGCCGAGTGGTTTTGTCTATATGGAGACCTGCTGCTCATTTAGGTAAGGTGGTCGTTGGTTCGTTCACGAAAGCGAAAGCTAGTTCGAAATTTGTGTGGTGGTGCAAAATTGGAACAGCTGGTCGTCATCATCGTTTGCAGTCCAGATTTCATGGAGTCAGAGAACGAATGATCATGGGAAATAGACTGGACGACTCGTAAAGTAAAGTTTGCCAGCAGGAGGTTGTTGCTTTCGTAAGCTATCAGAAGTGTGTAGAACCATTTTCTGCTTTTCTGGGCAAAGGCTGACCTTATGCGCTGAAACTATCACATTACTTTAATTAGCAGTCTCAGGGACAATGAGGCAATCTGCAGATTGCTTCCACGGGGGATGGGGGTTGAAACAAGCGAATAGTTGATGAGGTTTGGTTGAGTAAAAATGTCACTATGATCTCTTTTCTGTACTTCTGGCTATCTGCCGTCCAAAACAAGATTACTGATGACTACTTTGATTAACGAGGCGTATTTTGCTGACACCAGCACTTGGACTTCGCATAAATTGAAGTCCACTAGAATCAAGGCAAGACAATTTACTTGGTCGCCGTTTGGTTTAGCAGCTTTCGAGCGTTTCACGAGTCCAAGACTAGTTCTTGCTTCTGGCTTACGTGCACAGAGAAGGATTACTGAGGGCCCGCACCAACACTGAAGGAGGATGTGGAACTCCTTGGTCTCATTTGGATGAAACCTAAAATTTTTTTAATAATTAGTAGCATTTTTCGGTCGCAGTTGTTCAGGCGGGCCGTCGGCACCGAGCCTGGTCCGATCGATTATAAAGGCTGCAGTTTATTAGCCCCCTGCCTCCTCGATAGGAAAGTTAGCAGTTGGCACCAAGTACTCATCCGAAAAGAATGTATGACAGCCTAGTCATCACACACGAGGGCAGTGGTCAGCGTCGGATGACGGAGTAAGACCATCTTCCTGCCTAAATTTGTTTACCTCCCTTACGAAGAACAATCCGAATAATGGGCATATTTCACGCTTAAAACCCATCTCATTAATTCGTGCTAACATGTGGGATGCCTAATGAGATGTATAACGGGGACAAAACGGATAAACAAGCGAACAGCCAACAGGCAACCAAAACTAGAGAAAAGTAATGACGAGCCAAATAAGGGCGGTGGCACTTCCCTGGACGACATGCTCTCTATTACCTTTGGATATGCAAATGATGTAACATACAAATATTCGCAAAGCTACCTTTAATGTCAGTCAAGTCAAACAGCCCACATGACAGAGCATTGAGTAGCTTGTGGAGTCTCGATTTGGTGCTTTTTAATTCTTGTTGATTGCTCCTTGTTAAAGATCACCCTCGCGGTTGGAAACGACGGCTTTCAAAGCTATAAACTGAAACCGAGTGCCTGTGATCACGAACGCGAAATAATTCGACAACAAAATCAAAAGTTTGAAGGAATGGGACTCATTACTGGTCATCGTCTAGCCTGACATCAAGCTGATGTACTGGAAAAACAAAGAGGCCGAATGGAGCACGTACAAATAGCTTATGCATTCCACAGAAAATCTGAAAGAAGCGCAAGCAACTTGTTTCAACTTGGGAATAATCCCATCCTGAAGGGTTTAGTGTTCAAATTTGTGTTTGGAATATTTAAGAGTGAAAGAGGCATAATGCTCACTCGAGATCTCTGACGCAAAAGCAGGTTCCCAGAAAACTAACTGCCTATGACTAAATGGGAACACACTGAAAACTTATATCCGTTGCTGTTAACGGTTTAGGTCCCTTATTTTTAACGATGACGGCATAGTTTGAAAACAGTTCCCTGCTTCATATCGACCACCAGTCAAATGGCGCACATGGATGTCTTACCGTTATTTGTGGGCTCGATTTTGTGTCATCACCAGAAAACTATCGATGATGTCTTCTTACCTTCAGGAAAGTCTGCCCTCTTTTCAAGAGGATTTCAACTTCATGCTGCCAAAAATTCGAATATCGTTAACATTATTTACTGTCTATAATGCACCTTCGGCAAAATTTTGGTGGCCTACTTTAGTGAAATACTCAAACTCGTCTAACTTACGAGTTTTATCGGAAACCGAGGTATGTTGGCTGAAGTACACAGCGGAGTATTTAGATAATTGGCTTTTGGTAATCAGCATTGGGAGATGAAGGAGAAGGGACACATTCATAAGGGCGATGGTCTTTCAGAATGGGTTATCTGCCCCAAAATGCGAGCAGATTATAATTGGACTGAATGTAGACAATCTCGCACTCAGCTGAGCAGGGCAGAGTCCCTATTTCGATTATCGGAAGTTGTTATTGAAACTAGTGTTAACTTACCTCTAATCCAATCACGGAACTCTCTTGGAACCACGACAAGAGATGCATTGTGCTCTGTTTAGCTGATACAGCACGTTTAGTAAACTTGTTCACTCAGAACTAACTGTATTCTGGACCAATTGACACTAATCCGTGCTTTCGTCTCCAAGTACGTACACTTTGTTTCTTGGTCTCAGGGTTGTTTATTCAAAATCCCTCGGTACCGTCGTTTTTTAGAGATCTACCCAGTTTCGTGTGACTCATTCTCTTGGTTTTCGAAACAACCTGGGATAGACATAGGGTTGCTGAAAACTCTTCGACAGCCCACGACCGGTTTCACCCTTAAAAACGAGAGATTCAGCTGGGTCTACCGTCAAAACAAAATTGGTATGCAAATGAGTGTGTTTCGCCAACCTAGGATAATGTTTATTGAAGAAAATCACATCAGTTCGGTAACAAATGATCGTATTACAAGCGTCGATTAGGGTGATCTTCGTTGTTCAACATGTCGTCATCGATAGCCGCATCTCAAGATTTCGCTTTGGAGGTGTGCCAAAACCGTTTGGCGTGAGGAACAGTGAAGCTTCACTTCGCAATCTTTACTGACATTTAAAAGTGTGGAGTCAAGCCTCAAGGTCACAAGTCACAGAATGGATAGTCACATGTGGCCTGACCGTGGTCACAAGATAGCGCATTGCACTTAACGAAGCGCGTGCAAATATGATGGCCGTTCATAGGCCGTGTCAAAAGCACGTGACACTTTACTAGACAACAACAATTGAACTGTCAATATCGAAATGATATGAACGATTCAAGTGCGATAAATAACCTTAACTGGAATGCCGCTAGTGGAGCTGAGGTACAATAAAAGTGAGAAAATGAAAATATTTCCGCGATTTTCGAAAAAAACAGTATTTTAGAAGGCACCCTGGGGTCTCCAAAATATGTCTGGGACAGTAGTGTTATCTCACTGAAGGCTGACCAATAGGAACCATATCATACTGTTTCTGCAATCAGAAGTTTCTGAATAACCGTCTTGAGGGTGCGATAGGACTTTTCACTTAGTTTGAACTGCATGCTGTGAATGCTGCGTGAATGCGATGCGTATCCTTATTTCTGGGTAGCCCCCGTCGTCCAGGCAACTAGGGGTGAAAGGAAGAAGGCCTTCGCTGCGCAGTTATCTATTTGAGAACGCCAACTGAACAGTTACAGACTATTGAACAGGGAAGCAAAACTCTCATTTGCATCTCGTTTACAAAACTGAATATCCCCCTTCTCCTTGAACGCGTCTTCCTGAACTTTCTCTGGATATTCATTGACTGCTACTCAACTGCAAGCAAATGCTACAAAGAGACTCCACAAATTCCATAAGAGATCTCACTTTTCAAGAGACGCAAAGCGGATTTACGAGCAGACGTGCTACTCACATGCCTCATCAGTAGTATCCACCGTTACAGGGGTAGGTGGTGTTTGCGAAACCAATAGCTCACTGTTATCTGGAATACTTAGACTTATGTAAGAGCGCTGCACTGGGTGAGGCGGTGAATAAAATTTGATAGGCAGTTCGTTCAGTCGGTCATTTCAGGGGTTTTACCAGACTTTTCGCTATGAGGTGCAGGCAGTGTGGTCACTATTGATGGCGGTGTCCAACATTTGAAGGAGGTCAAAGAACAAACAAATCTGATCTTTAGCTAGTACTGCTTTAGTTTGAAGACCAGTTCTGCTGCGATATACACTGAACGGTTCCCGGTGGCTGTGCTTAAAAAGGGCTCCCACTTGCTGCCATATCACCCATCGGGTGGACATGTACAATTGTGCGCTTCATTTCATGCGGTGATCCCAATTTAACTAAGAGCGGTACTTTCTCTGGGGCTCATCCATAGAATGATGCAGTGGGTGAGAAAAGGGTGTCATTTGAGTAAGCAAGATTGCTCATTGTTGGTCACCATTCAGAGGCTACTGAAATATATTTGGTCTTCAAGGTTATGGCCTGCTTTGGGCTTTGTGAGACCTATACCTCCTGGGTTGTGTCGGTATTTGAGGTCAGTCAGGACCACTAGCGTTTGGGTATGAGTTACTCAATTCGCCATATGTTCCATTCATTGGTCGCTCAAATCAAACTCAGAACAGCGATCAACTCAAGTTAAATGTGACTGCCGACGTTACGGTTGTTGGTTGTGGGTCTTGACTGGGCCAGCTCTACCAGGTGACGTTTCTGGTGACCAAAGTTGCGTTGTCTTAGATGAGTTCGACTGTTGAGACTGCATTTTCTCGGATGGGCGTAGGGTGATATTGTGGTGCCTTCAAAGTGCGAGGTCTCATTTCAAGAATTCCCGCTTCCACACACATCTTTGAAACTTCAGCCTGAGCAATTTGAGTCCGTTGATAGGTTTACTTATCTTGAAAACTGCATAAGCCCTGAACCCAATATGAGAAATAAAATTAATGCACAATTCACAGGTGATATTCTCTAACTTGCTTCACCTTGGCGTCATGAAGGCATAACACCAAGGTTAATCGCTTGTCTACAAAACGACTACGACTGCAGCCCAAATTTAGGGCTGTGAAACTTGGTCTAAATAGCTAAATGGCCAAATGACTAGAGGAAAATCTCAAACCGATACGTCGTAGGATTTGTCATCACAACCTTCCAGACACATATACATTTGCTGATGCAATCATCGAATTGAATAATGACAAGCAGCGCACGATCTATTTAGACATATCTTCCTTCGCTGACGTCCCGCTCAAATAGACCATCTGTTATCTCATTGGCTACATGAAAGAAAAAGGCCTGAATGCTCCTACTAACGATCTGAAGGGATAACAATTGCGGCGCACAAGTGATATGCAATTTCATTTCAACGAAAAGCTGTACAAGCAAGTTTGTGGATTATAGATTAGGCCCAGTCTTCGACGAAATTCCTATGGAAAGCCTATGAAAGCCTTGAGCCGTACCAACTCCGCCTAAATACAGAAAAAAGTGCACTTATCCCGGTGACATGTAGGCGATGTATTCGCCATACCAGACAAATCATCAGGGCTACAGAAACTTTCATTGGATTTTGATCAGGCCCATCAGGCCATCCAGTTTACATCCGAAGGGGAAAATAAAGGCTGTTTGCAGTCCCTGGATGAACAGCTGCTAAGAACAAATGATGGCTTGATCAAACGTTCGGTTTACTGGAGAACGATTCAGAGGGAGCAATGCACTAACTTTAATCACTGTCTCTCTAAAAAATAAACGAAATTTAGTTCGGTATCCTGCTGACGAGACAAGAAAGATCTGCCCTGAATGCGAACATAAAGCCTAAATCCATTAGCTAGTTGGCATGATTCGTGAAGATGATTATCCAGACAGGTTCATCTCAAAACACAGTCCCTACCAAGACCGAAAGAAAAACCATTTTTGTCAGTCTTTCTTCCAAAAAGGATCTGGTCGAATGCTGTCAAACTCCGCGTCTGCGTAGCACAATTCAGAAAGCATTTCCAGTCGTTCCAATCAAAGTATGGTTCCCGACTACTCAGTTGATGACTCTATGTATCAAAGATGAGCTGGCGGTTCGTGCTCAATATTGGTTGTCTACTCGTTCGCCTGCTAAGGTATAGCAAAACACATAGGGCGCAACACACGTCATTAATCGCGATTGGCTCACGCGACGTCTGTGCGCTCAGAGAGCGTTCCTATGCGCAGTGAGTCTTTCGTGATCTGCTCACGTGACCGCTGGCCACTGAGGTCAGTCGGTCGTGAGGTAAACAGTTTTTACACTTTTACCCGGCCAGCTCATAAAATATCACTGCTTAGATGAGGTTCAAGTGAAACTTATCGGTGCCAACCAGCAGGGTCGAGGAATCGGTGCTGCTAGTTACAAACTCTGGGTTCAGAACTGCGCCTTATCTCAAAAAGTCCCAGTGGAAAGTGGCTTGCCGGAGAAGTCCGTGCTCCGACATACCAGGCGGCCAAACATCAGTGTGCTACCACACACCCACAAAGCTGAAGCTAATCGCACACTAATTCGACTCATCCTAAGTGGATAGGTGAGATCTAAAATTGAACATTGAAACGCAATGACCAATGGCCACTGACCAACGCAGTGCAGTCAAGGACGTTGTCTGCTGCTCCTTATAAACTTGAATGCTAAGCAGCCCATATGTTCTGCTCCATTCCATTGTTAGTCCACAAACAATAAGAGATGTACGGCATTAGTTCTGTTGCCAGTGGCTGATCGTCCCATTTTATCCGGCCACATCACAACAAAATGCACTGTCTACAGCTGAAGCAGTAGCGACTGGATTACAACAACAATTTTTTTAGATGGAAGCACCATATGAGAGCGCTAATCGTGCTATGGACCACCATGCAAAAAGGTTTTGTTGATGAATTTTATCGACCAGTTAGCTCCTCCTCTACACCATATATCAGCTGAGACTGAAGATGACATCGTTGGGCTTGCTGGACCTACCCAGTTGGCAACAGCAGTCGTGGTCACCATTAAGTTAGAGTATTTGCATCTATATCAACTTGTTGTATCTAATCCTGTGAAGCAATAAAACTGGGAAGAAATATTCCAGTTATGCTCTAGTAGTAATGTAAACAACCACGAATAAATTACTCTGTTTACCTTTGTTCGAAAGATGTGGAGAAAACGATTTTGGTCGGCCTTGGGGATGCAACTTCTGTGGAGGGCTCACTACACATCATTACATTACCTTTCTTCATCCTGCAACATTTAGTTCAAGCAAATATTGTCGCCCATTCGGTGAATGTGGCTCAAGCAGATCCTGCTAATTCATAGAAATTTCGGTTTTTTCTCATAAAAATGATCACAAAGTTATACTCGAATGTGTATTCTGGTATTTGAAAATAGAAAAGAAAGACGGAAACATTGAAGAAAATAACTGTTTCTTGTTTTACATCTTCACCGTATCTGTTGCTGGTAGCGTCGACAAATTCTTCAACGACAGTAAATCACATGGGAATGAAACAGTCTGATTTCTAGAGAAAACGTGGCGAAAAATTATAGTTGTCGTGATAATGGCTCTATCATACATACAGTAAGGAATTAAGATAACAATATCAATGATTCTCATGAGTTTGAATCAAACAAATGCGAGCAAGTAAAAACGATAGAAAATTACAACGGCCAAGCAGGATTTCTCCGTTGCCTTCAACTTCAACCAGAGAGCGACAAAGCGGAATACTATCTAGTTCTTTCAATAAATTACAGGACTGAGCGACCTTAGAAGACTCACAACTGTATTTTTATAAACTGGTTCTCCTGGTGACAGGCAGGAGCACGCTGTGGATGACAGGTTAACCGGGGAACATAGGCTCTCCTTCTGTAACTGTTTGTAATCATTCTGCAATGTGGGGGGCGGAATGGGAGAACCGCGTATCATTTACTCCGTGTTTTTTGGCATGTAAGGCCAGGTGATCACTTCGGGCGAATGCACGGCCACACATCTGGCAATGGAAGGGTCGTACCCCGGTGTGTTTTCGAATGTGTCGTGTTAGTTCATCCGAACGGGCAAAACGCCAATGACATTCTGTCCAGGTGCACGCGTACGGTTTTTCTCCAGTATGGGTGCGAATATGAGCTTTGAGATGAGAACTTTTCGAATAACTCTTCTGGCAACCGCTGTAAGTGCATCTGTGCACTACAGTGTTCAGGCTGTTGACGTTGTTCATATTACTGCCACTTGGCGTACAGGAATTAGGAACAATGGGCTTCTTGGGTGAATTTTTGCGCGTCCGCTCACGTGTGACTGGGCTCAGTTGATTTGTTCGGTTTCCGCCAAACTCTTTTTGTGAGAATTGCCGTGCAGGTTGAATCGATTCGTAGGTTTTGCTGCCCACTGTATTTTGGGATATTACACTGAGCAGCCCATGACTGGTATAAACTAGAGGTTGTTCCGAATGAGTCATGAAACTGATCTCGTCTCGTTTTACAACTGGAAGCTCCTTGCCTCCGTCTTCATCCTCGAATGGTGAAACCAATTCAGTGAATACTCGTCGACGACCTCTAGCGAAAAGACCAGTTGAACCGGCTTTCTGAGAAGTGTTGTGACCGTGACGAATATTTGCATCGTAATCGAGCCTAGTGAACGTGCGACCGGTACAACCTAGATCTGAACTGACCATAGGGTATATGTAGTTTGGTTGAGGCACCGGAGCATAACATTCTGCAGTTGTTCTTTTCCACGTATCCAAATGCTCCAATTTTGAGTCCACAAATGGTGAGTTCTTTGACTGGGGAATAAGTTGTGGTGTGGTATAAACACAGCTTGTTAGGGCGATGTGTGATTCAGAGCTGGAGGTCGTGGGGATTGAAACAGTTCGAGGCAGGGCTTGAGACAGGTAAGCTTCTACATGTTTGGGAGAATTGGGACATTGGAGAGACTCGGAAAATTTGGTCGGGGAATACGTCAACTGAGAGTCAAACTGAGGAGCACTTTTACCTAGTAGTTTGTCAGAAGCCTGTAGTCCGTTTTGAGTTGATTCTTGAGGTCGCCATATTGCATCAACTGAACCGGACTGACTCCAGTTGTTCCAGTCAACGAATTCATCTGTCTGTTTAATCGAGTTGTTTTTCGTGTTCAGCTCAATCTGTGTCACGTTTTGTTCCTCGTGTATTTGTTTGGACTCTGATCGCTCAACTTTGGTCGGTTCGGAAAACATGACGTCACAGTTATGCTCTGTATCCGATTTTGTATCACACAGCATTAGGTCAAATTTTACCGGATCTTTGTTCGTTGTTGGGTTCTGTGGAGGATAAGAGGCAAGAAGTTGCTCAGCAATTTCTGACATGTTAAACGAAAGCTGAGTGGAAGAAGCACGCAGGCTGGACATGGATGCGCTGGACGATACCAACGAAACGAGTTCCGGTTCACGCATGTGCCGGCTCTCGCATTCCGAACGGGGTGCTAAGGGGAGGCTTGGATCTTGGTAGGTGGTGGCTAAACCGTCGACGGTCGGATGATCGGGAAAAGTGCCTGGCCAACATGGTGGGAAATCGTTTGGGTATTCGGTTTGTTTGAACAGTGGATTGTTCCGACAACAGTCGATTATTGCACGACCTTCAGTGATTCGGAAAGGATAGCTGCCGGAATTTTCGTCTTCTGCAGGGTTAGAGGTCAGCATGACGTTCGAAAGTTTCTGAAAAAGTAGAGAACTTATGAGAGGATGTGTATGCTGAACACATGCAAAATACGAATAAATCAACGTTTTCAGTCAGGGATTTTTAAAAAAATGACGGGTTAATTTTGATAATTTGGTCGGCTAGTTTAGCCTTCCGATGAAGATGACTTCAGTAAGTACCAAGTGATTTTTTTTAAATTCAGCAATCTTATGGGAGAAAGTAAACCTTAATTCGCGAAGTTCACTTATTTGCACATAATTCAGTTTCAATAGCAGACTCAATTGGATCCAGTTGAGTATCTCCTTCGTGATGTCCTTCAACCGCGAGCGTTACAAAAAAGCTGCCTCATGATTCAGTTGGTAAGCTGTTTGAAATATCGCAGTACGTCAAGGAGATTTCGGCAACCTTATGAGCAGTATACTTAAAAAAACTAAACCGTAATTCTTTTAAGCGACAAACCTGGTCATCTGTCACATTATCTGTGCCGAAAACTAGTCTTCAATGATTGTTTATTCTTGCCGGCCGGTATATAAAATGACTTACGTGTTTGAGTCAAGGTTTCAACTAAAAAACGCGAAGCTACTTGTTTAGCTTTCGGCTCCGAACAGGTCTGCATGACACTCAAGCTATTCCAGGGTGTTAGGCCTGCAAGGAGGTTAAAAGCGAACTTCTGAAGCCACCGTTGCATAGGTCACACTGAGTTCTAGTCCTTACCAGCTATTCACAAGTGTGCTTGTGTGTGGATTTCATAAGTGTTGTACCCAGCTAAATTCAATTTGAGTTCCCACAGGCCATCAGTTTGATAAGCAGAGGGCTTTAAAACCGTCACTCTACTGTCCACCCTCCAGTCTCAGAACCTCCGTGGAAATTGCGTCCAGCTGGTTGCACACGTAACATCATCTAACTTTTGCATGTCCCATTAGAGGGAGCAGCAAAGCTGGACACGGATGCTAACTCACCATGCGTCTGTTTGTATTTATACATGACTAAAGCAAAAGTCACGTGAATGCACCTGATAACCAGGCACGGCCATTGACATTACTGTGTCCAAGCATGCTTAGTTAAGGAATTAGTACTAAACTCATAAGAGTGGCTCACCCGACACATGTTGACAGAATTGTCAGGCAAGTACTTAGTGCTAAGGGAATCATCATCATCATCGACAGCATGATATCAGCGTTCAACGCCAATGCTTCGCTGCCGTACAACCATGATTTATTTGAAAGCCTTATTGTGAAGAAAAGAATAAAGATGGACGGGGAAGGGACTTAGTGCTGCCTTACTACAATCATTCCGAGGTGCCTACACCTCCAAACACTGATTCAGGCAATCTGGATAGAAACTGACAACAAGATCGCCACTGACATCGGTTGGCAGCCATATCTTGCAGCGTCTCCAACCAGGCGCAGTGAGGATCACGCGGTCCTCATCCTGGAAGGCGAATAGCACCGACAGCACCCAAGCGTTTCGTGATTTCTTTCATACCCTTCTGCCAGGTCAAGGGTTGTCCACCTCTCTGCTTCCGCCACTCCGAATTGGGCACAGAAAACAGCACTCTCTTCGGCAAACGATGGTCAGGCATGCGCAACACATGTCCCAACCAACGCAGCTTCTGGTGTGGAACACATGCTCAAATGGAATTACCAGTTGCACAACCCAAAACTCGCTTTTTAATACAAATATATAGATCCTGCCTCATACAACATGCATTTGTTCGGTGCACAGAACAGAAGAATCATGTGCCAGAGGTGTTCAGTTTCCACATAGATATTACCGTCAGAACAAACAGGGAGCAGTTTACAGTGGTCATTGTAACATGCAGGCCCCGCTATGTTAGGAAAAAAGTTGTTGAATCCTCAAGTGGTTTTACACTGGAAGGCTCCTCATAAATCATGGCCATCCACCATAGTAATAAAAAGGAAAAAAGGTAAAATGTGAAATGATGGATCAGATGAGAATTCTGAAGCGAAGGTTGCTGTGACATTATTTGTTGTGATACAATGATGAGTAGTTTGCTGAAGACAGTTCACATTCAGTTGACTATCTGGAGTACTTTCAAACCGCTATTAACATCCTCAGAAAAGACCGAGCTTGGTCAAATCCTTCGGGTGATTCTTGAGGGTGGAAAATTTGCATGCCTTAGAATCCCAATGAAGACCTGCAGATAGATGTTAGAGGCTGCATTTGACTGCTCCATCAAAAAGTTGTGATGTGATTTCGGCGACTATCTGTTTGGGTACTATTCATTTACTCGTTTATTGGTTGTAAATGGCCCTTCTTTCTATGATGGCTTACGGAGCAGCCTAGAGATATTCTATCAAACGGATCATCCACTGGAGTTGTACTGAACAGTAGAGCAGATTGAACCCGAAAGAAAACCTGAGGAACCAACAAACACGCGTTCCGGTGATCTGGGTTATGTGAAACCGACTGAACCGATCCTTGTAATGATAACGGCGCCTCAATTCAAACGTACCGAATATTTAACAATTAAAAAGCCACTCCAACTCTATCGTAAAAGTTTACGCATGTTATTTTGTTCCCGCTTAGAGAAGAACATCGGTAGGAGAAACCCAAAGGAAGTACAATATCAATTTCAATCTGACTAACTGGACCTTCCCGACATATCAATAAATTCAACTGATTTCAAGAGCACGTGACATTAAGTTTACCTATGCAAGTAGAACAGGGCGCAAAAGTGAGGTTCAATTCCAAGCACTCCAAAAGATTCTGTCAGCTTGTGGTCAAAGCTGTCAGTTTTCCATTTATTCGGTGTACAACCCGGGGGCATATTATGTATTCATAAAAATATGCTGAGTAGAATCGTGTAACTGTTAAGACAATTCTGCGATTATTACATATGACAGATGGTATCTCAACACTGATACACCAGAAACCACAAAAATAGAGCCAGAATTGCTTCATGGCATGTTTGTACCGTGTATGAGACATCATCTTCATGTATTGCTTTTAGGATGCGGCGGTGCACTGACAAAATTACTCAGTTTCGATTACAGCGTACCTTGGACCGAGTACCAAATTTAAGGTGGACAGAAAATTAAATTTTTTCAGCGTATGAAGATCATAACTAGATAACTTGGGCAACCTTTGTAAAAATAGCCACGAACCGATTTTTTTGGCCAAAATTTGACGTATTTTTGACCCGTTACTACAAACGTTTTAGGTGATGTGATAGGTACATAAGAGATGAAAGTTAGAGGACACTAATGACATCAAGATCTCCAGAATATGCTTCCAACTAACGCCTGTGTCTAGGTTTTGGTTGCACCGTGGGACCGGCAAATGGATCAAAATGAGGCAGGTAGAACCGCAGTACCGTCATTCTCGTTAGATTTAGACCAAGTGATTCTAATTTTGGGGGCCCAGAAAATTCTTTCTTGTGTGTTTCTATGGGGCCTCGGTAGAAATTGCCCTTCTTCAGGCTGGTCGTCGTTCAACCCATGCAGGTGTTAGATAAAATGTGTCGTATCCTTTTGAAGAGTGCATTGGGCCTCGTCGTCATTCAGCTAAACGAGGAAATATAGCGGGGCTGCTTGAAATTTGAGGGCTCCAATTCACACTGTTTGGTGTTGGCAGAAGACTGTTTGCCAAAATAAACAGAAGCAAACCAAAACCTCGCAAACATGGGTTTACTCCAAATAATAATTTTAAAGTTGCTGTCAAGAATCCCGTTTATTTTTGTGATGTTCGTAGGACAAGTTTACAATTACCAATTGGGCGCTGCATGTAAGTCACAAGGATTTTTTATAAGTGTTCTTTGTACCATTTTTTCTAACTTAGTCAAGTACAAGTTCATTCTCACAGCACATAAATATAGCATTGTAGCGCACACGTAACCGTTCTCAACAGTTTTTTTCCATCAGTACCAAAATAATGGTGAAAATTTCACACAATTAATAACGATGAATGTGGCTGGGATAGACTCACACACAAGTGAGCGGATTTTACAGGGAAAGTCCCGAATTAGCCTACACTGGTTCTATAGAATGCTGGCTGCATACAAAGACGTATTAGATTCAGTGTATTGTTCCCCATTAGGTACATGTCTCTTCGTGCACTTTCTGGGAACCTTTGAAAATTGAACGAGAACTTGTGAATGCTTGTGAAAATCCCGGACACAGTCCACGTAGAGCCA
The DNA here is from genome assembly GCA_003604175.2 of Clonorchis sinensis. Lineage (NCBI taxonomy): Eukaryota > Metazoa > Platyhelminthes > Trematoda > Opisthorchiida > Opisthorchiidae > Clonorchis > Clonorchis sinensis. The sequence goes on from CM030370.1 coordinate 20,961,291, forward strand.
AAATCTCCATTCTGAAGCTTCACCTTTATTGGTTCTGCGGTCACGTTTGACTCCAACGCTGTTGGGGTGGAAAAGTGTCACGGATACAGCGTCGACAACCTTGCACAAGCCAAGTCCATTTGAGTGTTGCCAGAAGTAGACCCCTCAACTAGATGCAAATAGTCATATTGCTTCTTTATATGTGGAAACTTCAACAAGAAAAGTTGGTAATTCCGAAACTCATTTGGAGGCTGTAGATCAGCCAGCCAGTGAAGGAACATCACTGCAAAACTGTGCACTGCGAATCGTAATGAGCATTTAGATCACAATACAAGGATTACGAGCAATCGATAGAATAATCGCCCAGGGTCTACTACACGTAATCTCAAGCCACATCTCGACAGAACCTACAAGTATCAACCGGTGACAGTTTGTAACCCTGGTACGGATATACACACGTTGATAGACAGTATGTACGTTTGCATCACGTTTTTACTCGGTGTACCATCGCAGCTCGCAGAGGGTGTACCAAGCGTGAGGCAAAAGTACATTCTGTGGGGTCAAGTTACGCCCCACATGATTGGTCAGTCGGTCGACAGAGAGTGTAGATATCCTGTTGCCGAGATTACGTTTTTTTATATGTGAAACAATGGTATAATAGGTACAACGATTTACCTATCCTACTCAACTGTCCTAAACATCGAGATGTAAGCGCAGAAAGTTCTAGCAGCTTTAAACTTGCAAGCATCGAACAGAAGGACAAAACCCCGGGAAAAAATCATGAGGTCTTGTATTACCTGACAATCACAGACATGTATTTCTGAGCTGTATTCCCAGTGATGCTCATGTGAAAACACATACTCGGCAGTACCTCAAGAAAGCAAACTAACCAATCGAATAACAAAGGCATCGTAACTCAGACCCTTTCTGGTTGCTAAACAATCGCCTTATAAGTGCAAGACTAGGTACCACCCTCAGAACAAAGTAAACGGGACAACATTCCGCGAAATAGCAGGAGTTCATCATCGGATAGATGTGTTTCTGTTTGTTTAGCCATCAGAAACAGCTAAATATCTCGATTTTCAGCAACTGATTCATCATAAGTTGCAACAAGATGTGAAATTTTGAGTAAACTCTCAATAGCAAGAGTACAGAGCTCAAACGTTGTATACTCAGTGTCGTTGTATTAGATTTAGGTACTTAAGTGAATCCTTCCAGATGATTGTAGGAAAGTCACTGCTGTCGCACGATTACTTTCACTAGTTCTCAGAAATCGGTAAGCTACTGAGATGTCAACAGCGACAGTTAATTTACTTATTCGTGCTGGACAACTTGTCAAATTTTCCCGATCCTAAGTTTGCATACCAGTCGTGTGTAACAGATCCTGTTTTCATGTTTCAACCGACTGAGGTGCCAAAATGCATGTGATGGCATTCGAAATTGAGTTTGACAGTGGTAGTGTAAGAAATAGCCTAAACGGAGAGACAACGCGTTCTAACCAGACTAAATAAAATGGAAGGTTGTAGCGTAAACCATTCGTCGGCGTGGTTTGAAGTGGCTATGGCAAGTGCAATACTGCATGTGATTATGAGACTGAAAAGTGGTCCATTGATAGAACGACTGTCTTATACCCAAGTGATCGAACGTTTAGCTGTTATGCGTCTAAAAACTGCATACTGCGGAGCCGTTGTTTAAATGGAACGCATTAGCTAAATTAGACCGAACAGGAAACGTATTTAGTGCAACACCTGAATCTATGGATTTATTCCAAAACGTCCGGCTAACTCTGTGTGTTTCGTGGGTGTGAACATTTCCGCCTCCTCAGATGCGTTAATTCAGGTTCGTCCCGCGGGCAGTAACACGCTCAACTTGAATGTCAGTCAAACTAACAGATTCAAAAGCACGTTATGGTTAATGATATAATAACCATTGGTGCGTTCTAATAGCAGCAAGACCCTTGTCCCATAGTTCCGTTGAGTTGAGGCGAATCAATGAAAACAACGGTAGTATAAATGAAGAAGAACCAAACGACAGGTAGTAATGTTGATAAGCATTGGCGGCAGGAAATCTTCAAAGCGTACTGAAAAAATCGCATGAAAATTTACAGGTTGTATGGGCTGCATTCAGGAAAAATGCACTATATAAATGCATATGCGTGGAAATTTTGAGCTGCCGCCTTAGTTTACCTGGCAGGACTTCGTCCGGTAACCTGAACGTCGCGGGTTTGGACGCTACCTCGACGTTGATCCTTTTGTCTACATTGAGGACATTTATGCACCTTATCAAGAGTATACAAATTTTCCTCTGTTCTACAGGCCAGGCTTCAGATTATTGTCACATCAGGGTTGCACCACGATCATTTGAGCAGTTCAGAGTTGATGGTTTCTGCAATCGACTTTGTTTTTAACGACGTGCAATTGAAATTACCTTCGAAGGTGGGCTCCAAGGTCATCAACTAACAATTGACTACGACGTAAAATATCGTGTCTTTGTTATTCCCCAGAGCTCTACAGGATTCACTGATCGAAATTCAAAGTTTTACCAGCTTACGACCCATAATATCCGGCGCTGTTGTCAATACTAACCTGCCATAATAGATCAATATTAAATGACAGTTGCTTACAGTCAACTAACCTTGAAGAATCGTCGAGCTTTCAACCGAATGCACAAAAAGGTATGTGAGTAAAGCCATGCTAAGTGACGTTTTACAAGTTGCGCTCTCTTTCACAAAGAGCACAAAATACGTGCAACTTGCTAATGGAGGAGAGGATTTCTTAACGGTCGTAGCATCCAATGATTCAATATGAAAATTCCTGTCAAAAGAAGTGTCCGAGACTAAATCTCGCATTGTGATCCTGAAGGTTGTTAAACCAGGTAGAAGGATCTGCTAAAATGCTCTTAAGTCAGAATAGTTCATATAGTAGTATCGACAAGTGCAAGGTCAATGAAAACGACAAATAAGCAGTGGACAATAGTTATATAGACTACCGCAACTGGGAGAAGTGTGCTCACCATCTTAAAGTATACTTTATACCCTCGTGAAAAGAAGCACCTTTAAAAAGCACTAATGGTGGAAACTCCGAAGACTAACTCTTCAGGATGAGAGAAACCCCCAACAAGGGTCCCTCTTGTAATTCGAGGAAAGGTAGAATGGTGGAAGATACCTGGTCAAGCGAATCAACAAACCGCCTTCTACTGACACAGTTACGTTGCGCACTACGGGCGTTTGGCAATGCAAAGCATTTTAAAAGCTTTGGAGGAACTTTTGGAGACTTTCTTCCACTGATTTATTGAACATATTCCCGGTTCAATTGGATGTAGGTACTATAAGACCCGTTACTTGTTCGCTATGTGATATCGTCCGTAGGGGGCCGGTTTCTCTGAAACTGCTCACATCCCTTGATTAAGAGTGGTACGATATGAAAATATATCTGACGAAAAGCGTCCATTTACCCGGCTGATGCATAGGTCGTGGATTTGCGCCTGACTTGGGGTTGGGATAACTTACGCCCCATTTACTTGTCTAAATAGTATGTGGCCATTAAATCGATTTTGACGGGTACTTTTTCGACATTTTCTGCAATATGTTTAGTACTCTACTCAGGTCATTCAACTAAAGGAAATAAAACTATATAGATTAATTTATTTTCGCTTGAAACGACTTAAAAGTGTATGGGATGAACTTCACGCCTTGGATACGACGGCTCTTATGGAAGTTCTTTAATTGGGATGGATTTTGTGGTCATTTGACAGTGAGTTTTATGTGATTTATAATGCAATCAAACCTGTTCTGGACAGTCTGTCTACTATGTGGCCTGTTTTACGCGCTTGTCCCCAAATCAAGGCTAATTCTTTGCCAAATGGCTTGTGTGATGGTTATTGGTTTCATTTTTACAAGTACATTATTATGTAGTCAAATCTGGGGCGAGATGGCCCAAGTGGTTAGGGCGCGAATTTACTGACCGGAAGGTTCGTGGTTCGAACCCGACCTCCGCCTCTCGAATTCCCCTGTCTAGGCTTGGGCAACCTGGCCCAAGTGCTTCCCCCGGGTGGCACGGCAGCTAGGCACCGGAAGGGTGTTACAGCTGAATGATTTGTGTACATACAAATATGTTCCGTTCCCTTTTAGGTTCATTGTAACTGGATTTGGTGAGACCATCTGTGCGTGGCGCTTTTCACAACAATCTTTTTTCGCACCAAGCAGGCATTGTTGGTGTTCTATTCAACGGTCAGTACACCATACTGATTCCCTCTGCTTTGTGTGCTTGGAATGTGCAGGCATGCTAACCGTAGAAGACTTTGTCAAAGGCACCTGTTTGGGGATCAGGCCTTCGGTTATCTAGGTTTCGGCATTCGTTCGAGCATTGTGTTCTGTCGCAGTTAGAGATGGAGTTGTATTCGGCTGTTCTGTCTGACTATGTAACCTTCCGTCGTCAGAACGTCAGAAAGCAAGTAGTTGTTTGGCGGCGGCGGTCTGTCCGATTGATCACGAGGCTCAGCTGTTTGAAACCATTCTAAAACTAAATGCTTACTCAAATAAAGGTGAAGTGAGTCATTTTTTTTGTTTCCTAAGATTCTGTCTCACGCTGTGTTTCTCTGAACCTTGTGTTATCCTGTGCAATTTTGTTATTGCAGATCAAATATTTTTACACAGATCAGTTTTGGCCAAAACAAACCCCGTGGCAAATATCACTTCGCTACACTATTTCTCAAGCTATTTCTGTCATCCACTGCCTATCTGGGTATATGTTCTGACTTAAACGTTGGCGTTCTAAAAGACATGTGCATCCCGCAGTTACACCGTAGCCAGCAAAGTCTACTCAGCCTAACCGCATCATCTGGAAATCTTGGAACACACCTAACGATACCTGACGAACAGTGCGGACCACAGAACCGGGACTCACTGCTCCCTTCGTTTTAAAGTCCTGTCATAGTAAATTTCCGTTGAAGTAGCAATTAGAATCCCGTAATGCTAGAGCTACTGGTGAAAGATAGACCAACAGTCACCTGTCCTTTCCTGATAAAAGTCCTTTGTATCTCTCTAGACAACTGGAAGGTTTGGATTAACAAATTCGCCTCTTGCTGCCACACATGCCCTCCGGTTCTGAACAACACCGACTACTCTTCGAACTGTTAAATTAAGGACTAGAAATATCATCATTTTTCTATCCTTCCAGTATGACATTCGAATCCTTCGCTACCAGCCTCCTCTTCAACGAATGTGCACCGATGTTTACGTCATTGTTTTCGCTAGGCCGGAAGGTACTGTCAAATACTATATGTGTCTAACCCTCTTTCAAACTGAAGTGTCATCAAATAATCAAAATGTGTATCAACATTATCTAATGGATGCCTCGATAGGTAACAAAAGATGTCTGTTTAAGATTTCGAAAAGAATCAGATCAACTGAAAGATGTCACCATACCTAAGTAACTTGAAACATGGGTTTTTCCACCATGATATGTGCAAACTACCTAGCTCCCTACGTGAATTTCTGTGTCCCAAACGATGGGTCATCCACCTTCCCAAGGAAAATAATTGTAGATATTTATGATAGTTAGCTTGGTAATCAGGAAGCCGCGCTCACTGTCTACATTTTGGTACGAAGGGAACTGTACAAGCTTGGTTTTTAATTAGATCCACTATCGACGGAGTTTGACCGTGGTCCAGGTGATGGCAAAACACAGCGATAAAGAGTTAAACAACGGAGCATAATCATTGGCATCGGTCAGTCATCTAGCTGTTCTTGGAAAACAACAGTGAGCGAGCTACCAGAACTCAGCGACGAATTCTTTGCAGCGCAACTACTTACATGCAGTGCCCATCTCAGCAAACTATTATGCGAACAGTCTTCGTTCGATCTGACTTCATTCATTTTTCTCTAGCCCATGGCGATTATGGGGAGGATACAGGGAATTTTCGACCGCATTTACTCATACCTATCATCCTCATCAGCAGTAGAACTGGCCGCGCTAAAAACCAGTGCTACTTGACGGCGGTTAATATCCATACAACTATTAGGGAAGGAAACCTTAGCAAAGGTTGGGAAGGAAAGTGTAGGGTAGGGACTAGGTACGAGTAAAGCCTACGATCAAGGAAAAGGCGCCTATGCACTCGGATATCAGAGAAATAAGCAAGTCTGAGCATCATGTTGAAGTAGGGGACATCCGTGGGACTGACCCAGCGTCTTTCGCAAACTTCACCCGATATCAGGTGGTCGGGCTAGGAAATGATGGCAAATGTGCCCCTGGAATCGGTGGAGTGTCGCGCTCTGTAGGGTTTCCAACCCCCCCACCCCTTAAACAATATCGCATGACCCTACCCCAAAAAAGGTGCGGACATTTCACGGCACTGAGTTCGGCTCCAATCGTTCTCAGTTCACGTGGAAGCGTCAGGGTCAGACCCTATAAACCTTCGCTAACAATGAAGAACAGCGCCTCTTGATTGGTAAAACAACTGGCCTAGTCTGTCATCATCATCATCATCATCACCATCATCATCATCGTCATCACCATCATCAGTACCTGTCTCCTTTGAATTAGCGAGTAACCTGTCGTATGAACGGATCTGGAAGTGGAACTTCGGGCAATGAGAGGGTGTTTGGCTTCGAACAGATCCACACAACTATGGTTCCAAATGTCTAATGGCCTGTTGTCAGCTTACTGCGTTCTGTGGACGTTATCTGAGGGGAATACCACAGCGTCAGCACTCTGGTATAACAATGGAGCTTCCTGCCCTGAGAAACCTTAGGCCGGAATCCTGCAACCAAAAGAGTCTACCAAATACTTTGAACGACTTTGAAACAGGTCGTTTTGTCCAGATTGTATGGTAGAACACATCCGCTCAAATTATTAAATTTCTAGCTTGCTTAAGTTTGGTTTATCGTAGGAATCGTTAGGAATATTTGTTCCGTTCGGGGTACTACCCTCGATTTTGGAGGATAACTGTAATGAAAAACCTAAAAGTTGTGGAACCTAATCGGGTAAACCTCGCTGAGTGGTAGATTAGAGAGATGGGTTGTTCCATCCAATATTACGTCAGATCATTATGCAATACAAGGGTGATAATTGAAAAGCATGATGTAGTGACTCACAGTCAGAATACTTCGAACATTGACGACATTTTTTTGTGAGCTCTGAATTGTTTGCTCTGGATGACAGTGTATGGCTTCATCCGTTTGATACAACACTGTCTTCAATCTTTGGGCAAAATGTTCAAGTTTCGTTTGAAAAAAACTTCTGTTTATTGTGCAATGCAACTTGGTTCCAGGCGAAGTAGCGTATTTTCGATTTTATTCACTTACGGGAGAAAATACCCCGCAGAAAACCGATGGACCGATTTCTGTTCACGTCACGTGTTATTTAGTGTCCAGTAAACTAAAAGCTTCCTCCAAGTTGCTGGATTGTAACGAATGCAAAAAAAAACATGCAACCAGGGCATAAAGTGTCAAAACAACACCTGCATATTTCGTCTGGTCAAAGCAGCGACAAGCCGGCGGTACAAATCACATATGCGTGAAGAAATGGAATTTCCAGCTAACCTCATCTTACCAGCATGGCCTCATGTATGTAGGACTAGGCCTTTTATCCAGCCTGATCTGTGGTCCGATGACACTAGCCCTACACAATGAATTCACTGGCCTGCGCGTGAGTGCCCGTCACAATACATACCTGCTTTGTTGCTCAAACTGCGATTTTACATGTACGTACAAACGTGGATATAGGGAAAACAGAGTTATTCAAACTATGCTGTTCCTACCTATCTTACAGAAATGAAATTCCTAAGGGGAACTGGTTGCATGGTACTTCCAATGCAACGTTTAATTTCAGTTATTGTGCCCCCGTAAATAAATAATGATCCGAGTAATTTTTAATCTGAGGACTAACCGATGCTAGATGGAAAATACACGTATGAAATCCTGAAGAACCGCACCATTTCAAGAAATCCCTTGGACCAGACAAATTTCCCTCGCAACATTCGGAGTTTACGCCGCACGACAAAGTCTCATGTCTCCCAGTGGATTCAGTAGAAGAAATCACCTTAAAAACTACTCACCCAACAATTGCGAATTCACCAAAAAAATGTGGCACCATATGGGGTGACTGGTCGATTCACCCGTGTGAAGAAGTGTGCCAAAAATGATTGGTCCCTGAAATGTTGCTTGCTTTCACGTGGATAATAACAACCAATGTGATTTGAATCATACGTCCACCAAGTGAATGATGAAGTACTGATTGCATCAGCAGTTTACCTTTCTTGACGAATTTATCTCAGTGTGTATACTTTTCATGAAAAAACATTGTTAAATTGTTGGATAACTAGCGACAAACCTAGAGGACGTACCCTTCGGGTGGAAAAACTTAACGGAAGAAAATGTGCTCGTTCCGCTCTGATAGGTTACCTAAATACTCCTGTTTGGGGGAATATCCGATCCGCCCCACAACCATTCAACTGATGTGACTGGCTTTCTTTCCTTTGACTGACCAGAAACATCAAACGCAGTCGGCTAAAAAATAGCAAAATATTCTCAATTTCGTGCAGGAGCAGCTGCTACGGCTGCCGTACGTTTCCTTGAGTAACGGTGCCCGGGTACATTAGAGCTGTTTACAGAATTGGCGATCATTGGCTCTGACTAACCACACACTGTATATATAAGTGTCGCCTTCAAATTTAAGCCCACCGGCTGGGCATTCCGAATGGATCGCGAATAAGTTGTGCATAATGATCGACTACTCTCCGGTTAGATTTCCTGAGACTTTTCATCGCATTATCTAAACATAGCAATCAATTTGTTACGGTTCTAATTTAGCTTATCAGTTGTTGTTACTGTTACGGGGACTTGCACAGCTGTCTGTGGGTTCCCCTCTGAAATGTCCAGAACGGTGTGACTGGCTACCTCATACGTATATATTTGTTCCAGGTAGTGTTGTTCAGCTCATTGGGTCAGATTCTCGCTTGTGAACTCGGTATGGCCCTCCAACAGAACATTATTCCTAGCTGAAGGTCCGACCTTTTGTTATTAATTAGGGGTCGAATTGAGTCGGTTCATTCCTTTGATCAACCTTATTCGCACATCTGCTTTAGTGAGCCAGAAGACGAGATAGTTAAGTGGTCCTAAAATGGGTATCAAACTCCGAGTAATTTTCACCATTTTGCCCACACACGGGGATTAACTAGTCATGAAGTCCTCTGTGCTTATCAGGATTTGTTCACCTAAACCCAATGAAACAGAGCTGAACACCGGAACTAACGTGTTTGATATGCAACAGTTTGCTTCAGCATACAACTGGGGACAAAATAAATGACGGTTACCATAATCTTAAATAACTTCAACCTTATGGAAATACCCTAGCTCACAAGGTCGGAATGATTCCACTACTGATCGAAAGTCGATGCATCACTGTGTCGAATAATGCTCAACGGCTATGCTTCCTTCATAAATCTCGTTAATTTTCTAACACAATAAGACTTAGTATTTAATGGGTAAATTTAAACAGCACCCGTGGCTTGATTGGGTCTTTTGGTGCTGAAGCCCTTTTATCCCTCAACAGACCCATCTTTTCTCGTCTCTTAGGTTGCATGTTATTGACTTCCATTAGGTGAGATGTCTACGAAAGTGCTTCCTTCAGACCTTGATGAAATTTCAAAATCCTGCAGTTGATATCATGCACAACCGTCTCCACGTGTTACAGTTGTTCCCGGACACCAGTCCGTGAGCGAGCGGAAAATCAAATTCAGACATTCAAGATGCACATTCGTTAGTTACAGATGTTCTGAGAGTAAGCGAATAAACAAAGCGAAATCTCGAACGAAAACCGAAGCAATCAGTTTGAACTAAGCATTTATAATGTTTAAACAGAATAACTTTGAAATATGTGAAAACGGTGGTTCGCTTGAACTAGGTGCACTAATTTCAAGGTGCAGAGCTGACCACACATGCTCACTCGGTCAATCAAATTTTTCTAGTTCCTCGCCACGCCAGCCCATTTCTGATGTGTCAGATCGCACATTTACCAGCTGTATGATATCAAGCATTCTGCTAGGGCGAACATGGGCGTGACTGTCGACTGTTGAACGTAAGATTTTGGTATATTGAAGTATACCTTCGTCATACAAAGGGATAGTCTCATGCCGACGCCTCCAGCCATCCGTAAGAACATTCTGTTGCTAGCCCGTTATATCCTGCTTCCTTCCTATCCAACGAGCCACGTAAGTAGCAATCACTACGACAGGTCTCGGTTTCACTAACTTACTCATGGAATTTGGTTGGTGTATATCTCACAAAATTAAGCGAGCCGGTGATATGGAAGAACACCCAACGGGGTAAGTGGATGCTCTTATGAAGAGTTTTCACTGGGGTGGTCAGTAGAACTTAGATCTTGTGGCATGAACTTCTTGACTTTGAGAAGATAGCCGAATAGAAGGGAAACATCTGAACACAGGTTTAGCACAATTAACAGATGTTTGGCAGTCATACGATTTCGACGTGATCGGAAAAAGATCCACATACAGGGCATGAGACACAGGTACCCTTAGAGAGACACTATATTTATGATTATTTTAGTTCTCATCCTTTACACACTACAATGAAGATGACATCTCCACATTTGAATTAAGCGTCTGTGACACTGTGGTTTTCCGTGGATGGAAATTATTCAATTGCACATGTGTTCTAAATTGTGGTGGGCAGATCTACTGTCGGTTGATGGGTAAAACGCCCCTTCCAATGGACTCAAGACAAGGATGTTGCACAACAGTTTGAGTGCAGTTTGAGTCAAGTGAAGACGAATGACGCAACATATGTCGCATACCAACTTGTGACCGACAAGAAGCAAATGACCAAATGTTGGCGTTTCGTTTACTTGCTTCAGCTGACAACGTAAATCGCTAAAAATTTACCAGAGGCCCCATGTGACGCTAGAAGTGAAGTCAACTCCACCATGGTAGAGTGATAGTCTAAGTCGTCGGCTTCTGTGAACCTAAAACTTGTTGGCCTTCTGTAGGTTTGATCGTCCTTCGTCTTTCGGACAGAAACTAAAGGTTGTATACAACCTTAGTTGGTTTGCCACCCGAGTGAGGACGACCTACCAATAAGAACCACCAAACCTCGATGCTCTTGCCATTCTGCTGCTCACCTGAGGTTAGGGTGACATGTGTATCTGTGTAGACATTAGTCCTCCGCATATAATCCACATGCACCTTTTAGGATACGCCATGCAACTCCGAGCAACCGTAGTCAATAATGCGTCAGCCAAGACGCTGTAACCAATCTTCATCGATTGCAAGACGATATGAAATTTTAACCCGTCAGTTTCACTATAGGGTCGCTTAGATGTAGTGGTTAAACTGAACCACTCGGGTGTTAACTCAAGTCATCTCTATGCCAAGCTTGGCGAACACACTGACAAACAAGCAGCACAACCATGCCAAAAATGTGCGATTTCCAGCAGGGTGGAAACCTTAGCCGTGCAATTTGACCGGATGAATTTGGCAGCTGCGGACCAAAAGTAGGTTGCTGTTAGGTAGATTCTGCATGGTAGAGCTGTTGGCAGCTGTTATTGCCTAAGTACTGATAGTTTTGGAAGACAATCTTGCTGGAGGATCTATTCGTGTTACGTTCCGACGTGAAAGTAACATCCCCACCTTCTAGGCCAGAGTAGCGATACCTAGTACGTGGGTTGTTAGCAACAAATCGCACAGTAACCTGGTCATACACAGGCGGTTGAGCCACATAACAGATCCGTGCTTCACGTACCAAATGTCTTAAACTGACGAAACACGGTCGGCTTTTGATTAGAGGTCATTTACGACACACACAAATTGTACAGAACTTCTTTCCGAAATGCTGCCCACCTTCACGTGGACACCAATGGTTGACTTTAGATCATGGGAGCCAATCAGTGACTAGATGTAACTGTACTCTCCTCGGGTATTGCCGTGAATGCTCTTACTAATACACGCAATAGAAACCGTCCATAATGTCCACTGCTGCATATGAGTACCAAGATTGACAGTTCAAATGTGTGCATATACCCAAAGAAAGTTTCCAGCGCTATCTGCTGCACAGAAGGATGGATCATAATAAAGGTTTCCATTTGCCAATGGTAATGCTTAGGTTGTTGATACAAATAGATTCTAAACAGGTCAGCTCTATCGAACGGATGACATCAGTCTTTTGAAATAGGATGGTTGGAATTACAGACTACTTTTGAATATTTTCTCACAGATATTTCACGTGTGACCTTGAATTTTCGCGACTCTAAATTTAAGATGCAAAATTAATTATATGACCTTGTACTGTCAGGCGGCGAGGGAAGGTGCGCAACATACGCAAACAAAAAATGTTAGTAATGTGTTCGTCCAACCATTCGTAAGATAAATTTACATAGTAGTCAGACGAAGTTTGTTGAGAATAGTCCGCAACTATTTCAAGATCTCTCGAGTCAGCGATATGTGTACCTCCATTACTAACGCTGTCATGAAGTAACTGCCTCAGTAAGACTCGTCACGAGATTTCTTCAGTTTTGACCCCAGTTAAACAGACCCAACATCATTCTCAGTCTGGTTCTTCCGTGATATTTCGTTCAAAAGTGGCAAAACGTCAGACTTGAATGTCTCTATGGTCATCCTGACCTATACTTTTACGATAGACAACCCCCGATCTTTGGTATGCTGGGCTGAACTTTTGGGGAAAGCCTGAACGATCAGGTTATTTAGTTTACCAAAAGTGAGCGCTCCAGTGAGTAGAACTTTCAGAAGCGTCGAATGTACAGGTGGAAATTCACAAAGACTATTATAACGCACATCACGGGACGAGAGGACACAAAACAGCCTTACCTAACCACAAGTGCCGTGCAGGCTTAACACATGCCTAACACGAGGACCTGAGCGGCTGGATGGATTATCTTACTTCCGAAGAACAGTCTACAACGGACGTGGCCAAGTAGCGTTCTCTAAGGATCCACGTAAGTCCTGCACCCTCTCTCTCAACTCAGAGGAAAGTCCACCGTTTTTACTCCCTGAAAGACCACTATGTGTACAATGAATACTCTAAGCCGGATCATCTGCCACCATAAAGCCGTAAGTTAGTTTGGAGGACAAGAATTATGTATTGTGAGCCAAACTGGGGACAATTTCAACTGGATCGAACCTTGAGTGGAAGTAGAAAACAGTATCAACAAAAAGGTCAGGGGCGCCTTTTTATTGCGCTATAATTCCTTATTTTACATGCCCATTGTAATGGACAGCATGACCGTAGATTTTCTATGAAGGCCTCATTTTTTAATCTTGACCCCCTATATCAGTAATCCCGTTGAATTAAGTAAATTTAGCACTCACAAAGCTTAATGAAAAAAGTCTAGAATGTTCGGTTTCCGAAGAGGTAAGCAAGCTTTGGTTGTAGTATAGTTTGGTTACAGGCATAACCTTCTTGTACTTTTGTGAAGCTGCTTCGGCTTCTTTTGCAGATGTTAGTACAGATCAAGTTGGAAATGTTACCCTCTGGATACGCAAAAGTTCGACGCAACCTAATACCCCTGTACCAGTGATTCTGATGCATGTTTAGACCATCATGAGACTACAAACACCGAAGATGATATTGTTTGCTTGGAGAGAAAATCCTCTAGAAGAAGCGATAAAATTGAAAGTACACCAAATAAGGCCACCATATGTGGTTCGGTTTATCGAATAACTGGGGAAGTCTACACCGCTGTAACAACCAAACCCTCTGTTGGTAGTACGGGTTCCAGTATACAAATTAAGAAGACGTTAAATCAAATTTTATTCAGTGTTTTTTAATAAACTGGCAAAGTTTAGCAGATCTCGAGATCAACCACAACTGGGTAAGCTGTTGGTGTGGGATTGTCTTGGATAGTCCAAGACAAACCGAAGCATGTTCAGTAATCGGCAGGAATAAATGCTTGTCTCTGTGATCACTTCGTCAAAAACACTTGTTACTTCGGTCCTGTCAAGAGTGCCTCTCCTAACAAGCTCGACAGTCTTCAGGGAAGTTTTCTACATACGCTCTCATGTGCCCCTGTCAGTGGGGACAGTTCTTTTCGATGGGTAACATTTTGATTGATGGCAGGAGCAGGATATCTAACAAAAAACGTACAAGCAGTCCAATGCAGACGGGGATTACTTCTGGTTTGGGTTTGCTCTCCCCTAATGGACTCATCTGGATGCGATCCTGGTATTTTTTAAACTGCCGCATCCTTGTTTACTAGCATTCCTTATCCTGAAAGCTGAGAAATAGAGCTATCATGCGACATTACCTGAATTTTATTGCTTTTTCTAACGAATAATTGTCCTTAGGTGAACGAACCTACGGCACTAGAAAACATGGTACGACGTGTAAGTGGTTTCAACCTGATAACAATAACGAAGATACAGAGTTTTGGTGATATCAGGCAGAAAGACTATAAGGGTTTGTACGTAATGCATTACTCATAAGGTTGCTGAAAATGCTTCGACAGCCCACGACCGGTTTCGCCCTTCTTGGGGCTCATCAGGTAGGCGCAGTCGCCGAGTTTCCGTCAACCTTATGTTCTACTTGAACCCAAATTGGACTGATTTCGATAAATGCACTCATTTGCAAATCAATCTGGTTTTTGCGAGAGACCCACCTGGAACCCAGCTGAATCTCCCGTTTTTTGATGTTTCCAGGCAACTGAATGTGTCGCAGTCCGCCTGTGGCCGCCTCGCGATATCTCGAATATCGTAGCAACTGGAACATGAGGCGGTCTGGTGCAGCACATTCAGTTGCCTGGAAACATCAAAAAACGGGAGATTCAGCTGGGTTCCAGGTGGGTCTCTCGCAAAACCAAATTGATTTGCAAATTAGTGTATTTCTCGAAAAATATAAGGGTTTCATTTTTGGAACAAATGCTCTTGAAACGGTGTGTCTGCAGTTTATCTTTTGATAACCCGGCTACCTAAAAGATGTTGGCGCCAAAGGTGGGGCACTACATAATTCGCCAGAAAATGTTCCATACAAAATGTCAGGCGTCTCTATCAAAAGACCGAAACTGTTACATAAGTGACACAATTTTGGTGACATGTCACCGACTCTTTGGATGAGCTGATCAAAATCTGGAGACGCTGTGCTACTTAAGAAGGCCTACTGCTTAGAGCGCAAGGTGGAATCTTTACTTGGGAGATGTGAACCGGTCTACCTATGAAGCTAATCAAAATGTGCCCGTGTATCCAACAATTTATGTAAAGGTATACTCTGCATAAAGGAGATTTACGCTTAGCACATTCTCACTCTACTTTAGAAGGTGGGCGTATGGGGATAGATGCCTCTTCGTAACAGGCTTTAATGTTTGACTGCGGCGCAAACACCTCAGCTCCGGCTGCGTATATACAATGGTTTCAGGTCGCCCTTAAAAGTTATGCGGAATCTGACACCTTAGTTTGTTTGGAATTCGTTTCAGCCGCCTGGTCAGCCGTCAATAAACTCACCCGAGCTATCAATATTATACCATATTACCAAGCGACTGGTATGCTTACAGGCAGACAGACAGACAGATAGACTCCCCTTTATGAATGTACTGCGATTCCGGTGGATCAAGCAAATTTCAGCCGGATAATCCCCACGTTTTATAAAAGAAACAGCTGAGGCCTATGCAAAGACATAACACAGAAGCAGAATTGTGTCGACTTGCTTCTTATTGTTGTTTGCAACGACAATAATGCAGCACAGACTAAACCTGTCCAGACAAGCTTCTCCGTACAGTCTACAGTATATGAATCTAAACCGATTGTTATTTGGGAACTGGCTGCTATGCTGCACGTAATAAACTGGTTATTACTGGCATTAATTAACCGTCAGGACTGAAAAAAGCGGACAATCTTATAAGCCGTGATGGTTGGTCAGCTGGCCGCTGATCTGTTAGCCGAGCTTGGCAATTAACTTTCAAATGTATCGTTGCCAGTCGAGGTGACATCATGATGATGTGAACATCCCTGAGTATTCCCCGGAATCTCTCAGACAGAGACAGACCTGTGAACACATGATCTTACGTATTTGTGCATGTCCAAGATGAGCAAATCGGCCTTACATAATGGTCAGTAAGCAAAACGGTGAGTTTAAAAAAGTAAGTATACTCTATATACGTAATGCACTACTCATAAGGTTGCTGAAAATACTTTGACAGCCCACGACCGGTTTCGCCCTTCTTGGGGGCTCATCAGGTAGGCGCAGTCGCCGAGTTTCCGTCAACCTTATGTTCTACTATAATCTAATTCATATGATTGTCGCAAAATCAACAGGGCACTGTTTCACAAACGCAGCGGCATTTGCACGGTCATCATATTGGCGGGTGTTTCGCTCTCAGCCTATGCCCACCGGCCAGGTGTATGTATGCTTACCAATGAGACCTGGGCTTACGCCTCTTTCCCAAGTGGTTATACTATTTATCATTGCACCTTACGAGAGATATACGGATAGTCAGATTGTCATACAGTCAGCTGTGTAACAGTCAGTGTTTGTGCTGTATCAGTGAATCAGGCCTATAATAACAAACTTAAAGGAAGCTAGAAAAACTGCTGAAATTATCATGGGAGCAAAAGATTCGTAATAATAGCAATAGTAGGGAGGGAACATGGTAGAGAAAACCGAGCGAAAAACAGAGCTTGGTTTTAAATCTGAAACAGCACAGTTAAATTCATCTATTGGAACCAGGCCTCAGTTTGTCGATCCCATTCTTGATGTTTTTGACTCGGGTAATTATCTTTGAAAGCAAGCTAGTTCATGCCTCTTTTCAGGGATTAGATAGTCGCCTTTTTAGAGGCGACACAAACTGTTCATCTTCTTTGAAGATGAAACATAGTATACCAAACACTCTTCATGCTATTCAAAATTTGATAGAAGAGTACAGTCTGAAAACCCACCCTCAGCCCGTCCTGCCTAGCAAACGGATCCCGTCCTTGGCGCTATCTCTAGTTACCCTCTCTTATCAAGTCCGTCTTTGCAAGTGAGAAAATCTGTAATTAGCACACTCATGTGATGATTTCCAGCAAGGACGGTACAGCTGTACAGGGCTTCTCGATATTTGAACATAGATCGTCTCCATTTACAGGACAAAGACCCCACTGAAACGTCTCAAACCTCCTCAGGCTACCAACAATCTATTAGTGGCTCAAGAGGAAGAATGAAATTCACTTGATTATGGGAAATTCCACCTGAAAAGCCGTCGCTTAAGGAGCCAGTCAAAACCTGACCGCGTAATTTCATTTCTATGACTGAAGGATTGGTGGCGCTATGTGCTGTCTAACTTAAGTTAATCACACTGTTGTTCGACCACTCGTGACCGGAATGTTGGGTGTTTAAAAATTAATCGGGAGGTTGCGGGTTCGGGACTCCATGGAATTTTCTGAGATCCGTGGTACTGATAGTTACCAGTAAGGATGAAACAGGTTTACAGTGCTTCCTGGCTTTTCATCATAGATTGACCTCACTTACAAGAGAAATACTCAATTGAAAGTTCCAAAATATCTTCGCACTATAAACAATTCTGTGTTACTGGCTTACAAATTGATAATTTGCCGGCTGAAGTTTCACGTGATATTTTGAGCAGATTATTGACATAGTTTCGGCTTATCGGCAACTGTGAAAATTTTGTGCGGTCGACTGCTCTAGGTTTGGTGCAGACGACGGTTCGCAAGATGCGTCTGTTGTACCATTTGACAAGATCCTTTTTGTAGACACCCTTGTGGTAAGTACATATATATACGTCTATTCATCAGTGGAAAAGCATAACACGTGCATACCCTCAATGCAATCATCAGATAAGCAAAATGCTGTCAGCTTCATAAGCCTTTATACCTGCATCCTTATCGTCGCCTGTTTGGAATGCAACCGGGTGAATAAATCATTGATTTATTCCTGTGGAAAAGACAAATCCTGTTTACTCGAACAAAGTTTGAGACATGTATCTCTGCCCGTGGATCCCGTTCTGCTAAAAAAAGTTCTCATTGGTTTCAGGCAAAAAAATCAAAGCCAGAGGTATTTTGTTCCACTTCGGAGGTCAGTTGAATTACATCCGCTGGATAGCGGGCCTCGTAAAGCAAATAAGAGGTGTAATGACTTTACAAGCTCCCATATATATATATATATCAAGAAGGATTTGCTAATTACGTGGATTTGCAGCCGAGAAATCTGCACACTAAAAGAGTTCGCCGGCAAAGACTCGATGATGAAATACTCAGGAACAACTTTACTTGAATCGCTCTAGCTCAACAGTTTGACCCTACACTTTTTGTATCCCAACTAAACTAGAAGGATTTCACCCATTACGGTGAAAAATTACATGTTTCTTTACGACACTTTTTAGTGGACCGTTAGGCAATGATTCAAAGAACTCATAGACAGCAGATGTTTCTTCCTGCTCGTGATCTTTTTCATAACAGTAAGTTGATTTACTTGTTTATCTGTTTTCAGCATTTGGGATGCTACGAATGTCAAGTCTCCTCCCCCGACTAATCTTTATTGGATTTACCGAGACGCTGACAATTTTGTATAACTCTAAGTTCATTTTAATTGTACAAACCCGAGGTGTCCCCACATGCTGCACGTACCACACTGCACTACCCCCTGACCTAAAGCTAACACCAAGCGTACAGGGCGGCTGAGCGCAGCCGCCAACTACTCTGTCTCGACTTTCAAATCAAGTCCACTAGACAATTTGCGCATTCATAAACAAGTTGGAACTCAAAAGATCTTGTCCCTCGTCAAGGCTGTATTTGTCCTCCATTCAGCGTGAAAGTTGAATCTCACGCATTCAGGATCAGGTCACATTCCCGAACAAAAGGTGTATTAGGGTGGTTATCACAATAACCAAATACACTCTAGCCAAAAATCTCATGTAAACCGATGTTTTGGTGTAAAAACTTAGTGTATTTGTTGTGCTGAGGCAAATTCACTGATACTGGAAAGGGGCACGTGTATAGTAAAGCATGCGGAGTTTTGCATGGCTAACAGTCAGTGGTTCATCCGTATGTTTGCAGTTTTATGACAATTTAACCTAAAACACAACAGGGTGGTGTTTGGACAGAATAGGTGAAGTTGGTCTCTTTTTCGAAGTAGCAATATGAATTAACCTTACGTTATGCTATACTGCAAATGGACCAGAACCTACCATAACAAGTACTTAGAGTTGGGTGTAGTATTCGATTCCAACTGCTTAACCATTCTACTGAACAAAACCTAGGTCCCACAAATCATCTTGTCGAGATTGTCCACTCAACTATCACTTAGTTCGTTCTAATCAGACTGACCTTGAATGGACCATATCCGAGGACCGATGTGTGGAATTTGGAATTTATAATAGGCCTTTGATCTTTTGATCCAGCACACATACCTTTAGAAGCTAGCCGATACATAGGGTGCACAATGCTAGTCCAGTAGCCCATTGTGTCTATACATCTCTGTTCCCTTTTGAAATAGGATCCTAAAAGTTGGAACTAGCTAACCAAAGCCCAAATAGCTGGTGAATGAATTTAGACTGTTTACCTAAGATGCAACACACGCAATGTGTATGCAAAACGTCAACATGGTCAGCTTAATTTAAGGTGATATTAGGGACGCAGTAGCTTCTCAGTGATGCAAGGCACCTGTTTTTTTTATAAACACTGAGGTTCGGTTCCAAGTTCACCCGGCATATACCTCAAAGTTTATGGTGAATTCTCTTTTATTGTGAGTTAAGCTCCACAGACAAGGTGACTGACAGCTCACTTTGGTAAGTTAAGAACCTTGACATTTTTTATGGTTGTTGAAGTTTTGACAAGGGAAATGTTGAATTACAAAGACAGGACAATGGGCAGTAGACAGGTTCTAGCCAAATTACTTCGGTTTAAATAAACTTCATATCTTCGTTCAGTTCAGCAAGATGCCGCTTAGAAAAACCAGGTGAAATCGGAATAAAAGATTACATGAAAGGGGACTGGACGCCTGCTCAGAGTGACACCATATCTGTAAGTGCCAATAAGTTCAGCAGGTAAATTATTCTGTTTCTGTGTAGTGTTATGCAATATGAGAAGGTCGTTCGGCTGTACACCGAGCTTGGCAATTGAAATGTAAAAACTTCGTGGTCAGTCCGACGATTCCTCCCCTAGAGGCGACGAAATTTGTACAATCCAATAGCCAAGGTCGTCAAGCAGACAACCTTGAAGTATGCACCTTGTGTAACCGACGGTTTTTACGGTGTTTTCAACAGTGCTTGAAAGTGAATTACTTAGGTCTTGGATGCGATACTCGACTGAAATTTTGAAACCTCCCTAATCGTTTGTGTTCTATCTTTACTGCAACTTTTTTTCAGACTAACTGCCTATGTCGGGGAAACTATGTATATTGTGCTCTCAAACCACTCTGCAGCCCTGAGGTTGATGAGACGTAGACTATGCCACTAGAGTGACTATCCCATTCTCATTTTGGAGTGGTGTCACTGCGAAAAAGCAGACAGTGCTACGCAAATAGCGAAACCGCGGTTGACATCGTGCACAAAACAGAGACATCTGTAAAGTCGGTGTTCTAATTTCTGGTTCACCTGCGACCGACAGAAGTATCATCCAGAGGTGATTTTACCTAAAATAACAGGATTATTTGTTTCATGGACCAACAATACATCATTCCTTTGGAATAGGAAACCACCACAATTGTTGTACTGTGATATACTGTAGAAATGTTCAGAAATAATTGGTTAATTCAAATAAACTGCGTTAAACGTGTGAGTAAAACTTCTGAATGGCACTCCATCCCGAGTGAACCTTAGATGAACTGACAGATATCAAGTGAAGGAATGCATGAGGCAATATGGAATGTTGATTAGTTACATCTGGCAGCTGGATTCATGCAACGCATCATCGTCTGACTTCTGCTACCCGATGGAATTAGATGCATATTTACTCGAACTTTTATTTGATATTTGAGTGTTCACACTGTTTTAATGTGTGAAGGAGTTTCCTAACCTATTTCTAACCCATGCTGAAAGCAACCGTGTGTCATATATCTCCGGCTGGGTACAAAGGTGCGTAATTTAAGTGCAAACTATTCGGAAAGCTACTTTATTTCACACGAATTTGTCCCAGAACAAAAGTGCGGATCGCAAAATTTTTGGATTGTAGCGGCAGAAAAATCTAACAACTGTAAACACTCATTCAGTTTTACAAAGTGTGCAACAGTTCCGGGAAAGGGTTTCTGGTACCGACGCTTTGCTTTGGAACAATATTCCCATAGGTATGTTTTAACTTCATCCCTTGGGCATCAAATGTGTTTATCTCCATTTCTCTAGTTCGTGGGACCCCCCAAACCACCGAGGTTAGTCTTAGAGAACGTTTGGTTGTTTTAGAAAGGTATTCGTTCTGGTTGTTCTACTTTCAAAATATACGAGGACAAAAATGTTTTGTGTTCACCATGAATCTCAATGTAGCAGAGACTACGGTATACGGCGGGCCACATTATTGGAAAGCGCAAATGGGGATACAGCCTAAGTAATTTGACAGAGTCCTTCCAACAAATTCAGACTGCATGATGATGGCGTGATCACATGAACGGAAAATTCGTCTTTGGCCGAAGTAAATACTGTGGTTTTCTTACGGTTAAGAATCAATATTTTCCAGCGGAACAAGTCACTTGGTCCATTTTACCTTTTGCACTTCAAGTAAAATCCTATGCATTCCTAAATTTTTTAGCCTCAGTGGTAATTTATGGTTAGTACAGTTTGGCGTATGAATGGGGACGCATGTGTGTTAAATGCCTTGGGTGGATTATATCTCTAGATCTTGAGTGGAACTAGATGACTAACGTTTCACGCCAATGCAGAAATTTTTCTGCATATTCATCGATGGAGTCAATGCCATCTCAAAGTTGATAGGCGTCAGGGCGAGTCCGCCGTTCTGGTGCAGTAAGGATGAGGAAATTAGCTGTGTCCGAAAGTTTGACTGGCCAGGGTGAATGTCCATCAAGCATTAGCGACGCAAAACTAGGTTACAGACAAACTTTCTTAAGCTGCTGTTACATGCGGATTGTTTCGTCGTCAAGAGTGTTCATCAGTTCCTGGCCTGTGATGTTTTGTGGATGTTGCCACATTGCCCTAAATCATCGTCTTAGCTTCAGATATCAAGATGCTTAAACATTTGGGAGACTTGATTTCAAAAATTTCAGTGTGCGGTTTGCACCGCACTTTTCACGGAAGGGTGTAAACTCCGAACAGCATGAACCGATGCTTAATGAGGTTGTCGTAACTCTATGTCTGTGTGCTCGGTCGTTTTATTGATGTGGCTTAACGTCTACTTCTCTCAGTGTGAGCTTTCTGAGAATTCGATTTGAAAATATACCCTATCCACAGCCTCCTAATATACATTCAAAGCCGAAAAGGGGTGGGGCATGTCCTATCGCGAAATAACAAAAGCGGTTTTCAGTAGCTTAGGATATGCAAGAGGTTCATTAGTCTCGATGAAATCAGTTAGAATGTGCGTCTAGTTTATTCCACTAATGGAGCGAAATCGTTCGACATTAGTGACTACACTTCCTCTGATCGCGGAATCGCCAAGGTTTCGTTTTAGCTACAACCACCGCAGTGGAGCCTCTTGTACATCATCCGTTTTGAACTGTCACTGCTGGTTATGCTGGTTAGGAAATTGGGGCCATCATTCACAGCAATCAAACAACCGTGTTCCTGGGTCGCATGATTCTAAAGGCCAACTGACGATTAAAGGTTGATGGAAGCAAACCGACGCAATTAACTGTGGTCACAATGACCTTACGTACTACTATGTATCAGCCGACTGAATGGACTATGTCTGGCACAATCAGTGAAAAGTTTTCCATAACTGTCTTGAAGAGTAAGACCGTTCCCACTAACATTAAGTTGTCTGTTTGTGCTTATTGCTACATGTCTACGCTCACTACGATGGTTGCTCGCGCGTCGTTGGAGCATTCAGACGCCCCTCCCCAGTTTTATCAGTTTAATGGATTATCTGTCAAAGCACCAAAAGTCTCCGTATCCTATATGTGCTGCAACGGTGTCTTTCCAGTTAAAGATACTACTAACTTGCATTCGTTGGGCAACAGGGCTGTAATTCTACCTTCGGATGACGAATAATGAGAGGAGGACAGAATTTCGGTGGTTTCTGTGAAAACTTTAACACAGAATCCTGAATGAGCCTGTAGGGGATTCTACCGTTATAACTACCACCCCTGTAACAGGAGAACATTCTAGACGCGTTCTGTCACCGTCACGCGGATAGGGGAACTGGGTAGATGACTATGGATCAACTATGGCATGTCGGATGGATGCAATGTACAAAGAAACCCTCGGATGTTATTCAGGCGTGGTATTGCATAATATGTGCAATGACAGTGTGCTGCGTTCACGGGTGACTATCTCGTCCTGGCGGCTACCGACCAGCAACTACTGAGGGAAGAGGACTGCAGGTGTTAGACTGACATTACAGGACAACATATTTTGTGCGTGACGAAAACCGCCAACCTGAAGCACTTTCTGGTTATGACAACGTCCTACACTCTGTAGGTGCTATGGACCTGCTTGTTACGTCTGACTCTTTTGTCTACACTGCGGTGTGTTAAAAAATTTGCCATAGTCCACAATAAGAAAGGTTTGAGCTCCGTGAAGACCAGCTCGTCTCTCTAAACCGGGCTAAAGTGAAGTAAGGTTTGTTGACATCCGTCAAACAGGTCTACACAAAATGTGTGATTTGAAAGGCGTAGGGTAATTACGGTTTCAACGAAACACCCATCTGCACTCCAATTTGGTTTTGACGGAAGACTCACCTGGAAGGCAGTTGAAGCTTTTTTTATTATGTTCCTAGGTGACTGAATGTGCTGTATCAGGCCGTATCATGTTTCATTCAGTGTGATATTCGAGAAATCGCGATACATTTTATAGACGTAACGCGCTATTCACAAGGTTGCTGAAAACATTTCGACACCTCACGACCGGCTGCGCCCTTTTCGGAGCGTAGAGTGTACAAATCAAAATTCCGTTCTGGCTCAAGTGTGGGGTGTTCTGTTTTAACATATTCTCACCTCGTCATTATAATATTACTTTATAAAACATAGGTGGTTTACATGACTAGATTTAAGGAAACTCTGCTCGCTTGACAATAAGTAACTCATGATGATAAATACATGTTTGCTGAAGTGCTACTGATTTTTGGTATCCATGATGGACAAGGATGAAAAGATTTTTATTTAACGATGACCTAATTTTGATTCGAAAAACCATACGTTAGCAAACTGAGAATAATCTTTGCATCCAAGCTTGCATGGCGCATGTTTGTCCGCATGATCTTATGCTTACTTGTTTCCCCACACTGTCGCGAAATGCCTGTAGGTGACGGCAGATGAGTGTATATCGCTAATTCCGCGCAATTTTGTTTCAGGTAGAATAGAAAGCTGACGGAAACTCGATAATTGCGCCTACCTGATGAGCCCCAAGGAGGACGAAACCAGTCGTGGGGCAATTAGGAGTTTTCAGCAATCTTATGAGTAGTAGATTACATCTAGATAATTACAATTTACTTCAAAACCTACACACAACATTTGATGGAGACACGCATACCGATAAACCCATCTCAAACTAACTAATTAGTGCAGTGACCTTGACAAGCCAGAACCCGGGGCTATATCATAAGTGGTTATTTGGCACCAGGAGTAATCACGATGATGGAATCAGCGCACAGAACGAAACATGTTTTTGGCAACTATTGCAGAAACATCCAATGTTTGGTATATTAGGGTAGGAGCGCCAGCACAAATTGCTTGTTAAACTTGGCCATAATCCAGACTTTGTTGACGAGCACAGGACACACAGAGATGTACCTTCTCACTACGCAGGGTAGATGGGTAGCGACTGAAGTGAAAGGTATACTTTTATGAAACCACGTATGTCGAATTCCCTCAGAAAAGCATGTTTCTTGAACCGGTTTTCTATATCCTGCGTTATTCCCATCAGGGTATTCCCTGAGAATAATTGTGATCGGGCAGTAATCCGAGTAAATCATTTTACAAAACCCTAAAATTATGGTTTCAGCGGGACATAGTCGGCTCAACTCAGCTATCTCTGATGTGTGCAGTAGTTAACAAACACTATGTGATGCCAATGCGGTGCCAAAACCGTTTGGCTAATCGCCATCATCATAATGATAATGTGGGTTGACAGAGAAATAGATCAGATTCACTAGATTTGGTGTATATCTTGTCCACTGCATCTAACAAAAACGCGCTCAACTTTGTTGCAAATATGTACGATTGAAGCTTGTAATTAAAACTGAAAATGTTAGAATGCTTAATGTATTACTCGAAAGCGAAATGGATAGATGAGAAACGAAGATTGATTCATGGGAATGTGGTGGAAGGACTACCGCACTCCGGTCATTTTTATAGACTTAGTTTGAATGTGATTTCTCGACAACGTCAACTCCTTCGCAACACTCTTACCACAAAATGCATCTATTGGCTTGTATGGCATATAGCCTGGTCTTCAAGCTGGATGTGATTTGTATAGACATCGCGCTGGGACTAGTATACGAACTTGACAAATCTTTCACACGGTCGAACGACTGAGGACAAATGTCGCGGCGAATGTTGCGGTACAGATTGAGTGGAGACTTTTTAGCGTGCTTATCAATAAATGCGTTTGTGTGATATACTACAATAATTAGAGTTGAAGTCCCTTTGATTCTCTCGTATCGTCAAATATATTGGGATGCGGATCGTTTGTGCATCGGTGAAGTTACGCATTTGTTCGCATGTGTTCGCAGACCGTTTGGAAATTTAAATGTCAAGTGGTAAAGGAGTAAGCAAATAACTCTTAGCCTTCACAACAGCGCGCCGAGGAAAACCAAAACTCAGTATCGACACTGACAGATTCGTTAAGAAAAAGAGGGGGACCATGTGCTATACCGAACTAGAAGAAATGAAGTCCCAAATTAGACCGAAATCCAAAGATTATCTTCTAACAGCACAGACTTGGGGGAGCGACCAGTCACGAATTTCGGTATGCTCACATTCGACTTCCTTACTGAACCGAGCTAACTTATTTCAGACATACTACTTACGAAGCTCTGGCTGCAGTTATAGCTTACTCTGTCTATCTGTTGATCCAGAGTTGTTATATAACATACCTTTACAAGACGGGAATAACCGGTGTGAAAATAACACTGAACGTATATCCTATTATCTGACTAAGCTCCTAAATTAGGGCGACTGGAGACATCAATCAGAGCATGCCATCGTCGATCGCACAATACTTGTTGAATGGGTGCTGCTACATCAAATCCTGTTACGTAACCGGAGCGCGGACTCGCTCAACTCAGTGATTTCATTTTGGTCAATCAGTACTGATCAAAACTGGGCACACACACTTCTCTTAGACACATGATCCGCTTGTTGTGGAATGAAATTCCTCATCGATCAACTAGAAGTGTTTGTTTCTTTTCTATTTCTTCGGTTGAACCGTGTATTTTGTAATGCGGCTGATGAGATGAAAGTAAATTGTGCGATCGGTGCGTTTTTCCCAGTTTAGTCCATGTATGCTTGGCAGATTAGATGAAGTAACACCTAGAACAACCTAAACCGGTCTGGTTGTTCTCAAATAAGCATTTCTAGTGGTCACGCTGGGACTTGTTTCCATCGCTAGGCCTCGAGTTTTGTTTCAACTTGGCCTTTGATGACGGGATTCAAGCCTATACAAGCAGAGCTTTTAATGCGAAAAAATTAATTTTACACTCCATACAGCTTAATGGATCACTTAAGTGGATGGAAACGGAGTGTGCAGCAACTTTACTGAGTACAAACATAATCTTGGACATTCTATGGTTTGAAATAAGCAAAGTTAAGAGGGGTTCCAAAATTTACCGAAAGGTTCTGTGACTGTGATGTCATAAAGGAAAAAAAAATTTACTTGGCTTTTAGAATTTCCTAAGATTGTTAGCTTGGAATGATACAATCTATCATTCTAGTGCCCTAAACAGTTTGTAAGCTAGTCACATGTACGGAAAGAATCTATGTGCGGCGAGCATTACAAAAACATTTTACTGTCACGGCTAGACCGTTTGTTTAATAATCGCTTGCTAATTCCACGAAAACAAAAAGTAAGTTTAGAAATTATGGAGGCCCTTAACAAACTGTTGTATATTACCATAAATAAATTTGGAGAATTTCTGGTATATATATATATATGCCACGTGGCATTTCAGTGAAACTTAAAGGAATTGACGGAAGATGCTACTGCTCTGATGCAAGGGAAACAAAGGCTGTCGCTTGTTGTCCTGTCAGCACGCTCAGACCGGGTAGTAACTTTTGACGGTCTTGTGTATTTGCAGACATAATGTACTCCATCCTCTGTGGTTGGCCTGTGGCAGCACATTCGACCATATGCATACGGTCCAGCCGTTCAACCACTGTCTACCATATACAGGCCATAACAAGTGTACACCATCAGCCAGCTTTCCAAACACAACGTCTATAACATGCATTCGTTAACATTTAAATCTAGATCTGATGTAGTTAACTGCATAATTACAGTCTCGAAAATCCCTCAAGGAAAACACAGTCACAGAAAACCCGAATAAATGACTGCAGAGAATGAATACGAACACTCGAATGTTTCACCCACGAATGTATAGTTCTTAAGGTCTATATACATATTTTAGTGTTTTGCATCGGAAAATGTGGCATCTCTCAGATACGAGAAAGTCCTTACCGGGTTTTAGGAGTCTGGCTACCGGAAGGGACGAACCGTGGCTAACACCGCACTCACTAGATGAATTTACAGCCGAAGGTGTTCAAATCGATACATTTATCGTCCACACTTTCTACAGAGCTGTACCTGTTTGAAATTTGCGATTTGCTTATAAGTAGTGACCCGTCACACTTCTAATAGATCCTAGTATGCTGACACGGTTACTAAAATACAGCAGTTGACCTTCCTAATGTCCGATTCTTCCATGTCAAAAAACCCACATTAATAACTCTGGTTCAAGTTCAATGTGGATACAAAGCGTCCTACTATAGTTTTGTTTATCCGTGTTTCATACACTGCAACCACAAACTAAGAAAAATTTCTGTGCTGCTTAGAACTTTTCACACTTACCTCACGAGATATCGGTAGATCCACATTAACCGATCCTGCCCAGTGAGCATCTGAAACAGACTGCCAAGAATACCGGTTGTTTGCCTTTTCCGCCACTGAGTCCCAAGCATCAGGTTGTGGCCACGTCTCCGTGTTTGGATGATGGACACTGGCGCTGTACTGACATAGGCGATGGTCCAGCATTACGGTAGTAAAAATTGAATCTATTACGTTGAAGCTATGTACGCGAATTTCAGGCTGCATTTTGTCATGTTTCATACACACAGGCACACACGTTCGCATGCGCATGCACGCTAGTGCAGATGAACACGCGCGCGAGCACGCTTACGTTCATCACTTCTCATACACTTAATGTCAAAACACTATTCAGCGTGTCATTTACTGTACTGCAGCGAGCGGTCTATCTCTATCGATTGTCCGTGCAAGTAGCCGAATGCGACCAAAACACAGAGGACATCTAACCGCACGCGCGTGAACCCAGATGCACACCCATGCACAAACTTACTAATAACGTGGGTATTAAACACTACGTATGTGTGCGTGTGGTGTTTCGGAATATAGGCACGTGAGATTGTGGTTTACCGAAGTTGTCTGTACTTCCGTGCCAGTAGCTTGTATTGCCTTGAGGCTGGTACCGAATCCATTGGCTGTGCCTACATGATGAGGCAAGTAATCAAATCATGCTGAGGATGCTTGCGTTGTTATAATGTGCATGCTGCCTTCTATAGTAAACATCATTTGGTAAATTTCAAAGCAGAGTACGTTAAATACGCCGGCAAGGGCACGAGAAAAAAAAGTATTTCACTACTGATTAGTTCAATGTTCCATGGACTAATGGAAGTTATCGGAGCATACCGGACTGAGTTAGTTTTGCACATAATCCACACGAATAAGTTAAAGTCCAGGTTTGGTTCAGCACAGTCGAGAATTTCCATGCCCAACTCTTCACGTGCTCCATCCATCTAAAAAGTTCTTTGGAAATTCCTACTATTTAAAACGGAAACAAAGTCAGTTGTACGCACACGGAAATGGAGCGGTGCGAAGGAGTGAGAGGTTGTGCGGTTAGAATAAAGGAACATAATTTTTCACGGATTTCTTGACAAGGATAGTTTATACCTATGGACATGCACGCTATTCCCAAATGTTGTCTTTTAGATGCTTTACAGGGCTTTCACCCAGCATACGATGAGAAGCAAACGGATGTCTCAACCGAACACTACAAAGACATCTAAGAAGCACACAAAAAATTCAGCAGGGACGTGCATTAGGAACTTAGGATAAGCCAGTGATCAGTCTTCAATAGCGGACGTACTGGTCTGCACATACTCCGCCGAACCTCCGTTGGAACTGGAACTGGAACTCAATTAGACCGCATTTTCCGTTATTTACATCAATTCCGAACAGAATGCTTTTTCCAGACGTAAATCAAAGGCAATAGCTTTAATTGTTTTGCTCCAAGATGTTCGGAATTTGCATCTTCGAGGGCTGCGTAACTGAGAATAGTAGGGATCGCTTTTGCGACTTGAAAGCAGGATAATCCACACAGAGTAGAGGATATTTTGTCTCAACAAGTAAAGTGGCTCGATAACCAGTGATTGTGCTGAGGTCTTAACTTGTCTTAATGATTTGTAGCAGTCGACCGAAGTGGTGATTACCACAGTTAAAAAAAACAACCGTTAGGAACCACAACCTCTAGAGCTGGAAAGCCAGTCACACCCTTGTTACGCGCCAGTTGTTATGCACCGGGCTAAAACCAAAACGTTTTCGATAGACGTGTCATCTTTATCTACAGACATACTCACACTATGACTCACGGCATTTATACTCAGCACCACTCAAACTTGCCTTTTATTTAAAAGGATTTTAATGCAATCTCTTATAGAACTTTTTTTATTCAGCAACGGATATACAGGTCCTAGTTGACCAGATATTTTACGGCCGGATAGAGTCGTCACGGGAATTTCCTTGGGCCCGATTCTGGAGTATATGTTTGTGGCGACGCTAGGCACTACTAGACTTAACGCGGCAGTATATACTTTAAAACGCCTTGTGCGATATGTAGCTAATACCGTTAGATTGTGCTTCAAGAATGAGCCCGTTTTATTTTGGAAAATCCCAGCAAAACTCCCTCACTTTTTAATTGCGAAATGGATTGAGATAATTGACTGGCATTTAACGCCCGTCATTTAAACGGAACAATAAGAAAGGTGGCAGAATTGAGCGGACCAATATACTCACCTTATTCACTATTAGAGTGCAAAGAAGTACGATCAGTCTGGGTGGAGAATGTACGGCGACATGGAACCGAACTACTCCTATGAGCTCTTGTTGATAGTGGCTATCCTGATAGGTTTCTACAAAGACATGCTAAACCAAGTTTAACAAGAAACCTAACCACAACACTGCTACCCAAATCTGTCTATAGGCACAATCAACTTGTTTTTGACGCAAAAGATTACGCACCCAGTCGGTTCATAGCATTCTCTGGTTGCCCAATGATCAAACAAGAACTGAAAGATCGACTGAAAACATCACAAACGGGAGATTCAGCTGGGTTCCAGGTGAGTCTCTCGCAAAAACCAAATTGATATGCAAATGAGTGTATTTCTCGAAAACAGTGCAATTTGGGTTCAAGTAGAACATAAGATTGACGGAAACTCGGGGACTGCGCCTACCTGATGAGCCCCAAGAAGGGCGAAACCGGTCGTGGGCTGTCGAAGAATTTTCAGCAACCTTATGAGTAGTCCATTACGAATATACATGTATCGCGATATCTCGAATATCGTAGCAACTGGAACATGAGGCGGCCTGGTGCAGCACATTCAGTTGCCTGAAAACATCACAAACGGGAGATTCAGCTGGGTTCCAGGTGAGTCTCTCGCAAAAACCAAATTGATATGCAAATGAGTGTATTTCTCGAAAACAGTGCAATTTGGGTTCAAGTAGAACATAAGGTTGTCGACTGTTTCGCGAGGCATCTGTGGGGATGGACGAATGAAAGTGCCGTTGTCTAAGCGGACGTCTGAGCAAGTTCCACCCCAGCTACTGGTAGGTCTCGTGCGGTCCATTAACAGCCTGCTTTTGACTAATCTGTTAAATACAGGACAACATGTAGATGCTGTCACTACAAAAGCACAGTTATTAATTGTTGCTGGAACCGTCACCATCCGCATCCATCAGTCAGGTAGTTGAGCTTGGAAAATTTTTATACAAGTGAGATGTTTAACCAGTCCTAGCCATAATGATTTAGGCAGTATACACAACAGACAGAACTGCACAACTGAAAATTCTGATTGCTCAGTGCTCAAATTTGAACCACATGCCCTGAATGCTTTACCTTTGTTGTGCTCACTTGATTACTGCCTCACTAATTTGACTATCTGTGTTGTTGGGTTACTTAGACTCGTATATATGTCTGAGTCTGCTGATGGGAAAGACATCAATTACTTCACTGAAATGTCTGTCCTGAATTCTTAAAGGTAGTGAATCTGCATCCGTACCAGTGGACAGCATGTGGTCGCGCTGACTAACCCGCGGACGGTTGGCGTGCCTCCCTATCCACGGTCAACTTCGCCGAGTAGTGCGAATAAAAGTACGTTTCCCTTCTGGTTTGTAACTGCATGACAAATGCATCATCAGAGGCGCGCTGTCAGTAAAGAGGTCCTGCTCACACTCAGTCCACTCAAAGTAATAGTCATCCAACCAAAACTGTTTCCAAATCCGGACGAGAGGATACGTCAATTCCATTCACCCAACTTCAAGACAAAAACAAATAATGAATTAATTGCGAAAAACCTTTTTTTAGTCATGTTGGTCGCAACTGACTGCAGAAAGTGTCTCCGCATTCATAGTATTACTGGCTCTTAGATATTCATCGTATACTGCGCAATAAAACTCCTTAATAGTGAATCAATCAGTGAAGGGTTTCCCAACATGGGACATTCCATGTCTAGAGACAACTTTCAAATTCGTTGTCAAGATTCTAGCTGTTACTAGAAATATCTGCGAGACCAGTGACTCTTGGTGTAGGAACAGTGCATTACTAGATGGTGTAATTTACGTCAACTGTTGAACGGTCACTGGTTGTGAACACATTGTATGGTCCCTATATTGACAATAGGTTCTGGAGACGTACCACAGGCATTATTGGGTGTCTTTTACTGTCTATCAGCTGGACATAAACACATTGTATGCGTCTTCTTGTATGGGTATATGCAAAGGGTTTGACCCTGATCTATACCAGAGGATGCAAATCCGTTTGTTGATCGAGGCCTAAACTATGTGCCATCCTGTACGACAGAAACCTTGTGAGCAGTGTACTACGTCTATATATGCATCGCGATATATCGAATATCGCACCAACTAAAAAATGAGGCGGCCTGGTGCGGCACATTCAGTTGCTTAAAAACATCATAAACGAGAGATTAAGCTGGGTTTCAGGGGAGTCTCCCGCAAAACCAAACTGATTTGCAAATGAGTGTATTTCGCCATGTGCCATCTTAATGATTCCTGAAAGTATCCTTATTATGTTCTCTGAAACAGGGAAGTCCAGTCGATGCGCTATCAGTCCTCCGTTTGGGGAACACAGGCGGTGTTGATAGGAGAAACAACCATCATTCCTAATTGTACCAGTTGATTTGTATGCAGGGGATTGGGAGAAATGAACTCTGAAATACCTGTAATCTGTATGAATGGCAGTTTATTTGATCTAAACCAACTGTTTCGTCAGTAGAAGACATTGCGGATCACAAGATTTATAATGTACTGGCAAATGGGAATGAATCCATATGTCTTCGGAAAAGCTTAACTGTGTGGGAGTGAATGATTCAGGAAACAGTTGTAGGTAAATAAGGAAAGCCAACTGATCAGACGTACAAAGTGCTCTTCTGTCCCGTCGTCAGAAACAATTTGAGTTACAATATACCTCCTCAGGACAAAGCATCGGGTATACAACCACAAATGGTTGGCTGGTAAGATTTAAATTCCGTCATACCGTTTTGTGTGATGAAGGAGATGGGTGATAACAGTTCATTAATTCGGATCTCTTACTCTGTGTTTGACCTACTACCCAAGTTTTTTCATGGACGACAATGGACATCGGAGAAGTTGCCGAAAAAGCGCTTCCAACAGTGAGGAAAGTTTTTAGGTTTCTGGAAAATACACGACTGTTTGGCCTTGGAGCTGGCTAAGTTGTTTTAGATGGAAACATCCACCAAAACGTGAATATTTATACTATTTTAAACAATTGAACAAGGAGGCCCCATGACTTTGAGTTCCCCTCAGTGTAAATATCAAAAGGCACATTCCTGACACCGCCCCCTAACCAAGGTAGGCAGGTTGATTTGGATTGAACATTTACCAAAAAACTTCAGTTTGATGTGCATGTTGCATAGCAAGTTAACTATCTGCGTGTAGAGAAGCCAAGAGAATGATAACTCATAAAAAGAACATTTTTGCACATTCTGCAATTTGACCGTTCGAGCATAGCTCCTGCTCTTCTCAGGTATATGCGCAACTGATATACCAGTGCCAAAATTTTGAAACGCGAATTTAGGAGTACTGGAAGTATTTTTTCATTTTTACACAGACATGACGATACGATCGTGAGACTGTTTCTGTATTGACGGCTTTTGCACATGACACCTGTTCACGTAAATAAGTTCAAGTAAATTTAGTGTGAAACTTGCTACTGAATCAATCAGTCCTAACTATGTAGAACATGAGTGACGTGTGGTTACGCGTCGGCTACGTATCTCACAGTATCTTACAGCCATAAAATCATTGATCACAATTTACATGAGACAGAGGATGTCTTTAACACATTTAGGTTTTCAAGGGTTCCCTGATAAACACGTTCGTCTACTGATACCGCGAAATCTGTTTACAATTGTTGTTTAACCTAGACGGAGAAAACTTTGTGACTCTTAATTTTCACCTGCGTTGGAATCGTATCATAGGTGGATATGTAAAAGAGAACCAAACAATGAAACGTTAAGTCCGTTAGTAAGCAATCACAGTACACCGATCCATTTCGGATGTCAATATGGACAGTTACATTTCTCTATCCGCTCATATTCCGAGCACAATCATCGAAGAAGCTAACTGCATGAAGCCACCAACTTCAACCACACCTATCCCACACATATGACCGCCCATCACCTTTAAAAACAAGACCTCCCAAAACTTTACCCAAACTTATTTGATTGTAGGGTTGTACGTCTTGCGTCCGGTAGAGTGGGCTTTTCCTAATCCCATACTTATTGGTCCCGGCCAGCACTCTGGAAGATATTTTGGTCAAATAGCTATTCTTTTACTGGGAGGAGAATGTACCAGTTGCTTCATCAATGACGGAATACGGTATTCCTCTTATCAATTGTGTCAGTTCTAACCAGAATGACAGCAGTTAAGTGTTCACTTTCAGGCCGCCCAGTCGTTCTGACTGAGGATAAGCAAACGCGTTAACCGTTCCCCTTTTGACAAGCAGGAGTAACTGCTGTCCATTGAAATGTAGTCACGTTCACTGCTGTTGGGAATATCGGCCAGTAAACTGTCTATCCAGTGGTCAGCTGATCTGTTTTTTTGGTTTCACATTGCGAGCGTCACCGACTGATCGTTAACGTCTCTAACTCAGGGTCGGCGGTTGAGTACTATTCCTTTGCAGTGAGGCTGTGCGGATCAACCAGTGGATCCACGTTTGGGTTTTCGGTCCCACCAGCTTCCCAACTTATGTGTATACCACGCTTGAATACGGATTTGCTGAAAGTACACTTAGAACGTGTACCTGTGAGAAAGGCTTAAGGTTCCCTGGACCGTCCTAGTGATAATCTAGCCACTGAAAAAAGTTAGCTTAAAGTAGTACAAAAGTGAAGATGCTTTCGGCCTGAAAGTCGACACAAATCTTCAATGCTAACAATAAATGGGAAAAGTGCGTGAGTATCTTCAGCAGCTGCAATCTTATAAATTGCGACAAGACGGTCAGAATTAGGAGTAAATTCGGTGCCATCAAGAAAATAGTTTAAAAATCAGAACCTGATTACAGAAAGTAGGTATCTTTTGAGGTCGACTGCTACATCGGCATAGTAAAATTGAAGTTGTAGATCACGGAGACACCGATCATGTCTGTACATTGTGCCACTGCAGATGAACACATCATCCTGGTACATTTTAGCCCTGTCTAATCGTCAAACAGTTGAACTCAGGACCTGCCACAAAAAGCCCAAGGGTGTGCAAAGTTCAGATGGCAGAAAGTGTTACCTTTACGATTCGCGTGGAGTATGTATGATGCTCATTACAGAAGGTAATGCCAGGCGGATGTAAAGATATGCAAACTGCACCCGAATCTTAGAAATATATTTGGACCCGGTTAGTGTTTCCTTTTGGTATATTTAAGTTTGCCCGTTGCACATAGTTGTTTGAGAAGCCGAAAACTGAACGGAAGGTGTTATTCTCTACAAATGGGATGAAATTCGGTGTTCACCGTGACAGAGTTCCAGTTGGTTCAGTTACCTATCACAGGCGCAGTTCATCCATCGCTCTAATTGCATGCTCAGGGAGAGATACAAGAACACAACTGACTGCGCTGAATTCGATCCTTCACTTGCCTAACGCTTGACAGACAGCGTTCAAACGCCAATATTGGTAGCTACACTTTAATGTTAGACGTAAGCTCAGTCTGTGAAGCAACAGTGGATGGCAATTTGAATGAAAGGTGACCACCTCCATAGTTTAGAGCCTAATTTTTAAAAGATCCGCCTCAGTGGCAAAAAGGGAACATGTTACCGGTCCGTATTTGCAGTCGGAGGTTGAAATGCCGTGCTTCGGAGGATTGGCACAAGCTGGTCTGTAATGCTAGAGGTTTTCGAAATGCTCGGCAGAGCCATAAGTTGCCGTGGAGTTACATCCGTAATCGTCAGGTGAACCGGAGAGTCTGATGAAGAGGTCAAAGTAAGCAAAAGGGGTTGACATTCAGTATTAATGCCATCATTATTCACGGATAAAAAAATAGTAAATGCTTAGAAACCGGTTGGACTTGACCCATCCCACCAGAACCGCAAAACTTGGGATTCAA
Organism: Clonorchis sinensis; assembly: GCA_003604175.2. Taxonomy (NCBI): domain Eukaryota; kingdom Metazoa; phylum Platyhelminthes; class Trematoda; order Opisthorchiida; family Opisthorchiidae; genus Clonorchis; species Clonorchis sinensis. Next base: position 20,997,453 of record CM030370.1, read on the forward strand.
ATGTCCGCACGTATGCAGTTTGTCAAGAGCATTACGACTTCTCGGAGGCTGGCTGCTGTGTCTAGCAAGTAGCTGTTAAGTTTTTCTTCGTAATGCTCTTCTTGATAAAATTTCCGCTGCCTCAAAGGAAAAAGAGTTTCCCACACTAGTTTTGGCTCATTCAGGTTTGATAGGTGCAGGGATATTTTGAAATTGCTTCCAGTGCTCTCGAGATGATTGTACAGTAGCATCACTACTCAGACTGGGTCACCTCCGAATAAATGGGTGGGGGACACAGACTTAGTCTAACCTGCTATATTTTTAGTGGTCAAATTTTCGTTCAGCAGTTTGTGTCTGCGAGTGAAGTAATATTTTCCGTATATTTTGATTAGGAGATTACGCTGATGACTGAAATTTTACACTTCCATGCGTCTTAACGCTAAAGGTTTGGTAAGCTAGGTCAAAGTCGATTTCTGTTTACTGTAATCCATTGCAATCGGGAAATGCAGCCAGAGAACAAGGGGATTTTGCAACCATTAGGGAAATCTACCTGCACCAATCGTCACATTTCGAATCTCTCAAAATAAAATTCTTTAACCGTCGTATAAGGTCTGTATCCAAGGTTTTGTGATTTATAGGTGCCATCAGAACTGCCGCGGCTGCAAATACATCCAAATATATCTACGAGCTCCTTGTTACCAGTTTTTTTTAGGTAAATCAGAGCTCTAAACCTATGAATGACTGCCAAAACTAGCATTGATTTCTGTGGGTTTATCACATCAGATCTACTCCTGAACATACAAAGCCTGACGGTGCAAGATTAGTTATCGTCAGTCATTTCACGTATGCTGCCACATAGATATGCAATGCACGTGAGTTAACGAAGTTTGCTGAACTGATGCGTAAGCTGCAGTAGCGAGACAAGACAGAGCAGAGTCCTAAACGAAAACACAATTGAGACCTTTTACGTCATTCATTTTATAAGCATATTTTCAGAAGTGTCTGGCAATTTGTTCCAAACGGGGGGGGATATTTTATTTGCTTGGCATAGATTCAATCAGCTTTCTGAACATGACGATATGGTAGACATCGGACAAGACGACCGTTTGGAGCTTCAACGCCCGTAGTATGGAAGTGTTTGTTGTCTGGCGTGAGCAGATCTGCGAAGTCCATGCACGAGGTCTTCGAATGACGACCGGATATGTTTTCAAACTTCACAGAATCATCTAGGTCTTTTGATTTGCTCACCAGTGGTGAATGGACTTAATGAGTTTTTCGGCGAATGGTGTAGGTTATAAAGTTGTCACGGTAGAGTTTTAGATCCGACTTCTAAAACCAGAGTGGTACCGCAGGAAGGCAGATGATATAAGAAAACTGCATTTTGTACAACCTATTATGTTGGCTATCATCGAAACTGAGGCTTACTCATAGTGTACCGGACTTGCCTGGCAACAATTTGTAATTTACTGAGGAGAAAGGGCACTTACTTGCGTACAGTCAAGCAAAACTAAGCAAGGCATTTTCCCGAGCTAATTATGCATCGTGGGTGAACCTAGCAAACTCGAAGCTTGCGATCTGCCATCTTTCTAAACAAAGGAAGGGTGATGTAAACTTTTCAAATACGCTGGTGAAATACAACGAACATTTGGAAAATGATGCAAACCTGTCATCTTCATATTTCATGTGATCCTGGATGCAATGTATAGAAATTTAGAGGTTCTACATTGTTAAAAACAAGTTGCTGATAATAACAATAAGATCAAAGGTGCCTGCTTTGAACATTCGGTCGGCATCCAAACCAGGACTTTGATAAGTTCTTCGTGGGAATTACTGGCCGGGTAATGATCAGGTGGGGCTCAAGATAGCCCAGTGCTCAAGGCGAGCGCCTAATGACCCTAAAGTATGGAGTTCAAACCTAATACCTACATCGCAACTACTTCTGTTTAGGTTTGCTTTTTTCGGGTGAGATGGTAGCTAAGCACCGGAAGGGTGCTACAGCTGAACGGTTATTACTGTTACCGATAAAAAGATAAAACATAGGTTTGTCCATTTAAGAGTAATCGCATTACTTGCTTAAGTAACTGGCTTGTTAGCAAACAGTACGCGCTCGTCAGAATATAAGTATATCTCTCTGGGGAGATCATATAAACGTATAGAATAACGGTTTCTTTTGCGATATCCTCTCATCTATTGAGGATTTTCTATCGAAATATGGATCAAACGGTCAACCAGAAGTAGTGTCTTCAGAGGAAAGACTCTGCTTTAGATGGACATCTGCAAACTTTAAACTGATTAGGTCTTCAACCACAAACAGCCCACGTGGATTCGATTATATACAGTTCATCTTGGGAATGGGATAACACGATGATACATTACTATGCACACATTATTCTTGGGCGATTTTGGAGTCAAAACTGAAGCTAGTGATTTACTGGTTAAATTCTTCCATAAGAACCTCATAAGAGGACAGCTCGTTCTAAACACTGTCAACCCCTTAAAACATTAGACGTATCACGGATAAGGGAAGTAACACTCTGTAAGTATCATCCCCATATTAGTACAAACTGATTGAATTTGAAAATCAACCTAATTATAATTGTGAATCTTTATCTGGTAATTAATTAATTAATTACATCTGCTTTACACGTGGGTGTTGATAAAACTTACAATAGGATACAGCTCCTTCAAGCGGGATCCCAGTTTATCGTTCTCTATTATGTCGGTGTTTCTGAGTAGCAACCACGTTGTTGTATCATGAAAGAGCAACTTCGGCTCAATGGTACTAGCTAATTTCGCACAGTAAACTACTGTTTGGAATACCCACCGAAAAGCATCAAAATAAGTTACAAGAATTTGCAGTCTTTTTTTACCGAAACCAAGTCTTATGCCTTTTGGTGTTCACTGATCCGGGATAAGAAAGACTAACGGATCTTTCCTTGTGCTGTTAGCAGCAATGACAGTGGAGGAAAGTCTCCCGACACTGATGGTCATTAACAATGCGTCCGTCTTTCTAGATGGGGACCACGGAGTGACGCACTTCTCAAGGTTTAAGACCCGTAACTCTGGCCCAGTAACTAGTTATCTGCGGCAGCTGCGTCAAAAAATTGAGCAAATTTGACAGTGTTTTTTACTGTTTGACCTTCAGAGGACAAAAAACAAGTTTTGAAGACGCGCAGCATCCGTCTTCAATGTCTACAAACAGTTAGGTCGCTGTTAGGCGGTCAGTATGATGGCTAGCTGAAACGCTTATAAACCTGTTATACTCACTGTTCTAGGGAAATAAAGGAGTCCTATAATACAGAACCTTTTGAAGTCAAATTAATTGTTCTTCAAAGAGCCAGACAAATGAGTGGTAAGACCCGATACAAGAAAGTTTGGGTATGTTCAAGCACCATCTCGTGTATTGCTGGCTACTTCGCTGCAAAACTGCACGGACAACTTCTGTTAGTCTGGAGAAGAATGCCAACCAAATTTTTGTACACGAAATCTCAGATTAGTAAATGCAGCTATTGGGCCAAGGTATGGCTTATACCTCTGATATTCTCTTAAGCGGGAGGGAGGAAATAGGTTATCAATCAATTGGAAAATGTTTGAGACCGATTGGGTAAACAATAAATCCACTGATTGTTTACCAAACCTCTCTGGAACGAGGAAACAGGTCGTTTAAACCGCTGTTGTATTATTTTCCGGTGGCAGTGAAATCAGGTTTTCTGCGACCGCGTCCAAAGGGAGTTTATGTTATTGCTTTGAGTTGTGTAAAAAGGCTCAGCAGTTGATCATCACCGACAAAATATATGATGCAAATGAATCGTATCAATCTAAGACGCGATTTCAGCTTACTAGGATGCGACGAACTCTAATGAAAGTAGTCTGTTCTCTACATCACTCCTGTTTGAAGTCTCCCCCTTGAGCTGGAGTGATTTCTAGTGTTAAGCCACATTAGCAAGGCTCCATTCTTTCTCTTATCGAAATTTTTCATCATTGCCGAAATTTTGGTCAGCGAAGTCAGCGTGTTAGTAGTAATCCGTCAGCACATGCTGGACGCACGTGACACACTAACTCAGAACAGACGGACACACTTGATTGATACGTGCAGTGAAACCAACAGTTCGAATCATGAATCAGTGGTTAACCTTGACGATCCAACAGATCGATTTACTAGACATGGCTTCCACTCAGGTGATGCTTCCCTCACAAATCGAATGTACGAAGAATGTGACCTAGTTACACGCGTAAGGATGTACACTGCCCAAGCAGTCGCTTGGAAACAGGAGTGATTTAGGGTGATTTAGGGTCAAAGACCTGAAACCCCAGTGCAGTTCGCAAATAACTGAACAGGAGTGATTTAGGGTGATTTAGGGTCAATGACCTGAAACCCCAGTGCAGTCCGCAAATAACTGAACTTTTTTCATAAAGGGAACTACTCACAAGGTTGATGAAAATTCTTCAACAGCCCACGACCGTTTTCTTCCCTCTTGGGGCTCATCAGGTAGGCGCATTCCCAGACTTTCCGTCAACCTTATGTTCTGCTTGAACCCATGAGATGCATATTACTTTTTTCATAAAGGAAACTGCTCATAAGGTTGCTGAAAACTCTTCGACCTTGTGAGTAGTTTCCTTTATAGAAATACACTGCGATATCTCGAATATCTTACTAACTGAAACATGAGGCGGCCTGCGTGCAGCACAGTTAGTTGAAGAACATCGTTGAGTTTCCCATGAGAACCAAATTGATTTGCAAATGAGTGTATTTGTCACAACTGAACTTCTCGTTGCTAAAAAATAACCGAGTGCCAGGCTGTTACCCACAATCTAGGCTGTGCCGAAGGTTCAAACGACAGAGCAAATCCAACGAGCTTCAGTGCAACCCTCGCAGATAGCCTGAATTTTGTGAATAGCAAGCACGGAAACATTCGAAAGTAAACGAGAGAGTGCGTGAAAAAATGAATTGTTCACAATCGTTGAAAGTGTTACTTGACATTCTTCTACTTTAGTTCCATGCTTGTATCACTTCAACATGCGAATATGTGTTCATGACCAATTCTGGACTAAGCACCTGTCTGAAGCCGGTCAGCAGCTCAACAGTACCTTTGCTGATAAACCGCCAAACGACTAGGGTTTGTGTACAAGCATGTAGAGTGAACGTTTTTAATGTAATTGAATGCTAATCACGGATAAGGATGCAGCCGTTATGCCATCTCCGGCAAAGAACTCAGCAATCAAAACGGATGGTCAGTCAGCCGTGTAGTCTGCCCTGTCCTGCGTCAGAGCTAGGAACTATTCATTGCTTGTAAAAAATTAAAACAGCACCTCTAAGATCTGAAAAGTCCTTGTGGGGGATTTAAGATGACTGAATCTGTGGCGTTATGGTTAGCATATAATCAAACCATCTAAGGAAAACTGATTAGCCACCAGTATCACTCTGGTCGGTAGCATTCCGGTAGCTATAATTAGACATTTTTGCGTCATGTTTTGACTCAACTCTTAATCCCAATATTATAATGTGTATGCGTAACTTTGGAGTAAAGAACAATCAGTTACTGCTTGAAAGACAAGTGCAGCCGGGAGATCGAATGGGCAGGCATAAACTGTCTACGACGAAGTTCCACGAGGTTGCATGGACCGCGAAACCAAATTGGTTTGCAAATGAGTGTATTTTGCTAATTTCGTACAATTTGAGTTCAATTTCAACATAAGGTTGACGGACACTCGGGGACTGCGCCTACATGATGAGCCCCAAGAAGGACAAAACCGGTCGTGGGCTGGCGAAGAATTTTCAGCAAACTTATGAGTAGTGTATTACGTCTATGGAATATACGTAGTTGGCAGGGCTGCGAAATTGTCTACTGCAGTCCGAAGTGGCGATTGCTCAAAGTTTAGACAAGATGAGGGAACTGGAAATATCGCTTATCTTTGAAATCTTGGGAAAATCCCAAAGGTTGGTTGAACACGATCGACTGAATGCATTGACCAGGAAGCAGATGGTCCCCCTGGCCACTCGTCCCTGCTTGAAATCGATGCACAATATTGTCGGGAGACCAGAAAATCACAGCCCCATATATATACATATATATATAAAGTGAGGACGTTTAGGTAATAAGCACTTTTCATCCTTTCAGAGTAGGTGTGTCATCATGGCTGAAGAGAAACAAACGTAGCTCTGAAAAGCTGAGTCTCTTAGTTCATCGAGTGTTTTGGTTAAGTCTGCTTCACCATGAAATAAAGAACACCCCACGCAGTTCTGTATACAAAATTAACTGACTGGCCTTAAAACCAGATGAAAAAGTTAGCTAGGGTTTGGGTATTGTGGCCTTTCAAACATTGTCAGGACTATACTTGATGAGGTTATTTGCACGAGATGGTATTTTGCTTGGTCATAAGTAAAATAGGAAAAACTTACTGATTTCATACTGCCACAAAATCATTTTCGTTTTACTTTCAAATGAGTTCCAGAACACAGTGGGAGGTGTCCATCCTGAATTGCTCAGTGAATATAAGAAACTTCGAAGTGCCAGAGCCTCTTCACAAAAAAGGTTGTCATATTGCGGCTATCCAGTGGGAGAGTATAGGTGGCCTGTTGGTCATTAAATTTTCCTCATTTTGCGGTTAGCTTGGATCAGCGAAAACCGGTTGGCCAGTTCCAAATATTCCACAGTCCACCCACATTTTCTGGCCATTTTCGATTGCGGAAATGACACTAAAACCATGACTACCTAACGGCCAGCCGATCTCCATACAGCGGTCACTGCAAGCGCAATTGTTGCCTGAATAAAGTGTAAACCTCGTTCGTATAGTTGGTTTTATTCTGTACGGATAATGTCAGTATACTTTAACTCATAGACCGCTTATAATATCAGAACAGAAAAAGGCTGTTGATTATGAACTCAATAAATTTCGAGTTTTAATGCGCTGTTTCGTCTTGTGCGCAACCTTCAATAACACGGTAATGCAGATTAAACGACTTCACAAAATGCTTCCTGTTAATGTATAGCTTAATTGGTTTTCAGGCTTAATAAATCCCAGTTAACAAGTGCTCGGTAAGGCCTTGCGATAATATGACAATAATTGGTGGTACTTATTCTTGATGGCACGATGTAGAGATTTCGAAATTTTAAAGCAGATTCCTCATGCTGGTGAAGCGTCTGAACAAATTTTGTTATTCTCTGAGAATAAAGCATCCTGCGAAGAATGTCATTCATGTGGTTCTCGCATAACAGCAACGGCGCACTTGTACACCCCTACTGATATGCTGTCATGTCCTCATTCGGCGGGTATGTCTCCAAATGATAAGCATTTGTTTGAGTTTTCCGCAGCGTTATTGCATCGTGCTTATTTCTGAGGGATGTCCCACTGTGTCCCCATGTCTCGAAACGTTTCAGATTTCGAATCCTTCTCTAAGAGTCAATGAAAAATTGGCTTCGTGGTATGAATCGCGTGACTAAGAGATAGGTGATAACATACTCCAGTTGAGTGCCAATCAACACAATGCTCGTCAGCCATTCCAGGCATGGAGGGATTTCGTTCAAATGTCTTTCGGAAGGTAACGAGTTCGGACCTCCCTAAAGGTTTGTTGGATGTGCACTGCTAACGGTATACAACAGGGGGAGCAGCTATGCAGTGCTTTCGGCTTTTCAGCATACATTAACTTCACTTTCGGGACTAAATCTCCATTAGGCTTCTTGTGACCTTCAAAATGACAGTCGGCTGGTAAGTCTAAGTCGATTTCATGGGGCACGCACGACCATGAACATGATCATTAGCGTCATCATCACTGTCGACGCTAAGACTTCTTTTCCCCGCGACCCACAGTTAAGACCTTAAAATGGAAAATGCTTAGATTGAAGGGGACATGAAGGAACACGGCACTAGTCATCCTCAAGAATTCCGAGGTGCCTAAATCTCAAAAACCCCAACCAGAAAGTCTAAAAATGAGTTGGCAGCACATATGTAGCTGAAATCTGTCGGTCGATTTACATCATATTCTCCGGCTAAGCACAGAAGCAGTCACTTGGGCCACTCGGACAGCTGCAAGAAGACCTACACCTCAAGCAATCCGTTTCTCACCCTACTTCTAACTTGCACGTTGTCCATCTCGCAATTTGGTCATTCTGAAAGCACGTTGAAGAACACTGGTCTCCGTAGATGTGTTGTACACGGCCGGCCAACCGAAGATGACAGTACTGGACGGAAATACCTGATTCACAACCAAACACTCTTTTTCCACTTTCTTCGCTTAAAATTGGTTGATGCCATCCGATACCAGCAACGCTTCTGGGCCGTTGTTGATAAAAAACTTGGAGAATGTCTGTCCACAGGCGGCAGGCTCTACAAGCGTACAGTAACAGCCCATTATGTGGCCTAACACACCCGACATCTGCTGTATACTGGTGCATCGTTCTGATGCCCAAAAAGATGCAAACTCAGAAATATGACTCGGGCCTTTGAAATCCGTTCACTGACTTCATCAGACAAACTTTCGTCAGAGCTAATATAACTAGTGAGACGTGCAAAGTTTTCCGCGAACTCCAGGGCTTCCGTTGAATAGCAAAGTTCATGTTCAAATAATGTATGTTATGAAGATAGACCGTACTTTTTGTAGGTGCATGGCATCTCTCAAAAAATGGTTATAATTTTGGTCAGCTAATTCAAGTTATTGTGCCTTAGGTCTGTCTTTAAATATTAGAATGTTTGCGCACTCCAAGTCGACAGGTTTCTCGTCAGCAACAACGTGACCAGTATAGTATACTAATCATCAGTTTATTCAACAAAACTTGAGTTTCGCCTGCGCTTTCAATTATTAGGACAATGTTTTCTGCCGACTCTAGATCGATAAGATTCTCATCACCAACACTTTGAACACCGGCGTGTTTAGGACTTCTGGCTTTCCTTTCTTCAGTTCACCGAAGACGAAGCCGGAAACTGGAAATGTAGACATTCATGCCGGACAAAAGTTTCTGTAGGAAAGCTTATAGCCATACACTCACGCGGCGGAAACTATATGAGGACTGGATTGTGTTCACAACTTTCTGAGGTGTCCCCTGCTAAGTGTGAATGGAAACATTACCGATGGACAAAATCGAACGCAGCTTTGAAGTCAAGGGACTCCAATGATGTGGTTCATTGCTACTTATGGCTCTGCCGTAACATCTGTCGGTGTATGGTCTGTGCAGACTGCAGCGGGCTGATTTACGGCTTTTTGCGTACGGGTCAAGATTTGCGTACCGCTGTAAGACGAGGTAGAATAAGTGACCCCAGAAGCCTAGTAATATCGGGAGTTAAACTGCGGGTGCCCTTCTGGAAAACGAGCACTAATATCGATTGTCTGGGATGGTCACTTTTTCTAAGATGGATGCAAACAGGCTAGATAGACACAGGCTGAGGACTTCACTGCCTTCCTTGAACAGAAATGGTATTCGGATGCGTAAACATGATGGCTGTTGAATAGGTCTATGCATTCGAACATATAAGGCGGAAGAGAGCTTCATATAGATAAAGCAGGACAGTATGTGTATACTTCCGGCTAAGCTAGACGTGCATGTTGCTCGTAAATCTGAAAAACACAATTGAAAGTGGAATGTGAGTGATCAGAGTCCATGCAGATAGGTCAGAAGCAGCGGCAGGTAGCTGTTGATCCTGGGCGCCGCTGACTGGTAGCAAATTTGTCTGTTGGGGTTTTGGGTTAGTTTTCTAGTTGGCATCACGTGGTCGAGCAGTTTCCATTCTGCTGGAAGTTGGTAATGCAAAGGGACAATCTGTGGTCAACCCACAATTTCAGTGGGTGCTCTGTTCTTTGTTCGTTTCGTGCCAACTCACTTGATCCTAAACAACACTAAGACTATCAACTTGCGCATTCAAGTCACCAGCACCCACAGCAATGCCTGAGCTTTTAGTCCGTCGTAATAGGATATCTCAGGATCTGTTTCGGGTGGATTCGGGGCTACAGTGAGTCGGAGCACAATCAGATACTATAACGGCGGAGAGATTATACAACCTTTCTCGAGATTCCTTCACAGACAATGCTACGTGAATCTCATGTGGACAAACAAACAAATAAAAGTGTCTCCACTACGGGAATCTACACAATATCCTTCCGTGCCGTTCACCTGCAGTGCTCTCCGGCTCACGAGCGATGCGCTGCCCAAGACCTAGTGCTTGAATTCTGAATTCTTGTCTCTGACAAAGAGCATTTACCAATTCAGACCAAATCCAGAGTACAATCAACGGCAGCTTACTCAAAGTATAAACGCAAAGGCATTCAGAAGACTGTCTTTCAGAATTTGACAACTGATAAGGGCTGGACAACCGCGTGGATTCACTTGATCCTTCCCGAGAAATTCTGGTATGAATGCTTCTGGGGGCTCTCATAGGAGCTGTCCTCTCTTCGAGGGATTTCTTTTGATGGGTTATCCAAAAGAAGTTCCTTTTCTTCGTAAATGAACCAATGCATGAGTTCTTTATTATGTGGTATTGCGGGGTTCTTGCACACCTCCAAAAATTGATGGCTGCCTTGTTCCAAACACACTAGAAAAATCCATGGCTAAAGGACGGTTCTGTTGTTGAGCCCAGGTTAAGGTGCACAGTGCAATCGAATGGCGGTGTTCCTAAGTCAGTTCCTTAAAATCTCATTCGGACATTCCTGATGGTCAAAGAAATGCCACTGATATTCTTCACATCCTACAGATTTGTCACGCGCGAAATTTTTCCGGTATCGACATGGGCCTTCTAATTCAAACGTACTTCATCCACAATTAGGTACTGAGAAAATTATTGTTTTGCTCACCGGGAGCAAACGATTTGAGGGGAGGGAAACCACAAACAATACACTCGTAATGCCGTTTTCTCTCTTTATAGTGTTTTAACAGATGAAACGTATACTTTGGCAGATTTTGAGTATCTAAGCATGGAAAAGCTTCATTCTGGTTTCAGGGTTTACATAATTCCTAGCTTTATGCATTCTTCTCTGGCTTCCTCGCTCAAAAGTCAATGAATCAAACAACCCAAAAAAGTTCGAAAGTTTATCCCTGTCTTTCACAACTAACACTATTCGTAAGCTTGCTGAACGTCCACCATGTAGTCTCCTTCGCTTTGGGACTCATCAGTTAAGATTAGTTTTCGGATTTCAGACCTTAAACTCACCTACCTAATTTCCCACAATTATATTTTTTTGTATTTCTGCACCGCTGGCAAGGAGACAAATTCGGCTTGCTTGATTCTGTCAAGCAACCTACATTTATCGTATGGACAAACGGTAGTCAAACCCAAAAGTGGACTTCTGAGTGGGAAACATTAGGAACCAGGTTCTGCAATGTGATTGGCTGATCATAAACGAAGCATGCAGATGTGTAAGCAAGGCAGTTAATTTCTAACCCTGCATTTCTTATCCCGCGCACAGCTTTGTAGACCGGAGCATTTTTTCTACCCAGCCGGCGCAGTAGTGTCCACAGCCTCCTCACACCATTGGTTGAGTTCTTACGGCCAATCCGAGGTAAGGCAGGCTATTTGTTGAGAGAAAACTGGGTTCCTGCTGCTGAAGCCTGTTTGACTGTCAGCAAATTACTGTAGCACTCAACATCTTGTTTCCCAAACGGATTCACGAAGATACTCATGCAAAATTCTAAACGCTCATCTCACTTGACGGATTCATGGCTAGAGCCGAACGGAAAAATTCCAAAACTCCAAACTTCAACAAAGACACCATATGTGTTCCCACCAACAGCCGCATTTGCTTTGGAGTACCGTCAGCAGCTAGTTGATGGGACGAAACTAAATGCATCGACAGCATTGTTTCGTCCGTTGAATCCACTCCTCAGTGCTGCCACATTTTGGACCGCTTTGGAAGAACAGCTGAAACAGCAGCAACGTAGTCTTCGTCTTACTGTTCCAAATGCGGCCACATCACCAAACAAGCTGAAACCATATGATATCCCATCTAGATCCCGTATATTTGATTCTCCCCTCACAACTCCACTGGTTTCGAGGTGGACTACAACCGAGGACCCAGTTTCTTCAATGAGTAGACAACAGAATACTTCTAACCCGTCACTATCTGTGGAAATAGGTGAGTTATTTAGAACCTCTGCCCAGTAACTGCTCATCCAAAGAGGATTCTGGATGACGCTAGATTATTTGGGGAGGACGATAAAGCGCACTCAACTCATGGGTAGGAACATGGCGCCTAACGAAAAAAAGCAGTTTTTCACAAAATCAGACCCATTCTCACTCAACTCATGGGTAGGAACATGGCGCCCAACGAAAAAAACAGTTTTTCACAAAATCAGACCCATTCCGATCCCGATACTTGGAGCATATACTGACTGATCAAGCACAGGTCCTCGGCAGAGTCGTTATCAAAGTCTACCTAATCACTAAGCAATCAAATCCAATCAATTTGCAGCCTGTAGATACTGTCGTAATCTGCTGAGGTTACTTCTTTTAACGGATGTCCATTATTTGGACGGATGAAAGAAGTGTATTATCAGTGTGTTATCAGTTCTGAAAACCTACGTGGCAAGTGCAAGATGCAGAAGCTGCAATCATTCGATTACTACTTATCTACCGTTAGAACAATTACAATTCTCTTGCGTAAACCAAGTTTATTCATTCGTGAAGTGAAATGAAATGTGGTACGATCTTTTGAGTGTTTCTTAGATTTTCCGGCGTCTCTCTCTTACCCTGACTTCTCTCCCGTAGTTCATCTATTCCCATCGGGACATTTTTAGCGCAGTCGGATTCAGTTAACCGGTACCAAACTGTTGAAAGCCGATTCAAGTTCTATTCATCTCTTAAAAGGCGGCAGCTGTCTGAAATCATTAGACAGTTAGCCAAGTTGTTTGTCGCAGCAAAAACCGCTGGATTCTCGAAACGATTAGGTCTATTCCTTTTTCGTGATAGAACCCTCATCCATTCCGTCACTACTGTAAAAACAACGCGATTCTTACCTCTCAACCATTTCACGTTGTCCGCAGTTATTCTTCTCAACTTGGTCTGAAAAAAGATATTAAATTTTTCGTCACTTCAGTTAAACGCCCTTGCATGTTGAGCCAATCTCGTCCAGACTCTGCATACTCTCCAGATTATGGCAAACGTGAACTTCATTCGCACTCACAAGGTCGATGGGAACTCTGGGTAGTCTTGTTTAAGGCTCACCAGGTAGACATGGCCTCCGAATCATATCAGCAAATATTATGAAAAAAAGGGATTTAGGCTAGCTTCATCTGTCTTCTGCCAAATAAGTTAACTTCTAAATGAATGTTTTCCTAACGTATTTGCACTTCAATGCTCAACTAAGAAATAAGGTTGTCAAAGATTCAGGAACTATGCTTACCTAATGAGCTGTGAGAAAAGGGCAGTCGATATTGGGCTGTAGAGTATTCACATCGAGTGATGAATAAGACCAATACCTTGAATCGATACCTTGATCGATGCCTTGAACATTGTTCCAGCTGAAACAACGGGCATTCTTTGTGCAAAACATTCGGTCGAACACTTATCAACGGCATTTTGAGGCGAATTCTCTCCAGCACCAAATTAAACCAAATTTATTTCCGCCGGAGATGGAGACGAGGGATGACGAACCAGTTCAATCTAGGATTCGTTAACTAAAAATCACCGTGCCGTCACTGGTGCTCTACTACCAAATTCTACTAACAAAGGCGTCCTCTAAGCTGGAAAATAGTTCAGATCATTTTGGGACGTACCGGAACCAAAATTCATAATTGTTCCAACAAACTTTATGTCACTCTGATTGGGTTTCCATAAGATCGGTAAAATAAAACATTCAGTTTTGCTACTCCTTGCGCACCCGAAGTCTTATATTATTTACTTGAGTGCATCAGTGTAACCGAACGCAAGGGGTTTCTTCAGTTTTGCTACTCCTTGCGCACCCGAATTCTTATATTATTTGGTTGAGTGCATCACTGTAACCGAACGCAAGGGGTTTTGCTAGCTCAGTTGGTAGAGTGCCCGTCCGCAAGCTGAAGTTCTGTGGATCAAGTCCATCTATAGGTGAGTTTTCTCACTCATACTTCGTGTGGGTAGACTTCCCATTTCATACTCTGGCAAACCATCGTGCACTTCCTAAATATCGCTAAATGTTACACGTAATCATATTGACCGGAATAGCTATTACATTATCTAAAGAACTAAACTAATTTTGGTATGTTTCCTAGCATTTATTTAGCTGAATCAATATTTTTGAACCTTTGTACCTGTATAAGCAGAATTTCGGACCTCTCACTGAACAAATGAAATGCTTAAAATCTGTCGTCCACAAACTCTAGCATGTAAGTTTCAGCCAGTAATCGTCGACTACGGTTGACCTTACTATCGTCCTCTTCCAGAATATACTACATTAAATTCAGCTACTGTCTCACCCCTGCCCAAAGCGATTAGCAGACACCAAAGCTCCACTTATCGTAGTTGTATTACTTATTCTTTGTGTTCTATTTTTGTAATATGTAATGGAACTTTCTGTGTGCAGTTGTCATCCAGTCCAGTTATGCATTGTTGATGTTACGATGGAAAGCGTTGTATGCTTATCGTGCTAGATACCAGTATACCCTGCGATAGTTGTTACATGTGAAACGTGCACAACGAAAATGCAGCTTCACATAGTGAGTGCGGTGTGACTTTCACATAAGCACCAAACAGCTGTGAGACAATTTCGTGACGAAGAATTGTCTAACTCCTTAAATGAACCCAAAGAGCGAATGCAAATTCATTCGTGGTAATTTGTTTAAAAAAGTTCGAATAGAGCTATAAATGAAAGGCGAACGAAGCAAACAAACTCAAGTTTTGTCGGGTCCTGAATCTACCAACTAGTGAATCTGTAGTCTATCTTTATGAGGCTATTGCCTCTGGATTTTGAAGTGCGCTTTAAGGCGTCATGTTGGGACTGACCCAAGAACAAGCAGCTTCTACCAAGATGCGGTTTGTTCTGGACGCAAGATCTGTATACTTCGGTTTGGAATCATCCAAAAGTGAAAGGCTTTTTACTATTGACCCCTGACGAGTGTTCTAGAAACATGGTGGTACCTATAGAAGACTGTTCAGTTAGTGAGCAAACTGTTGCAACGAAATTATCAAGAGCAGCGAACTATTCGGCCACTAAATGGTAGATAAGTATTCAAACGAGTAGGTCCGACACTGCTGTATCGGTGTCTCAGTCAACCACGCATGTATAAAAAAGCCATTTGTAATTTTTTTACTAATGTTCTTCCAAAGCCAGACAGTGATCTGATCAGATGGTCTCTCAACTCAAGTTCCCGGCAGGAAGTGCCTTTCATGACTGACTTTTACGTCAACTTGAACACATGACTCAATACTGCCAAATGAGACTCTAAATGCCTTGATATTTTTTAATTTCTTTACGATATTGCGGGAATAAAGATTGGGTTACTATCTGTTGCGATTATCAAGCATTGACGTCAGTAATCCGAAACATCCAGTCTCAGTCTCTCACAGGAGTTAGTCATAGGTTTAAACTTCGCTTTATCTACCCAACTCACTCTCAGACGTCGATCTTTTCAGCTATGCCAAGAAACAATGCTAACCGAATCGCCAAATTACAAGCAGCAATAATTGGTTATTGGTTGATAGAAATCAGCTTAAGCATCATTTTCATCCTCCGAGCCCTCCGAGTTGACATAATGAAAGGATTCTGTGCCACGGAAAACTGATTGGTAACAAACTACACGAAAAACCTCCGCTGAATGATGAATGCAGCATTTATGTTTGAAATGAATCCAGATGGCAAGCGAGTATTCCCTCCTATTGCTTCATCGGAAGCGAAAAACCCCTGCCAGTTTTTTCTTCTGTCTTTCAAAGACTGTGAACGTATTGGTAGTGATAAAATGGAGGTTCACCTTCTATCTAAGGAGCGAGGGACTACACCGTAGTTTGGAATGGCACCAATGAAGCAAGCGCTGTTGTGAGGTTGACGCCAGCTTCCTACTGCATGGAGCAACTAAAACATCTAGATTGATGGGCCAAGCGTTGGATAATGCATGAACCGTTTAGCTTGTGTTACATGCACGACTCATGTGCATTTGGATGTCTACTACAAGTCGTACATACCTGTTTCACAAAAATACGAACGATTTTAAGTCTTAGAACATTGAACTTGTTTGCAAGTCCTATTACATGGGGAAAAGCAGGTCGTCTTGATATTTGAAGGTAATTTTCGGCTTGCTGTTGTAAAACCTAAGACACTGAGCAAAAGGGACTTGTGTTTCCTGTGCGGTGCGGAATTTTGCAAATTTCCAGAATGAAAGTTGTCGCATATAGGAGATAGTGTGGAGAAAACCAAGGGTTGTTTAAATTGAGTAAAGCATTGCAGAAATAAACTCAATTTTACCCGGTTTCTGTAGCAAGTGTGTTGATTTTTTAGAATCAAGCAAGTTCAAGTAAACCCATATTTTTATGTTCCTCGAGAACATTTTCTAGAATGGAAAATTTAGGAGCATTCATTCAAATTCCAACAAGTGATTGGATGGTCACCAGATTTTCACCGTTAATATGCTTGGTACATTTGACCAGTTATTGATAGAATATCGAGACCTCATTCATTCCGGATCTATTTCCCAGTCGAAAAGTCTTGGTTTTGAGGCAAAGTTTTGGGGAATATGAAGAGCCCAAACAAAAAGGCGCATGAAGACTGGGCGTACATTTTCAGTGAAACACGATATTTGTAGATAAACCTGAAATAATACTTTTTCTAGTTGATCTGTCTAAAAAAAACCAGGGCGTGTTTTTGTCTTCGAAAAATACTTTTTCTAGTTGATCTGTCTCCAAAAAACCAGGGCGTGTTTTTGTCTAGTGGGTTAAGAGTAACTGATCTAAGGGTTTAGATAATCGGGTCGGAATTCAAAATAACGAGCAATTTCACGAAAAGCCTTATGGGATTACACGAGCTGAAGTCGGGATACAGGGCCTCTTGTTTGTTTGATTGGCTGAGCGGTGTGTTCTCACTAGATTCTCCCAACGATCAATCGTTTTAGGGATGAATAAGCCGGGAATATAGGTTGGAGTACTTAGCAGACACATTCTGGCAGATAGAGCGTAGCCAGTAAAAATGGTATAAATGTTTTCAGGAAGGCCTCTATTGGCATGACTCTCGAAATTTTAGGGACAAATTAGCTGTAAATTCAGTTGGGTTTCAAACCTATTCTAATTTTTGACATTTGACAGATTGGCATCTATGGTCTAGGAACCGGACGATAGGTTCGCAGCATCACGAACAGACACGTCGAAAGTCCACCCAGGTTTTACGTCCAAAAGCGCATACATGTTAAACACAAAGCTGTACCGAACCAGACAAGCTTGGCTGTAATGGCGACTGAGTACGATTGCGAACAACCTGTTGGTCGTATACATGTCGGAATGGCTCATCATGTGCGGCTTTACATAACAAGTGAATCACGGTTTTAGTCAGGATACCACAAGGATGCATTTTCTAATAACAACAGAAGTGTGTTCCACCATTTTGGTGAGAAGTTCAGTCGTCAAGCGTTACTTGGGTTTGGTAACTTCCAATTCCCACTAAAGAATCTGTCCTGCATCTTCTTCGCGTGTTGGGTGGCAGCAAAGCAAAAAATAAATTTAAAAAATAAAAAAATAAAAAATAAATAGCGTTGAATGTTAGTCAGCAGATTATAGACGTAATAAACTACTCATAAGGTTGCTGAAAATTCTTCAACAGCCCACGACCGGTTTAACCTTTCTTGGGGCTCATCAGGTAGGTGCAGTCCCCGGGTTTCCGCCAACCTTGTGTTCTTGAAACTAAATTGCACGAACTTGACGAAATACACTAAGTTGCAAATCAATTTGGTTTTGCGAGAGACTCACCTGGAACCCGGCTGAATTCCTCGTTTGTGATGTTTCCAGGCAACTGAATGTGCTGCACCAGGCCGCCTCATGTTCCAGTTGCTACGATCTTCAAGATATCGCGATAAGTGTATATTCGTAATGCACTACTCATAAGGTTGCTGAAAATCCTTCGACAGTCCACGACCGGTTTCACCATGCTTGGGGCTCATCAGGTAGGCGCAGTCCCCGAGTTCTCGTAAACATTATAAAAGAGATGTTCAGCCTGGTTCCAGGTGAGTCTCTCGCAAAACCAAATTTGCTTGCAAGTGAGTGTATTTCGCTAATTAGTCAGCAGTTCTTGTTTGGTGGTTCGTATAGATGATTATGACTTGCAGCAGTTGCCTTTAGGAGGTAGTTTTCATCAGTTTTCATGGGGATTCTGACGTCTTGTTCTTTCGGTCTAGGACACTTTCATGGTATATTTCCCTTTGTTATTGTCAGCGGAATTTGTTGGTCTTTGTGTGTCAAGAGGTCTCTAGGGCAGTAAAAATGGGGTTGAGGAGATCAAGTGTGGTTTATCCTGTTTGGGTTTTGCACTTTACACCAAAACCACTTCACTGATAACGGAACGCCGCCACGTATCACTTCAGCGGATCAAACGCTTTTCTGTCCATGCTTATCAGTCCTAGCACTTCGATTCCGTTCACGTTCTATTCCGTTCCTTGGCGATTTCCACCACGTCGTGCATCAGCAGCTGTGCCGTGAATGCTAGTACTTGTTTCGAGACTTCCACATATTCTAACTCCGTTCTGTCCATTCTCTCATTTGTACACCCTGAAATTGCCGCGTTTTTAACTACCGCTTGTTACTCACCTGCGTTCCTTGGTGGCCTGTTTATTAATCGCTTGTACTCACCTGTTTTGGTATACAATTCCATGGTAGTTTCATCCCATGTAGAACTTTGCGCAGTCGTCATATTTTAGGCTTTATATGGTCCCTGGTCTCATCAGCCGACAAGCAAACCTTTAACCGCACCAGTACTGAGCATAAAGTTTTGCCATTCTGGAATGCATCTGTAATATTGGCCATATTCAACGCTGAAGTATTTTTTCTCTGACAAAAATTAGACCTTCTCTTTGACTACAGAGTCAAAGATAAACAGGGTAGGGTAGCCCACATTGAACTGTGTTCCAGCAGCATTCGATCAATTTGTCACCGATAAGCCTCAAGAGGATTAGCTAACTTCGTGGTAGCCTAATCCCATAGACTTTCAGTAGCTCCAATCAAGGTTGAGAATCTAACTACACTGTTCTCCGGCCGGCCTGTGAGGAACAGAAACCAAGTTTGTCATCACTGATCCCTTATGACAACACAGAATGAAATGGCACAGCGACGGGAGTGCGTATATGTGAAAAAAGCTACCCAGCAAGTTGTCATCAACACGTGGTCATGGACAGCGCACTGCTGGGAACAAGCTTAGTTCAATTAACACTGGACTAATTAGCCTACTTTCACGAAAGAAGTTGTTCGTATGCGCAACGCCCATCATATGTGCATTCCCACACAAAGCTGGCCTGTCACAGTGTTGACGGTCATTCAGACATGGTACAAGCAGGAAAGCCTTTATCCAAGTTTACAAACACTGGATTTCAACGCTGATTAGTTGCAAACAGATACCAGGGGAGTTTGGTCAGAGGCGATGCGTTCTGTTTTATCGGCCTTTTATTTCAGCCTAGCGATCAGAACATCGAAAACCAGCTGCTTGAAGAATGGTTAGAAAAACGGCATTATGTGTTATGCACTACTCATAAGGTTGCTGAAAATTCTTCGACAGCCCACGACTGGTTTCGCCCTTTTTGGTTGTGTTGTTTTCGACTCCTTCAATCTTCAGTATAGCTGATTAGGGATTATTCCACCTAATTATAAATGTAATTATAGTTCGAAGCAAATGACGTCGCTCCAGCTGTGATAATTGAGGAATGTCAAGCGCACGCCGGTTGAGTGGTGATGAAATACTCGTGTTAATACTGACGATATTACTAGCATGTTCATGGAATGTCAATAACATGTTAGATATCTGGGGTTCGAATCTTAAAAAATACATGGGTTTCTGATGAGCTCCACCAAGAGAAAAACTCGCGTCCGTTGCTGCCCCTCCTCAGTGCGGACTCAGCAAAATAATGGCCTTCGCCGAGAAGGAGGGCTTTTCACACGAGAGTGACGTGAAAACAAATTCCACGAGTCCCATAATGAATGTACTCATTTATTAGTGTTTGAAAGACGTAGCATAAAGCGCCACTCAAATAAAAGAAGCGTGACTACTTCTTACCAGGTCTTGCAGTAAAAGGCTTCAAATATTTTGATATATTTCATAGATGACCGGAATTCTCGATAGCAAAATAGGTTTCGTTTGCGACAAACCGTTGGAATTCTCGATAGCAAAATAGGTTTCGTTCGCGACAAACTGTCCCCAGTAAATATCACTTTACAGCTACCTATATGGATGATAACAGATGGTACTGTTTACAACCATTTGGGACGTGTTGGCTGAAAAACATATGCATTTCAAGTATTACGACAATATACGGAGGCTCGGAAAATGGTGCAACTAACGTGTGAAAAGCTGGGTTGAAAATGGACCGTAGTTCCCCGTTTTTTACTGCGGTTCACTGGTCATGCGCTCCTCTCACACCCTGTTTTTATATGATGTATTAAAATTTGAACGCAACTAACTGAAAATATCTAAGGTTTCCGTCTCGGTTCCCTGTGGACAAGCTGGGTTGATGAACAAGCGTGTGATCGTGGAACATTCACCTTCCTAGGCCGAGAAGGCGCAATCCGAGGGCCTCTGAAATGCGGTTTGTGAATAACACCAATCTAGACTGATGGCTATGCTAAGCGTTAAATTTGTACATAGTAATTTTTGTGAAGCCGGAAGGGAGTCGCCACTCGGAAGGTTAAAATCAAACGATAACTCCGCAAGACAACCCGATCTGACCACGTAGATTGGTCTGAAGTTAAGGGCTCATTTCCGTAAGCTGTTGGTTGCTCCTGCAGTTTGAAGAATGACGTCAACTCTAACAGTACTCCTGAGCGTCTTGTGCAGGAGTGTAGCGATGTGACCCACAGGCATTTTCCGACGTTGTAGGAAAACCAGCTGGTACGAAAAGAGTGGGGCAGCCGAGTATCCTGTCCATGTAGGGTAAGCTTGGTTTATGCAAACAAGAATGCAAAGTTTATTCTCACCGTGCCACCCTATGGTTTTCGCTTCGGAATTCGACGGCCACCGCCAATTAACACTCTTCTCATCATTATATATGATGTATACCGAAAATCGGTAGTATTTCAGTGACGATATCATTGTTATGGTGAGTCAGATATTGTCAAGGAAGCAATTTCCTAAAACCTAATTATGTAACCATGTATACTTTAGAAAGGAATATTACAATGATGGGATGATAATGGGTGGAAACAGGATGCCCAGAAATCAGGAAAACGGAGGTTGGTTGAAAAACACTCGGTGGATTGTTTTTGACGTGTGCTGTGGCGACGCAGGTCCTTTGTAATTTGCACAAAATACTTAGTTGAGACATACGTCGCTGGTTATGTGGATGTTCACTGTGAAAAAAGTGGTCTCCAGGAGAAGGCTTTGTCCTTGATTTAAGTTGTTCATGACAAATGGAATGACCCGTATACGCTACCAATCAAATGATTGTTCTCCCAGGAGTTAACACGTCATGTGCGGGTGACGAACTCCTGTCGTTTTCCTTGTGGGTAGTGTAACATGTGATTAGTGAAGTGGAAAATTGTTTTTCCTTGTCACCTCATTCAAGCCCTGAAGAAGAGTAACTGCGAAGGGAATTCGATACGGAGGATCCTGAATTCGAGTGGAGGAGAAGAGCGGGTCTTTAGACAACTCATTAGCCCGAGGTGATGACGGATTGCAGCCAGCATTTATGTAGCGAACACTGAGGTGAACAGTCGGTGGAAAGCTGAGAAATATTACCTTTTTGGAAAGGTTTATGTTTACACATCGAATTTAGAGTATAACACTTTTCATTTAGTCTTTTTAAGAGGCATGTTTCCGACTACACAGGATTTGCGACCGCCGTAGACAAACGCATACAATTTACACTTTCAGATACTCTCAGAATGGCCAGTAAGCACTGATCATAAAGAAACTGACTGTGACCGAGCACTTACTTTCAAATTACCGCATGTTGCAGTCTATCAAATACTGAAAAGCGTACAATTACTACTGGTCAGTCATAGGTTCCGAAAGACTTCAGCACAGCTTCATTTACCTGGCAACATTACTTGGGACCTGTTTAGGGATTTTCTCGAAGCTGTGGTTTATCGTTACATCTGACTTGCCCTTTTAAAGCGAATGAGATTGTGCACAATGAATGTACCCCGCCAATGTGTTGCATGGCATTCGATGACTACACATTATGAAGTGTTTTTTCTGAGTGGTTAATTCATTTCTATCTTCAGATAATGAAAACCTCCGATCCCGGTACCCATTTATCTGTCCAATGTGCAAGGAGCGGATAGAAGCAAATGACCTTGAGACTCACTTCAATTTTGAGCTGGAAAAATTCCGATTGGAAAATGATGAGTGAGTCACTGCGTGTAAAATTGATTAGCAGATGCAGAAAACAAAGAATTGGGTTTTCTATACGTTAAAATACAAGTAGGTTATGATTATTTTGAATGCAGTTTTTGGTGGCTCAAATTCATCTAGGGTATCAGAAATATCAGCAAACGTTTTTTGACCGTACTGAAATGTTTTATAGTGCACGTTTAGCTACTCTGATTACCACGATTCAATACCCGGCTGGTGGCATGCGCTCAGAATTACTTCCTGGGGAAAAAATTTCGGACTACAAAGCAGTAAAAGCTCCCATACTTAAATCCAGTAAGACCGAGAGAGACGCGTTTTGCTTTGCGCCAGTTTCCACAGTTTCCAAGCTTGTCTTCTTTAAATAAGGACAGGTGAACCCTAGAACAAGATCACTAGTAGTTCAGTTCTTATGAATTTTCCCAGAAGAAAAAACAGCTTAAAGAGATGTATATACGTAATGCACTACTCATAAGGTTGCTGAAAATTCATCGACAGTCCACGACCGGTTTCGCCCTTCTTGGGGCTCATCAGGTAGGCGCATTCCCCTAGTTTTCGTCAACTTTATGTTCTACTTGAACCCAAATTGGACTGATTTCAATAAATACACTCATTTGCAAATCAATTTGTTTTTTTGCGAGAGACTCACCTGGAACCCAGCTGAATCTCCCGTTTGTGATTTTTCCAGTCTGTCGAATAATTTTCAGCAACCTTATGAGTAGTGCATTACGTATATACATCTCTTTAAGCTGTTTTTTCTTCTGGGAAAATTCATAAGAACTGAACTACTAGTGATCTTGTTCTAGGGTTCACCTGTCCTTATTTAAAGAAGACAAGCTTGGAAACTGTGGAAACTGGCGTTGTTTATGACGGGAGGAGGAAACGAGCATTGCGCTTGCTCTGGCGAGTGTTTTTTTAGGATGACGCAAACACTTATCATAGGATAAAATTAAGCTCTCCCAATGTGCTTACGAATGAATCTGATTCGCAGCAACATAGTGGGTCAAAATATTATATCTCCACGTAAATCCGTAGCGTTACTCTATTAGTGCTTTTTTGTTTAGTTGAATTCTTCGAGTTTGTTTCTAGTTCTAATCGATTTTTAATCGCTTATCTTTGATTGCAATTATCACATGTATTCAGTCTTTTGCGCCGGCTGTTTTAACCAATTAAGTGAGCCCGCTCACGTGACACGACCTACTGGACCTTTGCGAGTTCCAAAAACAGCCAATAATACTAGTTAAATATAGCAGCGTAGGAACTGCTGTCGGAATGTTCGCGCTCAAAATAGTTGACATTCTTACTGGCTGTTTCCAAGGGTCAACGTCTTTGCGAGCTGATGTGTCGGTAACTTACGTTGCAAATTATTTGATTTTTAGCTGCAGTAGATGAACCAGTGAAAAAGAGGAATAAACTCAACGAAACACTACAGAACCAACCAAGTTTCTCACAGTCATTGCCTCCCTGGATAACTGGAGAGAGACAGATTTTTGCACAAAAATGATGAGTCACATAGGAACTTAAGAACAGGAGTAATGAGCACTTTACTTCGACCGACTAGCCCTAACCCACTTTTTCTTTCCAGTTCAATGGAAATTTTGTTCAAAAGAAAAAGATAACCAAGCGTACAATATCATGTTCTCACATCCCAGTTTTTGTTGGATCCACTCAAGTGGTCTTCCCAGAGGGTGACAACTACCTACGGTGGGTCAGCGATTAAGAAGAGGATCATTGACTAAAAGTTTAGCCTGGATTTGCAGTGACTCACTTTGAAGGAAGAACCTTGGAAGAACCATACTTCGGTACTTTCAGTGAAAAACTGACTAAGCGGGACATCACAAATGTTTACCGCAGTCAGCTTATAGGACAATTAGATTCTTCTATGTTGTTCCTGCTGTTTTTTCTCCAAAAGATGTCCATATGATGTGTGTGCCGGACAACTTCATATAAAAATAACTATATCCTACAAAAATCTGACATCAGGTATATTGAGATGCTGGGGCTTCGTTTTGCTGGATCCACATTGGGGAAACTCACAAGGAAACAGGGAGTGAGATGGTTCAGATGATTCAATAATTCCTGCTTTAGTATCGCTATCAAAATTTGAGTCATTGATGTCTTTTCGTGTCCCATCATCATCTTAACCTCTTTTCGTAAGCCCTGTTTATTCGGGGAAACCATTGTTCCTGTTCTACATAATCTAGTATGATTGCTTCTTCTATACGTGCTTAAAGAAATATGTTTACGTCAACCGCAGAAGTGGCTTGGTTATGTATTTCGTGTACGAACATTTTACGTCTATGTGTTCATCCGTTGAACTGCGCTATTTCATTACAAACGTTTCGTCAGCAGTTGAGGTGACACTAACAATGTACCGTAGTTTAGTGCAGCGATGTGGTGCAGCACAAAGGCACTGATGGTGCCATCTCAGCTGACGATGAAACGTTCGCAGTCAAAATCCCTAGGTCCTACAACAGCCCAACAGCCACTTGAGCAATCTCAGCCACCAACATTCTCTTTCATAGTAAACATTTATATGTTCCAGAGAAGCAAAAGGACAAAGTCGCCAACAACAAGTGAGTACACCACTTTATCTCCAGAACTCTTTTAATTAGAACACTGATTGCGCAAAAACACCACCCCTTATGCTTGATACACTTGATGAGCTGGAAAGTCAAGCGAGGTATGAAAAGTTTCTCATTGTGAAACAACACCGAAGACAAAGACAAGGTATGTTATATTCATAAAGCTTTAACAGTTCTGCGGAATAGAAATGATGTCACGAATGCGCTTGGCTACAGACTCTGGTATTCACCAAGATGGATTTAACCAAAAATGACTCCAAAGAAGCATTCAAAGCCCACTTCTCAGCGCGAAGGACAAAGCTACAACACAGAAAAATCAGGTTGTTGTAGTCAATCTTGAGACAATGCTTCCAGTGTTCGTCAAAAGTGGAACGTACTCGCTGAAACTTCCAGCTGTATTGCGTCGTATTTTCAGAATACATTATATTTTTTTCATGTTCTTTCTGCCAACCGATGTTCAGCAAATAACTGCTGATCAAAACTGCTTAAAATTTCTCCTAACCTGTGTTTCTGTCACCACAAGTTTCATGAAATGTTCCTTTGGACGGACCGTTGCGGTTAGCTTTACGGGTCACTTGAACAACATATCTATTGGGTTGGGTGGTCACGGGCTATTTTGTTGAACCGTGTAGAAAATCCACTGAAAGAACTGTAGCCCGACGAACGAAAAGTGCAATCGACGTTCAAGAGGGATGATCACGTGAACGGAAGCACTAGACTCTAAGCTGGACCCAAATCCACTCAGCTTTCCCCATCAACTTAAAACTTGGTGGCCCAACCTAACACACAAAATCCCTTGGCCGACACATAACATACATCTGGCTTGACTTAGCTGAGTGCTTCTCCCTCCATCTTAAATCGCGTAACCTAGTCACTTGACCTGACGAAGTTTTTGTGTCAAAAGCGAAATTTTGTCCAGCAATAAATCTACCGATTGTCAGCAAACTTTTCCGAAAAGAAAGGTCAATAATTACATCCAGTTGGTGGTCCTCGGTTGCCGAACCCAAAACTTTAATCTCCTAGTTTGTTTTAACGGGTGGCTTGCCTCCCTTAGAATCTACAACCGATAGCAGTGCCTTTAGCTAGGTGAAGTTCTTCAAGATTGATTTCAGGTGGGAGTAGTTGGCCTTGACATTCGGAAAAGTCGGTGTTAGACAAATGCGTATTTGGAAGTACAGTTGAGAAAACTAGATGTAGGTAACCCAGAATAAGCATAAGATTAATGAAACTCATCTATAAATCAGATAATTATTGCTGACCAAAAATATGAGGTTGTTGCGACCTACTGTACAGATGTTTGTTTAAGATAGATCAATATAAATGGACCCAACAAAAATAAGGGAAATTGCCCATTTATGCTCTGTGAGTGTATTCAAACTAGGTTTTAATGACCAGAATTGCTGAACACAGTTGAAAACACCCAGTCTTGCAGTAGCACTTTACACTTTGCAGGTGTGAAGTGCATGCCAAACGAAAGGGCGCAATTAGCTAGATTATTTAATATTGCTTTCATTACTACGGCGTCAGATCCAAGAACCGCGCATTCTGCGTACTCGATATCTGTGAGTGAATGCCCCGGGAGCACTTCGACCCCAAAAGTATTAGAGGTTGCTAGCGAGTTTTGCATAATCGTATCAATGACAGTCGAAGAGGAAAGGTGAGAGAGGACAGTTTTGTCTGACACCACTTGATGTGGTGAACTCAGATAAGAAGTTCCTGTAGACGCTCACGCGTTGGCAGAAGTTGGCTTACAGTGCCTTAATGAGGGTTGAGGATTTATGGGGGACACCTTTTCTCCACAGACACTGGCACAGTGCCTCACGGTCGACAGAGTCAAAGACAGCTTTCAAGTCAAGAAGGACAATGATTGTTGTGCGCTGGAAACGGTGTCGCTGTTCCAGAATCTGTCGGAGGGTGAAAATATGATTAATTCATCCTCTTGCAGGACGGAATCCAGATGGGTTTTCACGGATCTGCCTCTCCCTGTGTTCAGTCAAACTTCGAAGGGTAAGACCAAAACGGATTTTTGACGCCACAACTACCAGGCTGATGACACGGTGGTCTTCACACAGCGTCCGCGGACCCTTTCGAATATAGGATCAGCTGTCGGCATGCCCCACTCTGCAAGCACTTTCTGTTCACGCTAAATCGCACCAGTTAGCTGTGTTAGCTGGGTCACCAGGTACTCTCTGCCTTCTTTGAACATGGCTGGATAAAGACCGTACATGTCCTGCTGCCCGCCAACGTGTCAGTGCGAACATCTATTTTGTTTCTTCTTTCGATGGGTGATTAAGGTTGATATTCCGTTCACCTGTGTGTCCCATTTACATAGGCTATGTTGTAGAAGGTCAGCTAAACTGTTCTATGAAGTGTTCGGCCCATCTTTCCAGCGGACGTCTGGGCCATCATTTTCACTTACCGTTTCATTGACCGATGCTTTCCTATGGCGTCGATTATATCAGGTGATACAGAGAACAACCCTTTCAGGTAGAAAAAGCCTTTTTAATCTCCCAAGCTTTCAATGTCCACGAAAGCTCTCGGTCTTTCCTTAGGCTCTTCATTATTTGACGTTTAAGGGATTTGCGTGCGTTGCCGCACCCGTTACCTGCTGTTAGAAATCTCCTGACATCGATCGACGACATCTAGTGATCATTTGGTTGTATCGGAGAAGTCGGACAGATAGCAGTGAAGGCCACTAGCATAGATCCTATCACATTTTGGCATGCTTCATCCACGTGCTCGCTACTAGTGCGGTATTGGTTTATTGTAGAGAATTGTTTAGCTAGCTCAGACCGATACTGTTGAGCCATGGTAGTTATTCGAAGATGGTGGATTGGTTAGCTTTTTTCTGATTTGCGAGGTTCTGAGAGAAAACGAACTCTCAGGCTTGCACACACCATGGCGTGATCGGAATCAAGTGGTGTGCCCCAGAAGGAGCGACAGTCTTGAATTGTGGCTCTCCACTGGTGGCTGATGGCCACGTGATCCAAGGGGGTCCACGGTTGATTTACAGTTGGTGTCCGGCAGGTTACGCGGAAGGTCCGTACGGGCCAGAAACAATTCATGATCAGCGCACAGCTGGAGGAGCCGCTTTCTCTTCCCTTCGTGGCCTGCATCGACTCCGAATCGACCATCCAAATGTGACTCCAAGGAGGTCAGACGACCAACTTGGGCATTGCCCGTATCGCCTACTCATTTTGCTCTCATATCCTCCTTTGGCTAGAGGACACATTGACAAGTAAATCTTAACAAACCCACTTACTCAACCGAAATTCTATCACACCAGAATGTGCAAATTTTTCAACGACACAACATTCTGAGCCTGGCATTTGTCTACATGCATAGGCAATCGCCTGTCAAAGAGTCTAAGAGGGCTGGCTCAAGCTGAATGGTCTGACAAAGTTGGAGAAGGTTGTTAGTGAATTAGCCAAGAAAGATAAACAACCAGATGTATACTGAAGTCACTTATGTTATAATGGGAGTTGTAGAATGTGTATTCACATCACCTACATCTGAAAAGTCTTCCTCTCGTCCTGGCGCGATTATCCTTATAGCACACACCAAAGAACAATGGAGGTTCTTGATAAACCAATCGCATAACTCAAGCGTGAACACGTCTCACTGTTCACACGTGATGATTTCGGTTCATCTAACGTGTGGTGGTGGAATGTTGGTAGCACCGTGTCTCATGTCAGATGTCAGACGACCAAGGCTACGCTCTGCTGGTTAGCTTCAATTAGGGTGGAAGTCGGTCCTTTCTGGAAACCCATAGCTGATGATTATCATTTGTCGGGAAAAGCTAGAGAACCAAGAAATAAACGAGTGAATTTGGTGGATAAAACATGGAATACTTCCGACTACGCTGAAATCAGTTATTCTCCCATGTTGTCCGTTGTTGCTGGTTGGGATTCAAATTGTGACAACGTTTACAACTGTTCTTATTCTAAGTTTTGCGTCAACGGAACATCTGAAGGCGGAGTGTTTAATGACAGCCCGTACATTTGTGTCCAAGTCCGTCAAACGTTTTGCGTCAACGGAACATCTGAAGGCGGGGTGTTTTATGACAGCCCGTACATTTGTGTTCAAGTCCGTCAAATTTCACCGGGGCATTTGGCTTCTGAATATAGTGGAAATTGAACTTACCAAAAGTTAACCATTAATTTCTAAACATGATGGATTTTCATTCTGTAACTGTCTTCTACAAATGCTACCCGTTTCATTTGGCAGTTGCCATATTCCAGTGCGTACGGAAATCGCCTTAGTATGCCATCCAACTTCGACTTCAGGCAGTGAGGAAATTCGAGGGCTATGTTATAGTAGCCTACTGGTTTACTTTTCTTCAGTGTAGTTGACAGGGATAATTGGGACGAAGATTGTTCGCAGGTCTAAACCAGGCACAATAGCTACTCAGGTAAACTGGACGCAGCAGTGGTAATCAGCATGATTGACACTTACCTGGGTTACTGGTCTGAAACACAGCATTCACACTCTAGTGCAGAACTGAAGTGCAAGATATATTCATGTAGGGGATATAAAACCGAGGTATACAAACTAGGGGAATGGAACTCGTTCCACCGTCCAATACCGGATTCTCCTTTAAAGGACTCCTCAGGTGAGACTAGTCCTCGGGGTTCCGTCAACCTTCGGTTTACGTGAATAACGACTTTCAAGTAAGAGTGAGAGCTGAATGCCACTATTGTGCTACACATGGGGTTTAATTCCTCACCACAGAGCGAAACCGTCAAACTACTGATTAGCAGTTTAAAAACAGCCACTTTAACAAGTATCCCTTAGAGCTTAGACTACTATCCACAAAATGCGATTCACACAACCATATGGCTTCTGCAACAGAATGCTTTATAAAGAAGTTAATCTACCCTTGAACGTTTCGTCATAGTATATTAGGCGGCTGATTTTTTATTGTTTTAACTTTCTCACTTCATTTGTAGTTGCACTCAGCATTGACACAAATAACGGAAAATGCTATCAAAGTGGGCCACCTTGCCAGTTCCAACGGAGGTTTGGCAGGGCGCATGCAGACTGGTATCTCCATTATTTAACAGTACTAGACACCAGTGATCGTCGACTCATCCTAATTTCCTTAAGGCACGTCACTATCGAATTCCGCGTATGCATATTGGAGAAATCCTCAGCCGTGAATAGGTGTATGCAATCCTCGCAACTGAAAGCGACCCTCATCTCGTTGGCTAGCCTCTTGATGACTAACTCGATGGCATTGGATACGCACATCCCTAAGATGCTTATCTGCATTTCTGTCCCGATGAGCAAGCTGGAAAGTTGTCAAGGCATTCAAAACTACCATATTCTTTCTCGAGAAATACACTCATTTGCAAATCAATTAGGTTTTGCGAGAGACTCACCTGGAACCCAGCTGAATCTCCCGTTTTTGATGTTTCCAGGTAACTGAATGTGCTGCACCAGGCCGCCTCATGTTTCAGTTGCTACCATATTCTTTTGTTAGTCACCCATGGTCCGAGAGCTAAACAGAAGTCTTTGTATTTTACGGCTGAGATATCAGTTTGATTCTCATCGTTAGCTTGGAGAAAGGAAAGCCCTGGGAAGCTGTCTATACAGCGTAAGGTATGTAAGCGCTTAGAAAAAGCGCGCTGTCCAGGTGATGATCTGGGACCCTCAACTGGCACTGTATAAGAAAAAACGGATGGCACGTTGTCCGCATAAAGAATTTGAAGGGTTTGAAGTTTCACGTACGTTCTAACGTCCTGAGGCTCCAGGACAGCCAACTGATATCTTCTTCGCTACTGTTGACGGTTAACCAAGTTTGCCCGCAGTAAACAGATTCATACCGTTCCAGACAAAATCGCAAACTGATTTCGGAAACCACAAATATAAGTCAGCCTGTATTGAGCGTAGTGAGAGGTAATAAACTTACACAATTGATTATACTGTGTGGGTTTATATTAGACTTGATACTCAAGAGCAGTTCAGCACTAGTTTCGGCATCCATTTCTGAGTTCGGAATTCTGATTTAGTTCCACCCGAATTGCGCAGCGGTGCAATTTTTACTGTAATATGACATGGTTGGGTGAAGAGCTGTTCGATCTTGAAAAAAACATTACTCGTGGGTTTGTGGAAAATTTTTCGACGGCTCACGACCTGTTTTTCCCTAACGGATACTCATAAAGGAAGCATACTCTGTACAATTCGGGCTCCAGTAGAACACAGAGTTGGCACAAACTCGGCAACTACGCACACTTGATGAGCCTTAAGAAGGGCAAAAGTGGTCGTGGACTGTTGGAGAGTTGTCAGTAACATTATGAATAATGTGTGATGTCGGGACACCTCTACTAAGGAACGATTCGATTATTCCTCATAAGTGTCACTTGCTGAAGTGTTTTATTGTACGCGACTAGGTCATATAACGACTTCAGAGGAGACGGGAAACTATGGTGGCACAGTGAGATACATTGAAATGAGGATAGAAGAATATACATATGATTATGGTTACTGTACTGCAAGCTGCGGATCTGTGAGTTTCTGCTCTCTACCCGTTTATCACTCAGACGTTTGTGGAGGCCAGGCTGTCGTTGGATTTACGGTGTGCCCAAACGAACTAAATGTCCTTAGCCATAACCGAAAATACTTTGCATCCGAATACGTTTTTGTGTGCTGGAGGTTTTATGAGGAGTTCAACACTCTAAGCGTGAATACGAAACTGCATGAGCTTCAAACGCAATTTGAGTCACGAGAATGTACTCTGACGTCAGGTTCGCCAAGTGAACCAAAGCCTCATGCCATATCACTCATCTGTTGGTTGTTAGGTGTGTCTAGATCTCGTATAGAGAAAAAGTAAAGTAACATCTGAGAAATATATTCCACTCGACAACAAACTTTACTTTCGAGAGATACACTCATTTGCAAATCAATTTGGTTTTGCGAGAGACCCACCTGGAAACCAGCTGAATCTCCCGTTTGTGATTTTTCCAGTCTGTCGAATAATTTTCAGCAACCTTATGAGTAGTGCACTACGTATATACATGTATCGCGATATCTCGATTATCGTAGCAACTGGGACATGAGGCGGCCTGGTGCAGCACATTCAGTTGCCTGGACACAAAAACGGGAGATTCAGCTGGTTTCCAGGTGGGTCTCTCGCAAAACCAAATTGATTTGCAAATGAGTGTATCTCTCGAAAGTAAAGTTTGTTGTCGAGTGGAATATATTTCTCAGATAAAAGTATTTGCCCTTGAGATTTACTGGATAGATAGACGAAGGACACGAATATTCATTTACAAATCAACATCATGACGACTTTCTCATTTAATCAGCGTCGCCGCAAACCTACTGGTAATCAGGCTGAATGGATATTTCAACAGCATACATACATATAGTCGGGTTTGGGCACGTAACTGATGGGGATTACATGACGTGGAGGAAGCATGATTTTGACGCATTGTGCTGGAACATGCGATCTTTGGATTAAAAATGGTACAAGTACCTGTTTTCGTCAGTGTACCCAAGAACTTCGAGAACAAGTCCCCATCTCTTGATTGGTCCATCCGCGCAACAGCGAGTGATTTTACGAAAAGTACATTTGACTCCGATAGGTTCTGATATATTCTTTTTTATTGAACGATGGTTTTAAATCCGCAGTCAAGCCTTTGTTCGGTGACACAGAATAATTCGAAGGTTTATATTCCTTTTGAAAGATGAGCACCACCTGAAAATCCCATGCTGTATGAACACTGTGCTCGCTTTACCACCTCAGAACTGGTGAAGAGAAGTTACGTCACACCCGACGAGTTTGCTTTCGCACTTGTTTCAAATTTTCATCCAATGACTTCGAGTTTTTCTGTGTGACTTTTTCAATTGTTCTGTTACCTGCGCTAATCTTTGTGCTCCAGGTGAGACTTGCACTTTCATATGCATTAAGATCACTATAAGACAACTCAGATTATCGTCTCGTTCGACGTTAGGCCCAAAACAAGGTCAGAACAAGACAAGGGTTCAAAATTTTCGTTTGCTAACCGACTAAAGAAAGTCATGACTCTTAATTATGGTTATTTTTCGCAAGACTGACAAACTACCAATTTATCTCCTGTATTCCAGGAACAAGGTGATTTCTTGTATGGTAACTGAGTTCTTGTTTTGCTGTTTCTTGAACTCTTCGTTTTGAACTCCGTGTCATAACTAACAGTGATTCACGGCTTATTGTACGAAATGTTTGTTCCAAAACGCACACTTTTAATCTTTTCGGAGTACGGGCAGCTCCTTGAGGTAGTCATCACATTACTACCGAGAATAGTGATTGTCTGATCAGCTATTTATTGAGATTATCGGGTTAAATGGTGATACAATTCCCATCCACTCAGTAATCAATAATGACGCGTTCGTGTTATACCGCTTCCATTCTTTAGGTATCATGTTTGTCTTTCAATTTTTTAGCTCACTGGAACATGGTACGCGATTCACACACAAACTGGCATTCTTATTGGGTAATTTACCCACAAGTCGGAAGCGAGTGTTCAAAGCCCACAAACGAAGTTAGGAACGATTTGGATGCATCATGAATCAGGAAAGTGGCCACATGGTTTTTGTGTGTGCGATGCATCTTCAATGAAAAAACTCTTTGAACAGTCCTCCTCCCGTCCTGGTGACATTATTCTCATGAGCTCACAACAAAGGGAGAAGCACTGGGTCCGACTTTCTTTTGCTATTAATGCAGCTCATTATTAGCGAATATCCTTGTGCTTGTCGCAGTTCGAACTCCGGACATCAGATGTGCGAGGCGAATGTGCTACCACTAGTCCGCCAGTGTACGCAGGACACACATGAATTATTACTGGGGCGTCATTCGAGTCGTCAGACAAACCAGTCACATCGCTCAAGCGTGACTATGTTCACTTGTTACGACACGATAATTCAGGTACATCCAACGTGTGGTAATGGATTAGTGTTAACACGCTCTCGTATGTTTGATATCCGGAGTTCAAACTGATGGACGGAAAAGCGTTGCTGATGAGCGCTACTAAGAGGAAAATTCGACTCCAATGCTCCTTCTTTCGTGTGAAATTACGAGAAAAGTCGCGCCAGAGCATGAGGAACACGGTTCAAAGGAAAGTGTTGTGTATGTGGATCATGCAAATCTCTTAACCACCTACAGCTGCCTGTGCAATGTCAACTGGGCGCCACTGCTGTCAAACGATAGACCATGCACAGGTAAGTGGCTCCTCATGTACAGAAGAATAGACAGGTAGATGAAGAACACGACAGTCTTAGTTTAGAATCTACCCATGGACAGCTGACGTTCTGTCGCATAAAAGAGCCTCAACGACGCATAACTACACGACAGTCTTAGTTTAGAATCTACCCACGGACAGCTGACGTTCTGTCGCATGAAAGAGCCTCAACGACGCATAACGTGCGGCAAACGATAGTCAAAGTTGTGTAACAGGGCAAAGGAGAAACTGTGGTATCTGACTGGAAGAATGCCAAGGAAACACAACTAGCTTGGGAACCAGGCAGAAATGTTGCGTAGTCTGTGGATTTATCTGGCTAGTTCGACATTTCGTTTCTTATCCATGAAATTTCACTTTCCGCGAATTCCTCCGTTGATTCCGTTGTTGATGGTGAACCTCCGTCCTTGTTCGAGTAGCTGCGGAATCTGTTGAGTATGTTTCTGCGCCACTGATCTAAACGGACAGCATTCTATCCTGTTGCAATTTTTCTGGCTAGATCACAGCAAGAGGGAGGCATTTTTTGTGGACTGGGATCCAAACTTCGGATAAATAAGCCAACTAGATTAAAGTTGTGCACAATGAGAAATGCTACAATTCATTTCTTACTAGAGGCCCTTCTAGAACGTTTCTACATTTCACAGGTTCAACTGAGAGCCTAAAATGTTATATCACTTATTCCAAATATTCCGTTTAGGAACCGCTCACCCGACGAACACTGGAGGCGTTTGATTCCTCGGATGGGGGCTAATCAAGAGCCGGTCCTTTGATTTGCATTTTTGAAGCGTTTCCTCTTCGTGGAAGGGCAACTATTGCGCAGACAGTAGAGACCAACGTACATACGAATGTGGTCATGGAGCCAAACGAAAGTCCGGTACATTCAGTACACCTAAGCTCACCTACTTACAGATTATAAATAGTCACACAAGTGCAGTCTGATATGGTACACTGTCAAGTCGTCAATCGTCCGACTGAGTCAATCCGAAAACTTTCACACACCAGTTCGCGTTAAGCTTAATTTACCACCAACTGAAGTTACAAACTCACAAGGAGTGATCTAAAGAAATTTTTCACTCAATTCACACTTGACAGTGTAGAGATTACAGAAATAGCTTAATAATGGTACTCAGAACATTTGGCTATTATCTCTCTATCTATATGGTCACTTTCGGACTTCCAGCCTCACGTCCTGTACTCATTGTGATGCTCAAGTTTTCCGAAAGATTTGGACCAGTTTCGCCCCAAAATGCCGAAGATATTAGCAAGCTCAAGACCATACTAATGCAGCCTTATCGCAAACTTGGGAAGCCTATCTGTTCATGACGTTCCCTGAGTGTTTAGATGATTGGACAATGTATGTTGCCTCATTTTCCCGCGTAAGTCAAATTTCAGTATGCGAATAGGACAGGTAAAAGACTAATAGCCGTTTTGGCTCACTAAGACCAAGCTTATAGGAGCCCAAATGTTCCATAACTGATGAACCGCAAACGGCAGTTAAATGTCCTGTTATCCAAAGCCAAAAGTCGTACTTTGCTGTTGCTGCTGTCCATACTTTCCCACTAAGTAAGTTCCCTTTAAGTAATTCCACAGCCCCACTTCTCAGGTTCTTAATGGTTGTCGGAGACCACCATCTTATCTTATTTTTCCTGTTACGTGTCAATCGAATCTTATCAACAAACTAACGCGACTTATTCTGTTCTCCTTGATTTCTGCTGCAAGTTTTGTCTACTGTCTGTCTGATTTCCACACGCTGGCACGCAATTTTGCATATTGGATTCTCAAACTGATTGTGTTTTACCCAAGGGAGCGGCCTCGTCTCTAGTTGTATACAACTAATTGATCTGTCCCGTTCAGTCGTCATTGTGATGGAAATTTACATATAGATTATGTTTACCCCGCATTTGCTAAACGTGTAACATAGAAGTGTTGTGAGAAAAAATAGTAGTTGGACACCGATCGGTCTAGGATAAACCAGCTGTCAGTGGATTCTCTTCCGTACCGATGAGAACTGGCAAGCTGCGTGCTACTGGATTGTCCTTTCCAGTCTATTTTGAAGCTCATTATCAGTTGCCTACTGAGTGGTGTTTGAGTAGTTCATGAGACTAACAAAAATAATTGATTTCATTGGTGGCTCCAAATGTATGGATTGCGGCTTCACGCCCGGCACGTCGTTATAATCTACTATGTAGTTGAAAAGTTTAACGTAAACTGTTTGAACGTAGATTGTCTGATATTATGTGAACTATTAACTTATTTTTTTGTAACTTCGCTTACGGCCAATAAACTTGAGATGCTTTTGGAGAAACAAAGTGGTCTGGTAACTGATTGAGGTTGTGTGATTTCACAAATTGCCATCCAACTATTTACTACCATCCGATAAGAAGGTATGCGGAACGTTCTTCTGTGTTCACAAGGCCGCTAAGGCCCTGTAGAACGACATAGGTGTTTCCACACTTTTGTCTGTCTGTGCAGCATAAGATGGACATTCTCCTTGGCAGTTCCTATAGACCTTTCTACTAGTTAGTATTATGGCAAAAAAATCGCTGAATGAAACGCCAAAACCAGAAGAACTCAAATAATACTGCTAGAATTTCTTTTTGACTTCAATTGTACTTTACTTTTGTTTTTTGGTTGATGAAGGCTCCAGCAAAAGGAGGCAAATCATCCGAATGACAGGAACTTATTCAATATTACCACCATTGTCGCAATAAACTAATCCACGAAACCCATCAGATACCTTTAGAGAAAGATACACAGACTGGATATTCACTTACTGACATTCCACGTTCTTCCTCTAAACACAGATGA
Organism: Clonorchis sinensis; assembly: GCA_003604175.2. Lineage (NCBI taxonomy): Eukaryota > Metazoa > Platyhelminthes > Trematoda > Opisthorchiida > Opisthorchiidae > Clonorchis > Clonorchis sinensis. Next base: position 21,034,466 of record CM030370.1, read on the forward strand.
CACAACACCACCGTCTTCTTCCAGAGGTCAACGATTAACCAACTCGACGAACAATGAAAGGCGTGTAATTGAGAGGGGGGTTCATGATATGGCACATAGGAATGATAAAGTATCACTTCATCAGTCGCAAAACTTCCGTTTGGGCGTTCGGCGAAAAATCACAGGTAATCAGAATGAACTTCAGTATGCAATAAAGACAAAGTAGTTTGATTTTGAGCGAATAGATTAAATCTCAGGTCAAACGTACAATTTGAAGCCATTTTGTGGCAGGTAGGCATAGTTTGTTCATAATGAATGGAAAATGGCGGCCGATTCCCATACAGGGATAATAAGATCACATTTTGCTTTTCTGTCAGACGAAACAGGCAAGAATGGTATTTCTATGTAACAGTGCCTCGATCCGAACTGCCAAATTATTAGCTGCTTGAAGCAATTTAAGGAACGCTCTTTCGGAAAGCGAAAAGTGAATGCTCTCGGTTAATGGAATTGGAAGCCGACCAAGAGAAATATTGCCTATTCAACAAAAGATCATTGAAACACAAAACAACTGCCCATCTATGGTTGCTAAGTCACCGTATACCTCTCTCTATTTTCCCCGGATGACCTTCCACGTGGTCTATCGTTCTTAAAACGGAGGATTCATGTGACTGGACAGCGCATTCTACTGTTGGCCACAAGATTCATCTGTTCAATCAAAATCTTCAGTCTACACCCTTGCCAACAGATTTCGAATTGTTCCCCATTTGAGTCTAAACTATAAGGCCTTAACAGACCAAATACCCCCAGCTCAACCATTTCAACGCTTGCTATCCCATGGGGACATAAAAAATGGTAAGGGTTTCTAAGGAGTATATTAGTTCAAATTCAGTCCTAAGGAGATGTGATGGATGGGATGCCATGAATCGTTGGCTGGTGGTTAAACTACAAGTAATTACACACTCAATTTATTGGATAAAAGTCCATCAGGGATAACTTTTTTCAAAGAATGGACGACTTGGATTTACAAGATCGATTGTCTACAACAGGTAAATCAACACACAGTTGAAGGTTCAGAACGGTAAACACAGGTGGCTCTCAGAAGAGCATCTAACTCCGTCATCTGTTCATTTGAATGCCATTCTAGGATTTTTCATCCAATAAACTCACCGTATAGGTCCCAAGATTTTCATTCTGATATCCGAGTGGAAAATGAAACCGAAGTGCCGTAAACCTGATTTAAATTGACATTAAGTTACCCTAACATATCAGTTGTAAGTCCTTTGCCCTCGTGAACTAATGACGCTATCACAGTTGATTCAAATGAGTCCTCGCTAGCACCAATTCAATTTGCAAACGAGTGTGTTTAACCAACAAGTGCTGGTAACCTGCACTGAGAAGTGATTTAGTCTGCCAGCTGAAGGACACCTAACTGAGTGGTTCTCCGTCTTCCCTAAAACTCGATCAACCTTATGACTTATTCAGTTGGCTCGAAGAAACAGTTGTGTCAGAAGCCAAATGTTTCTCGAAAATCAATCCAAGTATTGTTTGTCAAGCTTTCCAGAAACAAAGACATTAAACTTTTGGACAATAAAAATGCCACCTAATCTGAAATCCCCTAAATTTTACAGTTTCAAATGACCCCAGTGGAGTTGCAAACCCTCTCAGTATGCGACACGATACTGTGTTTCATGGATGCAGATGAAATTTTTCCATAAATTCGGTGAACGAATGCGATCGTTGGCATGAGAATATTCCGAGGTGAGCAGGAGCTAAGGAAATCACGAAGAAAAAACAGGTAATCTTCACAATTGTCAGTCTACTACTGATTTCATCCATCTCATGGCCAATCGGGTAGGCCTATCTTCCGAATATTCGTCGAACTTATTCCTTACTAGGACACATTTTCATCACACTCTGTCAGTATTATTGATAATAATAATATATTGACATTGAGTTGAACACGTGTGCTCCAGTCCCACATTTCGAAAGTAACTGCTACGGATGCAGTTCACTCAGTGGGTAGTTTATTGAAAATATTGTTTCTCAGAAAGAGCGGACAAAATGCAAGACAAGACAGCCTAAATCCTGCAAGTCTGCGTGACTAGGTAATATGCATCTTATGGTCAAAGATTCACGGACTGGACCACAAGTCTCTCCAGTTAATTTGATCTATCCTAGTTGCCGTATGTCAGTAACATAAATGAAAATGTTTCCATCCCACAAAGCTAACTCATTTTGAGTAGAACGCCTTTGATTCTCAGAACCGGGACTAATTTAGGGCCAGAGAAAAAGAGACGGAGAGTGCGGAAGAAAAGTGATTGGTGCGTTAGAATCGGTGCAGTTTGGATGGACGACGAGATGCCTGGTTGACCGGAGGTCAGGTGATTCGATGGTGGGTGAGAATTTCTGGTGCATATGACCGCACCATTGCCAGATAAGAGTTCAGGCAAGCAGAAAAGCAGACTTGAAACCGACCAGAAAGTCGTCGTTTTAGGAGATCCAAAGAGTAAGCAGAAGTAAAACCCCAGAACAACTTTCAGAAAGTTTGATAATTAATCACTCGATCTAGTCGTTGTGCCGAAGCCTTCGTTTACCTCATCCCATAGTGAGCTTGAGCATTGGTTCAGCCTTTTATCCATAAATTCTGCTTTCCTTTAGTAGTGGGTATTCCATTTTCAGTGACGAATGAGGGGCAAACAAGAATGGAACAAAATAATTTCTAACGCATCGTCCTTCTGAATCTCAGAAAAACCTTCGAACGAGTAATTTTGTCGCCCACTTTCGACCAAATGAACCTTTTTCACACAAATAATCCTCAAGCAGTAGAAACACTTCGGTGATTGGATACTCAGGTGTTTCGAAATCTTTTGAATGCAAGTTAAAGACACCATGAATAAAATACAGTTAGAAGCCCTTGATGTGCAATCAAACAGATTATTAAGAGGACTGTGTATGGGAGGAAGATCTTCATAGATGTTGCAGTTGTTTGACAAACGAGGAATTTGTAGAATTGCAGAAATGTTTTCGTTGTACTGGTGCTGTCTAAAACTGCCTACTTTTGTAAACAGACCTGCTCACAGCTGAAATAAGCAATTATCATTACCACGGTACGTGCACCAACAACTATTGGATGCAGCTATTTCGATCAGAAACCGAACGTTAGATGCACTTTAGTGTTAAAATCAAAATGACCCGTATTACTTATCCCTTTTCTCAGTGTTCTAGAAGCAATGAAGCCAGTTGAGGCCGTGCGTCTGAAGATGCTCAGGGAACTCTGACCGCGACTGAAGGTACAAATGTATGTTGTAGCAGGTTTACGGTCTTACGAGTGCGATACCCCATCATTTCCGGTTCTACTAGGATGTGATTAATCATGACAGCATGGCCGCACCAGATGGTTGTCGAGCCGTAGCCCATTGTGTAATTTAACAAACTTAACAGTGGCAATATTTTGATCACAATTACTACCAAGCGGTTGACTAGAAAGTGACTGCTCACCTGAAGATCTTACAGGTGGGGAATTATCTGCTCGCCAAATGGAACTCGCAGAGTTCACTCAATTTAGCTTTTCTGATGCGCAGCTTCATCCAGTTTGTACCGAGCGAGTATCACTACAGATCCAGGTTGAACCAGCATAATGCGTTCAATTCGCTAACTTTTGGCCAGGGTTATCAAACATGGACAGCATACTCGCAGTGAGGATGAGGGGGAAGAACGCTACCACGACTTTTGAAAATGCTCGACGAAGTGACGTGATGATAGTTCCTTTCGATGGGACTACTGATTCTGTGGCTTAATACATTGGTTGATGTTGGACCAGTTCCCTTGACAGCCTATCGGTTCTACATTGGTTGATGTTGGACCAGTTCCCTTTCAGCCTATCGGTTTCGCAACCTTTCGCAACCGGTTAGCAAATTTTTGGTACGCCATGGAATCAGAGCCAAAATCCATCCTCAAGACCGGCGACTCGCAAACAAGAGAATGCTAGTTAAAAATGGCATTCAAGTCTTTCGGCGCCTTGGTTGGCGATAAACACATATAAAAGACATCCAACAGTGGTATTCCCTCCAGCGTATGTCAAAAGAAGATGCCAGGGTTACCAGAGAAGCTAAACGTCACGCTGTAACTCTGAATTATAGAAGCATCAGGCCGTGACTTTTGAAAGCTATATTCTGGTTTGAATTTATGATTTGCACAATAATTATCGCATGATACGTACACCCTACAAATGTGCCGCGGGCAACACGCAAAACCGGGCGTAGTTGTATGCGGTGGGTAGGGCAACCTACGTACCAACCCAGTAGAAGTTGCACTGGCCACATTTTGTCGAGCATAGAGGCCGCAATGAAACTGATGATGGACAGGGATGACTTAACCAAGACGATAGATTCGGGAATATCAGTCTGTGAAATCCGCCCAGAATTCTAAAAAGCATTTCATGTTATCACTTCTCCCGTTAGCATACTACGTAGACAAGTCATTGCCAGCGTAGCCCTCAAGCTTCCCGGTATAAAAACTATCACAATGTACGTATTCCGCCAACGCTTCTGAGACCAGTTCAAGTGGAACATGGTGTACCACAGGGATTGATCACTAGCCCTCAAGTACTTTTAATCATGCTTAACGATCCGGTCGCAGCATACATCTTGAAATTTCCATTGTTTGTTGACCATAGTTGAACGTTTAAAATATAACTGTATTCTGTAGTTACACGCAAAATTGGTCAGTAAGGAATACTGGTAATTTCAACACGTCAGACTTCAAAGTGCGCCCGTTACGTCACCATCCGAGCAATCCAGGTTCTATACTGCGGTGTTCCCAAACAGGGGATCCTTATCCGTCGAGTCTAGGGAAGCATCTTCTTTTGGCTTTCGTCGAATAGCTGCCACCTTGACGTGGTGGTCGGGCTTGAGTGCTGCAATGATCCCGCGGGCTACACTGGCTGGAACGTCGTTCCACAAGGTGCAACCATGCCAGGAAGGCCAAAGGGGAGCAGTCAGACCAAGAGCAGCGAGACCCCGTACTACGAGTAATCGTGCTACGAGGCGGTCTGGGGGTAAAGTCGTACTGTCCTCTGCGACAGGAGTGTGAAGGCAGTAAGGTGTTTCCCCCAGGCGACCAGCATGTCCATATTTATGGAAGCAGCGATGCTGCCTTCCCCCGAGGAAGGACGGGTTAGAAAAGGTCGGCCCTAAAAACCGCACACTCCGATCGCCCAACGGTTGACCGTGACCGACGGCGCATTATCCACTACGGTCGAAATACTTTAAAAACCAAAGAGTCCGGTGCTGCTCAAAAGGCCCCTGCTGTGCGCAGCCGCATCAGGAATGAGACAGTAATGCCTTATTCCCTGCGCCCTCGGGCCAGGCCGGCCCCCTACAGCCAAGTAGGTATTGAGTCATCGGCTCCGGGCAGGGTCCCCAAAGAAAACCCTACTGTCCACTGCCTCGTGGGTCAGACTTTTAAGTCAGAGGCTAGGGGCAGGGTCCTGAACCCCTACATCCTCCCACTGCCTTGTGGGTCAGACTTTTGAGTCAAAGGCTCAAGGTGGGGTACCTCAACCAAACCCCCTTCTTCGGCCTGGGCAACCGGGAAGTATCATTTGCCCGCGCAGTTCTGTGTCCACCGATGTCCCTCCCCAACCCCTTCCCACCACACAAGCAAACGTCACTGGGTCACTTGACTGTCAGTTATCTGACCGAAAGGCCCTTGCCCCTTGCTGCCTATTAACAGTAAACAAAATAACACCCTTCTAAATCCACGAGATCCTTTCTATATAGGAGCTTTTAACGTCCGTACTCTATGTCAAATTGGCAAACAGGCAGAGCTTGCTGAAACTTTATACTCCCTTAAAATTGATGTATGCTGTGTCTCCGAAACACGCATACAAGACCCAAGCGTGGTTATGCATCTCAGAACGCCAAGGATGAACTCAGCTCTTTCACATTTCTCCCTCCGTGTGTCCGGTGACCCAGAAGCGATGACTCGTGGACTATATGGCGTGGGAGTTGCACTCAGCCCCAGAGCTGAACGCGCTTTGCTGATTGGATCCCAGTGAACAGTCGGCTTTGCGCCGTCCGGTTATCCAGTTCAATCAAGCTCAATGCCTCTCGGCATAAACGCCTGTTTGTAGTGTCGGCTTATGCCCCAACGGACTGCAGTTCTGATGTTGAGAAGGATACCTTTATCGAGAACTATCCGGGCTCATTCGTCAGGCAAAAAGCACTGATATTGTGATCCTTGCAGGCGATCTGAATGCTCAAGTGGGTCGTCTGAGCTCCTTGGAATCACATTTGGGCGGTCGATTTGGAGTCGATGCTCGCCGCACAGACAACGGAGATCGACTCCTTCAGTTGTGTGCTGACCATGAACTGTTTCTGGCAAGTACGAACTTTCAACATAAGCGTTCGCATCGCGTAACCTGGCGGCCACCAACTGCAAATCAACCGTGGACCCAGTTGGACCACGTGGCCATCAGCTACCGGTGGAGAGCCACAATTCAAGACTGCCGTTCCTTTTGGGGCACTCCACTTGATTCCGATCACGCCATGGTGCGTGCACGCCTGACAGTTCGCTTCCCTTCAGGCCCTCGCAAACTAGAAAGAAGCATGCCAATCCACTATCTTCGAAGATCGACCATAGCTCAACAGTACCGATCTGAGCTAGCCCAACAACTCTCCATGCACTGGCAGTGCGAATGTAGATGAAGCGTGGCAAAATGTGAAAGAGCCATGTTAGCGGCGTTCAGTGCTGTCTGTCCAACCTCCCCGATTCGACCACAAAACCACTGGATATCGGCGAGGTCGCTATCCATGATTGATGCCCGGAAATCCATACCAGCAGGCAACGCGTACGACGGCGCACGCAAATCCCTTAAACGCCAAATAGTGAAGAGCCTAAGGAAAGACCGAGAGCTCTGGTGGAAATCGAAAGCTCGAGAGATGGAGAAGGCTTTACGGGAAACAGCCGTGCCCTATATCAACTGATACGATCGACTGGTCCCAGGAAAACAACGGTCAGCGAAACGATAAGTGAAAAAGACGGCTCATTAATTCACTCCCAAAAACGTCGACTGGAAAGATGGGCCGAACACTTCGAAGAACAGTTCAGCTGGCCTCCTGCAACACAGCCTGTGGAGATAATGCATACGGGCGAGTGGAATGTAAACCTTGATCGCCCTTCGGAAGAAGAAATAAAGTACGAAATATCCGTACTAAAACGTGAGAAGGCACCAGGACCGGACGGTCTCTATCCAGCCCTCTTCAAAGAAGGCGGAGAATCCCTGGTGACCCATCTGACAAAGCTTGTTGGTGCTATATGGAACGAAGAGAAGGTGCCTGCAGAATGGGGCATGTCGACAGTTATCCCTATTTTCAAAAGGGTACGCTGTGCGAAAACCACCGTGGCATCAGCCTGTTAGCTGTGGCATCGAAGGTGCTCTCTGGTCTTATCCTTCGAAGGTTGACTGAACACAGGGAGAGACAAATCCGTGAAAACCAAGCTGGGTTCCGTCCTGCAAGAGGATGCATCGATCATATCTTCACCCTCCGACAGATTCTTGAACAGCGACACTGCTTCCAGCAACCAACAATGGTTGTGTTTCTCGATCTGAAAGCTGCCTTTGACTCTGTAGACCGCCAGGCACTATGGCAGTGTCTGTGGAGCAAAGGTGTCCCCCAAATTCTTGACCCTCCTTAAGGCGCTGTACGCCAACTCCCGCGGCCGTGTGAAGGTCTACGGGAAGCTCTCTTCTGAGTTCACCACATCAAGTGGTGTCAGACAGGGCTGTCCTCTTTCACCTTTCCTCTTCAATTTCGTCATTGATACGATCATGGAAGACTCACTATCAGCCTCTACTGCCTGTGGGGTCGAAGTGCTCCCGGGGCGTCCGCTCACAGATATCGAGTATGCAGACGACATAGCTCTTCTTGGATCTGACGCCGTGGTAATGCAAAGAATATTAAATAATCTAACTAATTCCGCCTCACGGTTCGGCATGCGCTTCACACCTGCAAAGTGTAAAGTGCTAGTGCAAGACTGGGTGGGCCCGAACCCTAGCCTAGTGCTTGCGGGTGAACCGATTGAGGTAGTAGACAAATTTGTCTACCTGGGCAGCTGTATTAGTCCCGGTGGTCTCGCGAAAGATGATATTTCCATCCGAATTGGGAAGGCCCGAGCAGCTTTTGTGAACCTGCGTCACCTGTGGCGTAGGCGTGACATCAGCTTATCCGTCAAGGGTCGAGTTTATAATGCTGCGGTGCGCTCCGTATTACTATACGGATCAGAAACCTGGCCGCTGCGCGCCGAGGACGTCAAACGACTTTCAGTGTTTGACCACCGATGTCTCGGGCATTGCCCGAATCTGGTGGGAACACCGGATCAGCAATGCTGAAGTACGTCGAATGGTATTCGGGAGAAATAACTCACCCTCGATAGATGAACTGATCACACTGCATAGGTTGCGCTGGCTTGGCCACGTGCTGCGCATGCCAGTCGACCGACTTCCTCGAAGGGTTCTTTTTCGCACAACCACGTGAAGGGTGGAAACGAGCCAGAGGCGGTCAAACAATGACTTGGCAGCGAAGTATAAAAGCCATTACCAGCAAACTCAGCTGCGCTGGTCACTGCCGTCTTCCTGGATGGGGACCCCGAGACGGGCCACATCAATGGTTAGAGACATTGTCAGACATGGCCCAATCGCGCCCTCAATGGCGCTCATGCATCAAGCTATTGCCTTCAATGCATAGCCCCCTTCCCAATTCCCCGACTTAACAGCCCATTGACAGTGGTGCATTTACGCAGCTCGCGCCTCCAATGCGCAGCTACCTACCTCACCTCCCCAAATCATCGGCGGACGAAACTAAACTGTGGCAGCTACAACCACTGTACGACAAGTACACGGTTTCTTACAGCTGATGATGATGATGATGAATAGTTTGGAAATTCAAGCCAGTAACTCCCTGTAAGTACTTATCTGCATGTACTCATCCTTACGGTATGCTCTTCAACTTCGATGACCCCGGTTAAAAAAAGATAAAGCAACAATCGACTTGGCCTGAAGATGATCGCCAAGCTGACAAGGAATATTTCAACCTAACCCAGATAGACTGAAGAGTCTTGATGCAGGCTTTAGGCCACTGCAAGACTCCGAGATGACCCGATTGTTGCCTACGGAAATTATCGACCACCTACAAGGTAAGGCCATCTTTGCCACAGCATTCTGAAATCTCTCCGCGTCACCTATGTAAATACATCTTCTATGAGTTAATGAGTCCTGTTTTCTACTTTGGCCCGCGAGACCATCTATTCCTGTATTCAGTTGTTTGTTTGTTATATTGAGGTCTCCAAAAATATTTTCCACTCGTATCCTCTGGAGCATGCAAAATCTGACTCTGCCGACTATCCTACTAACAGGTACACACCAGTCTGATCATTTGTAAACAACCGTTTCAAACAAAAGCTCTTTTGGTGTCTACCTACGCATTGAGCACTAGAATGAAGAAACGAATGAGGGACTACTCAGTGGTTTCACTGTCCCTAAATTGTAGAGGAAAGCAAGAAGCAAGTTGAGGGTTTTCTTACTGCTTTCTGTCAGATTGCTGAACGCACACAGAGTGGGAAAGACGGGTGAAGGAGTAGTCGGAAGGAGTGGAGTCGGAAATTTCAACATTGTCAAGAAGACAAGGCTTAATACTTAGTTTATTCGCCACTGGGAAAAACGATGGCGGCGCAGGCTGTGCATTTGGCTATTGTTCTTTTCGCTGTGCGGAAGGGATGAATCACGTGAGTGCCACAGGTTGGTTCGATTACTTTGTGACCTTTGGGTGAAAGAACTTTCCGGAAGCTTTGTATAGACTTTTTTTTAGGTTACCAGGGTTGTACGTACCTATGCACGTAACACTCTCTTTTGAAGATGCTCCTTGTTGAAAGGTATATTGCATCAACCCCGCGCTTATTTTTTCCTTTCAAATTGTTCCGGTGTGAATATGTCTACCTATGGAACACCTACAAAACTATCGGGGAAAAACTGAAGCTTGGTAAAACAATGGGAGATTTCATTTATCACTGTCACGTTGTATGCGGCCGCAAAACATTCCTCAAAATAACTTTTTTTCTCATTTTGTCTTATAGCAAACCACATCTGTAAAGTCTGAGAACCTAGGAGGTCTGGCGATCCGTAGTGACTAATGAAACCCATTCAAGTGCTGAGTGAAGTAAACGCTATCCAATTTTATAACCGTGAATAAATTTCTGTCATACGTAAGATTTACTGACACAGATTTTCTGGGTATCATTTTTCGGTTTGGCAACACGCAACCGAGTATTGTCGGTAAACTAAGGACATAACGTGAAGAAAAACGCAACTGAACTACCTGACACTTGAATGCACTGGAGATCATGCTGAGGCAGATATCAGTTACGTAAGCGGTAGCAAGAGATCGAATAGGATTCAAAAGAGTAGAAAACATCCCCTGAAAATTCACAGCCTACCTGAATCTCAAGAGCAGTGTATAGGTGCCCCATCCTAGTTTGGCTAGATCCGATCGATAGCGATCGTTTCGTCACATGATAAACCACGTTTAATTCAGCCTCGTTCTCGTACGTTTGAAAAGCACCATCAGTGAATATTCTAGCCACTTGGAAAATTCACACCCTGCTTGTAATTATCGAAAATACCTTATCGACGAGGTCGTATTTGCAGTAGATGGCAAGACATCTTCAAAAAGCGTATAAATCTGCCGTCTTGATACTCTTGTTGGCGGTTTCAATATTCCTTAAGGTTCATTATATGAGAAAGCGCACTGCGGTGCAGCGTGAACCACACTATCCCAAAGATCTGAACAGACGAAACAAAGATGCTAGGTGGAAGGCACTTCAGGAATTAGATGGTTGGAATTTTGATGGAGATCGACTCAAAGCAATTGATTGTGACGCGATGTCCATTGCGGCTACCAAGTTCAAGAGAATTTCGTTTCGAAAATATGACTGGTTTGGTAATCAGCTTTTCTCGTACAGAAAGGAAGTAGATATCTTCCGACAAATATGCTACTTCCGACGGGGTTCTTCCGTATCTCACACACTGCATCAGCAGAGTCGAACAATACCAATGCTTATCAACTTCCCCAAGTTGTGCGAAATAACCGACAATGAACGCGGCACTTTGGATTTGTTGATTCTGATCAAATCTCGTAACACACACTATAATCTGCGTGGGGCAATACGAAAGACCTGGGGTAACAATATGTGTTGGTTGGGAAAGACAGTGCGGCATGTGTTTGTTCTTGGAAAGCGTAACGATTCCAGAGAACAAGAACGTATCGTACAGGAGGCAAAACATCACGGTGACATAATCCAGAGAGATTTCACGGACCACTATTCAAACAACACATACAAAACTATGTTTGCATTTCAATGGGCTATCGCATACTGTCCCGAGGCACCAATCTATATGTTCGTTGATGACGATTTTTTCGTCAATCCAATCGAGGTCGTAGCTTTCCTAGAAAAGTTAGACCCCAGAATAGTACAACATCAGATTATCGGATCACAAATACTGATGTCACGTGTGGTAAGAAATGGTACTGGACCGCGAAAATGGGCGCTGAGCAAGGATGTCTACCCAAACACGTATTATCCAAACTATTTGTCTGGTGGATTCTACATGGTTGGCCGAGAATTGGCTCTGGATTTGTATATTGCAGCACAGTTCACGAGATTTCTTCCGATTGACGACGCCTACTTAGGTTTGGCCCTGAATAAATTACTCGTTCAATTGGGGCACAAAAATTACATCCACATGGGAGAAAAAAGAAAAATGATCAAGTCCTATTTCGAAAAGTTCCTCGGTCTACACGGCTACCATACAGCCTCTCGCCAGAGACTAACGTGGAAGCAAGTTGTACCCAAGAACGTTTGTAGCACAAGTTTACCCGATGAAGCTTCTGGCATGATATCCCCAATAAGAAGAACCGAGAATAAAAACGACGTCGGTGGTTCAAACTCAAATCTGATGAGATACCTTGCTGCTTGTCCAGAGGGAGCCAATTGTAAACCACCAAGAAAAAGCTGAGTCCCAGTGTCAACAGGATGTGACCAAAGCTTTGGTGCAAAAGGGGTGGATAATTGGTTTTTGATGTCACAGTGAAGAGGAGAACACGAGAGGTTACAAAACGTCGGCGGGCTGGTTTTTTAGTGGCCGGATGACAATGACAAAGCTGGAACGAATGAGTCGTCCGGCACGCTAGCCTACTCGTAAATTAACAAGAGCAGAGCGTCCCATCTGCTTGACCTGTCCGACACAATTTATGTAATTTTATATTTGGTCAGTTTGTTGAGGGAACTAATTTTCACAAGACTCTATCGCACCATGATAATCTGAAGTAGTTACGTGCTCCGGCACATTGATTTTACGCGCTCAGCTATACTGGGAAGTTGACAGACACAAGAAGTGAAAGAAAAACCTGCAAATCCGGTCCATAACTTCCTTTAATTGGGGGAATTTCGAAAGCTCAGTCTGGAACTAACTCGAAAGAGTTTCACTTCCCCAGGTGGTATCCACAGATGTACACCAATGACGAAGCCATGTTGTATTCAGGTTGCACTCACAATGTAGGCAATTCCAAAAGTTGAGGTTAGTTTTTTTCTGGTTATTACTGTTATTGACGGTTTGCTGCTTGAATACATATCACTGTCTTTTGCTATCAACAATTTTTTCTTAAACTGGCAACTCAGCGCTGTCACAAAATTAAACATTTCAGGGAAGTGGGATGCCAGTTTTCTGTGGGGGGGGGTTGCCCTAAAGTCGATCTTTAAACATCGTCATACTGTGGTTTGGAAAAGAACTACTAGAAAGTGAGCTTTTCGTAAAAACAATGATTATTTTGGGTGACATGGAGTCACAAATCTCGCATGGAATCATACTCGAAACACAGCAGAAAGTTGTGTCACTAATTCAGAACGGTTGATATCAGTGGCATTACTGAAACACAGATTCGCAATATCCGTGAAAGCTTCTTGACTGGGCTTGATTCGACCTAACAACACACAGCTCTTGCAGCTAAAATTTTCGCCGTTGGAAAACCTATCCAATGTAATACAGCTGAGGGATGGAATGGGCTGCTGCAGAATAACCATAGTAAGTATCGAGTCCACAATAACTGTCATCGTTCGCTTTGTTATCTGAAAACACATATCCACGGTGAATCGATTGCACATTGGTTCTCATGCTGCTTTGCACAGACAAGGTTATATATATATATATATCACTACGTATCACTACGTAAAGATGTAGCTCAGTAGTTAGGGCACGGACTGACTGACCGCAAGGTCCGTAGTTCGAACATAACCCCAGCACCACAACTGCTCCTCTCTAGGCTTCGGCGAACCGGCAGTATCTCGGCTCTCGGGCTTTAATCGCGCGGCAGTTTCGCACTTAAAAGATGTTACAACTGAACGATTATTTATGGAAAATATTCTGATAACAAGAACGATGATATCTTTGTTTTGATTGAATGATGGAGGAATTTCACACTCATGGACTCCATTCAGCTAAAATTCTGTGTGAAGTGTAAATCCAAAAAATGTAAGCCCATCCTCATCTACCTGAATCAACTGCAGATAAATTCACATAGGGGAAGTACTATGGGAAAAGTGGTGTCCAGACAGTAAAATAATTCTATGCCCCCACGCTAACCTATTGATCGGCTGATTTCTCGTCTGAGCGCAATACTCACTGGTTACAGAGTGCTAAAAATGGTACACAACTGTCAGGCGAGAGAGGATACAAATGGTCGGCAAAGAAAAGCTTTACGATAGACAGGCACATGAGAACCATGCTACTCGTGGATAATCAAAGTGGCCGCCGGTTAACAAAGGACCAAAGGATCGAAGACGCGAATATAACTTCGGTGTAATAGTGACCGTTATTGAAAACAATTATCACCAGTTTTACTGGATTTGCGCACAGATTGAATCTATCCCAAGAGGACCACATTGTGACGGTATAAATCGAATCAATATAATAAAGCGAGATCGAAAACCGCAAAACTAGAAAGAAATGTTCCCGAGTGCCAGAATCTGGTATATCATCTGGACAATCAGACTAGGTCGTGGATTCTGGATTATGCGAGAAAAACCGACAATTACCATACGCAAAGCAAGCCTCATTTACTTGGGAGGAAGCATACGTTAACAGGGACTCATAACAATTCCTCGAGAAAACTTGACAAGAGTGAACCGTCTTACTGCGTTTTATTTGAGAACCACGCTAACCAAGTCTTCATCTACCTATTCTAATTACTATAGCCCGACTGCGGCAGGATATCCAGTTTCTGAAACTATATCAAACTGACGGTCTCGGCCTTTGGGATGAAGTTGAAACCTGAAACAACAAATCTACACTGGTACTTCAAGCATCCGATTCAAATCAACATGTAAGAGCCTTCAGCCAGCTCTAGAATAAACATATTACTTTTTTACGGTCTGATAAGTGTGCAGGTGATGTGCTTCTTGAAGAAAGTAGCGTTGAAAAACCTCCACTCTTCTCGTGGATGTGAGAGCACCAATTGTCAAAAATAACTTCCAGTGTTCAAATATAGGCTCTGGTGAAGTGACCTGCATACTGCTGACACTCGATGGTACGGACTTCACTGTCTTCGATGATGACAACCTATCCACACAATACGATAATATTGTCAAGCTATCTATGGTTCTGTTTCAATTTGTGCTATACAACGGAAACCACACTTATCAGCCAAGATCGTTTCACTTTGTTTTTCTTCTAGAAGCTCCATTGCTTCATACAAGGATAGGACAAGACACTAGTTAGTCCTTAATAAGGCTGAGATTTCTGGATATAACGACCTTAATGCCCACTTCATCTTGAGGTAAAGAGAACACATACCTGGTGGTCCACAGAAATTCCCATGAGTCAGAAAATGCAGAAAAATTCCTTGGGGATTCGGTCAGCTAAATCACCCGTTTGTTGCCAAAACTTGTCTGTCACTAATACCGATGTGTAAATCTTTTCTGTCTGACCTTGCTAATTTGTTAACCACTTCCAGCGGCACATAGTCTTAAATAAAGGACATAATGGGGAAAGAGGGTGCAGGCAATTAAGGTTCTATTCGGTATTTGATCAGGTGACTGTTGGCCTGTTCGCTGAGCTTGCAAATCAATTGCTAAGCTCGGCGAACAGAACAACAGCCACCTAATCAAATACCAACTAATGAACCCGGACTACCAGTGTTCCAACACATTACCAAAGTTTCTATTCATTGCGCAACCTGATGGCACACTGCCGCACAGACAACGCCACAAAGGCACTTGTAATGGTCAGTATAACAAATTCCACAGTTGGTTATCCTCATGTGTATAGCAACAAATTGTGGACATGCACGCCTCCCAAGTCACGTGAGTGCCCGGGAAAGGTGGAGCCTATGGTTAAAATTAAAATACTACTATTCAAAGAAGCGAAATTCCAAAAAGACAATGGTCCTGATTTGAGCCACTTAAAAGAAAAGATCGGAGGTAAACTTTACGCCCTAATGTTACATGGTCCTCTTCTATGGAACTTTACAAATTGAATTTATTAAAATTAAAACCCAACGCCCACGGGAAGCATTCCGACCAAGTATGCCTCCGTCTTTCACAAACCAGCCATCGACGGTATAAAGCAATGGTCACAGGAGTGGTCCCAAAATGGCGCTCAAAACTTCACTCCCCAATGTCAGCCCGAGGTTACTAGGTCTTGGTCAGGCTGTGGTGACTATTCAATACCGACCCAGTTTGTGTGCACGGGAACCCTTGACAGAAACTTATCTTGTAATTGAAAACCGGACTAATTGGCCAACGATTTGATCAGCGCCGTCCTACTGTTTTATTCCTGGTCAATTTTTTTTGTGAGATCATATTGTGGCTAGAGCTAAAAAGGAAACGTGGACAACCCACGACCTTTATGTTCTTACTGTATCGTCCCATTAAGATAAATGAAACCTGATCAAGCGTCTGGTGACCAGAGCTCATCATGTGTCCAACGTTGGTTGAACAAAGTGAATACGACCAAAATCGCACTATGGGAAGATGGTTACACGGTTACACAAGTGATTGACAACAATGCCTTCCCCAACCACTGGGACTAATAGCTAAAAGGAGCTCAGCAACAGTCCTTAGTAGATGAAGAAATCCAGTGCTGCTCAACTGATCTGTAGTCGCTCACACATACCAAGTACGCAGACGATATAGCTCCCCTTGGATCTGGCGCTACTGTAATGCAAACGACATTAAATGATCTAACTAATTCTGCCTCATAATTTGACATGTTCTTTACGCCTGAAAAGTTGAAAGTACTGCTGCAAGACTGGATGGGTTCGAACCCTAACCTCGTGCTTACGGATGAGCCGATTCATCTACATGGGTAGCTGCACCAGTACCGGTGGTCCAGCCAAAGAAAATATTTCCACCCGGATTGGGAAAGCCAGAGCAGCTTCCGTGAACCTGCATCACCTGCGGCGTAAGCGTGACATCAGCTTATCCATCAAGGGTCGAGTTTACAATGCTGTGGTACGCTATATATCATTATACGGGTCAGAAACCTGGATGCCTAAGACATCAAAAGATTTTCAGTGTTTGACCATCGATGTCTTCGAGTCTGATGAGAACACTGGATCAGTAATGCTGAATTACGTCGAGTGGTTCTCGGAAGAAATAACTCGCCCACGGTAGGCGAAGTGATCACATTCCATGGGTTGCGCTGGCTTGGTCAAGTTGTCAGTAAGCCAATTGACCGAATTCTCGAAGGGCTTTTTTCGCACAACCACACGAAGGGTGGAAGCGAACCATAGAAGGTCAAATGATGAATTGGCAGCGAAGCATGACAGCCATTACCAGAAAACTCAGCTGCACACTCTGGATGGAGACCCCGAGAAGGGACACACTAATGGTTAGTGACATTGTCAGACGCAGCCTAGTCTCGCCCTCAATGGCGCTCACGCATCAATGCACAGATCCCTTACCGAGCTCAAGGAAAAGTCCACTGGCATCTCTGTATTTACGCATCAATTACATCAGTTACAACCTCCAATGCGTAGCTATCTACCCAGCCTCCCCAAATCATCAGCGAACGAAACTGTGGCAGCTATAAACACTTTACGGCAAGTGTGCGGTCTTTATAGCTGAGGGTGATGATGATTAATCTGCTGCCTTACAAGCTGGTGAGTTACCAACGTCAGTAACAACCTGGCGCTGGTGACTTCATTGTGGCCATTTACTCACTCAGACGGTTTTTAACGCACCTTATCAGCACATGACACGACAGCTTTCCGGGAACATAAGCGAACAGTGACGGCACCATTTACCCGATAATGGTAATGGTAATGTCATATTTGCTCATCTCGTGAACACGAGAAAAAAAAGACAGATGAGCGTACTGTCATCAACGTGATCTACAGGGTCACATACCACCCTTCAAAGACGTGTCTACCTGGTTGCAGATGGGACTATTTGCATAAAGTTACAGGCCCCTAGCCCTTGTAAGCAGACGGACACTTCGGCTAACTTGGTCTTCAAGTCAGAACACGAATATTTAGACAAGTCGCCTGCCAAGTTGTACAGGAAAACTTAGGTGACGGTCTTTCGTGCATGCCTTGATTATGATACCTGCATACTCCTTCTATATCTATATAGAATATACTTAATAAGAAGGTCATCAGTAAAGTTTTTGCTTCCCTTTCGTTTGCCTCGATGAGCTAAACAGCTTAGGGATGATACACGCCTTGGATAGTCTCATAATCTGAACCACTTAGTTACAATGAGGTTCTCG
Organism: Clonorchis sinensis; assembly: GCA_003604175.2. Classification (NCBI taxonomy): domain Eukaryota; kingdom Metazoa; phylum Platyhelminthes; class Trematoda; order Opisthorchiida; family Opisthorchiidae; genus Clonorchis; species Clonorchis sinensis. Next base: position 21,052,263 of record CM030370.1, read on the forward strand.
GAACGTGGATTTTTCCCGTTTTTAATAGACAGTCAGACTGGGTCTCTCTTGGGTTGCGGAATCTCGCCATCAGGGAAGCTAAATCACAGAATCCCTGGGGTGGCTACCCTCATTGGAATCTTGTGGGGAGTACTCGCTGTTGATTGTTCTTCGGGGGTGGGCACTGAACCCTCCGGTATTTGTAGCTTCTGGTCCTAGAAACAAATAACTTAATTTAGCTCAGGTAAATTTCCATAGGTAGACCACCAAATATGGTCTCATATACCGGTGCCTGGTTGTCGTCCTGTTCACCGAACTTGGCAATTTGATTGCAAATGTTTCATCATTAATCGAGGTGAAATCATCAGTCATTCAACTCCGCACTGACGATGTCATCTCGATTGGTGATGAAACATTTGCAATCAAACCGCCAAGCTTAGCGAACAGACCAACAACGCAGACCAACCCGACCAACACCCGAGCTACCTATATTCTTGAACACCGATGCTGTAGCTTGCTTCGGTGTCAGCAACTGGATGGGAAACAAAAAAGGATGTGACACTACTGGGTGACATTGACGTAGTTCATCGGATTTCATGAACTGAAAGTTGGACAAAAAGTTCCGGCTTGTTAATTCCTATTCAGACTGCCTAGGATTGGAAAATTGAAGGTGGGTCCAGGTCAAAATCGCCCCTTCTGAAGTAGTCCGATTTGCTAAGGAAGCAGTCGACATTTGATAATGGACCGTTGCAGTGTGAATGTATTCAAACAAACCAAGGGTTTTAGGACCTATGAAAACGTCTCCATCGCAAATTCAATACTTCGCCAGACTGTTATTTTCTAAATCATGGATAACCTAACAGCGACTAAAAATACTGTTTTCGTTGTTTGTTTAATTCTGGCTACTTTTTCAGCCTAATGTCCACATAAGCGATCCATCGAATTAAAACAGTCTGAGTGGCCTGAAATATAGGGAGTACCACACTGATATTGAAAGGTTAGGAATATAGTTAGACTCCCTTTGGAAAACTCAAAGTAAACAAATCGAAGAAATGTTGCCCCCTGCATGTCACAAATCGTGTGCCCACATATTTCAACTTCCGGAACGTGAGTTCATGTTGAAGTTTCAACGAAATGGAAGTCATAGGAGTGAAATCAGCGGGTTAATTTCAAGTATGGGCCACTGGAAGTTCTAGGTGGTAATCGTACACAAAGAACTACACGTAGATCGACATAAGCTCTGTTAGATGAGCCACGAAACAAACAAATCAGTAGGTGCCAGGTGGTAATGAAACATAGGCTAGCCCAACGAGCTTGCCTCGTTTGAAAACAAGTCAGACAAATCGGGTCTGACACGGGTCAAATATGTGTGCCTCCGTTTTGGCGTTGGCTGATCTGTGGGAACCAAACTGGCATATTTTCACGTTCATATTTATGAGACAACGTGTAGATAAGCTAGCAGAATGCAGACCGACAGCCATTTCGAAGGCGTACAGTAGAATAAAACAAGAGCTATTCAACTAGAAACCCACGAACCTACGTACCAACCTCCAGATCAAACTAGATACAAAACGTTCCAAAGACGCCGGGGAACAAAAACAAAAATGAGTCACGATTACCACATAGTTAACTTGCAGGCTTCGGAAGTTTAACGTGCACTCCAATTACAGTCTTTCCGAACCCTTAAGGTATAAGCCATGACTAATATTTTTAACAGCCAGTGAGCAGACAGAAACTAACAGCGGAATGGTGACTTAATACTACTCTTTTAACATGATGGCATAGAGACTTTTATGCGCTCGCAATTCATGTTGCTGACTGTTGCTGTCTGACTAACAGCAATCAGCAATGGAAGGACGGGTCTGGTTATCCGACAACTTTATCAAGAATTCAATCAATTTATCGCGAGAGGAGGATGCGTGGTCCGAAACCAAGGCCGACCATTTGAGTATTTCCATTTAGGTTTGAGCGACCCGGCAGTAATTCAGCCCTAGTGCTTCCTTAGGGTTGCATGACAGCTTTGCGGCAGAAGCTAAAGCTAGCTAAAACCCAGTGTTCACCGGCCCAGCGAACTCAAGAAAAATAAAGAAAAAAACAAGATATGACTGAATAAGACGGTTAGAAAATAGATGGATGCAAATAGAGTACATTGTTCTATCAGGCGTTGGCTTCCTCGCAAGCATCAATCCAATCATTGTAGACATCGACCTCCTGACTGAGGTAATTAATTTTCGTCTGAAAATCCTCCAAACAAATGGTACATTTTATATAGCCGATATTATTGTCACGCTGCCTGAAATGATTCAAATGGTGCATAGACAGCTTGGTAAAGTAGGCAACCTACAAAACGACTTCACACGATCGGCCATGGTTACAAAAAGGACAGTTGAAGACTTTATCCAGTGGTTGTATAGCCTTGCGTTTCGGAGGTGGTTTGTTTGCACTCCGTCGTCGACCCATTTCGTAGAAATTCACGGAAAGAATGGCATAGGAAGCTGAAAAAGTAAAGCGGTACGTTTAACTAAAGGAGAGAAAGAAGGTAATGTATTTTTCAGTATGAACAATGAAGCATCACGGGCAAAAGCGGCGTAAGCACAACAGGTCGAAATAGAGGAACTTTTGCAAGCGAGATTTCAGGGTCCCCAAATATCAACGAGTAGCGATAAGCGTGCAGAACTGGATTCTAAATTGACATGCCAGAGAAATAGGCACCTATGCTAAGGAGCCGACTTCACTTTTACTCTCGTGTGAAATTTTTCATGAAGCAAGTTTAATGTGCAAGTAATCGATCACCCACTCCGATTTACATCTATGTCAGCTTCCATAGTTTGGAGGAAATCACAGAAGAAAATGAACTCTCACGTCAGGGAACAACCCCGTAAAAGGACAAAAACGATATCAAACGGACAAATGATCTAGGATAAGTCGTGATTCAGGGAGTGGGGTGGGGGTGAGGAAGATTGAAGGTGGAAGTGAAATCCTATAGTTTGACAGTCGCCGACAATGAAGGACAGCGGCTTTAAGCAGTGGATAGTCTCCGAACAGAGCAACGGAGCGATGAAAAACAACAACAGGGATGGCACAAGCAAGCTCTGAAGAGCGCCGAAGTTGGTAGTGACGACAGAACAGATACAGGAAGGCCGCGTGTAGCAGACCATAAGCTGCCGATCAGCGATGAGAAGGATAACTTTAACCCGCATTCAACTCAAGTCAAAATGGGTCAGAAAAACGTCACTCGAAATGTGATCAAAAACCATAGTGAATGAACCATAAATAATGAAACCATAATGATGAATCTGGGTGAAAAATGTTAGATAAGTCAGAGAGGGGTAAAAGCTATCGAGAGCCTAACAGGAAGTGTTTTGAGGCGATTAGTTTTATGTTATCGACTCACAGAAGGCGTAAAAACCGGTGGAAGATGAAAATATTTGGGGGGAAAGGAACGACGAATGAGCCTAACGATGACGGTCGGAAATTAATTAAACAAAAGTAGGAATATATTTAGTTCTGGGTGGAGTGACAATATCCGTGGTGAAGCTGACGCTAAGCGTCATTAGCTCTTGCGCTTGGTTGCTTGCTACCCCTAGTGGTAAGGGGAAGTGAGCCATGCTGGGTGGTGTCATCCGTGTATAAATCGACAAAGGACAGTCATAATCCGGAACAACAATGGACCAGTAATGGAGGAGCAGGAACTTATTACGAACAGCCTTATGCCCACAAAAAGAAGACGAAGGGAAAGGCGCCCACACTTTCCAAAACAAGTGGAATAAACAAAACTGGGCGTCATGCTGCAGCAATACACCATCAGGTAGGTTGACCTAACGTATTTTGTGAACTTCACCCAACGCAAGCCCAGTACAAAACGAGAAGTGTTGGCTTAATTAGCAAGGGACTCATTTTTTCATCGCCCAGATACATATGTGATCAAGCCATTTGGATGGTCTTACCGAGTTCGGAATGGAAGTAGATCAGGTTAGCTGGAACACACGAGACATCGTTCGAAATCAAAGCATGCCATAGTTTAGGGGACGATATGGTTGCACACGTCATACCAGTTAGCTGCCGACTGATCCGGAAATTTTCAGTAAGATGAGCGATAATGGGGGAGGATCAGAGCATGATAAAGCATAAACCTCCGGAGGACCAAGAATAACAAATCGAATGGTCTACTTGGAAGAATTTAGGGCAAGGAGCTCTACAAAGTTCAGTGATTAAGGAGCGAACCTACTGACCAACGAACCCAAAGCTGGCACCTCAGCTGCTCCTGTCTAGGCTTGGGTAACCTGGTGTTACCTCGGTCCTCGTGTGGCATGGCAGCTAAGCAGTGATTACTGTTATTTTTATAGCTAAGAGACCAAGGATGAGTATAATGTGTGTCTTTGTCAGGAATATGGGTTGAAAATCAGATGGGTTGAGAAAGACCACTATGAGGGAGAAAGCCTACGCTCTTGAATAACAACGCCTATGCTGTACGACCTGCCGCATCAGTATCTGATAAAGATTTGACCCCTTCTATCGTGAAAAACGAGTTGGTCAGAGGCTGAATTCAAAATGGACCAGATTGGCTATGGAATCAAATCCAAGGATCTAGTATGCTGGAAACCGTTGAGGAGCGACAATGTATATTCTGTATATGGGCATGCATATATACATATACAACAATGTACACTTTGTGGCGAAAGAATTCATGACACAAGGGCTTAACAGTCAGGGTTACAACGCCTTAAACTCAAATACCAGTCTTGAAACGAAACTAGCCAAAGCAGTAAGATAGGAATTCCACAGAAATATTCGGGCCAAAAGAAATTGGGGCTCGGCCGGAAAAATAGAACTTAGAGTACGTGAAGAAAGAGACTGGCACATCCTCATCATCATTATGATCATCATCGTGATCCTGATCATTATCAACCTCGAGTGCCTCTCCCTGGATTGTAAGTGGCGTATTTAGTGACTGCATGTCGATAAACATGACCTTACACTTTGTGCATAATTCGGTCAGTTCATCCATAAACACCTGCGCCTTCTCTTCGAAAACGAGAACGATGCCATCTGCATATTCCAGATCGACAAGGTTTTCACCACTGGCTATTTGAACACCGGGGTTTTGACGACCTCCAAACGCTCGTCTCATTGCCCTGTCAATCACGAAATTGAATGGAAATGGAGAGTAGGCACCCTTGATGAACATGACTCTATCTAGGGGAGCTTTTGCGGAGCTGGGCGAGATGGTTCAGTGATTAGAGGTCGAATTCACTGACCGGAAGGTCCATGGTTCGAACCCGACCTCTCAACTTCCTCTATCTAGGCTTGGACAACCTGGCAGTATCCCAAACCTCGTGCTTCCTTTGGGCGGCATGGCAGTTAGGCACCGAAAGGGTGCTACAGCTGAGCAATTTTTTTCGCGGAGCTCTCCACAAAGGCCGGCAGGTCTGAGAATACGAAGAACTTAGTAGTTTCACAAACTTCCAGGGCACTCCTTGATGGACAATCGTAATAAGGAGAACAAGCGGGCCAGCCGAGTTGAATGCACCTTAGAAATGCAAAAGGACTAAAATTGTGGATCGTTTGCACGTATGACATTGTTCTAGCACCTGACGGAGTGTGAAGATTTGGTCATCGCAACCCCTACCAGATCGAAACCAAGCTTGTTACTCTCGAGTCAGTGCTTTGCGAGCCACCATAAAGCGACGAAGCACAAGTGACGCGAGCAGTCTCGCTACAACCGGTGGAGCAGTTGGGACATACTCTAGAAGACGATTCTGGCATGTTCATCTAACATCCAGATCCGTCAGTCTCAGGTGCCAGGCAATTTGTCCGCACATTACGCGGCTCTGGAAAGCGAAAGGAGAAGCGACTCCGGAGGAGTCCATGGTCAGAAACCACAGATGTGCCCCAAAACGCGGGCAATCAGCTATACATCCGCGCCATGGGTAACTGGTGGCAACGTGATCGATTTGAGTTCGTGGCCGGCACATCATTAGAGGACATCATGTGGCCAGACGACTTCAGCCATTTCGAAACTTGTTACTGCATAGAAAGAGCTTGCGGTCAGCACACAGCTGAAGCAATCTTTCACCACCGTACGTACGTACTGAGTCCAATCCACGTCGAACTCCTAATTGAGTCTCAGATGCGCTAAATCTGCCTACTTGTGCATTCATAATTCCGGCAACCACAGTGATATCCGAGCTAATAACTCGCCGCAAGAGGGCATTCAGGGCATCGTTAAACTTGTCTTTGATGGTGTCAGAGCTACAATCAGTTGGGGTGTAAGCACACACGACAAATAGATACCGATCAGGTTCCCCCTTGGGAGACTCCTTCACAGACATTGTCAGACGAACCGCACACAAGCACCTATCAACGGGTATCCAGTCAAGCAAAGATCCTTCCGCCCGGTGACTTAGGACGACATCAACCCCTGCACATCCTGCCACATTAGCCTCTGGATCGCCAGAGCTGTGCAACCGGAAGCGAGTGGAGACTGACGGGGCGATCAGCACAACCACTGTGCTTGCACCTTGAATTCTTGTTTCTGAGGCACAACACACATCAATTCCAAGCGAGTCCGGTGTGAGAGAAAGAGCAGCTTATTGTCCTGCTTGAATGAAGACGGCCAGATAGACTCGGCATCGAGGCCTTAAGATGGGTTTTGAGATGCTTGAGGATGTCGGTGCCGGTTCATGCGCAGATGGTCCCTGAAAAACCGATGCAGGACGAATGTAGTAATCACTTCTAAGTGCTGGAGAGTTATTACTAGTGAGGGGAGGGGGAAGAAAACGTATGTGGAAGAAAAAGAAGGGAGGTGTCAGTAGTAGCCTGTTTCCGCTTGCCCGCCCTGCTGTGTGCAGCGAGTAAAGCGACCCGGCTGATGGCACCATGCAACGGCTAATGTGGTATGAGTTCACTTTTACAAGTGCGATTCACGGTTGCCCGTGTGCTGGGATGCTGTCATAGCGCCCACATCTAGAGAGAAAGACGATTATGGTCTTCAACCAAAGCCTGACCGCAAGACAGCGGTGTTTGGTAGGAAATACAAGTGCACTTAGGTTTTTACAGAACAAATCGCCACACATGTTCCAACCCCCAGCCTGGAGGACCAGGAGACTGTTCGTCAGACCAATTTCTATTGACCAACCTGGTGTTAGGTGGAACTCCAAACAAGTCCCGCTTTGCCGCTCGCAATCGGGTGCTGCTACGGCCGAAAAGCCTATCCCACACAAGACTGGCCAGAAATCGGGACGCTTGCCGATCCGGCATCAAGCCCAGAGCTGATTGGTCGAAAGTCTGAGCCCAACAGCCAATCATGACCCAGGTTTGCCCGAATGCAAGTTGCCAATGGTGCATCCAGAACGCGTCAGAATTTTCAGAAAGTTGTTGCCGCTTACGCTATATATATATATATATATGAAGCGCTGTACCAGTGGTCATGAATTCGTTTTGGGCGTTTCTATAACGTATGCACCTTTGGTGGTTGTTTTGACGTGAACGCTGGCTGGGGAGGCTCAGACCGAGAACTAAGCTGAGAAAAATACCGTTACTACACCTGGTTTGGGAGACTCTGTGAGTGTCGTACGGACACGCTCCAGTATAGCTCAATGGGCCGTGGAGGTGTACAAGCCGTCGCATCACAGTCTCTTCGACACAAGTCCGGAACACCTCCATTATGAATCGTTCTTTGATGACCTAGCAGCTGGACAAGCTCGTGACCTCAGTAGTTAAGGTTCGAAGTTACTGACGGAAATGTTCGTGATTGCAACCCAACCCCGGCACCCGATTGCTCCTGTCTAGAATGGACAACTTGGTAGTATCTCAGCCGTCGAGCTTCCTTTGGGTGGCATGGCAGGAAGAAATTGAAAAGGTGTTACATATGAACTATTATTATCTGTAGTAGCGGTAGTAGCAGAGCACTTGAACAGGAATTGGATAGCCAATTTGAGTTCACAGCGGGAGGAGTCCCATATACCATTTCCAGACTGATGGACACACTTGACTGACTAGTGCTCCCTGAAACAAAAATCTACGATCTAAAGAGACTTTCGCGGTTGCACAGTTTTGGTGATCCAGAGGCCACTATCCTTGCAGAGATTAGCATCATCTTAAACCAGTGATAGCAAAGGTCTCTGCTTACTTGGACGCCCGTTAGCAGTTGTCCGCACGCGGTAAGCTTGACAATGCACGCGAAGGCATCTGGAAAAGCGCTAGTGTGCTGGGTGTTCGCTGATCCACCAGGACCCCAACAGATTTTAGGTCAAATATTTTTACGACGCCTCAAGTGCTTTATTACAGTAGGTTAAAAGCTCGGGTATCGGCCACTCCGGTGAGTGTGGTGGATGGAGAGTAGCAGGATGCCCCTGGGCGCCTTTTAGGTTGTGTGTAGGAGAACGACCTCCGTAAGTTAGCTGCGAGTAACTCCCTTGTGCCAAAAGCACAACCAAGAATAACCGTCGGCGGTGCTACCGTGGCACGGTGAATTCTAGCTCGGCCCGCTGGTCCCCAAAAGAATCGCAGATACCAAATCACGGTAATGTTACAGGGTTGGCATAACCGACCAGTAAGTAAGGTCACAGCTAGTGGACGTGCAAGGTCAAAGGAAGGCGTAATGATTATCCCGTCATTGCCAACCACTGGATAACGCATTTCCCTAGGATGTCAACGGCCCGTGATCAAACTCTCAAGGGGCCTCTGCTTAAGGACGCGTAGGAGTTGGTATTCTTTTTAGTGGAAAAATAAAGACTAATCTGCCTGAGTCAGTTCCATCCGACAGTCATCTCGGTACAGTGGTGTTTGCATGTTCCTATCAGACTAACGAACAACTAGGAGATAAGCGTACCCCATTTGCCACCGTTGCACTGGAGCACAATTACCGTAGTTCATCTAAACTGAAAGACATTACCATCACCCACATGAACTGAATTGGAAACCACAAAAGTCCGATAGCGTGATGTCGGCTGCTGATATAGGCTTCACAGTATGCCATTTATCGATCGCATCGATGATGCCATTGTGTGGGCTTGTTCATCACTTCGCTTCCCGTGAGCACTACGTATGCCGAAATAGAGTGGCTCCTTTTATCAAGTTCGGCGAGCTTCATTCGGCAACTCGAGTTGAGGAAGCTGAAAGGCTACTAGAAACACAGTCGCGCTAATGAAAAAGTGAGTGGAAGTTGAATGGAAGCGAGCTAAGGACGGTATGATTTCAGCACGAAGATACTGAACCTTACCATGTTGCGACGGTTTGTGCCTCCGTGACCCCTTGAGCTATACTGAGGGGTGTCCGTACGACACTCGCAGTCTCACATCAGGTTGGTCAATAGAAAGTGGTCTGATGAACAGTGTCCTGGTCCAGTCACTCATTAACAAGGGAAATCCGACGAGTGATGTCACTCCTGTAACACAACAAGGCACCCGGATGGTCTGCCCCCCGCATCTTTCGAAAGCCGTAAACTCCGGGGAACAGTATGACGACCCTACTGTGAAAAAGTCGGGACGAAAACAGAATGCCAGTGGGATGGATTGCGCGCCGACCGTGAACCCACTCTTCAAAGGACACATCATGCAAAAACCATCACGGAGTTAGCCTGGAAGCCCTGTCATCCAAGGTTCTCTCTGGCGTTATTCTGAGCAGATTAATCGATTATCGGGGGACAGGTTTGTGGGAATCAAGCTGGGCTTTGTCCTAGCCGAGGATGCACCGACTATAAGTCTACTTTGAAACATGGTTTTGAACAGCTCCACTCGTTTGGACATAAATCGGTCGTTTTCTTTACCTGAAGGCTGTTTTTGACCCTGCCGGACGTCGGAAGCTTTGGCGGTGTTGGGTGATCAAACGTGCCTCCCCAAATTCATTTCCACGGTGAGGGGTTCGTACGCAAAATATCGCGGGCGCGTACGAGAATAGAGCAATTCCCCGCCTAAGTCCATCACGTCCAGTGGTGCAAGACAACACTACCCTCTCTAGCTACTCCTGTTCAACAATGCTGTTGCTTTGCTGCTGGAAACTTCCCTGGTTGCCTCTGCAATTAGGATCGAAATACTACCGGGACGTTCGTCTGCAGGCATTAGGTATGCGGATGATATTGCTCCTCTAGGTACAGAGTTTTTGAAGATGGAAACACTTTACCAGAGTGAATAACTATGCCGCACGGTCTGACGCGCGCTGTAGACCCCCAAATTTGAGCACTCCACACTCAATTATGGAGTGCTGTCATAAGACAAAGTGGGCCCACACCCAGAACCCTTGCATTCAGACCAGCCAATCGATGTGGTAGATTCGCGGATTCACAGATTTATACACAGTATCGAGGCACCAGCCCAACCTTCCTGGGTCGGGTATGTATAAGTCGTTCAGTGGCTTCCGTTCACCGGAAAGACACAAGCGGCAAAGGGTGTAGTACTACTTTTTATGCTCTCCGCGCTGAACAGCAAGCTTTCCAGCGTGGGTACTCGAAGCACCTAAAAGTGCTTTGAAGTGGGTGCCAGAGGCGGCGTGGATGGCAGTCTGGGGAAGGTTATTTCAGGCACCAGCTAACTAACGTGAGAAAAACGGTTGTGTAATAAAAATGTGCGCTCTGAGCTTGAGCGGCCCACCTTAGTTATTGGGACCACTCAGATGCTCTCGAATCCTAGAATTCCCTGGGGCAAACTTCTAAACCATCAAAAGCACTTGATAGTTTTGGTCAAGGCAAGCGACTCGCGAGACATGGAATCTTCTCTTTTGTCTGAAACATGGAGCCGGCCATCGCCAGATAGTGTGAACAACAGCGCGCCCCACGTCCTGAAGGTCAGTATCAGCAGGAGCCACTATAATGATTTGGTACTGGGGACGTTTTGGCGTGCCTCGGAACTGAAAGACGTTCTCTCTGGAAACATCCGGACACTGCTGTGTCACTCAAAGCAACTGAGTTGTGGAAAATGACGTTGATGAGACCATACGGAAGGCAGAAGACGGTTCGGTGTAGGCCCACGTAGATGCTTACGACCGAGGGAAGAGCACTTGTAGACCCAGTGAAATTGACGAGCTGGAACCTTCGTACTACCGACCATCTTTGTGTCCCTATTTTACGCTTTGACTTCCTAACAGAATCAGATGAGAAAGAACGACTTGCGAGCTGGAACCTTCGTACTACCGACCATCTTTATGTCCCTATTTTACGCTTTGAATTCCTAACAGAATCAGATGAGAAAAAACGACTTGCGACCTCCTTAATTCTCCTCGACGGTAGTGACCTAAAGGTCCGCTCATCTCGGATTGCGAAAGCAGTTTTAAGTGCTATGATTTTGGTTCGCCTTCTGAGGAAGCTGGGGAATGCCTGCGTGTACATTCATCTAGTATTTCACCGTCTTCTATACATAGTTGCTAGCATAAGCTGGAGGAGACAAACAAAAGAGCCACTGGTGTCCCATCGCTCAGAAACATCTGAATGGCTTCAGATCGCGCGCTCGTCTTGCATCCGTCTCCATGGGAGTTCCACAGGACATCGTCCCTGGATTACTCCTCTTTCTAGTCTGCGCTAACCACCTCCCGAAGCACGCACAATCGGATGTCTGCTTTTCGCGGCGATAAAAAATCCTTGGAATTTCGCCGCCAGGGTATTACAAATGGGCGTGGACGCTGCAAAGCGGTTGTTGCTGGACTGGCGCCTTACTCCAGATGACAAAAAATGCGTCCATAGGTTTTCGGAGGTGATAAGACGGGAGCTTTTTTTCCAGCAAGGTCCGAATGAACAAAGAGATAATACAGAAGCGTGCCCATTTTATTTCACGACAAAAATCGTTCCAAAGGGCTCCGTAAGTCACTCAAGATAGCATCGCGCACAATTATGAGACAGCATAGCATACTTTAAGTAGTCGGTGCGCGGAAGAGCTTTTGTTCGACAACTGTCCGCACCGCACCTGGGGTCCTCTTCAAATAATTTAAGAGCCCTCTACACGGGTCCTTGCGCTGGCGAGTTTACTGCAAGACTTATAGAACCTAAAGAAAGTGCTGAACTCCATTGCTAATGTCCATTAACTGAACGAAAGCCTTTAAACGACGGGAGAAACCCTGCCTGGAAGCCAGCGCAATACCCCGATGCTCCATGTCAGTCACTGAACCTGAATGCTTGGTCTAAATAGAATGGACTGATTAGCTGGCGAATAACTTCGCAGGCCTCTTTGAGGAATACCAAACGTGGGCATCAAGAGGCTTTCGAGAAGGGTTATTCTGTTGCAAGGAGAGCCGTGGAAGGCCTTGTCAGTAGCTTGTTTTGGAACGAGCAAGACGGCAAGTTTGAATAGCCAGTCCTTTTGAGAGAATGGGCGCTTATACGCAACACCGGTCTGACGTATTCGGAGCAAGCTCAAGCACCCATGGTCCTCGAAGCTCAATGACAGGAAAATGCGTGTGTCTTGCTTGCAAATTGCCCACTCACACGGCGCGGTTCATAACGCAGAACAGGATATCTGTCATAAAAAGCCTGCAGTGGTCGAAGAAAATAAATAACCAGAGTAGCAGGCCGGTGATGATAATTAAGGTTTAAACAACAAAACACGTTGGGAACACTTGGGCACTGATTCTGTACACGTGTAATGCACCTAACAGCGAAATAAGTAATAGTTGAGTCTACTTAAAGCTGTACTACATGATATTAAACGTCCAGGCCAAATTTCTGGGTGACAGCGAGAAGAAAACTTGACCACCCGACGCAAATCGAAGACTTCCATTGACAAGCCATATCAAACCTTTGTAGGATTCGAAGATGATACAGATCTCCGTACACATCAGCAAACCTCACACCATTTGTTACGTGTTGTTCCGAGAAGATGACCACACAGAGCCACTCCAGGCTTCGTACAGCTGGCTATGCTGCGTCATTAGGCGTGCTAAAACGCTTGGTTTTTGAATAAGAGGAAGTTGACCTGAGTGAAGGGCTTGGCCTTTTGCTAGTAAACGTTCCACCACCATTCAAGGAGCCATCGTTAGGGCGCAGCTGGGTGGGTGGATTCTTCAATTCTGCCTGCGTCCATAATGTATCTAAGGGATAATTAACAGTCGCCACTTGGATGACCGCTTATGGGCTGTGACATTTAATTCCCTCGGTCCTTTCAAGGGTTGTATTACGTTGTGGTCCGCATTTCTCACATTCGGTTGGTTATTTAGGTGATTCTGTTTTCGCAATTTTGTCCACTTACCCCGTTTGGCCCATTCTCCGTTTCAGCTAGTCAGGTGGGCATCTAAGTGACCACCCAGTTTTACTTTAATAGTAGTAATGTTTAGTCCCAATATGTGGGGAGCAGGCCATCAGGCATGATCATAAGGTTACACTCAGAATAAAGGCATGACTGGCGGGGACTGTGAGCACAGGGGGTTTTGGGTGTGGAAAGAGGACAGCGTTATAGGCGGTAGGCTTTATCCAATGTAAACGTTGTCACCACTGAACCGGCACGAGCAAGGAAGTTCTTTTTCCAAGAGAACATCGAGCAAGGTCAGATCGTTAGGATATGAAGGTGGCGGGCAAAAAAACGAGGGAGGCTGAAATAAGAGGCTTTCTGCCTGGCATATGACAAGAGAAATGTAAGCTGTGGAAAATCAGAGACCAGAACATCATATCTGGTGAGGCAGCGAATTTGGCGTCATCCAGCCGATCAAACTGAACTGAAGCAAAAACAACTGCTGGGGTCTCGCTGCCTTTGACTGTTGGGCTCATGGCCAGGGTCACAAAAAGCGTATGTGGGGGTGATGAAATAAAGGGACAAGCAAAGCGGGTGAACGCTAACAGGGATCTCAGAAACATGGTATACAGTTAAACTGTAGTGATTCACTGGTGTCGCTGTTGTGGAGTCGTGCATAATAGTTCCATTGGAAGAGTGAGATGATGGTGACACACGAGCCGGAACGCGAACTGTATAGAAAGTTACTGAGATTTCGTGGGAAGCACAGAAACAACGAGGTGGTTAAATTCGAACCAAAAGTTCAGCAGGTTGGAATGAATGTGCCATGGAGGCAGCTGGGGTCTGGTGGGGAGTTTGCCGCATTTGCAGCTAATGGAACGAGTGAGCGAGAGGGCACGGTCGAGAGGGGGAATGCAATAGTTGCAGGTGTGCTATCGAACTGGGTATGGCAGTACCGTGCTATCACTGGCCTGACATGCTTCAGTTTTTGGACAGCCCCGTAACGGGCGTTACACTTCAGGTGATTGGGCTGGGGTGTGCAGTTCTTTGGGTAGCGGGATTCATTTCAAAATGGCCGATGAAACAAGGTGAAATGAAGGCGATATAGGATCGCAGGGTTTTTGGTCCGTTTAGGGATCCTGTGGTTGTAGACCACAGGCCAGTTGGAGTGGAAAACAGCCAACCAGGTCGTCCAAGCCAGGCACTGCCGAAGTTCAAAGCTTGGGAAGATGAGGGGGTGAAAGGAGATTAGTAAGTCACGGTGAGTTTGATGAGACGTCAAATGGGATAATGTGCATTAATATATATAGAAAGAAAATCTCAACGTCTGCCGCGATTAGGGTGATGACAAGTGATTATAAGGAATAGTATATAGATGGATTTGTACTTAATAGACTAGCGACCAGGGGTCGGGTTTGCAAATATGATATTAAATTACAAGGGATCTAGTAAAAGCCGATATAAGCACGCAGAGTGGTGGTGTGGAAATCAGATGTATAAGGGCTAACGGGATTGAACTTCCGAGATAACTGGTTAATGTGGTATTTATTATATGATCTAGACAGTACCAGGAGAGAAAGTATGTGCAAGAGAAATAGTCACCAGTCCCCGAAGCACTGCTATGAGCTTTAATCTGTAAGTGGCGCATGGTGATGAAGACTTTCGTATCCACCGCGGGGAGCGGCTGGTAGATGTGTTCTTTGTTTGGTTGACGAAATTGGGTTTGGTGCGGTGTAGCCTCTGTCCTGACGAAGGCAGATACAGCTATGCTCGTCAATGTAGGCCATGGGCATCGCAGAGTATCTTCAGGCTATTATTATTATCCCAGGTGTATTTTTATTTTTTATTTTTTATTGTTTTTTTTACAGATGATAGGCCAGTTTTTTCCTTAGGGGTTTATAGCGTTGCCAGATACAAAACTCAACACCAGCAGCAACAGACAGAAGTCAGCAGTACCTTTTTTGAGTTCCTGAATTTAAAGGCCAGGCTCAGAACCACCGGCGATGGGCGATGCACCCGTGCTACTGGATGGGTGGCGGGTATACGAAGGCAACATAGTGCAACGTAACAGGGCGACCCTCTCTGCAGGGCGTACCCGTCCACCACACGAGGCCTTCACCCCTCGTGCATGCTACCAGATCTGCAACGTGGAATACCACCCAAGCAGTCACAAATGCGGTTTGTGCATTAATAAATACTCCAGCTGCCAATTTTTTCCGGTCGAGGGAAAGCAAGGCCAGTAAAGACAGCTCAATCAATTCGAACAAGCAAACAGCACACAGACGCTGGTAGAGACAAGTCGCGGATTAGAAGTGAGATGACAGCTGGCAATGAGGCAGTTGGAATGGAAAGGTGATATTCACGGCGAGTGCACCATGACTAAACGTATGCCATATTGATCTGATTTGGTAGGTCAGTTTGCGATAATAACAATGAGTATATTTCCCAACTTGTAGGGAACATACCAGTTGGAAGCTTCAGGACTAGCAGCTCCATGGTTCCCAACGGAGAACAATTAAACATTTTCAAAGTTGCCGAAGGCTGCAGGTACACGGCTCAGGTGTCCTTTGAGGCCTGAGCAACTGCAGATAGCCAGTCTTCAGCGTTATGCTTCTTGAAAATTAGCGCACCATATTAATGATTGATTGCTTTGCTAATCCGAAAACGTCTTGTGGAACGAGTCGTCTGCAAGAGACTCCAAACGTTCCCACATTTTTGCACTTGGCCTGCATCTACGGATTCTAAACCTGTCAAGTCCCTGAATAACGCAGGTGCATTTTTATCTCACTTCTGACGACTAAATGGGCTGCTTTGATCTTATAATCCGGGCTGGCCCAAGGAGGAAGAGTTAAAGAAGGGTTACAGTGAGTTCAGATGAGTTGAATGCGCATAAGGTTCACATAAAAAGCGTCCATGTGGAGCACTTTCCAGCAGCGAATCTCATTACTAGGTAATTTCCCCAAAAAGAGGTCACCAAAAGTGGTTTTGACAACTTTGGTTCATATTATAGTAAAATAGCCTCTCAAAGGTCAGATTATATCAGCGTTCTATGCAACTCAAAAGGTGCAAATCAAATCTGCGCCGGAGTAAAACTTCACCAGAACCAACACAGACGCTTCGGAGATAATAATGACTGGCGTTTAATCCGTGTGGACTTAATTTGTTGGCGTGGTGATTTGCCCGCATTTGCGTTATACGTGCATGCGAGACATCTTAATACCAAGTGGTTTCGGTTGGTTTCGAACGGAGCACTGCGCAGAAGTTCTCTGTGGCCAGCATATAAAGGCGACAGTCTTGCCGTTTTCTTGGAGTTTCAGTGAACCATACAAATACTAAGACAGGACTTTATCTTAGTGCTGTGGCTCATTGCCCATTTAACAATACAGATATATGCTCTTGCAGAGTGCCCCTTACCGCATGGTCAATAGCATGCCGTCCTATCAAACGCGGTCTCTTGGATCTCTAGATTTCTCGCTGGAGTAAAACGGACAATTTGCCTAACAAAAACTGAACTATTCCCGTAAGATAATATCCAGCCTAGAGGTCAGACTTTTTGGCGAAAGTCTTCAGTTAGGTATTCTTATTTGCGTGCTGCAGAGGTCTGAATGCCTAGGCAGAATATCACCCCAAAGAACATCACGGACTTTAAAAGTGAAACCTCCTCTTTCCACATCGTCCATCGCATGGTCAAGGCAGCCAGGGTGCCTTAGTTGCTGCATTCAGAGGGACAAGATGGCGGAGTTACAACAGCACAAGGGTCCCTTCTTATTCGCTGCTGTTGCGCAGAGCCCCATATGACCAACTTGTTGAACACTTTCCTGTGCCTTTGGTTTACAGGCACCCGAATCAGACACGTTAAGAATCGACACTAAACATCACCGCCCATTTCTACTCTCAAATCTCTGCTAGTTACACCCTGTACCGTTATCCCAGGCTCTGGCGTACAATCCCTCAAGCGGATCAGTTAACAAGGCGCCTTTGCGCATGATTTGGTTACTCCATTGCTTGACATTGCGCACCTCCTAAACTTGAGTAGTTGATCGAAGTATATTCATTGAGCTGATGGCACCTTACCTATCCATACTTTTACAACTAAAAATTTCGAATCTTGCTGTAGCTGCTACAACAAAGTACGTAGTGGGGGCTAGTCAGGGGTCGTATCTGCTCCCAACCCATCGTTTAAACCAAAAACGTTTAGGTATTAAGCCTACTGGCTACTGGCTTCCCTTTTACCATGATGTGGGACGCAGCGTCGATGACATCATATGGGAAATTGACCTGGCAGAGATGTACATAAGATATTTTTATACTGTATGATTTGCAGGAGTAGAACCCGGCTCGCCAGAAAACGAAAATCGTGGGTCTTATTTTAGTAAAAATAATGTTTCTTTCGATTGGACGTACTCTTCGTATCCATGCGTGCAGTATTGCTTATTCTCATCAAAGAGCGGGTTAGAAAGGTCAGTTCATCGAAATCGCAAGCAATAAGTACCAGATGGTCGATCGTGACACCCAGAAGTTCACCCTCTATGATAAACAAGCTGAAGTTATTTAAGAGTTTGGGCATTTCTAAATGCAGAACATCATCACAAGTTGGGCTGTTGCGTCCCGCACTCTGTGCTCTAATGCTAAGCCGGCCCTCCCGTCCCGTGGGTGTTAACTGCTGTGGAGCTGGATGCAGACAATACCCCCACTGAATTTTGCAGTTGGGCGGACGACGTAATTGAGCCCGGAACAAAACACTTCCCTTCCCCATCTTCCACTTGGGGCAGGTTTCTCGGGTAGGGATACAAGATGAAGGAGTTCGAGCGAAAGCCTTTCACCTATAGGAGCACCCCAAAGTGAAATATGAGCACGCAGTGAGGGAGCTTTGAGTGCTGCAGCCTACCTGTCAGATCCAACTTCTATTGCTAGGGCTAAAAGCAGGACCGTATATACTCCCAGCTCTGTTAACAATGCCGTAATTCTTGGCCGTCTGTACAATGAAGTTTGATAAAACTTTACATTATTGCTCACACGCATTTCGGGATACGCAAGTATTTTGGTGAGCTACTCGTCGGCTGACACGCTCAGTCTCTTAGCCAATTCATTTTTTACTGTAGTCCATTTCCCAGCTCTGTCACTGATTCATCACAGTAAAGGTTCGCTTTGAATGGACATTGTTGGCTGCCGAAACATTTGGAACATAATACGGAAACAGAGCACATGGGTTACATTGTCGCGTTCTCTGGGCAGAGATCGGGCAGTTTATTGGCGGACAAATAACCTGATCACTATTATCCATCAGCTATGTATTCAGGCCGCATACACGATGACCATGGATATCTAATTTTGGTGGTCTCGAAACAGACTTTTTTTACTCACTTGTCACAAAGTACTGGAGTGTGGGTTGGCTAAACCGTCGTTCCCCGAAGCTCCCACTATCCCGACCGATGGACTACATGAAGGTATCCCGGTCCAGATCGCAAATACTTAACCTCATTTCTAGAAACAAGCCAATCCAAGAGGGCCCTTCGATAGACTAGAGTGATTCTATCACCACGTGCTCCTGTTCAACTTGTCAAAACCCTGTAGGCCCCCAGGCGTCGAGGATGTGACAAAAGGTGCTCAGCGGATGTCAAGAATGTCGGTGCATTCCAGGTGTTTTATTTCATCCAGATGATTTGACCTGTCGCTACCCCCATTCCTATGAGCGCCATTGACTGTGTAATGCCGTTTTCCACATTTGCCATCGTTTACAGAACTGTTCCCATACTGGCATCCCTACTCACCTACTTAAGAGTCACAGCTGCATGACCACTCGTGTAAGCTCTCGCTCCAACTTCTTACTTCATGGTCACGCGGCAATTTATTTTCCTCTAAAGCACTCACATTCCGTAACAGCCTTCTTGGCTACGACTAGTTGCGACCTCTCTCCAGATCTAGAGCTTACGCTTGATTGGGCACACTAACTACTGCGCAGTCTCTAAGTAAAACTGACTGCCAGTTCCTCTGTTGGAGATAACTTTAAGGTCGCCCGTGGGACCTAACTGCTTTTCTGCTGATTTGTTCGTTTAACGTATTCATAAATCGAATAGGCCAAGAAACGCCTCATGTTTGGATTTGAAGCGTGGACAGGATATGGAGTGTAGTTTATTACCGTAAGTATGACTGCTGCATAGCCGGGACACCCAAATACGGCTTTACCCTTCTTGGGACTCATAAGAAAGCCTATTTCCGAATCTTTGAAAATAAATCATATATAAGAAAAAGTATAAACGAGATATTACTACTAACGTGCTACACAAACAACACCGGCTTGTTTCGAAAATGAGAGGCTAACACAACACGCAAGTGATCTCTCGTCTTTACGGGAAATAAGGTTTTAAAAAACGGGGAATGCTATTTTTTGGTGAGCCAGATGAAAGAGAAATAGCCGTGGTCTGAGCGATATCCATTTGGGTTTTTAAGTGTCTCCAATATGGACATATTACGTATGAAGAACATGAACGTGCCGTATTAGGCATTCAATGTCTGGATGACACTTATCATCCATATAAATTCCCGTATGACCCAGGGACTGAATAATTCTGAAGGAAACCTGCCGCTCTTACAAAACCCGCAAACTTCCTGATGCACACTTACCTTTGCCTTTCCCCGGACAAAACCCAGACCAACTCTCTCCTTCGACCCAACATGCAAATCTAATTGGAGACACCACGCAACGAGACTATGACCTCTTGCCAACACCCCCAAATTCTCAACTGTCCTACAGACGTTAATGTTTTCTGGATTCTCGAGGTCTTTAGAAATCTTTAAATCGGTACTGGCAACATTTCAGGAGAAACGAGCAATCAGCGTGTCGTATTCTGCATAACAGGAGAATTTCACGCTCAGTCGTTCCTATAATTTAACGCTGGTTAAAATGAACTGGAGTTTGGGTCTGATGTTGTTTTACGATGCTACGTAAATACACCGATAAAAGGGAGCGGGGTAGAATAGCGGCAATACAAACGGCTTTCAGTTTCGGCCAGAAGGACCGGCTGCTCGCAGCATGATATATTGAGCGCTCATAGAACCGTTTATCATAATCTTTGTGCCTCACGACTTTGGTACACATATGGTTCATGCGTTGTATGATCATTAATCGATGCCTCTGGATATCATAAGCCGCACAGTTGAATTCTATGAGGGCGGATTAAGTACGTTGTCGGAACGCTTGAGAAAAAACTGGCTGCAAAAGCTGGACGCTGTTGACGCACCCGATGATTCTCTGACAAATCTCACGTGGCTTTACGTAAGCGAATTCTGTAGTTTTATCATCCATGGTCAGGATATGCATCCGGTTGGTTTGGAGTTGGATAATACTCAGAAGTCGTCTGAATTCAATACAAGTACGTCAGTCGTTCTATATAACCTTTCTGCGCATCAAGATTGTTCACTAAAATCTTCCGCTTGTGCACAACCGTTTGCTGGAAGCTTGTGTGATCCTCAGGTTCGTATGGACTATAGGACAAAATGGACTGGAAAACCACCGTTCTCGTATGCGACGCTGATTTGCCTTGCAATGCGGGAACTTGGAAAACCAAAAGTTACGCTTTCGGATATTTATGGATGGATAATGAATAACTTTGCATATTATCGTCATACAGACTCAAGTTGGCAGGTGAGTCCTTAGGGTGTTGAACACCTTAGCCCATCACCTAAGAATAATGGTCAACGACAATTCATGCGGTACAAAAACCCAGTCCTTCGGGTATGCCGATTTGGCGACCTTATGATGTGGACACACAAATGGGTTAATCCACTCTTCAGCATTCAGATCCGGGACCCCAGTAATGGATATGAATGCAGGTCATGGTTCAATGACATATCGGCCTGGTTTTATTCGCTGTTCCGTGGATAACTGAATGGCATTTAGGCACTCTTTACTCTTGTATCTTAGTACGTAGCAGTTGGTGTTTTCGGTGAGCAGCACTGAGGAAGTGAATAAATGACTACAAAAGCAACTCCTCAGGGAGCACAGTGGTTCGTATATAAAGCATCGCCGGTGGTGTGAAAAAAGTCTGAAAAAGACTGGTGAAAAATGACCTCACTTAATCCAAGGGCTACTATGTTATTGGGACAAGAAACAAGGGTAGATGTACCTAGAAGATGAAAAACATCCTCCATTATGCTCGCGTGTACAACCAGTGATACATGACAGCAATCTGTGCTTCTCAAACTCTGGCGTTTTCATAATATTGATTATCGAGTAAGCCAGGCGTTATAATGAGAACCAGGTACGGGATGACAGTGCCGCCTCCCACCTTTTGCCGAGGTAGACATCACATAATCTGAAACCAATTTTCGGTACAACCAACTACTTCTGTTGGTCTCGGTGATTCACGTTTATATGGCTAGCGTGCCATGTACTCTACATGTAGCATTTTGACTTTACTGCCGTGGTCTCTCAGAGTTTTGGTGAAGGAAACAGTAACCCCGGTAATAGCATTTTGGGTTCAATAGTGTCCATTGATCAGGCCGGTTTTGATCTCTTTGAAAGCAAGAAAAGCGTGTGTTTAATTACCAAAATATGCAAAAGAGGTAGTTTTTATAGGTCAGCAGCTGAGTTTGCTTGAATATGATTTATAGGCAGAAAAAGTACAGAGGGATTTTGAACCAAAGACGGCAAAATTAATTGAGTAATTGGAAGGGGAACAAGACAAATTGATCTGCTTTTGGTAACTGAGATTCCTAGCTAGTTTGCAGTCAACAGGGTAGTCTACGGCAAAGTTAGAATAATGGCTAAATGCTGGGAAAGTAAGGTGTTTCAGGGTATTTTTTCCGTCAGCGCAAAATCGGCGTTAGTCTACGGCAAAGTTAGAATAATGGCTGAATGCTGGGAAAGTAAGGTGTTTCAGGATATTTTTTCCGTCAGCGCAAAATCGGCTCCTGAGCATCCATGCTGATCTACTTGAGTCGTTTGCTGATCAGACTCTAGGCTCTGCGGACAAGCCAGAAATCAGTAAACTACCCCAGGCTACAAATACCTTGCAAATTAAGGTTACTTTATTGAATGATTGTGTTGTGTTGTGCGGTAAAATGGGAGTTTAAAATAGTTCCGATGTGCACAAACCTTTCAGGAGTACCTGGCTTTGGACTGAAAAGTTTTGTCATGAAGACATACTTTGTGCTCTCCAATACCACTCAAAATGTTTTACTGAGGACCTATACTGTTTGTATCTTGAGACAAAGGCAGCAATTAAGAATATGAGGGGAAATGACTTAAAAAGCTGGCCAAAGTTTCATGTATTTAAGAAACCTTTAGCAATGCAGGAGGTCATCAAATGATAATGATAATTATGCCCAATCTCATGGGTCTTTTGTTTCAAACGTAACGAATCAGGCATCAAAGCTTATTTAAAATGATCCGGCAAAAAATATCGGCTCCTTAGCTTTCAGTAAAAACGATGGAGCAACAAGGTATGAGTTCATTTAACCTGTCTATTGTATCTTCCGACCCAGACACATGTAGCAGATGAAACCAGTTGGCAGGTTTAGCCTCTTGAGAAAAGCAGAGTTCCACGATAAACCAAAAACGCTTTTTTGTGAACCTTTTGCGATTTGGATTTACCACGCTAACCAAAAAATTCTATTAGACAAACAAGACGCCTTTAAACACAAACGTGACGTCTATTAGTACGTATGTCAGTGGATTCAGCATTGGCTGAAATTTCGGATCTTGCTTATTGTGGCAGCTGTGGTGGCACCCTCCAAATAAGATGTTAGTATCTGGTAACCTTTCCGTAAGCACTTTCGTGCAGTCTGTCGCTAAAGCTTGTAGTGCTTCAGACCAACAAAAGGCCCTCTTTTAGAAAAAACAGCCCCTTTGACCCCTGCCCTTCTCACTGTTTTATATGTTGGACTTAGATTTAACCAAAGATACAGACAAGTAAGTGAAAGCAAATGACCACGGTTGTCATGCAGTCAACTTCCCTTCATGTAAAAAAACTGACGCTCACTTCAACAGTGAATACTGTAAACTTAAACAAGATGAGGTCTTATTTCTTCGCTTTGCCGTCCGGTAATAGATAAGTGTTTGTTTTTGAAGATTTGCATAAAAGCTGATTTCAACTTCCAAAGGTAAAAGTTTATTAATGATAAAATACTAATCAAGCCAAGCTGGCTTTCTAGCTACATGTCTTTGAAATTCATCTACCCTTTGCAATATTAGAAAGGTGTTCAGAATCATCGGCCATCTCTTTCGTGTGTTTTTTACGGAAAACTAAATGATAACATAGAAAGAGTCACGTGCAGGTCGAATTTCCCTAGGTTTGTCCACCAATATTCAAACTGACAGTTATGATCACCATAGTTTATATCGAGAAGTATCGTGAAACATAGTTCTTGGATAGAAATTGTTGAGTTAAGACAGTAGCATACATAACTGAGTTGACTAAAACAGTTATACCAGGAAAATAGGTTTCCACGAGTTGGCAATCTAAGTGTGCAGTCTTGTTTCTCTTTCGGAACACACTGAAGGGTAATCAGGGATTTATCCGGAATGTGCACGAATACAGTATCCAAAACATCCTGGTTTGGAACAAAGGAAGGAAGTAACAGATTGAATCTTTTGTGCGAGAGCTATCTAATCCAAAATGCATGATTTGACCTATTTATATTAGTAATCCGATAAAGTATAATGGCTTTGGAATCTGTAATCGCTGTGCGCCAAATTAAGAAATATCAATAAATAACCTACTACAAAGTACGACCACTAAAGTCAAACTGTCTTGTTTCAAAATCGAGTTGATCCTTCTTTGGTTTGAGACCCATTCAGGAAGAATTCTTGCTAGCTGAGTCTGAAATAATTATCATCTTCATTATCATTATCAGCTGTAAGAACCGCGTACATGTTGTACAATTGTTATAGCTGCCACAGTTTTTTCCATCAATGATTTGGAGAGATGAGGTAAGTAGCTGCGTATCGAAGGTGGAAGCTGATAAATTGGTGTGTAAATACAGGACTGACAGAGAAAGGATTCAAAAGGGAGCTATGCATTGAAGGCAATAGCTTGGATGCACGAGCGCCATTGATGGCGCGACTGAGATATGTCTGACAGTGTCAAACCATTGATGCATCCCGTCTTGCGATCCTCATCCAATAAGACGGTGTTCCCACCAGACAGAAAATGCTTTGAAGGTATTGGCGGTAAAACACTGAAATTTTTTTGACGTCCTTGAGGCGCAGCTGCTAGGTTTGTGATCCGCGTAGTAATATGAAGCGCACCAGAGCTGATGTCAGACTTACGCCACATGTGACGCAGGCTCACAAAAGCTGCTTTGACCTTCCGATTTGACCGAAAGACCGCTAGATATCTTTAATTGATTGGTGTCAAAAAATTCGTAATAGCCTGCTTTCACGGCAACGGCGCACACAAATCCTTCAAACGCCAAATAGCGAAAAGTCTAAGGAAAGACCGGAAACTCTGGTAGACATCAAAAGCTTAGGAGATGGAAAAGGCTTTCGCTACAAGGAACAGCCGTGCGGTTTATCGACTGATCCGACTGACTAGCCATAGGAATGTAGCGGCGAGTGAAACGATAAGTGGAAAAGATGAAGCAGTTATGAAGGATGGCCAATATGTTTCGTGACTCGAGTAGCTTGTAGGACCCGGGAAACTCCTAAACCTTATCCGCGCAGTGTTTCTTATCTGATTATTTGGAAGATTTCACCCCCAATTAAGTAGGGAAGTCTGGTAATAGAAATTCTGATGGTAGAATATTTCAGTGTTTCATATCTAAAGGTAAACAATGAAAAGCTGAACCGGTTCTAAGGGATTTTGTCGAACATCTTAGCGACTCGTATATTACTTGCCTGATATGATGGGCTTTTGCAAAAAGGTAACTAGTGTTACATCCAGCTCGAAGCAGAACTGGCCAGATTCCTCAGCGGCCTTGCCAAATAGGTTCATAATCCCAAAGCTACGCAGTTCACTTGACCATGGTTGTGATTCATCATCCTGTATGAAAAAACGCGTACAGTGGTGCTAGTTACCACAATTTAGTTCACAGATAATTCAGGGAGGTGTGACAGGTATCTGGGCATACGGCAACCGATATAATTGATGCGTATATGAGGGGTTGTCAGTGAACTCTTCTTTGGGAAGATTGACAGGGACGCTGTGCATTAAAGACAACTACTTGGATGAATGAATACTACTGAGGGCGCAACTGGGCTATGTCAGAAATGTGTCTAACCTTTGATGTGTCTCGTCCTAGGGTGCTTATCCAGGAAGACGATAACGACCGGTGCAACTATGTTTTCTGGTAGTGACTTTCATAATTCGCTGCCAAGTCATGGTTTGATTACCCCTAGCTCTTTCCTACCCTTCACGTGGTCGTTCAAAAAGAGTCTTTCGAGGAGGCCGGTAAACTGACATGCGGAGCACGTGGCCAAGCCAGCTTAACGTATGGAGTTTGATCAGTTCATCCATCGTAGGCGAGTTCCACCGAAAACCATTTGACGAACCTCAGCCTTACTGACTCGGTGTTCCCACCAGACGCCGAAAATGCTTCGAAGATATCGATGAACAGACGATGAACGTTTTTCAACGTCCATGGCGCGCATAGGCCGGGTTTCTGATCCGTATAATAATATGGAGCGTACTGCAACACTGTAAACTTGACAGATAAGCTGATGTCGCGCCTACGCCGCAGGTGGCGCAGGTTCACCAAAGCTGCCCTGGCCCGGATGGAAATATCATAGCTGACTAGAACACCGAGACTGATATAACTGTCTAGGTAGACCAATATGTCTACTACTTCAAGCATCTCATTCGCAAGTGTGAGGTTAGGATTCGAGCCCACCAAGTCTTGCAACAACGCTTTAGACTTTGTGGGCTTGAAAAGCATGTAAATTGTGAGAAAAAAGTATTTAGACTATTTACTATTGTTTGTACTACGATGACAACAGATACAAAAAGAGCTGTGTCGTCTGGGTACTCGATATAAGTAATACAACATGGCTTGAAATCTTCATCAAAAGTGATAGACAAGTGATAGATCACAACCCGATTTCGGTTGGATGTATATTTACAACCAGGTTAAATTTCTTGTTGCAAAATATCAGGATGATACTTATTGATGGATGTTACCCGTCAGTTTGTATCAGCGCTGGTGCAGCAACTATGCTGCCTTTACAAGAATATTTTTACTGTTATCAAAGCACTGTGTGCAGCAACTATGCTGCCTTTACAAGAATACTTTTACTGTTATCGAAGCACTGTAGTGCTCTTTTGGCCAGGAGAAATTTGAAGTGCAGACACCGAGGGAGGAAAGGATTACCTGGAAAAGAAGTGTCTTCTGCTCAAGCAGTCAGGAGTTTTGAGTTATTTCTTTTCATGATATGAAGCAGTTCATCAAGGGGCGATCCACGAGTAAACTTCAGATCCTATGGTTCCGATACCGTACTCAGTAGAGTGATTCGTGCGTGAAACCACCGGTTGTGATAACAAAAATCCTGTTTCCCACAAAATTATTCAGTGCTTTGTATTTATTTTGAATCTTATTCACAGAAGATTATCAGGTAGCTGTTTAAACAGCTCTTTTAGGCCCGTTGACTTTCTCAAAATTAATTTGGTGGATTACGGATGATCACACTTTACCTCAGTTAATCTCCGCTTAGTAAACTTTATCTTCATCAAGCAGTTCAATTTTATATAATCACCTTCCAGCAAAATACTTTAACTCGGAGTTACCTAGTGAGTACCTGATGGGCATGATTTCAACGCGCACGGCCACTTTGGAGACTTTTTAATAAATTACTGAACTCTGTTTGGTTTAGCGTACATCTGAATTGCAAACAAAAGTGATAGTAAGCACACATTTGACTAGGCGCGTTGCTTAATCCTTGCAACGCTCCGTCCATCGATAGTCTACATAAAGTCGTCAAATTCTGTGTCTTTCAGTCTCATGTGATATCAGCTGCTTGCTGCCAAAATGTGTTGCGGTTATAATTTGCCGCAATCTGTTATATTAAGGGGGCAGAGTTATTTGTTGTTAATGACTTGTAATGGTTATGCAGAAGTGATTTTCTTCAATCAGCAGTTCATCTCCTTGCCACAAGATTTAAGGTTTTACGAACTGTAGACAGGCTTTCAAAGCAACATAAGTATACGCTGTACTTATCTCCATCTCAGAGGTCGGGAACCATAAATTGTTTCCTGTGTTGTGGGTCCTTGAAGCCACTCAGATCTGCTGAGGACACGCTAAAGCCAGTTCCCGAACCAGACTGTGAAGCAACTTACCTATTATTGTAGCTGTAGCTCTTTTCCTATCTCGGTATTCAACTGGCCGATAGCTGTAGTGGGTGCTGTTACTGTGCTTTGAATTCAGATTAGCCGAACGCATTCTGTACCTGGTTACCTGTGTTCTTTCCTGCGCAAGATGCTTAAGGGATGCATTTTTGCTCGTGTTCCAAGCCGCGAAGAAAACGGCAAGTTTTTGCCAAAACCTCTTGAGGAAGACTTTGGAACCTGTCTCAGAACTTAAACCTGACAGAATCTTGGTTGTTTAAATTTTCTTGCAGACAATGTATTCTTGCGAATGATTCGATCATTTAGTTGGTTTAATGTAATGCTTTCCCGGATGTTGTCGGATGTATACTGGAACCGGTTTTTATCAAATATCAGTCCAGGTTGCTTTAAGTTATCTCTGCTACGCTGTTTACTGACGTCCCGTTCATCAGGTAATTTTTGTTTTGTCATAATATCTGAGCTACCCAACTCTCAGTGGAACACTTCTGTCCGAAACAGAAAGTGGTAGTGTAACGTTTTACTGCTTTATAACATTGCGTTTAGCTAACTGACCAAAAGGTTTTTGTCTACGGATAGTGTGCTCATTTCAAGTTTTTTTTACAAACCATCTAACATTCTTGTTGTTTTGTTCTAATTTTCGCCTTTAAAGTGTTCATTTAAGCAATCTGATCTGAGGACGTGTCGTCTACTTTCTTATTATAAGTGCCAGCCGATTGCATGTATATCAATTTGTACTGCCACGCGCTAAAGAACAGAAACTGGAATGTACAAAAGACTGCTTCCCCACCAATTGATACGGAATTGTGGAAAAATAACAGAAGTGTCACAGAAACGATTGTGAGGGGAACACTGGTGCGTGGTTGTGAAACACTTAGCATGGGTGACAGGCCAGACCGGAATGCAACATCTGAGCTCGTCCCAAGTGGCTTGAAGTGCACAACCGGGGTGGGGTCTTGCGTGAGTGTTTCCGAGACACAGCATAGATCGATAAAGAGAGAAATCAGGGATTCAAGCAAGAGATACCTGTTGCCCAGTTCGACAGAGTGCAGATATTGAAGACTGAAACGTAAAGTATAGTAAGGGAGTATTTTGATTTCTTTTGCTGGGTGATAATTTACTCACGAAGCAATGGTTAGGTGACTAACAGATGGTAAGATTACTGGAATATCGTAGAATACTTGGTGTGGGTGACAAGTGGTGTTTGGTAGCCGTCCTTTTGGAGTTGATGAGGTGTTACAGACGCTTTTGAAGAAGGCTTTGGTAGATAGGCATCAGCTCGTGGACCTATGTACGGCCATCTCTCCATTACTAATTTGTCAATGCTCATTTGATTCGTACGCAACTTTATCGTTTCATGAGCTTGCTTTCTTGCCTGCCCTCTAGTTAGGGATAGTTATTGAAAGCCTCTTCTACATGTAAACTTAAAACTGGCATTCACTTTAGTCGTAGGTGTTACCACCACAGGCGTCTGTCTTAGGTTATATTTCTGAGGTAAAAACAGTAGCAATAATCCTCAAGTTAGTGGTCAATAAGCATGCATTGAGTGGTTTTTCTTACCAGTTGTTACACGGAATATCAACAAAGATATGATACATCCCTGATCTCGTAATTCATTTTATCCCACTCACTGTTCCACATGATTGATTTGCTCCCAGATGCACCTGTCTGCGCAATAGATGAGAAAAGAAATAACTTTGAGTTGCGCCCTTTTCCCTACACAGTATCGAGAAAGACAGTTATTTCGTGCTGAACTAGACTTGAGTTTGCTTCGCGTGTTTTCTAGTTACGTTGCGTATGTGGCATCTCCTAACCGAGGCTTGTAAAATTCAGCACCGAATCATTTTACTAACGGTTGGTCACTGAGGAATTTCGGATACGCCCAAGGTGGGTTGCTCTAGACAATCCTAAACAGACAGTAAGGAATAGGAAGTAGTGGTTATTAATCTCTTGCGTCTGGCATTTGTATGGTCAAATGTGTTTACGCACAAGGCTTTTCTCCCTCAAAGTTTCTCTGGGTTTTGTTATCTTGTTTTTTTTATGGAAACACTGCGTATAGGTGTCCAGTTGGCTAAAAATGCTCTATTGATAATTCCTTACGAACATTTGGTTTTACTAATGGTGTGGAGGAGTGGAATTGTTTCAGTATAATCTAAGGACTAGGTCGTATGGCGACAGGATGGTTGCTTTTTGGCTCATCGTACATATTCTCTGATTGCTTGATAGTTTGATTTTCTTGAATTTATCTTGCGGTGTTTTGTAGGTTCACATTACTGGATACCTAAGACGGTGTAATGAGTCGAGTGCACTAGAGATTCGCTGTTTGCTGACACTCCATCTTTTGTGAGGACTTTTTCGACCGAACAGATAGTTTTCTTCACAATAATTATGCACCGCTTATGTATCACAACCCGCTCACTCACTCGCACGCACAGACTCCACATATGCAGTGCATCAGTCGTTCGGACATTCAGCTTTGGCGTCCAAACCTAACATTGCTTTCAGACTAATATGGTCACTTGCAAATGTGAATTTCACGGAGAGTCTCTTGTTCCACGGTCAGAAATACGCATAAACTAGGACACTCGATTATGGTTAGTGGGATATAGTGCACGGTCTCGATGCACTACGGTCTCATCCTCATTACTGAGGAAGGACGTGGTGTAACCAGTTTTTTTAATTTGAGATCATAATCCTTTACGAAGAGATTACGGAACAGGCTGTGAAGGCCTACTTCGCACGTTATCTGCACACTGCTTGTCCTTGTCAAATAGACACAACGAAATTAGACTTTTCTTCCTTATACTGCTGGGGCTGCTGGAGGCCATTGGGTGTTCTCGGGCTTACCGAATCAGAACTAATCGCGAAACCTCTCTGAAGGCCAGCTAAACCAACACGTGCTGTATCCAACATCATCAAGCGTTTGGAAACAAGGAAGATTATGAAAAGCCTTCTGCGGTTCGTACATAAACTATTTGCTTTTTGCCGATAGAGCCAGTTGTTGGTAGTTAGCAAAGACGTATTTTTTCGTGTGCATTTTGAAATGAATTTTTCGTCTCATCAAAAATCTTGTTGAAGGTTTGTAGTGGGCTCAAAATTACTTTGGGAACATTGGTAGTCATCCGCCTGACCTCTCGGTATAATTACACAAAACCCTTAGAAGAATTTTAGGAAAATTCCATACACTATTTTCATGTATAAGTACCCCACATTATTCCATTATCCAATATTCCTGTATCATCGCAACCCACCAGCGCAGTAATGGTACAACGTTAGTTTGGACGTCAAGTATAGTGTGAATTTTTCACCCCGTACACAATTATTTAAAATCTACTTAAAAGGTGAAATGATCTGGAACTTAATCTAAAAACTGAAAAAGAGGGTCAGATTCCTGGTTAGTAGTTGAGTTTCCACAAAGAGGTGATCACGATTTGCCTGAATGTACCGGATACATGTAATCAGTTAAAAAAACGCCATAAAAATTACCCCGCCACGATATTTAAGGTTCAGTTGCCTCGACTCATAAAAATGTTTCTTATCATTGTATAGGACTTTAACGCTCATATTCATTAAATTCATTACGTCAGGATAACGTCCAATACATAAGTCACGAGAAAGCACTAGCACCAGCTCTCTCGATTTTGGCACTTCAATCTGGAGATTGATATTGTCCCTCTAGATACCTGGTATTACGCCTTTCCCAGTCCAAGCTGAGCTTTTCCCTGTATAATGAATTTATTTGGTTTCGATGGTCTGAAACTTCCATCTTCATTGTGACTGAAGCTGCTATGTTCTCCTCCAAAATGTGCCTAGGCCAGGTGGGTGCCTATAGAAATATGGAGGAAAACTTACTGCTGTCTACTTGTTCTTGTTTATTAGACAGGCCAGTGCTTGTAAGCTGGTGTTCCTAAAAGCCATTCTCACCAAAGCTTCTGCGTCCAAATTTTATGTCGGTTATGTGACCGTGGCTAAGCTTGGGAGATTCAGCCTAGTTCTCATTTCTTTCACGTTTTAGAGCAATAAAATGCTTCATGCAGCAGAGTCTATAACGACTGAATTGATGATCATTTTCTATGCCTCTCGACCGTCAAGTCATGCCATTATGTGAAATGTAGGCTACAGTTTTTTAACTCAACCTTCAGGCTATCCAACTAATAGAGTCGTAGGCGCCCCGAGTTTGAACTGCACTCTTCGGATATCACTTTCAATCTTTAACTCCAAATGGTTCAACCATTAGGTCTGGTTTAACAACATACTTGGTTAGCGTTTGTTCTAGCAATTGCCTGAGACGTGAAACGTAAAACGACGTTCCGTGGTCACTGATTTGGATCTCTTTTTCAAGAGGTCGAAAGTTCAGAATGCGCCTTAAACCGGAGGCAAAAATCTCAACTCTGTGAGCCTAATATAAACGAAGCGGCCAAGTTTCACAACCGCAACTAGAGCTGAATGGATTGCAGTGTTGAATACACAAATTTTCGTGTAGTTCAACTTCCCATCCATAAGGACTGCATAATTTACGTGAAGACGTATGTTGTTGAATTCCTTCGAAAGTCAATCGCTTCTTATCATGACCCTTGGAGCAGTAAAACCCAAGAATCGAAAGACAGTGATACGGTCAACTTATTCGTTTCCTACGCAAAAGTTTACCTGGTGACTATTGGCTTGTACGAAAAACTTTTACTGTAGATCGCAAGTTTCATGAGTCCTACATTGATCAAGAGCAACTCATATGCGTTTTGTGTTATCATCCAGTAAAACAATATCATCTGCTTATTCAAAATCTGAAGTCCAAGTGATTAGGCCTACGTGGATGCCAAAGTATCTTCCAAGTGCATCATTTAGTCACTTATAAATTTAACTAACGCTAGGCATAAAGGGCATTCTAGCCTAACACTTAGGGCAAGCTCAAAATAGGAATTTTCCTCACCATAAACCGGGACGGAGCGCTCGTTCACAAGTAATATGCGCTGACGGGATCAACCATTTTAGCTGGTATACTAACAGCGGGGACAGTAATCCATAGTGACTTGCGGTGGATAGAGCGGAACGCAGCGTGGTAATTAGTGAAAGAGGTGATACTGTGCTGTGAAATTTGTTCCGGTGTTCCAGAATTCAAAGTCCACACAACCTTTCTTTAGAATGGCAACCACCTTTGTCGGGTGGTGTTCAAGCGTTTTATACTATCAAAAACTGTTGGTGATGCAGAAAGATTTTGGACGAAATTTCCAATAGCTTTCGAAAATCTTCCTAAGAGCACGGATGCAAAAATATTAGCGGTATTATGGATGAGGATGGTTGCCTGATAATTCTCGCATACTATTCTGTCATCTTTCCTCAGGATCGGAAGATTAATCGGGATGCTTTAGTTTGAGGGAACAGACTCCACTTCTCAAATGAAAGAGAAGAGTGTATGTAGAGTTAATCGTCGGAACTTGCCCTAAGAAGAACTTCGGAACTTCATCAAACCACTTGATTCGAAATATTCTGCATTGGACAACACAAATTAAATCGTTTGAATACTCGAACACGACTGTGGAATTTCTGGCTTGCGCTCTTACACAGAAGTGAAGACAACATAGCAACATTACTTCGGACGTGTTTCTTAGGTCGGCCAAGTGCTGTGCTGTCCGTGCATTGGTTTTACCCTTAGGCTTGAGATCTGGGAATTGTCCCTCTAATATATCACAGGTTTGTGCAAAAGCTTTCTCTTAACCTTTAAGCTGAATATTTTGTGTCTTAATTTGGACGCCCAGTCTAGTCTACTAAAAGTGGATTTTTTAGAGTTTTATATGTAACCCAAAGCAAGGTGTCGCTGAGCCGGACAGAGTCATCCACTGCAACCCCGCTTCAGAATAAGGGCATAAAACGCAATCGCCCATAAGCAGCAGTACCTAAATGCGTTTGAGCTAACAAATGCCTCGAGTCATTACTGGATTGGTATGTTACCTTGGTAGAAGTGCAAAGCTTCTGGGTAGATGGTTACTGGCTATGGAAGGGACAGGACTAGGGCAAAATACAATTTCGCTCTATTACTCCGTTCATTGTAAACTCGGCTAGAAGTATTTCGAAGGTCCACACCAAAGCTTTCATCCTGGCCTAATGGCTTTGATGAAAAGGCCAAGATTTCTTTTCCACAAGTTTCTACTGTGGACTGGGTCGAAAGCTTTTGCAGGGTCCACAAACTGTCCATATAGCTATAAGTCAAGTTCAAAACCATTTGGCTGTGTTTACGTTGCGTCAAAGATTATTATAGCTACGCAAAGGTTACATTATTTTCCATGCACCTCTCCGGAAACATCGCGATCTTTACTGCGCAGAGCAGCTAGTTGAGCAGTATGTGTCCTAAAATCATGTCTGGTATACACAGAAGATTAATTCCAAAAAAGCTGTCTAAATTCTATCGATCTCTTTATTTTTTTAAAGAGTTTACTGTTAATTCTCCGCAGTTTGGAAGTCCGCATTTCATAGTTCATGAAAAATTTGTTATGAATTATCGGTCTCTCCAGCTTGACAAGGGTCTCTAATCATCCGTTTCCCCAATTCTTAGCCATTTAACGGCTCTCCGCAGTTTCACTAGAAAAATTCTTCGTTGTGTACCGGGGTAAGTGATGCAGATCTGTTCTCCAGCTAGGCGCTGTTGAAGGTTTCTGCTCCTAGGCTATCAAAACTTGGCTGGGCTTGAGGAGTTATGAGGTGAAGTTATTGAATTAGCGACTTATGGGTTTATTTCACTGTGGTGGAAGATTCCTTTTGACAACAGTAACTCGCGTATCACTGCAACCGTTTGCTTTTACGACTCACTGTTACCTCTTTGGCGTATCTGCGGAGTCACGACCCCTGGGTTCATGAGTTGCTTTCGGACTGTTGGATCTGTCATGTCTTGTATCATTATGGATAACGACAACTTGCTCTTTTAAATCAAGGTGGACAATGACAAGTCTTTTTCAAACTGGTTTCTTTTCCGTCGACAATTTATTGTGAATATATCTGGGGGCTGTTCTAACCCAGAGGTGGATGCAGTAAGGCATAAATATCTAACTTTACTGCGCACTTCGCATGCTTTTTATTAACGTCGGAATCTTGACTCTTCGAATCTCTCAATCGTGTTTTAATAATGTAACGACGGTCGCAAGCAGTCGTTGACTGATCAGCATGTGCTGATTTTAGGGCCGTTTTCCATCAACCCATCCATGGAAAGGAGCCTTGCTTTCATACACATTGAAAGGCTAACGTCTCAGTCCTACTGAAGCGAACAATATTCCTACTCATCAGGATGCCTTGCCCCACTGTTTCCCGTAACATTGGATGTTGCTGCCCATCTGTGGACTTCCTAACATGGTTGAACCTTACGGAACTGATTTTCACTTCATACGAACCTCGTTTAAACAGCCCTCATCGTGTTCTGGTATCGTTATTTTGGTGAGCTCGCAAATAGGGAAGATGCACTGGACTCGTTACTCTCTAGCCACAGCTCATCAGTAGTGCATGGATCCGAACTTGCCACAAACCTCCCATCAGGGCACTTTGAACGCACCTGAACTATCGCGTCTGAACAAGCTTAGGTTGTTTACACTTGAGCTATGTGATTGTTTTTTCAATACCTCGGGTGACAACCTAGTAACTGCCCTCAATGAGTCGAGCGGCCGATGCACCTGTGAAGGATGCTCAGTAAGACACCCCACGAAGACTTTAAAAACAATGGACAAATTTGTGTTCGCTGTGGGCGGTTGCGAAACCCGCAGAATCCGTATCACATTACTTTTGTTCAAACAGACCATCTCCTCCCCTGGGGCAATTATTCTGGTGAGTTCACACATTTTAATTCATGTGCGTCCAGCTTATACAGACAGGGTTGCGGTAACCTGCTCATTTCGCATTTCAACTATTCAGGGTTCAACTCTCCGCATGGCCTAAGATATGCACTACTGAGAAGCCTTCTTGAGAGCGGAATTGGAGTCCAATGATCCCTCCGTTTTGTGTAGATGTAACGGAAGGATTGCACAAGCACAACAGTGGGGCTGTTCAAGCGATATTGATGCGAATGCAACAAACTAGAACTGACTGTGAGCTAGTAGAAGTCGCAGCAGCATTATGCTACTGAGGGATGAATAGAGGGGACGACTATAGACCAACAAACTTGTGTAATTATTTTAAGAAACTTCTGCCAACCCGAGTTAAGTATATACGTATTTTGGTAGCAAAATCATTCTTAATGCAACTCTGAGATTTGGCCATTTTCAGTCAGTTGTCGTTTTTCTGGAACACCTCGTGGTTCACACCCTGGTGCGGTCATATTTTCCTACCTTTTTATCATCTATCGTAACTCGAGTTTAGTATTCAACCCGCATCGAAGGTTCATGCATTTCATGACCAGGTTGAACAGCGTAAACAATGCGAACTCAGATTTGGCCGCCTTCCGCGTGAAACTATTTGAACGGTGTTTTAACATACGGGTTCCGGTGACAGAGGGCTGCAATTACCTGCTGCAATCAATCTCACATCAATTAGCCATGCGTGAATATGTCACAGACGCTCGGGATTAGTGAACAAAAGATGTGAGCCAGCAGGCGCACTTAATCTGTCCAGGTTTTTCAGGATGCATAAGCGGCATATACAGGTTGAGAATGCCGTAAATGGGTTTTCATGTATTTTTTTTATAAGTTTTCTCGCTTCAACCCAAAGTTTTTTTCACAACGTCGATAGTGCAGAAGCGAAACGACAGCTTCGCTTGTTGTATAGGTTGTGAGTCGGTAGTGAATACTTGTCTCAGTGAACAATCCACCGATGGGCGTTTGCTGTAATCCGTGTTTGATATACTTGTTGTTCAAAACGAATTACTTTCTCTGCAACAGCTTAATAATGATATCAGATCATCATCCTGTCTCTAACAGCTCTCTTCCATGCGTCGGTGCGGGCACAGTTTTGTAGACTGCTGAGTGGGATCAAGCGTTCCCTCTGTTTTGTCAAAGAAAACGTCAGGTGACGCCTGTGGAACTACGTATCCAAATTTTTTTCCTTCCTTATCAGCTTCAGTGAAATAAATATAGTAATACATCTTACTACTAAACTTACTCAACCAAAACCGTTTTCACTTCTACTCACCCTATTTTAAGAGTGATCGCCACTGTCATTTTGACATATTTAATCATCCTGACGTCGAAATCTGTTCTGTTTCAAATGTTTGTTTCATCTTAGTTGAACTCAACTTGTTTTTACCTCAACATGCACGGAGAAAATCAGGTGCTGGTGAAAGTAATCTAAATTTTCAACTTCAAGCCTGACTGACTAGTGCGCTGACGTTGGCTATTTCACGACATTACGTTAGACCGGATGAAAGTACATCCTTGATGAATGTTGGCTTTAGACCAGCAGCTAAAGTAAGATTTTGTAGCATGGTCGATCTGCTAATCAAGAGCGTCAGCCTTTTTACGTGAAGTAAACATCCAAATTTAAACAAGAGGGATAGTGAATTTATTTAAACACAGCATGATATCGGCAGTATTGAGGGACATGGGTAGCTCGGTTGGTAGCGGTGCTTGTTTTTTGTTGATTGGTTGAACTTGGTAGTTGGATTGCAGGCGTTCCGTTGCCAGTCAAATTACAGTTTGAGCGCCCTGGCATGACAGCAATCGAACGAATACCGTAGTCAACGTACAAAATCTGTACGAAGCCAGCAACACTCCTGATGAAAATAGTTAAACTTGGTCGGTGCTACAAGTGATGCCACTTGATTCAGCGACCATTCTAATCTAGTTCATGTGGGTTAAGCACTCTTTCTTTTGAGGTATGAAGTCGTTATATATTCGGCAGTACTGACACGGAAAGGTATGCTGAACTTAGATCAGTTCAACGCAGCACTTCTACTTTTTCTCCAGCTTATAGAAGCAGGGTATATTATAAAAATCACTGCAGTTGTGACAGGGTTGGCAAGTGAAACCTTGACATTGGTATATCTGTGGTAAACCAATAACCAGATGGTAGTTTGTGGCATAATAGATGACTCAACCAAAGCAGGAAGCTATGATTCGGACACAAAGCACCAAAATTACGCTTGAAAAGTTCGAAAGAACGGTCGCGATGCCCATTTTGCACCAGGGACCTTTATGTCCTTACTCACATGGCAGCCATTTGGCACCTTATTTTATGTCACTTCGTTAGTAAAACTCTGAAAAGCTATCATCGTTCACTTAAAAACCTTACTGTGAGTTTACCCTAGAGGTATGAATGGGCCTCACTGATGTCCTATGTGGCAGCGGTTCTACGCCGGTGGCATGAAGCGACGTCTGCATATATGCAGGTCTGCTTCTGGTGCCAGTTTCGAGCACTGGAGACCGATCATGAGTCTAACCGCTCAGCGAGGCCTAAACGTACGTTCATTCACTAATAATCTGAACAGAAGCGACAGCTCTGGTGCCAGTTGGTACAACCTATTCAGTCAAAACCTGGGAAAGTCCTGAGGGTATATAATGGAAATCAGGTGGCATCAACGGCTCCCAGGTTTTTCGTAACTTTCAAATCCCTGTACCGGGGTACATTTACTCCGTCCTCATAAAGGAAAGGTCCAGATGTATTTACAGGTTTCCAGTTTAATAAGTGCTCACTCTTCACAGACGGTCTCTGCTATCCCTCTTCCTGTTGAATTCTGTCAATCTCACCAAGCGGTTTTGGGACTGAGCAGGTTAATATTCTGTCTTGAGCGAGGTATTCTACTCCATTCCAGTCAGATGTGACCAATTTTCGGCTTACTTCGGAGTCATTCTTCATTTCCACAATACCTATAGATTGTGCAACAACTTTTGTGTTACCATCTTGTTGATCTTTGAAAGAAAAATGAAATAAACTGCCACTTTGATTTACATTAAATGTGCTTTTTAGGTAGTGACTGTCCTGTTCAAAATATGGTTTGCTTATTAAACGTTGGGTATTCTCTGGCTAAAGATAAATACAGTCATGTATCTTGTCCTATTGCTATGACAACGCTTGCTGTTCCCAGTAAAAATGAAGAGTAAGAGATGTCGTTATTGTAACTCTTAGTCAGACCATAATAGTAGTTACTGATGCTCTTTACTTATCAAACTGCATTAGACTTTTTTTATTTTACTGTTTCCTGGTATCTTTTTAGAACTCTGTCAGACACAACCTCTCGTTGAATAAATGCTTTGAGAAAGTTCCACGAGACAAGAATGAACGTGGGAAAGGTGGATTCTGGCGTGTCAATCCCAAACATGCTGACTGGTTGGAGGCCAATTTGGCCAAATGCAAACGGGTGGCTCCACCTCCGGGACCGGCGCCTCCTGTGCCCCGTTCAATGCTGCTGCAACAGCGACAACAAATACAAGGGCAATTTGTGCAGCAGAGTTTCCTCCAGGGGACCGCTCAACAAGCGAATTTAGTTGGCCCAGTTAGTCAGTCAGATACCTATGGAACACCATCAGATTTTTGGAGTGTTGGTGGACACAAATCTATTTCTCCATTATCTGGCTCCTCATCTTCCCTATCTTCATCGCCGCTTTCAATGAGCTCAGCACCTTCACCAGCCAACTCAGCTGTCTACAGGCAGCAACCACCGGTCGTTTCACATCATCTGGTATCGTCTGCCGATGTAAACCAGATAAGACCATATCCTACCTCTCAGGAAAGAGATCCAACGTACGTTACCCCATGCATTTCACTTTTTCAACAAGAAACAGCTGGTCCAAATCAAGGCTCGCAATCCACCCACACTCATCGACGCAAAAGCCCTCTTTATCGTCACACGGTTCTGTCAGAACACGAGCAACTTGATCCAATGTATGATGAACTACCTTTTGAAGTCAGGACACAAAGTGTCCTTGGAACTCCGGAGGACCAAAACATTCTCAGTGGAATTCAAAACAGCGCAGCCAGTCCCCCGGATGGTAAACGTCGAAACCACACCCCAATGCCACATAATATCAGTCCAGCAACTGACCGTAAGACATGGGAGACGAAATTTCGACGTGTTCATTGTCTAGAGGCAAACGTACAAACAGCTGCTACCGATGTATCAAGGAAACAGCGTTCCAGTTCTTCACTTCCTTCTATTGAAGGTTACGGTGGACGTGAGGGACATGAGGGTTTCATTGGTCACCTAGATAACCCGCAAGGCAAGGCCGACAAACGATTACGCCTGATGCGTCATCAAATTAAGATTAAGCAGTTTCCCACAAGAACACTGCCGGTGAGTTTATCCTCTTTAGTGTTGGTGCGGTGTTTTTTTTCGACTGTAAAACAGTTCGATTACGAAAATGACCTCGTTCATTTGACACCTCCATTTCCAGGCAAACCGAGAAAATTTTGTCAGGTAGTATGGCATTTTTAGCCATGCATGGTGTCAGACGCATCCTGGTTAGTCGCGTAACTGTCTTCAACGATTAATGCATTCTGTGAAACTTTTCCACCATTCATAAGGTTATGTGCCTGGTGCTGATACGGGTTGCATTTGATACTGATGCACTCTTTATAATAATCTGAACAGAGGAAAAGTTCTTGGTAAATGACTTTCTTCCTATTCAAAACATATGCAGGTTTATTAGCCCCCTTTAGAAAAAACTTGTGTAAAACAACATCATGGACGCTGTAGAGAGCTGGATTATGGTCCCTTTGGAGATGAACGGCTCTTGCAGGTTCTGATCGAAGGACCTACTCTAAGCTATTTTGTGGACTGGTCACCTGAAAATGCAACATTTGGACGGACTGGGAGCCAGTACTCTTTGGTTTGATGAAGGGCTATCTCGCTCGGTTCGCGGTATTATTATGGTAGCTTTTAAGGGCAGACAGCCCTCGCAAATAGAAGAACTAGCTTATGGTTTGGCGGTAATATTTAACTGCAGCGAATCACGTGTTGAACACTGTTATGCTGTCGATGATGTGATGATGATGATGATGGTGACATTTGTGGATGATTACAGTGGCTTCTGTGGTGAAACAGTAGTTATGTGGGTAGCCTTCTAATGATGGAGGGGCTTTGCTGCCTAGTTTTTCGTAATAATTAGATGCTGATGTTGATCAGATGTCAAAACGTGTCAGGTAGGTACCGTGGTCTCCTGAGAGGAATCGTTTCCAGATAAGACCATCTGAGCCATTCCGCATGACTGATATTTATTTGGAAGTCATCTGTATCCTATTTTCAGGTCAGGCGTAGAAACAGGGGACAAGTTTATCAGTCAGTGTCACCTATTCTCGACAGGCGTGTTTTCAAGCGATCGCTTTACTTTTTCTGTTTTAGCCACGTAGGAGGCAATCACGCTGGGCCATCACTCGTGACTCGGGCAATGAAACACGTGATCATATGAAAGAAGAAAAGTTAGCATCCGCTTTGACTGTCACTAATCCAAAAAGATCTCCATATTCCAATGGCTATAATAATGGAGCACACATCCATTTTAAGGCGAGTGATAGTCCCAGCTACTTGATACCTCTAGTGGATGAAGACGACGTCGGTTGCAGTTGGCCTCCAATTAACAAATCTGGCAAAACAGTGAGAGTTTCTGGTGCTCGAAACCCTCAGTCAGATTCACCAAGCAGCCTCCCTAGACTTTTACCGAGGGGGAGCACTCGAGTCACACCACCTTATGTGCCGGCTGGCTTGTCTCCTCGATCTCGAGGTTTGAGCAAACGTGACTGCTCTTCTTCAGCAGCCTCCTCCAGTTCCGTCGGTTCCTCTCTTTCCGGGGCCAGTATTACTTCCCATTCAGATGGTCATTTGTATCACTCCATTCCTCCCCAAGGTCATTCTACACCGAAGCGCGTTGAAACTCAGACGTGCAAACAGTCCTCCTTTAACAATTGCCATGGTGATAGCGCCGACAACTCTGTGCACTTTAGTCGACTTTACCCAACTTCTGGTGAGGCTGAAGCCCACTTAGGCACATCACCAGATGGATTACGAATGCCGAAATGGGCTTCAGTTTTTCTATCAGATGGAGATGAAGCTGAATTGCAACCAGCGTTGTGGACACAGACTGAATCCGGACAAGACACAATCGACTTATTTGCACATTTGGAATCAAACAACTCCGACAAAGTCATTCCTGGTATGTCTGATTCAGGAAATAGCACATTACACCAACCCTCACCTAATGAGTCATGCTTTTCTTACATGAGTGGTCTAACGGATGTGCTTCACCCCTTGGATTCCGGCGACTCTCAGTATTCGAACTCAGAGGAACAAAAAAACCTTGAATCAACTTTAAACTCATCTCCAGTTACTTCCAGTCCAATATTGGATGCTTTTAATCTAGACTCATCTGATCTCGACTTCCAAACACTCAATGGATTGGTTGAAGCAAGTGGACCCATTCCTCTTGATTTAGATTTTTCGCTAACTGCCAGTCTGAACACTCCATATTCATCCGCTTCATACGAGTCGGTGGGTCTATCAAGTGCTCTTTTCTCTCCACAACCTTGGTCCAGTTCTGGTGCAGCCAGTTCTTCAGAAACAATTACTTCGTCCTGGATTGGTGATTCTCAACTCTTTTCATCTTCGAACTGTTTCCTTTCAATTCTCGACGGTCCTGAGGGTTTTTTCAGTAAAACAACTGTTTTACAAGAAGATGGCGAGAACGCACCATCTGATCGATTGTCCACTCCGCCATCACGTTGAATAAATACCTGCTTGTACATAACTGTGACTTAGACATACATGGTTCACTGGTAAGCTACGATCGAAATATGGCTTGGTTTTGCGGCCTGTCTGTCGTTCATTGTGAACGGTCGTTGTCTTTGCTCTTTATAACCAATTATCCGTTATCCCCCCGGATCCATTTCACCTCCCGGATGATTCACTAGTTTGCGATAATTTTGTTTTACGAAATTTGCTAACAATTTTGTACTTTTCTAGGTGCCAAGTATGTATCGGTCCTAACATTCTGGCTCACACGTCCCCCAACTAATTCGCACCTGGTCCAACAAACGCAGTTTGTTTGACCGAGTGAAAACAACCGGCATATCAAATCCGCGATGATGACGGGTGATCAACTTGTCTGTGCTACCTTTTGGCCAGCCGGATTTATTTGCATAGTTTTATCTCCTATTATAATCACCCTTGTCGTGATGCAATGCGGCTGTGAAGTTGCTCTTATACACAAATACCTATTTTGCACCACCTCATAACTGTGAAGTTTTACTTCACTTACAATGACTTGGGTATTTTGCTAACAATGCACATGATCTATCCATTCCTGTTGGCTTCCGTCATATCATTTTTATTCATCTATCTCACTGCCCCCTTACTAAACATGTTTCCGAACCTATTGCTTCCACCCACAAATAAAATAGAGCTTGCCTCAACAAAATGAATAATTCATTACTACCACACTTCGGTCGAGACCTGAACATATATTGAACAGAACAATGTTCCTGCTCTTGCCAGAATGCTGCTGGGAGTATACTCTTCTATACGTGTTGCATATTGATTTTCCTGCCTTGTTTCCTATTCAACCAGTGCGAGTAACTCTACTGAAGGTGTTTCTAACCCATCCAAATGGCAGCTTGTTTGTACCGTTTAGTTGCTGTGCTGGAACAATCAGTTTTGTCCTATCTTTGAATTAAAAACGCTCCATCGTATCATAAAAGCTCACGCAGTACTCTGTGTTATTCGATGGCGCGGTTGTTATGGCAACTGGAATGTTTAGAACGTGATCTATTGGTCAGTCTGTGATAGAGTCACGGGGTTTTTGCCTCAAGTGACATTCGTCTTCCATTTGTTACCAAGTCCTAAGGGATCAAGTTCACTTGATTAGTTTCAACAACTCTCGCGTCGACCCAAGTATTTTGCAGCAAAATAACCATTGGTTTATCAAAAAAACAAATAAAGCATCCATACCAAATGTGCACAAAATTCATGTGCTAACTAGTACAGATACCCTAGTAAAACGCTACCTTCTGTGTATCA
Source organism: Clonorchis sinensis (assembly GCA_003604175.2). Classification (NCBI taxonomy): domain Eukaryota; kingdom Metazoa; phylum Platyhelminthes; class Trematoda; order Opisthorchiida; family Opisthorchiidae; genus Clonorchis; species Clonorchis sinensis. The sequence continues at coordinate 21,095,582 of CM030370.1, forward strand.
GCTCTCTAACCGGTCCTGAACAACATTATTTCCTACTCGACAGGTAAACTCGTTTGCTTACCAATTTGTTTTTACGGGAGGCTCACATAAGACTCAGGTGAATCTCTCGGCTGCGATGTTCTTTAGCTGACTGTACTGCACTAGGCTGCCTCATGTTTCAGCTATTACGGCATCCGAGATATCATAGTATGTCGAAGAGATCTCAGCTGAAACATGAGGTAGCCTGGGGCAGCGCATTCAGTTGAAGTAGAGCACCGTAAACGAGAGACCAACCTGGGTCCAGTTGAGTATCCTATCAAAACCAGATTTCTGTACGTATAAGAGTATTTGTCGTATTCTGTCCAATTTAGGTTCAGGTAGAGCATAAGGTTGACGGCAACTCGGGGACTGCGCCCACCTGATGAGCCCAAGAAGGGCGAAACCGATAATGAACCATCCAAGTTTTATTCCAGCAGCTCTGTGAGTACCAGATTACGTCTTTGTAATTTCCTACTCATTTAATGAGTTCTATATAGGCTTAAACATGTTAACCAGTCACGGAGATGGTAATCACAAAGAAGTGAGCAAATATGCAGTTTATGCATTTTTGAAGTTTTCTAGTGCCCTCATTTGCATAGTGATGGCATCGAAGATGCTGTTGTGTATGCAGACATCTGACTGATTCATACATACACTGTGTCGGTGGTAGTTAGTCAGGTAAGCCAGAGTTCGCAGACTAGATTCCCACCAAAAGCGCCTGTTCTTCTGTTTGCATAATTTACACGTGGGTTCACAACTAAGGTCATCCAAATCCCACTTCATTCACTAAAACAAATGCTCCTTGTGTGTTTGAACGACTGTAACAAGTTCTATCGTGGAAGACACACGAAGGACTGAAAATTGCTGATAAAGATGCCGGGCTTTGACATTTTAGTCAGAAGTCCGGTGAAACAGGCTTGAATTGAAGTGCATGGGTCAGCACCAGCTGCAGGCCACCGGGTATGATTCCCGTCTGGTGAGTCTGCTCAGGGACGGCAGTCTTTTCGTCAATATAACACGTGAACCTATATTTGCAAGCTGCTGCAGCAGCCAAAACAGTTGACAGTAGTTGGGCTGAACCATTTCAGCTTGGACCTTACATGAGGTACCGTGCAAACTGTTTCCGGTTGCATTTGGAACGGTACAATTTACTGAATATTCTTTTTGTTCTGCGTAGAACAGAAGGTTATCGGCTAAAAACATGACTCATTGAGAGGTATGGTAGTCCACTTTGAGTTCACTTTGATTGGCTACTGATGGTGTGGTCAGACGCCTCTGTACTACTGTTAACAGGACCAATTGGAAATCACCCATGTAGAGCGATAAAAACGACAGCCGCCGCTCAGGTGGGGTGACCATTTTAGACGGGTTAAATTGCATTATCTGCTAGTCTGTTGTCTCTTTGCACCGTAACGGTTTCATTTTGGCTTTGTCCAGGCTAATGGTGCTGCCTCAGGGGCTGGGGAGGTGAAACATCGTTTGTCATAAAGACTTAAGCAACAGTCGTTCTGTAGACAAATGTGGCCGAAAGCTTCGTTCTCACTAGAGACCTTGTGGCTCCTCTAGCCAGTCGTTCGACCCTGGTGATAAATGCAAAATATACTTCAAAGCCCAAGCTGTATGCGTTTTATGTGTTTTCATATTCTAGGGAAGCGAAATAAAGTTGATAAATCGTTTGGAGTAAAAAAATTTTCTCTTACAGGGGGAAGGCGTTGCTATTTGTTTGAGATAAACGGATATCGGTTATTCAAAGTTAGTTGTCGGTTATTTTGTTTGATAACCTAGGTATGAGGTTCCACCGAGATAATAAACTTTGACAGTTTCACTTATTAGGAGTATGAGGTAGATCGACTGAATAGCTTTCATGATAAGCAAGACTTTTTCAGATTAATAGCCACTACCTAACACGTGTAGTCACTTGATGAAATTGTCGTTCGTGGCGTTGTGGTGCCTGTGGTGCTATGTTCAGTAGCAGGCAAGACGTTTTGTTTCCAAACAAAATTTCAGGTCTCAGTAGCCTTTAAAATGAGTGGAAGTATAATTTAATAACGTCCGGACATCCAAAGATAGGACCTTGCTCATGTGCAGGTGGATCTACTAGGAGCCAATTTTGATACAAATCAGTTTGTACTGGATACTTTGAAAATCAGTCACACGTGGCTGGCCATCATCGTCATCGACAGTGTGAGCAATGGAAGTAGTGTTTGGCTGTTTGACGAGCGGAGTGATCATGTTGTCAGCTAGTGGGGGAGGGAACTGGTGGCGAGCAATGACTGCAACCCACAAAATCAAGCCGTTAAATAAAGAGGCAACTTGTAAGTTTTAAGTGGCTGGTTAATAAGGCTGTGAACCGTGAATTTCTTACAGCATGGGTTAGGAGACATACCACTCAGAACGACCGGCTTCTCAGAGCAGTGAATCACTCAAAGAATCCTTTAGCTCTATTATTTTATAAATAATTTCATCAGATCACCCAGATCTTTAACGTGCCAAACGAGTCTTTTTAAATGATGAATGACTGTCTTATTCTGTTGTTCGAAGCATAGTAAAACGTTCTCATCTGTTCAACCCCCATACTATTTTACAGCTTTAAATTTCATTTTATGATAAACCAATGGGTTGATCCTACGCTTTATGGAGAGTGCACTTAGAGAGTTCACACGGAAAATCTTGATCATCTGCATATAAACAGAAGTCTATCTTAACCTCCATCTGTCAGTCTTATTGCTAAGCATTTTTAAAGTAATAGTGATGATAAAAACGTCGTATTCAGTGGGAAAATTGTACTGTGGTCTACAGAAACCTGCAGCATGATGATTCACCTCCTAAGTTCACATCTCCACGGTGGACACCACATTATCTATTCACAGGCGTTACCTGATTGTTCGACACCGACATCAACAGTATTCAATTCTTGAAATACACTCATTTGCATATCAATTTGGTTTTTGCGAGAGACTCACCTGGAACCCAGCTGAATCTTCCGTTTGTGATGTTTCCAGATGAGAAAATAATATGAGGCGTATCACAGGTTGCTTGGAATGTATTCATTCATTGAGAGTAACTGCGATGCAGATAGCACAGAAAGTCCATAGAATTTATAACTCCGTTAGTTTTACCCGTAACCGGATATGACCACAGAAGAAAGGTTCGACTAAGAGATTCAACCCCACTTCATACCCGCATTCCTTATACTTTACGGGAGATGGGATGACCTTGTTCACATGACATTATGCCTGTCGTAATATGGGTCATCTTGACAACGTATGTCAATCAGTGACCTGAAAATCCCTGGTTTTGCTCAACTTCACTAGCGGCCACCCAGAAAGATGAGAAACAGCTGCTGTGTTTGAGAGGTGTTATCGGAAACGATGCGGACAGTGTGCAGTGGGTAACTTTGGTTAAACAACCCCGAAGTACCCCGCAAGCAATAACAGTGGTCAACTGACACGAAGCTGATCACTCATAATGGACAAGATGAAACTTTGTTTACAAGTTTTCAATGCAATTCCACAGATGTGAAATCGCGTCACTGTCTTTTGCGAGGCAGTCACAAGTTTGGTTTAAAAGATGAGATCGGTTACGGCTACTGGATGGCTAAGCAACTCGATCAGGACGAAACCATGAAGCTGCCTCAACGAGATGGGCTTAACCAATAACCTTATCAATCATTTTATATAAAACAATTGCAACCCAACCCATCGATTCGTCATATTTGCTTGCTCGACAGTTGTCAATTCTTTCGTTTGTTTCAGTGTTATGTGTTGTTTAGGAAGCCAAAAGACTGATTCCGTACGGCAGGCCACAAGGTAAAACCCAACTCAATGCGGATGACCGCTTAGGCACCCAAGTAAACTGTATGCCAAAATTTTATTAAGCACCGTAAAGGTACACATTGTTTTCAGTCGGTGAGACACCACTGTTTGCTATTGTGAGCCGTTCTTAGGGCCCATATTACCACTCAACCATGATATTGCATGCTGGATTTTTAAGGGAAAATTTTCGGCTACTATTATGGAAAAACCACTTTTTCCTTGGCAGGAAATCACTAACAAGGTCGATGAAAACTGGTGAAAACCTCACCACAGATCTTGCTCTTATTCGTTCTAGGTAGACGGAAAACTGGTGAAAACCTCACCACAGATCTCGCTCTCATTCGTTCTAGGTAAACCTGGTCCCCGGATTCCTGTCAGTCATATTTCGCACTTGGATGACCCATTGATACTTAACCTATCCACTTCAAAATTGCCAGTATACTCCAGTGAATCCCTCGTCTACCAGACTCTTCAACTGACTATGCCTTACAAAGATGAAATCGCCTCATCTTACAGTCGAAATGGTAACCAAGCTATCGAAGTTAGTTTCAATTTAAGCATATTATAAGCGAAGGATCCGGTTGAGATTTAGCTGACTTTTTTGTTTATACCAAGTTGGTTTGCAAGTGCGTTTTTCTACTTGTGGACAGACACCATTTTCTGCCTTCGAATTTCACACCTGACATCTTGCGCCTGACATGCAACTCTTGACTGTGCTAGTAGCACTTACTGCATCTTGAAGAGCACCCACCAATTTTTGTCCTTTCTGCAGTTGCTGGTCATTGCACGTGTGTTTTCATATTAGACATTCTTACATGTGTTGAAAATCATCCTGGCTGACTGGGAACTGTTGAGCGCACACATTCGAGTGGAAAGTTTCCCTCGTTTTAGCGAATATCCTCTTGTACACGCTTCCATACCTATCGCTCGAATTTAACTTCTATAAGTTTTACCTTGCTCTTTAAAAAATGAATGATGATAATAGTATTAGATTACATAATTTTGGGAGATTGTGGAGCCGTTAAGCAGTAAGATCGCTTGGTTTTCCAGTTGTCCGTATTTTGTGGTCGACATGTCTATGTTCAGACTGGCAGCAATAGCTCCAGGAACTTGTCATAACTTTCGGCTCATTCACATCTAAAAATTAGTTTGGGACAGAAAGCTTCGTAAACCTGTATCTTAGCAAGGGACCCGAAAACTGACCGTTACAATCCGGTCAAAAACCAACTCGGTTTTTTCCGATAATACCATTAGAAAACTGAGAAAATTGAAAATATACCTGTCCAACACAACAGCTTTTTTATTCTACAAATAAAACAGTTTCTAGCAATCAATAAACATGGAATGCTCCCGGTCATCTCAAACAAATCAGAGTAAACAGCGCACTTGCCTGGTTATATTATTTCGAGCTCCCTCTCTTCAGTCATAAAAGTGTTAAACAGAGTCGAATTAGACGAAAGATGATATTTTGCAGTGCGCATATAACATGGCTGGATCACTTGTTCAATAAAGCTAGGGCTGTCTCACGGTTACTCTAAGTACTTTAGAGTGGATGGACTATATTTGACATGTGGACATTCGAAACGAATGTAAACGGTAAATGCCGCTCATCTTTGTGCCTCTTCTAGACTGAACACTTGATAAATGAAGCAACCCCACGATGGATTCTGCGAACAGCCTAATGTAATTTGGTCTACCCTAGCAGAATCCAGTTTCCCCGGTGTTTAACGATCCGACTTTCAGATTTCTCGTGAGTTCTACCGACGAATGTTGCGACAAAACTCTAGATACTTTGGCATATGTAATGTATTGTGCACAAAAATGTAGTCATCTAGTTATCGATTCAAGTACGCAGGGAATGAGCAAAAAAGACGCCCATGTTCGTTGGTGTTTTTAAAGGCAGCCGAAGCAGCGATTTCATGCAAACCACCATTCATACTACTAAGTATGCGCTATAATATCAAGTATACAAAGATAAATTAGACCGACTGAGAACAAAAGGCCGAAAGCACCTCGTCGCATATCACTTACATATCAGACGTAGAATAAAGGCTTGGTACTTGCTACATTTTACATGTACGGGGGCATTTGCTTTTTATAATACAATGGAAACTTTCTTACTGTCAGTTTACTTGGAAAAATCGTTAAAGCTTGCACACAAACTATCCCAGTAATGTCAACATGTAAGAACAAATGGTATGAGTTGAGATAAACTTTGCTTATGTCGTGATTCACTGTGGTGTTCATCCATCCCACACAAACCATCAGCGTGCATTTGGATGTCTGAGGCTTCATTTTCGCTTATATTAGTGTTCTTCGGGACCCAACCGGGAAATGAGTATACATCTTCAAACTCGAAGCTTCAAGGGACCTTTAAACCCTGATGCTATCAGAGTAGCTGGTCTGTTTACACTAGAAAAGAAGTACAAGTCTACCAAAACCGTCTCTTATTCAGAGCTACTTCACCTACGCCGTATGTGTTTCCCTAATGTTTCACTTGGAACAATATAAAGAGAGATAAGCTGTAGCCTCTATTCACTTTGTCGAATTATGTCCTCTAGTATGCTTTGGGTGTTTGTATCTGTCTGGCAAAATAATATCGAAATAATATCCATATTCACACCACTCTCTTCTGAACGGCCGTCCTCCTGTTCTGGTGTAGTCGTAATTATTCCGGTGAGTTTGTACCAAAGGGAAGCATTGAACTCGAGTTTCGCTCTTATTGGAGCTCATCAGCAGTGCATATTCAAAGGCCGTGCAGGGATTTGAACTCCGGACATCTGACATGCGAGGCAAGCATGTTAGCACTGCACCACCAACCATCGAACTAAATGCTTTGTGCTGCTGAAAGCCTGGTAACGGCTCAGCAACCTGACTTCTGGGGCTGTTTAGAAAATGCAAGCCAAACTACTTAGTTATTCGTAGCACATTCTGCTGGGAATTGCACATATTTCACGTGTCCTCTTGAAATTTCCCAAAAGGATTTGGGAGGCAACAGACTTCCTCACGAACACCTATTGTCCATTCGCCACACACCAATTGTTGCACGTTTTCAATTCCATCTTCGGAAGGTTGTTTGTATGCCTGTGTACTCTGGGATGCGTGTGTCTGTATGCCCACCGGTTGGCATCCACAGTCGATTGTCAACTGAATAGCATTCACACTGCCCACTAGATTTGCTGACGACAGTGCACACATACCCAATTGTCGTCCCAAACAGTGCAACTGGCCACTGTCTTCTTTCACAATAGCGGAACGACCCACGAAGCTGCCACAGGTTGAGAGCATAGCCGTTTGTATGGACTATCAATAAACAGGCAGGTGGTGTTTTTAAGACCAAAGTATACTGGTCCATAGAAAATGGGCGTGCTTCGATTAGATGACTTGAGGACGGTTACACCCGGGTGAACCGGAAAAAATGAGCAACACTTGTTTATCTAATCAACGGAATGTCATCTCTTTTGAACACGGTGTGATGGTAAACTAAAATCGGAAGTACTTGTCCAACTTTCACGTATGTAAGAAATTTTTCTCCTCAAGGCCTGAACTTCTCAGCCATAAAGTTCAACACATTGAAACTCCTTTGAGAAATGAAAAACCTTCAGCTCCATGGTGGTATTCGCTCTTGGCGAGGGGCCAACTTCAGAAGAATATAACGTTTAGTTAGTAAACTTACTTTTCAGTAGGGTTTTCTTTTCCACTTTTTACCTAGGTCTCTTCAAAATTCATAACTAATGGAGGTTTACCCCTGGTAAAACGCAACACGAAATTTCTAAACCTCTAGTGTTTTTCACGATGGATATCCAAATCCCGCGGTTTTTTCGATAAATACTATTTGTACGTGAGATAGTTATTTTTGTATGCCAACTTTCATAGGTTTATGTCACACCACAGCTCTTGAGGTCTTCGCAGGCCTCTGAATCACCGAGTTTCAGTGCACTGTTCGGCAAGGATTAAAGTCCTAGACACGCACTCATCATGAGACAGACACACAAGGTTTGTGCACGGAGTGAATATGGCGCTGCTTGCCAGTCCTTTTCGCCGATGTAGAACCGGTGGAGTAAGACTGGTGAGAGGACATGCAGCGGCATCGTATACGTCATTAAACGGCCTAAGCATGGTGGCACAACAGTGAGCACGATACCAGCATCCTGTTTGATGTTAAGGTACTGGAACCATCCCTTACTTCTTTTATGATTATTAAAATAAAGGATTACGCAGTAGAGCACTGTCAAAATGGTAATCTAGCCGCATTTCACTAACCATCTGGTTAATGAGCTTGTAGTCCTCATGCCCTTATACTACTGTTAAAATGAGTCTGAAATGAGACTAGAGTAAACTCACATCGTTCATATTTCAAAGTAAAACATCAATTTTCATAACGGAAAATACTCACAAGGTTGCTGAAAGCTCTTCGACAGCCCACGACCGGTTTCGCCCTTCTTGGGGCTCATCAGGTAGGCGCAGTCCCCGAGTTCCCGTCAGCCTGATGTTCCACTTGGAGGCCATTTGGACTGATTCGGACAGATACACTAATTTGCAATTTACGAACACTAGTCTATTTCGTGAGCGCGTGACTGCAGAACTCATGGCGATGAGTATCGGTTACGAACCCAGCCAAGTCACCCACGTCATTTTATTGAACACATATACGCTGAAGTAATTAGTATGCGTTTGCCTAAACAATCTGAAAGAAACATCAAAATCCTGAACGAAAAGTGGCTAGGGATGAAATGAATATTTTTAAACCTGTCTGCTCATTTTGGAAAGATTACACACGGACGGTGTGGAAGTAATTTAGATTTCTCATTCGGACGCTTCGAAAGCCAATCGGGTTGAGCCGGACGACTACCGGTTCGTCATAAATTCTTGGTTAGGTAAGTCGTCATAATTTACCGAGGCCATGCTATGTAAATAAAAGTTGTCCCGGCTAGTGATAATCTGCAATGTGGTTCTCTCACGTACTATGTCTAGAGAGGCGTAATACTTATATACTCACTAGTTACAATTTGTTTTTTTTAAGTTGCTTTAATTGCTTTCTCTCGTCGATAACTTGAGCTGTTTTTAAGTTGCTTTCATTGCTTTCTCTCGTCGATAACTTGAGCTGCGTAATAAAAACTGAGAGGCCAGTGCCTAATAGCATGATAAGATTTGACCGCATACAGCGGAAAAAAGGCAAACTGGAAAGAACTCGGTAGTGGATCTGCAAATAAAGCTTGTCTTCCCAAGAAAACTTGGGCTTACACGGAACAATTTTACCATGTTTTACAGGACGAAGCACCGCCTTCCATTCCGAATCCTTCTGGTGAAATTTTTGCAGAACACAGGCGGTGATAGGATAAAGAAAAACAAAAGTGAGAACATAGATAAACAGCACGCTGTGCGTTTTGCAAAATTTCTCGACTGTGACCCACATGATTCCTTGGTTTGAGTCACCGATGATCGCTTTCATCGATGAGTGGTTTTAGAAACAAGCTGCTCACTGAAAGTAGCTAAATTCTCCGTGAGTCGTGAAGTGAACCGATCGTGCTTGCTCCTTCTGGACAGGCTGCTTGCAACTGTTGCTTGCTCAATCTGCTTGTACTCAATCTGTGTTGAGTAGGACCCGTGAAATTCGCTGTATCACTGTGGTTGATGATGTCTTGCCTTAAAATGGGTCTCAACTGTGTTTATCCAATTACTGTCTGAATGTAAAGGCACGGTATTCCGCAGCTTTTGCTTACAGGACGTGATGTATTTGCACTGGCTCTCACTCTTTCTTTTCGGCACACTAAGAAATTATTTCTTTATTATTGTGTGGCAATTCAGTGTCAGTTTTACTGGTGACGCATTGTTGTCGATGGTGATTTCGTCGTCACCAGCACATGCTCTATTATTTCTTTAGAACTATCAGTGATGGATAGATATTTTAAGATGACCGGCAACGACACACTACGAACAAACCGGGAATCAAGGAGCTCGGAGGACAGCTGTGAAAAGATAGCTGTAAAAAGCAGGCAGTCCCACTGAATGTTGTTCTTTGAAGTGCAGAAGTAGGTGCAACAATTATCAGGTTGGCAAAAGTCATTTTCTAGATTTGAGTTCGTCCGACAGTTTTGTCTAGATTGTCCAGTGATTTAGAAATCACAAAAGCTTTGGCTTTTGTCTCAACCTACGTCGCTTAGAACTGTCATCCGGCCCTTGAGAGTGTCAAGCTTCCCTGCAAAGCTTTCGAAATAGCATAGAAATAAAAGCACTGCTAGGAGAAAGAAAACTACAGATTCTCGTAAAGGTTGGCCGATTCAGCGTCAAGATATCTCACAGACACCTGAAGAAAGTGCTCATTTACTGTAAGCTCTCTTAGTGGTGGATTTTCTTTGAAGACCTCTTCTTGAGCATTACACTATTTGACACTTCAGCAAGATGAATGAATCACAAGTGACCTTATCTTTATAACGTGTGAGCACGCCTCCTTAGGATAACCAAGTTTGTGTATCGGAGCAGAAGAATTCACAGCACTGTAATCAAAGCAAAATACCGATGCTTCATTCATTAGCTGAATTTTACAGGGACTTACTGCAGGGACTTACTTACTGTAACTAGTTCAAACGGCCGTTTTATACTAATTCTAAGTTTTCTTTTACTTGTGTGCCGGGTTAAATCCATCAACCACTACCGCATTATGGTAAACGAAACATGGAGAATGTAACAGGAGAATCTTCGGAAATCCTTGGAAATGCTGCACTCAGGAGTCAATTTACAACAATCATGGGAAAGCATATAAAATACCTAAGTCGAATTTCAACAGAAGCGTCATCCTCAGCAATAAATTTTAAACTTCCGCCTAGGAAAGTGACCGCTTAGCTAAATAAGCAGAATTCTAACACTGTCTTGACCAATTCAAGGGTTTTCAGCCTGTGCCTTCTGAGAACAAACACACTGCCTCGAAGCCAAGGCGGTTCATCTCTTTTAGCATTTGTGCCTCCTCGGAAAATTTCTCTGTAAAATGTGCAAAAAGCTGCAAAGCAGCGAAAGCGAAAGCTGACTGTCAACACTTTGAGGCCAGATGGTGGACGTGAAAGTTTTATCCTAAAAAAGGCGAATTACCTGTTCAAACGTAGGCCAGTACTACCCCATACACCCAAATGTTTACATGATAAACAACCGAGCAAAGTCCCATTTTTAGAGAAACAAATTATTTAAGAGCTAGAAATTATGTCCACACAAGGTTTTGTTTCCCAGACTGAGTTTATTGTGCTTCAACCGGTCGGTTCTCCTTCATGGACTTCCAAATATAGTGAACCCAATTTGTTCATCCACGCATTTTCAGCTACGAATGCTTGACTCAATCACCGGCTAGCAAAATAGTTGACAGATATTTTAAATCCAGTAACAATTTAAAAAAAACGCTGTTTGAATAACACATACGAAAGATAAATCCACCTAGAAAGTATTAGTATTTTTCAGGGAATCCATTTTCGCCTAATGCGCGTTCACAGTTTAGTGACGCCTTCCTTATCGGGGCTGAGGAGATTTCTGCGGGTTTCTGGAACCTTTTCCAGCCCTTGTCAAAATCCTTATCTCAATTCCCAAAGATCTATATGCTAAGAACGTCAAGGTTTGCTCCAAGGTGACCAGGATTATGCAAGTTGGTGAAGTTATTTTGGAGAACAAGTTGAAGAAGACAATGCATAACAAGTACCTTCGTGTAAAGGACATTTAGATTATATTTTACTCGCTATAAACAGTGAGAGACAGAGTGAGCGCCTAATTTCTACTTCTGCAACCATTTGCAACAAGATTCCATTGACTCAACGAATTAAGCAAGATAACTGCATTCTATTCTTGGGCGTTTGATTGATCAGAAATGCCGACGGTTCTAGTTCTTCCTTTTTATATTGATTTTCATCGTTCGTGTCTCGTGTCCAACCAAAGACGATCCCCTTCCACGCAAGTGGGCCTCGGAGGCGCTCAGTATACCTAGCCGGGTGTTCATGTCACTAGCGAATACAACGAGATCTGACTTTTAGTTCGTTGAAAATGAGCAAATAAGGCATCGATGAAACTGCCTTTTGCGGATTCAGAGCCAAAGTCCTTTAGGTCGTAATCAAACACAAAAAACAAGGAACGATCGACCTCACTTCCTTAAGATTCTCTCACAGGCATCGCCAAACGAACAACGTAGATGCGAAAATCAGCTTATAACTAGTCAGATGGAGACGTTTTTACTCAGTCATTCTATGCAATACTTATTCCGGCATATCTAGCTGCCTCTGCATCACCACAGTGGCGCAGTCGGAACATGGAAGAGAGCTAGTCTAGCTCAAAAGCCTAACCACAAATCAGTGAATAGATGCTGGTATATTATTAAAGTACTGCAAGTTTTTTGAGGAGCAATTCGGCGTGAATGTTCCAACTCTCAACAAAGAGCGACAGAAAGCTGTGTTCATCATAACTCTGTCCAATGACCAACATGATATGACGAACTCTCTGAGTATCAAAGCGAAGCTTCCAAGTATAGCTCAGCGGGTCATTGGGGCACAGTGATTGCCAGACCGCGCTAAGGTCCAGTCTCTTTGCACCAGATGTTGGCTGTGTATTTCGTAGGATTTGTTCTTATGTTTCACTCAATGTAGCTGTGACATTAATTTTCAGAGGTTGAACTCATTAAGCTCTTTCTATCAGCTGCAGCCTTGTTCATCCATCAACGTTAACAGACGCAGTCTGTGACAGTTTTGGACCGACAGTTTGTGGACCGACGAACTACAATCTCTCTCTGTTTCATCGAATCAGTTTTATCGTCTAAACCTCTGCCCTCCCTTCTTATTCCAACTGCAATGTCTCAACTGTACCTGCTGCATATTTTCCTTCAGTCAATATGTAAGAAAAGTTGAGGTTCATTTGTTCATTTACTGCTCCATATTTCAATTCGGACAATTGTCACTTCTCTATAACTAAAGAATGTTCCGCGTGCTGTTCAAGCGATGATTTATTAGTCCAGTTTTAAGTTGCTTTTGAATTGCCCTGTCTCAAACGTTTTCACATGGTCGTCAAATGTGTATTCTGTTGCTATTAATTTAATAAGGGCACGCATAACTAACGGGTAGTGTTTTTTTGGCTCAAATTTTGTCATGGGTAACCACACCCAATTTTCATTCATTGTACTGATCGGGAAAAATCGGAAATGTTTTATGTCACTGCTGTACATAGTCTGCCTTTTGTCCTTCACACTTGATTTGGAGGTTTGTCTTAGGAGATTGTACAAAATACCATCTACTCTTGAACTATGTGTTGTCTCACGTGTATAACAGATAGCCACCTATGGTTTTCAAGTAGATCCTTCCAACTTCCTCCATCAATTTTATTAGCCGTTGCCGGAAGCAACTGTACATTGCATGAGTCAGCCGTAACGATTACGTTAACAAACTCTGAAGTGCCAAATTTCCAAAATATTTTTTGACTGAAATCGTAGCACGAACCGTGGAGGCTGGATTGCAGTCAACGCCTAGATTGGCAAATAGTCGCAGTGTATTACGTCGATCAAGTAAAGTAACTGAATGAGTGACCTTGGGAAGAGGGTTGAGTGTATCATTTGGGCAGAAGGGACGACGACTGTCGCTGTCAGTGTTGGCGAATAGCGTAATACTGGAAACATTAAATCAGAAAAATAATCAATAAACATGTCTGATGCATGAGACTCAAAGAAGTCACGGGAAAATTAATTTTGTTTTTGTTGTTGCAAGTAGTTTCTGGCTGAGCATGTTTGTTTTTCTAATGCATGATGCTTTGAGAAGAATTTTTCACTGCAAAAATCCCGAAATCCACATATTTTCCATACCATCTTATCGATTCCCAAAAGGGCTACGAATATCATATAAATTGACCTGGAGGTTAGCACATTTTGCCTAGAAATATAATTTTTGTGTTCCTACCAAAAATTGTTGGTGACACAGAAGATCATGACGACAAACTCATTTCTTTTTGGGAAGAAACAACGTTGCAATACGTTTACACCTTCAAGATAATTCGCTCACAGTTACAATGTGATCACCTAGCTATAGTTTCCTAAGAAGCTTACGATAAATTCAAACGTAGTCAAGCAACGGTGGTTGCTTGATCTAAGCCATCTCTGATGGTTAACTGTCTACGAAGATTCCGCGACTCTGCTGCACAGCTTAGAGAATCAGGGCAATTTATCGTAGGTCCTTGAAAAATAAGAGTAACTTTTTCCACAAAACAATGTGACTGGTATTTGCTTTTGTTCATTCTAACGTATTTTGGGTGGCCGTCCATTTCACATGATGTCGCATGTTGGTCATTACTCCATTTTAATCCGGAGTTAATCTTGCAGGCAAGACAAGTTAATACCATTACCTAGGTGCACCGTACGACTGGCTTATCATTATCGGAAGCCATCAGCAGTGTGCATTTCAAGAGTCTCGTTGAGGATTGAGACCAATATATCTCGGTGCGTTGTTGATGTTTATATCGTTCGCCCCAAGTGGTGATTAACATTGTGCTCAACTCGCATTTAGACGGGACACAGCGCCACTCATCGTTATTCCAAGCTGTTCATTTTGGTATACATCATTTGACAAAATGTTGAGTTAAAATAACGATTGTGTTTTCTTAAAGGAAACTACTAACAAGGTCGCTGAAAAGTCATCGACTAAATCGATGTATGAAAAAAGGAGTCTGGCGGACACCAATATTCTTTGCAGCTATTAGAACTACGCATGATACAGTACTATTTTATTCAACTTTACGCCTCTAAACGTTTTTTGTTGATGGAAAGCGACAGACCTACGAACCATAGATCACCAAAAAGCTTACATTTTGACTTAAGCGCAAGAATTAGAAGTTCACAGATCGCGCTCGGATCATGGCTTGACGAGATAAATGACCTGCAATGATCTATAATTACAGCGTAATGGAAACAGGCGAGATTTTGCATTTTAATCACCTGAGAGGTTGCGCGCATATTCCGTAGAAAGCGCCGCAACTTACTTTTGGATACGACGAGTTATGACAAGTTTCATTCACCCTTCAAACAATATAAGATCTGGCTACTATATATCTTAAATATAGATCCTTCCAAAGGTTTACACGGGAGGGGGGCAGAACATGCAAGCATAGCGTCCGACGGGCCGACTGACAGCGATGAGTAATAGTTAACTTCCCGTGTCGGGAGATGGGCATGGCTGGTAGCTTCCAGTGCGTCACAGCTGTGCAAGCCGACTACTCACCTTGAGCACAGTGACGCGAAGCGTCATAGTTCCGAAATATGTCTTAGTTTAGTGAAGCTTTATTCGGGAGAAGCAGTAATATGGGAAACAACTGAACCTCAGACTGGTACAGCTCAGTCAAGTGAAGCAAGTAGTTTAAAACTACTTAGATTCACAAAGCCTAGTTCACCTGAACCAATGGGCTAACTGAGGCCAGAAAGTGACTTCACCTATGCAGGTTCAGTTAGAATGCAGGTTCACCTATGCAGGTTCAAGTTAGAATGGTCTGCCAAAATATACAGCTGTTAGTCACCATCCGGAACAAAACTAGCATCTACATGTTGACGATGTGCCATCAATCATGGACATTTAAGAAACAGTGAGTTTTCTCCCAGATAAGTGAGTTCGGAATGAGATTGAGAGGTTATAAGACACCACTGTCTAGTTGTAAGCCTACAATTTTATACCACATTTTAAGTGTTGAAGCTAATAACCTAACAGATCTCAAACACAAACCAACAAATACTTCTTCGTGAATCTCGGGACTGGTTGTCAGTAGTAACAATTTGAGGAGAACAGTCATTAGTGCTCCAAGTACACTCCGAAAACACTCTAATTTAGTTTTCATGAGGGCCCACCTGGATCCCAGCAGATTCTCTTATATTTGACGAGTTAGGTGCAATTTGGGTTCAAGTACAACATAAAGTTAGCGAAACTTCTGGAGTTGTGCCCACCTGAAGAGCCACAGGAGGAACCCCTCTTGGGAAGTCGCAGAGTTTTCAGTAAACTTGACATTAGTCTCCGCGAAACTCATTAGTTGTATTCTAAGGCAAAAGAGACTTATGTAGACAGTTTCACGGTTTGTATTTTTTGCTTTCCATTGAAAAAAAACAAAGCTTTGGTGCTGCTTTGACTGTGACAGAGCCCTCATCAATAAATTACTCAAATCTTTACGCATATATACGGTGTTGTCTCTTCTGGAGAGCGTACTTCATAATCCGGTGCGTGAACTTCTGTTCCAAACGTTCGTAAATGTTAGCCTTGTTTATGCGTTGCGCCGAAAAAGAAAATAAAACTTCAGTGCAGCTACCTACAAATAGTGGGGAACTTTAAACGCAAAAGTTTTGTGATCTCAGCAGACATTTGTTGAATCAGCACTGGTGCAGGCATGGCGACATGAACCCAGTGATTTCTAATGGTGCGGAAACTATCCATGTCATCTCAGGCATTTCTTTTGAAAAACTGATCATAATCAGTTGTACTGACAAATTTGGCTGGTACTTACAGACGAATGGGTGGGCGGATGAAGAGGTGAATAAATGACCGATTGATTAACTTGCAAATGAATAAATGGTTGGATGAACAAATGGGCACGCGAAAGAAAAAAGGAAAGAAAGTGAACCAGACTAAATGAATGAATGAATGAATGAATGAATGAATGAATGAATGAATGAATGAATGAATGAATGAATGAATGAATGAATGAATGAATGAATGAATGAATGAATGAACGGCATAGATCACAAACCAGGAGACGCATAACTTTGAAGTGAAAATTCCAAGTGCATAAAAATGCATGGGTGTGTGGGACCAGTCCACTAGCCTCCCGCTTTCAGGATAGGTCTTATCGTCTGAGCGATTGAGGATAGTGATGGACTTTGTTTATATAACCGAAATTCACACTCAGTTTGCCATACATCTTAATATGCCGAAGTTCTAAAAGTGTTACCTCTTTTTCTATAGAAGAAAATGTTGGTATCTCAGGTAGTGTAGCGACGGGTTGGTTGTACCGACCCCCAATACATCGCTACTCACCAATACGCTCCCCAACAACGCACTGATAATGTCGCCTCGATTGGTGATGTAACGTTCGCAACCAAATTGCCCAGCCCAGAGAACAAGCCAACCACCACTGTCACCCCTTCTGGGACGCCGCTTGTATTTTTCACAGTGAGCCAAACATTTATTACGTTTACTCAATAGAGGCTTTTGACGAAAATTTGTGCAACATACACCTTGGATTGGGAAGCGTTGGTACATGTAGCAGGGGAGTGTACATAGACAGCATTAGGGCAACACTGAGCATCGCGTTCAGATTGGTCGTTTTCAGGAAACATAATGGGCAGCTGTCGTGTTTTGGATCATCAGGTCGTAGGATCAACAACTGGAACTTCCTTCACTGTACGAATTTCCGTTCCCATCAGGCATGTTTTTACAACCTGGATTCTCATTAGGTATAATTTGGTGCTGACTATGCAAAGATGTTCCGTGAAACAGTATTTTGTCCAACGGCTCATTATAGTAGAGACTTTGGGGAAGCACTACTAGGCAAGTTGGATGTAGGAACTAAGTTAGAAATTCAGCTTTCACCGCTAGAAGCTAAGTGGCACCCCTCCCCACCTGAGCAACGTAACAGTCACATACTCCTTCGTATCCGAGATAAACTTTATGAAATAAAGACCTCTGTAACAATATCAATAGTAATAAAAACCAAAAGCGAACTAAATGGATTTCGGAGCAGAAAGTCAGCGAACTTCAGTCGACAAGAACGCTAAAAATATAAGGTTTTTCTTCCATGCTTCATGAGTCCAGAATTGATAACATTCTCGCTTTTTCAACTGTTGTTAAGAATTCTAAAGTTAAATAATGTTTTCCGGAACAAATTTGTTAGTTATAAAGCTTTCAATAAACATTGCGTTGTATACAAAATAATTCAAACTTTCGCATCCGCTTTTTTAAAGACCATTCAACGTTGTTTGTCCGCGGAAATGAGTGGGTGTATCTAGAACCAGCTGAACTATCAATTATTTTGGTTCTAACCTAACAAATAACACAAAAACGAACAGCAACATTTCAATTTTTACCCTTTGAGTATTTGAAACCTTACGAATGACGAACAGCAACATTTCAATTTTCACCCTTTGAGTATTTGAAACCTTACGAATGGTGCTTTTCCGAGTGATGTGTAAAGGTTTGCTGCCAAAGAATAGCAGTATTTTACTGTCTAATGTAGGAATTCAGTGATCCTCAGGAAGAAACGTCCCTCTATGGGAGAAACACACTCTGGTCATTCACCTACAGCAACTCATCCTACAGCGTCCGCGCAAAATAACGCGTTTTCAGCAAACTCAATCAATGGTTTTCCACTTTTTAGATATCTGGGCTGTCGCCGGACTAAACTGAAACGACCTATCTAGTGGCAGGTTTACAAAGTTTACAAAAGTTTACTAAGTCTACAAACGGCATACAGAACGCCCTTTTTCTACTTTTTGCTGATATTCTCTTTTCAAAGTAAATTGGAAAAGGCTCATCACTGCCACAGTGATAATCATTTTCATTTTTTTCAAAAAGAACTCAATAAAAAAGGGCACGCAATGTCTGTCTACTCCCGGCAATCTCGTATGCAAAACAGGAGAGAAAATCAATAAAATACGTAGAAAACCTGCTTTGAGCACAGTGTAATTTGAATGGGCCGAAAGTGTAGTTGGAGAAGGACTCAACTTGGTGAATAAATTTACGTGAAAAAGTTTGGTTCATTGTAGACGGAAGTCAAAATGACCCGTGCAGATGGATGCTTTCACATCAGTCTGTTTTTCTGTACATAAAAGGGATATCAGTGTTTGAGATTTGATTGCTTTTTCGGGTTGGCGAGAGATTTAGTACACAAGCCCAATCTTACGCCGAAAAATGCACTTTACTTGCCTTCTGCTTAACAAGATAGGCGTGGATGATTTCCGTTTAGCGGTTTACTGAGTTAAGCCAAAATTTTAGTTGCTTCAGCACACTATACAGAGCGTAATCTGTTAAGGAAGCAGATCTTGGTTCAGCGCAAATGCAGAATGGTTTTAAGGCAAACGGAAAGCCTCAAAATGGTCGAGTGTGCGGCAAAAATCTACTGACCAAGAAAGGTTTCGCTAAAACACGTTTTCTTAGGTAACCTGATGACTTTTTCTGCAAATTTTTAAGGAAAAAGATGTTTGTTTTTCCAAAGTCAATCTCTTTCCGGATTAATCTGTCAGTCTTTCTGACTTCTCAAGCCTGAATTCACTGCGCTCATCTTCTTCAGTGTGACATTCTTCTCTAGTTAGAAAATGCTTCTGTTCCGTTCAAGAATCAGTTTTTTATGTAAGTACCTTGATGATACCGTGATTGACTAAGGCCCTCGCACTTCTGAAACGTCAGTAGTTCTACGAGCTGGACTCGACATGTTGGTAAGGTGGTCTTGAGAAATTGTCAGTCGCTCCAGTTCCCTCAAATTTCGAGATGTCGATTTTCGTTGGCTCCAGGTAAACGTTATAACCTTTTTGATTGCTTTGCAACTATCAGTCTATAACGTTACAATCCCGAGAAAAAGGGTTGAAAATAACCAGATATAACTGTGTTCACAAATCTTTGATGCCCTTCAAATACCTAAGCTATTCTCAAAGCTTCTGTGCCTGTTTTTGTAATCGGACCCCGTTAAGCTTACTCATAATTCCTTAAAACCCGCGCAATTTCTCCTAGGATAAATAACGTTTGCTCGTTTTCCTCTCTGTGCTTCTTCGGAAATACCACTGAAAATCTTCAACATCCCTAAACAGGAATTCCAAGGGGGCTCTTGGTCAATAATGCGGTCAACAAGTAAACGCTTGGTAAAAGCGGTTTTAAGATGTCTTGTTGAATGCCCGTCATCCTTCAGACCCAGCCACGTCTACGATTTATCGCAATTCCATACCAACCCTTTCATATTCATTAGTTGGTAGTTCCTCTCGGTTATTACAACAATTGGCAATCTACATCTACGTTCTACACCTACTTTCTTGGGTAGATGTTCGGGGGTTCTTGTGCTGAACACTTCTTTTTTGGAAGATCGGTAAACACAATACTAGACATTAGGGGGGTTGTCGAGAACTGAGTGACACACCCTACAGGGTTATTTGTAACCAATAGTGGGTTAGACAACAGAAAGGTTCATTGTTTCTAAGCCTGTGAATTAATTTGCTTAACACTTGTGGCAGAGTGCAACCAGAGTTGGTTACACCGGCAATATAGTGATCAGACGTAATTGACGGGACAGGACATCGAGGGAGTTCGTGAGTAACAATCAGTCGAACGTAGCTGCTTGTCCATGCTGAGTGTGACCGTAACTTCAGTCACTGCGTCTCAAACGGTTTAAGTTGCTAGTAGAACATTTTGCAGCTCGTGGGTTAAAGCTTGATTCTTGCGGAAAGACCTTCCACACTTGTGGCTGAACTCCGTAGTTCGGTCCAAGAACGGCAAGTTCGATTTTCCTAGCATTAGTCTTCATGGTCAATACGTAACAATAAGTCGGACAGCTTGCAAGCATTTCCGACCATCCCTGCATGAAAAGTCTATTACCTGAAAGTAGTGGCCTTTAATACAAGAGATGATCCGCAAGATGGACATTTTCAAAAATATCGACTACCAAGTCGCACGAGTGTTGTACTTGATGGATTGTCGCGTGACGAGCAAACCGCTTCACAAGACGTAAACCGCATGAGTAAAAGCGTGCTGTACTATATTCTTCTTGAGTGTGAGGTACTCACATTCGCCATGTGTTTCTGCTACTCCCAATTTAAGGCTCTATCACATAGATTAACTTCGCTTACAAAACGACATCCTAATAAGGTTAGCATTTCCAGATTTCCCACTTCTTTCTTGGAGCCTCACAGTTCGAATCTAGGTCAGGATTGCTCTCCTAATAGGAGCTGGTGGTAAAAATAGCGACACCTGAAAAATCAGTTAGATGGATAAATTTGCCCACACCACCGCAAAGAAGGAAATTCGAATATGTGTTATTTGGTTTCGTTAATCTTCTCATCGAGTGCCTAGCAGAACCTATGGTACTGATTGAAGCTAGAAATTGTCTGATCACTCTCTCTACCAAACTCTCCGTATAAAACGTTAAGAATGGTAGTATCTTGAGCTACCGTGGTGAACAATGAACTTTCGTGTGGCCAGTAAATCGCCCTTTAGCCGAGAGCTCACACAAACAGCATACACCTGATAATGGACATTTTCCATTTCACAATAATGAGTTTTGGTGGTCAGTTTGTATTCTTCCTTGGTAGATCGATACCGTTCAATCTCCTGCATGTGGGAGAGTAGGCATGACTGGGCAGCAGAGACCATAAGCATGGACAGGAAGATACTGTCAACAGCTGGTTTATTTCATCGATAAGAAAGTGGGAGTGGCCTATTGTTGACTGTTCATCACCAATAAGCCTGCTGCGCGACTGTTGTTTGCGGCAGAAAGCCGGAAGCAGGGACGTTGAACTTCAAAGATCACGTGAGAAACGAGAGATGGTGAGGCCTAGCTGTGAACATATTTCAACATCTTTCATTTATAACAATAAGTCAGTGCTGAAAGTACATGGTTGTTATGGCAACGGAACGTCACCGCTTTAGAAGCCTGTGTGGGGGTGTATAGGACAGGGAACAGAAAGTTTCGTTTGTTTCGGAATCCGTTGAGCACGCAAACCAAAGATTATTTTTTTCAGTCAGACAAGTGAAGTAACTAGCCAGCACATCCTAGAGTAAGTATGCCGTCCGTATTGTTCTCTTGCGTAATCAAAAGCGTGTACCATTTTCGGCAGATTCCGTATGATAATTTCGTTTGACACATGAACCTCATCAAAGGTAAGTTATTATTCTGAGATTGAACCATGGTAAATTCTGTCTATTTTGTCTTCCCACCTGTTTAGCATAAGAAAATAATTCACAATTGTCGCAGATGTTGCGAGTCTCTCCAGTTTGCCAGTGCAAACGATATTCAAATTACTGAGCAACAGGCCACGTACAACCACCACCGTTCTTAAGCTAACGGTCAGGCTGTCATTTTCTTCCACCCCCAGGCAAATGCCTAGCATGAAATCACCCACGGCTCGCATAGTCTAGTCATCAGTTGACCGGAGATGAGAGGAACGGATTGAGCAACCAATGATCGGGTTTGCTTCGCTGCTTATCGTGCCCACCCCCGGAAGCTGCAGAGCAGGCATGAGGTGAGCAGCCGATAGTGTGATAATCGCGGTGTGAGAGAACAGTGTTGATTAAGGTGGGAAGGCGACTGGAAAAACCTGGTTGGTCGAGAATCACAACCGATCCCTTCAGTGATCCAGCTCGAGTTTTAGTTAGTCGTTGTGAACAATTACTTGAACCATGAATCAATACACATATATTGTCTGGCCGGAAAGTTGTGAGGTCACATTTTTGCAGTCGGTAATGCTCAGTTGTCGCTGTACTGCTTCAGTCTGCTTAACCATTCGTACAGCATGCTCCCATCGCGGAACAGTATTCAATAAAACAGACCAGTGCCTGTTTACACCCATTCCTTATTAACTCAGGACATGTGAATAAAGTTTACGGCATCGATTTTGAGCTACAAAACGACGAACTAGCAAACGTTTCTGCCGGAACTTGACACAAATTGACACAATCTAGAACGTTTACGAATACATTCAAATTTATGCTTTTCGGCCCTATGGATGATAAGTTTAATTAAGGCTTAAACCCCCCCTGAGGTAAATTTAGTATGAATAGTTCCATCATTCTCCGTGTTTAAAGGAAGCAGTATTAAAATTTGTCTAGGCTAGTTAAGAGGATATGTGTTTGGTCTCAGACTTAAGGAGACTTGCCCTCAAAACATGTTCGATTCGCATGCCAATGAGAATGGAAAATTAGATAATGACACCGTTTTGACCAAAAACAAAATATTCGGTTTCCTGCTACTAAACCGGATGTTTTACTCTATCATGCAGGCTGTTTAATTGCGTAACTAGCCAGGGTCGTTGGAATCAAATTCATAAATAAATCGTAATCGCTTGATTGGATGGGGATGTTTCATCAGTGTGGGGAAAACTCCGAACCAACTGCAGGGATAATCGAAGATTTATACAGAACAAAGCGCAAGGCCGTGGTTTAATAGACGAATTTCTTAATCGGCATGTCCGCTATGAAGCAGAACGCCTGCTATTGAGTGGTGCTGTAACGTGGCTTAGCTAAGCCGCCAGACATCTGTCCGGCTTGTTAATACATTTGCATACACTTTAAACTTGTTTAACTGGATACAACAGGTAATTTCATTTTGGAAAATATTCATTAACGAAAACGGCAATTTACGTACGATTGGGCCTTTTCGCCACTTTTGATCTACTAATTGGATGTCCATTTCCGTGGGTGCTTCAGAAGTTCGGTCCAAGACCTAATTTGTTTAGTTGGGTTGTATTTTTGTCGAGTCATTGATTCCTTACGAATCTTACATTCTCTCTAATGACATTGGATACCTATGAGGTCTCCTCATCTGAACCACATCGCCTACTGGTTGATCCAGTCTAACCACTTGGGTGCGCGGCGTCAGATCCACTGACTCACAGGGTGTTCGCAGCTTGGTTATCCATTAGATTTCATGTAGAATTTTGCGAACTCTCCCGGTACGGATTTCTGTTTCTTGTCTACTTTTTGTACAAGACAAGACAGAGCGCTGTGACATAATCGATCTTAGAACCACCTTCACGAATCAATTTTGTGATCTGCACATTACCGGATTCTCTCTGCCTTACTATGTCGTGGCCATCGAGTGTCCATGACGATCTCTTCGATGAGTCTGTGGCAAGTGGTGTTCATCCCAGTCTGCGCCAAAACATTTTCGGAATTTTTATTGCAATGCTCATCTTTAGTAATCGTGCCCCGTCCATTGATCAATTTCTAGGGGCATAGGTTTCCCCATTCCTACCAACTCGAGCAGTGCGATAAGCCGATTTACCAAAGTAGCATCTACGTTCTCATTGAATGCAATGTAAGAACTTCATCTTCCAAGACAACAATAAAATGAACTCACAAAAATCGGACAAAAACTTGCAAATCCCACAGCTGAACAGTCGTAGCAAGGGGTCATATGAACTGAGAGTTCCTCAGATAAGTTCACCATTATGGACCTAAACCATCAATTCTGGTCGAAAAGCACCATCTAATTAGACTCAGCGCGCGCCCTACGAAGTCTTCTTGACAGGTGGCAAAACCTCCGAAATGCACTTGCCATGCTCGACCAACCTACCAACAACCAAGCAGCGCCCCTCGAGAATCTTATTCTGCGTCATTGCCAATAACTCTACATGAGAACCTCTGCTGTCTGATACAAACAGAGGAAAGATATCTTCCCATTGTGCATTGCTTCTTAGCATTCGCGATATCGAATGAGGACTTGAAGAAGCCAGCTGCTCCGCCAGAAGGTGGCTGTATGCCACATATAGAGCCGCTTCTTAGGAAAAGATAGAACGTTCTGAAGTCCACTTAAAGTGAACATAACTGGTTAACGATTGTCTTGCTTTGAATTTACTTTCCATCAGAATTTGTTGGGAGTGCACTTTCCAGAAGGTTGCAGACGGTTTTAGCTTTGGACTGTCTCTGATATACACAAAAATTAGGAGGTGAACTCATTTGGCCTCGGATTTGAACTTTGAGTAAATTTTCAGTAGGGTAATCTCAGCCCCAACGATGAATAGAAAATTAATTTGGATGGAGAAGATGCAGTAAACTATTCCCGATGCAGACGAAATGAGTTGCATTCAGGGGGTTGAATTCTTAACATAGTAGTAAGTAGTGAGTAAGTAAGTAAGTAGTAAGTCTTGGATTATCCCCAAGACTCAAATAGTTAATTTGAGACGCTGGATAGCTTCATATTGTGAATAAATGGCGGGAGAAGGCAGAAGGAAGATTTGGTTTAACTATTTGGTGCATTAGCACACGGCTTTTATTTACAAATGCCAAATTCTTCGTTCATTGTATCAATGTATTAAAGAAACTAACTTGCCCTTCGAACTTTAACCATATTGAGAACCTCTGGGGCACTCCGGCATGCCAGTTGTACGTCATGAATCCAGAAGGCAACTGATATGTGTCTTCAAAAATGAGTGGAGAAACACCAACTGAGTTTGTGTGCGGGCGTTTCTTCAATTTATAACGAGATGTGACATTTGTCTCTCACGTGTCTTCCACCTGGGTACTTACCCTTTCCACGTCATATTTTTGAATGATATCTTGTTAACGTCTACTCTGTTCTTATCAGTCACCCACCCGGCAGAACTGTTATTCACTGGGTTAGGAGCAGAGAGGGGTGTTTCGAAAATTTTATCGCGAGGTATTTCTGGTCTGTTTGGATTTATTTTTTCGGCCTCAAAAATGGAAAACAAGAACAATGATCTTTATGATGTTTAAAACGAAGAATGATGCACAACTTAGAACAAAAGTCCAGGAAACGCTACTAAAGCGTCCTGAATGTCGAGGATCCACCTTTTGAGAAATGGGTGAGAAAACAACTCTATTCATTTGAGGTCTGTACTTCAACTATTCCATGACATTTAACCAGCAGATTATGTTGAATCTCCTACCACCTCAAAAAAGCCTGTAAACCCCCAAATAAAGCGACACCTTTCAGTCTGATGTGACGTCGTCTCACTACCGCACAGTGTTTGGCCTTGAATCTTCCCTCACCGTGAGGCCTGAAAATTAGCAAAAGCAAGAAACATTGTTTGGGATACAGTTCCGTTGTATCACGTCTCCTCTCCATAAGGAAAACAAATTAGCAATGATTTCGGGGAGCCTCAATTCTCCACTATCTCATCTAGATATCAGCTTAACACAAACAATATTTGTGACCAAAGTGACTGGTGATATGAATCCTCTAAACAAAGTAAAGCTTTCGTTAGTCGGATAGAAAACACTTATCAAATCCAATTCAGCCAGATCACGATTGGTCAAGGGTTTCTAATGCGATCTTGATCTCGTCTAGTTAGCTAGACGAAACGAGACGTGCAGCGTTTTATTTATTCAAAGCAAGCCAACCAGCCACAAATTACCGTCAGTTTGTGGCTGAGCCTAGCTCACACAATTTTAGGATCCTGACAGACAGTTTGTTCCTCAAGACCTAATCCTTGCCACAGTTGATACTTCTCTCCAAAAAGATAAGACCTTATAACCGGTTGCATGCCGGATGAGTATTCCTAAGTACTTTATCACTTAGTCACGATTCTTCTTCATATTGTTTCCGACGAGCCTATTTAGCACTGGAGACGTCTAGAATGACATAAAGTGAGTCGTTTTTAATTCTTCTCGAAGAACCAGTTCAACCAAACTCCCATTACTGTTGTTTCTATTAGATACTTCGCCAAGCCACAGAGCTTCCAAACTTAACAAGGGTGAGCTAACTCCTGAGTAAAAACACACCCATAAGTGCATCTGTAAACAGCTGATGAAGTAATCTATACGACAAACCTTAAAGGTAAGTTATTCCTGTCGTTTTTTGACAATTCTTCCAGGAGAAGCTTATTGGACTTTGTATAAGCAGTAAGTACATAGGTTTCTCGAGAAACACACTCATTTGCAAATCAACTTGGTTTTTGCGAGAGACTCACATCACAAACGGGAGATTCAGCTGGGTTCCAGGTGAGTCTCTCGCAAAAACCAACCAAATTTATTTGCAAATGAGTGTATTTCTCGAAAAACATTACAATTTGGGTTCAAGTAGAACATAAGGTTGACGGAAACTCGGGGACTGTGCCTATCTGATGAGCCCCAAGAAAGGCGGAACCGGTCGTGGGCTGTCGAAGAATTTTCAGCAACCTTATGAGTAGCGCATTACGTATATGCATAGGTTTCTCTTCTAATTTGTTCCAAAAGTCCTACCCATCTGCACCTTACCATTGTGGATATCTGATGTGGCTTTCACTGTAACTGAGGCAAAAATATGTATGCGCAAGTATGGACGGAGTCATCACTCGGCACAGCAACCATTTACTACATGTAGGTTACCAAGCTATGCGATAACAAACTGTATTGTATGGGGAAAAGTTGCTTTGGTACATATACACACAACCCCAATGTACTTACAGACTCACACATCACCATCCACCGCGCGGTCATTACTCACTATTCACAGGCGCATTTGCTATTCATGACTAAGGCCGGCTATTTGACCGTACTCGAGAGGTTCGCGTGGTCAGAATCACGTCTTGTTTCGTGGAATATACAAATTCACTATGTGAAACATTTGTTCGCATACTCACTCAATTCCATGTGGATGGAAAAGGGGAGAACATGCTTATTAGCATAACACAACCTATCCCATGAATGCAAATTCCCGTGTAAACACGCCCTCACAGAAATACTTGTTTGACAGGCATCGGATGAAAGAATGTATGGATGGCGTTTTTATCCAGTCTTGTTCACCCACAGTTTGGATGTCTAATCAGTCATACAAACTGCCTGAATGTGAGACTTGGCGTATTGAACAATATTGTCTGTTCATTCTATAGTTTGTATGCATGTGTTTGGCTCAAGCTGTCCTCAACCAGGAGCATTAAGCGAAATGGCGCGTTTTGCAGGATGACCTCTGGTCCTTGCGTGCATAATTTCAGGGGCATGTTTTCTTGCGGACGCACCGAAAGTGCGCACAGCTTTCATGACATCTTTCAATTGCAATTCTGGTTATTGTCCGACTACCCTGAGGGTGGAAGAGTTTTCGTGGAATTTTCAGGATTGCTTTGTCAACGAACCTCTTCCACAATGTTATACCTTAGAAAAAAAGATTGCGACAATTACTCTGTAGCAACTGGCATTTTAAATATGCACCAGTAAGGAATCAAAGAGATTTTAAAAACTTTTTTCTAGCATCTGAGTTTGACAAATCCCTCTTGGCGGGTAAAGTGATAAATATTAATGAGACCAATGCATGATAGTGAAAAATACCGTCTAAATAAGCCGAGATACGAGTTCATTTATACCAGTTAGTTGAACTGATTCTTTGGCCGAGACAATAACAGAGTTAACGTGTAACCTATTTTAAGCACACGTTATCTAATAACGATGGCTTCGGCTGTTTCGAGTGCGTTTTGACGAATGCCCAGAAGACGATCGGGTGGCACACGATATACCATGTCAAAGTATTTGGCCAACTCGACACAGTAATTCGTATCCCTCTGCATAGACAGGATTATGTTTGCCAAGCGATGTATATCACAGAATTGACTAGATACTAACAGATACTCAGCCATTATCGCAGTAAGGTGCTGCGCCTCACAGTCCGATTAGAGTGTATCACATTCGCAAACGAAATAACACATGACTGAAGAAGTGTCGCGTATTACCACCTTATCACCCATGTTGGTCAAGCAGTCACCAGTGAGGTAGATTCTAAGCTGCTAGGTTCAAGTTCAGTTTAATTATTGGAAGGTCAGTCACGTTTGACGTAGATAGGCAATTTTGTGACTGACAGAATTACTTTCTTTCTTCTTGCGCTGACCCACGTTACAAACCAGTTTGAGTTCATCTAAGCATGCGTCTTCTTTTGGAATTCTGAAAATATAATTCAAATTGTTATCAATCTTCTCATGCATGCAGATTTTAGTGGCTCTGTCTAGGTTTCCGCATACCCATATTCCCCTATCCACCTACCAACAAACTGGATCGGCCTTCGACAAACCCGTCTGCGAGTTACGGAGAAATCTAGAAACTATAGCGCTTTGGTGATTCTACTATCCACAATAAATTGCAGTGCTAAGTGGACCGAAGTGAAGCATCAAAGCTGCTCCTGTGCGGCAATAAGTGATTATAATCCTATAAAACTCTCACAACATGTGCGTCAATCCCTTATTTAGAAGGAAGAAATATAAACTGTTCGTTGGAACCTGCCCCAGAACTACACCCAGAAGCATCGGTTTTGCGCAACCATGAGGATTTTGAAATACACTTGTTTGCTAATTTCATATAACTGGGATGCTGAGATTATAATTTTTTAGTTGGCTAGATGTGACCTGTATGATGAATCTTAGCTGCCTACTGCATGCCTCTCTATGATCCATTTGACGACCATCGCACAAAGCGAGGCTTAATCGGTATACTAATTTTCACATAGTTTGTCCAGTATCTGATGCCTTCCGGCCGTCTGCTTGAAGATGAGATACCCATTCCCCTAGGTGTGGTTTGATCTGGATATATAATGTTGATTGATTCTTATTAGGGTTTTTGATATGCATTTTCCCATAATAAACCATTGGCCAGTGATTGTTATGAACAGTGTTCACAACTATTCTTCTGCACGCCAACTGAATAGTTTCATCTTATCCTGCACTTTGGTTATACTTTGCTGAATCGCAGTTATAAGCGTCTTTTATAAAACCAAGACCAGCTGTAACACCCTTATGGTGCATAGCTGTTTCCCGAAAGTATAGTAATAATTATATGAATAATTACCGGCTGCCGTGCCACCCGAAGGAAACACAGGGGCTGAGGTACAATCAGGTTGCTCAAGCCTAGGCAGGAGCAAGCGAGGTGCTAATTGTGGGTTTCAACCACAAAATTTCCGGCCAAAAGCTTTTCGCCCTGACCAATTGGTTACCTCTTTTTGGGTCGGAATGATGCCTCAATACTGGTAATCCCCAACTGGAGAAGTAATCTTAGTTTACCATAAAAAGCAGTGTGAAGTTACAGTTAGGATAATTCAAGTGCTTTTTATAGCTCAGTGATACGCGGGATAGATCACCTCGAAAAAAGATGTGCTTGAATTCCTATGAGACGAGCCTTTTCAGGAGAGTACATCACATTGTGGGCTCTATAGGTGAATAGGTTCTCCTTGATTAATTTGTCTGCCTGGCAGATCACCGTAATTGTATTAATTCGCAGATCAAGAAAGACCCGTTGGTGGGAGAATCAAAGAGGCCAGTACTTCGACAGAGCTGAAGCTGTGACTGCACCGAAATAAAAATGGCCGCCTAACTTCAAGCTGCTTTAGAGTAGGTCGAAATTCCCGTAAGTTTTATTCACTTTACTGTAATAGGAATGAGTTTATCTTAGGTCACAAGTCAATTAAATGCTGCTATGTATTTTGTTGTACCTTTTCCAACTGCGATGTTCTGAATTCACCTTCCGGGAACAACATTCTCAATTTAAATGGGAGGATAGAGGAGCTTTGCTTGTAAGTATTATTTCACTACCCAACAGCACGTAATTTTTTTTCGCTTCCTGGATAACGGCTATGGATAACACAGAATCCAGAAAATCGAGAAACTGGTAGTTCACCGAGGTGACACAGTTGGCCATAATTTACCTTGAAAACTTTACAAAACATCTTCCACGTCTTTTTCTTTTTGGTATACTAGGTTTACTGTTTACAGTGTCCCGGGCCTGTACCCCATTTTAGACCGCCTATAAGAATCAAATCCCGCGATCCAAATTAACCCAGTCGATCTCCTAGATGAGCGCATTTTAAGCGTGGATTAAATTGCCGAAGAGGTCTGAATAGTTGCTGCACGTATACATTAGTATGGGAAGGTTGTTCAACTGAGCTGGTTGCCGTGTCAAGCCCGGTAGTATTCACTGTCAGTTTTAACACGTGTCATTATATATATCTTACTGTGACACCCACACTACAAATAGGCTACGACTGCAAACTGACTCAGTACAGTGCCTGGTAAAAGCGCCTATCGCCTCAAATTGCGTCTGAGAGCCTCAGTGTTGAGACACTTGACTGAATGTGGTACAAGAATGAATGAGTCGAAAGACTTTCATAAATTCAAGATAAATCCGGCATCCAGCTACATCTTTAGTTATTCAGAACCCTTATAAACTGCTTGGGAAAACTATGTATTTGGAAGCGACGGGTCTTTTGAATATCAAACACAAATTGGCGTCAAACTTAAACTAGATTTGCTTCACAAAACAACTTAATTGACATTGCTCCATGCGTACATCTCTCTGAATAAAAAAGAACGTTCTTTGAAGCCTACTTAGTCTAAATAATCCCAACTCTAGACCGAAGTTTAGTTTGTTGAGCAATTTTAATGTTCGCCTTGCGGACCCTTCAGCAGCTCCAATTAGGTGATCCGACTGGAGGTTTCAAGAGTTTTGTCGGATGAATTGTAAGAAGGATATCTTCTTGGCGCCAAATTTAGTGGAAAACGTGCAAATGTAGTGACGTTTTCTAGGTCAAATTTTCTTTATCCGTAAGATCTTGCACAAAGTTGGTAAAACGGTTAACTATTCAAAAGAGACTAAAAGATATTTGGTATCTGGTTCGATCTCACGCTTGGGCGTTGGGGGGCAAATTCATCACTGTATATTCCAGCTAAAAACGACTTTATTCATGATGTCCATGTGTTTGAAAATTCTTTGTGTACTTAAATAAGAGCTGGAAAGCAGGCAGTTTAACTCACAAGGAACCGATAGCCTTCGATCACAACTTTTAATAAATTTCTACCCGGCTTGGAATACAGCGCCATCTAGAAGTGCACGCGATTGCGGACAAATAGTTTCAGATCCGCTACCGTCCTCAGTCCCACTTCTCGGTCTTAATTTATGATTAAATCCAACGGACTCTCTCCTTAGTTAATTTTCCGCCGAACATCTTAGACCAAGCGTGTGTAATCTTACACTCTTAGACGCTTGGTCCGTTTTGTAGTGCTGTTCAACCAGGGACAAATAAAACAACTCACTTCTCTGTTTCACAATTTTTTGTTCGTATTTTCCAGTCAGTCTTGCAGATACTGGGCTTCAGTTCTCACATATTTCGTGCGCGCATTTCGGACCACCTGAGAGATCTCTGCACCACTAGTCACAGGTCTGCCGCCAAACCTAGCTTTGGGTAAAAATCAGCCGATTACTGCTTGACTCGTTTGCTGAGTTTCTACATGGAAGCATTTCGACCTTCTTAAGCAACGGAATGACCGTGTAAAAACACATTGGGATACATTGGTTAAGCTAGACGTTATCGATCCATAACACCATGACTAGATGAGAAAATAGCCGAAATTAATCACTCATGTTTTGAGCATTTCAATTTTCTCTCTCTTGAGGTGTCTTTACTCCTTCCTCCTTTTCTCCTAGTGCTACATGCCAACTGATACCAATAATCTTTTTTATCTGAAGGTTCTCTTTTAACTTTCGGTTGTCCACATGTAGTGTTACCAAAGACTTTACATTCTGCTAAAGTGCACTGGTGTGCACAATGGCCTTGAAATCTGGGACCCGAAAATCCGCTGCCCCTTACACAGGCAAGTAAAAATCGCAGTACTGCAATGATATGCTCAACTTCAGCTATCCACACTATTTCGAAATATATGGTTGGTGCCGGTCAGAGCAAAAGGAATGTGTAAGAAAAGGAACATTCGTTGTTATCCAAGGACAAAAGTCCCTCAGAAGGGAGAATACCGGATGTAAAAGACGGTTTGACTTTTCCGAGAGAGAGAGAGAGTAAACGCTCTTCCAGTGTGTGTGAACTACCTAAAATCCGTCTACCAGGGGGAAAATTTCAAAATAAAACGCACATCTTTCCGGAAATTTTCTAAAGGGAAAGCTATCGTTTAATGCGACACTGAATCCTATGCAAAATATCTCAAAATTTGAACTTAATTCTAAGTGTCAATTTAAATTAGACTATATTAGTCACATAGTGCTGTAGATGTCGTCTCGAATATCGTACTAATTGAAACATGAGGCGGCCTTTTTGCAGCCCATTCAGTTGAAGAATGTCATAAACGAGGGATTCGGTTGAGTCTCTCGTGAAAACCAGATTGGTTTGCAAATGAGTGTATTTGTCGAAATCCATCTAATTCGGGTTCAAGTAGAACATAAGGTTGACGGAACCTCGGGGACTGCGCATGCCTGATGAGGACCCAGAAGGGCGAAGCCGGTAGTTGGCTGTCGAAGAGTTTTCAGTAACCATGTGAGTAGTTTCCTTTATGAAAACTGCAATTTCTCCGAGAAATTTGAACGGAAAGCTGTCTTCTAACACGATACTTAATCTTATGCAGAATATTACGAAGTTCCAACATAATTCTAATTAATTTCGGATTAAACTCTCGTATATGGTGCCCTAGACGACGTCTTGGTTGTTGGTCTGTTCGCCGAGCTTGGCAGCTGGATTGCAAACGTTTCATCACCAATCGAGATGATATCGTCATTGCGGAGTTGGTTGACGATATCACCGCGATTGGTGATGATATCTGTGCAATGTGACTGTCAAGCTCGGAGAACAGAACAACGACCAAGCAGCGCAACCGAACCACCTATATTCCGAAACATTGCCAATAGATGACGTCCGCAAAATTTATGTTTTTCCTTGTCTGATTTACACTTGCGACCTGCGGAATCACCTTTCAGTGCCGAACTCAACTTAGTTCAGACAGTTCTTAATTCAAAATGAACGTGGCCCTTAGCCTGCGTGTTCTTTTGAGAAACCATCTGAAAGCAGTTGCCGTTCAGAAACAAGTTTTCAGCGTCGGTTGAGACAATTTTACCGCCCAGCTGCGGATATTTTGCAGCATCAGCTCCAAATGCCTCGACCAGGGCTGTCTTCTGTGTAGACCTGGGTCTACTTACTTCTATTCTCGCTTCAGAGCTGTAACCACCGGTGTTTTCGTAACATCGTGGAGGTTTCTAGGTTGCAAACTTCTTGCAGTCAAATAGTGTATAGGGAAAACTTTGATAATAACTCACAGTCACCAGAGGGAATTAGGTGCATCACAGTTGCACGACTAGGACACACATTAAGGAAGCCCGCCAAATAAAGAGTTGTTTTTATTATAAACATATGATGACGAGAATGTCAAGCGACTAATACACTGTAACGCGAAATTAAGTGGTCGTTGTCAGACCAAGTTATATTAGGTCTTAGTGTCTTCCTGAAAGTGCCTAACATGGTTGTTCTCGCACGCCTTAGAAACCCTGCAGCCTATGCCAGGTGACCGATTCAAATTACAAGTGCACAGCCTAACTTTTTCTATCGTTGTGCACCAGGCTTGTGTTAGTTAGGATTCGCTATCCATTGATGACGTCCTATGCCGACACTGAGACTATAACGTTTCGTTCCCAGTGATTTTTCGATGAATGGATCTTTCGCACAGCCTTATTATAACCCTTTCTTTTCCTATTCTTTAAGGCTTGTTAAGCGCCAGGAGCCACCACTTGCTTCGTGACGCTTCGTTTACCAAAACTAGTAAGATGTATGTTCATAGTTTACGACATTTACTGTAACATTAACGATGCCGTACAAATATAGTGTGCGAGCATGCAAATAAGGAACTCAGCCTGGATTCCTTCTGCGCAGTATGAGAGCAGGCTTGGCTACGTGAATAGTTACAAAGCCTACAACTTAGGTCGCTTGGAATTTTGGTGTCCCCTTCAAAAGTGTTTTTCTTGTTTTTTTATGGATGCTCAGATTCTCTGCCTTTTCTGGGGGTAAGAACATTGCCTGAGAAACAAACTTTGGATTACAGTGTGGTTTTTGGTCAATGGCCTCAGAGACCGAAAGTTCAACGGCAATCTGGCGGGATAAAATCACATCTGATAACTCCTGAGTGATGCATATCAGGAAGAGGCGCTACTTATACAGTCTTCCATTAGGTTTATACGTTCTGATACCATCAGCTAAACGGATGGTGCTCACATATCAGCCACCAACTACAGGTCTAGGTCATCGTAAAAAAACCGCTGATCGTGAAAGTGCAAAATTATTCTTGATTTCAGACTAGAAAATGAACTTTTCACACGGACACTTGAGGTCTCCTTGCTGGTTGAGTGAAGGGTCGAGGTTAACAGACAGTAACAGACACAAGGTAGTTTTTGACCGGAAACAGAAACCTCTTGAATCCGCGCTGCACCGCTATCATCTTCTTATGAAACTTTACGGGCGAGTCCTCTGGCACGGCAGAAAAACAAAGGATCAGTGCCAGAAATTCCTGCTCAGCAGTGTGTTTTTGGTTGACAAACACCACGATTTCGTTAAATTATGGTCATCTGTGAATTTCTTTGTTGTTGGTCAGAGATTAAAGTAGGTCCCACTACTCAGTCCAGTCTTTAAACGAATGTGCTGCACAAAGGCGGCATCGTATTTTAACTGGTACTATATTCGGAGTATCGCAAACCACTAATCATTAGGTAGCTGAAAACTTTTCGGCAGTCTACGACCGGTTTCGCCCCTCTTGTGACTCATCAACTAAGCAAATCCTCGATACCCTGTCAACCCAGTTTTCTACTTTGACACCAAATTGTATGCTGCCGGCCAAATACACTCATATGAAGATTAAGCCGTTGGATCATATGAGGATTTTCAGATGTCGGCAATCTTTTCAACACACTTTCAAAAACCTGAAACCATGATGGTACGTAATTACTGCCTATATGTGCTGAACTATTATAGCAATTCATCGTGCTCGACGTGAACCCACAAAGTGTGGCGTGAGTAACTTGTCATCTGCGATGATGTGACTCCTTTTCAAGTAATCTTACGAATACACAGGATTTCAATATTGCCAAAGAGCTCTTCAGATGAGGATCATCGCGCACAGCACCGAACACAGTGAGTAACAAAAGTAGCATCTTCGTAACGGCAACATATTGCGGGGGAGGCGTGCATTATCCGCCAGAGCGATCAACTTACAATTCAAAACCTTTGTGATCTCATGGTTTTGAACAAAACCGACGGGCAAGAGATCCTAAATAAACGTGCTTCTAAAGTCTCAAGAAGGTACTACACGTTGATATGGGATGGGAAGCACAATGCTATGAGATTTATGTTTAAGTAGGAGAAAGGATGCAATGGGGTACTGAGACGTAGTGTGTGTGGCTAGTCGAACGGAGTTTTCCCTTCTAATTCATCTTGGATTCATACGATTGATTGCATGCACTTTTAATAATTGCTTTACCCTTTACCGTTTCAAGAGCGACAAATGTTTCTATGCGATAACTCATTATTCCTAAAAGTTCACCGAAAATTAATTAGTAATAGGAACTTTTTCTTCAAATGCAAGGTTTTTTCCCACGGTTTTAATATTATGTCGAATTTTTATAAAATGGCCAGTCTCAGCAAGCTCAGTTTTGTAATCTGTAACTGCGCATTCGGTGCCTTTGTTTTGTGTTTACACAGACCACAATAAAAGCCTCAAAGGAACCCGGCTGTTCGCGCAATACACTCATTTAAACACTTGTTTGGGTTTAAATAGAAAATGAGGTTGATGAGACCTCTGGGACCGCGCACACCTGATGAACACCAAGAGGGGCAAAAATGGTCACGAACTGTCGAAGAGTTATCAGCAACCTTATGAGTAGCGTTCTTTCAAGTGCCTATTGTCATTCTTCTAAAAACACCCTATTACTACAAGCTGAACTAGCATGGTTGGAGAGAAAATAGTCCGCAAAAGCATTGTTGGTCATACAACTAACTAGACCATTTCCTGTCCATTCAGCCACCGGCGTGATTCAATAATAAAAAGGGCGTGTGCGTATGTGAAAACGATAAATCTGCCCCCGAATCGAGCCAGCTGGCATTTGCGATTCAACTTGCTAGCTTAATTGAAGCTTTGCGTGGAATGTTTTTTACAATTCGCTACGCATTGATCTAAATCGCAAAACGAACGGATTTATTGCTGCCTTTATTCCTTTCTCGACCGGCTATGTCTATCAAACTTGTTTTTTAATTTTTGTTTTAATCGAACTGCCAGTGTGAACTCTTCGTATGATTGATTCTCTTAGTAGGTTCCACTGAAAACATCGTTTTTCTTTGTATATATGTAACTGGAAGTTTCAATTTTTTCGTGAGCGTAACAGTACTCAGTAATACCTGGCTTAGTTCTGATATGATTTTCCGACCAATAACCTTGCTGTGCCACAAGGGAATACAACGTCCATAACACGTGATTTTTACTAAAATACAGGTTTTGTTGAATATTTCCATTGTTTTACCAGTAAGGCATAACGAAACTAATAGATTTATTCGTGATCTCGCCTTCAGGTCGTCAGTTGTACAATGGCCACCATAGGATGGATCCTTGAAGAAAGAATTTATTACTCATGTCATTATTTGGAACCTGTCCTAAGGCGATTATACTGGCAGGTCCACATCATTTGTAGGGAAAATTCTACCTGATTTCTATTCTACGTCAGTCCATTACTCCCAAAAACAGTGTTCCATTATCACCATTGGATACCATCTGCTTCCGCAGCTTTGTCACTTTCCGCCGAAAAAAGATTGGCTGTTTAGCGCTGGCTGGAGTGATGACGAAGTTATGGTGTTTTGCCTTTGCATAGCACTGCAGGTTGTCTTTATTTGCAGGAAAGTGCAATCTTGGAGAGAAGTAAACGAGTTCAGACGTATGAGTGAACATGCTGCTGCCGTATTTTTGCAATATCTATCCATCCTGACATCTGTGATATGGTACGCACGTGCTTATAACTGGGGATAGCACTAAAAATCACGTTTTGCTCAGACAACACCACCCTCCTCATAAGATTACCGAGAAATCTAGATGGCCGAATGCTGGTTTTGCTCTTCTTCGGGTTCGCCAAGTAGGCATAGTCCCCTAGTTTCCGTGAAGTTTATGTTCGTCTTGAACACCAAATGGTACGCAACGAGCGAAATTCACTACTTAGTACTCTAAAGACCCTATTAATATAGATGATCAAAGAAAAGGCTAACTAAAATACAAAATTTCTTGTGGGGATTTTGGTGCTACCTAGAGAGGAGAGACGAGCAATCACCTGAGAGTGTGCTCTGCGGGACACAAAAGGTATACCCATTTTCCGTTCCCAAATTTCTTGCAATTCTAAAAACGGGGAAGGATGCAGCCACTGGTCTGCATACTTTGATGGCAATCGATCTTGTTTTGCTTGAAAGGCCCAGCCAATACAGCATACATGCAGTACACGTCATACACGCCAAACGGTGCTGTGCATAAGCTGGAGCAATCCACACACAATCCGCCTGCTTCACTCGAAACGATGATCAGTCTACATCCGCCTTTCGGTCACGGTTAGCAAATATCCGCTCTCAGCTTTAACCAGCTCAGCTTTGGCTGTCACACATTAACCAATCGAATAGCTTCTTGAAGGTTGATCACACACTAGCGGATACCAGTAAGGCGTTTGTGATTCCGACTACTCTGATCCTGACGACGGTCACCCAGGATGGGCGGAACGTTGAGTTGTTAATAAAAACTGGTGTTAGTGTTGTGCTTTTCCACCAATAATCAACCAAACCAATCCTTTGTAAATTAAACCAATACTAACGAGACAATATCACAAAAGGTGGACTAAGGTAGAATTTCTGTGATACCTTATGTGATACCGTCACTTAAATACTATTTGGCGTTCAAAGGAAACAAGATGTAATTGGAACTCGAGGACTGTGTCTATCCGTTGAGCTCAAGGAAAGACGAAACCGGTAGTGGGATACAGAAGGGTTTTTAGCAACACCATAAACATAGTATTACGTCATGCAACTATATTTCGATATCTCGATGGTTGTAAATACTGACACATGAGGAGGCTTTTGCATAACACATTCAGTAGAGAAAGAATACAAAAGGACAGTTTTGGTTGGTGCGCGTTTTGTTTTCTTCGTTTCACTGGATAAAAAGGTGGTCATTGAGGCGGATTTCAAGAGGCAGTCAGCCATGGTTGTTTGTGAAAATTAGACACATGTACAAGGTAAGTATAGGTGCCCACACCTACGGATGTATCGCTGACAGGTATAACACAGTTGAGGCTTTATTATTCGGCAGTTTCTGGAACCTTGGATCTCGGAGTAGATGTCATTTGCAATAGGGCTGAGCTATTTCGGAGGGACAACTATACGTTGCAAGAACATAATGATAACACATTCTTTTGGTTCACAGAATGTATTTCAACTAACCGCCAATTCACAAAATAAAAAACAAACCATAGATCCGATACTTGCGCCTTTACTTTTCATTTGTGGACGGAGCTTGCTTTTGACGTTTTAGAAGAGGAGTACTGTATTCTCGACTGACCAGTGAACACAATGTGAAGAAAATTTACAAGATGCCAGGATATGGTTGTATCTTATTCTCACCCAACCTACTGAGGTGCGATGTGTGTACTTCTGACAATATAATAATAACAAGTAATTTTACTTCTAATAATAATAAGAAGCTTACTAGTTCTACTGATTGTACTACAACACAATCAGCACAGGCGTGTGATCGACCCCAAAACGAGCTATGTCACACCTGTCAAAATAAATTCTAACACACCCCACGGTCTCATTTGAACAAATCTGTTTCCACATCAAAGCATTGCTATTTTTCTCCTAAAATTGAAGTGTGAACAGATAAACGTCATGGTACATGGGGTAGGCACGTACCCACCTATCCCAAGAATCCGTTTCTAACAGATTCTCTCGACAATCACTGTAGAGAGGAGGGGGTAGTGTATGTCCTCTCGCGCTGACCCTTCCGTCCGAATTTCTGTTTACTCGCAAGAAGATTCATTTGTTGTCGGCGCACTTTAGTTTGAAATGAATCTCTTCCTTTTGCCTCTAAGTGGAATTGCAAAATAATCAATGTTTGACGAGTCTGTATAATTATACATCAATAGCCAGACTATGAATAGCAGTTATGATAATTCAACATGGACAACGCGGAATAGTCGGCTTGTGGTTGTTTCGACTTCACACGAGGTCCCATTCTAACAAACTGCGTAATCAGAAAAAGCAGCTTTATGAAAAAAATTCCAAGCCGTGAGATGGTATATGATCAGAACTTACCATTCAAACAGACTTTTGCAAAAAACGAACAGGGAATTCGTTGAAACCACTAGTATCTTAAATATAAGCTAAAACAGCAGTAGATTTTCATTAACCGAATTGTGGGTAAGTGTTTATGTCGGCTGGAGTCATTGTTCTGGGCAGATTCAAAAGTTTATTCAAATTCTGTATAAGAAATAGCCCACCCTCATTTTTGATTGTCATATTACTCTGCATTTTATACAGTCTCAAACATCCTCCGCTCTCCACCAGGTGATTAACGGTACGTCGCACGTTACTGTGTTCGAAACTTTTTGTTTTTTATGCTGACTATGGACGTTTTCAAGCAGCTGGTCTCATTGCAAAATATTTGCCTGAAAATCTCTTGACAGCTTCAACTTCTCACAATTAGTTCATGTTATTTCAAGGTTTATGGCTTTTCCCATGTGCTTTGGGTTGATGGTAGACTCATCGGATAGCCACGTTTTTTGCACCGTTTTACGTGATGTTTATATAGAACTATGCGCTCATCGGTAATGTCCATTGGGACACTTCTGATTATATAGAGGGAAGTTGAATATGAGGAATTTAAATTCAATGTGGAAAAAATGAACATCAGAGATGTGACTATAATAGCTTATTGAACCCAGTTGCTCAAGGTCATTTCCTGACTTCTCCCCTCGATACTCTGAAAACTTCGAAAACAAGGGAGTTTCGAGCGACACACGAAACATAATATTTACGTGTTTCGGCATCCGTGGAAGCCTTAGGACTTCACAAACAAAACTTTAGTGATTATTAGGCGTACCGCAAACAAGTTTTTATATGAAAATTTTGTCCTTTGGACTGAAGTCAGTATATGCCTAAAGGCCTAGAAGCACTGTGCAGCTGAGTCATCTGCCTTGGGAATCATGCGCAGAGCAGGTTTCACAAATCTCCAGAACGACTGGAATTCTAAACTTCTAGGTTGGTGGTTGAGCATCTGATCGGCATTGTGAGTTGTTCGCTCTTAAACAGAATATAGTGCCATTCAACCTTTATTATTGGAATTCACATCATTCCATCATGAGTTGCTTGACTCTCGCTTTGTTGCTTCCTCTGCGTCTGACTTGCTTGCAACAGGCGAGCAACAGCCAGCCCCCTTGTTCTGTACCCTTTATTTCATTGTCCTTAGAGTGTATACCTTATTGAATGGCTGACATCCAAATCATATATACCGGTCTGCAATGGTCAGACCACCATGCTTCAGCTCAGCAGGAAGGCACAGACGGTTTGCGCTTAGCCGAACATGCTGCTGTGCGCCAGTTTTTGGCACCGATGTGAACCTAAGCATATAATACCAGCGGGCGAATGTGCGTCGGACTATGGCAAACTACGAGCCCGTCTAAATATAATAACGGGAACCAGCGTCCGTTATTTGATTATCATTCAATTTGTAGCGTCACCCCTCAACTCTTAGGAGTTTCAACACACTACCGCACCTCCTGCAGCGCAGCGCTGTGGAGGTGTTACAGTGGTTTTTTTAATGATTTTGGGATCCTTAGAATGACAGTATGGAAAAGGTATTCATTAGAAAGTGGAACAAACTTACTTCGGTCTCAGGTTGCCATTTTTAACGGTAAGACTATTGAATACGCTTATGACTGACAAGGTCCATGCCATTAAGGTAGGTGTGCACTTTGCGTAACCCCATAAGGTTTAAGCCGTTATGAAAGAATTGTGACCCCTTCAAGCAATTCCATCGTTTTGTCATATTTCGAAACGTCGTATCTTAAAGATTCTCTGGTCTGATTGGAGGGCCATTCTCCGGACCGTTTTGCCAAGCGTCAGTTCATCAGGGGGTCTAAAATAGAGGGCACGGTGAATTAAACCTAAATGGAGGTTCTCCAGTAGCGGAATCGCGGGCGTTCTCAATTTCTGGCGTGCCGCATAGCTGCTGGGTTCTCCTCAAGCATGTCACTGGAAAGTTTCGAAAGATGTTTGTCCAATATATTGAAGAGCAAACTTCGGCAATACTGTGAATTGAACGTAAACACGGATGTAAAGTGCCAAAGATCTATTGACCCGATTTCCCCCAAATGAGAAAAATAGACTTTTGTGCCACCTTGACAACGTTTTGAGCGGGAAAATATGTTGAAACCAGCTGTAAATAAACCTTGCTCTTGTAACACCCTTCCACAGAGGTATTGGAAAAGGCGACGAAAGTGAAACTGCTTTGCTCTCATCACATAAATTGACATATATATATATATATATCAGTAACTGATAGGACATATCCATCTGTTGAGCACTGTTCCTCGAAACCTTAGTTACACAACACAGAAAATGAAAAAAGTGAACTTCGATAACAGCATGGTGAAGAGGGTTTCGGGAGTGTTATTTTTATATTATCTTTGCTCAACCGACTACAGTCAGTGTGCAGGTAAGGAGAAGGATGACAAAACTGTTTTGCATTTACCAAAAATTTGTTTTCACTTTCTTTCTTTCTTTTCTTTACTTCTGATGCACGTATCGAGTGAGACATCTAGAGCTTCAAACTCTTTTCCGGTCGTGACGACGTAATCTGGCCCAGTTACGGATGAACTTATAAATGGTGGAAGAAAGCCTATGCTTTTTGTATGCTTTCACCTGGTATACATCCGCACATACACGAAGTCAACAGAACAACAGCTGGGGTTTTTCTTGAGGCCTCGCAACATCCAGGAGGAGGTTCAATGAGCACCGATCAACCAGAATTTATAAGTCCAAATATCACAACATGAGGCCTGAGGTGACTGTAGCCAGTGAAGTTAGACTGCGTTGATCCGACCAGAATTGTAAGACTGTGGTGGCAGTGTCCTTGCGTATGTGCAGTTCTTTGCAACCACTTCGTCATTTTATACTGCGGCACAGAACAAGACAGGCCGACTGACAAACAGTGGAATGACCTTTCTTGTTACACTAGTGAAAGCTGTTGGGAACTACCTCCGGTTGAGAAGATTGGAGAATATTGTTCGCGTTAGAGTACAGTTATATCCAACTTCGAGAATAGTTTATTCTATCTCGACGATTCTTGTTGGTAGGTACTCGAAGCATAGTGAAAGACTTATTGTTTGGTTACTTTCCTTCAGGGATCTCGCCAGTTTCACAGAAGTATTTACAACGCACATTAAAAATGAAAGAAAAATTGTTATCGTTATTCGATAAAAATCAACTGAACTGACGGAAAAATACCTAACGATGAAATTCACGCAAGATGCACTTATTAGTGGTTGGAATTGAGGCAATAGGGCAACCAGCCTTCTAAAAGGGATCGACCTAGATCTACTAAGAGGTGGTCACTCTAAGGAAGGGCCACATTATTAAACACTTCACGAAAGTTTTGCCGCTATGGAGACCACAGACTTGAAATGGAGCCTGAATTTGACGGAAACTCAAGGGAGACACGAGCTAATGAGCCAATGAGCTCCGTTAAAGACATTTAGGTGTTAGGACGACATGTTGAAAAAAACTTACTGATAACTTACTGCTAACGTTTTTCTGCGCACGATCGTGAATGTCAATTCGTGCACGCGAAACCAGCTTTGCGAGCCAAAGTTGAAAATCCAACACCTACAGATATTAGCACTGCGCGTACGCTACTTATGAGTAGTCCAAATGGTTGCTTGAATTTACAGAAAAGCTAACCACGTTCACAGCTCTG
The DNA here is from genome assembly GCA_003604175.2 of Clonorchis sinensis. Classification (NCBI taxonomy): domain Eukaryota; kingdom Metazoa; phylum Platyhelminthes; class Trematoda; order Opisthorchiida; family Opisthorchiidae; genus Clonorchis; species Clonorchis sinensis. The sequence goes on from CM030370.1 coordinate 21,138,827, forward strand.
AAAGACCAAATGCTCGCCGTTTGAGGTGGAACTTTTGCCGCACAGTCGCCAACGTCCTGCAAGCACCCGGTGGATAAACAAAAACGCTACTGAAATAGACACACATCGAAAACGGGCTTCTGCCTGAAAATACTCGCAGGACCTGCTGCCGAATTTGTATCGGAAAAGCATTACACTTTGTGAGCAGTCAGATGACCTCCACCTGTATCGAAGGAAGAAAATGCATATTATGGTCAGAGACATGTTGAAGAACGGCGTGGTTCAGTAACCCAATTCCTTCTAGTTATCACAAACAGTATTCATCAAAAAAGGTTGGCAAAATACGGATTTGTACTAATCATTGACAGATAAAGGATTAGATTGTGAGGATTCTAGCGAGGCTTTGGGTGCAGTCTGTTGGTTGAGCATATTGGACCTTGTATCAATGTACTGGAAGGCAGATTACAAGGAAGAAGGCATAAGAGACTGCGTGAACATTGCCTTGTGGGTCATATGAATTTCGGACCGTACCGTTCATCTCCAGCAAAGCTCCAGAGATCCTCCAACGCCTGGTGATGAAATTGCATGACCTCATTCAGGTGCTTCTTTCCCTCCAACTGAACAGTGCTGTTTTGATAGGCCGGGACAAATATCCACACCCCCAAACAGCCTGAGAATTGTGTTTTAGTGGCATAAAAATACTACTTAAAGCACAGGTCTTACGGTGTCCTGATACAGGGAAAACCGGTCAAAGTACAGGTAAATTATTGGGAGAAACCTTACCTGTCTGACGAACTGGGAACTCTCTCTTACTGGTATTGTAAAATCGAAATTCGTGCCAGAATATTTCAGATTTGTTGCTTATCTGAATGATTTAAAAGTGAAAAAAAGGATCCACATAAAGTGCGGAACGGTGACGAGCAATTGAAGGCACAAATATAGCCCTGGCTTGGCCGCAAAAGTTTGGCTTTCGAACACTCCTAAATCGATTGCTCTGGTGCTTCCAAAAACAAGCGCCAAGGACGTCGAAATTAGTGGGGTATTAGTCTAACATGACACGAGCTTGATAGCTCATCGAGACCGAACACTGAACAAAAAGCCATCGGAACCACTGCACCACTCGGAAAGAAATGCTGGGTTTTGAGTAACTTATGGGGCAGCATCGACTTTATCTGCGGGGAAGACAATGTATTTCGCGAACGAGCCACAGTGCTCTGCTGTGGTGACAGGATTTCATTCCAGAAGAACAGGTTTCACGTTGGCATGGGTCATCACAGGAATGCGACCTCGAATGTCAGCGCCACTCCCGTAGACAACATCAGAACACTGAAGTTTCATCTAAAGGACTATTGTGTGGTCGTAGTGACTGCCCTTCTTGCAGCACTTAGTACGTTAAATGATTAGACGTACAAGTTGCAGGATAATGGCGCTGGCAGCAGGATGAAGCGACAGACCCTGAATCCTGCAGGGGGACCCGTGGGCCAAGAAATAGCCAAAAGGACCATACAGCGTATTTTGGAACCAGTTCGCCATCCAGAACTATCTTCATTATACTTCGCAATACATCTCATAGGACCGTTCATATCATGAACTCAGCCAGTGTGGCGTAAATAAAATCATGCGAGCAACTGAAAGAGATTCCAATGGACTCGTCAGCACCAAAAAGTGGCAATGTTTTGTGAGTTTCAGGCGATTTCCAAGAACCGCACCCAGACCATTGGATGTTTATCACAACCCATCATGATCGCACACTCGGACGTCAGTGGTCCCCTACTACTAAAGACCATGTGGGAAACCTTTACATTTTATTGGTCGTGGATTACTGTGCGAGGTGGTGAGAGACAGTTAGCGAAAAACGCATAGACATCAGGACATTTGTCGCGCTGCTGGCTGCTCACTGGTTTGCTGTTGAGGAGCCCCTGAATAACTATATTCTGATAATGGAGTTAATTATGAGTTTACTTTGCAAGAAACATTGTATCTTTGAACTGGCAAGAACTTTCGATGAAATCCCTTGCAAGGGCATTAAGTAAAAAAACATAAACTACTAGAATCAGACACTTCCCGAAAATAATCACAGGGTACTTGCGTTCTATGCTTAACGAAGTGCCAACAGATTCCCAGCTGACCACAGTTAAGTTAGAGATAGCTCTCGGGCAACAGGTAGACTAAGATATTTATTTTCAGGAGTAGGCCATAAGATTCTTTCACTCACAGTACGTCCTTGGAACCTCAGCTAAAATTTTACAAGATATAAAAAGGGTCCTACATGACTGAGCGGACAGCCAATGTCCCGTATCGTGCCGCAGGTGGATTATGAAAACCTAGTGAGCTATTTGTGGTAGTGTTCTTAAATCTGTTTAGGCCTGTCATCCATGAGGCTCCTTCAAAGTTGGAGTCGGAGCTAGGGACGTCCTTGAAAGGGGGTACAGCAAGAGCAAACAAAGACACTGTCATCTTAGAGAGAAAATGATGTGAGGGGCGATCACGAGTTAGTCACCAGCAACCAGTGGGTCAATGTGAAGGTGTAAAAAACTGAGTCAACCTTTACTCTTGTTTCGTAACGGTTAACTCTTGGCCGAGGGCCGAAGTTCTCAAAAATAAATAGTTGAACAGTCTCCGTACACAATTGTCCGAGTAATGTAATACTTGATGTGCCATTTATGTCATGCTACATTTAGCATAGTTACACTAGCCACTAAATTCTGCATTTTTAGATTCAATGACAACCAATTGACGGTGTGAACCAGAGTAGACCACAATCGAAAAGTGTACATAGAACATAATGCGTACAACTCAACTTAGTGATTCGCAGTAGGACGAGAGACCACTTGCCGGACATTTTAAGGTGACCAAAGGGCCGGTGATGTCAGCTGATTATCAACAAAAAAAGCAATTAGTGGAAAGGACGTAGGCATTACGTTAGCAGGATGCTGAAATTCGAGGACTGGAGGTAGCGTTTCGTAGTTGAGAACTCGCAGCACAGATCTTCGGGCCAAAGCCAAAATTATGTTCATTTTTACTAGGCTGGATAGGGAGGAGTAAAGAGGATGACAGACATGGCAAATTATGGTTACATCACTAGATTCCATAACATTGTGCTGCCATACTTTCTCAAATAGCCGGATGCGTGGGTATCATTGTTAATTACTGTCCATTAATCGCATTGTTAAAATAGAAAATTAGCGCTAAAGTCGTAGGGAGTTACGGGAGCTTGATATCAAAATGGTGTAGACTTTAATGTCTTGCTATCATTACGGAAATATAAATTATAGGTTTTAAACCAAGACAAACCAAATGCCTGCAGTCATCGGCTTGACCTGCGATATGAACTTGGCTGTCCCCTGTGATTCATTTGGTCGTAGAAAACCTACAAATCAGACACACATTGCCAAAATTTGCAGAGAGGGTTTTCCAAAGTACATGCTTGCCAGTTAGACCACATAATCACCTATCAGATTGTAGAATAAGCGAAGACCCTCAAAAATCGGAATAAACAGACATGATCGTCTTTAACTTTTGAGGTCATACAGCCTTCTTACCTTACTGAAAATCAAGTAGCTCTCCGAACCAAAGTGACCGTTTTACATCGGTGAGTCCGCATGGACAGATTAACAGTTCTCGTATTCAACCCCAAACAGAGGCTCTCAGAGATTTCCCAGGTGTGGAGAAATCTTTAAATGTATTTTATTTCCGCCGATTTACTGCTGCGTTACATTGATCACCTTCTGCCACCGCTTTTTGCCACTTGCTTGTTTACCGTTATCACCAAGAGTTATCAACTTGACTAGCTTTGCCATTGTTAAAACACGCCAGTTATTTGCTTATATTGTTAGTTTTTTTTGCTGGGTCGCTATTCCACTGCAAGTATGGATCATGTTTATCTTTTGCAAAATGAGCGACTGCGTTGAAACATTGTGTTGTTTACAGCCCATTCCATTATAGCAGTTGCAACTTACCTTGTTTTATCTTGGTTCATCTTGATTTATATTGACTCAACAGAGTTTATCAGCACAGATTGACTTGACTTACAGGACGAACACTCTATTGAAAACACATCTTGCACTACCAACAAAATATAAGTAGCTCAGAGGGGGAATGGTTTCACAAGATGAGTGAAATTTCCACTTGCGAAGTCGCTGCTCGAGAAGGCAGTCAAACACTCGACCAGGTAATGTGGATTCAATGTTTGAAGAATGTTTTTTTGTTTGAACACTGTCACACGTGATCAACATCCATTGGAATATCTTGCTAAAATAAAGACGTTACAGTTGTTGCTAAGTTCATTATAAGCATATGAGATATGTGTGAGCTTACTCCCGAGTCAACAGCTTGACATACGTCTGCTGGCATTCTTCCAGTGCAGAAACTACCGAAATACTTGATCGCGGCAGCCTTTAGCTTTCTCTCTGTGTGTGCCCCCAATCAACCTTATGCGAGGTGTATATCCACATAATACGTACAATTTTCATCCACAACCTGGGCGGCGTCAGAAAGGGGCGACACCTTTAAAACAGCACTGCAAATTGCGATCAACCAGACCTTCAAACCATTGGTTTCCCAACACTTATTAAGAGGACAGCGAATGGTTCGGTTAACGCTACAAAGATATTAGACAGTTAAAAAAGGAACAACCCCGGAAGTCTTACTAAATGCTGCGACTGATTCTTCAAAGGTGATCAACTTTTTTAAGGCCTTGCAAAGTTGTGAATCTTCAAAATAATTTGTACTTACTCAAGATATGAATCTGATGAAATCTATGAATGGTTAAAGTAGTGTGTCCATGCCTTGTGTGGTGGTCAAAACTAATCTACAAATCGCCGTTGGTTTGTTCCAAAAACTTCTTTAAAGCATCCAAGTTCGTCCGTGGGATGGCGGGTAGAAATAAGAGCTCCGACAAAAGCAAATTGTCCTCTCTTGCCTGATTCTGGCCAGCCTGAAGTAGTACTTACTTCGCCTAAGAAGCCGTTTTTCCGTTTTCACGCTGATGATCTAATGTGTTGCACGGACCAGGCTACAATAGTACTTCTACTGTTAAGGTAAGTTAACTAAATGTACCGTGTTTGAAGGCAACCTATGCTTCTTCAGCTGACAGTTATGCTACAGCTAACTGTTGCAGCAGCCAGGTTGTATCTTGTTCAGCATGTTAGCGAGTAAGACTTTCAGTGCGAACGTCAAACGAAATTTGTGGTGGCTTGATGCATTGAAGGTGCAATAGGCGGCTCCGAATCGGTCTAATCATGATATTACTCCTGTATACAAACGACCTCATGTGGTGTGTAGTGGTCTGGCTACCCAATAAGTTACTTCACCAGGAGTGTGAGGCAAAGAAATAAAAATAATAACGCTAGGTCGGGTATACAATAATAAAGAGGTCAGATGGAACAGACTCACTAAAAATTGTTCTCTTTAAAATAGTTCGTCGTTGGCCCAGGTCAGAGGATAAACAATAATCCAATTATGGTGTTCCAGGGGTCTTCTTCTGAACAGTTCCCACATATAATAGATTCCGAAGATGGTCTGAAATGTTTTGATACCAGAGTTAGCACATGAGACTCGCAAATGACCGCTGCAAGCGCGAGCGAAATCAGAAGAGAAGAGTCGAAGCACGTGACCACGTTTGTATTGCGTAAAACTGTACAAGTGCGCGTTTTTGTAGTTTTGCGTATTCGAACAAAAAACGATTATGCAATCGATGAAATACGTAGTGTTATAATGAAAGCAAAATAAACGTACAAAACGCCACACTACTCCCCCACTAGAGCGTTGACCGTGAAGGGGGAAAACGCTCGAATAATTAAGGTAATGAATCAAAAAGTTGCTCACTTCAAGTTTCGTAATCAGCTAAGTGCTGAGGGAAACGGACGCGTCGTCCGGAACGACTGGTGGAAGGAGTGAGGTTGGCGGCGGGGGTATCTTGGGTAGGTGCGGGTGTTGCTGGGTTAGCAGGATTGCTGGATGTGGTCGTGGGTGCTTCGATGAAGGCAGGCTTCAGGCGATCAATGGAGACAGTGTCGTGCTTTCCGCTTCTCTCTAAAACAAGGTATTTGGAGTGACGTTCGATAACCTTGAAGGGACCATCATAACAGGGTTGGAGGGGTTTCCTCGTTGCGTCATGTCGGACAAATACAAATGGTGTAGAAGAGAGATCGGTTGAGATGTGTTCTTTTCGCGTTGATCGTCTGGTCGGTGTCGCTCGAAGGTCGGACATATGCTGTTTCAGACGGGTGACGAATGTGACGGGCGATTCGGGCTGTGCGCCAGAAGTGGAAACCAGTTCACCGGGTAAACGTAAAGTTGTACCGTATACTAGTTCGGCTGGTGAACAGTGAAGATCCTCCTTGATAGTGGAGCGAATAGCAAGCAAAATGAGGGGTAAAGAAAAGGACCATGAAGAGGGGTTCATTTGGGCAGTCAATGCAGCTTTGAGGTAGCGATGGAAACGCTCAACCAGACCGTTGGAGCAGGGGTGATACGCGGTGGTCGAAATGTGATGGAAACCGAATAGTGTGGAAAACTCACGGAAGAGATTACACTGAAACTGTGAACCGCGATCGGTGGTAACGATGGAAGGTGTGCCAAAGTTACTCACCCAATGCTGCAAAAATGAAAAGGCGACCGTTTCAGCTGAAGTATCCGAAATGGGTACAGCTACTGGCCAACGGGTAAAACGATCGATCATGGTAAGGATATGAGTGAAACCGTTTGATGGGGAAAGTGGACCAACAATGTCGAGATGAACATGTGTGAATCGAGCATCAGGAACTGCAAATGAACCGATAGGTGAGTTCGTATGCCGAGTTACTTTGCTGCGTTGACAGGCGATGCACTGTTTGGCCCAGGATGTCAGATCCTTATTCATGAAGGGCCATACAAAGCGTGCACTAATCAACTTCCTGGTTGCTCTGATTCCTGGATGAGAAAAGCCATGGAAGTGGTCGAAAACAACTCGTCGAAAGGCTTCGGGGACGATTGGGCGAGCTGAGCCGGTAGACATATCACAAAAAATGGATCCAGATTGGAGAGGCAAGGGGATTGAAGAGACTTGAAATGAAGGGAAGGATAGAATGGGCAAAAAATTAGGATCACTATGTTGAAGGTTCGCCAGCTTGGCTAGGTCCAACTGCTTGGAAGGGTGAAGAGCGTTGATGTCGGGACGGGATAGTGCGTCTGCGACGACATTGTCCGAACCTGGAGTGTACCGAATGTCGGTAGTGAACTGTGAAATGTAGTCAAGATGGCGTATCTCGCGTGGTGAATATCGATCAGGTTTGGCGTTAAAGGCATACGTAAGTGGCTTATGGTCGGTTTGAATGGTGAACGATCTACCTTCTAACAAGTGCCGGAAATGGCGAATAGCAAGGTAAATTGCGAGTAATTCACGACCAAAAGTACTGTAACGCGTTTGTGCAGCCTGCATCTTCTGCGAGAAAAAGGCTAGTGGTTGAGATGCGTTGTTAACAACTTGATGAAGTACGGCGCCGACGGCAGCGTTCGAAGCATCAGTTGTCAAAATCAGCTTTGTGCTTTCGTGAGTATCGAGGAAAGATAACTTTGTGGCGTGAGCAATGGCTTGCTTGGCTCTTTCGAAAGCGGCAATGGCGACGGAGGGCAAAGTAACAGATTTTTCTTTGCAACCAAGTAAATCGGTCAGTGGCTGCAAAATATCTGCACAATGAGGGATGAACCGCCGATAGTAGTTGATGATACCAATGAAACGACGAAGTTGAGTGAGAGTGGTGGGTATGGGAAAAGACTCTAGGGCCAAAATGCGATCGGGCAATGGTGAAATACCTGTTGAGTCAATGTGGTGGCCAAGAAAATCTAGGCTAGTAACACCGAATAAGCATTTGTCAATGTTTAAACGTATGCTGTAAGTGGAAAGACGTTCAAACACTGCCCTGAGATGAGCTGCATGCTCCGTTGGGGAGGTGCTAGCAATTAAAACATCGTCAAGATAAGCATACACAAAAGGTAAACCACGTAAAACTTCGTCCATGAAACGTTGAAACGTTTGAGCTGCATTTCGAAGACCAAAGGGCATACGCGTGAATTCGAAAAGGCCAAACGGTGTTGTGATGGCTGTTTTAGGGATGTCATCCGGGGCTACGGGTATGTGGTAGTATGCACGTACGAGATCGAGTTTGGAGAAAATGTTTGTGTGGCATAAGGTACTTGCGAAATCGTGAATATGTGGGATGGGATACCTGTCTGGGATAGTAGCGTTATTGAGAGAACGGTAATCTCCACAAGGTCTCCAATCACCTTTAGATTTCTTGGGTACCATATGTAGGGGTGACGACCAATGACTCGATGAAGTGCGGATGATGCCGAGTTCGAGCATGTGTTCGAACTCGTGTTTTGCGATTGGTAGCTTATCCGGATGAAGTCGGCGGGGGTTGGCATGGACAGGTGGACCTTTCGTCTGGATGTGGTGAACGACGGAATGAGTGACCGGTTGGGTGTACTGACATGGATGAGTAAGGGTTGGAAAATCCCTAAGTATGTCAGCAAAATGTGAATCAGGTAAGATAACTCGGATACCTGTGGATGAAGCTGGGGCACTAATTCCGTTGACTGAGAGGGAAGTTAGCATGTCCAAGAGGCGTTTGTTTCGAACATCGACAGACAAGTTGTAGTGGGTCAGGAAGTCTGCACCAATGATGGGTGTTTGGACGTCAGCCAAAAGGAAGATCCACTTGAACGCACGTCGCAATCCGAGGTCAAGGGTGAGGGAACGTTCGCCGTATGTAGCGATGCGGGTACCGTTAGCAGCCTGTAACGAATAAGAGGCAGAATCGTGAAGTGGAGTCTTATGTGGTAGCACGCTAACTTCAGCTCCCGTATCCACGAGGAAACGTAGACCACTTGAACGATCGGTGATGTGGAATAGGCGACTAGTGCGAGGAGGGCCACAGACAGTCGTCGCTGTTACTGACTGGCCGGGGTGTTTAAAGGGGTGTTGGAACGCGGCTTGAAGGAACAAGGCGGTTGGCATTTGCGTGCTTGAGGACCGAAAGTTTGGTGATACCAGCACCAGGAAGGACGGGCACGAGACAACGATCGGGATCGTGAACGTGGTCGATGCTTGTTGATCTCTAGCCGTTGTAGGCGATCGGTCAAAGTATCAAACTTGGCTTGTAGTTGCGATATGGAAGCCAGAATCGGATCGGAATCTGTAGAAGCAGTGGGTGCAGAGCGGGAGACGGAGTTCACGGGGTTACTGGGGTAGGTTTCGTGGATTTTATCGGCCATCTGTGCTAACTGCTCCAAGCTGTGGTCATCAACGAAAGCGCTGATGACGCGGGACATTGACGGTAGAAGTTTGTCGAGCCATAGTTGAGCCATGATTTCCACCGCCAGCTTACGGCCGCAGAGAAGACTGCGCATGTGCCGAAGCAGTTGTGATGGTGATCTGTCCCCAACTTCCTCAACACCTCATTTTTGAGTAATCAGCTAGAAAAAACCCGGTCGGTTGAAAATCTGCACAGCAATTTACTAGGTTCTCCTTCAGCTCTCGTGCCTAAACCCAGTTCTATAGCGGGTTGAATGGAGTACCGTTTTTGTATTCTCGGTATGATCATTCGCATCGAGGTACAGAGTACTAGACAGAAGGAAAACAGTAACATTTTCGCATGCAAAGCAAATTTTCCGGAGTCCACGGCCTTATTCAATAAGAACACATAAAACAGAAAGACCTCACTTTGAACAAAAATGGATCCACGCAATGACCCTCAAATCCACAGATACCACCAAATCTTACGCGTTCACTTTCTCACTAACCAATCTCGCGTCATTCTCAGCCCGTTTTTAGTAACTAAAAGTCAACCTGGACCCCACCGGCTCTTCTGACATCATATGTAGGAACTCGCATCACTGGACCGCAACAATGTCGATGATCATTGTTATGCACAATAGACCAAGTCCAACAGCAAGCGAGTTCTGGGCGAGCTAATCCAGGCCAGCAGACCATGACGTTCCGAAATTAGGGGGATCGAACGACTCAAAGCTCCGTGCCAAAATGGTGGTCCTACACCACTATCAACAAAACACGGAACACACTATTGGGAGTCACTCGGACATGCGCAACATCATCCTTAGCAGAACATATCTAAAACAGTTAGGAAGAAGGGCGATAGCCGACCAGAGTAAAAAAGTCCTGAATTTGTTATCCTGATCTTCCTGTCTAATTCTCAAGAGGTTTTACGAAGATAGATGTGGAGACCAGCGAGAGCTAATAAAACAAACTGGATAAAATAATGTGAGAGTATGCACATAATACCTCCGTAGATTAGGACATCTTTCCGCTGTAATAAACATGGACTTGCTTTTGAAGATTAAACATGGCTGCCGACGTATTGAATCTCGTATCATCAGAAAAGTATCTCTCCTAGCAGGTCCCAATTAACCTTGATAAAAATAGACATTAGGATGCAAAATACCATCATCTACAACGTAGCAGAAAAATCCATCTTTTGGGTCAATGCTAAAGGCTTTGAAGCTTGTGGCACAACTCAAAAGTGGCAAAAGAACCTTCTCGGAAGCACTTAGATCCATAGCCTAGCGATTCGAAAGCCACACCGATGGGCCAAAGAAGAGAAAACTGTCCGCTTAACCATGGCCAGCGCAGCCTTTTCCGTGATAACACCTTCAACAACTCCATCAATTCTCTTGGTTATTTGCGATTTCCATACCCCACACAACAAAGCTTTGCCGGTATTAAAAGCCTTAGGATAGAAAACCGATGGGTATAGAAAAGCACTAACAGCTTCTTAACCGGATGAATCACGTTGCACTAGTATCACAATTATCCCCAAAACTTGGTTCTTTAGAGGTTTCACAAACAAGGCAACAAACGTTAAAGGTATCCCCTCATACAGGCAGAGACAACGAGATATTCAGAGGAGTAGCCTTATGTATTTTGGCCCGCTTCCGAACCCGCTATATCAGTTCCACAGCACCTCACCAGATATCCAACCACATCTAAATGTTCTTCAGTCTATGTAGCACTGTAATAGTTACCATCCGTGATCACAGACCATCAGGAAGCACTGAGGCCCGTAGACATTGAAATGATAGCTGTCCAGTAAACAGCTCTCTAAACATTCACAGCCAGCTGAGCCACAGCGTCCCAAGAAATCGTGTTCTTAGTACAAAGTGCTTCTAATCCAAAATATCTTTGAATCTATGAGTCTGTGTCAGACGCAGCTAAACGCTGACTCGAAGATAATCAGGAAGCTACGCTTGACTTAGAAATCCTCGTCCGGAATAAGAATGAGTGGCCATGACGCCATGCCTTTAATGGGCCCTGTTCTACTCGCAAAACGCATAGCACACCATCTAGGGGACTCAGATTCCATGTATTAGGTTCCCCACATTGACCTAGCTGGCCTGGGTAATGCGGACCAGGTGAACATCGAAACAGTCTGTCCGGAGTTGGGACAGACACTCAACATGTTGAACATTTCCGAGGTCCAAAAGAAGGCAAACCAAAAGTTGCCTTCGGTCTAGAACCAGAAAGCTCTTGGTCATGAAAGACATGAAGCACGTCTGAACCCATGCGATCAAAATCATTGTGCATGGCCTATGTGACAATGAGAAGTTCAGCCATTTCTATGGGGCAGGGTGAGTACGACTCGCAGTACCTTGCTGGCGGCAACGGGAACCCTGAACACACTTTAACCACCTGAACAATCTAACCCATCTAAAGTCGCACTTATTGACCTGTCCTATAGTAAAAAGCAAACGTAATGCCCCATCAGAAGCTGTAGGGGGCATGTAATGCTACCATTAACAGTAGCCGACTGCAAGGGGCCTCACTCGCAACAAAGATTCTGAATAGCAACAAAAGAGTAACCGGAACAAGATGCTTGATTCGAGCTTGTCTGAGAAGCCTGGCCTTTCAGAATGTTCTCAAAATCATTTGATAAAGCGGGGCATCAATTTCTTTCAACTCACCCCAAAATAATGGAGTTCCTATGATAGATATCCCAGGCATAGGATATTGGTGGTCAGTGTGAACGAAATATTGTCGGTTTGTGGAGTTTCACAGAGATCCACCCTTTCTCCAGGCTATTTGCTCTTTATATTGGCCAACCCTACCATTATTGCGCTCACCCTTGTCAGCTCGACTTAATGCCCTGAACCCATGTTTCCATTCTATGATACCGATTCTCCTCGTGGTCCCAATTTTGATATCTTCAGTACTCCAAGCACAATAGATTTATAGTGTGGTGCACACAATTTGGTACTGGTGATGATACACTATGGATGCTTGAGAGCGGCGATACTTAAGCTTGTGTACTGCTTTGAAACAAGAAGCTTGCGCTCGCGCACTAACCTGTTGGTATTTGCGTGAGAAATTCAAGTTGAACCATCAGAGGGCTAAACTTGGCGGAATTTGCCTGGCTGTTATGGTGAATTTAATTTTTGATAGTTTGATTCAGACCAATTTGACTTGAGTAAAGAAGCCATCAAAAACAGAAGCCGCCATAACGACAAGCCAAATCCAAAGAGGAAAGGCCACGACAAGAGACATTCTGGGAGCTGACCAATCGAACGCGGGCCTGCTCCATCAGTGGAGCTATCCAAAAAAATGACTGAATGCTGCGCAACTCACGAAGGGTCCAATACGACTACAAGGAAAGTGTACACCAATCAGCCATTTGCAAGAGAGGATTTTGCTGATCTTTGGATACTGTGCAAACACAGACGTATGAGGTGGAATTAACCACTCAAGTGCGTACTAGCATTGTCTCCTTGACTAGGAGCGAAACATATGAGAACTGCCTGGATTACGAAACTAAATAGAAATTGAGTGGATGGATATTTTGTCAGACAACACTTTGTGCGCAGAATTTTTTAGAGAGATCTTCGTATTCCGTTACATGAAAGTCTAACAGTAAGAGCCTTCTGATGGATTCCTTGCTGGGAAAGCGGGTTTTGAAAACCAGACTCGTCAAGTGAATTGAATAGGTCTTGGAAGTCCGGGACTCACAAATCTGTGGGCCATTTATACCCATGGTGTTTTTCAGGCACCGGATGTATTCTGAAGATATGGTCAGAACAGCTCATAACGGACTCGAATTTCGTTTGCTGCTTTCGACTCAGTTTTGTATGGCCACCACAAGCGAATTAGAGACAAAGGAGATAAAAAGTCTGTTACCACCGAAGCCAAGCTGATCCCATTGAGTGATGAAAGCACTGCGGTGCTTTTGAAAAAGTTGGCGCTGTTACCGACTGTTTTTTCATGTCTTGGACAGTCTTTGTTTCCCAGATGTGGACAGAAAAATCGGAAATATGCCGGCTGCGTTAATTAACTGAAATGGTTTTGGGGCATTCCCCTCCCACTGAGGCACCACCGTCTCCTCGGTCCTTAGTGTCCACCAGGCTTCATGGTCTGTGAATAGGCTCACTCACCTTACGCCTGATAATTTGTTGGGCGACACTTATTTCGGGACCAGTAGTAACATCCCTTCGAGATTCAGCAAGCATACACGGTGCTTGGACAAACTTAGTGGAGCCGAGCCACAGGCAAAACTCCATGTAGTGTATAAATATTTGGTCACCTTGTTCCAGAAGCACTTTACATTTGTTTGTGCAAGAGTTGGAAAACAGTTCAGAAGACGGTTTTAATAAACCTGTCTTACTCTGGGCTCTTCCAGTCTCTTAGTTGATAGGCTACTCATCCACACTTTATGCGGCAGTGGAACACGAACAAGCGACTCTGGATGGGCGCATGTTCGAAATCAACAAACGTATCACAAAACAACTGACGATCGGTGACCTACGCAATCTGTGATAGCGATGTGATCATTTTTGCTCCATGCTTAGCTAGCTGTCGGAGGAGACAGTGTGGCCGGGCGACCTCGGTGGTTTTGGGCTTTTATAGCAAAATAAATACATTATTTGCTGGCACATAACTTCTCCAGTTGTTTGCCTCTTTTAACCGAGTCCAGTCAATGCCGACTACTTAATTGGGTCTCCGATGTGCAGTCAGTCCGAATTTTAACTGAGCACTTTGTGGACCACAACTTTATCTGGACTTTTGGCTCGCCGTGGCAGGGCATTCCAGGCAGCTTAACGGCCATGTCAAGGTAACGGTCACTTGAGGCTACGTGGACACGTCCGACGGACATCGATCAAATGGTAGCTCGTAGGAATCCTCCGTAAGCGTCAGCGGACAAACCCACTAAAGGGACTACGAAAATATGTCAAACAAGGGTTTGTCCCATCGGAAACTTGGGGTGCTTTTAACCCGTCGCGGTTTTCTCGGGATAGCCAGACTTCTACACGCCAAGATGAGCGTATGTTGGACTCCTGTGCTTCCACCTCGAATTCCAGGTTCTGAAACGCAGTAGTGGTTCTTTCAGGACGGTCTGGTGTGAAAGCTACAGCAGCTGGCTGTAGCTTGCAGCTTGCTTGCTGCATGGTGAGAAAACTCGAAACACACCAGCCGTCGGGTTTTGATGATTGATTCCAAAAAATATTTTAGGTCGGCCGACAGGAAGATATAGTGGCTAGAACGAAGTGATCACTCGTAAAAAATGGACCCGCAAGGAGTTGTGCTTAGCAAGGGGAAGGGGAAAAACAAAAATGCGTGGAAGTTTTATAAAGTTGGCCTTGGTAGCTGTCTGCTTTCGCTGACATGCCGCTGTAGGCATTGGATAATGAGCCGCTGCTAACGGTACGCCGCGGCGGTTAACTTGGACACTCCTTTGCCGCATTTTCGGAGCTAGAAGACACAATTCAAGTACAGTAAATGAGCCTACGGCAGCTACGCTTTATGGACCAACAATCACAAATCCTAGGTGATTGTCCAGCTACTGCAACGGATTGGTCGGTTTTGGAAATACGCAGAGTTTTCAAGCAACATTTTTCTAATAAACGTTCGTAAATTGTCCGGTCTCGCATGTCCGACGGCTCATTTTCATGAAATCTGGGGCCGATTCATACCACTCGCTCTTGTAGTGGTCTGAGTACCAAAAGCTATTTTACCAAGGGTGTGTGGCAAAGAAATAAAAATAATAACGCTAGACTGACTATACAATAATAATAAGGTCAGATGGAACAGACTCACTAAAAATTGTTCTCTTTAAAATAGTTCGCCGTTGGCCCAGGTCAGAGAATAAATAATAATCCAACCATGGTTGTCCATGGGTCTTCTGATAAACAGTTCTCACATATAATAAGGTCCGAAAATAGGCTGAAATATTTTGATACCAGAGTTGGCATGTGAAACTCGATAATGACCGCCGTAAGCGCGAACAAAACCAGAGGAGGGGTCAAAGCACGCAACCACGTTTGTACCACGTGAAATTGTACAAGTGCGTGTTTTTGTGGTTTTTCGTATTCGAACAAAAAAACGTTTATGCAATTGACAAAATACGTAATGTTATAATGGAAGCAAAAGAAAGATACAAAACACCACACTCTATTTATAAAGCATACGCATGCACCAAACACTTGTAGTAGCGGTTGGGCCAAAGGCTTCTAATACCGAGAAGTGACTACCTTTACGTTCATCACAAAGTGCTCACACACCGTCACAGTGGCTGAAGACTTTGGCGCACACGCAGATTTCCCCGGTTCAACAGAGGCATCCCTGGATATTGTATCCATTTCGGATGCCAGACGTAATGATGGCGGTAAGTGCCTGGTTCAACTTTGTGATCATACCAGATGTTCACTGGTAGTTCTGAGTTTGGACGCGCTGAGCCTTATCCATGTGGATGGCAAACCCCTACTACTGGGTAATCACAGGGAAAAAACTAGGATTCATGGAACATGACCAATTTTTGGCAGGGTGACCTGCATTGGACAGATTAGTAGAAATGGGAAACTTAATGAAGTCAGTCGTGCATAGATAGCCTAGTAGTTCTCGTGAAAATCTTACTCGTGCAAGATGCTACATCTGCAATAAGGCCGAATATTTATTTCGCCCACCAGTGTATTGTACCAGCAACGGTGTATGCCAGAGGAACCCGCCGCTTCCGTTTAACGTCCCGAAGCGCATCTCAAGTCAGCGTCTGAGGCATTTTGCTGAAGTTTTTCACATTTTTTCAGAACCGAGACAAGAATTCACAAGTTGCTAGAATGCTATTGATCACCTGGACAATTCTATGGATCTTAATCCAAAAATTACCGGTTGTCTACTCCATTTACATGCAGACATTCGGCTACACCATTAACTTCAGCTCCCGATTTAAATTCTCTTAAGCGTCAGCACTGGCGGGCAAGGCTGCCAGACGGGATAGGTTTTTGCTGATCTATGCTTTTTCCCAAAACAAAATATACTAAAACGCATGATAATTACATTCTGCTTTTTAACCCTCCGCACATGGAAACAGTAAATCAGAAAGGAAGCCACACTCAGTAGCAAAACCAGATGAAGTACCACTGACGAGATTCTCCGCACTATATTTTTCTTTCCTGTCCAACTTTTCTCAGAAGACCTAAACAAAGTGCGCGGTGGGGCTATTCGACTCCTCCCCACTAAGTTGGGCGTAATGTGCCGACCGGGTTTTAAGCCGTTCACCACCGGGACGCCGTGCAGCGTCTGACCAGTTTGGCAAGCTTGTGTTTCAAAAGTCCAATAAAAGGGGACATGGCGTGACGTGTATAGCATAAACGTTCAAAACGTCCGGCAGCTGCAAAAATTCGAAACATGCTGGTACCCGGCAAATTTAACGTGACTCGCTTTATCTCCAACACCTGACTGGTTGAAACCTGGACACTGTATTGCAAACCGTTTATGCGGATTTTATATACATTGACCCAGCGAAGCACCAAGGAGCACAATGGGTGAAGAGAGTAGATATTTTTGTGCACGATTCCACACGTTGCTAAGCCATTCAAAAAGTTGGTTTGTAGCAGCATTTTCATTTCTAAAGTTTGTACTCGTCATTAGAGCAGTGTTGCTCAGTTTACCTGTTATCGTTGGTTCGTTTACTGATAAACCGGCGTAAGCTAAATCGGTAGACCACTGGTTGTAACGCAAGTGAAAACGCAAAAACAGTCGTCCGTGCTATGCAACGTAAAAAGCACTTTGAATTCTGTGCTAAAATATGATCGGTTGGAAACCCGATCTAACCCTTGTGGGGTATTTGATGTCCCGCACTGGATGCAAGCAACGGCCGACCACAGCGCCATCACGCATGAGCCATATGAAAAGATAAATTGGAATATTATCCGGTCGATAAGACATAATGCTTGAACAAAAACGGAGATTAGATAGAGCTTTACCTTCCAAAGGATTTTTATTTGCAGTTCCAGTCTCGTAAGGTTTCACCCAAAAAGCGCCTTAAAAAGCCATTGTTTGCGAAATCCAGCTTGCTTTAGAGTAGGACAGGAAGTTTGATAGAACAAGCTCTTGTAAAACATTGATTTGGAAACCCTTGGGTTGCCAGCTGGTCATCAATCAGGAAGTGTAGCATTTCAGCACTAAACATTTTGATGGAAGCAAGGACGTTTAAGAAGTTTCCCTATAGATAAACAACGGTCGTACTGTCCTGCAAGCAAAAAGAAGACTATGTGACCGAAGTGCCCTGGATGAGCGTCAGCGAACTTACTGAGTATGCCTACCAACATTGTATTGCCCATAGTCCGATTTCGATATTTTTACACGCTACTGTGAGGTGGTAATTCACTGGCATACTCCAGCAGTGAAAGCATTTTGGGGTGTTGACATCCGGTAACCTTAACCCCGCGAACGGTTTTGAGCTAAAGTCCTAAACGTGTTCGTGAAAACAACATTTTCAGAGTGGAATCCGGGTTCGTTCCACATTAAAACAGCTCTTTATGCCTTTGCAAAATGCAAATGCATAATTTCATCATTCAAACTAACCAAGGGCTCTTTAAAAAGGTACCTCCACCTAGTGCTTGTTTTGTAAATGGCTGCAGAATAAAAAGGTCTGGCTTCTTACACAAAACGAGCTGTCTTTTGTTGTTTTCTTTATCCTTGCTCATGTTCACCAGGAGGAGAGAATATAAAAACAAAAAAGGACACAAAAATCAGAGAACAACAGATACAGGAAAGACATTTACCTTCTTTTTACTCCTATATCTGTCAATATATTTCATCCTCATGCATTCTTACCTACATTGTTTGACGGTGACGAAATGCCTACCACAGGACTAATAAACCCCCTGGGGCTGTTGGAAGCCTCCATGGTATAGGCCAACTATCCTTGTTGCAGCCTTGACTTTCTTGTCGTTGAACTCGGTTCACCCTAAAGCAGCTGGTTTGCCGTATTTCTAAGGAATTCTTTTAACAGTGGCGTCCAACCTCGCAGAATGGACTCTCTTGTAAACTTGTTACTGTAAGCTCCGGACGTTGACTTTTTCGATACTTTGTACCATTTACACCATTTCTCTAGTTCTATCGTCATTCTTAGTCAATCATAATAGGTTTATTTCCCAACTTGTAGGAAACATGCCAATTGATGCACGATCAGGTTGTTATAACCGAAGCGTGGCGAACAGCAACACGACGGCGAAAAAAGTAAAAAGCAAAAAGTAAAGTAAAAGACACGCTTATTACGTGAAATTCACCATGGATGTGGGAACCGAAAAAAGCTATTACAACGGGACGTGTGTTGAGATTGGTCCAATGATGAAGCCGGTTGACTTAAACTGAAACTGAAAAACTGTTTGTGGCCATTAGTGACCTTGAGCTGTTGAGTAAACGGCCGGGGACTTAAAAAGCAGAAAAGGGAGATGGAGATGGAAAAACAGACTAATAGATAGAAGAAAATAGTTGTGGGAATACCACCAGACTGAGCATGGCAGTACCGTGCCATCATTGCACTGACATTCTTCGTTTTCTGGACAGCCCCGCAACAGACTTCAAGGTTGCGGTAACCGGACAGGGAATGCGCTCTGCTGTGGCGGCTAGTTTTGAGTTAGACGAGAGATTCGACTCAGGTAAAGCCAGGCCGATGTAGACTGGGGTAACTTCGATTCGGTTGAAAAAACATGTGACCGTGGACCGGGAACCTGTCAGGTCAAGTAAGTGATGGTCATACTGGGCGTTTGAAGCATTTACTGCCAAGGTTTGAAGCCTGGGAAGAGGGAGGGATGAGGACGGAACAACCTGAGATAATTATGGTCTGGTGAGCGCCGAAGGCATAAGATAAACCGGTGTTAAATAGAAAAGTAATCTGAAAGAGGATGAAAGGAAGCCAAATGCACCTACGAATGTGTTGGTTTTTGTTAGCTGACCTAGCAATCAAGGGCTGAACGAAGTTGCCGTTGCTTTGCAACATAGTGCTTTTGTTTACCCGAAACCCCTCCAGTAGCACGGATGCCTCGCCCATCGCCATTCAGAAAATCCATAAAATCGCAGTACCATTTTCTGTTTGTTGCTACTGGGCTGGATTCATCCCGTTTGTCATTTAATTGGCAACGCTACAAACTACGGACGGTAAAAAACTGACCTTTCATCTAGTAAAATAATTTGCAAAAGAAAACAGATGGGATGGCTCAAAGACACAGCGATGCCCACGGCTTACGTCGACGTGCAGAGCTGTAGGTGCTTTCGTCATAATTGAGTTTGCACCGGACCGAAGCTCGCCTTGTCAACCGAACAAGTCAACCGCACCTACCCACTGCTCCCAGGGATGGACCCATAAAATGAGAAATATACATACATATACAATAAGATTCTCAGGCATCCACTAACAGCCCAAAAGAGTGGCGGTTAGCGGCTTTTTCGTCATGTACCACTTGTTGACTGAAGCTGATAACAGTGTTTCGCAGACTGATGACCATTTCTCTTACATTAACTTTTCTAGGTGATGGTACTGTTCATCTCACGTAATAGATTTCGGGCAAACTGGTTCGGTATCTCGGGAGTCCACTCCCGCCAGTCCTTACACATTTGGCTTCTCTAACCCACCGCCTCTCTGCTTATGCCGGTTTGCTCTAAATCTTTTACAGTTTTACTATCATATATTAGCAAACTCAAGCCTACTCGACCGCTGGTCTACTAAGTAGAAATCCACCTCTATCCTGTCCCAATTAATCACCTGATATCATAACTCCACTTGTGGTAAACATTAAGGTTTTTCTTTAGTAATGCAGATTATCCTAGCTGATGTACCTCAAACTCACGAGACCTCACTAATCTCATCTCATTACTTTGTCTTCCCAAGCTTCGACCTTCTGCAATACATGGCTTGGATGCCCTTTTTGACTGTTATCCACTCCACCTGGCCTGTGATCTGCGTCCATAAAATTCTTAATCAGATAAAAAATACCTGCGATCTTACATCGGCCTCGTCCTACCTCTGCGAATCACCTTGGCAAACCCGAAAAAATCCCTCTCCTCAAAAATTGCACATCCCAGCTCAGCGATCCGTTACAGGGCTGTCCAAAAACCGGTGTCAGGCCAGTGATGGCATGGAACTGCCACAATCAGTTTGATAGCAAACCCACAGTTATTTTCTTTCTACACCTGACCGTACCCTCCCACCCACTTGTTCAAATAAGTGCAAATGCGGACAAACGCTTCACCTGGTCCCAGCCTCCGGGACGCTTTCATTCAAATTCGCTGGACTGTCTTATTCGGACTAAATCATCTCGGTGGACCTTCAGTCTGTGCTCTTCACAAAGTCAATAATTTTGTTAGCATTCCAGATTTTCTGTTGTCACAAACTCACTCTTCCAAGGGATTTTTACACCCGACCACTATAATAGCGACACCAGTGGGTCTCCAAGGTTTCACTGTACACCGTGATTCTAAGATTCCTGTTACCATTTTTCCGCATTGCTAATCCCTCCAATTCATCATACCCACTTACATTTCTAGTGGTCCTGGTCATAAGTCAAATTGTCCCAAACCACAGGGCCTCAGCCGTGGCTTTAGGCTTCATGTTTTAGCTCAAATTGACCGGCTGGGTTACGCCAATTATGTCGCCTCCCCAGGTCCGTTGTTCGGATTCCTCATTTTCCGAAATTTGCAGTTTTTTGCCATGGGCGTTCAGTATTCGCACAATGGAATTGAATTTTCAAAAGCTATGACGTGTCCCTGATGGACTAAAACATTCAGGCAATTGAGTTCAGAATGCCGGTCCTTATTATTCAGCCCCATCTAGGCATCCCGGGGTCCCAATAACGTTAGGAAGATAGTCCACCAAAATGTTTCCGCCAGAGGCATGGTTGTTTTCGTGGACAATGATTAGTTTTTGGTTTGAGCATATACGCAAAAATTCAAAGTTTGGCGTAAAATTTTTATTCTATTCGCAAAGGACAAGAAGCACCCTTGTCATACTTCAGGTAGGTTGCCTCTTGTTTTGCCCTTCCTTGTTATGTTTTTGCCTGCCACCTTCAAATTCTAAAGTCTACGTCGGATAATACGTACCGATTATGACACTGTCTCTTCTCCGCGAAATCCCCTGTATCCATGACCCCTGTCAGTCACGCTTTTATTCTGACTGTAGCTTTATGCTTATGCCTGATGGCGTGCCGTCCACCAGTCAGAATAAGCATTATTGTTTTTAGTAGTGTTAGTAATATGAGGAGACATCATTATTAGTGGGCTTCTAAGCAACGTGTACGCCGTAAATTCAGTTGGTGATGCAAGGAATCATGAATGGTGATAAGAGTTGTGTCTCGTGTTTGAACTGAGCGTCAGCTGATCAAAACGCACAAGGCCAAGGCAAGGGTAATTTCGCAATTTGCGGCAGCTAGGGTAGCCGCCGAGGTAGCAAACGTGGAGACTAGCCTTCGGACTTATCGGTACTGGTGATGACAGGGTGAGTTAGGCTGGAAACTGTAGTAATTTTTAGCTGCGCTAGAGAATCCATTCACAAGGCCTCCCTTGTAAAAAGTGTGTGTGGTTGGATAATGAAGAGGAAAAACAGCATGCAGAGAATGACTGGTTAAGCAAGAGCTTTCGAGATAATAAATAGAGGCCGCAGTTTAACTGAGAGCCACTGCGTGACCCAAACAGCAAGGTGAGAGCATGGTTCGCCAGTCACTGAGTCACTGCTGTCAGCCCCAAGGAACAAATGATGCATGGCAAACAGCCAACAGGCGCTAGCTGCGCCTGACGGTTTTCTTTGAATTGTAAGGTCATTATATTTTACATATGCATACATACATATGCATACACATGCATATGAGCACTTCAGAGAACAAGAAGAAAGAACGTGTGTGTTGTGTCTGGGTGATGGGGTAGACTTCAGGTGCTACAAACTCAACTAAGACGAAGGTAACAACTTCTTGCAAGTCGAGGTTAGCCGCGAGCTTCGCAGAGTGCCTTGAGACCACCCGATCCATTTTTCAATTGGACGAAAGGTGAAATACCATTCGCCTATAATTTGTGGTGTTTTTATGTAAATGACAGCCGAGATAATTCCTGCCCAGCTACAAACTTGAGCAATGCATTCGTGCTACTGGAGGGGTGGCGGCGGAACGCAACAAAGCCACAATTTCTGTGAAGCGTACCCGTCCATCACACGAGGATTTCAGCCCCATGCATGCTACCAGATCCGCAGGGTGACAAGCAACCAAGCATTCACAATCGCGGCTTGTGCATTAATAAAGAAGATCCTTCGTCCGGGAAGCCAGGCCAGTAAAACAGCTCAGTCGGTTCGAACACGCGTGTGTGGGTTAGTGATAGAGTGCGCAGGCTGGCAGGTGTACGTGTGAGGTAAAAGCAATGGGACGGTTACGGTGGGAGCGCAACCTATACGGTTCTCAGCCGTGTATATAAGTGCATGCTTCGAACTTCGGCAATGCCTGGTTTGGAGGACCTGGTTGGCTGTTACATACTCCACCTGGCCGGTGATCTTCAACCACAGGATCCCAAAACAGACCAAAAGAACCCTGCGATTCCATATCGGCTTCGCTCCACCTTGTTTCATCGGCCAGCCTGAAATGAATCCCGCTGCCCAAAGAACTGCACACCCCAGCCCACTCACCTTAAAATGTGACGTCCGTTACGGGGCTGTCCAAAAACTGAAGCATGTCAGGCCAATGATGGCACGGCACTGCCATACCCAGTTCGATAGCACTCCCGCAACTATTCCATTCCTTCTCTCGACCGTGCCCTCGCGCCCTCGTTCCATTAACTGCAAATACGACGAACTCCCCAATCGACCCCAGCTGACTCCATGACACATTCATTCCAACCTGCTGAACTGTTGGTTGAAATTTAACCATCTCTGTGTTACTGTGCTTCCCACCAAATCCAATAACTTTCTATACAGTTCGCGTTCCGGCTCGTGTGTTGCCA
This sequence comes from Clonorchis sinensis, assembly GCA_003604175.2. Taxonomy (NCBI): domain Eukaryota; kingdom Metazoa; phylum Platyhelminthes; class Trematoda; order Opisthorchiida; family Opisthorchiidae; genus Clonorchis; species Clonorchis sinensis. The sequence continues at coordinate 21,162,045 of CM030370.1, forward strand.
CCATCTCTCTCTTCCAAAGGAACTATTATGCCCGCCTCCACAACAGCGACACCAGTGAGTCACTACAGTTTAACTGTATACCATGTCTCTGAGATCCCTGCTACCATTTACCCGCTTTGCTGGTCCCTCCATTTCATCATCCCCACTTACGCTTTTGTGACCCTGGCCACGAGCCCAATAGTCCAAGGCCGCGAGGCCTCAGCGGTTGTTTTTGGCTTCAGTTCAATTTGATCGGCTGGATGATGCCAACTTTGCTGCTTCACCAGATCTGATGTTCTGGTTTCTGATTTTCCACAGCTTACATTTCTCTTGTCATATTTCAGGCAAGAAGCCTCTTGTTTTGCCCTCCCTCGCTTTGTTTTTGCCCGCCACCTTCAAATCCTAACGATCTGACCTTGCTTGATGTTCTCTTCGACAAAAGAGCTTCCCTGCTCGTGCCGGTTTAGTGACGACCACGTTTACATTGGATACAGCTCACCGCCTATGGCGCTGTCCTCTTTTCCCACCCAAAACCCCCTGTACTCACAGTCCCACCAGTCATACCTTTATTCTGACTGTAACCTTATGATCATGCCTGACGGCATGCCCCCACAAGTTGGGAATAAACATTATTATTATTATTATTATTATTATTATTATTATTATTATTATTATTATTATTATTATTATTATTATTATTATTATTATTATTATTATTATTATTATTATTATTATTATTATTATTATTATTATTATTATTATTATTATTATTATTATTATTATTATTATTATTATTATTATTATTATTATTATTATTATTATTATTATTATTATTATTATTATTATTATTATTATTATTATTATTATTATTATTATTATTATTATTATTATTATTATTATTATTATTATTATTATTATTATTATTATTATTATTATTATTATTATTATTATTATTATTATTATTATTATTATTATTATTATTATTATTATTATTATTATTATTATTATTATTATTATTATTATTATTATTATTATTATTATTATTATTATTATTATTATTATTATTATTATTATTATTATTATTATTATTATTATTATTATTATTATTATTATTATTATTATTATTATTATTATTATTATTATTATTATTATTATTACGAAAAAAGGCTTAAATCCTCTTTCTAAGTAAGTGTCGAGTGTAAGCTATGGCGCAAGAGGACGCTCGGCTTCCTCAATGGAAAACTAAGAACCCAGGGTGGTTCAAAGGCCTAAATGAAAGGATATAGTATGGATATGGAAGGGGAGCTTGTTCCAAGCCAAGAGTTGCAGACATTATAGAGATGAAATGAAGAAACCTCAGGGTATCAGTCAGTTATGTAGGCCCGTCGGTAAATTTGGCGATGCAGAAGACCCACGTTTTACCCAGTGCACCTCAGCCACAGATGATCCAGCTCAAGTGAAAACAGCGGAAACGGTTTGGTTGTGCTCATTACTTCGGGAACGAGGACGTAATAAATGCGTGCGGCGCATTTTTTACAACAGTCCGGCATACCTGCGATTACTGTGAGGCAAATTAAGGGCTAGGTTCCAGAATAGGTCTTACAAACGTCTTAAAGATGTCAGGTAGACGTGGTTTACCGCGAAAAAATCGGCAAATAAAAGCGCAGAGCTTGCGGGCTTTGGCCACTCCCTAACATGCATTTTGTGAAAAAAACAAATGCAAAGGCCTCTTCGGAACAGAAGGAATCAGGAGTCCGTCAGGAATGAGTATCCCAAGGGGATCTTGAATCAATATGAGAGAGCGTAGCATTTCGGAACGGCGAAGGAACAGCAGGAGTTAAAGGACCAGATCAGACTGAATATTAACTAGACTAGAAACAGTGTCACTAGTCCTGAACTGGTGCGCCACATTAATATCGTCAGAAATAGAAAAAAGAATCCCTAAATAGTCGAATCAGTGACATTCCTAATGTACAGCAAGAACAGTAGGGGGCCAGGCACGCTACTTTGGACTCCGCTGTCGATAGAAAGTTTTTATGAGGGGCGATCCCCGATTTTAGTGGCCTGGGTGCTCCCAGCGAGGTGAAAAAAGAACCAACGCAGTAGCGGGCCACCAATCCCTGTAGACCATGATTTGGTTAGAAGTGCTCCGTGGGGGACTTGGTCAAAGGGCTTGCGAATAAGAATAATACAGAACCCGGCATCATAAGCAGACCAAATATGAGGAAAGAGATCAACCTGGCACGTGTCAGCTGACCGCCGTGCTATAAAACCATAATGTCGATTGTTAAAGGTTTTAGCCGTCAGCAGGTAATCCATGACAGGGATTTTCATGGAACGATCTGGGGTAGGGGGAGCAAACAGGTATAGTGGATGCGACGATGGCTAACTGGAGCAGTTCGTGGACCTGACTTATAGTGTGGAACAATGCCTAAGTGCTTTGACTGACTTGGAACTTTGCCAGTGATAAAGGAGACACTGAAGAGGTTGAGGATGAGGTCGAATGTCCGGGCCACCAGGTTCTAGGACTAGCGAAGGGATACGGTGATGGCCTGAAAACTGGACGGAAGGGTGAAGAAGTTAAGCCAGATTAAGCAACTGAGAGTGTGTATGAGGTGGGGTTTGTCTTATCAACGGATGTGGTCATTACAGAACCGGGTAAGAAACACTGAATAGAATGGGTGGATGAGGACGGAATGTGGCAGCTGGCGAATGGAGAAGTTAGGGATTCCACGGTATCAACAGGGTCAAAAAGAGGCTTCCCGTCGGCGGCCACACTGTTTAGAATTGCAGAGGAGAAACGCCCGTTAAAATGGCCCCCAGTACCTTAGATTTAAGGGACTGGGCTACGGCAGTAGTCCAGTTGCGCCTTTCAAAACCTAGGTTGCCGGTGCTAGTTTAGTTAGAGAATAAGGAGGGAGAGACAAAGGGTTTCACGAAAGAACCTACGATACTTCCCAAGTTTGTGGCCTAGAAGGGATAATTGTTTGGCTGAACGACAACCAGAATTACAGGAAGCTCGTGTGGAGGGCAGCTACGCAGTGATAATAGTATATGGCCGTAAAAATTTTGGCTAAGCTTTGGAGTGTCACGAAAGAAAAAGTACTCGTCCCAGGTTATGTGACGCAACGAGATTGTAAGAGCTTCAAGGACGTCAGAGGAAGGATGGAGGAGCTTAAGGGGGAGGAGCAGGAGAAGGCTGAGTACTTGTCCAGCTACTAGTGTCGATAAGCTGGTCGATATCAGGGAAGGTTGGGCCAACTGCGGGGGCGGGACGCAGAGAAACGCCGACAGGGGCAATGTCCAACGGGTGATGACCAAGTGTGTGATGCCTTACGAGCTGAGACTAGCCTTCGACATCAAGTCTGACAACCATAAGCGAAAGGCACCGACTTTTGTTGCGACTAGTAGATCTCGGCTCTACTGAGAGAACAAACAATTAATTTGTTTGGGTGAGGTAGAGCTTAGGTGTGGGAAAGAAGCGTGCTTAGTCGACTAGTCGAGCTATAAGTGTGTTGAGGAGACATGTAAAAACGGCCGAGAATAAATGGCGGATTGACAGTCCAAACGGAGTCTGGAGTGTCTGCAAGTAGCGCATCACCTATGTGGGAGGCGTGCTTTTCGATTCTGGAGTAAACGATACGGCCGCCACCACGGGGATGGGCGAAAAACAATGTGTCGTGGAAGGTAGACAAGGGAATCAGGCGTGCTTGGAGAGAGCCGCGTCTCAGTGATGAATATGAGAGTTGGACAGACTATAGGGAAAATAGCTTCGATGTGGTGCAAGTTAGGTACGAAGGTAGCTGGTGTTGATAGGAAGGACAGAAATATTACTAGTGGGATGAAAGATGATAGGTAGGGTGGCTAGTAGAACGTTGGTAAGCCAAGGAGGTGAATATGGAGCGGAATAGGAAGAGAGAATCAGGAGTTCTTGAACTGGGGAGCGGGGGACAGCCACTTGGAGATGTGTGAGAATAAGATGCTGGGAAGTACCGTGGTGTTTGTGGAGACGGAGTTGGGGTGGTGGTGCAGATAGAGGTGGTCCGTGGAAACCGAGCTACAGGCTAGGCAGAGTAACCGTTAGTAACGGCTGTATCAGTGGCATAAGAGGATAGCACCATATGTGGCAGCTGAACAGAAATGGCATGCTTGAAGTCATGGATTACGGATGGGCTGGCGCAGTGTTTAAGGAAGAAGAGATGAGATGGTATGGTGGAGGCGTTAGGAGATCATTCATGTGGCTTTCTTCTCACAAGTTATTCAATGGTTGCTCTCCAGTTTTTCAACGACCAAGGTCGTACTCACCATGCGATTTTATGAAGTTTTATCCAAAAATTGTGTACAGTCAGAAGGGGCTTCGGCAAGATAGTTCTTGTGCTGCATCCACATGTGGTTATGGCATATGATGCCTGGTTGCATCGGCGACTGTGTCCAAAATTTGTTTCGGTTTATTCTCAGGCAAATCTCTTGCCGACTTCTATCCGTTTCCAACCTATTTGGAGATTGGACACATGTCATTTAGCTCTATTTTTCAGTGAAACATAAATGTGTGCAAAACTCTTGGTCAGGTTACCCTTTATTTCCGACTTGTATCCATATTATGACAGGGCGCGCTGCGCTAAATCTATTGGAGAATAGGCGTGAACGAGACCGACGTTCATGGAATGTGACACTTGCAATGAAATGTAATAATTCCCAGGGTTGGTGACATGTTAAGTGTACGAACTTGTTAGATGACCAGATTGACCGGATATCCAACTCTCCCGACCTCCGCGTTGGCACCAGCTGCCTTTCGGTCGAAGGTGCCGTGCATTCCATAAATAGCGCTTTTCATTCTTGGGTTGTTACCTGCCAGGGTTAAGAACCAGCTCTCTGACGCCACATTCACGACTGCTACAGCGTCACCAGTGGACGGGCACTTGAGGGAGCCCATGATGATCGAATGGGTGGCGCTTTTAATAATAATAATAATAACAGTAATAATAATGTTTAGTCCCAAATTGTGAGGGCACGCCGTCAGGCATGATCATAAAGTTACAGTCAGAATAAAGGCCTGACTGGCAGGGGCTGTGCGTACAGGGGGTTTGAGGTGGGGAAAGGGGACAGCGTCATGGGCGGTGAGCTTTATCCAATGTAAACGTGGTCACCACTAAACCGGCACGAGCAGGGAAGCTCTTTTTTGAAGAGAACATCGGGCAAAGTCAGATCGCTAAGATTTGAATGAAAACCAGGAAAACCACCCCGAAAAACTGGTAAAATGCCTCGTTTAGTGTTCTCAGCAAATCCAGGAAGGGAACTCCGCGAACTTTTAGGATTCTAGTCACAGTTTTGTTTCCAGCTGCCCTGCGGAGGAACCGGAGGCGGTTTGCCAATTTCCGAACAGCCTTCGATAATACCACGCATACACCCGAGGATGGTCCTCTAGAGTCCCGACCGCTGTGTCCTATTGCTTCGAGGAGGAAGAGCAAACGAATCTTCTCTTTGGCGTCAAGTTGACCGATTCCAAAGCTCAGAGAAAATTGTGGTACTTGTGAGCTCTCTTGCTAATAATAACATGATGGCCCGGAAGACGGCACTCCAGATATCAGCTCCCACTCAACGTACACATACCATCTGTCTATCAACGACAGTGATGCTTGTGTTGACGCAAGCCTCGTTATAAAAGGGCGCCGAGCTTATGTGGCGTCGTTGTCGTTTATTTCGTCGGCGGACGATAAAGGTACAGCAGTGAACTCCAAACATGCTTCACTAGCTTCAAGTTGCATTTGGTCAGGTGTACAGAAACAGGTATCGGTATCCACTAACAGATCCGCCGCTGGACTTTGGGGTCCCTGCGAAAGCCACTGGTAGGCCAACATGGACGAGACCAGTCCTGAGGGTTACTCTTCCTACAAGAGCTTTGGAGGAAACAACGGGGGAAGGTCCTTGTGGAAATGATGAAATATCAGGCTCCACGTCCATTCCATCAACAGCGATCAATCTGATTGCTGGTTCAGTAATCACCCTTGACCCCGTCAGCGAAAGACACATGTCTGACAGAGTTGTGTATCGTTTTTGCGTGCCTAAAGAGAGCAACTGTAGTTGAATAAGCCATGTGAACTTTGTCCAGTCACACAGCAGCTTGTTGGACGCAAGTTGCAGTTGTGCGCAAAACGAACCCCATACGAGTGCCACCAAAAACAGCACTCAGTGTGCAACCGAATTAAAGTGTGTGCCACCCGACAAGACGTAAGGAGGAGACCTTAACGGCGTAATCGCGCTTCAAATCCCAAGCGCCCAAAGAAAGCATGAGAACCGTAAATCCTCGAACAACTGGGCCAAGAGTCCAAAATTTTTCATACGCAATACCAGAGGCAATCGTCGGCATATGTGATCGAAGGCGAGACCGCGTCTCCCGGACACAAAAGGTCGGCGGATATCGGGGTAAGTTTGGCGATCCCATACAGACGAGAAGAGGCACTGAAAGGACCGAGACGAGGAGCGGACAATCGAGCCCACATGCCTTTTCAAAGCATTGAAATCAAGGCCGGTGTAGAACTATTCAACATGCCAACCCTTGCGTCGGCACAAAAACTCGGACGTGGCGAAATTAGCGTTGAAGTTCTGGCCTAAAATCTGCCTAAGTCTTTTCATTAACAGTCGAATTCCGTTGAATGACCATCCATATTTACACTTTAAGAAACTGGCTAACGTCAAATGCCTTGGATCTCGAGATCTCGATGGATAGTTACCCCATTTTCCGTACTGAATCAAAGTGCAAAAGATCTGATGTGAGTGTTCTGTAGGGAAATGCTGCCCTGTTTAATTTGAATGCCCCCTTAGACACTACTGCTTTGCCTCTTTAAGATTCACCGTGGAATCATAGTCTGCAGCGTGAGACCGACATTCTTATTGCCCGCTTTTTGTAGAGTCTCTTCTTAAGCCAGTCGAAAGACGACCTGTTTCATAAATACGCTCCTAAGCACCTTTTCTCCAGCTACGACTTCATGCACCTTGGGCCGGTAGGTGGATTTTGCGCTAATTGGGTCGCCCGGATGGATTCCCAACTCACCGGATCCAGTGGGTACACTGCATCGGCGCTGGCCAAATTTGTTTAGCAGAGCGCTTGGACGCAGCATGCCCTCACAACCATCATATGCCACGCAGGCCAGCTGCCACCCCGGCTTGATGAGGTTATCATCATTCCCAAGGGGGCCTGGTGACAAAAATGTGTTGACTTTGGTTGCATCTCCTACTGGGCGACGCGCACGGGGTCTCAAACATGGGCTAGAAGCACCAGCCATGTATACTTCATAAGAATGTGTATTTTCCTTGACAAGCTTAAACTAAGACCAGCTTCAGGGAAGGAGATACACACGAGGATTTTTCAGAAAATTCATGCGGCTGATGCAGTGTCTGTTCAAAAGAAACCAACGCGGAAAGGGGTAAAAAAGCTACCAAAAATGCTTTGGCATCTTGAAACAGGCTCCCAACTACTCTTTAAGAAGATAACCACAGGAAGCAGAAGCTGCGGTGGCATTTTGTAAGATGTAGAACGACAGCAAATCAGATACCCCCGCGAAATATTCGAAGAAACGACATGATAGCATGAACCGTCCGAAACCACAAAAATCTTCCATCTAAGTGCATGAGACACCGCAAAATAAACGGGCTAAATACTTACTTTTCGAAATACGAAAATGCAGAACTCATTGGTTACCCAGTAGTACCTTAAGTTCATAGAAAAATTTGCGGGCCTGTATTCTACCCAGCGGCCTCATCATATCCAGTCTTGGTGAGGTGCATCAATCCTTGTAAGAGACAAACCTTTATGGCACCTTGGGGTCAAATGAAGTACATCCGACCATCCTGAAGTAGGCACTGCTTATAAGGGTAGAACTATTACACTTGATGTTTCATCAGTCTCTCGGACAAAGTGAACTACCCCCTTCTTGGACTGAAGGATTTGTCACATCTCCTCACGGTATATACAGTGCAAACTGATGAGAAGCATTATGAAACGAGCCATTTTAAACCACCTTACTACCAATAGCTTGAAATCCCCAGATAAACACGGACTCTTCTCAAACCGTTCTTGACTGGCGAACGTGCTCGTACCTGTGGACAGCCTACTCAGAGCCAAAGACGAAGGGCTCATATCAAACGCCATATTTTTCGGCTTCTCAAAAGCATTGGACTGATTTTCACGCCTTCCACTGCTAGAGAGCTACAGAATTACGAAATTCAAGGAGAAAATCCATAACGAATCAGGGTTTCTCCGTTGACCCAGCTCATACACAGCGAGGACGTCCTAAGATTTCCAGGGCCACATTGCGCGCTTTCACTGGATAACGCTTTTAGTAATTTGAGTAGGTGATGCGTGTAATAATCTTCCACTGTGGGTTGTTAACGCGGCATTTATAAATCTCTCTGAAGCACTTTTGAATGCTATTTTGTGAGTCCTTGCTCTGGCAAACATACTATCCAGTGCTCAGAAGTTTGTGCTTTTCAGGTGAACGGCATCCGGTAAACGACCCAGGAAACTTGGGTGGAAGCCTCGATCTTGTGTATAAGTCCGTGAGTCCGTGATTGGCACTGTCCAATCGGATAGCGGTAGTTGACCTTGGTTTAGAGGGCCCGGCGAATGACCAAGGTCGATATCGCACGGTTAACCTTGAAGGCTTGCCCGACGCCGCACATAGCTTATCTGCAAGCAGAGTACCGCTGATCGGTCTTGTTCAACACCAGGAGGTCGACCAATTGCAATATCTGCGTTGGAAGCATTTGCACGCATTAGGAGTACCTCTGTCAAGCTCTCTCAGTCGTAGGTTTTGTGTTTTTAACTTCATGTGCTTGTATGTTGTAGCAGTTGATCTTAGGATGTTTAATCCTCATGACAACATCAGTCTGCACTTTTCACCTTTTGAATACCGCTGTAATATATCTGCATTACATTATCTAAAGGTAACCTTCGTGTAAAAAAGCAAACTTCCTCAAGATGTGCCTTCTCTCTGTGATCATCTTGCCAGTCCGCGCCCTAGCTACCGGCCTGACGTTCCTGCTTGCTCTTGGATTGGCTAATTTCATTACTCCCGGATCTTCTCACGCTGCGCTGAAGCCGCAAAGTGACCTCAAAAGGTTGGATCACTTTGAAAATTGAACGATTTTTAGACGCCTGCTGATGCCCATACTAATAATGCTTTCGAGGACTGTCTATTTTCTGGGAGGAATCCACTGGGTAACTGTCAAGGGGGAACGGGCTTCTCGGTCAATGGCACCGATTATCGTACTTGGGCCGCATTCCTCCTTTCTGGACTCTTTGGCGGTGGTAGTAATGGGTATGCCGTCATGTGTTGCAACTGTGGGACATGCCAACTCGTTCATTGGTGGGATTATTCGCGTGCTACAACCGATTCTGGTCAACCGTGAAGACCGACACTCTCGCGAGAAGACAGTCTCTGCCATTTGTCTTAGAGCTAATTCAAAGGAGGATTGGCCTCAACTCTTGATATTTCCTGAAGGAACCTGCACAAACCGAACCTGTTTATTATCATTCCGTCTAGGTAATTTTTCCTTCTCTCTGTTGTCATTTGTCAGCTTGGCCAGTGTTTAATTTGGATTTCAACTTCTGTCGTTCTGCAGTTAAGCAACCCAAAAGATCTCAAAAGTAGGACTTTCACTTACTCGCCAACCTTTATTGCTGTGTCTCATTGAGTACTATCTCTGCAGGTTCTAGTTCTATGACTGGCTGCTCTGTTTGGTTTGCATTATCCTCAGCGGTAGCTCCTGCAGGTCTCCTTCAAAACCCCAAGTCAGTTTCCGAACCCAGGAATCTTGTCTAATAGCTTCGTTTGCTGTTCGCGCTTTGAAGAATGCAAGATTAAAAACTACTGGTGCTCGAACACAGAATTCCCTCTTCACCGATACGTTGTCTACTGCAAACATGAATCCTAGCTGCCAGCTCTGCGAGTAACTGCCGCACCAATTCCGTTTGTGTGCCCCTGGTGGTGCCGAATCCGCTGCAGTTGGACACATCGCTTTGGATATTGCGTTGAGCCATCGTACGGAAGCGTCCATTAATAGTCACTTCTGCGCGATTCGTTTGGCAGCGTCCGTTAAACAATATTGTATCCACTTATGTCCCTTCAGACAGTAGCTGTGAATTTGCCAAAGGTAGTTTCTACAACGCTCTAGACGTTCTTTTACAACGGGCTAAATGTTCAGACACCATTGTTGTCGCCCGTAACATTAACTGGCAGTCAGGCATATGTAGCGATGCTGCGTTTCAGTTTAGTGTTCCTCTTGGACTGGACACGTTAATGACAACGGAGAGCACTTGTTACAGATGTGCGCTGACCACAGACCGTTCCGTTACAGTACCACCTTCCGGAGCGACGGAGGTCTTAGCCACCAACGAATCAGCCCCGAATCCAAACAGACCACATGGCCATCGGTTACCGATATCGAGAATCGGTCTTTGCCTGCTGCTCCTTTTGGAGGACCTTCGTAGTGATCAAATATTCCTTCAGCTTTTACACTCTTGTTTCCTCCTTTCTTTCAGCGAGTTTCAGTGCGCCATTCCAACGCGAAGAAAGCATGGGGTCTGAGAGCTTGCCAGCTTGTCCAAACCTGAACAGAAGTAGTCGAAATGCCGGTTTTCTACCCACAAACCTTCCGGTCATTAAGTTCGCGCCCTAACCTCTAAGCTTTCTCGAGCTCGGACTTCGATTCTACATATATTCGTTGCTGCCTTTAGTTACATTTTTCGGGTTTGCGCATAACACGCGCGTCTTACTTGGCGGTTGAAAGTTTGTGGACCCGGATAGCGAACAAAAATGTCAGGACCGACTCTTACAACGCCTGTCTTTCGGCCTGATGTTTAATTTTGTTGGTCACTAGAGGGGACATCCAAAGCTGTGATTGGTGCCGGAACTTCGAACCGCGTTGCAACTCAGTCGGACTCTTCCGAACGCTGGGTCCCTGATAGAAGTGTGGTTTTGCTGGACGCTGGAAGATAGGTTCCTTCCGGTAGCAACCACACTCCAACTCGAGACATCATGCGAATATAGTAACCACAGAGATGTCAGTTTGACCCCCTTTGTAACTGAACTTCTGGCGTCATTGATTGTTGTCGGCGCGCAAAGGCTTTACTTCTGAGCACTAAGCGGGATTTCTACCGGGTACACACTACATCGATCACACCTTCACGTTCCACCAGTCGTTAGGTGTCAACTGTACTGACGACCCACAATATCGGTTTTCCTAGACTTCAAGGGTGCGTTCGATTCTGTCGATCGGCCACTACTCCTGACTACGTTTTCTCATCAGGGGATACCTAAGAAGTGTAAACACACTCTGGTCCCTATATTCGGGGATTGTGAGGGTTTGTGGTGAGTTCTCTAAAAGCTTCACGATGATGACCTACGTCGGATTCTAGCCTTGCGATCCATAGTTGCAACAGATATCTGGGGGGGGGGGGTTTCGCTACCCAACTGACAACGGAAACCCGTCTGAGCATACCTGCTGACTTTCGCGTGCTACTACGAAAGATCACATTGTTTGCTACACTGTGTCGCATGCTGGTCGGATATGTCATAAGGCATGGAATCTGCCTCCAATTCTGGTGACTTTGGTAAATTCCATCGTGAGGAAACTTCCTACCTCAATAGTGATTTCTGAGCAACCATCGAGTTTCGAAATGGTAATGGCAAGGAGATAAAAGGATTAAAAGGATATCTTAAACGACTGCTAAAACACCACTACCTCTGGGCCTCGAGACTAGCCTGGTCCCAGCATCACATGATCGCGGCTTTTGCAAGCCTAGTGAACCGGAGATCACTGCGATCATCAACCTTAAGGACTTACAAGCTGAGATTTTTACACCTTTTTATCTCAGCAACCCTCAACTCCCTCCCCTACCGCAAGCCATTCATCCACTCTGGAAAACTGAATTAGTTCTGAGAGATTTGGCACGTGAGTATTACTACCGATCTCTAAGCAGGCGATGAAACATTCTGCCGATTGATGCGATGTCAGTCCTGTGTTGATATGGCTGTCCTGTAGGATGCCGGGGACTGCGGGTGTCAACATACAACTCAAAAGAAAAGCTTCTAGGGACCACGAAAAGCTTGGATGTTGTTGATGGGGTCCGCCTTTTGGGTTGGGATCTCCTTGAATATCCATTTAGTTTGGCTGGACTCGTTGCAACTAGACGTTGCCAATGGCTTTCCGGTCGTCAATCCTTATCCACATTGTCTGATCAGATGTCTGGAGATGTAGGCACCTCAGAACTGTGATGTCACGTCCCTTTATTGTCCACTTTCTCAATCTTAAGACCTTCGAAACGACCAAATAAGCCTTGCTGTTGTACAGCAGTTAGGCACAACTATCGACAATGACGTTGCCGTCTATAACAGAAAAACAAAATCACAAGGCCACTTCCACGAAGAGGCTGACTGTAGCGATTATCCCCTACGACCATCAGTTGGATCTCGGTCCAACTTCCTGAAGCCTATTACAACATGTCTCTTTGACTCTTGAGCTGGTTTGTTTAGATGTCCACAAATCAAGATCCTTCGATGATGAACCGGCGTGGATCTGGGCCTCTTCGCACTAAGTTTCTATTTTTCCCTTTTCCATTCTTTTCTAAGGCGTCCTTCCCTCATGGCTGTATGACATTTGTTACTCATATATTGCTTTCAATGATGGTGACGATGATTCTCTACAAAAAGTCGTTCGACAAGGTTGTTAAACCTTGTCATTGATCAAATAATAAGACGATCGCTGCAAGTCCTTCAATACCCCGCTGAGAACCTTGGTTGCTAGTGGGAACGTTGTCAAACGCAAATAACATTCTCATCTTTGAAGACGAAGTCCACGCTCTGAATAAACTGATTACAATCAGACCATGCTTTGGCACTCGCCTTTCAACTTCAAAGTGCGCAAACGTGCCTCAAAACGTGTAGTCTAAACATGCCGCTTAAAGTTCAAGAATTACTGCAGGTTGCGGAAAATCTAACATACTCCGGTAGTCGTATTAGCTATAACGGAAGCGTCTCTGATGAATTCAGCGCATGAATCTCAAAGGCCAGAACCATGTTTGCTAGTCTGCGTCACTCTCAGGTCTCCCATTTGGAAGGTTCGATCCACCAGTCCACAGTTAGTAGTGTTTTTCAGCCGTTTGGTTGTGGGGCCAAGCCGAAGTACACAGAAAACAACGAATAGACGTTTCGCCACAACGTGTTGTATGCACCAAATGTATCCAAATTAGCACCGGAACAAGTACGAATTCTAGTCCTTAATTTCACCCTCCTTTTACCTGGAGTTTTAGCATATCACTGCGTCCAAAAAAGCCGTTGGGCTACAATATTACATGAGCATAGAGCGGTGTTATTTGAAAAATGGGTTTTCCTATGTCTATCGTGTAACATGGATCTTTAGACATTTGGAATTCAATTTATCCGCCATCGATCAGTTCCGGTAGCCTTCTTGAGTTCTATTAGCGCAACAGGGGGCTATACCCAATATCTATAACCTACCTGTTAGCCGCTGAATGCTGCTGTGGAAGTTTGATTTTTTCGCTTGTCTTTCCAGGTGCTTTTCAGCCAGGTTTGCCTGTACAACCTGTCCTTCTCCGTTGGCCCAACACAACAGTACGTCTGCTCTTCGTTTCTAGTTGCTTTGATTACCATCACCGTTTCGTCTGTATCAGGTCGGCTTTCATGTGACACCTTTTATCCCGATGGTAGAGTTATTAGATTCTGAATGTTATCTTGGTGAGACTTCGCCCCACTGTTTTTGGTATATCCATACACCTTTTATGATCTGAGGTAGTCCTACTGTCGCATGCAGATAAATGTCAATTGCGTGTGATTACCTCTTAGACACAAAGGTTGTGTTGATAGTTTTCCCCCAACAAGCGTCCAGCTGAAGGCTGTTCGTCTACAATCTTACTTCTGTCATATTAGTCCTCCTCGTAACACCACTTGAAATCAGTTAATGAATAAGTGTTAAACGCGCGTTTAAAGTAACAATTTGGATTCCCTAACGATGGTAGTCTTTGCTATTGTTTTATTCTAACCAACTCCTCCAGTGTTTACTTCCAGTAGAACTCACAGTGCCGTAAACACACATGCATTCAGAAGGACGGTTCTCTTCGAAACGAAACTTTTACATTTTGAGACTGTGCGTTGGAAAATACGTTTGAATGGCACAATTAGTCTGGTTTTTCTGCGTCTTTCCATCGCATGAACGATTTTAGGAAGCTCATCGTCTTGGCGATCATTATCGCGAGTCGTTACAGTGGGGCATGAAAGCAGTTCATGGTTTTGTCTGATCACAGAATTCCTGTAACATTTTAGAGACCTCTCTGTGCTTTTTTCAGGGTGCATGACAGTTGAGCACCCAAGAGGGTGTAATTACTTAGTGGATCGAATTTCTCGGTCTCAGGTGTTTCGATTTTCTTGTCATATCACAACCCAGCCTCTTCATTCGCCAAGCACTGCTGCAAACAGGCCGTCAACTGGATCGAAAGGATCCATTGCCTAGGTTGCTATTAAACAGGGACCTAAAACTGCCGTCAGTCCGTCAGGCCTTACTTGTCCGAATGCACCAAGCAGGGCTGAAAGTTCTGAAACAAAACATCTGAATTCCATGGTTTTACGTTAGTTTATTTGTCTGCCAGCTGTGGGTTTGTTCCACTTTGTTGCAAAAGCTTTCTTTCTATATAAGCGTTATGTTTTGCAGAATGCTGGCATTAAGAAGTCGATAAAAGGGTCCCAGTCCTTTATCGCGCTATCCTACCAGTCATAAATGATGATGCAGGAGTACTTAAATTGATTAGCCTGCCTCCTCAAAGGGCGTCAAACCAGTGTGGCGGTTAAATGTAGAAAACTTGTCTGGGTATTTTGGGCGCACTGTACCAAAGTTCGTCAAAATATCACATAGAGAAGATCTGCTATTGTTACGATGAGGTGTTGTCGGTTAGGTCAGCAAGATTGAAATTTATGGAATCCTTCAACAGTGGCACTGTACAATGTGGGTACTAGTGAAGAGGCCCATTATTAGTGATAACAATGGGGCTCAGAAGCAACTCAGTAACGAAAATTGAGCAACTTCGTGTAAATGATGATCATGTTCCACAGAAGGCTGCGCACAATACGACATGAATGAAGATGTGAGCAAATGACAAGAAAACAGTTTTCCGCATTTTTGTGACGAATGGTGGCAATCGTTGAATTCATTTTCTGGCGTAAATAGGGCTTTTTGCTTCGTTTCTGAATACTGCAAACGAACGAGGGAGTCATACAAAAATAATTTTGATGTAGACGTTTTCGTCACTAAAGGAAGAAAGTAGTGTAAACTCTTCCATATCTCGAAGTCGATTGTCCTCGTGGGTGACTGGAATTTTCCAGTTTGTGGAATATGTGAAGCTGCACTTTCCAAGCCAAGTTTTCGAGTTTAGATGCCAAAGTGGATTCCGTTTATAGATGTACTCGGACCGGTTGATCTCCCTTTCTATTCCTGTTTTGTTGTTTTCAGTGTATTTCTTACTGGCTGAACTGCCAGAGAGCTCCGTGTTTAACCCTTCAGGTCTATTCAGTTGGAATTATTTTTGTAGAGCAGGACAGTTGTATTCGAAAATACACACCACATCATCACCCTTCCAACTATGTTTCGCTCTGAACAGCGAATGATATGGTTACGTTCTACTGCCGTTTTTTGTAAATACGCTCTTTCTCGGCATCCTTTTTTCTGGATGCTTAATTATCTTAAGTCCGTCTGTTCTCTCCTTATTTTTTGACAGGACACCTCAACATGGGTTTGGAAGGGACCTTCAGTGTAAGTTTGATTTTTAGAACCCCTTGGTTTATGAATTTTCTGTTGGCCTATTCCGACGGTCGATCTTTTTGCCCGTACTTCTAAGCTGCGACATCACTGGCTATGAGTTAATTTCCCTGCCTGCCCCGTTTCCCTCCAAATTCAGTGTGAACATCCGATTTGGTTTTGCATACTCACTTGTTTTGTTGAATTACACGCATGCAATAATGTTACCCACGCCAGGTTGCATACCCTGCCCTGGGAACGCCACTCGGTTACTTCATTTTATCTCATTTCAGTTGGAAACTTTTATGGATGACCTTTTCGCAGTTCACCACAAGATTCGAGATTGAAGTAAGCCGTGCTGCTGTCCTTGTCTTTCTTTTGTTTCCGCTTCTGTGACTTGTTGGCACTACACTGACCATTAGTCTGCGCTATTGGTTGATTGTGCTGATGAAGGTGGGTTATGTGTATTGGCCATAAGCTGTGCTGGGACATGGAGATCTTTCGGTTAAAAGGTCTGTGTATGGAAGATGCCCAATCTGCTTGCGTGAGAGATCCAAGTACGACTATGGGATTAAGTCCCTTATCACCGTTTATCCAGTTTACTGTTTACACGCATCCATCCTCTAATTTGCTCCGGGAGAGCGTTTCTTGCCCAGAACCAAGTTTTGTTTTCTTATGCATTGTCTTTATGCGTTAGAAAGATACCTTGAATATCTGAATAGAGAAATGTATAATATATCCGGAGTATAGTCTAAACATACGAATAGGAAGAGGAAACCCGCATGTGCTCACTGATTTCCGACCCATGATTTCCCACCTGCATTTCGACATGTTTTGAACTTGTTACTTGGGTAAGTTCAGTGAAGTCTAGATTATCCCTTTAAAGCGGTTTTTGGTGCCAGTTTGTTGCATCTGATACCTTAGGGTTAGATGTGGGGCGTTGCTGTTCCTCTACCGTACAGCACGACAGTACTGGATGCCAGCCATTCTTTGTTTATGTATCGGAATGCCCGAACTCAAATGGGTAATACCGTGAGGTATTGTTCCGTTAGCAGGTATTCAGACCACCAGTTGTCCATGGAAATCGAGGGCAGAACTATGCTCATGCCAGTGACAATGGAAACGAGAAAATTCATGGTGATTGCGTTAATTTTTGTGCATACACTAGACCGTAGCCTTAAACGAACGTTAAGTAATTCGTCTTGTGTGCAAGTGCAAGCGTTTGAGCAGATAGTTGGCAAGACGAGTAAAGCGACTCCACTTGTGCTGAATATTTATCTGTAACTGAAGATGACTTGCTGAGACAGACTTAGATTGAAAGAGTTCATTTGAGCAAAAGCTACGCCATTCATTTTATTTACCCCAGAGGTTCAGAAAGTCGGTCTGCTTTTCTTGGACGTCTGTGGAAACTCTGGAAAAGACTGCTATAAAACTACAAAACCGCTGGTTTTTCAGCTAGCTTGGCAAACAGTTTCAAACTTGGAGACAACTCCAATGATGTAGTCTGATGTAGTCCCCGTCCAAGTGATGATGGGAAAACGCAGAAAACTCGCGGAAACTATCGGACTGTCTCTGCCAAACCATTCTCACTGTGCTGCTGAATCGTCGGTTGTCCCAATAGGTGTAAAAATGCTATTCTGATCCCATGCTACACAGGGACTGTGGTTCCCACGATCATTCTTCCGAATATCGAAGGCCGGAATAGAGTCTAGTCCTTTATCGATCATTCCTTTGGTCAAAATCCTTAGTGAAATCGACGGATGGGAAATCTAGTGACATTGCTCTAGTATTCTCATTTAGAACATTTGATCAACGTTCCTGCTCTTCGGGAATGTCTTTCTCCCGCAATTTTCGTGTTCATCCGACTCGCCAGTGCACGAGCCAGGACTTTGACTATCTATCTTTTCTCCTCTTATTTCGAATAAGGACACTATGGTGACATCTTTATAACCCCGTGGAGCGCCCCAGCTTCCTGAGTCGAACAAACTAAATGACAAAATGTTACGGTCCTTGACCATCAAGTTTGAATAGTTTGGCGCGTGCTCAGTTATTTCCAACGACCTCGTTTTCTACTTGGAAGATCGTCCCTAGAGTTCTTCGCTGTACCTTGCGACATTTGCCTCAGTTTATCCCATTTGGTTTCCGGTATGCGCTTGAGCAGTGTAGAGGAGTGATTTCTCCATACGTTTGCTATGTTTTCTAGTCTCGGTGTGGAGCTTCTTCCGGAGGTAGACCTTAAAAAACTTGGAGTATGCGGACATATTGCTCCGCTTCCATCCGGATACAAAATGCACTGCCATCCTTTTTTCTTATGTACAAACTGATACTGAAAAGTTGAACCAGGGCACCGGAAAGCCTACCATGGCACCATAACCACTAGAAATAGTGGATAAGCTCACTTCCAGTGAGCTTCGACCGTGCAGACCCTCCCTTACCAAGTATGCTAACACGGCAGATCCCGATTTTTAACCTGCTTCTCTTTAGGTTTGAAACACTCATTTCCAGCAGATCTGGATGATGCTCAATATAGTTATTACCCTCTGGGTAGGCCACATTCAAGAGGCAATCTCTGTTCAATCTATTGAACTGGTTTCTCGGAAGGAATGGTAAATACACACCATACACAGTATGATTTTATACCAGCCCTTTTCTTCACTGCTGGCAGGTTATATCGCCCGTTAAGTTTGATCGATAACCCGTTGTCCAGCCGAACGAACCACTGTTTATTTCATCCCATCATTTGTTCACGTTAACATCAAAATGACCGGTGCCGAGGTAGACGTATCTCTAAAATGTGGCGGTATGAGAGCTGGGATGCGCATAGTACCATAACAGTACGTCAGTCCTTCACAAGTGGCGGTTTGTCCTCAGCATACTTGGCTACCTTGAGTTTCTTTGGTGGGGGTTACTAAAAATATCCTTCTTCAGGTTTCCTTAGGTGACTTTCCCATGAACATGGGTCAACGTGTGTGCCAACTGCAGTACGCATCGCCACCTGTTTGTCTGAAGGACTTACTTAACCTTTCACCACAATGCTGACTATTACGCTTAACTTTATTACTTGCGTCGGAAAATATTTTAACCGGGTCTCCTTCCGCTGTATACTTTTTACTCCAGAATATGAACCCAGAAGGCCGTGGTATGGCTCAGTTAACCGGCTATTGATCTTTAGTGCTGCTTTCACTATGTAGCTTCCTCACATTTCGATTGGTAGTTCACAGACCCATTTCTAAAGGTGTGTTCTCGCTCTTCACAATAGACGTCTTACCAAATCATGGTGTTCGGGTATTTAACACCACTCTCCCCTTTCACAGGTACCATTTTAAGCTTTGTTTGATGGTGAATGACGAGCTGCATGCTGCGGTTAATCTGAGCTCAATTTTTCCCGTATGTGTGCCTTAGTATGGGCGTTAAAATTTATTTCGAAATCAATGATCCTCACCAATCAAATGCTGTGAAGGTTTGACATCGGCTTTGAGCGTTACACCCTAATAACTTCTTGCTCATATCCTCAAAGAACCCTTCCCTGGACGTGAATTTTTCTGCTCAAAATTCTCAATATTGTTTTTTTAAACTACCTTTCCCATTCACAGTTTCTACCGGTCTACAATCCCAACCCCGAGGAGCGTATGGATCCCCGGCTATACGCCAATAATGTGCGATCCAAGATGGCGCAGTAAGCACTGTACTTCCAGTTTGCATCCTCAGTTGACGTTTTTTATTTCATATCCACAGTTGGTCGCGCAGTCTCCGTTTACTCACACTTTGCTGGAAACAAGTGAAACTTGAATTAGATTAAAACGCGCCACTCCTTCGACCGTTATCTCTGCGACACCACGTACATTTTCAACAGAAATGGCATATTCACAGAAGCTCATCATCATCATCATCATCGACAGCATGACATCAGTGTTCAACAGCGATGCTTCACTGTCGTACAGCCATGAGTTATTCGAAAGGCTTATTGTAAAGAAAAGAATAACGTTGGACGGGGAAGGGACTTAGTGCTAGCTTACTACACTCATTCAGCGGTGTCTACATCTCCAAACATTCACTCCGGCAAACTGAATAGAAACTGACCACAAGAACGCCACTGACATCGGTTGGCAGCCATATCTTGTAGTGTCTCCAACCAGGCGCAGTGGGGATCACGCGATCCCTATCCTGGAAGGCGAGTAGCAACGACAGCACCCAAGCGTTTCGTAATCTCTTTCATACCACTCTGCCAGGTCAAAGATTGGCTCTACTTATGCCACTCTGATTTGGGCATGGAAAACAACACTCTCCGGCAAACAGTGGTTCGGCATACGCAACACATGTCCCAACCAACGCAGCTTCTGGTGCTGGACATATTCTTCAATGAAATTACGCGTTGCACAACCGAAAACTCGCTTTCTAATTGCCTCGTTACGGATAAGCCGATACCAACCCACCCACCTGAAGACGTCTCAGTTCCGCTACTCGAACAGGCCAAGTCTCACAGCTATACATCAAAACAGCCCGCATTGTAGCTTGATGCACACGTCCCTTGAGATTCAGGGATACATCACTCTGACGCCATATGTGTCTCAAATTAGCAAACGCAACCCGGGCCTTACAGATTCATGCACCTACTTCATCTGTCCCACTACAGGCAGAACTAATACAACTTTAGAGATACATGAAACGCTTCACAACTTTGAGTGTCTCCGTGGGTTGTAAGTGGCGCGTTTAGTGACTGCATGTCCAGGAGCATGACTGTATACTTTGCGGGTGCAAAGTGCATACCAAAGGACGGTATAACTTTGGTCAGTTCATCCAAAAACACCTGCGCTTTTTTCTCTTCGAAGACGAGAGCAATGTCGTCTGCATATTCCAGATCGACATGATTTTTTTCACGGGTTACTTGAACACCGGGGTTTAGAAGACCTCCCAGCGTTCTCATTAATTCATTTATCGGATAATTAAATAGGAATGGAGAGTAGGCATCCCTGACAGACACCGCTTTGTGTACGGAAGCTTTTGAAGAGCTCTCCATATACTTTTACACGTCCAGAAGTCTGAGAATACAAAGAACGTATTATGTTCACAAACTTCCGCGGCATTCATTGGTGGGCAAGCGTGTCAAGCAGAACAGACCGGTCAGCCGAATCAAATGCTCCTTGGAAAGCCAGGGACACTAGAATTGTGTATCGCTTATACGTATGGTGTTGTTCTAGCACCTGACGGAGTGTGAAAATTTGGTCAACACAACCCCTACCAGGCCGGAATCCCGCTTGCTGCTCTCGACTCAGTATCTCACGAGCAACCGTAAGGCGACGAAGCACAAGTGACGCCAACAGTCTCGTTACAACCGGGGTCAAACTGAACCCCCGGTGGTTACCACACTCACTACGAATCCCTTTTTTGAAATTGGGCACTATCACCGACTCTCCCCAGTTGTCTGGGACAGACTCCTTTTCCCAAATGCGAGCAAACAGATCAGACAACGTGGACTGGGGACTTCACTCCCATCTTTGAACAATGCGGGTGGAAGGTCATCCGGACCAGGAGCTCGGTGGCGCTTGAAAGGACATATGCAGTCGTAAACCTCCGAGCCCGTAGGTGGTTCCATGTTCACCGTCCAAGGTTCCACTTTACCTGTGGGCTCCAGGTGTGTGCCAGCTGGTGACCACGACAGTTGTTGTTCGAAGTATTCAGCCCATCGGTCGAGGCGTTCTTCTTTATTTGAGATGTTCACTCCATTCCGATCCTTGATGGCTTCGCTCACAGGTGGTTTCCGGGTACAGGTCGCACGGGTCAACTGAAATAATCTCCGGGCATTGCCGGCTTTCTAGGCCTCTTCCATTTCTTTGGCTTTCTGTGTCCACCATACTTCACGATTGGTTTGCACGCTCACTTTCACTTGACCTCTGATAATTCCTCGGACCGAGTTATGTTCAGGACCGATTGGGATATTTCTGCGAGATTTAAGCAGTGCCACCGTTCGGTCTGATATCCAGTACTTGCTTGCGCCTGGTGGTGCCGTGCCACAGGCGAAATTCCCAGCACTATGCAAAGAGGTGGCAATCTTGTCCCAGTATGCGTTCACATCTGACGGTGGAGCCTTTGGAAGAGACTCTAGAAGACGATTCTGGTAAATTCTTCTGACATCCGGATCTGCCTGTCTTTCAGTTGCTAAGCGATTTGTCTTCACCTTACGCGGTCCTGGAAAACGTAGGGAGAAGCGCCTCCGGACGAGCGCGTGGTCAGAATCCACAAATATGTTGCAAAACGACCGGCAGTCAGTTATTAATCCACGCCATCGGTAACTGATCTCAATGTGATCGATTTGAGTTTGTGGCCGGCATAACCGTTGGAGGACACCATGTGGCCAGACGAATTCGGCTATTTCGGAAGTTAGTACTGCATAAAAACAGCCTGTGATCAGCACACAGCTGAAGCAATCGTTCAACATTGTCCGTACGTACCGAGTCTAATTCATGTCGACCTCCTAACTGAGTCTCAGATACGCTAAACCTGCCCACTTGTTCATTCAAATCTCCGGCAACCACCACGATATCTGAGCTCTTAGCTCGCCGCAACAGGGCATTCAGGGCGTCGTAAAACTTGTCTTTGATGGCGTCGGAACTACAGTCAGTTGGGGTGTAAGCGGACACGACAAACAGACGGCGATCAGCTTCCCGCCTGTGAGACTCTTTCACAGACGTTGCCAGACGAACCGCACAGAGGCGACTATCAAAAGTTATCCAGTCAAGCAAGGATACTTCCACCCGGTGACCTAGGACGATACCAACCCCCTGCACATTCCGCCGTGGTAGCTTCTGGTTCGCCAGAGGTGCACAGCCAGAAGCGAGTGGAGGCTGACTGGGCAGTTAGCTCAATCACTGTGCTTGTATGTTGAATTATTGTTTCTGAGACTCAGCAGACATCAATGCCAAGCGAGTCTAGTGTGAGTCCGAGAGCAGCTTATTGTCCTCCTTGCTTCAGAGTGCGGACATTGAAGGCGGCCAGATATACTGGGGGATGCGTGACGATGACGATGATTCATGACGGACGGAGTCATCAGTCCTACAAAGAGAACGTTATTAATGGGGTGGGGAGGGGGAGGGGGAAAGAAAAAGTATGTGAAAGAGGAAGAAAGTAGGCGTCAGCAATAGCCTGCTTTATGCAGCGAGTAAGGCGACCCGGCTGATGTGGCATGAGAGTATTGTTAGTTGTAAGTGTCATGGTTGTACGTTAGCTGGCATACTGTCAGGGCGCCCACACCTAGACGGGAGGACGATTAGGATCCTCAACCAAAACCTTTGGCTCGAAAGCCTAACGGCAAAGCAGCGGTGTTTGGCGGGAAATGCAAATGCATTGCCATTTCTATGCAACAAGTCGCCACATGTTCCAACCCCCAACCTAGAGGGCCAGGAGACCGTGTTTGTCAGCCCTCTAACCATTGACCAACCTAGTGTGAGAGATTTGAGTCGCGGGGACGACCCCCAGTATTGCTCAGTGGATCGCTGAGGTGCGAAAACCGTCACACTACCGTGAGGTTCAGTTTCTTCGTGACGGATTTAGAGAGAGTGAGGGCTTAGGAACCGCATATTAGCCATTTGCGTCAACTAACTACTTCATGTCACACGAATTGTGAATGAGTCAGAATGAACAGCGAAACGTTATATAAGTGGGAATTGAACGTACTTTGTAATGGGGGTGGGGCAAACCCAAATGTAAATGAAGCTAATATTGCTATATTTGCTTGGGGCTACAGTTCACACATTCCCAGAGAAGAAACTGAGATTATGCTGTTCAATTACCAGCTGTTTTCGGCCGCATTCGAGGGCGCCTAAAAGCATGATAGCAACAGCATCAGGAGGCACTCGTACTTCGATTAAAACACTAGAATCTGCTGAAGGGTCAACATGGTACCCACAGTTCCTCGGGTGGTATCTCATCGTCAGAGACAACAGCATCAATGTTGACGCCTATACTTCACTGCCTTATAAACAAAATTCAGCAAACTTTCTTGGAAGCCGAAATTGAAAAAAGAGTGGACATTAAAAAGACCTGACACTGGCCTCCCCTAAGTGCATATAGCGCAAGGCGCTTAGTCAGACATTCTGGACAAACACTGGTAGTACGAATGGCGTCATATCTTGCAGTGGCTTCAGCCAAGCGCAGGTCGGGTCACTGAAACCACAGTCTGGAAGGGGGATTGTACCAACAGCAATGAGACCCCTAGTAATCTCTTCCTCATCCGTCTGCTGAGCCACGTTCCGAAGTTTGGACCATTCTAAATGTCATGTGAAAAACAACACGTCTTGAAAGACGATAATTTAGAATATGTAGCGCATGGTCAGCCACCACATTCTGTAGTGCTGTGTGTTTCCCTCTGTTGGGGTACCTTTCGCGCCACCGAACACTTGTCTTCTGTTTAACTCGTTACAACATCCATTAGTAGCAACCCTAGTAAGATATCAATGCTAAAAAATCTGAAGGCGGTTGGGATCGTCTGCCCTCAGGAACCAAGTTTTGCAACCGTACAACAACGTATCTTGTGTGGCGCACGCGACCCTTGGAACTCGCGCGGCCAGTTGGCGAGCGTGGGTCTGGCCTCTCAAATTCGTCCACATGCTTCCTCAGACAGTTCTGTCAAACGACCGCCGGGTTAAACTTTTGGACTTGGGCCTGGTTTGTTCAGACTGCAAAAATACCGTCCACGTGACGTTTAAGAATATCAATGTCCCGGGTGGATCTTGAAAGAAATCGTTTTGTTTGACTTAGATGTCAGCTGATACAGTTTCCAGGGTTCGCTCCATTGCACAACTGCCTACTTATGTGTACTGTATACTTTCAGGGGGAAACTGAGCATTTCTTCTTGGTGAAAAGTTACGCGATGAAAGTCCAAAGTCTAAATTGCTTTGTGTCGCGGCAGTGATGACCACATGAAAATGGACATGAGTAAAAAACAACCCAGCAGCTGAATAATCGATTAGCTTGACGTATTCCAGTAGTTCAACAAAATCAGATGTCCTTGAAATTAACTACAGTCAGCTGGGACCTGATTGGTTCAAGTTTTTAACTAATCATTGAACAATTTTGTGATAAGAGAATCTTCACATGGAGAGAATGGTACGGAGAGAAACTTAAGTAGACCATACATCTGTAGTCCAACGGAAACTCGCGACCATAATTTGTTCATTTTTTTCGAAGGGTGCGCAGTATTCGGATTGTACGCCATCCACAGAAACTTTTGATCGACCAGACATTATTTCGTAATCCACACAGTTGATAAATGCTATAATCGAATCAGGAATTGGTCTTTGTTTCGTATATGATTCGTACTGAATAGACAGGATTTTCTGCTAGGTGTTTTCTCATATCGGTAAGCCAATTTAACCAACTTAGTTTTGACCCACACAACTGTCTGATGATGTAGTCCTCAAGTTTATCAGCTAGTTGTAAGCATTTTCGGGAAGTGTCCTCACCTTTATTGATTGGTTACGCTTTAGTGGTATATGAAATGACTTCTTTCTGTTTCATTCCGGACCACATTTAGCAACTTAGTGGTAAATAATCTAAAAGCTAGGCCTTAGATCTTTGGGGTCGATCACTCGGTTTCCTCTTCCTGTTTTACCCTTGTCTCTAAACACGGTATTTTTAAAATTTAATTCGTCTGTGTGAGCTTAGACACCCAAAGAGTCTGGGCTATGTGGACCGTAGGTTACAAAGCCCCCGTGTTGCCTTAAGATGCGAGGTTGCAATTCTTCGTACCCTGTTACACGTGAAATTAGATCGACTGTATCGTTTTAACACGAGGTATGTGTTTAGATTAGATCCAGTTCGTTGCCCATCGACCGAATCACGAGGCACATCGGAATTCGTAGTGCTGAACGTATTCCTAAGTATTGATAGCCTCCGATATGCTAACACGAATCAGCTGGTGAGCAGTAGCCACCGTGTAAACACCTGAACGTGGGGAAAAGTTGTCAATATTGCTGAAAGTGTTTCTGTCCTGTGCAGTCGGAAACGGCTGGTTGAAAATGTCACAACAACTCAGCAATTGAATATCACGACCTCACTATCTTTCTTGGAATATTTACTCCACATTCCCATATGACTAGACTAATTGGAGCTCTAGATAGTTCAGTGTTTAGGGCGCAAAATTGGTAACCGAAAAGTTCGTGGTTCGAACCAACCCCGGCATCTCGACTCTTTGGGCAACCTGACAGTATCTCAGTCGTCGTACCTCCTTCGGGTGGCACGGCAGCTTGACACCGAAAGGGTGTCACAGCTGAACGCTCATTGTTTTCATTAATTGGCGTAATATCAATCTCATTTACACCCAGCTCTGTCTTACCCTATTCTATATGCTCCCTTATTCGTTCCAACTGACCATTTGTACTCGTGCTAGTATGTCAACTTTGATGGAAATTTACATGGCCTCGCAGGATTAACGGTCGAACTGTGATCGGAATGTTTTACTTGACGGACGTGGCTGTTACTCTGAACATACTGGTTATGGCTGGAATATGGAGCTTTTAAGAACGGCTTTCATTGCTCAACGTGTCGGCGAGCATGGACCACCTGCTTTTTTAGGAGTCGATTGAGCTGCACTCTAATTCGGGTTAAATCCTTGTACGATCATTCAAGGTACTACAAAATCAAAACGATCCCGGTTTTCTCCGCCCAATGAATTGCAAACGACATCTCAAACAACATAACGCTTGTTGTCTGAGTGAGTGATACAAAAAGATAACAAAAAGAACAAAAAAAGCATTTATAGCAGGCACACAATCAAAAGAAAGTAAAAACTGACTTCTAGAAAGTAAAGCGATCGCCCTCGTTTTTAACTTCATATTGGGTGGAAAATGAGCGCGACCATTATTTTTCATCTAGCCCTCAAGTGTATTCCGTCTTTCATGGGCTAGAAGTTATTGGAAAGGATGTTCTTATCACTCGTCACCGATTCTATCTATACACTCCTACCTAGGCTTTGACATTAGTTTTTCCCCTTTCTCTTTTTGTGCAGTGAGCGGTACATTTCCTGTGAGTCTTCCGACCGCCTGCACCCTAGTTAGATTTTAACCTCTCAAGCATCGAAGTAGTCAAGTTTATTGTAGAATCCTCTGCAGTTGCGTGGACGGTATAGCTCCCGTATGTCCGAGCCGGTGAAAAGGATTGATCTGGGGGGCCTTTTCCGAAGCCTCCGATTGAATCAAGAGGGCGAAGCATGGAGTACGCAGTCCTCTGGAGTCCACCTAGTTTTGATCCATGTGTGCTTCGATGGAAGCCGGTCACCCAAGTCCCCCAAAGAATGCATGTCCATTATTCGGTTGTGTATTATCCGATCCTAATTCCAAATCACGAACAAGTGGTTAGGACATCACCTCCAATGTCTGACTGTCTCCCTTGCTCCAATTTTCCTGTGACCAGAGTTTTAGGAGCTGGAACCAGAGTCCCCTTTATACAGGGTTTACAGCGGATAAACTGTCGACCTAATTGAAACGCTTTAGGAATGCGTTCGTCTTTCAGTCTGATGCAGACAACTTAATACGGCAAAGACAATGAATAAGGCTCCTCTGATAGTTACCACTAGTTCTGTCCAAGAGCTGCCACAGTGTGGTGGTCGGACTTGGGTCCCTCAGATGACCGGATTGGCTGGAACTTTGTTCCTCTGAGGTCAGCCATCTAAGTTAGATTAAGAACAGGATTTAGGTTCAGCGGGCGTCCTCTCCACAAGGCGGCCTGGAGGAAACTGTAGTTCCCTCTGATTTCAGTGTGGGGATGGTATGACTAAAGAATTTCGCCAATAAAGGCAACACCGACTATCAGACGATTGGCCGTTACCACCTGTCACACTTTGGGGAAACGTTATTCTTTCGTTTGTTCTCTACATCTGCGGTTAGCTCTTTCTCATTCACAATTCGCCACCTTATGCTCGAGATGACTCAGTGGTTAAGGTGCGAACTTACTGACCGGAAGGTCCGTGGTTCGAACCCGACCTCTGCATCTCGACTGCTTTTGCCTAGGCAACCTGGTAGTATCTCAGCCCTCATGCTTCATTCGGATAGCATGGCATCTAGACACCAGCAGGGTGCTACAGTTGTACCGTATTCTTTGCCGACGCGAACCGCTATACATATTTATACGGTTCATGGTCGTCAAACTGAGCTAGGGTCGCCTACGTTTGTTGTAGCATCCACTCCCTTTTATCATGTCACATACCCGTTTCTTTTATGTTGTCCTCTGACGCTTTGCAGGGCCTTGAACATCCCAACTTGTGATCTGTTGTACGACGACTTTTGTCGATTTCAAATAGCCAACGAATGCGGTCTGCCTGATCCAGAGGGTATGGTTTACCTGCATGCACTTCTTCGCACTGCATTGTAAGTCTCATGCTCCAGGCGAATTACCCTGTTGTTACTGTCTTTTGCCTTTCCTTCGGGAGAGCCTCTAAATCTGATAAACTAGAATCATAGTTTTTCAGAACTTTGGTAAACAATCGGTGGATATATTGCTGGGTTGTGTTTCGTTTTCGACATAAAAGGTTTGTCATGCCAAGTGAGTAAGTTACCAGGTTGACCGAGTCCTAAGGCCGTCGGATAATCAGTCGCGGAGATTCCTTACGACTAGCCGACTTACTCGGTGCTGGTAGTCAGGTAGATTTTGTCACTTGTAGGTTCATGTGGATGGCTAATGTTCTGCAGTAAACGTGGGCTTGCGTTGACATGGTCTCATCCTGATTACGTTTCTCCTATCTAGTGACTAGTCACTTGACTTACTGACAACAAACTAGGCGATTTAACCGCGATCTGCGAGTACTGCTAAACGAACTCGCCCTTTGAGTGCCAGTTTTCGATAGCTGCAAGACTTCTGATTGTGATGACATTTTAGCCTTCGAACGCTGGCTCAGAAATTAGTCCTGTTTTTTTTCATGAATCATATCACAACTTCCAACTTTGAAGACCTAGTAAGATGAAACAGACCTTATTCGAATGTGAGTCACCAATCTGCCGAATGCCCTGTTTTATCTCAAAATTAAGTTCCAGAAAACCGATATCAGATCTCGTAGCCAACTATAAAATCTATGAAACCAGTTTATCCTCGAGATTTCCAACACAATGCAAAAATATCGCCACAGGCTCCAAAATAATTTAAATGATATGGTTTGATATCCGTAGCTGTAAATTAGCTAAAATATAACACTTTGATACGAGGAAATCGCAGTGAAAACAAAGTAACTTTTTCGACTAGTTTTCGGAAGTTCAATATTTCTGAGGCGCTCATCCGAGCATCGGTGCTGGGGCGTGTTGTGGATTTTGGTGGAGGTGGCAGACTAAAACACGACGTAACTTTCAATCCGTAATGTGTATGTATGCAGCGTGCAAGCTACCTCAGTTTCGACTTGGACTCTTCGAGCATCCTCAGTACACTATGGCCTATAAAATCAAACACTCTATTCATAGGGTAATACGATACTTAAATTTCTACGTTCACTCCGAGTTGATAATACGCGAACGTTTCGCAAAAATGTCTATGAACAACTCGAGATAGTTCAGGTAGTTTGTTTACAAGGTCCGTTTGAAGTGTTCAGCTGCAGCTGTGTTTTCGAACATAATTTCAGTTCCGCCAACCTCTCATGTGGTTATCTATATATATATATATATGTATATATATATGGTTATATATATATACTTGAAAGAACCCCTGATAACCCATGACCAGTTTCACTTTTCTTGGTGCTCATCAGGCAGGCCTAACTCCTGAGTTTGCGTCAACTACATGCTTCATTTGAACCCAAATTCGAATCTATCCGCGAAATACACTCGTTTCCAAACTACTTTTTTCATAGAGAGTCTCAGTTGGTTATCTCGCTTGTGATATGCCCATGGGCGCCAATTTGTGTCATCCATATCGGTCACCAATTTTCACTCATTCCGGTACTATTATTTTCTTGAAGTTGGGCAGTATTGCTTCCCGTGAATAGCTGTTTCACACTTATTTGTTCTGATCGGGCTAAGTTGTGCGGTGTGATGTCGCTATTATCACGGTTAAGGTACCGATACGAAGCACCGATACTGCCCACTGCCTGCTGGTTTATCCAAATGTCATGCTTTGGCCTCCCCATCTGTGTCCTGTGCCCAATAAACGACGATCTTCACACCGTTGGTCAGCATTTCGTTCAATCAAGCCCACAGGAACACTGGCGGCATTTTGATTTCTTAAACTCTGAGCCTGAGTAACCTACCAACACCAGACGGTGCCATCGACTTAGGAAGATTGATGATGTGAACCTGAGGAACATAGCAACGCTAACCGGTGCCATCGACTTAGGAAGATTGATGATGAGCCCCAAGAAGGGCGAAACCTATCGTGGGTTGTCCAAGAATTTTCAGCAACCTTATGAGTAGTGCATTACATATACACAAGATTGAACAATGTTGCAGCGTGCGGCATCCATGAGGGCTGAGTAGGATAAATGAGTAAATGGATGTTTCGCCAAGAAGGCGAGCACGCGAACAAAGCCCTGCTGTGTTTTGGCTACATGTGGCAGCAATTTACATGTAGTCAGTTGAGGTCACAACCCGAGAATTTACTCGAATTTGCATGTGTGGACAAAATGTGTGTGAAATGTACACGACATCATTTTCCCTGCTCAGCTGCACAGAACCAGTTAACAGTCTCGATTGCAAATCGGAGAGCCTGTGGAAGCTCCGTTTTCAGAAGAAAATCAGGGACGAGCACTTCTAAAGGTTTGCAAGTGAGGTTAAGCCCCATGTTTATCGAGTGTCGACGATGAGCTGGTGGAATTAATTTTGTTCAACCGCTTTAAGGATTTCTAAATGTCCTTGACTGAGTTGGAATGCATCCCAAACTCATGTTTTTGAAAATTGCTGTCCGACCTTCGAACATTAAGATTTTTCATTGTTCCTATGTATATGACGATGTTGTTCGCTCTTCTTCGAGGATACAATCGCTAGTCGTGGAACGAAATCGTAAATTCTTTAGATAGGTGTGATACGACCTGACAGGCACTTCCAGCTTTGGATTTTTTTTGGAAGTCATCTCTACTGAGGTGCAGTGCGTTCTACATACACCTAAGGAACGAATATGCAATCGTAAATGCCTCCTTGCTGATCTCGTCGAGTGAAAATCCTGTCTTTAAACTAAATCCTTGTAGGCCACGTACTGGCTCTGAAATCGCACCATCAACACTGAGACATTTTCCTTGTTTTTGTTACTTTGTAATGAGGATTCACTTGGATGGATTGACAGTTGTGCGGTAGTCAACCGCCAGTGTTTTCACAGTTGCGCTGCTGACAGTGGTAATGCTGATGATGATGAAACAAACATCACTGAACCGCTTCCAGCGACTTGGGGCCCACGCTGCGCAATCCAGATATTCTCTCTTCCGTGTCATAAGTGGAATGTACCAGTCGTTTGGAAAACGGTAAGGTTGCATTATGATACTCGTCTTGAAGTGACGATTCTCCTGAGCACTACAGGTTTTTCAATCGCGGTAGATGACCAAGTGCGCTGAAGAGCATCTCCTGGAGCATTAGGCAAGCTCGGAACCGTTTTTTTCACATCGCATCGTTGCAGTGACTCTTGGAAAGTGTAAAATGCTATATCAATCTGGCATCATTCCTGATTGTCAACAAGATCAATGAAACAATCAAACTTGTGGCGAGTGTGATCAGTGAATTAGCGATTGAGTGCAAGTGTTTTCCAGTTTAGTGATTCATAAGTGCCGAAAAACCATGCTGATTTACTCCGAACTGAATAAAACGAATGAGGTGAACTAGGGTTTTTAATTCGGCTTGTTGCTCATCCAAGTCGCTGACTCCTTTTAATCTCGTTTAAACGGTCATACTCAAAGAAGGTTACATTCCCCTGTTCTACGGTAATGTAACCACAGGTCTCTCTAAAATCGGAAGAAGTTGAGCGAAAACAAGTGTTTTCCGGGCAGAGAATCCAGGCTGTTTGAAGTTGTTTTCAAAGTCACGTCTTTCGGATATCGTGGGGTATCACACAAGCCGGACAACACTGAACCGCATGCAAGTCACCTCAAACGCTAGATCTGGTATAAAACGACCGGAAAACCAGTTTTGACGGTTACTGAACTTGAGATGGGACAAACATTCTTGGTCCATATCACATGAAGAAAAGACTTCTAATTGTGTGTACATCGTCCTAATAGTTTCTAGTTTCCCCATACTCTTGCCGGCAAGTTCAATCAAGGATAAAGTTTGCTTTAGCTGCATTTGCCTCAAGTTTAATCTGCCGTTCCTTCCTTCCAAAGCTCTTTTGAACGGTCTGAAGGTCCACGGCAATGCGAAAACGTGAGTTACCGAGACTGGGTCCACGTGCGCTTGGAAAAATTACTCTCCATCGCGCGACACAAGGGTTATTTATCCCAACTGGCCTTTATCGATGCAATCTTTCCAAG
Source organism: Clonorchis sinensis (assembly GCA_003604175.2). Taxonomy (NCBI): domain Eukaryota; kingdom Metazoa; phylum Platyhelminthes; class Trematoda; order Opisthorchiida; family Opisthorchiidae; genus Clonorchis; species Clonorchis sinensis. The sequence continues at coordinate 21,194,251 of CM030370.1, forward strand.
CGTGCAGCCCAATGAACGTGAGACTTTTTTGCTCAACAAGGCAGTCCAACATTACACCATCGACGTAAGTGAGAGTGTACTTTTCAGTCAGTTGCTAGTATTAGGTTTCAGATCTAAATCGGGTTGTGGTGTTTTTAGTCGGAGTAGTCTACATTGTTCAATCCAGGTCACCGACTCGTTTTTAGGAGGCTATTTACTGGAAACTAATGCTTTCACCTTCTCTTGTTAGCGTAGCCGTAGCACAGCAGACATCACGATTTATTGCATCCGAAACACCAGCTACCCGGGTGTTAGGTGTTAGATGTCTAACCCCGTCCAGAAACAATTTGAGGTCAATGACCGAACTGGGCTCTTGTATGCAAGTTTTGCAGAGTGAAGATACGTCGAGTGACAGTGTAAGCAAAGCGTCCTCAGTATATGTCTGCTTACCAATTCAAGGAAGATTACAGAAGTTGAAGGCTACCTCATGAGACACCTTCTTCGGACTAATGTAGTAGTTTAGACGCCGGACCACTGGTAATTAGTTGAAAATTTGAAATACCTAGTTGAAGAACGGGGACGGGTTGTGGATGGGGGTTGGTGGACAGAGTGCTGCAAGGAGAATCTGTACTTCCCACTGGCCCAATCAAATGAAGGAAATGGATCTAAGAAACGTGACCTTGAAGTTTGGCACTACTCTCTTGCCCATAAGGCGGTGGTTAGATGTCTGTTGCTTTTGAAGTCACTAACTCCAGCAGTTAATTAGTAGTCTGATCTAGAGGGCGCTGGCTTTGCCGTTTCTGTTGTGAATTGAATAATTGCAAATGAACCCATCACCATTCTGAAAGACGCACGTTTTCAACCGTAATTGGCGAATAGCTTCTGCCATTATCTGTTAAGCAAAATAAACCCGTATGACTTCAGTGGAACAGAGGTGGTTCCTCTCTTGTCCCACGGAACTACTCTTAAGCGATTCAGGCATAAATCAGCGGTTGGTTAAATGAGGTAGACAGAGAATAAAGCCTGGGTTATTGGACGCTGCTCCACAGTTCCAGTTCACTACTGTGTTCTTGTGATCGCCCCGCACGTGTGCTAATCTTTGGATTGCCTTTCCATCCAGTATCTTGTATTCAAACGAATAGGACTTATAACAACCGTGTTTATGAATGAATGAATCAATGAATAACAATAACAAATAAATATCAATAACAATGAATCATCATTGTTAACAAGGCGACGCTGGTCTTGGTTACAGTACGTCAAAGGCTGAGCCAGAAGCGCCTAACTGTGATTGATGGGCATGCTCACCATTTGGAGACCACTCTTGTGATCTGTGGCCTTAGAATAGTCCAGTCGGTATGATGGTCCCCCATTTCGGGCTGCTCGCTTGCGAAAACTTTTGATGATTCGACGCATCTTAGCTCTACTTTGTATTCCATCAGTTGCAGATCAATGTCACAGCAAAATGACTGCATACAAACGAGTTGCTTCCATCACAGCTTCTGCGAATTCATATGCGGTGGACGTGTAAATTCCACTCACTTCTCTTTAATATACGTTGTTTTTGTCATTATGGAGAAAGTTTTTAACGTTGACGACGGTGTATTTTGAATAGACCCGGAGTGAAACGAATAGTAATAGATTGTGGTGGTACATGCTATCCCTGCGGGAAAGCTTCCGTTCCTGTATCTTCTTCAAGGAACCACTCCAGACCGTCGGCTGCTGATGACAAGCCTCGTAAGTTTCCCGTCCTTTCTTGGACTTTGCTGATACTATTGTTCGGTGCTGCTGAACTAACATAGGTCGTATTCCTTAAGAAAATGATGTTTCATGAGTGTGTCCCTTCTGTCTTTTGTCGTTCAACTTCGTCGTCGATGAGGCTGTTGTACCAAAAGCGAAACGTTGCCCAGCAGTAAATCTACCTATTGTTACCAAACGTTTCCGAAAAATACTGCAGGGTCTTTAGAATTCATTCAGAAAACTTTGTCCATCTGGAGTTTAAAGACGATGGCGGAAGCGCCATTATATAGAATAACCATTGTCGCGCCATCTTTTAGTATGCGTGTCTACCTACCTGGTGAAGGGTGATGCATCACAATATGCGATCTACCTGCGTGCCCCGTAGTTATCTATCGTTTCTACATATCAGTAGTTGAATCACTTCTGAACTAAGCCTACCTGATGACGTCTAGAAGGTCCGAATTGCGTTCGGCTCGTCTATTTACACCACTTGTGCTCTCAGAAGACATGCCATCGAATCTTGAGGGTTACGTGCACTGGTTCCAGGAAACCACCTGTAAAACCACCATCAAGGATCAGAATTGAGTGACCATCTTGAATAAAGAAGAACGCCTCGACAGATGGGCCGAATGCACTGAACACCAGTTATCGTGACCATCAGCTGCCACTCGTCTGGAATCAGTAGAACTCCTGAAGGTGGAACTCTCAAACGCCTTCGAGATTCTGGTCCGGATGACCTCCAATCTGCATTGTTCAAAGATGGGGGGAAAATCTTCAGTCAGCGCTTGTCTGATCTGTTTGTCTGCATTTGAGAAAAGGGGACTTTTCCAAACAACTCGGGAGAGTCGGTGATAGGGCAGGTTCTCAAAAAGCGGCTCATAGTGAGTGTGGTAACCACAGGGCTGTCAGCTTGACCCCAGCTGTAACGAGATTCTTGATGTCATTTCTGCTTCGTCGCCTTATGGTAGCCCGTGAAACACTGACTCGAGAGCAGCAAGGAGGATTCCAGCCTGGTAGCGGTTGCATTGACCAAATCTTCACACTCCGTCAGGTGCTAGAATAACGTCATGCGTACAAACGACTCACAAGGCTCATTCGACTTGGTTAACTGGTCTGTTATCCGTAACATGCTTACCCATCAAGGAACGTCACAGAAGTTTGGGAACATCATAAATTCTCTGTATTCTCAAACTTTCTGGCGTGTGAAAGTATACGGAAAGCTCTCCAGAAGCTTCCGTACGCACAGCGGTATCCGTCATGAGTGGCCACTCTCCCCATTCCGATTTAATTTCACGATCAGTGAGATAATGAGACGAACGCTGGAAGGTCTTAAAAACCCCGGTGTTCAAATAGCCTCTAACGATCTGGAATATGCAGATGACAGCGTTCTTGTCTTTGAGTAGGGGAAGAAAGAGCTGGTGTTTTTGGATGAACTCACCAAGATCATCCCGTCCTTTGGTATGCACTTTGCACCCACAAAGTGTAAGGTAATGCTCGTGGACATGCCGTCACTGAGCACGCCATTTACAATCCAGGGAGACGCAGTGAAAGTTTTGGGGCGTTTTACGTATATTGGAAGTTGTATCAGTTATGCTTGTGGTGCGACAGGTGAGGTCGATGCACGAATATACAAGGCTTTGGTCGCGTGTGCTGATTTGAGACACATATGGCGTCAGAGTATTGTATCCCTGAATCTCAAGGGACGTGTGCATCAGGCTACAGTGCGGGCTGTTTTGATGCCTGTGAGACTTGGCCTGTTGGAGTAGCGGAAGTGAGACGTCTTCAGGTGCTCGACAATCGTTGTCTGAGCACCATCTCGTGTGAGTTAGTGTTGGACAATCCATAACGACGGCTACTTCCATTGAAGAATATGTCCAGCACCGGAAGCTGCGTTGTTTAGGCCATGTATTGCGCATACCGAACCATCGTTTGCCGAAGAGAGTGATGTTTTCTGTGCCCATTCAGAGTGGCGGAAACAGAGAGTTGGTCAGCCCTTGACCTGGCAGAGGGGTATGAAAGAGATTACTCAAGATTTTGGTGCTGTCAGTGCTACTGGCCTTCCAGGATGGGAACCGTGTGATCCCCATTACGCCTGGTTAGAGACGCTGCAAAATATGGCTGCCGATCGGTGTCAGTGGCATTCGTGTTGCCTTCAACGAGTGTCTAGAGGAATAGGCACCTCGGAATGATTGTATTAAGCTAACGCTAAGTCTTTTTTCCATCTTTTATTATTTCCTTCACAATCATGGTTATACGGCAGCAGGGCATCAGTGTTGAACACTGATGTCATGCTGCCGATGATGATGATGATGTACCAGGCTGTAATACGGACTGTGCTGTTTGGTTGCGGTACCGTACCTCTGGGAGAAGTGAATTATGTATGTGATAACTGGTTTCTCAGCATATTTTCTGATGTTACTACGCGTTGCCGAATTCTTAGTGGAAGGGTGAGGCAAGTTGAAGTCGAGTGCAGCGTGTACTTCAGGTGCGACACCTAGTCGATCTCAGGGGCGTTGGTGCTATAAACGCAACTGATATGCTGGCTCAGGTTTGATGAAGTTTATCAGGAACTGTGATCATTGGAAACAGTCGCATAGTTTTCGCAACTCTCCACGTTCGTCATAAAGGATCTGACTGGTATCTGACCTATAGGACTTGAATTTGAAGGACACCTATATCCTGCGGGTTGTTTGTGAATATTTGGAGGTGCAGTGTCTTCAAAATACCACTGCTTAAGTTCCCTCTGCTCCCTTTCCCATCCGCTATTTTCTTTACTACGTACATCTTTTTTCTAAAACACCATATGGTTTTCCATGATTGTCGCGGCGGATAGTTCCAACAGAAGGGTTGATGAATTCTAGACTCATATGTGCGTGCATTTTTATGTTTTTTGTTTAGGCTGCGTTTCCAGCTATTTTTTGCTCTGAGTAACATTTTATATGTCCAGAATAGTTGTGTAGTTTTCTAGATGTTGGTTACCCTAATCTATGTTTGCTCCATTTTAGTCCTCGACTGGGGTGGATTTTCGAATGTTCATCACACGAGCTTGTCTGTTCCTTTTCGCCTCAGACTTGCGTACGGCTATACGATACGCTGTCAAAGTAAGTTGGTTTTTAGTTTTGTCCATTTCGCACTTCATACTGTCTGTGTTCTTATCCGACAGTTTCGCGTAAACTATGCCGAACTGGGAATCCCGTTTTCTAAAATGACTGATGAAGCGCAGCCGTCGTCTTTTGTTCGTTGTTGTGCATTTCGGCCCCGACAACCTTGTCACTTTTAACTTATATGGGAAATTTCACTAGACTGCTCTTCGGTCTTGGCCCACTGCGGCTTCTTTCTGGTGACATTACTCATCAGTGAAGAGTGGACTTAATTACTTGGCATGAGTTTTGCCTGGATGTTGCGTCATGGTACCGCTTCTTGCATGGGTGGAAGATCCATTGTCATCCTGTCAGTGAGAGTATTTTGCACCACGTTACTGCGGCCCAATTTTTTCAACCATATTTCGGGGCGCTAACTCGCCTGGCTCCCAGTTGATCGCGTTAGTCAAGAGTTACCTCAGGATTATGCTTTCCTGTCAAATGTACCCTGCTTACGCTATACGGCTGACAGTCATTTTTGGTATATAGATTTCTCACCTTGAACACTAAGCGAAATAAAAATTCCGTTATGTTCAACTACCTACCGATCGCTGTCGTCACTTCGGAAAACGGGATTCTTCACTATTCGACCGAATTTGAGGCTTTCCGACACATGAGAGGTTTACCAAGTGAAATGCCTAAGTTACTAATGGCCTGTGAAGGAGAGTTAGAATGTAATTGCCGTTTTCCTTTTTCTAGGCCTTTCCTCCCAAGGAACCTCATTTCCCCAACTCATCAGCTGAACCTCTTGCGATGGATGGGTCAAATGACCTGGTCCGAACCTGGGCCATCAGGCACTCTGATGCAAAGCAGTTGATGCTGTACATTTTCAGTGCACAACACCAGAGTACTGACATCCTCGAATTGATCAACCTTTCAATTGAATGCTCTGACCAGGATACCAGGAACAGCAACATCAACGAGTCGGCGCCGGTTCATCCTGGTAAGTACTGCTCAGTTTATTAGTAACACATAAGTGAGGAAAATCCGGTTATTACGTTTTTCGTTATTCCCTAAATGCATCCCAGTTAATTCTCCCTGAATAGATGTCTCACTGCCTAGTGAAACAACCACCGGCCTCACAAACTGTACTGCTGGATTGATGAGAAAAATTCAGAGACTGGCGAATTTAGACGATTCTGGCCTTGTATATCACAGGGACCATTTTTTCTTTAAAAAAACAGGGAATAGCAAAATTTGTGCATAGTGAACCAAGTTTAATTGCACTGGTTACCTTCCGTGCGCATTTTCGATACTGTCTATTCAGCTTGACAACGGCTGCTTTCGCACAGTTGAACAGTTCGAACTATTGTGGGCTGAATCGCCCGATAAGTGGTTGATGCTCCAAGTGCGAGGACGAACATGTCTTGTGATCATCAAAGGTGAATAATGATTTGATACACTACTCATAAGGTTGCTGAGACCACTTCGACAGCCCGCGACTGCTTTCGTCCTTTTGGGGGCTCATCAGGTAGACGCAGCCCCAGAGTTTGATTGTTACAATCGGTCGGAGAGACGTTATTTGACGTTCCTCAGTTTAAATTGAGCTGTTAACGCTGATCAATCAAAGGGTCAAGGTTCTGTCGAAAACTTTTCGCATGCTGTTTTGTGATGGTGGATTCGTGGAATATATGCATCCACATTTGCATACACGTGACTCACACCGTTAAGTATAGATTGGATGATATTGTCGTGGGACATTCATCCTGGCCTCACGATTCCTTACAAGTTGAATCTTTTCTACGAAAGCTTATTGCAAATTGTGTTAGCTATGACGGAAGTACATCTGATCAAACGATGCGCAAATCTCAAAGGCCAGAATCACGTATGTTAATTTGCGTTACTTCTGACGTCTAAAAAGGCGTATCACTGGGTCTCAAGGGTTGCTACAGCAAGCGCCGTGTTGTTGTGTGGTTGGTAGACATGGTCTCTACGGACAAAGAATGTGGAACTTCTGCAGGTGTTTCAGGAGCGTTGGCGATGTCGGGTGGCGTCAACGCATCCTTATCGAGGCAATTGGAAAACGGGTACTTGGTTGTGAAGCAGGTACTTCAGTCGCGGGAAACATCCAGCACCGTCAGCTGCGGTTACTCGGCCATGTGTTTTGCATGTCGAAACATCGTCTCCGAATACCACTGTTCTCCGTGTCCCCTCCAGAATGGCGCGCACCATGAGGTGGACAACGCCTGACTCGGCAACAAGCAGTGAAAGAGATTACGATATCAGAAGCATACGTGCTCTTTTTTCTTTTCGGATTGCCTGATTGCGTGCTTGGAGGTGCACCCACTTCAGAGAGAGTGCTTGCGATAGACCAGCAGTAGACCAGCACTCCCTCGTCTACTGTTTTCTCTTTAATTCTATGCGGGAGTATTCCAAGCTTGGTGAATTTATGACAGTATGAAATATAAAGATGTAAAAGATTTCTTAAGAATACCATATATTTGACTTGAGATAAGTTCACTTGTCACACAAAACGGGGGTTTTGATGGATTCCCACGAGAATCAACCACTTCGACGTCCTGATCACTAATATCGTTGCCCTCAGATTGACTGAATTCTGTTTATAGAAGCCTGAAACACGAGTTGATACTTTCAAATTAAGTCGAATTTTTTAAGTTTGGAACCAGATTTGTTCAGATGTCAACGAATGTTATTCGTCCCAAGTGAACTTACTGCACTGGGACGCTTTGTTTTGGTAACAAGGCTGACTTTTGGTTACTTACCCCTTTGACAATTAGTGGCTTCGGAGATGCTGCCGTGAACAACAATCCGACATCAGTTCAGTAACACGTGTAGGATCCTCCCCGCTGATCTCCAACACTTGTATTCGCTTTACTGTTCTACACTGCATCCGGTCAGTGTCGATTTTCAGTCTGGTGGCTAATTCATGTCCCCATTGGATTAGCAGTTCAGGGATCCCTATTCAAAGGAGTAAGTCCTTGGTGTTCGGTCACTTACCTGCTGGATGGGAACCCAACCTAGTGTTCACATCTGAATATTGCAGCGAGAAACCACCTTATAAATGGTCGTGATAGGGAAATAACACGGAAAAACATTCGGAAACTCATAGAGTACAGGAGACGAGCTAACCCATCTCATAATCGGAAAACGTTGGATAGGCATACTCTAATCCTGAACTGGACCGCTTGAAGCAGAACTAACGAGTGTATGGCTTTAAACTCGGATTTACAGAGGCGAGTTCGTCATAGTGAAATCAGAATAGCAGGAGGGAGGTCACGATTTGACGATGGGAATCTCGTCGAAAATCGTCGGTCGTCGAAGGAGAAGGACAGCATTGAAACAGCTTTCAACTGAAATCTCTCGGTCGCTGGAAAAGGAGAGATTGCTCAATCCCATACATGATAACAGTAGTTTGTGTTGGAATGAACATTTCTAATGGGAGAGATTCGAAACACGAACCAGGTGTTATTCAGATCGGAACCAAAAATTGGACCCATCAACAATTTGGGAATTTTAGTATGCAGCTGGAAACGATAACGAGAGGACTAGAGAGTAAAATCGTACGGGAGCCTGACGAACTTTTGCTCTGCTTTTATCGGCCCAGGACACCACGCCGCCAGAGCGAAATTGAATAGAACGGCCCGTTGGGAAGTTACCAATGCAGCTGTTAAAAAAAGTAGGTCGTGCATGGGAAGTTTTGTCAGGGCACTCTCCGGTACCTGAATAGAAGTGTTCCAGGACGGAGGACTAAACCTGTGAAGCATATGTCAACTTGTCACGTGTTGAACAATGGTAATCAGACCTGGGGTAATAGTCGCTCAGGTCGCTTCAAAAATTGGTCACCTTCGTTTTTGGAACTCCGGACATCTGAATTGTGACACAAATGTGATAGTATTTGTTCGGGTAAAACCAGAACCTACGATCAAAGATATAAAGTACTCGTAAATGTTCCCTAGCAGAGGGTACATCACTGATACACAAGGATAGACTTTATAAATCGGACAAAGCCCGGATGTAGAAGTTTCTGTGTGTGGACGAAAAGGAGACCAGTGACCGTTGCATTGCTCTCGGGCACGAGATGATGAGCGCCGACTGGGGGGGGGGAAGGAGTAGAATAGAACAGAAGTTAGAGGAGATATGGTAGATTTCGAAGCACGAAGAGGCCAAAGAATTTAGGATCATCTGTTGAGGGAGCATATGACGTCCGTGTGTAAATCAGAGATAAGAGGGAAGTCGAGGGAACATTATTATCTATTCTGGGACAGTGGGAATCCTGAGTACGTGGAAGGAAGGCACCGTCGAGAGTTTTGTTAGTTTCAGTGTCCCGCTGTTCTTAGGTGGGTACGCTCATAACAAAGAGGAGTTTTAGTGCTCGGATAAGCACCGCCACTCATGTAAACCGCCATTTTTCATGTCTCCTTCAAAACAATGTAGCTGTCGTTTGTGAATACCTAACACCACTTCCCTCTATTTTTACAGACCGTTTATATGCAGCTTTGAACTCCGTTCCACTACCATTTCCGAGGAGTTACTTCCAGTTCGAAACACTGCTTTCCAAAACGTTAGGTAAACGCGGTCGTCCACTGCTGCATTTCGATGGAACTATCACACATGATCTGCGAGCCAGTAAGTGTAGTTTCAATACATCTGAGCTTGCCTCATATCGGCGATCTACCCCTGCTGGGACATGCAATAGTGACGCTTCTACTGAACCTTGTGTTACAAATAGTTCGGATAAGAGCCGCAAGTTGCTACCGTACGCGGTGCCCCCATCTAACCCATCGCATGTTGATTCGAACCATAATCAGACTTGCGCTGCTGCCTACAGACGAACACTACCGAGCCCGCCATTCGGTAACAAACTCGGCAACACTTAACACATTTTGAGCCGTTTATCAAGAATCACAAATATACAACGTTCAACTTTTTGTCACTTTTTCCAATTTGATTGTTCTGTTCAGATTATATTTGAACCTCTACTCCTATCTGATTGTCTGCGTTATGAAATACACATATTTTTCTTGTTGATTAGACACTGTCACCCGACAGCAAAGGCTTCCATGTTCTTTCCTGTGCGCGCTTGCTTTGCATTGCGAATATCTTTGCACATTCGCCCTCCTAATTCGCCGCATTCAGCCGCATCCATGTTTTGTTTTGCCTGCCTTCCATTTGTTTAATCTGTATGTTCACCAGTTCGTATAATATTTTTGTTGATTCTCCTAATAGAGTCTCTTATCCCTTATTCTTTTCATTGCATCTCTGAGTCTCGTGCCCAGTGTGTTTGTTGGAACTGTGTTTGCTGATCACCTCTGGCTTTATGTTAGGGTGTAATTAAAAATGGTTTACTTTTGTATCACCACTATTACCACTATCTTTCATGTTAGTACTGGGGTTAACTGAATCGGCTACACTAACCGGCGGTAGTAATCTTGTGTGATCTATCGGATGTCTTTCTTATCGTTCAGCTGTAGCACCCTTTCGGTGCCTAACTGCCACGCCACCCGAAGGTTGCACGAGGGCTGGGATACTGCCAGGTTGCCCAAGCCTAGACAGGGGAAGTCGAGAGGCAGAGGTGGGGTTCGAACCACGGACCTTCCGGTCAGTAAGCTCGCGCTCTAACCACTTGGGCCGTCTCGCTCACAGTGAGCAACCCAACTACGCACTACTCCGTTGAGTGGGCGTCACAAGTTGGACATGTTTCATTAGGGGTTTCGTCTTCAACTGGGTTGTTATTCTCTGCCCTGTTAGAGATGGCTCAAGTGGTTAGAGCGCGAAGTTACTGACCGTAAGGTCCGTGTTTCGAACCCGACCTCTCCCTCTCAACTTCCCCTGTCTAGGCTTGGGCAACCTGGCAGTATCCCAGCCCTCGTGCAACCCTCGGGTGGCATGGTAGCTAGGCACCGAAAGGGTGTTACAGCTGAACAGTCCTACTGCTAGGAGTGATATCACCAATAAAGTCGAATCAAGGAGAGCCTGATACACCGCGGGTCAATTTCTAGCATACGAAATTAGAGCGGACCCAAATAGTCACTGAAATCTCGAAAGATCTGACGTAAGAGTTTTAAGATTCGATAATCTTAGTCACAGTCGACTCACTATCAAAGTGTGTCAATCGGATATCGGGTCCTAGAATCGAAAACGTAATAGCAGTAGGTTCCACTACGAGAAGATACACATTTGCGCTTGAATCGTCTTCTAGTAGACATTGTTTCAAACAAGGCCAGTGAAGTGGGTGCTGAGTTTTAGAGAGACCTCAACAAACTTATTGGCCCAGTATCCAGAAAGTCAGGCGAGTCTCAGTGACCTTCTTACAAGCCAAAATTCTTCCCAAAGAGTTCGCGGAATACAACACAGAAACAACTTATCTAGAATGATAGGATGTTGAGCAATAGACCTAACGCCGCTGTATGATGTTAAGGCACCGTTTACCTTTCAGTGAATATCCGTAAGCTGGTCTTTACAGCCCGGGCTCCTAACTGGAAATTCCGTGGTCGAATTCATCCCTGTCTGACACTGCCTGAGTCCTGGCATGCATGTACCTAAGACCTACAAAAGTGTTGGTAGTTGGGGTGTTGGATGAGACTGTTAATTCAGCCGTTGACCACCGAACCTGAGCTACCAACTTTCTGTTTTTGTATCTGAGCAGCACGCACACTTCTGTGTGCACAACTTCTATGCACCGAGAGAGCGCCACAGTTGAATGCTATTTGTAGAACAGCATAGTTCGTATGACATTATGTTATGATGATTCGTGCGACAGGACGTGAATGTAAGTTTACTACTAAACAACTGACACCTTTCGGTCATCTACATGATTGTTCCACTCCACCGTTTTATGCGTTTATGAGTTTTAGGGTGTAGGTCCGGTGCGTTTAGTAACCTCACTACCTTGGACGTTTTCTTGTCGGCATGAGTATGCTACAGCTTGCTTCGGTGCAACGATATTCACTGAATATAGGATCCTCGTGTCTTCTTTTTTCGCCGTCGATGATATCCGATACGGGTCTTTGTTTCGTCTTGTCATTGGAACTTCCCTTCACCCATTCCGCTGGAGTTGTTTACTTTAGTATTCCTACTGCCGTGACCAACTCCACCATGACAATGCTTAAACATCCCTCCATATCCCAGGTTCATGTAAGCCTTCGTTTCCAACTATCAAATCCTTTGCTGACAGTCATTGTTTAGCCAATCCATTCTACTTTTGTCCGCTGATGGACCTGCCGAGAACAGTTGTTCCAGAAATGTCAACGTTATGGATGGCATTTTAACTCTCGTTTTAGTAGTTCTATTCCCGTTTGAAGAAGTCTGTTTGAAGTCTGTTCTGGATAGTAAGGTTAGACATGTGAGTAATCTAAACAAGGTTGGTATAATTTTTCCCTAACCTATGTGTGCACTCTTTTGCAATGATACTTCACTTTACTAAACGAATGCCACTAACCGTGAGTAGGCCAGTGAGACTATGGTAATCTCGGGATCACGACGAAGCGATTGAAATGAAAACTTTTACCGCGAAGGGAAATTAACTTGTGTGTCTTCGGTGAAGATGAGCGGACTGTCCACTAGGCCTTCTCATCTAATTCATTCCAAAAATCATGCGAAAGTGAAACACTGTATCCAACTATCACACTTTTGTGCACAGGTTGCGAAGGAATAATGGGGAACAAACTGTAATTTTGCGTACTACTGCGCTGACAATACGTCGTTTAGAGGAACGTCTCTGTGCTGTGCAAGTGAAAGGCAACCGTTTGAAGGGTTCGCTTGCAAATGCTAGGGCCGTATACTCGAATAGATGCCAACCACACTGAGGACAATCGCTGTCCCCATTCCCCATGAAATTTTATGTCCTCGTATGTACTCTCCGAGGTGGATGGCGAGATGGCTGAATGTTTAGAGCGCGAATTTACTGACTGGAAAGTCCGTGGTTCGAACCTGACTTCCGCCTCTCGACTTCCCCTGTCTAGGCTTGGGTAACCTGGTACTATACCAGCCTTCATGCTTCCATCTGGTAGCTTGGCAGTTGGATACCTGTCCACAGCTATTGGATTGTCCTTTTTTGGAACTTATGAACGTTACTATCAAAAAATCCAAAATGATGACTCTGAATGGTGGTTGGAGCTGAGAGCAGTGGATTAGCAGTCGGGAGCGTGAAAGAATATCTTGACCGGCGTTTCCGGAACTCAACTGGTCTCTTTTCTGTGTCACGAACCCTAAATTATGAAGAAGAATAGACTTTTTTCGAACAGAAAGCTGACAGGTTTTGCTCGTATACCCCCAAACCACTTTAGCTATTCGAGGGCCGGTAACCCAACCGAGGCGCCCGCTGAGTCGGACATCTTAGGACAATAATTGCTCGAGACAATCTCATGAGCTGCAATTCACTTGCCGATTGTCAATCGCTCATTTGCGTTATAACTCAAATCTCATTCAAATAACAGTCGTTACTGGTTCATATTCCGTTCTTGGTTGTTTCGTGCGACCCATTCCGTCATTCTCTCTGGTTGGTTTTCTCCGGGCAGTTAAGCGGGTACGATTATCGATCAAGTCGCTATTTCTCATTTGGCTTTCACTTTCCGTGCTCGATTTTTTCAGCATTAAAGTAGCAAGTTCACACGACTAGTTTCATCTCGTCTTACGCTTGCTTACTCCGAAATACTCTTTCTTGTGAATCAAATAACAATCAAACTTTAACGTTTGCATTCCTACGTTGTTAACCAGTTGCATTTTTGCCCCTCCTACTTGAAGAGTATATCCAATTCTCCAGACAAAAGGCCATGGTTTTCAGACGAATTTCGCTGCCTCTCTGGTGAACAGTGTCACTCCAGACTCCACATGTTTTTGTTTTGCATATTGCACTCTCAGGTCGTTTTTGTGCACTTGGTGTCCACTGTTCCGATTTTTTGATACTCAGTGGAATGGCTGTTATGCTTTCCGTGCGCGGCTGACACTGATACATGATTAATTCTGCAAGCTTGTGTGAGAACGCAGAGTGAGATTTGTGCGTTTCAAATCTCAAACTGCAGTTGGGCAGCTGAACACAACAATACAATGCAGCTGAGCATTTGAGTGCTATTGAGGACGGATGATTCACACCCAAACCTACCGTCCTTTGCGAGATGATCTTCAAACTTGATGCTGTTTAGAAAATCGCTGTCCCGCGTGCACATTGATTTTTCGGATACATTGAACCTTTATTACCCTGTTGACGCCCACAGCAAGTAGGCAATCACGATTAGGACAATCACTTAGGACAAATGTACTGTTAATGTCGTTGGACGCTTAGTGTTTGATTCGACTTGTTTGGGAAGTTGTTTCTCATACGACACTGTCAGATTAGCTAGCCCAAGATTGCCCAAGGGGATGAATTCGTGTACCACTTTGATTGCTACCTCCCACTCTTTGTACCAGCATGCTGTACCCTTTATGTGCGGCAGATTTATTTAAGTTATTCATAATAGTTTGTAGTTTTGAAGTATTTGAACCAAAGAGAACAATATCGTCCTTGTACTCATTGTTTCTGTCGGAAAGCTCATTCAAAATCCCGAGGTATCCAGAGGCAGCCGAGAATGTTCATGCAGCATGTTACTAGCAAAACTGAGTTCGACTGGTGAAGTGGGTAATCCTTGTCTTGCTACAATGCATATGGCAAAGTCAGACCAAAGTTCCCCGTACGTCACCGCAGCAGTTCGCTTATAGTGCCCTATTGTTGAAGGGACACTTTGTAGCGTGATTAATATTCAAATTTATACCAAGAACACAGTTCGGCGACCATGCTTTTTTGATGACGTGATCAATTTGAATAACACAATTCTTGATCATTGGTCAACCTCTACTCATGAACTCGAGATAGCTCAGTGGTTAGGGGCCAGCCTACGGACCGGAAGGTCCGTGGTTCGAACTCAACCTCAACACCCCGACTACTCCTACAGAGGCTTGAGCAACTTGGCATTATCCTAACCCTCTTACCTCCCGATCGATGAAGCCTCTACTTATACAAGGTGGCTTGCCATCTTTTCAGTTTTTTCTCATCGTTTCCTGTTGCGTAAGCGTTTTGGTCCTGTTCGTCTCGTCTGTTACTCCGGAACATTTCAGCTCATTGGTAGATCGTTGAAAACGTGTTTGTTGTTGAACTGTGTTCTCTATGTATGGGGGCGAGATGGCCTAAGTAGTTAGAGCGCGAATCTACTGACCGTAAGGTCCGTGGTTCGAACCCGACCTCTGCCTCTCGACTTCCCCTGTCTAGGCTTAGACAACCTGGCAGTATCCCAGCCCTCGTGCAACCTTCGGGTGGCATGGCAGTTAGGCACCGAAAGGGTGCTACAGCTGAACGTTCTCTATGTGGTTGTTGGGACTGGTTCTGTACCGATCCTCCGTAGCTACGTAACGCAGTGTCTTAGCTAACTTCGGCGTTAGTTACTTCAGTTGCTTATACTGTGACTTTGGTCAGTGTGAATTATTTCTGTCCCATTTATCATTCAAGGGGATGTGGTCTCCTGCCCACTTAACTGTGCCCTGCATATGCATCGCAGTCAGTAAGCGACCTATCCGGATCCCCATGTATCACCTCAGGTTCGGGAAAGCTGAGCACTTGCAACAGCTACGTTCAAATCGAGAGGCCTATTCGACCTCAAGATCTCGTTTTGTGATTAGGTGCGGTCTTTTTCATGCATTTTAAACCCTTCAGCTTCTTTGAATCATGTCCGAAGTTCTTAACGTGTGTCTTAAAGTGGACGAATTCGGTCACACTACCTTTACTGCTCATCCTGTTACCCCAACAGGTGACAATGCTTTCTCTTCACTTATGAAATAAATCGCCTGCATACCAGAATCCAGGTGTCCTAATCAAACAGTGGTTTCGTTCACGAAAAGAGAATAGGTCATCGGTGAATCTAACTCATGGATGATAACATTCCTTTCATTCCAGGTTTGTAGTTTGGACGCGTTTTTTTGGTTCCCAACCCATAACTAATCACATTCATAACTAATTTTTGAATATGTGAGCATCGCATATATTGGAAGCTGTTTTATCGGACCACGGAAGTGGTTGTATTGGCGTTTTGTACTTATTCAGTACCCGAAGATGCGACTCTGTTTGCCGGAATACAAAAAACGGATAGCCTCATTGGCGTTCCTCTGATACAAGTGATCGCACCGATATAAACAAATTAATAGTCTGTTTGAGTCACGTGAAGCATGGTACGGAACTCGGTCACCTTTGTCGGCTAGATAATAAGCGGTTGATGGATTGCGGCAAAATTCACTTCATGGAAAAATTGAGTAAACAGATTCTGGATCACTCCCTGTAGACAGATCTCTAGAAAGCCTTCGATGAACTAAGGGCATTAGTTATTTAGCACCCCACAGGTTGACCGGGCTACTCAGCTTGAGGGTCATCTTTGAGGGATCCGAACCAGTTTCAAATCAGCCGAAGTCCATAAATTGTGGGCTCATGAAAGGAGGACATTTTCGTTCAATGTTAGTGGACTTCCAGTTTGAACGGTTTAAGTGGCGTTTTTTGCTGCTGATTTGATACTGAAAAAGAGGGGGCTTCATAGCGACCGGACTAACCTTACATGGGGTTCCACCTATGTGGCAGCCAAACATGCCCCGGTTAAACCGAACTATGGTCGTTGGCTTGTTCGCTGAGCTGGATAGTTTTGATTGCAGTCAGATTGCAATCAAATTGCCCAGCTCAGCGAACAAGCCATCGACCATCTACGCTACCTGAGCTACCAACATTTTCCTCTATAGAAAACCGAACTATGAAGTCCCTGATTATTCCTACAGCATGTGCATTTTGGAAGTATTTCCATTTTTCTGTAAAAAGTTTATTCAACAGGACAACGCCCTAGTTGTTGCTGCTTAATTAACCTGGTTATTATTTTTACCACACATGAATGATTCTTAGACTACATTGCACAAATTAGGACACGATCATCCATAAACCTGTGGGGCATAGTAACAAGGGAACTTACGGTTAGAACACGATCCTCGTTGCCGTTGGTTGCCTGAAGAGCGAGTATATGGAATTATGCTTGGATCTGAATATGAGGACGCATAATTTAACGAGAAAAGTGTAAGGCTGTTATCCTTCGTTGGGCATACCTTGATGTATGCTGGTTTTCGCATTTTAGTTTACGCTGATCGTAAGAGCTTTGTTACCGCATGTGCGATGCTGGGACGCATAAGTTAACGAGAAAAGTGTAAGGTTGTTATCCTTCGTTGGGCATATCCTGATGTATGCTGGTTTTCGCATTTTAACTTACGCTGATCTTAAGAGCTTTGTTACCGCATGTGCGATGCTATTTTAGTCTCTATGCTCCGAAAAATTAGATCAATTGGACCGAAGTTATGTGAATAGCCACCTTTGCTGAAGTTGAAGAAGCGAAGAAATTCAATAAAAACTCGGCTTTAATGGTATTCTGCGCACTGTATATCCTCTCTAGAAAACCACTGGTTTCATTCCAGTAAATTTGTCACGCGTTGTCTGGAAACAGCTATTGTGTATTTATCACTCAACCGTTAACTTCACACTCCCATAAACCTCCAACAGGAACACGAGACATCCCATCCAACAGTGACAAACCCGACTTCAGCTGATACAGCGACACTCAGTTCGTCCGTCGTTTTACTGTCCTCAGTTTGGACGACAAAAGCCACGGCGTGAAGGGTCTGGGCGACTTAGAACTCACAGGATGGTTGTTCGCAGTGGGAGCGGTTAAAGAAAGGCTGTTGGTGTTGTATTGATAACGTGTTCTCTGGATGAATCGAGACTAGCATGTAGTATAACACAAGCGAACACAGACAACAGCAGTGTGAATGGGTAGAGGCAGAAAAATGGCAGAAATGACGAGTACCCAACCAACAAGCATAACAGTTGTCAACAAACCATCCTAATCTCAAAAATAAATGCGAAAAACACTGGCCACTGTTCGTCTACACTGGGGAAACGATTAAGACCTCGGTTGCTGTGTATAAATTTGGATTGCAGAGCCTTTTTTAACAGGCCACAGTTCATAGTCAAAATGTCCTGTCCTAATTGTCTATGTTGTTTCGGCGGTTGTCCTCCCCAAACAAACTGCCAACTTGAATGCCTCCCTTTGGAGGATGACCTTGCCAAACTCAGAAAATTTCAGACAACGTAGCATGGTGGGAACGTCTCACAAATGAGGTATATTTGACTAATCCTTGCATGTCAAACTTTTGGAATGAATTAATTAGTGAACGCACTGCAGCTGTGCGGCTAGCGATTTTAGATCCAGTCAATATCGCATGTTCAACAAAGGTCTTCTAACTGTGAATAGGTTTAATGTGTTCTCAGGGCATCTTGGCTGGATGTGAGAGCTGAGTTCAACATTTGCTTCAATTGATTTAAGGTGTATTCTTAAAACACTATCTCTAAGATGTATGTTCAAAACACATAGGCTAAACCCTCACACCAGCTCAGCTGAGCGCATAAGCTGCGTTCAACAGCGTAAATTTGCTTCAGGTCAGTAAGACTGCATTCCTCAGACCGTGGACGTGACGAGTGTTTGAGATTCAACCATCATAGCACTGGTTACGTGAAAGTGAGCTTTGACACATTCCATTGTCTCGAGAGGTGCATGACTCCCACAACTTGAATAATGCGTTCGTGAATTGTTCACCCACTGGCGTTTTAAGCACGCGCTTGCATAGTGGGTTGTGTGAACGAGAGCTCAAATGAAACATAAGTTTCTTTTAATGTTCGTCAATCCGATGTGCATTTCTAATGCTCTCTGGTTGCAGTTCGGTCGGCATTGAAAACATCGAAACACTTGTCCTCATTAGCAAGTAACCGATGATGTTGTGGAAGGTGTACAGAATCCGATTTTTTGGATGTTTTCTGTGTGAATCGTTTCTGATCATTTTCAACTGCTTCGCTCGCTGGTGGAAAATACTTCCGGGAATATAATCTCTAGGACTTCTCATTGCTTGCAAAATGCGATAATTCCCCGGAAAGTAACTACACTAAACAGCGTTGTTCCTTGAGAGGAATTCGTGAACGTGTGTTCCTATTCGTGCTTATGCGGAGCTGTATTTACACCGTGGAGTGTTCTCTAGGGGGCATAGCTCGCTCGGTAACTGCCATTGAATGAACGGAGCATTTCGGTTTGCTCTGGTTCAACTGGGTTGCATGGTGTTACTCAATAGGGAGTCTGTGTTGTTGGTACGAATCACGCTGTAATATCCAGCTTAGAGAAACCAGTTAAACTATGCTGAGACCCAGTTTCACTTTTTTTCGGATGTTTGTTTTTGGTGGATTGATTCTGCTAGCGAATTAAGTTCTGTTCAAGCATGTATGTTGTGTTATTCGACTATTGTATGCCGAGCGCGAATAATCCTGTGCAGTAATCAGCCGACAAAGTATAGGATAGCGAGCCATGATGACCTTCATGTATATCATAGACCGGTGTAACTTATTTTGCACAGTCGCTCCGGCAATTCGGTGCAATTTGCTCGCCGGTGGCTTCGTAGCGGTGCAATGTGACGGTTAATTAATGTTTTTTGTCGCTTGTCAGTTGATTATGGCGGCATCCCATACGTTTGCACGTCGAATTGAATCCCTTATGGTACCGAATTTTGTTGTTGGGTCAGTATGCTCTTTTCCTAACCGTCATGGTCTGATCTTAGAACTTGTCTCCCGTGTCTATCGTTCGGTGTTATCCTTTCATCCTATGACGCATCCTCGCCAGGGGATGAATTCCTATTTCCAGTTCGGCTTGTATGTTGAAACGCTGCACCAGAATGTGGGCGGTGTCATAGTTAGTTGACTTCTAGATTTTGTAAGTGAGAGCTGAATACTGTATCAGTTTCGACGATGTGCGATCTGTTGTTTTATTTTCAGGAACATCCATTACAGTACGTCAACTGTGGGTTCAGTTGCACCATGTCTAGCTATGCGCTAAGTGCAGTCCTGGTAGACTCTCTGTGGCGACACCATCGAGCGCTTTTGCTCCGCAGTTCTGTATCGTTGTTTTTTCAACAAAAAATAGCCATTTTAATCCACTTCAGCTGAATATGGCACGTCGTGATCATTTGGTTCCTATGGAAGTGGATCCAGCTTCTAGCGGAGATGGTGACGATCTAATGAGGCGATGTTCCGAGTTTGCACAAGTCACCCATACGGACAACGCTCTGGCGATGATGTATCTCCAGGATCGTGAGTGGAACCTCGAGGTAACTACTTGTGTTGGGATTTCTCCTGCGATTTTATATGATAAGTATCGGTATTTATTTTTGCTTTTCTGGTTGCGTTGTATATAGACCAGCAGGTATTATCAATTCGATTACCATTCATTTGCCCCATCACGTAATCACTTTTTAAAGGCTTTTAACTGAAACCGAAATATGTTTGCACCGTTAGCGACACTCGATGGGTTTTCCTTTTTGCTCACCTTGCTGGTCACATAACGATTGCGTTCGTTGCTGGCATGTAATATTGTTTCACGTCAGCGAGTGCATTGATTTGGTGCTTTTGTGATCGATGATCCCCTCGCCTTGGGGAATAAATGCTCCACAATCCTGTCCTTCTGAAGGTTTGCTGCGTTGTTCAGATGACTAGTTGAAGCATCGTGGATCGCAAATTTTAAAGATCTCCACAGTGTTTTCAATCATTTGTAAGAGGTTTGGAATCAGTTGGCTAGTCATCGTTCCAGAAAGGCTTGGTAATCAATCGTTATTGCTGGGCAACGTTTCGATTTTGACACAACTGGTTCGTCAGGCCAAGTGATCGAGTTTTAAGGCACTCAGAAAACCAGCTGATGAGATTTCTTACGACTAGCCGACTGGATCAGTGGCGGGTGTCAGTTATAACCAATCACTATTACTAGAAACCCTTCGATAGCCCGCGATCAGTTTCGCCCCTTTTCACCCACATGGGATACGTGCCCTCTCCGAGTACCAGCTATCCTTTGGTTCTGACTTAACACCAAACTGTGTGCAATTGATGAAATTGACTCTTTTATGTTCCTATCAACGAGCGAGCCAACTGAATTCCAGCGGACTCCCTCATGGATAATATCCTCCAGCTGAATATGCTGCAAAGGATCAATTTGCAAATAAGTATATCTCGTTGAGAACCCTGAATTCTTCGCGGATCGCGTCGGATAAAGACCAATGCTTATCGTGGTGACCTTATCTTTCGAACTACAGTTCACCCGGTAAACGTTCGTGTCGAGTTTTACGGACGTGTTACTCATCCGTTCTCAGTTGCTCGCTTTCGGTCTATCCACTTCTCCGCATTTGAGGCCTATCTCGACTGTACTGACACGTCGTCACTCTAGTGAGCTATTTGACCGTCGTCAGAGTGCCGGGTTAATAATTTTGGATTTTGGATGCATGTTTGTGGTACACAAGCACTCCAGGTCGGCTACTTTAGCCAGCCTTCCAGCATTTTCACGCGGACCTATGTTGCACACTCAAGACAGATTAAGAGTAGGTCTATGGAACATTTCGGTGCGAGCATTTCAGCCACCATCGTCTATTAGCAAATCGCTTCCGTTTATTCCGTCAGTAGTCATCTGTAGTGTGCCTTAGAATTAATTCTTTTATGTGTTGGTTGGTACTCAGTGCTGTTGCGTGTACGGCTGTGATCGTGATATCGATTGGGAACTTTCGACTCGTGTCGCTGCGACTTATAGCTCTGGTTAGCACAAACGTCTTTTTGACACAATTACTTAGTGCCAAAGGTCACATTGGCCGGAATTATCTGTGATAAAGCGACGGTCGCGTTTGTTTCAGGTAATCGGATCCGACAAACTTGAAACTTTCCTTGCCCTACATACTAATGGGTGTATGTGAGAGCACAGGTGATCTTTCTAAATGTTGTCCTACATGCAACAGGGTCCTTTAAGATTTCACGGTTTCTTCATCCAACTCCGTTATTGATGAGTTAATCAGACGGACGCTGGATAACCTTCAAAAACTCGGCGTTGAGATTAATACTGGTCAAAACTATCGGTCTGGAGTATATGGGCGACAGTGATCTCATCTTCGAGGAGGAAGAAGGATCGGTATTCTCATGAATTGCCGGGGTCATCCGATCATTCAGCATGTGCTCTGTCCCGGCAAAGTGTGAATGCAGTCTCGAGTGTACAGGGGCCACTTGAAATTCAAGGAGAGGTGCTGAAGTTTTGGGGGCTTTGCTAGCCATTGTAGACGCAATCCGTGTATACTTTCCGACGGCCATGGTCGCGTGTGGGATTTACTTTGCGAACAAAGCGCGGACGGTCTGGGGTATCTTCAAGCGTTTTGTCAACATCGGATGTCAGAACCATCGTTACGATGAGCCAGCACCAGTGAATTTACGGTTTTATGGTTGTTTAACATATTTTCTATGATTTAACGGTACATTCATTCAAGACTGTATCCAGGGCAAGGAACTAGCCTTATTAGTCCTTGATTATCAAGAAAAGTTTAGTCTTCCATGAAGATTTTGGATTGGCGTAAATTGTGACGTGAGCACAGGATACTTGGGGAGATCATGGAAAGTTTGGATACTGTAGACGCAGCCAGTCTTCCGGAATGGTGTTCAAGTGACCCTCCCTATATTTGGCCAGTTATACTGCAAGATGTGATAACAAACGGAAGTCAGTGGGATTCGGGTCGCTAGTTTCTATCCCGATTGTTTGACTGCGTTTTGAAAGTGTAAGCATGTCCATACCAGACTAGAACTGTCCGCTTCCACTTCTGACTTATCTTTTATCTAATAACCTAAACACTTGTGCGATTGTGATAAAAGGGTGTTTCAACACTGGTGATGATATCGGTGATGTGCCTAAGTGCTTAGACTGCCGACAAACACACTGCCAAGTTTGTACTCGTGTAGGGGCACTCTCTGTTAGCCTGATCTCAACATCCAAAACAACCCCAGCATTCCCGAAAACTCGTTCTCTAACTTTGAGTTTCTTAGACGCCTAATTGGTCATCCCGGCCGCTTTGGCAGCATTTTTTCGTTTTCCGGAGACACTATGGTATGCAAAGAATAATATCTTATAGGAACTACGTCACAAAGTTCTCCACAGAATGTTACGGATTACACTTGCTGCACCACGTGTGTAGAACTGTCGAACGGACTCTACTTGACTGCTCAACTTAAATTCGCCTTCAAACCCGTCTTCGTGTGCTCGATGTTGTCGGTTTGAAATCAAGGTCTAGCTGATCGTCCCTAGAGAGAAAAAAACAGTGGACGTTCAACTAGACTATAACGCCTTACCAGTACAATCACTCTTTCACTTCAGCAAAAGCGTTGCACGAGAATGCAGTGAAAAGGAATTCCTCACCAAGAACTACACGGTATCACGTCGCGTGGGAGCATTGCGGTCAGTGTGGGGGACGACTTGAAGCATTACACACCTCTCGCCGGAAATCCTAGGATTCCTGTCGGAGCACTTTATATGTCTTGTCGGTATCATATCGAATCATTTTACCAAATAAATTGAAGCATCCTAACTGAAAATGCTAGACAGTCCTCAAAATGAGTATGGCTGCAAAGTTGACCGAGAAAATATCACATTTGTGCACCTTGCTCATATTGATATGGTAAACTTGGTAGGTATTCTCATCCAGACATGTAGGAAACATGGAAATGTTTGGTGAACAAAATTTCCCACAGGTTATTCTTTCAGTTTTTAATTCACCCTGAGGTAATATTTAGACTGGTTCAGACTACGATATTCCGTTTGCGGCTACTGCGTCTACAATGAGTGTGTCTTTACTATTGTCATGTGATAAGAGATTGGTCACTCTGTAGTCGTTTTGAAACGTGATTCTCCCGGAACATCACGGTCTTCATTTAGACTCTGTCAGTCGATGATGTACGGTTTTGATTGCAATCTGTCTGTTACGGTAAAATCTCATGCTTTTGACAATAGTGAGTCATATTTGGCGGGTAATATGCTAAAAATGATTGTGCCTTGGGTTTTGTTTGGCCACATTTACTCAGACACCAAAAAAAAATCACTTTCACATCGTATTGTAGGTGATTCCCATCCGAGTTTCTTTTCGGTTGGGTAGCATAGAAAACTAAGAAGTGAAAATGTGAGTCGTACTATAGTAGGTTCGTTACATGTGGAATGGATCACTATGGGAGATACGAATGTTTGGGTATGTTATGTTGCTCCAGTTGGATTAACTTTCGGGTGTCAGTTTGGCCGATAACTCCAGCTGTTCAGTATCGTTCGGTTGTCTGAAACGCTTTTTTCATAAATGTATCTGTTTTACTGATGTGTTTGGTCTCCCTGATTTCTGCACCGTCTACTTGGTATGAAAATTTACCTCCTTTGTCGAATACACTGTTTTGAGTATGCCTTGCTTGATCTTCTATTAGCAGACAAATTTCCATTAGAACGAAGATGTACTTTTCCTTGCAGAAGGCACTGTCGGACTACTTCCGAGAAAACGGTGGACCATCCAACCCAGTGTAAGTTCCCACTCTGTACCCACAAATCGACCCATTTTTTCAGTTTACTGGTCTCCTTGTTGTCCTTTGAACAAAAACCATTGTGGTAGATCGACCCATTTTTTTAGTTTACTGGTCTCCTCGTTGTCCTTTGAACAAAAACCATTGTGGTATAGACGCCCATTTTCGGCGGGCTGTTACTTTTTTACCCGTTGTGTATTGCCATGAGCTTGTTCCTATGTTGAGAATCACTTATGGTGGTATGCTTCTCTTCCAGTAAACCTTCACTCCCAAAGAAAAACACTGTTTCTCAAGGCCTTTTCCACTCTAAATGCATAGGAGCTTCTTTGTTAGGGGTGACATAGAAACTAGTAAACGAAGTGTACTGCGCATCGCATACCTATGTCAGTGAAGTCTGGTCATTTTGCTGGTGAAACCGTCGTAGAAACTCACTATTATCGTATTTCTTTATCTTCACGCTTTATTTTCGAGCTAGAAATCTATTTATCTTGTCTCTGTTATATTCACTAACTTTAACTGATGAAAATAAGCAACACGCGACGGTGGATCAAACTTGGCTCTCACTTTCCCCTGGTCCACACTGACCGTACTTCGCCCTAAAAACCCGATCCGAAAACCAAGCACATTCAATTACTTTCTGAGTTGAATTTCAACAATCAGGGCATCATAATACATGTTATTCTGGTGACGATTTCATCTCCGTTACTCCGATATTAAGCGTTTTTCCATCGTTTCCTGCTATTTCCGTGGTTTTCGGTGTGGCTTTCAGACGTCGTAAGTTATCAGGATTGCGTCACTAGCCGTCACATGTTGAACTATTTCCGTTTCAACCTAGAACGAGGGCCTACGTTGATCTGACCGAGTCCGATGAACAGAGCGAACTGGACAAATCGGTAGTGTTCCAGCAAAGCAACATCTTGAATGTACTTTCTTGGAATATTGATGGACTGGACAAGACCAATTTTCATGTACGCCTGAAGGCTATACTCAGTTGCCTGAAAAGGTGAGTGCTTCAAGATTAGCATTCTTGAGCATTTACTCAACATCATGTGAAAATCAGCGCGACATCAGTGTGTTAGCCGTAGAATCCAAGACGGTCTATGTTGTGGACGTTCGTTAGTGTGAAGTATGCTATGTTAATAACAAAGTGCGATATTGTCAAGTTTTAAAATCTTTAGAGCATGAATAGAAATGGCGGTAAAACGGCTCTGTGAGGTGGGAGTTTTGGACCAGGAATACGTTCACAATGGCCGTATTCTTTCCAATCTCTGTAAAAGGCATAGAAGGTGTTTTCGATATCCATCAGTAGGAATTTCCGAGCACTTGAATTGAAAGCGATTCTAAAGCCCTACGGCAGTGAAGGATCAGTGTAACTAGTACAAAGAAGCCATTTTTGTATGGTGCTCCCGTTAGAACATCACGCATGTCGTTAATCCTTCTCAGGATAGATCGTGTACCGAAAGATAGAGACAATGTGCTCTTTGGTAGTGTCGTTTTGAAAGCACGACCTGTCGTCCAGAGCAGTAGTAATATCAGAATTTTTTGTAAACGTAGAGCTGGACCCCCTCGATTAGCAGTACTTTGATTGATCATGATTTCACTCTACACAAATGATCATAAGATCTCTCACTTTATTTGACATGGTGTGACCATTTCGTCCATTCAGACTATTTTGGGTACACAAAAATATCCCAGGCAAAGTGATTCGATTGGGGGTAAGAAAAATCACTGCGGTGGACATTTGAATACCTCGTCTGTAAAGAGAAATCGTTCAGCTATGGAATCCTTTCAATGCATAATTGCCGTGCCATTCGAGGGAAGCACGAGAGCAAAATTAGTGCCATTTTACTCAAGCCCATAGGAGCAGTCGAAAAGCCAGGTTTGGGTTCGAATCACAGGTTTTTCAGTCAGTAGTCTCTACCTTAACCGCCCGGCTATGTTGACCTTTGTAACACAGAACTTTCACAACCCTTAGAACATGTTGAGTTTCCCCTCTTGAGTGTCAGGTCCAGATTACTGCTGCTAGAAAGAAAAGTGAGAAAGTGCCGCTCGGCAGGCACAGTTCCTTAGAAGAAGTCCAGCAGGTGAAACGAGGTCCATCAGTTACACAGTCATTAACAGCTGGCGCAGTCAATTGTCTTGCTTGAAATACCATCCGACACAATAAATGAACGATCGCAACTCATTTTACTGGATCTCTTAGATGGTGACGAAACTAACCCTCTTTGGAGTTCCGGGCCTAATTCGGCTCGGATAGTGTTAAAAAGCTTGAACGCCATGTAGATTTCCACAATACTTGAAAACGGTTGTGTACGGCAACCGAAACGTCGGATTACGACATCTTATTCCCCTACGCTGTGTTTTGGCCTCAAAAACTCCATATGAAACTAACCCTTGTCTCAACGACATCATAGACAACTCTTGTGTTTGGGACGGTTCTCAAAAGAGTCCCTCTAACACCCATTGAAGTTATCAGGGTTTCGTAAGGAATACACGTAGTTAACAGTCGCTGAGCCAGATATTGGTTGGGTCTGATGTTCATATTGCTTTCAATATAGAAACCTCTTTCCCGGTGAAACTGTTATTACCGACTGTGTGCGTATGGTCATTTCAGAAGAACAGAACCCTGAACGGTCAGCAATCAGTTCCCCGTGTGAATTACGCAGAAAAGCCTAGAAACACCGTAGCGGTTGTTTTTTTTCCACAGTGTATTTTTCGCTGCACCATGCTGTATGCCGGTGTACTTTAAATCCGTTCGTGCTCTCCTCTTTCCCCCCTCGCCGACAGCGAACTGCCGGATATTGTTTGCCTCCAAGAGGTAGTTCTTGATAGTTTGGATGCTTTGCGGACACAGCTGGAAGAGGACTACCATATTTTCAGTGCAACAGATGATAGCCATGCGAATTGTGTACAGTACTTCGTAGCTTTACTGGTCAGAAAATGTCCAGGCATATCAGTAGACCTTTCCAGTTTTACGGTAAGTGCAGTTTAGCAAATATTCCTAAATGATTGCTTTTTTGTTGACTGCTTGGTATTAAGGTGAACCAAGCTGGAATTTACGTTGCTCCTCAGGTTATTCTCAATGTGTTTTTTCGCGAGTTTCACAGTCTATTCGCAAGCGTTTCGCCACTATTCGGGGAGTCGTTATCAGTACATGGTTCACGTTCACGCGTTCACGTAACCTTTAGAGTGTAGCTCAACTGTAACCTAATTTGCTGATTGAGAATTATGTTACGTTTCAGTCCGTGTGTTGTGTGCTGTTTCCTAATTTTGACTGGTCCTTTGGATACCACTCTCTTAGTTCTTATTTTCACGTTTCCGATTGGTTCACTTCCACCTTATTCTTCTTTTTCGTATGTTTTTTTTGTGCACCTTCCGTTTTCAGTAGTATCCATCTTTTTGGTTGGCTTATCCAAAGTGCGCGTTTTGCCTAATCGATTGATTCACATACCTTTCTTTCTTAACAGCTCTCATTCTCCCTGCTCGTGGTTCTTTGAATCATTTGTTTTTATTGCAATCTGTGGATCCGATTCGTTGGGAAATGTAACTGTTGTCGTGTTGAGCCTCAGTGGCAACTAAGAACTTCCCGTCGACTGGCTACTTTACACCCACAACATCCAAAGGTGTTGCCAATTAATTGGGATATTGGGAACCCAGTTATGTGGAATGTTGTTAGCCAACTTGTTTTTACTGATTGTTGGTTTGGCAGCCTAGTTTCCCAGTTTGCTTGCAAGCATTTGTCTGCGTTCGAAGATACGGAGTTTCTCCGTGAATAGTTGTTAGAGATAGTTCGATTGCGATCTGTTTTGTCCTCATTTAATATGATCCTACGAACACATTGCCTTATCAGAGTGAGATACAAATGGAGAAGACTAGTGTCATTTACAAATATAATACAGGCATTTTGACAGAAGAGAATAAACGAACACAAACTCTCCATTCGAAGGGACTATCATTTCTGTCTCTTCCCCGTCCAATAAGAAACACCCATATGCTTGGTTATGCAATAACAGAGAACGCGAGTCTATTGGGGTTTGGTACTTTGGAGGTGTAAGATACCCTTTGAAAGTCATTTCAATGCGCGATGGAAAAG
The DNA here is from genome assembly GCA_003604175.2 of Clonorchis sinensis. Taxonomy (NCBI): domain Eukaryota; kingdom Metazoa; phylum Platyhelminthes; class Trematoda; order Opisthorchiida; family Opisthorchiidae; genus Clonorchis; species Clonorchis sinensis. The sequence goes on from CM030370.1 coordinate 21,222,602, forward strand.
GGGAAAAACGCACTCAATCGCCTATCGATAATACATTCTCGAATTATAACGCAAAGCCTGCGAATCAAATTACACTGCCGGTGAACCGATCAACAATCAGTAAACGTATCAAATCTACTGATGTTTTTAGCCGCCGCCAGGAATCGCTCATCTACATCTTTATGCCTGGGTCAAATGGACTGAACTCAACTCACATGTTATTTCATCTATCATGGGTGAGACATTCTCCCGGAAACCAGCTAACTTGTTGGAGCATTACTGATCCGGTGTTCCCACCAGACTGGGGCGATTCTCCGAAAACATCGATGGTCAGATACTGAACGTCCTCAGCGCGCAGCGGCCAGGTTTCTGACCCGTATAACAGTATGGGAGCAGCATTGCAAATGACAGATAAGCTGCCTGCGTCACAGATGATGCGGTTTGACAAAGGCTGCTCTAGCTTTCCCAATCCATATGGGAATAGCGTCTTTTGTTAATCCATGATACAGCTACCCAGGGGACAAATTTATCTACTATCTCAATCGACTCTTTCGCAAGCATGAGATTCGGATTCGAGCACACCCAGTCTTGCTGCAGTACCCTATACTTCGCATGCATGAAGCACCAAACCGTGAGGCAGAATTATTTAGATTGTTTACTATTATCCGCATTGGTACATCAGGTCGTCTGCGTGCTCGGTATTCCTGATCGTACGCCCCGGGAACGTTTCAGCTCCACAGGTTTATAGCCTGGGACCGGCTCTTCCGTGATGACATCGATGATTTTGAAGAGGAAAGGTGAGAGGACCGTCCTTCTTGATGCCACACACACCTAGCTCACTAACAACTTCAGGTAAATGTTTTCCGACCAGCCACCACCCACGCAGCTTTTATAAACCCAACAGCTGTAAACATACATTAACGAAACTGCTCCAGTAGCAAATGACACTATCACATTACGCGATGATCCATCCCTTTCGCAACCTGGGAGACCGAAGCCTATGGTCTTTTCTCTGTTCCCAAATGCTAGATACCATGCCTCAAATTTTAGCACCTCGCAGTTTTACTGGAGCTCGAACCAGATGTTATGCATGCGCCCACTGGTTCCGCAATTATGTGGCTTATGTGTGTAGCGGCGCATATTGGCGGGAAGCCGATATGCTCCTGAGAAGTAAACAACGGTACCTTTTTTCGCTTAATCTACACTTTTGGGGCCTGGGCCGAATCTAAACAACGAAAAACTGATAGCTATACTCACATTCAAACCGATATTGTCAAACGCTTTAGGGTCCCCCTTCCATTCTTGGAATCCGGAAGACATTTGCTACTCTATCACTCTTTATCGTTCCATTCAAGTATCTCATTTGTCATAATGTGCACAGTAGCTACTGGTAGAACATGCAGGTCATATCTAATTGAGCCCAACACAATTGGCGCAACACTTCGCAGACCATTCTGGAAATCATGTTTAGTTTTTCAGTAGCTGTATCCACTTGAATCTCCCCATAACGATTGTTGGTGACCCTGATAAAATGTTTAATTGACAATGACTTGCGAAGGCGCATAAATCTTTCCACTTCCGCAACTGATCGAACAAACTGTGTTTGGTCATATGTTTAGAGATTAATCTCTGCACTACCCATCCCTAACGAATATCGTGTACGCGCATGCGCGCTGATCGACCTTGCTTTTTTCAAAAACTTTTTCAAACCTGAAAGCTATGTGATGCAATGATTGTAGATAAAACATACGACTTACTTAGCTGATGCGAGTATTGCGAATTTTACGAGTTTTCCTCGCAATAATGATACTAATATGCATTAAAGGAATTGACGCTAGATTGGCAGACGGTGGAGAATGGGCGCGACATAGGCATCAGACCGCCACAGTTTTAAATTAGTTATGCCGCTCAATTCCTCTCTGGACACTGGCCGATGGTTCCTCACCTCAGTTTTGGACCTATTTAACTTTGCTCCACTGTTGGTATTCAGGCTTTCTTGTTCGGACTGAGTTCTTCGGTCAAAAATGAAGCATGAGTCAGTCCATAATGGGCGTGAAGTGTGAGCCACTGCTTCTTGTGGAACTATCCCACTTTGTTGTTGGCCTGGAATTCGTTAGGCAACACTAATGTGTCCGGTTTCCAAATGTGTGCATCAGAGTACTAACTATCAATAGTACTAATTACTGGATGCTGTCTGTTTTCCTATTTCACAGACTAAGACCTCTCAAACCAACACTCTTCGATGGAGGCAGACTTCTTCTGTGTAGTTGTTATAGCTGTTGTCCTTCCTTGTGTCGGATTTGTCTATACCAGCTTCCCTTCCAACGTATTCATGATGTCTGCTTTGTGGTTTCCAGGTTATGTGAGCTTTGTTCGATACATGCGTTGTTAAACCAGAAGGTCTTTTCATTTTTGTCGTATTCCGTAATCACTGAAGCATTTTGGACTCTGAACACGTCAGTTAGCCCCGCCGAAATGATGCTCTGTTCTCCATTGGTCCGATACCGTCTTGGCCGAGTTTGCGATCACATTTAACTAACCAGCAAAAGTGTGCTCGGATACTAGGAAACCCTATGTCGTCTCATCTTCCGAAAAATGGACACAAGCCCTCAAACTTTCAGTGAGACGGTGCAACGGTTTGAAATTCTCCACTCCGGTAGACGATGGTTTCTGCCTCGCAATTTGTCAAAAATCTGGACAACTGACTTTGAATGCTATACTTTACCTAGAAGATGCCAAAAGTCTGTTCCTGGTAGCCTTTGTGAAAAATAACTATAACTGATTGGATGCACCAGGGTATGTGGCACACTGAACGATTGAATCTAGTTAGTTTGTGCAAATTGAGACGGCGTGAAATTCCTAAGCGAGGGTATCCTGTGTGCGATGACAGTGTTCAACATTGCCACATGGTATGTTCCAATAACTCGAAAAGTGGCACCAATTCCAGAGGGACTGTTGATGTTTAGAGAGCTGGAATCAAATTTAATTTCATCTGGATTCAGCTTCGGAACTATTTTAATACATATGATGAGAGAACATTGCTTAGAGATTTACCGTGTCTTCCAGAAGTCAGCTTCAGTCATGAAACGCTGACTTGAGATATATTCCCAACCTGGGAAATAAGCGAATTAGCAACACCATTGTATTTCATCGTTACTGTATGCAGCCTGTTTTAAGAATTACCACTCTTGCCACTCACTGCCGTATGGGTAAACGAAACAGAGACCCGGGTCAAGTTTATCGTCTAATTATTAACTGGCTCCTGTTTCGTCACAAAACCACTGAACGGGTCAGCTTTGCAACTTAGTCTCAGCTCGATTGGGTACGTGCCAGCGTGCAAATTTTATGTTTATCTGCTATAAAACGGGAACGGAAGTGAATCGTTATAAATATTGCCCAACGCTCCCAATAACATTCACTAAAACAGTTTGGTAAAAGATATTGAGGCGAAATGACCGGAATTTATCATAAAAACGCTGGGGTTCGACTTCCTCGGTCGGCCAGATACGTTTATCGCGCCCGTCTTTTTCCGCATACCGAATTTACATTACCTTTTTCAAGATGTGTTTATGTAAATACTCAATTTCATTTCTACTGATAATCACCACACACTGGTCAAAATCCAACTCCATTTTCATGTCCAGTCATTGGTAGTAGACTTATGGTGAAAACGTCGACCTTCCTATAGTTTTTTCGCGAACTGTGTTGACACTTTAAAGGTTTTCGCCCCAATTCATATGATATGAACACTGGTTTCATAGGTTCTATCAGGTTGCAGAGCCAGACGGGGATTGAACCGTGTCCGCGCAAAACGCTTCACCTCACCAATTTAACTATTTACTCTTACTCTCCATTCTTCATAGTTTCCTCTCCACAACTGATACGAGTTTGCAGATGCTTGTCCTAAAACCATTTATGTAACATTCCCCGCAGGTCACCCCTTTCTTCGGCTCACAGATGGGACGACACACTGTAGCGATTGATGTACTTCTCGATCGCGCCAGGTGGTCAGCTAAGGATGTCACTCACCCTCCGATCCGTGAGAATAACAACCAATCTTCTCCCCCACCACTTCGCCTTCGTGTCATCACTGCCCATTTGGAGAGCTGTCGAGATGCACATACAGAGAGAAAATCTCAGTTAAAACAGGTATGGGCCAAGATGCTACAACTCAGTACGAATTCCAAAGTCGGCCTATCCCAAACACGAGTAGCGTGTATATTTTGCGGAGATTTAAATCTTCGTGATTCGGAGGTGAGTGGTTTTAAACTTTACATCTCGAAGCGACTACTAGTCAGTTGTCAGGTTAAGTGGTTGTCATTACAGGTACCGTTGATTCATTACGACCCCACATAACCAGCCTTTTTGACACCCCGATAGGTCACAATCGAGCTTTTGCCTCATTGTTCTCACCTATACATGAAGATTCCAACACAACCTGGAAGAGATAATTCTTCAAGTGATCTATAAATACAGCTGTCTGGTAAAAGACTGCCTCAAACCAACGTGCATTTTGGCAGGCCCTAATGGGCGAGACAGGAAGCTATTTCCCAAAAGGGGAGTTGCACAACCGCAATAAGCATTGACCTTGCCCGCTGTGAAACAGGCCGCAGTTTACGGAACAGTACCGAGCAATGTGCGATTGATATTTATCGAGATCCAGCTGAATAGTTTTTTGCTCTAGCTCATTTGGACACACCATGGTGAATTATCTTTTCGTGTCAAATCCGAGTTTCCTTGTTCGAGTTATTCGCTGGGCTAGGTATTTTTTTCGCCAATCGAGGTGAAATCATGGGTGCGTTGTCGTGAAGCGAAGTGGATGGTCGTGCATTGATTAGTGGTGGGCATGACTCATTTTACATGCTTCTAAAGGCGCTGACCTTCGGTTATTAGTAATATAACTGATTGGATTTACTCGTGTTCTGATTGGTCAACATACAGATAAACTTTTGAGTTTAACCTTTCTGATTCGGATCCTGTGACCTTTTCCCAATTAGTCCCGGGGCTGGTCTTGTCGTCTGCTCTCTTTGTGTGTTTGTGTTATTCGACTGAGCTCGCGACCTCTTATTTCTGGAGATGCATAGCTTGGGTCCAGTTCAGTGTGTCGGTTGATTAAGCTCGTCGTGGATTGTCCTGCTTCCAGTAACTCCCTTGCGTATTCGGAACCTCCAGGCTGTAGAATTTCCATGTCTTCCATATAGATATAGTGACCATCCTGATCTTGTATGAAAATTAAAGAAGATGGATCATGCCTTCTTAAGACCGTGTTTGTTCGTTGTTCCGTGTAGATATTTTTCTTGTGGTCTGTTCAGTGTAGTGCCTGCTGTATTCACTGCACTTTGCCCAGTAGATATTGTTTTTTATTATGTTTGATTTCCATGCATGAAGATCATGTCGCTTTGTTGCAACTAGCCTTAGCAACTTACTTACTTACTTACTTACTTACTTGCCTGCCGCTCTCACTTCCGCTTCCGGGCTCTGCAAATCCACATTCGGGTTTACCTTTGATCACTACCAAAATCGGTTACTCGTGAACGAGTTGAGTGGTAGGCAACAGCAGACTATGGCCGATTTGCAGCCCGGGCATGACTAGTAGCTTGCCATTGCCTGAGATGGTGTTGTTGTGCTGACCTGACATCACATCAGTGGTTTCTGCGCCGTACAAGGCGTACACCAACTCTATCGGTATTCTCCTAAAGGGGTGAAAGTAACCTAAGCAACACGATAAGGTTCCGAGATTATTTGATTTACTCGTTCATTACGTTCGCGGGATGGGATGCGTTGAAGCATTACTTAATATCAATGTCTGCTCCGCTACAAGACACCCACTAATTATCGACTGATGTCTAACGTCGTGGAACAGGGAAAAATTACGAATAACTTAGAACATATGCACTTGGTCTCAGTTTCCTCAGCTTCTGTTGGAAAACCATTGTCATCCCGCAGTAGTATTGGCGGCAAAATATTCAGACATGTCACAGCTTTCCATATGCTCGCAATCATCCTAGCTTGCAATAATTTAAATGACAAGCATATTACACATAAATATTCACTTGTTAGAGTGAGCTTCCGAAGAGAGCTACTGTCCAGCCGCTCGATGCTGAATGGTAAGTGCTCAACCACTGGCTGGAGGGTCGCCGGTTCTAAACTCTCTGATTTTTACATGACATGTTTTCTGATGATGATTGCCAGTAAGGATAAAACAGTTGTACAGTTCTTCTCGGCTTTTCACCATAAGCCGACCTCACTGACAGGACGAAATATTAATTGAGCTGCCGAAGTCTGCGAGGATTCCGACCCATGACCGTTGGTAGAAGAGCGGAGGGATCCAGTTCGAAATGGGCAGAGGTATAATTCAATTGCACAGAGTAAAAGGCCATCCAACCACGCAGATACATATCATGTCGGTTGTTTACTCCTGGAACTTTGCTATTTTTTGGCAGTTTCCTGTGAACAGCTTGTGTTAACAAATCACCAGCAATAAAGCGGTCTCTCAGAATGATATGGGCATTTTGTTGAATATGTTCAAAACGTGAACTGCTGTGTTTAAGTTTCCTCTGTACGCCAATCAAATGTCGAATTTCGATATCGTGCAAAGCATGTGCCCGAAAAAAACATGTTAAGTAACCTTAACTAGGATCGAAACCAGGTTCAAACCATCGATCATCAGGCAAACAGGAGCTAAACTCAACTCATCGTTCCAGGTCGTACCGCGTAGCAAACGGTCACAGAGACTGAAGTTCACTGAGTTCCTTGTTTTAAGCCTGTCCTCTGCCCTCAGCAAGGTCTACAAGTTAATCTGAGACTGCCTTGATTTCACAAGTGAAAAACAGTTTCATGTGCATAAATTAGGAGAACGGCGTTTTGTTATCTCCCATAATGTCTTATAAGTTTTGCGGCAGAAGAAATGAATCTTTGCTGCACGTTTGTTGTCCTTCCTAACTTGTTCCAATCACAGCGCTTGTGAATGTTGATTCTGTCAACCTTTCTAGCATACCTAGAGTTATTCTAAGGGCTTTTATTTAGTGAGCCCAACTCCTCTCTATTTTCAGGTCAGCCAACTCGGAGGCCTTCCAGCAGGCCTTCAAGACGTTTGGGAACAGACCGGAGCTCGGCCTGAACTGAAATCCACTTGGGATCCTGTACGAAACTCCAACGCAGGCCGGTACGTGCCAGCCAAACATCCCCAGTCCCACAGGTTCGACCGTATGTACTGTTGCTCTGGTGGGTACCTCAAACCGATTGATTTCGGCCTTCGTGGGCTAGAACGTATCCAGAAATACACGTGTTTTCCCTCAGACCACTGGGGTATTTTGGGGCGCTTTGTAATTGTGTGCTAGACGACATTCGTTTAATATTATTCGACAGAAACACTTCAGATTATATCCCGAATAAACTCATTCAGTTACTTGCTTACGAATTCCATTTGATTTTATAAAAACCTTGATGGGTTCGATGAAGAATCAGCTGTATCTGCGTCTGGAAAGTTTTATCGTCTTCCGGGTTAGCGTCAAGTTGTTATTCGTAATCCCCCCACCACAAGGGACACTCGTCGATGATAGGCCATCCTATGTTGTCCCGTCGCGCGTAACTGGTCGATGTCGTCAGCCTAATATTATCCCATGACACCTTACAATTCTGGGTGTTAGTGGCTTGTACTTGTGTGGTCATTCGTCTTAGCACAGTATGTCATGGTGACCGTGATTTAGAAGCATATGACATGATCTAATTGGCTTTCAATGAAAGAGCTCTGCCGAAATCTCGTTCGAATATCCAGCACACTTTCACAAGTGGCCTATGCGCACTTCATTGGGTTCCTTGGCAGCATGGTCAGTTGAGGCTGAGGTATAGCCGTCACAAAAAACCCACTGCTTACTGGCTTGAACTCTAGTGCATAAAGTCCTGATTGAGCCCTGTCTATAGCAAAAGAGCTGTACGCGGCTATGCTGGAGAAAATTTCAGGGGAAAAGCCCGTTTGGTGCAATACAGTTCGAAATAAAGTAATTCGGACCACAGTAGATGTTTCCATCCCCACAGCAAAGTCGTAGACTATGTCCGGATATCTAGTAATCACCTGATGATTGATGTTAGAGGGATGGACCCTATGATCACAGCTAAAAATGGACGGAAAACATACCACTTTCGAGAAGAAGCTCGTGAACTCTCCCATTTAATCAGGTCGTGATTTCTGACGAAACCATAACTGCGTGTGAGGAATTAGATGGCAAAAAACTCAATCGAAATGGAAAATTAGTTTACTGAATCAATGTGACTTGGGATGCAGAAGCTACCATGATGGATAGTCTGCGAACAATAAAGCACGAGAGGACCGATGATTATTCTATTCTATGAAGGGCTTGAGATTCATAAAACTTACTGTTTCCGATGTTGAATGCCTAATTACACATCAGCCTACTACTTCAGTATTGCTCACGAGGTTTTCGAAAATCACTCGTGTTTTAGTCCTACCCCATTATTAGGAACAACACTTGGTATCCTTCCAGTGCTCCAACCGCTACGTACACCCGTCTAGAAGTCCTCCCGTCTGAGTGGGAGGTCTCGGTTTCGCTCCCAATTCCTAAGAATGGTAATTAGAATTAACTAACTAATTATTGGGGAATGAGTACCACAGATACTGCCGTATTCCTTGAAAGACTTTCGATGCTCGGACATGACCCAATCAAGGTAGTGTCCGCTCCCATAGAAGTTGTGTGGACCAGATATTCACCCTGCATCGACCCTGGAACGTCCTGCCAAATTCCGGCAGCAAACCATTGCCTAGTTCAGACTTTCGCGCTGCGTCCTACTCCATCCACCGTTCGCCAGCCAACTTCATGACTCACAGCACAGGTTGTTAACGAAGATTGAAGTTCGAGTTTGCGACAAAGAGGACTGCGAATTCGATCTCTCATCCAATGAGACAAATATGTCCTTTACCAGGTTCGCGATCAACGGGGCGTTACAACTGACTAAGGAGGGATAATCTGGCATCCAAGTGAACCCAATTTTTTTATTGCAGACCTCGAGTATTCTCATGACATTGTCCTACAAGCTATCCCGGTTGGCGATCAACGCCAGTACTATTAGGTTCCGCTCCACGCAAGAAATTATGCGGCGGATAACCATTTGATGCAACTGAACGCTCCGCTGCATTTCGACACGAGTTCTGTCTTTCTGATCAACGGGCAAGCTAAGGAATAGATTGACCATCGTATCGATACGCAAAATATAAACACTTTTCGGAAGTGAAATAAACCTGTGCACAAAGGTTCATGCGCAGCAGCCCTTACTTCCGATAGTGAAAGTTGGCCGATTCGCGTGCATGCGCAAACTCGAATCTTTGACTATTGCTGTCTAAAGTGGACTCTGAACATCCGTCAAAGTATTTAATCCCGCTGTTAGTGAACGCTACTTTAGCATCCCACGTCCCAGGCAACTACCGCAACAGCGACGATTCTAACAGTTCGGTCATTCTGCTCGAAAGCTAGATCGTCAATGCTCAGGGTACTGCTACCCTCCTGAAGGACAACTGAGAACGTGAATCAACACCGCCAAGTCATATCCTGAAAGGTTCGGTCTCAACTTATCACACGGTGCAACCCTGGTCTTTGACCATCGGTTGTGGGCGGCAACAGCAAGGGACCTCTTTGAATTCTGCTCGTCCTGTCGCAGCATTCAGTGACTGTAAACTAAGGAGACGGGTGCTGTTTCACACGAAATTAGAGGTGCACCAGTAATCTTAAATCATTCGGTGTTTATATTTTACCGAATGATCATATCGGTCGATTATTCACAGCTGAATCGGCCGATGCACATTTACTCGTTGTAACATTGACTTGTTGTAACATTTGACTTCACTGGTAATTGTAGTAGTGGCTTAGATCTGAAAAGTCGGATATCAGCTGCGCCCGTTATTATAAAGTTATATATATATATATATCACATATGTTAGACGTAATACACTGATAAGTTTGTTGCGAATTCCTCAACAGCCCACGAGCGGTTTCGGCCCTATTGGGGCTCATCAGGTAGGCGCAGTTCCTGAGTTTCCGTCAAACTTATGTTCTTCTTGAACTGAAATTGTTTAAGGACATCATGAACGAGGGATTCAGCTGGGTACCCGGTGAGTTTCCCCTCAAAACCAAATGGTACGCAAATGAGTGTAGTTGGCTTTATGGATTTTAGTTATATAAGTCACAATTTATTCGTTGTTAGTTACCAGATGAACAAACATAAATTGCAGTTGTCGTTAGATTAGCATTTATGTGTAAATTATTCTGTTCTCATCATAAGTGTAATTGATCGATTCGATCACTTTCCGTATTGTTCGGTAGCCGACTTACACATACCCGTTGCAATGCTTGAAGCTTAAAGAACCCAGCGGGCCTGAATGGACCATCGGCCCGCCATCAGCAACAGAAATCCAGATTGATATATCAATCCTTAAGCAAGACAAAGCGCCTGGCGCGGATGGTTTTCACCCCGCACTCTTCAAAGGTGGCGAGGTACCGGTGAACAGTCTGACATCCATGCTGCAGATTTGGGACAAAAACAGAATACCAGCCGAATGGAGCTCCTCGTTCGTCATCCCAGTTTTTAAAAAGGGCGCAAGAACGTCATGTGAAAATCATCATGGTATCAGCCTGGTATACGTCGCATCTAAGGTGCTCTCTGGCATTAGTTTGCGCAGATTGATGGATTATCGGGAGAGACATTCGTCAGAATCAAGCTGGGTTTCGCCCTGGTCGAGGGTGCATCGACCATATCTTTACCTTGAGACAAATTATTGAACTGCGCCACTCCTTCAAACGTCCCACGTCGGTCGTTTCTTCATTTGAAAGCTGCCTTTGATTCTGTCCATATTCAGAAACCTTGGCAGTGTCTAGTTATCACAGGCGCTCCTTCCAAATTTACGTCCTTTATGAGGGCACTATATGCGAACTCCTGTGAGCGCGTACGACTATACAGCAAACTTTCACCTGAGTTTACCACGGCCAGTGGTATAAGACAAAGCTGTCCTCTCATCTTTTATTTTCAACCGTGTTATTGATGTGCTGCTTGGAACCTTTGTCTCCCTCCGAAACCTCGGGAGTCGAAATGCACCCGTGACCCTCCCTCGCAGACATTGAGTACGATATTGCTCTCCTTGGTTCAGATCCTTCAAAACTGCACATCATTTTAAATAACTCTGCCGCATGGTTTGACATTCGCTTCACACCTGCGAAGTGTAAATTGCTGCTACAAGATTGGGTGGAATCAAACCCAAGCCTCGTGTTTGCAGATGAGCCAATCGATGTGGTAGATAAATTCGTTTACCTGGACAGCTTTATAAGTTTCGGTGGACTGCCTGGAAATGAGATTATTTCTCATATTGTCAGCCTCCGACACCTATGGCGCCGACGTGACGTGGGTTTGTCTGTCAAGGACACAGTTTACACTGTGGCGGTGCAATCTCTACTGCCTTATGGATCCGAACCGTGGTCTGTTCGCCCTGATGCCAGTGTTCGACCATCGGTGTCCCCAAAACATTGGTCGGATCTGGTGGGGACATCAATTTAGTATTGTTAAGGTACACTAGATGGTCCTAGGAAGAAGGAACTCTCGTGCGATAGATGAATTACCAACGTTCCGTAGGTTACGCTGGTTAGGATTTGTGCTCTGCACGCCAGAAGACCGTCTACCTCGCACAGCCCTTTTCACCTAGGCCTGTGCTGAGTGGGAGCGACCGAGAGGTGGGCAGTCTAGCATCTGGAGACGAAGTGTGAAAACACCAGCCGGTAAACTTAGTCAATCGACAACTGCCGCCTCCCTGGATGGTTGGTGACACTCATCATCATCATTATCGTCTCTAAGAACCGCGTACTTGTCAGTGGACTCTCAAGTGGGGAGATTGGAAAGGGAGCTATGCATTGAAGACAATAGTTTTGACGCATGAGCGCCAATATGGACTGCACTGCAGCATTGTAAACTCGATCCTTGATAATAATAATAATAATAATCGTTCAGCTGTAGCACCCTTTCGGTGCCTAGCTGCCATGCCACCAGAAGGAAGCACGAGGGCTGGGATACTGCCGGGTTGCCCAAGCCTAGACAGGGGGGGGGGTCGAGAGGCAGAGGTCGGATTCGAACCACGAACCTTCCGGTCGGTAAATTCGCGCTCTAACCACTGAGCCATCTCGCCCCTTGACGGATAAGATGATGCCACGTCTACGCCACAGGTGACGCAGGTAGCGTACTTAAACGACGCCCTAATTCAACTCATAGAAGGGTGTACGATCAGTGATGCTGCTGTCCCCTCCCAGTAAAAACAGGGTAGCTGTTTGTTCGAAATTAGCTGAAAAAATGAGTTGATTACCTGCCAAAACATCCCGAGATTGGGAGATCCTCGGTTGAGTACTAAGAAATCAGGTTGGAAGACCAATTTATTTAGTGGTCTGTTCTCTAAACTATATTTTTTCATTTTTGTAGAAAGGGATGCCAGAAAGATCGAATGAAAACCGATCGATCCGTGGCCAAATTATGTACAGCAGGGCACCAAATGCATGGGTGGGGGCAAAGCAGGGTCACACGAGTTCATCCGATATACTGTTAGCTGAGGGTAAGAGCGGTTCGGTGGAGGAATTACGATCCTCAACCAAACTTTGTACCATTGCATCTCGAGCAGCACGACGTTTCCCTCTGACAATTGCCTCACTGAACAGAGCACAGAAGAGTCGAATTGTCACTGGGCTATCGTCGTTCGCAGGAATTGGATAAGTGATCAAACGGGGATCAGCGTTAGTGTCTACTATTCCTACGGAGGGTATAAGCAATTTCGCTGCATCGCGAACGGCCGTGTGTGGTTGCGCCAAAGTAGTGAGTGTGGACAGAAAGATAACCAAGTCTGGGAGCCTCACGGCACCGCGGAAAAGATTCTTTGTGTCCGTAAACACAGCAGTGTACCATTTACGACAGCAGGAAAATTCTCCGACGTTACGTGCAGTCCGTTCCACTAAGGGGAGTGTCTAAAATAAGCAACAAAAAGTACACTCGGTAAACGGCATGAATTACTGACTATACCCAGTCTATGTGCTTTAAAAGTTTTCTAAACTGTGCGTCAGCTCTATCTCCTGCCCAAAAATCCCGCTGTTCTATTCCAGGTTCTAAATCACCATAAACGAGTCCACAAACCCAACCCCATCTTTAGAAAGGGATGGGGTAATAAACCAGTTCTACTAATGGAAGTCCGAATCTGAAACAATCACTGCCACGGGTCTTTTTTCTAACATCCATTATCCAAATAAATTCAAGTGGTTTTAGCCCAGTGCTCTGCGTTGACGAGTATGACACGATACGAAAATAATCTGCTACTGAAGCAGTCTGTCGACTTTGGTCAATCGCTCCATGACTGTGAACATAACTCAGTACCTCATCCGGAAGATTAAAAAAGGTTTCTTTGATACAAGGCGTGGTGTCACTGAGCAAGGTTTCGCATGACCTCTACACTCGGTTAATGAAGTTTCATCCACATCCTGGCGTTCTTGAAAAGCTTCCGTGAGCGGCTGGGATGAGATGCTCTATTTCGTCTGAAATGAATGTGAGAAATAGGTTCACACCCAATAGGGTAACATGCTGGACCTGAGAGATACATAGAAACACACAGGCTTAAAAGCCTGATCGCAAGGCAGCGGTAGGTGGCATAAGACCGTCAGAGCAGCCTATATTTTTAGGGAGCAAATCGTCACACGTGTCCCAACTCTTAACCTAAAGGACCAGGTAGTCGGACCTCTACCCATTGACCAATCTAGTACGAGAGGCTAGGTGAGTGTCACACACGTACTCCCCACGGTAAGGTCCAGTCCTCTCTTGAAGGACGTTTGCTCTACATTTACATCTTCGTGGCATTTACTTGAATTACGGAGATAAAAATGCGGTCTTCATAGTATGGAAAGAAACAATGTAGAACAGGCACCGTATGTCACTGCACGTCACTTAATCAGTGCCAACAAATCGCAAAAAATGTATTTTATTTATCAGAATTCCAAGAAATCAATTCTCTTCTTAGTTCCATACCAGACTGTACATGTTCAGTAATCTCGAATTTCGCCATCCATTCAACAATGACTAGCAAATCTTCGACCAACTACAGTAATATGAAGATTCAAAACAATGACACCACTCGGCACTCTTAAGGTGCCACCAGTACATGATCCAGCAGCCTGCGTGTGTTCACTCTACTTGATGAAAAAGAGCTTCACTCGCCAAAAGTTGAGACGAAACGGAGTGATCAGGATATGCCACTGAAAACTCTTTGACAGTCCACCTATGGTCTCACCCTTTTGAGTGGTTGGTCAGGTAGGCGTAATACCCGAGTTGCCACTACCCATATGCTCTACTTGAACCCCGAATTGTACAGGATTGATGAAGTACACTCACTAGTTGCCGTATGGACTGCACAGAAGGAACACGCAATCGAAGATCAAACGTGCCCTGGTGCATAAACGGCTGTAGGTAGCTAGGAGTGCCACATAGCGAAACGGGTAACACTCGAGGTGAATTCCTCAGGCAAAAAAACGATCAGACACTTAGAGAAACGAACAGGCGATACACAAGAACTCAAACTATGCACCTGAGACACACCGGAAATTAACTGTCTCTTGTGAGAGTAAGTCGCACAAATGCATTTTCAGCACGGTGCCGCAAAATTTGTGTGATCTGAGATAAACTTGGTGCTTGTCTGAAAAGTGACCCGCATTACAGATTTTATTACGCCGAACTGTAAACGCAATCCGAACAGCAGACATGATATCAAACAACGAAACTAGCGCTTCGACACTACAGAATACTCTTACCTGTTGGTTGTCACTAATGAAAAGAATAATTCCCTTGCGGTAGGCAATGTGCGCCGTAAAATTCAACGCGTCAAACAACAGAGGCCCTGTTTGATCGAGGTCCAGAATATCGACACCTTGTCGGCAGCCATAAATGTAAGGAATCATGTACTCGTTTCGCAGAACTGATCGATGTCCAAGATGCGCCCGCGCATGAAACAGTTCTCGAGTGGTTACTATATCTTTCAAACTAAAATAGTCGGGCGAATCCAGTGGATTCAAATTGAGCAAACCAGTCGCTTGCTTCGGGCTAAGTGCAGCGTTTGTCATACACCGTTTGCCGACAGTGAGCAGGCAACCTTGATAAACGAGGAAAAAAGGGCAAATGTTACGCATTATCTAGTGACGCCGTAGTCTGAACAATGAGTCATCAAATATTGAGTGAATTGGTTGTCCGGATGACGAACACATGAAGTTAGTAAAGGCTGAACAACACACACAGACCAGTTGCTCGAACAGTTAGTTATGCAACAGTTTACAAACGCTGGGACCTTCTGTTCTATTTTTGAGCTGCCAACCGTGTGAGCAGTTTCTAGTCAACAAAATGAACGAACAGCGTACTCCTACTCCACGCTCACAAGGCTGCATAAGCATCGAAGGTCAGAAGCAATTAGTCATCTTTTGCCTCCTCGCCAGACAGACTAATCTCACATCCAATACAACAGGACAGGCCGCAATGCGACACCACAAGGCTATTGTCAAACCTGCTCCATAAGCAAATAAGTTGAAAAAAAGACCGAACAGGCCTTTCGGAATCTGGCAATACCGTCAGCAGCAGTGATTCAACTACCCGGAGAGGTAAACTTCGCAACCAATTCCGAAGCCTGATCCGCAGTACCTACGTTTTATAGTGCATCCATTTGACACTGGGACAGAACTTTGTGTTTTGATGATGCAAAGCGCATCCTAAGGCTATTGGAACGAAAACATTCTCCGTATTTTATGCTGCTGAATTTGAGGACGACTACTCTGGCAAAGAAGCACTGGGCTAATAGTACGAAAAATCATAACCATCGATAACATGACATCAGTGCTCAACACCGATGCTTCACTGCCATACAACCAGACATGTCAGATGCAGAACGCAGTGTTTGTTCAAGTGCTCACGGATTATATCATTTTCTAGTCCAGGTTCTTCCGTAACACGTTGCGGAAGGAGAATTAAAGTCCAGAAACTAGAACAGTGGGTTTTATTCCGGTGTAGATGTGGCTGTGTGCTACGTCAAGCTTCCAGTTGACAATGTTCCTTCATGTACACATGCGAAATAATCTCCACAAAGCTTCATGAAGCATGTTCAATTCTTTAAGAAACAGTTAAGATCCTGAAGGATGTAAGACTACTAGCTTGATTGCTTAGATCATTTACATCAGCCTACCCGTGACAGACTTCAGAATAAATACGACGAATAAACGCCATTCATGGAACCTTGGTAGAACGGCTTCTATCGCGTGAAACATACTATCCATTTGGTCTAGGATCACGTAAACATGCCATCCTCAACAGTACGAAAGCATTGTGGCTCAACTGTCTGAAGTCATACCAGTTTATTTAAATTACGTACCACAATGGACAAAATGATAAATGGAAATGGGAAGGTGACCTAGTACCAGCCCATCCGAGACATCCGATATGTCCACGCCTTCAAGCGTCCAGATAGCAACTGACAGCAAAAACGCCAATATCGGCTGTCATTACCTGCTACGCTTCTAGTCCATCATAGATAGGATAACAGGAATCCTTTCCTAGAAGGCAGATACCCTTCATGATACTTCACTTTTTTTCTGCCCACCTATTACGTTGCGTAACTCTAAATTTGGCGTGAGAACGGCACCCTTCTGTGTAAACAAAAACTCGGCATGTGTAACACATGACCATCAGTGACTGATGCATTCCCTGGGGTGAGCAACCGATGCCCCACCAAATAACTGGTAAAAGACAACTCAGGTTCACAGTGCCCACGTCATGCAACCACAAAACAATACCACACGTACTTTAGACAGCTACACACGACTTTTGAAACTCAAAGGTATATCTTTCTGACTTCCACGATCCTTTGGAGTATGGTTTGATGCACAAATGCAATTAGAGAAACATACCCGCCAACAGACTCAGACACACTCTTGGAACATCACGTTCATGGGCCACCGCCTTAACCTCCACATAGACTGGGGGAATATGGCCTACCATCGAGCTTGTTTCAAGGTGTGGAAGTTACATTCAGCCAAAAAACTGTGAACGGGGGTCTGGTAGCGTAGTTCACGGAACCGGGAGTTGTGGTGTTCAAAAGACGCATAGACGTTGCACCTAAGAACGGTGCGAGATGTCATTTCTTATGTATTTATCTAAAAACAAATCGCTAACAATCATATGTGGTAAGGTGGGGCACATAAGCGTGCAAGAGAGGCATCAGAATTAGCCAATTCCATCTTACTGGCCACGATGAATACGGCAATTAAGGCACCTGACTGATGTCACACGATAACCGACCTTGTATAATGTTAACTGTGGTCGTGAAATTCACGACTATACGTGAACCACGATACTACCGGGACGACCAGACTCATACAGGATGACATGTCAAATATTTAAGTTCAAAGGCCCAATACTATCAGAGCCCAGCTTCTAACGATCATACCATCGAACATGTTCCAAACTCCAACGCCGAGGACCAGGAGACTGTTATTCAGACCTCTATGCAATAACCAACCCGATATGGGAATCTGAACATCCACTCGTGGGAATTCAAACATACGGCTACACAATTCAATAACCCAGTCCGTCAATTCATCAAATAGATATCTCAGGGAAGAGACGCTGTTGGCTCGTTTTGCGGGAAGAACACATTCAGCTCAGGGAAATCGGGGTAAATGGACGGGAGGAAGGCTGCTCGAATAAGAGTGATATGAGCACAAATTCTACGAATTCACCATCAATATCTTTTGTCCCGACGTCCCCATCCGAGACGACTGAGTTGACTGGTAAAGGCTTTCATGCGTCATCGCCAAGTCAGGAACGTTTAGTCCATGACTGATTCACAGGGTAGGATAGGTGCGATCGCAACAATTTACACTACCTTTGATGGCCAAGTTGATATCACTTCGGCATCACAAAAGTCAGAGGTTAGCAAGCATTGCCCTGGCCTTACCTATTCGGGAAATGATTTCGACTTTCGCCAGTTTGCTGGAACTTCTGCAGTTGTTCAGATAGACGAACCGACCCGAGCGAACATCGACTGACTCACCTGCAAGAATGAGACTACGGTTTCACCCCATCCAATGTAAGGTGCGACTTTACATATTCTAGGTGTAAGGCACATGCCGAAATATGCAACAGAAAAAAACTGTTCAGCTGTAACACCCTTCGGTGCCTACCTGCCATGCCACCCGAAGGAAACATGAAGGCTGGGGTACTGCCACGTTGCCCAAGCCTAGACAGAGGAAGTTGAGAGGCAGAGGTCGGGCTCGAACCACGGACCTTCCAGTCAGTAAATTCGCGCTCTAACCACTTGATCCATCTCGTCCCAGAACAGAACAGAACCATTTCAGGTGGCGAGATGGTTGTGGTTAGAGCTCGAATTTACTGATAGGAAGGTCCGTGGTTCGAGCCCGACCTCTGCCTCTCAACTTCCTCTGTCTAGGCTTGGGCAACGTGGCAGTACCCCAGCCCTCGTGCTTCCTTTTGGTGGCATGGCAGCTAGGCACTGAAAAGGTGCTACAGCTGAACGATTCGACTTTTTAAGATCCAAGGATAACTCTATTATCAGCGGATTCAATGACCGCAAGCAAACACCTGAAAAACTGAACAGAAAGCAGTAACGGACAAGCGCGCGATCCGAATACACATCAGTGTTCCAGAACGAGCGGCAATCAGTAATCGACCCACGTCACCTACGGCTAACGGCTACGTCGTCTGTCTACGTTAAAGGATGGCTCACAGGCAGGGACCACCATGTAACCTAGCACCTTTAGTTGTTTTTGCAAGTTAGTACTGCATAGAAATAGTCTGTAATCAGCACACAACTGTAGCAGGCGTTTGCTTTTGTCCTGCCAATCCAAGATGACCACCCAATTGAGTTTCTGAACGGAAAAGGATTACAATACACAGAACTGTTTCAATGCCTGCAGAACGTGAACCGATACAGATCGTGGCGTTTAAAAAATCAGGTCATCTCTCACGCGATTGTGCTTCAACAAACTGAAGTACGGTGCCATCCACGAGGTCTACGCCAAACTAATGCAAAATACAATTTGGGATGATAACGGCAGGTCAGCAATACCCTTATGCATACACGTGGGTCAATTTGCAGTAGGTATATTTGAGGCATATATGACAGTAACAATAAGATGTAACACACACTGGAGATATAGACATTAAGTCCAACGTAAGACGCAAGCTCTGATCAATTGGTCCAGCCTACGTCCTTATCTAAACGAGTGTCCACCAGACAAGAAAGATCCAAACTACTGTTTCACTCACAGGCTCCTAGATGAATTTTTGGCGTTAAAATAAATGAACCCATGTACTTTTGATGCTCCCAACAAAACCTGACTACAATTTGCGCATCGTCTGCGAAAACTGAAAGTGAATTGCCAAAGTGACCCGAATACCAGGGAACCTTCCGGGCGACTGGGTGAACCAAACCACAAGCACTTAACCCTGAGAAAGCCACATCGGATCGACGTAACCAGCCAAAAGAAGGAAAGGATGACACATTTAACATGTAACAGAACGACAGGAAAAACTTACGGAGTTTCATTATTGACTTTGGACTTCGGTCAGAAATTACGGATAAGGAAGTTGAATACTGGAACCAAAAAGTACTCCAGAAAACTTGATAGCGAATGGACCTGGCCGTTCCCCGGTACGCTGAAACCAGAGCGCAACAGAGTATAGCCAGCCACTATTCCTATGGGTGCCTCTACACCTGGAAACA
Source organism: Clonorchis sinensis (assembly GCA_003604175.2). Taxonomy (NCBI): domain Eukaryota; kingdom Metazoa; phylum Platyhelminthes; class Trematoda; order Opisthorchiida; family Opisthorchiidae; genus Clonorchis; species Clonorchis sinensis. Next base: position 21,242,385 of record CM030370.1, read on the forward strand.
ATAACCTCAACGAGGATCACTAACTGTCCCGCGAACCAGTTCTCACACTATGACCACCAGGAAAGTGTCGTCGATGATAACCCCTTTAAGTAAATCTCACCAGTCGGGGACAACTCTATAGAACATGACTAATCTACTGAATAAGGATGCACTGATGAACAAGCGTTAATTGTGATGACAGCAGTCCTCCATATGGATAGCAACAAGTATGCAGAACGTGCTAGTTTGCCAATTTAGCAGAATTTACCTGCATGTAGTTGTAGAATGCATAGAATTCACATTCATATCAATTTCGTTCCAACGGTCCTGCCACTGTCCTGGAGCAATTATTCCGGTGAATCTACACCAACTTAGTCTCGATCATGTTAGAGCTCGTCAGCACTGTATATCCTTAACTGTGCTCCAGTTTCAACCCCGGATATCTCAGATGCGAGGCGAGCGCGGTATCAATACTGCATGTGTGCACGTTGGACGCATCTGAATTATCAGATCCGAACAGGCGAACATGTTCATGCTTGATGTGTTCGGTTTGTTACATAATTCAAACGACTACTATGTAATTATCCTGCGATAAGCACTGCTACAGAGCCCACATAAGAGAGAAAAAACGTTCAGCTGTATCACCCTTCCGGTGCCCAGCTGCCATGCCACCCGAGGAAAGCACGAGGGCTGGGATACTGCCAGGTTGCCCAAACCTAGAGAGGGGAATTCGAGAGGCAGAGGTCGGTTTCGAACCACGAACCTTACGGTCAGTAAATTCGCGCTCCAACCACTTGCGCCATCTGAGTTTTTCAAGCTCAGATCGCACAATTTTATCAGGCAACGTTCTTCCCATTTCGGGTAGTTGCTGCGTGGAACAACCTTCCTCCGACGGTTGTCTACGCTACATCTAGTACCCAGTTCAAAGCACTATTAGACGCTTATTTATACGAGTCCTCGCGCTGGAAAGCTTACATCCCCGCACTGAGAACTTAAGGGAAAGTACTACACCCTGGTTTCGCTTGACTTTCGGGTGAATGGCAGCCACTGAACGACAAGAACAAAAGGACCCGGTAAACTTGTGCGAAAGCCTCGATCCTGTGTATCAATCCGCGAGTCAGTCAATGAGGCGGTTTGGTAGGTGTACCCACGATCAAGTCTTTGACTCGGATGCTTAACACTTAAGGCGACGATAGGGTGCGTAGTTTTGTTCGGCGATCTTGGCTGTAACCTCCGAATCAAAAGCCTGAACCACGAGGCCACGGTTCATAGGGGCTTCTTGAGGGATCATCCTGTAACGAATTGCTCAATAGTCCAACCCATTTGGCTGCGAAGGGATTATCTGAACCAAAGCACCATAGGTTAAGGCATAGGCTAATACGTATGATATGGTTGGGCACAGCAGGAACCTTCTTATTGGCACCAATTTTAACCGGAGACCTGCACCAAAAACGTCTCAACACTCGCAGTTACACGCTGCAACGGCCCAGAGCTAGATCCTCATTTGATTGGTTATAGCATCAGACCGCTTGCCGGTCCGCCATCAGGTTAAGCGCTGGATAGCCCCAGATGTGGGCCCGACGACTGTTCATGTTTCGGCGTCTGCTGAATGCCGACATGCAATTCAACATCCAGAAGGGGTCTGAAGTTGTAGTATTTCTGCTGAATACACTTAACACGCACATGATACGCGCTTGATAATCTGTGCACCTGGCCCACTTGCTCCAAACGCAAACTTGAGGGTGTCAGACTCTGAACTGCGCTCAGGTACTACCATCAGTGTATTTGGCGACGGAGATGGGGCCCCAAAGTTTATATACAATGTAATAAGCTCCAAGCATTACTACAACAGCAACAGAAACAGTTTGAAGGCGCACAAATGACGCACATCGGAACACTAAATGAATGACCCCATGTCCAGACCTCAGCATCAAGTATCAGCAGGCCTTCTGTCACTTCAGCTGATGCGGCTGCGGCCTCAAGAATGAAGTTTAGAGTTGACCCCCTTGTGGTCACATTTTCAACTCCCAATATAAGGGAAAGAAAGCTAAGTTTGCAGCTGGTTTTTCAAGTTCGATTGCGAATGAAAACCTCCGCATACCGGAGCCTCAAAGGTGTGCAAAATTCCATCACCCCAAGCTGCCCTCGATTTCATCTTTGATGAACTGGTCGGATAGCCATGGCAGTTATTCGGTGGCCAAACGTCACTGTGAATCATTCGTTACCAGTGCTAAAGGCTGGTCTTGAAGGTCGATGAGGAAGCTACCATGTTTGTCGGTGTTTTCAATCGGTGAAACGATTGATTGAGGCTCAGCTCAACGGCAGAGAACCAGCTCATGTTCCCTAATTTTTATTATGTCTACGGTCTTTCCTAGATGCAAAACCCGGCTGTTTTATAGAATTTAAGAATATGCTTATGTGACGTGACAGCCTCACCATCAGATGTCACCGCCGTGTCAACCTGAAGCACCAAAAGGCTAGGAGCGATTAATCACCCCCCATTTCAGGCGGTTGTGTCCAAGCTGTCAATTAGGAACGTTCTAAGGATATCCCAGGGCAAACCTGGTAGGAAAATCACGCAAACTTCCAACAAATTTTTGGCAATGCGGTGGGTGACATTTCACTCGTCGCCATAAGTTTTTCAAGTGCAGTCGTGGTCACCTGGGTGAGTTACGTCCAGCTCAGACGCCAATTCTACCATCAAACTACCATGCTGCTTCTAAATCGCCGTCCAGCTTGGTGTCCCGAGTTTCGCTTTTGCTTGCCGAGAGGAGCTTGTGTTTGTGCAATTGATAAACAATCCATTTGGTTTGTTGCTTGACATGGGTTCCGACATCAAGCTGCTTCCCGAACAAACTGGTGAATCCCCTGTGAAACAACTCAACGACGGACCCGCAAACCTCCGGCGGTATGCTGAAACTGGCCCGTCAGGTTGATTTCTCCCTAACATTCAACGGTTTGGCACCACAATTTACATGCGACATGACGTCATGCACGACGCATGAGTTCACGAGGCTGGACTGGTTCGGCAAGCCGAAACTATGGGATAATCCCATAAATTCAACTTGCAACCTCCCGCGCGGAACACAAGCATGTGCTTCGAACGGACTCCAACTTTGAAACACTCAGCTAAAGAATTACTACGAGGATTTATCAATGTTTATCCCTAATCGGTGGCATGAACATAATGTTACATCTAGGAAAAATCATGGCTGGCGAGTTCTGTGAGTACAGGGGATTGTGCGGAAAAGGGGCAGTGTCGGTAGCCTAGACGTTAGAATTTGAAGGTGGCGGGCGAATCAAAACGAGGGAGGGCAAAACAAGGGGCATACTGCCTGACACACGAAAATAAAATTGCAACTTGCGGAAAATGAGGAATCAGAACATAGGATCTATTGACGCAGCAGAGTTGGCTTTATCCAGCCGGTTAAGTTGAACTATAATCTAAAGCTACCGCTAAGGCTCGTGACCCTGGATTGTTTGGTTTATGGCCAAGGTCGCTTAAAGTGTAAATGGGGATGATGAAGTAAAGGGAGGTCGGTTTTTGGGCAACCCCGTAAAGTACGTCACATTTAGGGTCACTGGGACGGGGTGTGCAATTCTTTAGGCAGTGGGATTTTTCAGGTTGGCCAAAGAAATCCACAGAGGTAGAACGGGGCTAGTGTAAGATCGCAGGCATTTTGCTGGTCCGGTTGAGGATCCCTGTGGATGAAGATCACAGGCCAGGTGAAGGGAATAACAGCCGAACAGGTCGTCCAAACCAGGTTTAACGAATACCGACGTGTCTACGTTTTGCATCAAGGTTTTTGTGGCTTGTTTGAAAAAGCTTTGATTTTTAAGGAGGATTTCGCAAACGCCATAATATTCAGCCGTATTTCGCACTCCCCAACGCGAACTAATGTACGCGACAGACGGACTTGTAAGGTGCGCCAAAGCGGAAGCCAGTCTGAGTTTTTCCCAATGCCGGACCAGGTTTCAGGTAGATAGTCCCAATGCGGTAAACAGGCTAGCGCTCCGTGGGCCAGAAATTTGTGATTCACCAAAAACCCAATACTCGGCTTGGGGCGCGCCGCCTGTGTGCAAACCTCTCAACCGGTCTGTCTGAACGGGTGATAACAACGACTATGCGCGAATTGAGAACGGGTGCACAAGTCCTTAGCTGTGACGCGAGCCCAACCACTTCCAGCAAAGGGAGAAGACCAAACCCCTAGGTGCAACATACAGCAGTACTTTAATCGAATTTGCGTATTTTACACGGCATTAGGGAACGCTAATTTCGTTAGCACACACGAAGTGCACTTGGTATATGGAAGAGAACCGCCATCCTTTTTGAATGAATGTGCAACAGGGTGGAAATGGTGAAGAAATTAAAAAATTCAACCTTTCAGAAGATAACTTTTGCAACAACTCAACAAGTAAGCGGCTTTGATGGTACCGATATCCGTAACACAATCCTGATGCCGCACCGAATACACACCAGCTCCTTATGCGCCTTCTAGGGAGCTTGTTCTTGGATATTATGCAAGGGTAAATATTCTGACAGGAATAAATTGGCTGAAGCTTACCAGCTGGTTGGAGTTTCCGCACCGTGGTCTATTTCAGTAATTCAAACTGCCATTTTAGATAAAGTCCAGGTCAGTCGAGTTTCAACGTATAATAATAATGTTTATTCCCAACTTGTGGGTGGCATGCCGTCAGGCATGATTTTCAGCTTACAGTCAGAATAAAAGCATGGTTGGCGGTGACTGTGAGTACAGGGGGTTTTGGGTGGGGAAAGAGGACGGCGCCATTGGCGGTGAGCTGCATCCAATGTGGACCTGGTCACCACTAAACCGGCAAGAGCAGGGAAGCTCTTTTTTCGAAGAGAACATTGAGCAAGGTCAGGTCGTTAGGATTTGAAAGTGGCGGGCAAAAACAAAACGAGGGAGGGCAAAACAAGAGGCTTCCTGCTTGACACATGACGAGAGAAATGTAAGCTATGGAAAATCAGAAACCAGAACATCAGATCTGGTGAAGCGGCAAAGTTGGCGTCATCCAGCCGGTCAACTTGACCTGAAGCCAAAAAACAACCGCTGAGGCCTCGCGGTTGGACGGTTGGGCTCACGGCGGGGTCGAAAAAGCGTATGTGGGGATGATGAAATGGAGGGACTAGCGAAGCGGGTAAATGGTAACAGGGATGTCAAAAACATGGTAAACAAAATGTTCCACAGTGTTCTGGACCTCGACACCCATCGTCAGGGCTTCCAGACCAGCAAAACCAAAACAACAAAAAACAAAAAATCAAAAACTCCGTAAAAGGCCCCACTACTGCCAGTAGAAGATAATGTTCTACCACAAGCCGCCACGTTCAAATTTCAAGTCGAGAAATGCAATAGATATTTGTACGGCCAACCGTCTTCGGCGGTGGGCCCACTGAAAGACGACTTCAGCTACCAATTCACCAAAACCATAGAACAGGCCGACGTGCTGTTGATTCTTGTTGATTCAAGCAAACCAAAAGTAGAATGCGCTGTGGGTTCAACAGTTACACTGGAACTGGAGCGGACCGCTCAGTGTTTGAAGCATTTCACAGTCTGTCGATAGGGCATTCTAGGCTGCCAAGCACGACCTTGTTTTGCGCCACGTAATTAACTATAACTTCAGTCGACGGTCTCGTGCTTGTGCGCAAGATAAATTGAGGACTAAATTAGATCAGCGTAAAGCGCCATTACCAACCAACTGATTTCTTTTCTATTAGGAATGTGACAAGGCAGCTAGATTGGGATTTGACTGGGAAGCAATTTTTTCTTCATGACACTTGTGGGCGATGGTAGGAGAATGCAAGCAGAATGAAGGCATCACAATGCACTGGAATTTGACTCCACAGTGAATCACAATACGGTGCCATACTGGCGTCACGGGGAACAACTGGAGTGAACAGCTTTGCAGTCGAGCATAGAGCAACGCCCATTGGCTTTTCAAGTTACCTTGAAAAATTGGATAGTCTCTAGCCAAAACCCCGGCATCCGGGAGATCATGTGGAAGCCAGGTTTCTCTATTCGCAGGGTGTTTTGGTGGGTTGGCTTTTAGCCGCTCTTTCAGATTATCCAAGTGCGCTGTCAGCATGCTACCGCTGCGAGTCATTGCGAGCCGATTGATCGTTGCGAACATTACATCTCTAGACAGACTGATTACCTTTGGATACTGATTTGGAGAATAACAGTTACATAAACTCGGGAAAATGATCGCATGTTACTGTTATTTTCACGGCTACACCTGAGGTATAAGCACGTATGCTATTTTCGTGTGGCTTGGCTGACCGGTGGATATTGGACTGAGGGTATCCTCAACGTCAGCGGATGTGTTCAATGAATCACTCTTCACGTTCGTGCACAACAGACTTAAGGCAGTGTAGTTGCTTCGTCCTGGGCTTGTCACGACTGAATGCGATCTGCACTCGGTTTGCGATCCACCGATCATTGTGGCTCTAAGGACACAAAGATCCACCGTTGCTGTGAGCTGACCCCTAAGTTGGGATGGTTTGTTACCCTTGTCCGTGCCCTCATTGCTCCTAGAAACTGTTCCAAAATCTCCTTTCCTCAGAAGGATGATCCTTTGATGTACATGGACTTTCAGAAGTGCTCAGTCTGACATTTAAAGGAGAGATTTGCAAGATGTCTGAAAAGATGTTCGCACGTTTTCAACATGGTTCCAGCTACGGCTGATTTGTCTATCCTGGATGATAATAGAACATTACTTACCAAGTATGTTGCGCCCTCAGCTGGTTCGTAAACACCATCGTTTTTGACGATGATCTCAATCAATTAAGAAATTGAATGCTGGCGACCTTGGAAATACTTTTCACCGTAACCGATGGAACATAAATTCACAGGGATATCCACTTGCCAAAGTACAGCGTCCAAATGGCGACGCCGCGGCTGCCATAACCTGTTTAGTAGACTGCTGTAATCCGGAAGGCCTTCGCCGATGTATTCACACACCATATGTTACCTCCTGCGCAATCATCTTACCTATGTTGTGAGCATGCACCCCAGGTCCCTGCTACGGTCACTTCCCATATCCTATAAGTCTATGCCAGAGTTAGCTATCCAGATGTGTTTTACGTTCGCTAAATTCATTACTGAGTCTATTCTTACGATGGCAACCATCCGGTTGCAGACAATGTCCGCCCCCATAACTGACCACAGATGTTACCTTTTTCTTAGGACTAGTGGGTTTACCTGCATTCACCTTGAATTGGAATTTCTTAGTTGGTCATCAGCATCTATTTCGGTGGAGTTTAACCCTTTTCAGTCTGATCCTCACAAAATTTCGGTCTAACAGCGTCGACTAGGCCTCACTGATACGACGCTTTAGAACTTGGTGATGACAGTCTTATTTGACTGTGAAAAAGTTAAGGCCCAACTTAAATATCCGGCTAATAATTCTGACATCATGGACAAAACTGCTTAAGTCCTAATGGAATCACGCATCAAGCGCGAACTCCAAAAGGTTACGGACTTACACCTCCGCATTTTGCAGTGCAAAAGATGGCAGGCTTTCGATTAGCGCGGGTGCCTTCTTTATAGTAATCAACAATTTCCCATAACTCGGGGAGCAGTTCATTGCCCAGGCTGTCCGGGTCTCTCAAATAAAATGCACGGTATCCTGGCAATTTTGCTGTCTAACAAGCATTGTGTAACCTAGGTTTGGAGCTTCAGAGCCGAATGAATACAAATTCGTCGTATTGTCTTCCATATGGGGTAGCATGGTAGCAGTGGGAACCGCCCTCCAGCAGGACAAAACAACGTGGTCAATGCAACATGTCTAGCGCATTTGAGCCCATTCATAACCCACGGGTCTTTGCAACTTAAACTTAGTGAATGAGTATCGAAGAACCGGAGACTTTTTTCCTCTGTCTTACCCGGTTCGTACTATTAAACGGTCATAGAACATAAAATTTACAACTCCTGATGGGTTATCATTTCCTGCGTAAGGAAGTCTGAAAAGGTAAACAAAGTGCGCGCAGCTAATGAAACTCAATAGACATGACTGGGCTGTGGCTCAATGGAGGTCTCTCTACTGTGAGTTGGGGCACACCAGGGGCAAGGCGTGCATATAACTATTGTAGAGAAAACACGATACACGGTGTTGATGGAGAGTGATTCCGTTGCAGCCAAGTCGCGCTTATAAACTTGCTTCGACCGATTTATTGGACCTCGTGTATGATTTGGAAAACCCATTTTACGTCCTTGATGTTTTGCTTTTATCGATGGTTGGTCTCTGCAAATTGGAACAGAGTTGCAATAGGACCACTGTTTTCCGAGAAGCTAGGTGGCGCTCTCCAACCGCTTATATCAAAAGTCTGGTTTTCAGAATAATACCATTTTCCGCACTGTTGCAACTGAAGAAAAATACAGACATAGACAGGTCTGGCACAGGGACCGCTCACTGTTCACCAAATAGACTCGATTTCTTGAAAACGACGGTGTTTTCAAGGTTACCACTTCATAGTTAAGAATGTATGTGTTTAATGGGTTGTCCCGCAAATTCTCGGTGAGGATGATTCATTTAAGCGAGCAAATCTTCAATGTTATCAGTTGCGTCAAATTGGTGGAAGGACGCATAACTGTAATAGGATAGAGTGACTTGAGCTAAAATATGAATCCATTACGATGATCATGGCGTACAGCTGAACAAATTTAGCTGACATGCATCTCACGTGCAGCTAAGGATCCACGATGCCCAGTCAACTGACCGACCAGGCTCATCTATTTCTACCGGGAAACGTCGGCGGTTCTAATTGTACGACATGAAAAGTTGAATTGTATGGGTCGATTTGATTAGTACAGATACCCTGCCGGGTAGCATAAGACCGTCTTGGTGCGTGGTGTTCACTGAGCTATTGACGCCCTGAAATGAGAGGAAAATATAAGTGTGGTACCTGAAGTGTCACCATGAGGCAGGCGGCTGACAGACTGGAAGTAATGCTTACTCTATCAAAAGAACACTTAGGGGGCGAAAATCTCGTAGAGCATTGCATGCACAACGCCGTCTTCAGCCGCCGATTCGCATTGCGTTATTTCTTTGGGCTTATTGCTCCCTGACTGTTACGCCTCAAGACACTAATACTTACCTGGAATGCACGATGTCTCATTAACGGACGATTAATCTAGGAATGATGAGCCTTGTATGAGCCACACGAAATCATCGCCGTCCTTATTCTCTAACTGGCGCTCTACAGCAGTGGAATTAGCCTTAAGCTATTTACTCACGGAGTCGATAAACTCCCTCTTGGAGCCGAGAAAAGGACGCACACAGACTGTACCTGCAATCTGTGCTTCGTTCCAGGTCAACATAATAAAGTGCCTATTTTGCGGACAGTTCAGCAAGCACATCTGGGACGGAGACCATTCACCAAAACTAAGTTAATCACTAGCAGGCTGATCTTCGGGGCAAGCTTGAAACAAGTCAATCCACAGCAGGCAAGGATCACCATCATAACGATCGGCATGATATGATGCTGATTTGCCGCAAATAAACGGTAACTGCTACCAGCCGGCAGGTCACAAAGCGCACAAAATCTTACGTCTCTGTCCTTAGACCGCCATCCGGATTTGGGCGTAGTTTCTCCAACCACCGACGGCGTACGTTTTGTCGCAGACAGCGCCGCTTTGCGCAGCAGGATTTCCTTACAAACAGTCAAATTCCTAATGGTGGCTATGGCTCTCCTGTGTTTCAGCCCTGGAGGTATATTATCAATTGTTTCAGTTTTTTACGCTGACCACCAAATGTTGATGGCGGTGGTTTGGGAACATGTAATGGGCTTGCCTTGTTTTGGCAGGTTATAATCTGGCAGCCACCGTTGGTGGATGGTGAAGCAATCTAAAATACATTTATTAACAGTAGGAAACTCACGTCGCCTTGTAGAAAGGGTAGGTGCATTCAACAGCACAGTTGTCAGCCATCCAGGAGCGCCTGGATGTTTGCACCAGGAGGTGTAGCTTAGTTACCGGAGGTTGATCTCCCCTTGTTTTTTCCGACACGACGATGTTGCGGCCTTCTGGGTGGCAGTTCTAACTGTCTCAAAACGATAGAACACTCATACAAGGTTATTCGATGGACTACCTTCAGAACCCAACCGTCGCCCGCCAGAATTTTACCTCAGTTGCAGTGAGATGGCGTATATTTATCATATTCCCGCATGTACCACTCGGCTTGCTGGGGTACCTTTTGTATAGCGTGCTCCAGTGTCTCAGTAGTCCGTCCGGTATTTAAGGCGATAGTTCGCATTCTCCAGACAGTTGTTTGTCACAGCGCCAGAATGGACCCCCACGGATTGTGCCTGCACCGCCTATTAGCGGGTGATGTCCAACCAGTGGGCCGTGAGGTAAAAGAGGAATCGTGGGCCTGTGCGGTGCAGCAGTTGCAGATCTTGTCTGAGTCTGTGTGCTGGTAATATGATAGACAAATACTCAACATATGGCATTGTCCAGGCTAGCCACAAGGCTGTCCGCCAGCTGTGACCAAAAATACACGGATGTTGTATGATATATGCGTACTTCCTGATGAGGAATAATGATGATAATGTTTCCCGCCAACTCGTGGGGGGCATGCCGTCAGGCATGATCATAAGGTTTCAGTCAGAATAAAGGCATGGTTGGCGGTGACTGTGAGTACAGGGGGTTTTGGGTGGGGAAAGAGGACGGCGCCATTGGCGGTGAGCTGCATCCAATGTGGACCTGGTCACCACTAAACCGGCAAGAGCAGGGAAGCTCTTTTTTCGAAGAGAACATTGAGCAAGGTCAGGTCGTTAGGATTTGAAAGTGGCGGGCAAAAACAAAACGAGGGAGGGCAAAACAAGAGGCTTCCTGCCTGACATATGACAAGAGAAATGTAAGCTATGGAAAATCAGAAACCAGAACATCAGATCTGGTGAAGCGGCAAAGTTGGCGTCATCCAGCCGGTCAACTTGACCGGAAGCCAAAAAACAACCGCTGAGGCCTCGCGGCCTTGGACGGTTGGGCTCACGGCGGGGGTCGGAAAAAGCGTATGTGGGGATGATGAAATGGAGGGACAAGCAAAGCGGGTGAACGCTAACAGGGATCTCAGAAACATGGTATACGGTGAAACTGTAGTGACTCAATGGTGTCGCTTTTATGGAGTCGGGCATAATAGTTCCATCGGAAAAGTGAGATGATGGCGATGGGGCAGAACACTACTCTTTCTGCCAGCATTTGTGCCGCCACTTTGTCCATCACAAAAGTCTTCACGAGATATCGTTCGTCCATGATTCCCCTGAAGAAGCCAAACATTTTTAGCAGCAAACTGTTCACTTTCCACAAATTCATACATAACGGGACGTCTGGTGCCCATGGCTTCCGTGATCGGGAAGGTGTAGAGCGTTCGTCTGCGGGTCATGTATACGTTGCATTAACAAGACTTACCAGAATCGGCTTGTCGCGTGGGTTTCTTGCGAATGTACTACACCCGGGAAGAGTCGAAACAGCGTCTTCTGTTGCCATCCAATGAAGCAAACGTGACTTTTCCCACTTTCTCTGGACTACAACAAATGCACATGTCCAGACTCGCGAAGCCTAGCAAGGGTCGAAAGCATATTACCTGCCGCAATAAAACCCAAATATCCGTCACTTAGTTAGCATAGATGGCCGATACTTCCGGCTCTAATTATGTGTGTCCTGATTGGTGAAGACCTTGCCGAATTAGTCGGCTACAAACTGCCGCAAGTCACACAACGGCGCTCCATACTCCAGCAGGGTCCTACAGGTGCCAATTTCTCATATGATGGCTGCCGATTCACCTTAAGTTAACCGTACAAAAGCTTTTTAACCTTATGATTGCGCTCCAGAAAATAAAGGGTGACTAGGTGGTTACTATGGCTCCCTAGATAAAAATGAACTGGAACTCCGTCAATGTGCTTACTGTTCGTAGCCAGCAAAAGCGCTCAACTTGCTAGCTTCTTAATATCCCTAAACTTTTCGTTGGTTTTTCTGACTACCTCCCGCATCTATAGTATACCCAATATTAACGCAAAACAGCGCTGGTGCTTCGATTACATGCTGCACGGAGGAATACTGTATTCACTTAACGCTTTCCAAATGCCATGAAGTACCAAAACCGGACAGGACAAATTTGGCAACAAACTTATATGAGGCTATATATGGGACCGTTGAGCTGCACATTTATAACTGGAATGCGCATCAAGATTTAAGAAGAGAGATGAGATTAAATAAAACATTTTTAACAAAACAAAGGTTGATCATACTGATGATGATAATGTTTATTCCTAACATGAGGGTGGCATCCTGTCAGGAATGATCGTGGAAAAGGGACTGCGTCATAAGCGGTGGAAGTAGCCGATGTAGACTTGACCGCGATTAAACAGGCACGAGCACGAAGGCACGGTTACTATGCTCTTTTTTGAAGAGAATATCGTGCAAGATCGTTAGGAGTTGAAGGTAGCGGACAAAAACAAAATGAAGGAAGGCAAGACAAGAGGTTTCCTGCCAGACATGTGACAAGAGAAGTGTAAACTGCGGAAAATCAGAAACCGGAACATCGGATCTAGTGGAGCAGCAAAGTTGGCGTCATTCAGCTGACCGGATTGAACTAAAATATAGAGTAACCGTTGAGGCTTCGTGGCCTTGGACTGTTGGGCTCATGGTCAGGGCCACAAAAAGCGTAATTAAGGATGATGCAATGGAGGCATTAGCAAAGCGGATAAATGGAAACAGGAATCTCAGAAACATGGTGTACAGTGAAACCCTAGAGGTTCATTGGTATCGTTGTTTTGGATTCGGGCATAATAGTTCCTTGGAAGAGTGAGATGGTGGCAACACACGAGCCGGAAGGTAAAGCGTACAGAAAATTGCTGATTTTTGGGGGTAGCAAAGACTGAAATTCCTCTGAAATGGCTAAATTCGAACGACTGTTTCAGCAGTTTGAAATGAACACATTTGTAAGCAGCTGGGGCCAGGTGAGGAGCTGATTTGTGTTTGCAGTTAGTAGAACGAGTGAACGAGACGGTAAGGTCGAGAGTTGGAAGTGAACAGTTGCGGGTGTGATATCAAACTGTGTATGGCAGCGCCGCACCATCACTGGCCTGACATACTTCAATTTTCGTACGGCCGCCTAACGAACGTCACGTTTAAGGTCATCGGGCTGGGATGTGCAATTCTATGAGCGTGAATAACAGTCAACCAGTTCGCCCAAACCTGAGATTGCCGGAGCTCAAAGCTTGGGATAACGAAGGAATGGGATGTGGTTCGAAAAGCATGGTGAGTTTGAGGAAAGATCAGATGGGATTGTGTACATTATTGTATATATATATATATACAGAGAGAGAATGAATTGACGTCTACCACGATTAGGGTGGGGACAACGTGATTATATGGGATAAAATAGGGTTGGATTTGTAGTTAGTAGACTAGGAACCAAGCAAGAGTTGAGCTTGCTACCATATGATAATAAAGTACAAGAGAAGGTTTAAGCAGAAGGTTTAAGCTCGCAGAGGAGCAGTGGGTTAGGGAAATTAAGCCTATAGGGACTGACGGGGTTAAACTTCTGATGTGACGGACTAGTTTATCTGGTATTTATTACCTTACTTGGGCAATCCCATAACTTATGAAAGAAGGTAATTGTAAGAAAAATAATCATCAGTCCCCGGAGCACTGCTATCAGCTTCAAGTTAACAAGTGGTACATGGCGAATAAATAGTCTTTGAGCACTACTCTTGCATACTGGGAGTGAAGGGTTTGGGCCCTCTGTATACATATATTTCTCATTGTATATGTTCATTCCTGGGAGTAGTAGGTAGGTGCGTGTGGTTTGTTTGATTGAATAAGTGCGCATTTGTGCGGTACAACCTCAATTATGACGAACTCAGCTACAATTCCTTACGTCGATGAAAGCCATGGATCGGGATAACAGAGTCTTCAGGTTATCCCGTCTGGGTTTTTTACGAATCTCCTTTTAGATTAAGAAGATGAAAGTCCAAGTTTTTCTTTTTTTTATCTGTAGCTTATAGCCTCCCAAGTTCACTGACACAATCGGGACGGGTCCAGCCCAGTAGCAACAAACAGAAAACAACAGTGCTCTTTTAATGATTTTCTGAAATAAAGGCCATGCTCAGAACCATCGGAGGTGGGCGAAGCACCCGTGCTACTGGATGTTCCGCGGGCATGCGAACGCACCATGGTGCACGCAACAGGGCGACACTCCCTGTAGGACCTACGGACCACCACACAAGATTTTCATCCGTCGTGCCTCCTGCAGGATCTGTAAGGTGGTAGCCCACCAGGCAGTCATAAGCGTGGCTTGTGCAATAATACTGAACTCCGGCCACCAGATATTTTATCAGGTCGGGAGAAAGCCGGGTTTTTGGTGTGAACATGCATACAGCAAAATGCCACGTCTCAACTTATTCTTTTCCTTCGACAGATTGACATTACTGGAGCAACAAACATCACCGGCTAAGGGGTAGCGGCAGATGAAGGTGAGTTTTACCTTGGTTTTCAAAGAAAACTAGCCCCAGTGAATGGTAGCCAGCGGTCCACACTGTAGCCAGAAGTTACTGTTGAAATGGTTTGCGTAAAGTTGCCTGTGTGTGATCTGCTCTGCTCTATTTTTCAAACTGATCGTCGTGTAGAAACTGCAATCTTCTCTAATTTGAACCTGAATCCTCCACATGCCGCTCATAATTGCGTCGGTCGAATATAGAATTGCCGAAGTTATTCATTCGTAAACACATTCATCGGTCATTTCCGCCTATTCCTATCTCAATATCGGATCGGAATATTACGTACGAGCTCAGCACTGCGTCCAACCTGACGAGGAGAAACACAACTCGTTTTTTGCCACTTAACAGAAGCCCAACCAAATTATTTTCGCCGAAAATATAGGGTGTTCGATGTTGTGACTTTAGCGGGAGAGTGAGTGTAAGCCACTTGCATTTGTAGGTGATATTTCACCCATAGCATTTTGTTTAACTGAGCAAAATTTCAAGGTTACGGACCACCACCGATTCGCGTTTTGTTACCGGTTTACGAGAGATAAATCATGAAATCACACTTCAGCATATATTTGACATTCTTCAGTGTTCTTTAAAAACGAAATAACATTCGCAAAATTGCCAATGCAAATTCCACCCAGGAAAATCAGTCATTGACGTTGGTTTGCATTATACTCCTCAGAATTAGCAAATGGGATAATTTCGTTCAGCCTCACAACACATTGTTTCATGGAGCTCAGCTGCCAATAAGTACAACGTTATTAGATGGCAGGAAGAAATGTGCAGTGGGGACGCGTGTGCCATCTCTGTGGATGATTCCCTTTCCAAGATGTGAATAACTGACCTTTGGACAATACAGCGTCAGGAGTTAACTGCAGGTAAATTACCAATACAGTAGTAGTAGGAATATGACGCTCCGTATTTGGAATACGTCATAAGGCAGAAATATGACGATAGGAACTAAGAGGATCCATTGACAGTCATCATGATAACGGTAACCGTCGTCACTAGCTACGACTACTTGTGGTAACTGTTAGGCCAGTGTCTCTCTGCGACGTTGGTTATGGGGCCAGCTGCTGGTACGAACCGTCTGCTGGTGAGGGCTGTGGCCTGGGAACCAGAGATAGAGTTATACCTCCTTCTGGTAGGTTTTATTCGGCTAACCACCGTTGGTGGATTGGAAATCGGCCTAAGTAAAGTGTGTTTGTTAAATTAACTTACCGCAGGGGAAAGAGAGGCCTCCGAATACCGAGAATAGGTGAACGCAAGACAGCCACATAGACTGGTAAAAGGTGTATGTGCAGGTTTCAGTTAAGGTGGTGACCATCTGGGAAAATTTGGGTTTTGTACCACAAACTACCTGTTACTAACAACGCGTTTCTCAGTTGGAAGCGATCTGTCTCATTGTACATCAGATGTGGCGTGCATGCACCAATGTGCCGGAGAACTTAACTGGCGGTATCGGTCGTCGTCCGCGACACCACATGTAGAGAGTAGCTGTCTCCCTCGCGAATTTCTCGGTGGCCTTATTGATAAGTGCGTAGCACACTCGCGCATGAGCCATTCATTTTTCGAGAGACCTTCCAAAAGCGTGCTCCAGGCTAGCGGAGTGATGCACTTGCCCCTCCAAACGCCAGTTGGCTTTCTCTAGACGGTTATTGTTCACATTCTCAAAATGTACCGACTCGCGTTGTGCATGAATAGCCCGCTTTCAATTGATGCACAATCAGTAGACACTCGAATAGCAGATGGACCCGGAGTCGGTGCTTTGCAGGATCAGTAATTCGTGGCGAACCCTACGTGATTGTTTTCCGGTGCACAGTCACTTACTCAGCTGCGTTCTCAAAGCGGGCTATGCAGCGGAATGTGTCGGGTGCGGTTAGAAGTCGTCTGAAAAGGTCACAGAAGCGCACGTGCTTCTGGATAGCTTGCCGTCCGTGAAAATAGCACAACATTTTGTTGCAGCCAAACAGAGCTTGGGCAACCCGCGCCGGTGACGTCAGCCTGTTTACGACGGACGTCTTTATCAAGTGTCGCCCACAAATCGTATCCTTTAACAAGCAGAACAGCTTGCGTAGGGGCAAAACCGCTCGCCTTTGACAAGGGTATATATCATGAGTCAACCGAAACGTGATCAGCCATAAAGGTCAATAAAAATATGTTTCCGTACCCGTAGTTGGCCCTGGGTACGTTTAAACAACTTTCAGCAAAACTGCGGCAGCGTGGAGGATCCTGGATGTCCGAATAAATACCATCAAATGCTAAGATTTTATTGTAAGGTTTCACTCTTTCGATCCATGGTTTCAGAGGTATTCTCAGTGTGGGTCTAAGGCTCGGCGCTTTTTCTCGGGTTTATACGGACAAAAAGAAAGCTCGCCACTTCCCGACAGAGACCTCACCATTCCAATCATTAGATGCCTAAAACCCAGATCTTGCGTCAAAACGTCAAACCGGATGGATGCACAAATAACGCGCTTTCAGAATGTTACATCCCATTTGACTGGTAGATGACATATCTCGTCAAGCGAACCAGCTCATGGCGCGCAGTTTTTGTTCAAATGCAAGTCTTTTGATGGCAGTCGCCACGCTCGTGCAATGTGGGTCAGCTCTTCATACCACACAGTAGCAATTCCAAGGCGAAGGCGGGACCAAATGACATTTAGTCGTAGAATTATCAGACTCACAAGTTTAGTAGCTGACACGCCTGGTCCATCCATCAGTCCGGCAGAAAACCTCATACCAAGATACACTATATTTCGAACATGACCGTGCAGAATTGTACCAAATATCCTTCATGATTGTAAATGGATTTTAAGTTTCGTGGTCAACCTGAATTTCAAACTATAACCCCCACAGCCACTCCTGTAGTATTCTGATAGCTGGCGGAATGCCATGGCCTCACATGTTTAGGTTTGATGAGTATGAGGGCTTTTTTTCAATTACGACATTAAAAGCTGTTGCCGAGGCACATGAAGTAATAACGAGACCGAACTTCGGTAGAAGGCAAGCGTACACCAGTACATGCACTCCGAAAAAATGACCCAGCCCAGTTCACTTTATCGGCCATAAAGTATATGTTTTACGTTTGTAGATTACGTATCTTCGAGGTACTACAGTTCTGACCGCCGGAGTGTGAGAGGGCTTGCAAGACAGCCAACCACTAGGAGAAATGGCGCATTGGGTGCATTGAGAACTGGCTAGCTAAGTATTACAAGCGATAGTATTGATGCAAGGAAGCCAACGATCGAGCGATAGGACTATATATGCTAATGTCTAACAATTGTGTAACAGCTAAACAGTATCTCCAAGTAACAAGTAAAACCCGAACCTCCTGAAAGGCAAAGCAAACTCGGAGCTGGGTTTCTATATGGTATTATTAAAGTAAGACATCAATTCACAAAATATACAAGCCTCAACAGTAGATACTTGTCCACAACAAATGATCCACTTGGACTATAAAATCACGAACCAAGTGAGCAAACAGGCCCTCACGTGAGACGGTCACACGTTCATAAGTTTGGTCACAAAGTGACTGGATGAACTCAAGGTCAAATGAGAAGTAATAGGGACAACCAAACTCCAATTCATTAACACGCACTGAACACAGGCATGCGACTCACGCACAAGCCCGCATTCTGGTTGGTCAATTGTGCACAAGCGAGGAAGCGTGCGCATTCAAACTGCTCTTGTGCACAAGCCAAGAAAAAACGAGTTAAATGGTTAAAGCGCATAAACTAAGGAAGAGTGCACTGTCAATGCAAGCGAAAAAATAGCCTGAAACAATTTAAAGATTTTATTTCCGTAGGTCTCTGTTTCTTCGCGTGAAGTATATACAATTTACCGTTTATAAAATGAATAAGTGAACTTAACATCACAAAACGTATCCGCTTCCCTTGAAATGCCCTCCATCGACCTGCCTTTCTTCACAAAACCTGTTTCTGATTACTCACATCACTTCTTCCAATAAAAGTTTGGCAGGAACTTGACATTTGTCTTTTCGAAAATCTCGATTCAAGCTTAACACTAGGCTCATGTATTTATATATGTCCTAGACTATTCGCACTCGAAACTTTAATTTGGTTTCATCTTAATCATATTTTTATGCTGGAAAAGCGGTAGTGTCCTAAGAAGAAACATGTTGACGGGGAAAGTCAAAAAGGCGAACGAAGTGTCCGGGATTTGAACCGCGAACCATCAGGTCCGTGCGAACCAGCTTATCCCACTAGACCATGGAGCCACGTCCAGGTATTGGCGCATAACTTTGCTAAGCAGCTAGGCCCTGTATGGAGCAGTCGTATGTTTTGGTATGGATCACGTGACTCGAAGCAGCCAGTCACTTGTTTTTGTTTGGCTTGTGCATGAATCGACTACCCTGAACACAAGAGTGGATCGGGAGTTACGAATAGGGACAGAAGAAGCGTGGGGAATTTAAAATGTCAGAGGAATGGACGATACACTTTGCTTAGTTACATCCCGTTGTCCGTATCCAGATATGGCAATTGTCGAGCCGCCTGATTTGACCACATTGTGTTTTTTCATACTTCACTGCCAGGTCATACACTGTCCACATCTCGGTCGCTTGCACTCAGTGCATAGCTGGACTGTAGGAGCTCTTCGGGTCAGTTGATCATCAGGCATGCTGTATACGCGTCCTATCCAGGTCAGCCTAAGGAGAATGAGTAACGCGTATATCGTGTGAAAGCTCCTTCATCCTATATCTATCTGGCGCACCTCAGCTTTGTTATTGATATTAATTCGGAAGGAACACGTTTGGTCCCAGACCTTGCCAAATTTTCCTCGACCGACAGAATCAAAGGAAACCTTTAAATCACGAAAAGCAATCATTGTAGGACATTTGAGTGGAGATGCTCAAGAGCTAGTCTTAAGCTAAAGTAATGGTTGATGAGTTCCTGGCCAGGGTGACAGCCTAATTTCCACGAGTCTCTCTCTCCCGATAATCGAACAACCTGAGAGAAATAATCCCAGAGGGTACCTTAGAAGTGACAGATACGAGGCTGGTGCTACGATGGTTTTAGCATGACGTCTTTGCGCCCTTCTTTAAAAGTGGAATCACCATCAAAGCGCTTCATACCACTGGTATTCTGTTTTCGACCAAAAAACCTCCCGCAGTAGAATCACCATGGCTTCGTCGCCTTCTCTGATAAGTGCGGGGTGCAGACCCGTTAAAAGAATGATATATCACGCTGAATTTCTGTTGTTTACGGCGGGCTGGTGTCGGCGTTACATTCGGGCCCGTTGGATTCTTCAAGAAATTGTGCCGGAGCAGGCCATCCGAACTGTTTTTTCAGGTGTTCAACCAAGACGGTGATTGCGCGAGTGAATTGCCGTTCCATCCTATTCGCTCACATCTGTCTCCTCCTGGCCGGTTAGTCAAATCAACCGAAACAAGGCGCGGCTGTTCAGCGCGTATATCAGTATAACCAGACGAACTAGGAATCCAGAATTCAGTGCAGCGCAACAAGTAGCACGTATGCACGTATGTATTTGAATTGGCGTATATGTACAGCATATGGAATATTAAAACAAGAGAATAATGAATAGAGCAATGAATAAAGTATCAATCATGTTCATGACACCCGCACTTCTTAGTCATTCGCGATCCACTAGCGTTCGCTATCCTGGAGGCCTTCTGTTTTCTTCTTAGTTCTCTCTTGAAAGCAAACAGTCACTCTATATCATGATAGTAAAACTGAATTTTGATGTGTTGGTAATTGTAGGCAGTCGTAACCTAAGATGATTGTTGCTCTTTACAGAAACACATACTGATTGTCTCCAAGATCACTTGTGCACTGAATTCTAATCTAGCTCTGAGCGAATGCTAAAACCGATACTAAACTATTAGGTGACGTGACTGATGAGGTTGATGAATCCTAAAACAGTAGCTTTTGTTTTAGAAAAATGAATTGCTGGTTAACGTGGTGGCCCTAAGAGTGGTGTGCACAAGCCAACAATTCAAACGCTTTTGATGACTGGGAACACCACCAACTGCTACTAACTTTAGAGAGGAAAGAAAACCTTTGGCGTTTGAAAAATGTACTATTAAAAGGTTTGAAGTTTTGCACTTAGAAAAATGATGGTCATGAAGTGGACCTTTTCTGGATGTTTAGATGAGCATGAATGTCGATGGTGTTACTTAACCCTCCGCCTGCCGAAAGCCTACCTGGAGCGGGCAGTACCGGAACTTATTGTCCCGAGTTGCACAAAAGACTCTTCGCTTTGAACTTTGTCCCATAGAACGGGACTAATGTGCACTCCAGGTACATTACCTGTGGAGGCTGAATTGCCAAAACATCTGGTGCTTTCAAACAGCTACCCTGACCGTTTCATTAAAAAGGCCCTCAAAGTAAGTGACAAAGAGGCGGAAATCACAGCATTGAAGAAATCAGTTCACTTAGAGTTCCACTACACTGGTGGTCATGTTTTTAGTCAGCTTGAACGGATCTTAAGCGTTGCCCTGGGCCGAATCTAGACCGCAGCTAAACTGACCGTTGGGCCATGCACAAGGGCTATACCATTGACACCGAGCGAAATCCCAACACGAGATTTATCAAATAGTCATCTCATTCACCGGTATTCATCGGCATTTGTGGGGATGCATGCAGTGACAAGACTGATAGAAGGCCAGAACCCCGATAAAAAAGCATCCATCCATCCAGAATTCTTACCCTGTCGGCTGGTCCTGATTGAACTTTGAAGAACCTGAAAATCAAGTCACCGATTACTAGGCGTCCAGTGGAGACGAGGTACTAAGTTGAACTTTGCTGTTCTTCCCAGGTCATAGCACTAAGCAACCGTCCACATGAAGTGAACTTCTCCAAGGCGGTATTGCTTGCTCGATTCAGGCCTGTACCGTGTGCTCCGAAGAACCTGGGAGTCACTCTGAGACCACTTCTGTTTTATTGATTGGCCAGATTACAGTGCGATTAGTAATGCATTTCGTCTCATTTTTGTTCCAGTATACATGTTTTGCGTCAAAATTTATTGTGCGATATGCATTTATCTCGCTGTACCTGCTTCGTTCATAATGCCTGTAGTCCAGTCTAGTGCAACAGTAAGATTGGTTTTCAATTCACAGTTATGTTTCGATGAACTGTAAATTAACCGAAAGTGAATGAAAATGGCCTGGAGTGTGAGCAACTTGGCATTTTTGCACTTTTGGAATATCACAATGACCAAGTTATGTATATCACATGGACGGAACCTACGTCCTATGCAGTCGCAAATCTGAGTGGCTAGCTCGTGACATACGGTGGCTAACGTCTGTTAAACCAATCGCACTTATATGGCATGTGCACTCCACTCAAAAGCTTTACGCAACTTTGAGACAGAAAAGCTACTCCAGTGGTTCAAACATGCGTATAATTTTGCAGTCAAATAGCGTGACATTGGCGAACCTCTGAAACCGAAATCTTAATGCCTCCATCGTTCAAGTACTCCCTGAGGAAAACCGGTGCGCTCAACTGCCTCGAGATAGTCTTTTGTCATGCTGATTACTCACTTGAATGTAAAAATTGACACTGCTTGTCTCGCAGTGGACGATCCTTAGGACTAACTTAGGAGAAAATGCAGTTGTATGATCTTCCTGGTCACCAGCTACTACTGAGAAGGCCTGGGTCCAAGATTTTGAAGTTGGGCAGCCGACCGTTGCTAAAGTCTTGGATGGCATCTTACTCATGAGTGGTCTGCAATGGCTACCCACGATTCACAAAGTCCATGTATATACTTTTGGGAAACAGCAAAACTGAAAATCCCGCAACCTCATTTTTCCGATGATACTGTCCCCTCTTATTTAGCTATTTGTGCTTTATATTCGTTGAAAATGACCCATGAACTTTTCCTGATTGTGCTTGAGGGGTCGCACCAAAGTTTGAAGTAGAGAAATACTTTACCACTCATTACGTGATAGTTTAAGGACCAAGACCACTACGACGGAATTGACAGCCATAGAAATGAGCTTCTTAGAACGATTTAACCAGCCAATATTTGGAGTAGTATAAAGGTGGACCTGGACTAGAACAAGAACGTTTGAACCGAGTTCCAAAGTAATATGTCACGATCCGCTGCAGTACCCACTGGCAGTGAAAACATCTCTTCGTACGGTAAGTTCGCTGGTAAGTTAACATCAAGAGGCTCTGGATTAATCCAGTAGGGCCTAACTCGTTGAAAAACTAGCTAACTAGAGCTAAACCACATCAACTGCCATGTCAAGTAGTTCTCCTGATCTCAGGGCAGAGGTGGCCTGTATCTGGGAGCAGACGAACCAGAGTTACCCAGAGTTAAGCGTTCTTTCTTAAGGTTTTGGTAATTTACCCACCGACCGGAAGTCAAAGTTCTCAGAAACGGAAAAAGGTAGTTCTGTTGAGAGAGACAGTCCATATTCGAAGAAACGAATTGGCGAGCCACTGTTACAGTAACGGGATAAAACTAAGAACGCTACACTTGATTCCTTTTGATTAGTACGGAGAGGAAATACGGTGAAAAAAGCTACACACATTTTGAAGAGATACCTGTAACAAGCTAGAGGGCCATTTGTGACAGCATCTGTCATTGGTAGACTGCATACTCTTCCAAACAACCTGCCTACCTCTCATTTGACTGCATGATACAAGAGTGCACCATCAATAAATACGTGATTACTTTAGGGCCATATAAAGAGAGCATTCTTTTGGTTGGCGCTCTCTCGTCGTTTTGTTTTCAAGTGATGTTTACCTGAGGTGAAAATGGTCATCCACGGGATTGGTGCAAAGCGCTATCACAGAAAGCATTCCAAACAAGATAGGATATATCGTCAAACTTAAATTTCCTAATTAGACTAAAACACTCATCTGCATACCAATTTGGTTTTCACGGAAGTCTCACTCGGTCGTGGGCTGTCGAAGAACCTTCCGGATGTACTACATCTACTAAATCTGTTCACTTACTACTGTCACAGCTTTCAGTCTTCGTACGCAAACCAGAATTGTGTGAACATGGAAGTGGTAGAAGCGATTAAGAATAATTTATTGCAACTACGAGCCGAAGGGAGCGTCTCGAGCGTGATCCCAATCTTCAAAAGTGCACGACGTCAAGCGAAAGACATCGTGATATCAACCTGGTGGCCTAACGTTGCATATGCTCTCTGGCATCATTTTGCGCAGATTGGTCGACTGCCGAAAGGGACGAATTCGAGAGAATGAAGATGGACTTCGTCCCGGCTGAGGATGGACTCGTCATATCTTTACTTCGAGACAGGTACACGGACAGCGTAACTCTTCTAAGCGTCAAATAAGGGTCGTTTTTCTTGTAATGAAGGGTGCTTTTGATCCTCACAATCATCAGAAATGACGGCGGCTCCTGGAGAATGATACCCTTTAAAACATTTATCATCCCTTATGGGGATATTTCATGCAAACTCATTTGGGCGCGTACATGTGTCCACTAAGCTGTCGCCTGAGTTCAACATGTCCAGTGGTGTACGACAAAGCCTCCCATCCTTTTCCTCTCGAGCTTTGTAACTGATGCAGAGCTTGAAACTGCCGGCTTTGGAAACATCTGGGGTCTAACTGATTCCGAGGCGTTTGGTCAGATACTATTCTCCTTGGTTCAGGTCTTTCGAAAATGCAAACCATTTTAAGTAACCCAGATTATTCTACCGCACGGTACGGTGTGCGTTTCGATCCTGCAAATTTTAAAGTGCTGCTACAAGACCGCATGTCACGAATCCCAAACCTCATGCTGGCAAGCGAATGAACAGACCTGTTAGATAAGTCTAACTACCTAACAGTTGTATACGTTCTGGTGGACTGGCTGAAGGTGAGCTCAATTCCCGAATCATGAAGGCTCTTGCTACTCTCCAACAACCATGCTGGTTTGTCAATGGCAGAGTATGTACTGCGACAATGCGGTTCATACGCATAGGAGACAACCATGCTAGTCTGTCAGTGGCAGAGTATGCACTGCGACAATGCGGTTCATACGCATAGGAACTAGAGTGTCCATGCTGCAGCCAACAACAGAAACACGAAAGTTGGAGACACCTAATATCTACAACCCCTCCATCGCCGACTTAAGGATGTACAATACTGAATGGCAATGTTTTTCCCATGGTCCCTTAATGATGCGTTTTACTGCACAACTGAATTAACAGACACAACTGAGCGGTCACCGGGAGATTCAACGGATATCAACACATGAGCCAAAGCAACAAGACCAACCGCCACCCAGCCCATACAACGTCTGATTGTTCGCTACAATACAAAAAACCCACTCCTGCTTCCGACAGGTTTGGTTGTGATGTTCATCGCACAGAAACTGTGATTAGCACCGAACACAACCAACGGAGCTCAATCTGACGTCCGAATATCCCGGGCAGAAGTACACAAACGAACACAAAGTGTGGAAAAAGTGTTGGCGAGTAGTGGGACTAAAATTGACGAAATTTCACGGTCTTTACTGGTCTATGATACTTTTCTTATCCAGTTAGGCTTGTGAGACCAGTCTTAAGGAAAGGTCCTTAGCAGGGAGGACGATGCACACATAAAAGGCCAACCAATCGACGAAGATGAAAGCAACTTTGAGTGATGGACGGACGCCACACGTGCGCAGTTCAAGCACCTGCAATCCCAATTGGCGGAAAGCTGCCTTCCGTTCTCTGATTTACGTCAAGCTATGAAGTTCTGCAGCGATTCCTGGGACCAAGCCTAACGCAGCAAAGGTTACATCGTGACCGAATAGCAATGTAGTCCCCAAATAACTAAAGGATGAAAATATGGAGCTCCAAAATGAGTCCTTGTGGCTTAAATCCAACTCAGCAATAATTCAGTTTATGAAAGTGGACTAGTCCAACACACTTACCAAGTGCCCTTAGGATACAATAAAAGCCAGGGTTCAGAGGGAATGAAACATTCTTAAAAGATAGAGTACAAAACAGTTAGCTGAAAAAAAAACTTTTTACACAGTCGCTCATTCATTGCAAATAGCTTGTAACAGCAGTAGGAAAAATGGAGATTCTGGGATTTCCATAAAAAAACATCTGGCTGTGACCAGTCGACAGTTGCAGTAGAAATAAAATTTACTACTGTTACACTGTCAGTAGAAGGTTTCTCCCCTGTCCAGGTGGCAGCAGTAAACGCCCCAGTCTCAGTAGTCACCTGCTGGCAGGTGTACGGATGTGAACAGAGATACAGGTAATATTTAGTAGAATTAGTCGGATTCTATGTGAATCACTTCGCCTGGTGTTGCCACACTCTGCTCAGTGACGTTAGGTCTCTTGGTAGGAGGAGTGAAAAAGGTGTCTAGGGTGGCTCGTTTACGGCCCACAGATGGGACGGAGCTGAGTTTTAGCTCCTCTGTCTTCGTGGTGGTAGTGTCAACGAGTCCTACATTTTCCGATACTAAGTTCTCACGCAGGGGTTGAGCTATGAGGGGGATCAGGTCCGTGTTTTCAATTCGCTTGAACTTTTTAGCCGTTTTGCGGGCCACACGTTGCGGCGGTGATGGTGTGGACTCATTGACAGACGTCAAGCGTTTGACAACAACTGTTAAGGAATGGCCGTTGAGTAGTTGGGTATCGAGTGGAACCGAATCCGCCGGAGGGGGTACTTGTACTAGTTCCACTTCATCACTGATGACAGGGACGTCTATGGAACGACGCTTGGAGCCCGGTGGACGATTCGATCGTTGGCTAATGGCAACCACATCGGTGAGAAACTCCCATGGAGGAAACGTGACGGCACTAAGTGCCGCATCATCTGGTTCCATACCGAGCGTGGACAGTTCGTTCAGACCGAACAACGTCACCAACTTCGGTCGATATTTTCGCAACATATTCGGGTGTACGGCCCATCTGTGAACACGGAATGAAGGAGAAAAAGCTGTTCAGGGGCACACAACAATAACCCAAAACCATTAAAGCGCAAAAGTGCCTAGTAAACGCGCGTTGTAAGTACATGCTTCGAGGTCGATAAATGGTGAGGCGGAAACAAAACAAGAGGGACACTAAAGTCGGTAATTACTCCTGAGCATCCTCGTACTATAAACAAAACTTACAAGTGGAGTAGACTAAAGCAAGAAGCACCTATTTGCCACGAAGGGATTTATCGAATTTCCAGCACATGGTGGTTGTTCTGAAGAAAGACACACAGGCGCTTAAACACTTCATGATGGAACAGAAAAGTTTAGGTTGTCAATTCATCTGCCTTGCTTGGCGTCACATGAGCCAAAGTGACTCTGTGGCAGATGATGTTCCTACGCTTTCAACAATATCCTGAAATGTAAACCAGGATACATATCCCAGAGTAAAACACGGTAAAAAGCGCGAACAGGCTTAGCACGAAACTTTGCATCCGGGTGTTGTCTGTGCGTTGTTCAGATGTACCGAGTCCAAAAGAAACAAACAACCAAAGACTGCCGCTGAAGAGCTTCTTTCTTCCGTTGTTTACATAGAATCAAGGGGAATTTCCTATTCTGACTTCACTGATAATTACAAAACAGTTGACCAGCAGGAGACCTTTCAGTAAAATTTTGCCTCAAACAAAAACGGTACCGCACTTAGAGAACACTCACCTGCCTTCTTCGAAAACGGCTAGTTCAGTCAACTTCGACAATACGAGCGTTTGACTCAAAGGTAAATCGTCCCAAGCTGGTCCACCGAAAACAGTTTTGGTTCGCTGAGAGCAAGTTTGGGCAGCGGCGGAGGTGTGGCGTTTATAATCCATATATTGTGTGCATTCAGGGACAGTGCCCGTAGTATGCTTGTGCCAGAAAACGCGAAACTCAAAAGCCAACTTCAATTTTCCAAGGGGGCTTTTATGCACCAACTGGATTAAATAGGGAACAGCTTGAATAGGGAGGGATAGGTGGGAAAAGAAAACCGATGCAAGCCATTAGAACATTAGCAGGATCTACCAGGCGGATAACCTGACGATACGTACGACGCGATTACGGAAAAAGTAAGCAACCTACCTTCCTCAGGGAGTTCCCTCCTTGTGCGGCGGGTCGACTGAGTAGGAAGCATATTCATTTGGATGGCGATTGGAACCGCGGAGTCCCACAAATGGATCTAAGTATAACATATCGGAAAAATACAGTGTAGTGCCGTGGAAAAATGCGAAATAAAATGTACAGTGACTTTCGGCACTTTATAAGCTAACGTAGCAAGAAGCGATATAATGCAAAATAAGCACACAAACACACACCAACGAGTTCAAGAACTTAAAAAACTGTGTAACTAAACTGAGGGGAGTTTTCACGTCACCACCACAAAATTATTTGGAAGCCATCTCAGGAGACGGTACTAATACTTTGGTTTTTAATAAAAATTAGTCGGTTCACAAAAGACTCAGGCACAGAAGTCCTTCATCCCGTCGGGCGATCAGGCGGAAGATAATGGTCTGCAGTGTGCTCGCCGACCAGTTGTGCGGGTGTGGAGGTTCATTCAGATAATGACTAAATGCGTCAACTGACATGAGTATCCAAGGGCAATCAGACTGCTCAGACTAGCATTCACGCATGTCATGGAAAAACCTGGCAACGCATACCCTGGAAGAGCACTTGAATTCAGCTAGATTTTCCTGAGAACTCGAAACCAGCGATTGGAGAAGCGGTCATTACCAGTCAGGTGCACAAAAGCACAAGGTCTCAGTGAGATTCACTGTGCTTGATAAATACGGCCAAGAACATATAAACCTACCACGGTTGAGGAACAAGGGAACTAAGCACACCAAAAGGGATCGAGTTGCGATGAATTAACTTCAAAACAAACAAAGTTTGACGCACTCCGAGGACCTTGTGCGACCAACAATAAGGACTAAAAACTAGTGGAACACAGAGGCGAGAAAATTATAGTACGAAGCTTACTCGATAGATGCTCAATGCCGAACGAACTAACTGCATGCTCGATTTGTCAACGGATGTGGAATCAGCAACACGAACCCCAACAGTTTCAATATTCTCCTTATCTTCATCTAATTGGTCGTTTGAGCTCAAAACATTTCCAGCTGAACTACTTTCAACTGGATTTGGGAGCCAAACTGGTCCCAGTACAAGTGGTATTAGCCGCTGTAGACCACGACGATGAGCAGTTTCGTATTCGACCACGGATAATCGCCTTCGTAGATTCTTCATCTCTTCGGCAGCTGCGTCCTCTTCTCCGACATCCTCGGCGGCTACACCTTCGTCATCGGACAGATAGCCATGTGGGACGAAGAAGGTATCATCCTCCTCCTCCTCTTCGTCCTTCTCTTCTTCCTCTTCTTCATTCTGAAATTTGAGAGTTGAACTTAATAGGAAATATCTGGCGGAACAAGCACACCCACAAAGTAGTCCACGAAAGCGGTATTGTTCATCCTTAGAATTACGTAAACGAAAAATCTGCTTTTCAAACTCGAAGCAGTGTGTTGTATGCGTGGAATATGTTACCTTTTCGTTCGGGCTGAAATTAGTTCACAAGATATGTTGTGGCAGTCGTTGCTCGCCAAGCGCCCGGGGACTAATCTCACAACGCTCGCCGTGAATAATAGGCAACATCTATCAACACATTTCCTTGGGTCGATTCAGGTCAAGCGTCCGTCCCGTAAACAGCCGCTATGCGTAGGACAAACAGGTATTTAAAAACGCCGTCATGCTGCTTAGTTCTGAGCAGAAACAACCTACACATACTAGTGTGACGAGGTGAGGGGAGCAACAGCGCACTGTGTTCAGATTTGTGCATATCTAGATCGTTCACTGCTGGTCCAGTGGTTTCCGATCTGCGAGGCAATTTCGTGTAGCTCTAGAGGCTGATGACGTCCAAAACGCAAGAAGATAACTTTAGAAAGAAGCATTTAGCGTTCCGAACGTAAATATTACTTCTGCTTTTCTTGAAATGGCCTCTTAGTCTTTTTACGTTTAAGGTATTTGGTGACCTTGGAAATCGAACCGATGAAACAAGCAGGCTGCTCTTACATAGACTCACAAAACATCTAGTGTGACGCTTATCTCAACTAAACCAGTAAACAAGTTGCAACTCCCAAAACTCAATGCCTTCGACAATGGTAGTTCTATCTAGTGAGTTGACGGGAGACATTAAGTCCCGGGACTGAACGATTGTAACCACTGGTAAGGCCATCACACTATCCCCAAGAGTTACAAAATGTACCGACACGTTCTATGAGAACACGGAAGACGAGGAGTAGTAAGAACCAAAATACAAATTTGGCTGCCAGTCCGAGTCTCTGATTCCAAGCTACACACCCCATCTAACGGTAAATAAGTGATAAGGAGAGTCACCTTTAGATTGACATTGTAGAAATATCGGAAAAACGAATACTTGACTCAGTGTCCTAACAGGATGGCATGTTTCCTGACAAACATCCTCGAGAAGTAGGCGAACGAACCGACAGTAGTGTAACCCGCAGGACCGTCCAGTTATTTTGCTTAGCCCTCTGTCCCAATCAGGCAATCAAAACCACATACCCAAAGACCACTGCGACCGGAACAACAAAACCCGCGATCAGTAGATAGCACCTAAAATATCCATAATGCATAATTCCTCATCCGCAAAATGGTTGGGACACAACTCACCTCCGACTGCGTGATACTCTCCCCAGGCTCATCCTCTTCCCATTCATCGTCAGAATCAACAGAATAATCCAGTTGTCGCACATCCTGAGCAAAAGGTCGTCGACCAGTGACAATACGACTCCGCCGACGCCACGACCCGTAGTACGCAGGTCGATAGTTCTCCACAAACTGGAACAGCTTGGCCCGCAGCCACACCGTACCACCAGAACCTCTGCTTCCATGATACTTTAACGTAGGCGAGTTTAGGGTGGAACATAGTCCCTCACCCATAAGCATCACCTCGGGTGGCTCTCTACGAAATGAGACGAACGTAATTAAAAATGAGCGGACGTGACCGATTCTGGTGGGTCCCGATTAAACCAACATAAACAACGGGAGGTCCACATACTTGTATTAAGTCAACAGTGATCCCTGGAAAATGGCTGAGTGAGAGAAAGGAGAAATCCTTTTGTACGAGAAAGTTTAACCACCGATTACGTGCGCTGAGGTTGAAAGAAATTAAAAAAGTTTATTCCGATGGCTGTATTCCAGAAGACAGACAATGAGAGCTTTAAGGTAGATGGACATCCTCCAAAATCCTAACATGCTAGCCTGGCAGTGAAGACCTCGCCTGAGTAAGCAGGAAAAGGCCTGCTGAAATGATCCCGAGCGCATCATGAAATACATAACCGAAAAAACCGTAGCTACTCAAAAAAGCACCCATCTCTCACTGCAGGAGTCCCCGGATTCGGGAAAGGGCTTTTTTTCATCCGGTTCACTCCAAATTACGGTCTGTGCCGAAATCAGTTTTCTTTCGCTCATAAAACGCAGAGGCCGTTGAATAAAGCACCATTCATAAGGTTCCTGAATACTCTTTGATAACCCACGATCAGTTTCACTCCTCTTGGGCCTCAGCAGGTAGGTGCAATCCCAAGTTTCGGTCAACCTTTTGTTCTACTTGAATCCAAATTGCACGAAATTTGCGAAATGCACTCATTTGCATACCAACTGTGCTTTAACGGGAGGCTCAAGTGAATCCCAGCTGAATCTATTGTTTATAATATTCTGTCGAGTTTAAGTGCGATAAATGGAATAGATAAGATAAACCTTACAGAATTACTCATTACGTCATTGTAACAGGCCATCCGAATGGCCTATCAGCTGGCCGGTGACCTAGAAGGACTACTAACGAATATGTATGAAACGAATCTGAGATACGTTTACTCCACTTGGTTAACTCGGTTCGTAGTGTCGTTTGTGCTTTGTGCCACATCAACTTCCGAATGGACAAAATAAGTCCCCCTCCTTAGGCTACAGGCCAAGATGAACAACTCAGCCGAATTCATTGAATGCTTGCCGTCAGGTTCTGATACATTGTAGTGAGTGCCCAAAGGATAGTTGACACTTGACGAATCTACTGACGTGCCGTGCACCCTACAACTTCTGGAGTCCGTCAGTAGGGTCTGCCCCTAGGACAGACCTTCGTTCATTCCTCACACGGAACGATAAACGGAGATCTCTTCAAGGAGTACAGAAAGCCTTTAGAAACTACAACGTTGGTTGCAATAAACCTTGATGTGCAACGGGTGATGGAGAAAGGGTGATATCAAATGCAGAGTATTTGATAAGAATTATTGACTGACCAAGTTCTGTT
This sequence comes from Clonorchis sinensis, assembly GCA_003604175.2. NCBI lineage: Eukaryota > Metazoa > Platyhelminthes > Trematoda > Opisthorchiida > Opisthorchiidae > Clonorchis > Clonorchis sinensis. The sequence continues at coordinate 21,274,067 of CM030370.1, forward strand.
TGTAAAGTGCAGTGTGAAGAGATTTGGAGAAATTCCGAGTCTCGAACCCCCGAATTTCCGGCTAGCAGTTTGGACACTTAACCGGTCGGCAATGAGCGGCTGTTCAGCGGTGTGATTAGTTCGCATTTAGACAAGACATAGAACCAGTCATCCTTCACGTGGCCAAGAAATCGGGAACTCCAGAATTTCTGGAGTTTCTTGAAACGCGCATTGCTGATGGTTCCCAATAAGGAAAAACGGCTGTACAGTGCTCGTCAGCTTTTCAATATAGACTGGCTTCATTGATAAAATGAAATCTCCATCAAAATTGCAGTCTAAATTGGTCAGAATTCCGGGGAAGACATTTGGATTTCCATTCCACAGTGAAACCCTTTTGATATCACCAATTTGAATTTTTCTTGAAAATAGTTATTATACTGTCATCGTCACCCCAATGCATTAGGACTTTTCCACAATGATCGTTGAAGGGCCCAAGAATAACAGTCAATCTGGACCTCTTAAAGTAGAACGTTTGTCCGTGAACTGAGATCTATCTCAGTAAAACCTTCACTTATTCGTCAGGTTTAGAAGAAAGCAGAATGATGTGAGGATAGATTACCCCTGAAAATTGTCACTGAGAATTCCCTTTGTGGAGTAATTTGACGATGTCAGCCAAAAGCAACCATCATAAGAGTTAGTTACTGCATTGAGACTTTACGACATGGTCATCTGGACTGTGAATGAAAATTTTTGGTTACAAATATCCTACAGCACAAGCAGACAATTTAACTGAGAACCGTCTCGCCGAGATGGCTCAAGTGGTTAGAGCGCGAATTCACTGACCGGAAGGTCCGTGGTTCGAACATGACCCCTGCCTTTCGAATTCCCCTGTCTAGGCTTGAGCAACCTGGCAGTATCCCAGCCCTCGTGCTTCTTTCTGGTGGCATGGCAGTTAGGCACTAAAAGGGTGCTGCAGCTGAACGATTTTTTTTTCATAAAACAAAATTCGTCTAAGTGCGAATGCTCCAGATAGTGCACTACAAAAGGTGAAAGAAGTGGCAGTCTCAGAAATTCTGCAGCGACACTTGACTCAGTAACCATCTGGAAAGATGCATTCATTCATTGGTACGGCACTCTGCTTTCGGACAATAGTAGGTACGGTTGACAGAACACGGTCCCTTGGACCAACAAATTAAACCCATCACTGTATTCATTACACGAACACATCAGATTAGAAAAAACTTCCATCTGGCGAAGAAACGGATCCAACGGGAATGCAGCCTTGTTTGTAATTCCGAAACGGGGAGGGAAAGTAATAAAAATAAAAATTCCCATAGTTTGAAGAAGAACACAGTGACAAAAGGGCGGTAATAGTATTTATGAACAGGGATGACTACCTCAGAAAGACGATGCAGGCCTTGAATGACACTTCAAAATTTAGCAAAGAGCAAAAGGCAAAAGACCACATCCAAGCAATTGAGGTAAAACCAACAAACTGTTTGAAGCGCCTGCGGAATTACGTTTTAATTTCTGAAGTCTTATTCCAAAGCCTGAAACTTGCTGATACCACAATCCCGCGGCATTATGGTCTGTCTGAAGTTCATTAGAAAGATGTCCCATTGAGGCCGATGCTGGATATGTGTAATTCCCCATATCACGCAACTGTCCAATGGTTGGTCGATATTTTAGAACCCGTATGCCGAAATTTATGCCAATATGGTCTCCGTGATACTTTGGAGTTTGTGGAGCTGACAGAACATGTTGATATTGGTTCCAAATTTATGTCCCGTTTGGATGTAACCTCCCTTTTTACCAACGTGCCATTCTTGGGGACTATAGATTTTATCTGTGATCAAATTGACTCATTAGATTTGACACTTCCAATCCGCAGCATCTCCTTAAAGGAACTGTTCCGCTGTATTTTCAACGTACAATTCCTATTTAATACCACATTTTACCGACAAATTGATGGAGTCGCCATGAGCTCTCATCTTGGTCCCTGGTTGAGCGACATTTTTATGGGTACACTTGAGCTCGGTCGATTGAATGGGATTAAACGTACGCACTTTTATCGAAGGTACATGGACGATATTTTTATTTATTTTTTTTATCAAACGACTCCGAAATGGATGCTCTCCTGACCAACTTCAACGGAGCACATCCCTCCATTCAGTTCACTTCTGAAAATAAAAGTGAAAACGTTTTTCACGTCAAGTTAGTCAGACTTTCCACGGATTCAATCCATAGGTCTGTCTACAGAAAGCCCATGTGGACGGGACAATACACAAAACTCTGTAGTTTTGTACCACTGAGGCGGAAACGAACCCCAATTCACCCTTTAACGAACCAAGCAAGGTGCATTTGCTCTGCCGATACAGTGGACTCTCAACTGTAGCACACTGCTAACGCGTTCCGAGCCAATGGTTACCCAGAGACCTATAACCAAGAAAATGTCCGATCGCCCTATCCAACCGCCTATCATGACCGTTGGAAAGAAGCCAATATACTTGAGTCTATCGTATAAAGGCCAATTGTTGGCGGACATAATCAATCACCGCTGGTTTCAATCCCTACAACACACGTTTCCCGCTGGAACTCTGCGGTCTTGGTTTACAACCAAATCCTTGCTCAACTTAAACCTCTAAGAAAAGATGCCAGTCCTTACCCAGAGTATGGTTGTGTGTTTGTTATACCTGACTGCTGTTTCCGCTCCAGCGCAGGAAAAAAGGAACACAAAAGCTTTATTGCGAACAAGCGAGTGAGTGCGAAAAGTACAGCAGCCTCGTCCTATATATTCAAGGGGCACTGGTTGACTTTGACCCAAGGCTGTCTCGCACTATAGTTTGAAGGGCGCCGTCTGACTTCGATCCAAGACTGTCTGGCCAGCGGTTAGCGGAGCTTTAAGGTCTCAGTTTCGAGTATTCTGGGAAAATCTTTAGGAACCTGACTTTCCTGTCAGTACTCTTTCTTCTGCTGTTGTTTAGCGGGATATGTTGGGCGCACGACATGGAAACTTTCTAAGATAATACGCGAGCATCTCTTTCACCGGCATACCATTAGACTCAACGGTTAAGCCAAAAGCTCAATCTTGTCCCACTTAATTAACACCGGACACTTAGTCAATCCGAACGAGTCGTTTCACGCCATTTACCGTGTACCCAATAGACTGCCAGTATCGATCCAACGGCTTGGCTTGACTACAGCCGAGGCAGTCGCTATGCTTCTGAGAAATCCGGTACAGTGCTATCAAAAGCGTTTCGCACGAACGCTGAGCCTGCCTTGGTCATGTGACACGAATCAATCGACTAGGTCATTCAACGACCCTCACTGTGTCCAATTAGATGCGACGTGGGGGCGCAGACAACCAATCGTTCGTGTCTCCATGTTTTTCATTTCACTAACAAACCTTCGCTACGTATTTCATTTTTCACTCCTGTTTTAACCATCACATACGTACTGACCTGATGACGAGATCCCGAAAATATTAGCGTTCGTCATCGTGTTCTTGTTAAAAACAAAAAAGTACCCTCAGCCACCAGATAGGATTCTGTTAGGCACACGCTGACAGATATGGTTCGTCTTCTCAGTACCGCCGTTTAACCTTACAAGTGCCTCAGGTGTGCCGTTTACTTTGTTCGATCTCCCGTCAATAAGTGAATATGAATATATGTATAACAAGGAGGACACAAACATTGTAACCTGACCAGAAACTCACGTAGGCCAGGTGGAAGGACAGGAAAGAGGAACGGTGACTAGAAACTCACGTGGGCCAGGTGGAAGGACAGGAAAGAGGAACGTGCTGTTTTGTCTTCAGTTCGTGAATGTAACTAGAACGCCCGAATTTCAACAGACCAAGAGAGGAGCCCGGGACAGAGGATGACTCATGAGACCAACTTTGAACGACTTTATCTAAATTGTCTCGCTTAGTGGTTAATAGGGATTTTGGAACACGATGTAAAGGCGCCATACGCATATCCTTACGTAGCTCGAATTGCATGAAAGGACCGCATGGAGCAGATAATGGTGTGGATGTTTCCTAAAATAAATAACGGGTTACAAGAGCTGAAGCTAGCGCATACCTTTTTCTGCTCACCCTTCACTAGGAATCCCAATAAGACGGCACGCTGCTTTTCTTCGCGTTTGGTCTTAAAGTCCTCCTCACGCCGCCTTTCTAGTTCTTTCTGAATCCGTTCTTCTTCTTTTTTACGCCTCTCCTCTCTTATAAAAAGAGGGAAATGTTCGTGAGTGAAGTCGTAGACTTACTCCTTGCGTTTACGTTCAGCCTCCTTCTCCTCCTCCTTTTTCTTCAGTTCTTCCAGACGCTTTAAACGCCGCTCCTCTTTCAAACGTTCCTCTTCATCTTTTTTTGCTTGTTTCTCAAGCATCTTACGCTCCTTTGGGATAATCGAAGAACAATTGAATAAACGGTAGGCTTACTTTCTCCTCCAGTTTCTTCTTACGTTCCAGTTCATGCTGATGTTCCTTCATAAGCCGTAGTCGCTCACGCTCAGCACGCTTGTGCGCCTTCTGGTACTCAGACAGGGCCTTCTTGACCGCGCTTGAGGGCTGCAGTAAAAAAAGCGGGCAGTGTTACCACCAGAGACGAGCATGCAGCAAAAGACAAGTGGTAAGTCAGAAACGTCAGGGCGAGAACAAGTGGAGTCTGCTGATAAAACCAAGAATGTCGAGTTGGACGACGAGTCGCAGTTAAGCGGAGCATCATAAACGAGAGATTCAGCTGGATTCATTTTCCCGTCGAAAGCAAATTCACATACAAATGAGAGCATCGGTCTAGATCACTATCATGCAGGTAGGAAGGGAGCTAGGAGTCAACGGAGCTAACCATTCAGAATAGGTACTCTTTCACATAGAGATACTCAAAAAGACTGTCCTGGAGAGAAAACACTTCATTACAATTCCTTCTCAAGAAAAAAAACCTTGAAAACCAACTCGAAGTATATTCCAATTCCATAAAAGTAAGTCCCTCGACTGTTATGCCATATACTGTCGACCGTCAGATAAAAAAGCTGATGTTAAAAGCACTACTGACATTGTCGCGACGCATTAGCTGTTTCTGAGTGGAGTTGACATGGCTAGGTTGATAAGTTGGGCTATCGTAAGACTGTAGAACTACCAACTGGCACACCTGAGTTGCGATGCAGATCAAAAGCGATGAGAGTGAAATACACGTATGAAATAACCAACGATAACTCGATGCCATCATTGAGTTTACCAGAGTCTCCTGTTTTTCTGCTTATATTATAGTGCAGAGAATCAAACTGTTTTGCGGTTTTTGAGGTTAAGAAAGTGGCACGAAAATTGCTCCTTTGTAATCACCATTATCATCAACACCATCAGAGCCAGCAACATTAGTGTTGACATTGATGCTTCACTGCCGTACAACCATCAAAAACGGGAGATTCAGCTGGGTTCCAGGTGAGTCTTTCGCAAAACCAAATTGATTTGCAAATTAGTGTATTTCATCTAACTATCGTTGAAGCCTTAGAGTGAAAAGGAGAGAAAAAGAATGGGTGAGGGAGGGGACCTAGTGCTGGCCTATGTCAGGCATTATGAGAGGCCTACACCTCCAAGCGCTCAATCAGACAACCTGGAAAGAAACTGACAGCACGAATGCCACTGACATCGACCAGCCGCCATTTCTTGCAATTTTTCCAGCCAAACACAGGCGGGATCACCCCATCCTGAAAGGCGCACAGCACCAACAACACCCAAGCTCTTCGTAATCTCTTTCATGCTCCTCTGCCAAGTCATAAGTTGTTCACCTCGAAGTTTGCGCCATTTCGGAGGAATGGAGAACAACACTCGTTTCGGCATGCATAGCACATGACTAAGCGACCGCAGTTTATGGTGCTGGATGTCTTCCGCGAATGAAGTATCTGCTGCACAAGCAAATACCTGTTTCCCAATAACCTTGTTACTCATCCAATGATGCCATCTAAAACCAGCCACGCTGTTGGGATATGCGTGGTCGCTAACGATACCTCGTTTGTAATACCCACATACTATACAGATGCACCACGTAGCGGCCACGAATGTGCATTGGTATTGACTACTCGGAGCACTTACGTAAGGGTAGAGGTGGAAACACCACCCACTCCGAAAAGCTCATATTTCGTAAATTCGCTGCATGATGCGCGGGATGGCTCAGTGGTTAAAGCACGAATTTACTGCCCGTAAGGTCCGTGGTTTGAACCCGACCTCTGCATCTCGACTTGCCCTATCTAGGCTTGGGCAACCTGGCAGTATTCCAGTCCCCGTCCTTACTTCGGGTGGCATGGCGGCTAGGCACTGAAAGTGCTACAGCTGAACGATTTTTTTATGAAGCGCGTGATAAATTTTAAACTTATCAACCCGTTTCTCCCTTACAAAGCCTGAACCTCATGTGGTGTGACGGCTTGTGTGCCTCCGTGACCTGTTAAGCTGCACTGAGTGGTGTCCGTGCGACACGCACACAGCTTCTCATACTAGAATGGTCAATATTTAGAGGCCTGACAAACAGTCTCCCGGCCCTCGAGCTTGTGGGTTAGAACAGGTGTAGCTACGTGTTCTATAAAAATGGTAATGGACTTGCATTTTCCACTCGCCTCACGGTTAGGCATTTGGGCTAAAGGCTTCAGTTGGAGACTTTAATCATTCTTCTGTCTAATTCTGGGCGTCCTGGCAGTATCCCAGCCCACGTACTACCATGATACATACAAAAACAGCATTTTGTCTCGGAAATCTTCAGGTGAGAACCAGGTAGAGGATCAGCCAGGTCGCCTTGCTTGCTGCACAAAGCCTAAAGCTGCCACCTTGACGTGGTGGTCGGGCTTGAGTGCTGCAATGATCCCGCGGGTTACACTGGCTGGAACGTCGCTCCACAAGGTGCAACCATGTTAGGAAGGCCAAAGGGGAGCAGTCAGACCAAGAGCAGCGAGACCCCGTACTACGAGTAATCGTGCTACTAGGCGGTCTGGGGGTAAAGTCGTACTGTCCTCTGCGACAGGAGTGTGAAGGCAGTAAGGTGTTTCCCCCAGGTGACCAGCATGTCCATATTTATGGAAGCAGCGATGCTGCCTTCCCCCGAGGAAGGACGGGTTAGAAAAGGTCGGCCCTAAAAACCGCACACTCCGATCGCCCAACGGTTGACCGTGACCGCCGGCGCATTATCCACTACGGTCGAAATACTTCTAAAACCAAAGAGTCCGGTGCTGCTCAAAAGGCACCTGCTGTGCGCAGCCGCATCAGGAATGAGACAGTAATGCCTTATTCCCTGCGCCCTCGGGTTAGGCCAACCCCCTGCAGCCGAGCAGGTCAGACTATTGAGTCATCGGCTCCGGGCAGGGTCCCCAAAGAAAACCCTACTGTCCACTGCCTCGTGGGTCAGACTTTTAAGTCAGAGGCTAGGGGCAGGGTCCCTGAACAAAACCCTAGATCCCCCCACTGCCTTGTGGGTCAGACTTTTGAGTCAAAGGCTCAAGGTGGGGTACCTCAACCAAACCCCCTTCTTCGGCCTGGGCAACCGGGAAGTATCATTTGCCCGCGCAGTTCTGTGTCCACCGATGTCCCTCCCCAACCCCTTCCCACCACACAAGCAAATGTCACTGGGTCACTTGACTGTCAGTTATCTGACCGAAAGGCCCTATGCCCCTTGCTGCCTATTAACAGTAAACAAAATAACACCCTTCTAAATCCACGAGATCCTTTCTATATAGGAGCTTTTAACGTCCGTACTCTATGTCAAATTGGCAAACAGGCAGAGCTTGCTGAAACTTTATACTCCCTTAAAATTGATGTATGCTGTGTCTCCGAAACACGCATACAAGACCCAAGCGTGGTTATGCATCTCAGAACGCCAAGGATGAACTCAGCTCTTTCACATTTCTCCCTCCGTGTGTCCGGTGACCCAGAAGCGATGACTCGTGGACTATATGGCGTGGGAGTTGCACTCAGCCCCAGAGCTGAACGCGCTTTGCTGGATTGGATCCCAGTGAACAGTCGGCTTTGCGCCGTCCGGTTATCCAGTTCAATCAAGCTCAATGCCTCTCGGCATAAAAAGCGCTGCCTGTTTGTAGTGTCGGCTTATGCCCCAACGGAGTGCAGTTCTGATGTTGAGAAGGATACCTTTTATCGAGAACTATCCGGGCTCATTCGGCAGGCAAAAAGCACTGATATTGTGATCCTTGCAGGCGATCTGAATGCTCAAGTGGGTCGTCTGAGCTCCTTGGAATCACATTTAGGCGGTCGATTTGGAGTCGATGCTCGCCGCACAGACAACGGAGATCGACTCCTTCAGTTGTGTGCTGACCATGAACTGTTTCTGGCAAGTACGAACTTTCAACATAAGCGTTCGCATCGCGTGACCTGGCGGCCACCAACTGCAAATCAACCGTGGACCCAGTTGGACCACGTGGCCATCAGCTACCGGTGGAGAGCCACAATTCAAGACTGCCGTTCCTTTTGGGGCACTCCACTTGATTCCGATCACGCCATGGTGCGTGCACGCCTGACAGTTCGCTTCCCTTCAGGCCCTCGCAAACTAGAAAGAAGCATGCCAATCCAGTATCTTCGAAGATCGACCATAGCTCAACAGTACCGATCTGAGCTAGCCCAACAACTCTCTACATGCACTGGCAGTGCGAGTGTAGATGAAGCATGGCAAAATGTGAAAGAAGCCATGTTAGCGGCGTTCAGTGCTGTCTGTCCAACCTCCCCGATTCGACCACAAAACCACTGGATATCGGCGAGGTCGCTATCCATGATTGATGCCCGGAAATCCATACCAGCAGGCAACGCGTACGACGGCGCACGCAAATCCCTTAAACGCCAAATAGTGAAGAGCCTAAGGAAAGACCGAGAGCTCTGGTGGAAATCGAAAGCTCGAGAGATGGAGAAGGCTTTTGCTACGGGAAACAGCCGTGCCCTATATCAACTGATACGATCGACTGGTCCCAGGAAAACAACGGTCAGCGAAACGATAAGTGAAAAAGACGGCTCATTAATTCACTCCCAAAAACGTCGACTGGAAAGATGGGCCGAACACTTCGAAGAGCAGTTCAGCTGGCCTCCTGCAACACAGCCTGTGGAGATAATGCATACGGGCCAGTGGAATGTAAACCTTGATCGTCCTTCGGAAGAAGAAATAAAGTACGAACTATCCGTACTAAAACGTGAGAAGGCACCAGGACCGGACGGTCTCTATCCAGCCCTCTTCAAAGAAGGCGGAGAATCCCTGGTGACCCATCTGACAAAGCTTGCTGGTGCTATATGGAACGAAGAGAAGGTGCCTGCAGAATGGGGCATGTCGACAGTTATCCCTATTTTCAAAAAGGGTACGCGGACGCTGTGCGAAAACCACCGTGGCATCAGCCTGTTAGCTGTGGCATCGAAGGTACTCTCTGGTCTTATCCTTCGAAGGTTAACTGAACACAGGGAGAGACAAATCCGTGAAAACCAAGCTGGGTTCCGTCCTGCAAGAGGATGCATCGATCATATCTTCACCCTCCGACAGATTCTTGAACAGCGACACTGCTTCCAGCAACCAACAATGGTTGTGTTTCTCGATCTGAAGGCTGCCTTTGACTCTGTAGACCGCCAGGCACTATGGCAGTGTCTGTGGAGCAAAGGTGTCCCCCTTAAATTCTTGACCCTTCTTAAGGCGCTGTACGCCAACTCCCGCGGCCGTGTGAAGGTCTACGGGAAGCTCTCTTCTGAGTTCACCACATCAAGTGGTGTCAGACAGGGCTGTCCTCTTTCACCTTTCCTCTTCAATTTCGTCATTGATACGATCATGGAAGACTCATTATCAGCCTCTACTGCCTGTGGGGTCGAAGCGCTCCCGGGGCGTCCGCTTACAGATATCGAGTATGCAGACGACATAGCTCTTCTTGGATCTGACGCCGTGGTAATGCAAAGAATATTAAATAATCTAACTAATTCCGCCTCACGGTTCGGCATGCGCTTCACACCTGCAAAGTGTAAAGTGCTAGTGCAAGACTGGGTGGGCCCGAACCCTAGCCTAGTGCTTGCGGGTGAACCGATTGAGGTAGTAGACAAATTTGTCTACCTGGGCAGCTGTATTAGTCCCGGTGGTCTCGCGAAAGATGATATTTCCATCCGAATTGGGAAGGCCCGAGCAGCTTTTGTGAACCTGCGTCACCTGTGGCGTAGGCGTGACATCAGCTTATCCGTCAAGGGTCGAGTTTATAATGCTGCTGTGCGCTCCGTATTACTATACGGATCAGAAACCTGGCCGCTGCGCGCCGAGGACGTCAAACGACTTTCAGTGTTTGACCACCGATGTCTCCGGAGCATTGCCCGAATCTGGTGGGAACACCGGATCAGCAATGCTGAAGTACGTCGAATGGTATTCGGGAGGAATAACTCACCCTCGATAGATGAACTGATCACACTGCATAGGTTGCGCTGGCTTGGCCACGTGCTGCGCATGCCAGTCGACCGACTTCCTCGAAGGGTTCTTTTCGCACAACCACGTGAAGGGTGGAAACGAGCCAGAGGCGGTCAAACAATGACTTGGCAGCGAAGTGTAAAAGCCACTACCAGCAAACTCAGCTGCGCTGGTCACTGCCGTCTTCCTGGATGGGGACCCCGAGACGGGCCACATCAATGGTTAGAGACATTGTCAGACATGGCCCAATCGCGCCCTCAATGGCGCTCATGCATCCAAGCTATTGCCTTCAATGCATAGCCCCCTTCCCAATTCCCCGACGTAACAGCCCATTGACAGTGGTGCATTTACGCAGCTCGCGCCTCCAATGCGCAGCTACCTACCTCACCTCCCCAAATCATCGGCGGACGAAACTGTGGCAGCTACAACCACTGTACGACAAGTACACGGTTTCTTACAGCTGATGATGATGATGCACAAAGCCACAACGGACCCGCTGACGCCTCATTTCTCTCTCACATACTTTCTCTTTCTCTTCTCCTCACCCCACTAATAAGTCCCTCCTTGTAGGCCCAGCAGTTAGGACTGACGACCCCGAATGTCTTGCGCCGGTCTTGGCTGAAACATCTACGTGCCAGTTACGGCCGAAGGCCTCTGACAGGGATGAAGCATAAGTGCTGAACACCGATGCTGTACTGTCCATGGCGGTGATTCTGACTTTTGACGCCACAGGTGAAACAAATTACAAAACGTGATTGGGGCGCTGGAGATTCGTGCACTGACTTCATCAAACGCACTTCAGTCAGAGCTATTACAACTATCGAGGCATGTAAAGTTCTCGACAACCACTAGTGGTTCCCCACGAATTGTACGAGGCATTGGTCAGAGACTGCACGTTCTCAAGCACGACACTGCACTTTGAAGAGGCAAGGTGCATGCGTAAAGATGATATAACGGTGGTTACTTGGTTCAGTAGGGCTTATACTTCGCCATCCTCTTCAAAGAAGAGGACGATATCGTCTTTCGGAATCCAGACTAACCAGGTTCTCACCAGTAACAATTTGAACACCTTCCACTGTTACACTCATCATTTAATCAATGGCGAATTTGAACAAGAACAGAGAGAGTGAACATCCTTGTCGGACAGCACTTTCCGTAAGGAAGCTTCTCGAGAGTTCACCATACACTCACGTCCAGAAGTATGTGAGGTTAGGGACCGGATAGTGTTCACAAACTTTGCAGGCATACGCCGCTAAACAACTATAGTTAGGGACACTGGCAGATCGACAGAATCGAACGCAACGTTGAATTCAAGGAACCATGGACCTTCCGGTCAGTAAAATCGCGCTTTAACCCCTGAAACATCTCTAGCTCAGCGTTCATATCACCAGTAACCATAAAAATGTCTTAACTTTCAGCTCGTTGTAAAAGAGCAACTAAAGCGTCAAAGAAACTGTCCTTGGCGGGTTCGGAGCTATTGGCGCGTAAGCAGACACAATGAAATGATGCGGTGGACTACACTTTCCAGAGATTATTTCACAGGCGTTGCCAAGTTAAACCGCACAGAAGCAACTATCAGCGTGTATCCAATCAAGTAGAGACGATTCCATTAGATCGCTCAATACAAAACACACCCAGACATATCCAGCTAAAACCGCCCCCGCATCAAAAGAGGTGCGCAGTTGGAACCTGACAGAGAGCTAGAGAGGTAATCAGTTCAATTACGGTACTTGCGTCGTCTATCCTTGTTTCCGACAGACAGCATACATTAATGCATAGGGAATCCAATGTACAAGCTACAACCACTTGTTGCCCTGCTTACTTCTGTGTGTGAACATTAAAGACAGATAAGTAGACCGTATTTCGGGTTTTGAAAATAGGGTTCGAAATGTTTAGGGTTGTTACTGAAGCCGGACGCACAGGGGCTGCAGCCGAGTTTAATGTATGGCGAACAACCAGTCATTCTTAGTGTTTGGAGAGTATTCATATAGAGGTAGGGTCGGGTAGAGGAGAGCTTACGTGAACGTGTAAGAAGGGAGGTTTCAGTAGTAGTCTGTTTTGTCTTACTAGCCCTGCTGCAACTGAGGTCGCCCGGATAATGACACAACGTGACGGCCAATATGGCATGATTTCATTGTTAGTGTCATGGTAGTACATTGGTTGGGATACTTCCAGAGTGCCAAGACGTAGACAAGAGGACGTTTAGCGCCTACGACCAAAGCCTTTGACTTAAAAAACCAACCGTGACGCAGCGGTATTTGGTGGGAAATGCAAATGCATTACCATTTTTGCAGAACAAGCCGCCATACATATTCTAACTCCAAACAAGGATGGCCAGGAGATTGTGTTGGTGAGACCTCTAACCATTGACCCATCTGGTATGAAACTCTTTGAATGTCACATGGACACCCCCGGGTATAGCTCAACGGGCCAACTTTGCAGGCATACGCCGCTAAACAACTATAGTTAGGGACACTGGCAGATCGACAGAATCGAACGCAACGTTGAATTCAAGGAACCATGGACCTTCCGGTCAGTAAAATCGCGCTTTAACCCCTGAAACATCTCTAGCTCAGCGTTCATATCACCAGTAACCATAAAAATGTCTTAACTTTCAGCTCGTTGTAAAAGAGCAACTAAAGCGTCAAAGAAACTGTCCTTGGCGGGTTCGGAGCTATTGGCGCGTAAGCAGACACAATGAAATGATGCGGTGGACTACACTTTCCAGAGATTATTTCACAGGCGTTGCCAAGTTAAACCGCACAGAAGCAACTATCAGCGTGTATCCAATCAAGTAGAGACGATTCCATTAGATCGCTCAATACAAAACACACCCAGACATATCCAGCTAAAACCGCCCCCGCATCAAAAGAGGTGCGCAGTTGGAACCTGACAGAGAGCTAGAGAGGTAATCAGTTCAATTACGGTACTTGCGTCGTCTATCCTTGTTTCCGACAGACAGCATACATTAATGCATAGGGAATCCAATGTACAAGCTACAACCACTTGTTGCCCTGCTTACTTCTGTGTGTGAACATTAAAGACAGATAAGTAGACCGTATTTCGGGTTTTGAAAATAGGGTTCGAAATGTTTAGGGTTGTTACTGAAGCCGGACGCACAGGGGCTGCAGCCGAGTTTAATGTATGGCGAACAACCAGTCATTCTTAGTGTTTGGAGAGTATTCATATAGAGGTAGGGTCGGGTAGAGGAGAGCTTACGTGAACGTGTAAGAAGGGAGGTTTCAGTAGTAGTCTGTTTTGTCTTACTAGCCCTGCTGCAACTGAGGTCGCCCGGATAATGACACAACGTGACGGCCAATATGGCATGATTTCATTGTTAGTGTCATGGTAGTACCATGGTTGGGATACTTCCAGAGTGCCAAGACGTAGACAAGAGGACGTTTAGCGCCTACGACCAAAGCCTTTGACTTAAAAAACCAACCGTGACGCAGCGGTATTTGGTGGGAAATGCAAATGCATTACCATTTTTGCAGAACAAGCCGCCATACATATTCTAACTCCAAACAAGGATGGCCAGGAGATTGTGTTGGTGAGACCTCTAACCACTGACCCATCTGGTATGAAACTCTTTGAATGTCACATGGACACCCCCGGGTATAGCTCAACGGGCCATGGAGGCACATACACCGTCACACTACGGTAAGGTCCAGTCTCTTCGCGACAGTTATGCAAATTATCCTGTGTTCTCTGACTGAGTTTGTCTCCTAATATCAACAGAGTGCCAGTTGTACCAAAACTCTGCATTTTTCACCAGAAATTATAACTACCGACCCATAGATCATTCAGCTGCAACATTCCGGTGCCTAGTTGCCATGCCACTCGAAGGAAGCACGACAGCTGGGATACTGCCAGGTTGCCCAAGCCTGGACACGCTTCGACCCAGTGCAGAGCAGTTGCTTCCTTGATGAGCTGAGTAGCTCCCCCTTCGCTGGCTTCGTTCGTTTACCTCTCGCTTTTTCAAAATGAACCCATCGATATCTTCATTTATCTCCACACTCGGCTAAGAACAAGCTACGATGTATTCCGGTGCAAGCACTGACTTGCAGTGGGAAAAAATTTGCACAGTTATTTGAACACAACCTAAAAATAGCTACTGCTCTATTGTCCGCCCCCATTAGCGGATTAGGCAGTTTTAAGATGACGCTGCCAACCCTCCGAGATAAGCAGCTATTCTATATTTCGACCGTACGCTCGCAAACTGCTACTGTACCAAAAACTATTTAAACTTCTTGGACATAAGTTTACGTGCAAGTGTGCAGAATTGACCATCAACAGAATCGAATCTACGTTGGGAATAAAGAAACAGCTACATCACGAACCGTCTACACGTGGTCTTTCGCCATAAAAACCTAGCAGAATGTGCAGATCTAACCACCTGGACGGAATCTTTCTTGCTGAGAAAGTCCACTTCGTCGAATTCCACAGTCAAGTTCCTCGTCAGATGCTGACCCTCTAAACTAAAAATGAGCCGGATATCTGTGCGCCGATCCAGTGTACCATCGAATCTCCGCTTGGACGTTCAAATTATTCAACGCAGACGCGTCGATCGACTATCGTTGATATAAGGGAATAGCACGGTTAGTAGTTCATCACTTCGGGTTGCATGCTCAAATAAAAAGAACAAACCGCCAGTATCTTCTTGGACTTCACAGCAGTTGAGTCTACTGTGCTTGTGTCAAAATGACATGGCAGAAAGCACAGCCTTCTAACCTGAAATCTGAGCGGTTAGTAGGTGCTAACAACAGGGAAACAATTACACATTAAAATGGATATCCACATGGAGCCTTGGGAACATATAAAGGTGGCACAATAAAGTGAGCTTTCCCATAGATTTCAAACTCTCACTTGCTTAAGTGACTTCAGCTTGTAAAACTATTGTAGGAAACACGACAACAACTTGAAGCTCAGTGTATTGCACACCATCAAAAGACTCAGTCAGCACGCATCCCTTCACTGCCCACTATGATAGTCACTGCTTCAGACAATTTACGCTTTCCCGTTGTGGGTCAGTTAGTAACGCAACCTGTTATAGAGATAATTGAATTGATTGATCTAAATAACTGCATACAACTGTGCGAGATGGCTGCGAGGAACATTGGTTGGTTTTGATTTGTGGAATTAAGATATGCTTGTGCTGGAGCGCTTGAATTTTTTATAGGTCTCACTGAAACACATTAGAAAGCGCCCATACACTTGATGTCAGCAAGTTACGGTGCCTAGTGTCATGAAAAACATCAGACGGCAGTTGCAACCAGATACATATTTAGCTGAAAGTGTAAAAAAGGACAAGCTAATTTTGCAAATGACTACGTTTTCGCACGTGACCACGAATATTTTCAACAACTGGAATACGACTATGGATTTTTCTGTGTGCTTTCTTTTCTAGTGACAAATTGGAATATCACTTCGGACATCTATACCAGCAACTGGTAATTTTCAACTGGCGTTCGGTACAGGTGAGCCGTGATAACCAAGTGGATGGTGGGAACGCGCGACTGACAGGATACTCAGGAGTCCGAAAAAACATTGACCTTCCTATTTAGGCTTCGGCAACCTCGCAGCATTTCAGCAATCGCTTCACCTTCATAGTACACGACAGCCATGCACCGGAAAGGTGCCACAGATGAAAGCCTAGACCCAATTAGATCATCTTTGTGTGCAAATGATGAAAACGGATAGCAAGAAGCGCACTGATGACATGCCCAACTATAACCTGTAGTTTCCCCAAGCAGGTCTGACTAGAAACTCTCACGTTGATATGATGGTGTAGCACGCAGACTTCAATGATCCAGTAGCGTACAGTGGTTGGAACTTTATCGCTCAAAGTGCAACCACTTCAGAGACGCCAAAGGGGAACGGCAGGGTGCAGTAGGTACCCATGCTGAGGGATCCTATTACAAGGCGGTAGGAAGGCAAAATTATACTGTCATCTGCGACAGGAGTTTAAAGACCGTGACGTGCTCCCTCTAGGTGACCAGAATTTTCATACTGACGCAAGCAGCGACGGTGTCTTCCAGAGCGGAAGAATGAGTAAAGAAGGGGTTGATCTGACAGACGGTGGACTATGACTGCAGGCGACTAAACTAAAATAGCCAAAAGATAAATTTCACTGAGTTTATCCGGCTACCTCGAGCATTTCTTTTTGGCTGTCCTAGTTGGGGACGTAAGGTTATTCGCGTCGTCCGCACATTGTTATTGCCGTCTTGGATAATGACGACCCCGTCTTTCTACCCTTTACTGAGTCATTCGTTATCCCATTGTTTTCTGGCAGTTAACTACCAAAATTTACTGCTAGTGTGTTGCTGTCGTGATGATGATGATAACGTTGAACGCAAAATGTACCTGTCCGATAAAGTTAAGGCTAAGGCTTTGGGTGCATTCCTTGACTCAACTTGTCACTTGTGATCTTCATACATGGAAAAGTAGATGGCTGCGTGAATACTTCGTCCCATTCAGTCGGAAAGGTAAGCATATTTGCGGACCACCTTGGATGGACTGGGTACCCAAAACCAAACTGAAAAGTTCAAAGCGGGCATGAAACAACTTCAAATTTACCAAATGTCAAATGGAGTGTGATGCATGTCGAACTGCACGTAATCCGTGCATTTCAGTAAAGTTGCGCAAAAGTTATGAAGGTGGATACAACTTGGCGGTCAGCATAACCTCTTTTCCTCCACTCTTCGCTTAAATACGACGTAAGGCCAAAATAAGACCGGCTGCTCCACCTTCACGCAACTCATGAACTGACAGAAGACGACTATCTGGAAACGGATCTTCTCAGTACGGTAATCGTTCAGCTGTAGTACCCTTTCGGTGCCTAGCTGCTATGCCAACAGGAGGTACGAAGGCTAGGATACTGCCACGTTGCCCAGGCCTAGACAGGGAAAGTCGAGATGCTGAGTTTGGGTTCGAACCAGGACCTTTCGGTCCGTAAGCTGGTGCCTTAACCACTGGGTTAGCTCAATGGTGATGAATCATTCCTTACACTGGAACCCTCAGGGGCGACAGAAAGCTTTTAGTCAAAGAGATTGGGAGAGATATTCCAACTCTACTTGTTAGTGCCCAGTATAACACGTGGAAGCGGATGCTGTCAAACGGGTGCACGAAAGTGGCCCACAGATAACCTAGCAAACTAATGACCAATAAGTCTCACTTAGATGCTTCAAACAATACTTTAGTGATTGTTGGCTGGGGCGCGAACAGCAAATGTGGATCTCGTTAGGACAGACTCCGAAAGTGGGGAGCACCGATCGATATCAGATATCGCCTGGAAGTAGTTTTCGCTGAATTTAGCAGAATTTCCGAACAGGTCCCCCAATAGATATTGTTGAACAAGTTGTTCTTGTGGAGCCCAAGAAAAGACTTTTGAACAGATCAAAGATTTTCCAGGTGGAAAGACGTCGAAGGTTAAAGTTTAGAGGTCACTTAGAAATCCATCATTGTTATAAGCCGGGTGCCCGGAGGGTCATTTTGCGGACCTCCATAGCTTAACGCCTTTGTTAATGACTTCCCATTTGAAAAGTCACAAATATGCTGACGAGGCTCGTCAGGTGACTTGCATTACGACCTCAGGAGGCTGGGCTTATACTCCCGAAGTCAGAAGATTCTTCAGCGATTTCATCTATACTTGGTGCACGGGACTCGCCGCAGTCCACTGCGGAGTAGTGGGCTGTCTAAAAACTGAAGGTATTCAAACCCAGAGAACAACTGGTCACACCGCTCACACAAGCAGCGCGTAACTGGAATACCTGACCTGATGAAGTTAATGGACAAAACTCACGAGCACAGGCATACGCCGCGGCCACCCCTAACAAACAACCTCCAACTTCCGCTTGTTTAGGGCTGGATAATTTGCTTGCTTCAATTTCATTAGAATAAGAGCAGAAGTAATAAAGTCCGTATAACAATAGTAATGAATAATCGTTCAGCTGTAACACCCCTTCGGTGCCCAGCTACCATTGTATCGGTGGATACTACTGACGAGGCATGTGAGTAGTACGTCTTCGCGTAAATCCGCTTCAATACAGCCTTTAAGTGAACTGCATGCTCTGGTTCCGAATTGCTGTACACAGCGTACACGGCAACATTCTGGAGTCCCTTCGTTAACCGAAGCATCAAGCGCCGGAATGGGTTGGCATTCGTCTAAATTGATATTGGTTGTCCCCAACCGTAAACGCCGTTTTCTCCCAGTCCTCCGCCTTGATGGGCAGTTGCCAGTATCCGGAACGCAAGTCGAACACAGTGAAATATCGGGAATGCTGGAGGGAATCGAAAATCTCCGCAAACTAAGGCACAGCTACAACCCGATTTACGGTCAGTTCATTCAAGCGCTCCCACCTAGATATTGCCTGATATCCTTGCCGTATGTCAGGGGAGAGTTTCCAGACTCCCTGCCAAATAACTTGTGGGCGAATTTCTCCTCATTTTTGGGTGGGTATGATAATCGATCCTTCAGCTGTATCATCCTTCCGGTGCATAGCTGCCATGCCAACGGAAGGTGACTTGAAAGCTTGAATATTGACGGGTTGCCGAATCCTAGACAAGAGCAATGGAGGTGCTGAGGTTGAGTTCGAACCACGGACCTTCTGGTCTGTAAGCTGGTGCCTTAAACACATCTATCTCGAGCCATTCTGAACGTCTTGCGGAGACAGTTTTCATTAGAAGCTTGTTGTTGTTCGTGTAAAAGAGGGTTGGGTAAGTAACAACGTCAGGAAGATCTGTAATGTTGATTAGAAAAAGTATAGGCCAGAGGCGGAACCCTGGTCCCAGCTGCCACACTATCGTTCACCGAGATGTGACAGTCGCGCGTTGGAAGCGTTATCTGAATCAGTTCATCGGTTTGTTGTTTCAGCTAATTGGTTCTGCTTGTCACCAGATTGATATTCATCATAATCATCAATGGCGGCAATAAATCAGCTATGCATACCTGCGCTAAGTTGTCATACAACAGTGAGGGTATTTTCTGAAAACTATCCGTTCCCCGGAAAGACATGTTTAGCTTAACGGGTGTGCCATTGCTCTTTGGGTCCGCATCACCATTCAGTTGGTCGGTCGGGTTTTGAGAAAATGGAGGACTGCTGTACTCTCTTTCATTTGGATCCAGGAGGCGAATAGTTCCGGATATCCGTTGTTAGTCACTCAATGTACTAATTCATTCACTTCGAATTTCAGCCTTAGATCTCATAGAGGCTGTGTGAGCTCGAGATAGCTTAATGTTAAGGTGTGAACTTACTGGCCGCAAGGTCCGTGGTTCGAACCCGATCTCAGTATTTCCACTACACGTGTAGGTTTGGGCAACCACGCAGTATGTCATTCGTCGTGCTTCCTTCGTGTGACATGGTGTAACGGTGGATACTACTGATGAGGCATGTGAGTAGTACGTCTTCTCGTAAATCCGCTGCGAGGGCTTCTTTCGCGGCGGCCCAGTCCATCTTCCGAAGGCCCCTTCTGACCGCATCCAGGGCCGCCTTCGCCCGGCCCCTGAGGAGGGTCTTCAGTGCTGCCAACTTATCCCGGTTGGTATCCAATCCAGCAGCCTCCGCAACCTCCTCGAAGTCCTCCAGGAAGGTCCAAACATCCCCATCCTCAAAGGGTTGTGGCCACGGGATCTTCATCCTTATCCTGGTCACGGCACCAAATGAAAGGAAGAAGGCCTCCGCTGTGGAGTTGTCTATTTGAGAACACCAACTTAACAGTTACAGACTATTGAACAGGGGAGGAAAACTCTCATATACATCTTGTTTACAAAACTGAATATCCACCTTCCCCTTGAACGCGTCTTCCTGAACTTTTCTGGATATTCATTGACTGTTACTCTGCTACTCTGTCACTGCTACAAAGAGACTCCGCCAATTCCGTAACAATTGACGCAAAGCGGATTTATGAGAAGACGTACTACTCACACGCCTCATCAGTAGTATCCACCGTTACACCATGTCACACGAAGGAAGCACGACGAATGACATACTGCGTGGTTGCCCAAACCTACACGTGTAGTGGAAATACTGAGATCGGGTTCGAACCACGGACCTTGCGGCCAGTAAGTTCACACCTTAACATTAAGCTATCTCGAGCTCACACAGCCTCTATGAGATCTAAGGCTGAAATTCGAAGTGAATGAATTAGTACATTGAGTGACTAACAACGGATATCCGGAACTATTCGCCTCCTGGATCCAAATGAAAGAGAGTACAGCAGTCCTCCATTTTCTCAAAACCCGACCGACCAACTGAATGGTGATGCGGACCCAAAGAGCAATGGCACACCCGTTAAGCTAAACATGTCTTTCCGGGGAACGGATAGTTTTCAGAAAATACCCTCACTGTTGTATGACAACTTAGCGCAGGTATGCATAGCTGATTTATTGCCGCCATTGATGATTATGATGAATATCAATCTGGTGACAAGCAGAACCAATTAGCTGAAACAACAAACCGATGAACTGATTCAGATAACGCTTCCAACGCGCGACTGTCACATCTCGGTGGACGATAGTGTGGCAGCTGGGACCAGGGTTCCGCCTCTGGCCTATACTTTTTCTAATCAACATTACAGATCTTCCTGACGTTGTTACTTACCCAACCCTCTTTTACACGAACAACAACAAGCTTCTAATGAAAACTGTCTCCGCAAGACGTTCAGAATGGCTCGAGATAGATGTGTTTAAGGCACCCGCTTACAGACCAGAAGGTCCGTGGTTCGAACTCAACCTCAGCACCTCCATTGCTCTTGTCTAGGATTCGGCAACCCGTCAATATTCAAGCTTTCAAGTCACCTTCCGTTGGCATGGCAGCTATGCACCGGAAGGATGATACAGCTGAAGGATCGATTATCATACCCACCCAAAAATGAGGAGAAATTCGCCCACAAGTTATTTGGCAGGGAGTCTGGAAACTCTCCCCTGACATACGGCAAGGATATCAGGCAATATCTAGGTGGGATAACAAAAAGAACAGGGACATCTGATTGTATAGTTGTGTGCCCTCAACCCAACACGAAAAACTGATTAAACGTTCTCCCTATTACTAACTTGCGAGGTTCGAGGCGCCAAAAGGTATATACGTCACAGTACGCCAACCAGCACATCCGTACTAGATTGAAAATGGACTATCACTATGATGAACAAGTGCAACGTGCAGACATGAAAGCGGTTGATGGTTTGCGGTCCATGGAATAAAGGTGCCTAGAATTGCTTGATTTCCCCGATAGACGACAAGGGTCTACTTGATACGCGCCCTAACCCCTCTATTCTCTGAAACCGGTTTGCTTGCATCGTATACAAACTTTCACTCTGACAATAACAGGCGGGGATACCAAAGGTTATTCGGGATGCCAGTGCACGCATTCGTAAGACAATATATCTTCTGGTCGTGAGATATAAGTGCGTGAAGCGGCTTCTGTATGTACCGTTGTTTGTCATGATAACTTCAGTCTTTGCACGCCGAAAGAAGGGCAATTTCGCAGTAGCAACCGACAAAGGTCCAATAGATATTGGAGATATTCAAGACCAACTACAAAGTTCACAGATATTCCAATTTTGATACTGCTCACAAATAGAATATTATGAGGGTGAAAAATTTGATGTATAAGAGTTTAGGACCAAGGACGTGCACCGGCACTCATCTCATCAACGGAGTCCGATGGTTGTCCGGAGACCCGTAACATGGGTGTCCTATGTATACGGCATCCAAACCAACATAAAAGGGAGTCTCAAAAGCCAAAGCAAAAAGCTCGTGCAGTAAGTATTAGTGATGTAAACGATCCCAGCCACCGTGCCTCCTTCCGCTGGCATGAAAGCTAGGCACCGAAAGGACGCTAAAGTTGAACGATTTGACGTTTTGATGATCCATCACTTTCGATAACAACACAAGCAGAGTGACTGGCCGATAAGTAAACGGATCAGAGTGACTCCCGTCTTTACAGTTCTGGATTATAACCATCTTCTCTCGCATCTTGGGAATCGTAAAATCCAAAGAAAGTGGATGTTGAAAACACCACGTGGTACGAGCGACGAGCTATTCACCTGGAAAATACAGCACCTTTGAAAGTAGATGACCATTCCCAGGAACTGTGTTGAGCCTCACTGCTAAAGAGTTGAAAGTCACTTTTTCGGGCGAAGTGATGTCACTTGAATAAAAAATAATCGTTCATCTGTCATACGACCGAAAGGAAGCACGAAGGCTGAGATACTGCCAGGTTGCTCAAGCTTCATCATCATCGACAGCATGACATCAACGTCCAACACTGATGCCTCAGTGCCGTACAACCATTGTTTATTCGAAAGCCTTATTGGGGAAAAAACAAAAGTTGCCGGAGAAGGGACTTAGAGCTAGCCTACTACAGTCATTCCAGCCGCCAGACATTCAGGCAATCTGGATAGAAACTGACAGTAAGAATGTCACGGACAGAGATTAGCAGCCATATCTTGCAGCGGCTTCAACCAGACGCAGAAGAAATCACGCGATCCCCATCCTAGAAGGCGAGTCACACCGAAAACACCCAGACTTTTCATACTCTCTTCCATATCCCTCCGTCAGATCAATGGTTGGCCACCTCTCTACTTCCGCCACCATGAATAAGACACGGAAAATAGCACTCTCTTCGGTAAAGAATGGTTTGGCACGCGCAATACATGGCCTAACCAACGCAGCTTCTGGTGCTTGTCACATTCTTCAATGAAAGTCCCCGTAGCACAGCCGAAAACTAGCTTTCTAATTCGTTCAGCCGTAGCACCCTTTCGGCGCCTAACTGCCATGCAACCCGAGTGGGCAGCCTCGTTACAGGTTCACCGACACCAACCCACACGAGCTATGGTTATGAGAGAACGGTTGTCGAACACCTGAAGGTGTCTCAGTTCCGCTGCTCGAACAGGGTACCGAAACCCAGACAAAAGCAATCGAAATGCAGATGTTGAGATCGAACCACGGACTTTCTTGACAGCTAGTTCGTTCTATAACCACTCAGCTATTACGAGCTCATTCAAATACATAATGTTCGGAGGAGTTGAGCTCGTAGAATTGCACTCGAAGTAGAGAAGGTTGAATGGATGATATGCATTGGGGTTCACGATAGCTTGTTTCCCGCTGGAGATCGAAGGAGAAATAGTTGAATGGTGACAACACTAAACATCAGCTACCTCGTGAGAGGATTTGATAACGCGGCTTCCCACAAAGCCACTTTCCGACAACTGCCTACATGTTCGTAAAGGAGTCTAGGGCGTTCGTCGGTTGCTGTCAACCTATTCCGGTTCTTCCTATTGTTGTCATGGCTCCGAGTAGTGCAGTGATTACAGAGGTACATAAACATTCTGATTGGTTGTACTAAGGTTGAGTCGACAGGTGCTAAAACCGCCTCTCCTGACCATCCGTTTACGGGTTCGGATCTTGATGAAGAGATTCGTCCTTCGCGAAAGCTGATTAATCCGCGTTAAAGGGGCTAGGACAAGTGTTCAGACTCGTTGTAAATCCCCAAGCCTCATCATGGGAGTTCTTGAATGAGTTGCCCCACCATTAGATGTGAACACATACTGGGACAAGATTGCCGCCTCTTTGCATGGTGTTGGGAATTTCACCTGTGGCACGGCACCACCAGGCGCACTCAAGCACTGGATATCAGACCAAACGGTGGCACTGCTTAAATCTTGCAGAAATATCCCAGCCGGTCCCGAGCATAACTCGACGCGACGAATTACCAGACGTCAAAGGAAGATGAGCGTGCAGGCCGACCGCGAAGTGTGGTGGACACAGAAAGCCAAAGAAATGGAAGAGGCCTAGAAAGCCGGTAATGCCCGAAGATAATTTCAGTTGATCCGTGCGACCAGTCCCCGGAAACCACCTGTGAGCGAAACCATCAAGAATCGGAATGGAGTGAACATCTCGAACACAGAAGAACGCATCGACCGATGGGCCGAATACTTCAAACAATAATTGATATGGCCATCAGCTGACACCCATCTGGAGCCCACAGGTGACTTAGAACCCTGGACGGTGAACGTGGAACCACTTACGGCCTCGGAGGTTTACGACTGCATATATTCTCTCAAGCGCTACCAAACCTCTGGTCCGGATGATCTCCCACCCACATTGTTCAAGGATGGGGGTGAAGTCTTCAGTCAGCTCTTGTTTGCTTGCATTTTGGAAAAGGAGTCTGTCCCAGACAACTGGGAAGAGTCCGTGATAGTGCTCATTTTTAAAACAGGGGCTCGTAATGAGTGTGGCAACCACAGCGGGATCAGTTTGACCCCGGTCGTAACGAGACTGTTGGTGTCACTTGTGCATCGTCGCCTTACGGTGGCTCGTGAGACACTGACTCGAGAGCAGCAAGCGGGATTCCGGCCTGGTAGGGGTTGGCTTGACCAAATCTTCACACTCCGTCAGGTGCTACAACAACGCCATATGTATAAGCGATCCACAATTCTAATATTCCTGGATTTCCAAGGCGCATTTGACTCGGTTGACCGGTCTGTTCTGCTTGACACGGTTGCCTACCAATGAATGCCCCGGAAGTTCGTGAACATAATAAGCCCTTTGAATTGTAAGGCCTCCGGACGTGTGAGAGTATACGGCGAGCTCTCTAAAAGCTTCCGTATATAAAGTGGCGTCCGTCAGGGATGCCCACTCTCCCCATTCCTTTTCAACTTCCTGACTGCCGAAATCATGAGACGAACGCTGGAAGGTCTCCAAAACCCCGGTGTTCAAATAGCCTGTGACGAAAACCTTGTCGATCTGGAATACGCAGATGACATCGTTTTCATCTTCGAAGATATGGCTGATAACCGATGTCAGTGGCGATCTTGTTGTCAGTTTCTATCCAGATTGCCTGAATGAGTGTTTGGAGGTGTAGGCACCTCGGATTGATTGTAGCAAGCTAGCACTAAGGCCCTTCCCCGTCCACCTTTATTGTTTTCTTCACAATAGGGCTCTCAAATAAATCATGGTAGTACGGCAACGAAGCATCGATGTTGAACACTGATGTCCTGGTGTCGATGATGATGATGATGATGACGACGTTGTGGCCAAAGTGGGTCTACGCGGCTCGAGATCTAGAAACTAAGTTCACTGGACTCTCCTTGGTTCTATTAAATGACTGTACAGTGGTGTTGTCGGTAAAATCACACATGGTCGGAGTAGCCTGGTGGTCGTGGTGGGCTGTAAAAAGACCGGGAACAGATATCAAGTACGTATGGGAAGCTGCTCGAGAAGACATCGGTAAATAACGCAAGATGGCGTGCTGCAACAGGCCGTCGCTATATGGAAGCCTTCCTGAGCGCGACGGACAAAGTTCGGGGTCGACTGGAATACCACCTCAATAATCAGGTCAGGTATTGAACCACTAAGTAAGACTCCCTGAAGATCAAGGAGCTGCCTGTCCCGCATCCTAAATTAGAAAACAGGACTCTCATTGTTGTCACTTTGCGGAGGACACCAAAATCAGGGTTTCATCTTGCAGAAAAACTTTGAAGACAGAAGGCCAAGATAATGCAGCTGAGGTAAATCGGAGGTCCCATTCATCCAACAGTCAACAGATAATTTTTTCCGACTGGCTTTCTGAGATTCTTCCAGGTCACACATTTGTGCCGCTGCTTCTGAATCAAAGTGTGTTTAGCTCCATTTGGTGTTTTTTTCGTTTCCAATAGGTCAACTTGATATGCTTGTTGACCTTCACACTAAATATCGGGATGTATTCGCATAATACGTTGTTGGAACATCTTCCACAGACTTCAGGATCACCTTACGGATTTCCAGTTCGTTTGTACAGATTGATTGAGGCGGGTAGGAGAGAGGTGAAGACTGCGTCGACTTTGCTCTCGTATACAAACGAGCACATGTAGTCCCAAACACCCTCACTGGCAATATCTTTCTCAACAGAGTGGAAACTGGTATGATAGAACAAACAGTAACGAGATTCTGTCGCATTAAATTTGCTGCTACTTACGTCTAACGATTCCCGTGCTAACATGTCCACAAAGTGATCAAATACAAACCAGCTAGGACAGACAAACAGAAATAATCGCGCTGATTCAACGCAGTACCAATATGTGACGCACGGGGTAGACACCGCCAGTGTGGCTACTCTCCTGCTATATCTTATGTTAAAAATACCACCTGAATCTAAACGCACGATCTTAAGCATTTGGTTTCGAAGCTCTATTTCACATTAATTTGAACCTGGCCGCGATTTCTGGATAGTCTCTGGAACTCTAAAAACGGTTATTCGGGCTATGAGAAGGAAATCGTACCGATGGATTGAAATCCCAATCAAACAAAAAAGATACTATAAAGCATAAAACTGAGAACCCAGGCCTACCGTCTTTGGCTTCTCCATTTTCGCGCCACTGCGGTTGTCCATCAAACCTCGCGCCCTCGTGAGCTTCGGTAGTTTGGGTTGGTTTATACACCAGTTGGTAGCCCAAAACGTGAAGACTAAGCTCGTTGGGGTGATGGGTCTGTACATAGATTCCGGTTGTATGGGAGGGAGGGAGATACTTGCCAACTCTACCTGTGCTGGGCCACGTGAGGAAACAAATTTTTTCGTCTTAATCTTCTTCGAGATCCATACTGGCTATTACGTGCACACTAAATTAGCGTTGGCAACTGAGGTAAGTGACGCCCCTAAGAAACTGTGCCAGAAGCTATTCACATACTTGGACGAATTTCCTTCAACATTTGAATTTTACATCTTTTCACCTTCTGCTTTGGTACTTATTTAGTTGTAATGATAGCGATCCACCAGCCTCAGTGGAAGACTTATATAGGACTATTGTCCAGAAAGTTCACGAGGCTGACGCGATGTTCGTCCCAAAAAAACCAGCACGCAGTCGGATGAGCCGTAAACTACCCAAAAGGATCCGGCGTCTTCTGGAAAAGAGGTCACAACTATTTCTCAAAAAGTTGACTACAGGAGACACAGAAGATGAGCTGGCATTTCGTAAAATGCGGAACCGCTGTAAATCGGAAATCCGCCAATGGAACATACGAAAACAAGCCACCATTCTAGACCTCGCCCGGAAGAACAGAAATGTGCTGTTCAAATACATGCGGCATCGCCGAAGAAACAAGCCATCCGCGTTCTCCCTGAGGGACAGGAACGGGGAACCCACGAGTGACCCAATAGTGGTATCTGAGTTCTACAGAGATCACTATGCAGGTCTGTATTCAGTCCCAGCGTCCTCGTCACATCCAACGTTGTCAAGGCGTACCTACGACCGGCCTCTAACCGACTTGGTATTCACGGTGGAGGACATTCGTCAACTCCTGCACAAGATCAACCCATTCTGCGCGTTGGGGCCCGACGAAGTCCACCCAAGGATCCTGAAGGAAACGTCGTACACACTGGCAACTCATTTCCATCTGCTGTTTCGTCAGTCGCTTGACGAAGGCCACCTTCCCTCTGTTTGGAAGGAAGCGATTGTCACGCCAATCTACAAAACTGGTGACCGACTATCGCCTGGCAGCTACAGGCCTATAAGCCTCACTAGCGTGCCATGCAAGGTGATGGAACGCATTCTGAAGCGAGCCATTCTAGATCACCTTACTTCCAACAACTTGATTTCTCAAACTCAACACGGATTTCTCCCAAACCGTTCCTGCGTGACGAACATGCTCGTATTTATGGACAGCTTAACCCAAGCCAAGGACGAGGGACTCATATCGGATGCCATATTTTTCGACTTTTCAAAAGCATTTGATCGAGTCCCACACGTCCCTCTGCTCCACAAACTCGAGTCTTACGGGATTCAAGGGAAAATCCTACACTGGATCAAGGCATTCCTATCAGACAGATCATTCCGAGTGAAAGTAGGCTCGACCTACTCTTCTGCGGCGCCGGTCTCCATTGGAGTTCCTCAGGGCTCCGTTTTGGGACCTTTGCTGTTTCTGATATACGTCAATGACCTTCCAGATGTTCTTTCAAGTCCATGTCTACTTTTTGCGGACGACTTGAAATCGTGGAGTTCCAATGCCAGTGCCCTCCAAATTGATGTAGACGCCGCAAAGCAGTGGTCGTTGGACTGGCACCTTCCTCTGAATGACGAAAGGTGCGTCCATATGTCATTTGGAGGAGACTCAGCGAACTCCTTTGTCATGCATGGTGAGAAAGGACCAGAAGACATCACGAGGATAGATGCCAAAATGGATTTGGGTATCTGGCTCTCTCCAAACCTGTCCTTCTCACTGCACCTTGAGAAATCGGCTCAGAAGGCATTCGCTGTTCTACGGATGATTCGGCGTACCTTCTCTCGTATTACTCGCACGGACTTCCAAATACTCTATGGGGCCTATGTCAGACCGCTCCTTGAATATGCCAACCCGGCTGTCTACTCAGGATGCACGAAAGACGTAATCCTCATTGAGCGTGTCCAGCGAGCTGCTACGAAAATGGTTGCCGGTCTCAAGTCCATGGACTACGAAACGCGTCTCGTGGTGCTCGACCACTTTCATTTGGAGTATCGTCGCCTCCGAGGGGACTTAATTCTTACTTACGCCCTGTTTGAATAAGGCTTGGCCAACAGGTTTTCCACCGTTGACCTAGCAAACACACGGCGGGTACATGGTAAGAAGATTTTTAGGCTCAGAGCGCACACCTTCGTTAGGCAAACTTTTTTCTCATTTCGGGTAGTTGCTCGTGGAATAACCTTCCTGATACGGTTGTCCACGCTCCCTCTAGAACTCAGTTCAAAACACTATTAGACACTTATTTACGCGAGTCCTCGCGCTGGCAAACATACTGCCCCGCGCTGAGAACTTAAAGAGCAGTGCTACACCCTTTTTTCACTTGTGCCTTTCAGGCGAACGACAGCTGCTGAACGACAAGAACAAAACCGACCCGGGAAACTTGGGCAAAAGCCTCGCTCCTGTGTATCAATCCGTGAATCCGTGAATCCGTGTCTCCAACAGCTCGAGCCTGTGTAGTATCTTTAGACCGATATTATACGGTGGCAGAGTAACTCGCTGCTGTTTGAGCGGACAAATCGGGTGCCCATACATCGGAGGAACAGTCCGTGAAGTGTTCCGTTTTCACGGTTGTTGATCCCGAACTTCTTAAATACGTCTACGTTTTGGGCGTAGCGCATGTTAAGCATCAGAATGTAATGGTAAGAATCTTATCAAGAAGCAGGCGGATAGCAAAATCGTTTATTGTGCGCAGATAACAGTATGTTGATTAACTGTTGTCAGGATAAATATTTTATCCCCAAAGGCGTCTTTTTAGTTGGCAACAGTTGCTGGTTATCCCACTGGTAGACAGCTACTAAAGAAAGAATAGGTGTCCCTGACTCAGTACGACAAAAGAAAACTGCCTTACAGAAACTGAAAATCCATACCAGTTTGGCACAACGTCCTGCGTGGTGTGTCGCAATGGGATTTAATCTACTTCATTAGTTTGGTAGATCGATAGATTTCTGTGATGAATATGATTGATACTCTAGAGCAATGGCTGTGTTCATTATTCTCTTGTTTTAATATTCCATATGCTGTATATATACGCCAGTTCGAATACATACGTGCTACTTGATGCGCTGCGCTGAATTCTGGATTTCTAGTTCGTCTGGTTATACTGATACACGTGCGGAACTTAATTCTCACAGTTTAGCTGCAAAGGTTCATTAAACTGCCATTTTTCATTCGATAAAAGCAGCTGATGGACAAGCACAATCCGTTGAAAATAGTGCCTGGTTGATGGTGGGCTATTTATTTAGGAAAATCATTTGTTCGCATGATATGTTTTTTGAATGGTCAGGAAAAAGAACCAGTTATTGTAGTCGATAAGGCTCATGGCGACTAAACGTACGAGTGCAAGTGGTTATTGGCAATTTCATTAATCGTAACGTGCTCCGACGCACCACAGAATCTGTTCTCCCATGGCGGTCGGGTCGACATCTGTGCGAGGCTGGCTTACGAATACTCAACGGCTGAGGCCGTGGACAGCTATGTGATAACTGTTCAAGCTTGCCGCGGTTTTGCACACACTTGAGCATGCAATTGTTACACAGTTGAACAGCATCCTGCTTACCACTACTTGAAATGGCGCAGTTAGAATGGCAAAAACCAGGGATTCAAGAGTATGTTAGTGCCCTAGTTGCAACGGAATTAAATTGGTTATCAGAAGACGACAAGCGCTAACAAATGTTTGTTTTACCAGGATGTTGAGGATTACAATAGTTAGGTGCACCTTGATAAATACTCATAAAATGCCAAAAAGTGGAATGAGCAAAAAAGTGACTTGTCGTTTGAAGACAACTGTTGAGAGTTCCTGAGTGAAGTCCCGGATGTGGGACGTGGTTCCTCTGCAGTATAGCTGCTACATGTGCTCCAAAGCCGTCCGTGACGACCTGTAGATCTCGGTTGACTTCCTGTCCTGTGTGCACGCGTGTGTGGTGGGTCAGGTTGCATGCCTATTTCAGTTTCCAATGTGAAGAGTGGAGTGTCCAGTCTTGGTTTGGTAGTTGCATGAAACCAGACGCTTCGACCCTGCGAAAGCCAAATTGATATGCAAATGAGTATATTTGTAAACTCCGCCCAAATTGGATTCAAATGGATCACAAGGCTGACGGAAACTCGGGAACGGGGCCTACCTAGTTCAGAAGAGAGCTTTTCAAAAATGGTTTGGTTATAACCGTAGTGGTACGCATATGAGCTGGTTGGCTGACGGACTTGCGCAAGATCAGTTTGATAGAGGGTTGCCAGAAGTGTGGTGGATTTAGATGAAAACCGCGCGCCCCAACCTTCGCAGGTGGGAGGTGAATTCTCAAACTTATTGCACGCGGAGGGATCACTGGTAGTTGGCGCGTGAGCAAGTTCCGTTTAGCGTACTGCCGTAAGTCCACTCAGAGCTTGAGATAAGTGAAATAATAGAGCCAGGAAATGTCCTAACTTAAGGAGACAAAATCCACTAGAGAGTTGGGTGGCGGTGTAGAAGAAAGCTTAGCAAAAATGTGCCCCCGTTTTCCAGTATATGTGACAGACAAATCCTATGATTATTCCCCTCTATCCGAGGAACTGAAAAATCTCTTGTTTTAATGAATTATATTTATAACTTTTACGGATTTAGGTCGGACATTGCATTTTGTGGTTACTCGCCGCCGATATCTGTTTCCTTGTGAGGACACTTATTTTGTGGCGAAGTGAACTGCGATTTTATCCTCAGGCCGGTGGTTGTACAGCTCCATTTTGTAACTCTTACGGTATCTGAAAAAGAACACATGTAGAGGTTCGTTGAATGTGTGCATTATTGTCCTTGCAATAGTACCGTGGACCAGAAATCGGATTTCTTGTTCCTTCTTCGTGAATGAGCACGCATCACTTAAGCTCAAAAAGCAGATAGCCGGGACACATAATGAGCCCCAAGTAGGAAAAAACCGGCTGTGGGCTGTCAAAGAATTTTCAGCAACCCCGCGTATAGCCCATCCTAGGCTTTTGGCCAACCCGGTAACTGCCATGGACTTTTGTGAAGTAAAAAGCACAACAGTCGAACTGACCACAACTTTGGATTGCAAAGTCCACACAACCGTGGCGAACCACCCCGCTGAAAACCACAGCGGAGTTTCCGAGAGTGAAATTAGGTCGGCAGAGAATGGCCAACATACTTGTACTTACGACAATAGGCTTGTTTCCTAGCTGGAATTTTGCATGCCGATTGAGGCATGATCGCATCGTTATGCCTTGAGCGTAGAGTGAGAAAACAACTGAGGGGAAAAACAAAGAGACATGCTTATCACGTGATTTGAAATTGTAATTGAAAACAAAAACGGAGCACTGAGGCAGGAGAGGTACGAGAACTTCAATGATTAAACCGCCGAACTAAAATTGAAAGCAATTGGGTGAACTTGAGTGGCCCGGGTCAAGAAAGACGAACGCATATAAGTTGGGGTGATGAAGAACTTCCAGCAGCGATAAATGCTTCTTTGCGTCTCGGACGTATGGTGTGCATCGCCGATGGATAGACTCACCTTTATGGATGTTGAGGGGAGTCAGTGGTGAAAGTTCTTCGGGTGAGAGAGGTGGCTCTAACGAATAGAGCAGAAATTCCCTTAAATCATATTAGGGAATTTGTGGACGGGGCCAGCTGAAAACGCGGCGGAACACCGCCATGTTTAACTATGAGGAGGGGGTTCAATCGATTGGCCGAACTGGTCTTATGGCGGTTAGAGCCTGAAAAGTATCTTGTCCGCAGATTCAAGGTTAGGTTTGAGCAAAGGCACAGAGTTCGAGCCAAGTGACACCGTTGTGCAAGTGGGCAGTTAGTGAAAAAATGGACAGCAGATTTATAATTAATGGCGGGTTTGGAACTTTCGATGTAATGGACTACGACCTCGGTTTATTAGAAGTTAATAATAATAAAATGTTTAGTTCCCAACTTGTAGTGCACGCAATCACTGGGGTATGATTGTGAACCAAACCGTAAATTAAGAGTATGAGTAATCGACCACTGCGTCACTGATGCTACCTCAAAGCTAGTGCTCATGGAATTCGGTAGGATTCCTAAGGGGCTTTGATTTGGTTAGAGCTCAGCAAGAGAAAACACCAGGTAATATAAAGAGCCGACAGAGTAATCCATGGATGGAACTCGGTTTGAAGGAAAGATGTATAGTTCTTCCAGCGCAAGTTGTGGAAAAAACCTATAATTGTTTTAAGCTCGAGGCCGAAGGTGGGAAAAAACAGTAGAAATAAGCGTAAAGAGAATAACCATGGGAAATGGTGGACACCCTCGGCAACAGGAACAGTTACAAAGTCCTTCTTGCGAAGCGAAACTTTTCCTTGAGAGGTACGTAAGAGAGTGAATACTGACCGCTGACGCTTGGACAGGAGGGTGCCACTTGTCTGGATTTACATAAGTAGGTCCACTTTGCTAAGTGCATGTGCTAAGATCAAGTGACAGGATAGTTATGGCCACACCGCAACATAGACTTGCGTGTGAGTTTCAGCTGCGGAAGTATTGCTTTGTTGGGTGAAAGGGTGAGGTGATCAGTACGCTGGCAATGGTGGTGATAAAGAGAAAGGTCAATGATAGGAATGTTATTAATATTAGGAAAATTAATTTTGATGATGGTTATGATAACTCATGCAGTTTAATGACTGTCATCGTTGTACGGTTGTACGTGGCCACCCATCGGTATAGATCAATGTGATAGGTAAATGAGTAAAAGAATGACAACCAAAAATTTAGTCTGGTGGTACGAATTTAGGAAACCTAAGCCTTCACGCCATAAAAAAGCTTAGGTTTAGCCTGTCATGTGGGATCCAGAAAAAGTGAGCATCGACGAAGACGACATGGTGTTAACGTGGACGCCGGAAGCAATGACTCGGTAAATGAGCTGGACACAGTCCCCAAGCATTCCGACATGCCTGTGAATCTAAGAGGAGAATTCGGAGTAAGTCTCCAAAAGGGAGCTCGCAGACTCCGTGAATGGGGCAGGAAAGCGGGGTTTTCGGTGAAGGAAAGCACTAAGATTGCGGGCTTTAGCCTCTTCTTCTGAACGGCCGTCCTCCTGTTCTGGTGTAGTCGTAATTATTCCGGTGAGTTTGTACCAAAGGGAAGCATTGAACTCGAGTTTCGCTCTTATTGGAGCTCATCAGCAGTGCATATTCAAAGGCCGTGCAGGGATTTGAACTCCGGACATCTGACATGCGAGGCAAGCATGTTAGCACTGCACCACCAACCATCGAACTAAATGCTTTGTGCTGCTGAAAGCCTGGTAACGGCTCAGCAACCTGACTTCTGGGGCTGTTTAGAAAATGCAAGCCAAACTACTTAGTTATTCGTAGCACATTCTGCTGGGAATTGCACATATTTCACGTGTCCTCTTGAAATTTCCCAAAAGGATTTGGGAGGCAACAGACTTCCTCACGAACACCTATTGTCCATTCGCCACACACCAATTGTTGCACGTTTTCAATTCAATTACGAAGCCCAGCGAACGGATCAACAACCAAATAACTTGAGTTATTTTTTTGAGTAAAGTTTTGAACGGGGAAGGCGTTTACTCTGTTGTATAACCGCTGTACGTGTTTCGTGATCGCCCATTGGCCTGCGAGATTCAGTTAACTTTTCCCTGTATGCGTGTGAGCTGTGTTGAACAGCACGTGTAGTTATTAAGGCCAAAGTAAAATCTACTGAAAAAACGCAAATGGCCAGTCCAGCTTGACAGCCACAAGGAAGTAAGTAATCTGACCGGATATAGGTCAAGGTCGTAGGCACGGCACGTGATGCAGGTGGTAGCGACGCAATCAGAATTGACGGAAAATTGTAGGCGCACTTGTAGTGATCAAAGTAACCTAAGCGGCGAAAAACTAATGACGCAAATGTGAATCGCTACAACAATCTCCACTTTTGGAGGTGGTCCCGAAGCAGAATGGAATGAATAACCGTATGCACCAGCGCACATGAAGTTGGCACAAAACAAAAGTACGTGCAGTCCAACTAGCAATGTTACAAAGCGTGGCGAATAAAAATTCTCACTTGGATGAATAGAAGGCAACAACGAATGCAAACGAACATGTACGTCTCCACGCGATGTAAATACGATAGTTTGGGAGCCTGTTTATTGCACTGGATAACGCGCTCCATAGGCACCCGGAGACTTTGGGTTCAATTCTCCAGTAAGTCGTTTCGTACCCGTATCAGACACTCAAAAACAGGAAACGTGGACGGCCAGGCGACAAAATTATCAGCTAGCAATTGCGTAAGCCTGAGGCGCTAGTAGAACAAGGGGGAGCGAGACGGAGTTGTTGTATATATGAGAAATGATGCCACTTAAAAGCCAATGGGCCATACAAACTTTGTTTCGATGTGAACCATATTTGTGGGCTGAAATGCAACGCTTACATCGACTTCGATTAATCCCCCCATCTTCTCCATTTGTGCTTTTCATGACCGTGGCTTTTCTCTGAATCGCCCGAGGGCACTCACGGCCATCAACGGTTTTCCAGTTTTAGTTCGAGTCTACCGGCTTCACCATTGAACTAGTAGCAAACCATGCCGAATTCTTCTAGATTTGAGTTTTCCAAAAGGTAGGATTAATAATCACGTGGTAAGCATGCCCCGTTGGTTTCATCTTCCTCCATGTCATTGTGTTGACCGGCACGTTCAGTTTGTAACCGACGGTCGTCCTTATTTGGTGCTTTCCGTGCAAGCAGGGAGGCAAGCACATTATTATTAATCTTTCTCCATATACATATGAAAAAAATCGCCAAGCTTTAAACTTATCCATAGGTTACTGGTAGGTTGTATTACATGGTAGGAAATACAAGCACATTGAAGCCAGTATGGTCTCAGAATTGCTTTCATCATACCAACCTCCGAAAAATGGCTGCAAACAAACATAGGCTCCATCTGGATCTCTCCCCTCAGGTCTTAGGCAATAAGAGGGTGGAAATGTCCTCAGGTTTTCTGGGAAATTATCGTCAACAGACATAATTCATTTGTTAGCAGTGATGTTATTTTAAAAATGTATCGCGTGCAAATGACCCACGAAAATCGCGGTCAAATATGCGCCGTTATTCATGGCTTCGCAAACATCATTCACGGAGTTTTTTCAACAGAAATCCGTGGCAGCCCAACTATCTGGTTGACCTGAATCCACAAATCCCCATCCGAAGTCGGTACTCGCCAGCATTGCCCCATCAATATTTTGACTCGTAAGGGCAAATGTGCGCAAAAGGAAATGGTCGGGCTGCAGTCCAAATGGAAAGAAAGATCGAAATTTGGGTTAGTGGATATCTAGGCGGTTTAATTAGGAGCCAATTTTGGGAGTTGTTGATACCGGTTGCGAAACTCAACAGGGACTGGGCTGGGATTGCCGTTATTCCTTAGGAATCGGAGACTTAGGGGTCATTCGAGGGATCCTAAACATGGCTAGCATAAGAGCGGCTTTCCGGAATGGAGACGCCCTGCGCTCTGTAATGATGCGATGGTGCTTATCTGAAGAGGCCTACTGATGATTTTTCTGTTTGCCTTAAAACTTGGTCAAATTAATGATCTACCCATTTGTCCTGCTGAAGGTTAGTTTCAAAAGCGAAACTTTGTCCAGCTAAAAACTATCGATTATTTACCAAACCCTTCGGAAACGATGACGTCTCAATCTGTTCCCACGCACGTCTTGTTTGGGGATGTATAGGGAATATGATTATTATTTTCGGGTCAGTTTTACCCTGGCGTGCAGGATAGGAATTGTTAATTAGCCTGCAAGTTGTCTGATCTTAGGTTGTTGCTGCACCGATTGACCTGTTCTCAGGAATTGTCCAAAAGTCAATGTTGAACGAGATGCAGGTAGCAGCGGTCGAAATTTTCGCTCGCGAGGTGAAAAACTACGTCCCGCAAAAATAAGAGGTCCGCGCAAACTGGGCCCTCACGGGGCAAAAAACCCTGCAAATGAAGGCAGTTCTCGAAACACCAAGGCAGTAAGCAAACAGCAGGGGCCTCTTCGGTGCTTCAGACTCACACCCGAGGTACAGCTATTGAATCTGCTAACTCCCCTGGCAGCACACCCGACATCCTATCTTTGGAGGCATCAGAGACAGTATCGAAATGCTTGTGCAGAAAATACCTCAGTACTGAACATTCAGCTTGCCGTCAATAATCGCACTCATCTGGTTCACAGCAGATGCCTCTGATGCGGAGATCTCGATAGACGGCTACTCTATTTTTTTCATCTGAGTCAAAACGTGGGAGAGCCGTTGGGGTTGAATTATATTTACGTGCGCTCATCCCGATTGTTTTCTCCGATATCACCGCTTCAACTTTTGACACTATGGATCCAAATCACTCTGCGCGGGACTGAGTATCTTCTTCTCGGCGTGGTCTATTGTTGCCTATCGAGTTCTCCGTAAGATTATCAACTCCTCATAGGAGCACTTGAGCAACTCTTTTTCAGCTACTATTTCACATATCTCTTGCTAATAGGGGATTTTAACGTTTCCAAAGTCTCCTGGATAGAATTACAGCGAACCAGATCTAGCGGACATTTTGCATCGGCGCTGAGCAAATTCGTTCAGCAGAGCGCTTGGGCTCAACATGTCGTTGCACCCACCAAATACTGCACAGGCTAATAACCATCCCTCCTGGATATGGTCATCACCAAAGAAAGTCACTTCGTCGATCAGGGGTTAATGTCCCCACTGAGATGTAATGACCACTGTGTGCTGATCTTTGATTTCATCTGCTAGTGGGTTAGCAACTGCAAAACATAAGCGTGGATTCTAGACCTCTGCCGTGCAGAGTTCTAAGGAATGCGGATTCTTATTGACCAGTTTAAGCTGGGACCAGCTTCAGTAGAAGAGTTATACAGGATCATTGTCTCTGACAGACAGCAAATATCGATGCAAAGAGGATCCAGCATACTAGCAAGAGCCACGTTTTGTCCTGCTTATTTTAGTGAACGAACGGGCTTTCAGGGTTTGAAAGTTGTCTTTGAAGTGTTGAGTTGCCGGTAAAGTCAGATGCTCACAGTGGCTGGCATTTCGCAAAATCAGAAATCCGCAAATGAAAGGTACGAAAACAAGCCACCATATTGCAGGACCGCGGAACACATTAATGACTTATTAGTGGTACCTGAAATCTATAGAGAACACTATGAGGACCTGTATTTTGTCCCAGTAACCTCGTCACATTCAGCCTTGGCAAGGAGTAACTGCGAACGGCCTCAGCGCGTTGGGGCCAGACGAGGACCATCCAAGGATCCTGGAGGAAACGTTGCTCACACTGGCAAAGCATTCTGAAGCGGGCCACCCTAGATCACCTCAATACGACCAACTGATGCCCCCAGCTCAACGGGGTTTCCCCCAAACCGTTCTAGCGTGGCGAACACGCACGAATTAATGGATGCCTTGACCCAATCTAAGGATGAGTGACTCATATCGGATGCAATATTCTTCGACTTCTCAGAAGCATTTGATCGAGTCCCACACGTTCCGCTGCTCCACAAACTCGAGTCTTATGGGATTCTAGGCGAAATTCTACGCTGCATTAAGGTGTTCTCAGTCGACAAAACTGTCCGAGTAAAAGGAAGCTCGACCTACTCTTCCCTTGCACCGGGTCCATTGGGGTTCCTTAAGGCTGTGTTGTAGGATCACTTCTGTTTCTGATCTACGTCAACGGCCTTCCGAGTGTTCTTTCAAATGCATGTCTACTTTATGCGGACGACTGGAGTTCAAATGCCAGCTCCCTCCAAACGGATGTAGACGCGGCAGAGCAGTGGCCGCTTGACTGGCTCCTTCACTTGAATGGCTAAAATTGCTTCAATACGCATCACAAAGATAGATACCAGGACGAGTTTCAAGTAACCGGCTCCCTTGAAACTTGCCCTTCTTACTGCACCATTAAAAATCGGCCCAAAAGGCACTCGCCGGTGCACCTTCCCCGAATTACTTGAATGGACTTCCAAAAACTCTAAGAGGCCCACGCCAGACGGCCAACCAAATTGTCTGTTCAGGGAGTAAGATATACGTAACACTCATTGAGCGTGTCCAACGAGCTGCTAAGAAAATGGTTGCCGCCGAAGAGCCGCGCTGTTTTTCTTCACCTTATTGGTTCATGCAGACTTTGGAATGATTAAGTTCTCATTTTGACACCAACAACCATCGGCTAACTCGCGGTTCCGAATCACATGCAAGTTTGTACAAGGTTTGTCTAATAATTTTTCCAAAGTTAGCCCAAGTAACACTGGGCGTGGACAAGGCACTCTTCTCAAGCTCAGAGCACACCTTTATTGGGCGACAATTTTTCTCATTTCAGGAAGTTAGTGCATTGATTAGCCCTCCTAAGGTTGTTCCCGCTGCATCTAGTACCCAGCACAAACCAAGTCCAAACGCTTCTCTAGTTGATTCCTTGCGTTTGCAGGTCCATTGCCCCCCGCCGGGAACTTAAAGAACAGTGCCACACCGTTTTGTTCGCTTGTGCCCTTCAGGCGAACGGTATCCGCTGAACGGTAAGGGCAAAACCGACCCGGGAAATTTGGGCGAAATCCTCGACCCTGTGTATCAATACGTGACTTGCTTATTAAACACTTTGACACGTTTTAGTCCATCCTTCCGGTCACACTAGTACCAAACGCTGATAAGTCACACGGATTCACGGATTGATACACAGGATCGAGGCTTTCGCCCAAGTTTCCCGGTCGGTTTTGTTCTTGTCGTTCAGCGGCTGTCGTTCACCTGAAAGGCACAAGTGGTGTAGCACCGCTTTTTAAGTTCTCAGCGCGAGACTCGCGTAAATAAGTGTCTAATAGTGTTTTGAACTGAGTTCTAGAGGAAGCGTGGACAACCGTCTGAGGAAGGTTATTCCACGCAGCAACTACCCGAAATGAGAAAAAGTTTGCCTAATGAAGGTGTGCGCTCTGAGCTTAAAATCTTCTTACCATGTCCCGCCGTGTGTTTGCTGGGTCAACGGTGAAAAACCTGTTGGCCAAGCCTTGTTCAAACAGGGCGTAAGTAAGAATTAAGTCCCCTCGGAGGCGACGATACTCCAAGGGAAAGAGGTCGAGCACCACGAGACGCGTTTCGTAGTCCATGGACTTGAGACCGGCAACCATTTTCGTAGCAGCTCGCTGGACACGCTCAATGAGGATTACGTCTTTCGTGCGTCCTGAGTAGACAACCGGGTTGGCATATTCAAGGAGCGGTCTGACATAGGCCCCATAGAGTATTTGGAAGTCCGTGCGAGTAATACGAGAGAAGGTACGCCGAATCATCCGTAGAACAGCGAATGCCTTCTGAGCCGATTTCTCAAGGTGCAGTGAGAAGGACAGGTTTGGAGAGAGCCAGATACCCAAATCCTTTTGGCATCTATCCTCGTGATGTCTTCTGGTCCTTTCTCACCATGCATGACAAAGGAGTTCGCTGAGTCTCCTCCAAATGACATATGGACGCACTTTTCGTCATTCAGAGGAAGGTGCCAGTCCAACGACCACTGCTTTGCGGCGTCTACATCAATTTGGAGGGCACTGGCATTGGAACTCCACGATTTCAAGTCGTCCGCAAAAGTAGACATGGACTTGAAAGAACATCTGGAAGGTCATTGACGTATATCAGAAACAGCAAAGGTCCCAAAACGGAGCCCTGAGGAACTCCAATGGAGACCGGCGCCGCAGAAGAGTAGGTCGAGCCTACTTTCACTCGGAATGATCTGTCTGATAGGAATGCCTTGATCCAGTGTAGGATTTTCCCTTGAATCCCGTAAGACTCGAGTTTGTGGAGCAGCGGGACGTGTGGGACTCGATCAAATGCTTTTGAAAAGTCGAAAAATATGGCATCCGATATGAGTCCCTCGTCCTTGGCTTGGGTTAAGCTGTCCATAAATACGAGCATGTTCGTCACGCAGGAACGGTTTGGGAGAAATCCGTGTTGAGCTTGAGAAATCAAGTTGTTGGAAGTAAGGTGATCTAGAATGGCTCGCTTCAGAATGCGTTCCATCACCTTGCATGGCACGCTAGTGAGGCTTATAGGCCTGTAGCTGCCAGGCGATAGTCGGTCACCAGTTTTGTAGATTGGCGTGACAATCGCTTCCTTCCAAACAGAGGGAAGGTGGCCTTCGTCAAGCGACTGACGAAACAGCAGATGGAAATGAGTTGCCAGTGTGTACGACGTTTCCTTCAGGATCCTTGGGTGGACTTCGTCGGGCCCCAACGCGCAGAATGGGTTGATCTTGTGCAGGAGTTGACGAATGTCCTCCACCGTGAATAAAGTCGGTTAGAGGCCGTTCGTAGGTACGCCTTGACAAGGTTGGATGTGACGAGGACGCTGGGACTGGACACCATGCTGTCTTCGTTTAGCCATAGTACAGCTCTGAACATCTCCATTCTACTCCCAGCCACGTAGTTGACGTCATTTCTCCGAATTGCCTCTTCTAGCAGCTGTTTCCGTTTGCTTGTTCAAATTACTGAGCTGTATTACGGCCTGGCTTTCCGAGGATTCTGCTGTGGAGTCATCATGGTGAACTCTGTAGAACTCAGATACCACTATTTGGTCACTCGTGGTTTCTTCCTGTCCGCAAGGAGGCACGCGGATGGCTTGTTTCTTCGGCAATGTCTCATGTTCTGTTCTGTTCTGTTCTTCCGGGCGAGGTCAGAATGGTGGCTTGTTTTCGTATGTTCCATTGGCGGATTTCCGATTTACAGCGGTTCCGCATTTTACGAAATGCCAGCTCATCTTCTGTGTCACCTGTAGTCAACTTTTGAGAAATAGTTGTGACCTCTTTTCCAGAAGACGCCGGATCCTTTTGGGTAGTTTACGGCTCATCCGACTGCGTGCTGTTTTTGGGACGACATCGCGTCAGCCTCGTGAACTTTCTGGACAATAGTCCTATATAAGTCTTCCACTGAGGCTGGTCCCAGTTTAACTTGGTTAAGAAAGATGCGCATTCCCGAAAAGTCTGCACGGCAGAAGTTTCGAATCCACGTTTGGGGTTCGGGATTTCTGGCCCAATAGCAGATGAAATCAAAGGTGAGCACACAGTGGTCGCTATGTCCCAGTGGAGCGTTAATTGTCACCTGATCAACGAAATGTCTTTCGTTGGTGACCAAATCCAGGAGGGACGGTTGTTGGCCCGCGCGGTATCTGGTGCAACGACATGTTGAGTCCAAGCGCTCTGTTGAACGACTTCGGTCAGCGCCGCTGCAAGGGTCCACTTGATCCGACGCACTGGAGCTCCGTCCAGGGGCCTTTGGAGCGTTGAAGTCACCTACCAGCAGGAGATGAGTGAAGTGGTAGCTGGAGGAGAGTTGCCCAAGGGTTCGTATGAGGAAGTGGTCATCTTCCGGAGGACTCGAGGGGCTACGGTAGACCACACCGAGAAGGAGAGAATCGGACCCGCGCAGCGGGACTTGAAGCCACAGTGCATCGCAAAAGGTGCAGGAGTGGTATCAGAGAGGACAATCGGGATTGGCAGGGCCGCATGTAAGTACAAAGCAACCCCACCAGCCCTCCCTCGTTTTGAGTCAGCTCGAAAAATTGAGATCTCCGCGTCAGAGACATCTGGTGTGAGCCAGGTCTCTGTGAGTGCGATAATGGACGGCTGTTCAAGACAAACTGACTGTTTAATATCGCAAAGTTTGTTGAAGAGGCTAAGGCAGTTTGTGGACAAGCATTTCAACACTGTCTCTGCTGCCTCCGAAGGTGAGGAGCCGAGATTTGTGTAACCAGAGAGGTTAGCAGACTTAATAGCTGTACGTCGGGTTTGAGTCAAGGGCTCCGAAGAGACCTCAGAGGCATACTTGTCTGCTCCCTCGATTGATGGTTTCGTGGGTTGCTTTTCATTTGCAGGGTTTTTCGCCCTGTGGGAGCCCTTTTGCGCGGGCCTATTGCCTTTGGTGGACGAAGTTTTTCCCCGTGGGCGAAAATTTCGACCACTGCTACATGTAGCCCTTTCATTAACGACGACCAGGTTTGCTGTTGCTCAGGGGCAATCTTGCCTCTATAGCAAATCTTGCGTCTGTTTGGTTTATTGGGCATGTTGGCGCGGTTTGATCGGAAAGGTGTCTCCGTGAGGCTTTGAGCGCTGGGTGGCAGCACCGAGTAGTTCTTTTGGTGGTGCTCCCATGAGGCTGGTTTTCGAAGAGGACTGCGCCTTGAAGCCAGCCAGCAGTTTTCTGATTTGGCGAATCGTTGTATGGCTGTTTGGCTGCAGTCGCCTTTCTTTCGCGCTTGTGTGGACATCCGAGTCACCTGCGATCAGCATGGCCAACTGGGTGTATGAAGAACTGTCCGGTTCGCCGTGGTCAGGATTGAGGCTTTGACTGTCAAGATCCTGGGAGACAACTGTGTCCACAATCAAGAGGCCACTTTGGACGGAGTGGAGCTGGAGATTGGCAGTTTCCCAGCCTCAGTGGTTGTACGGCTTTCGCAGCATTCCCCGATGTCGGCGCCAGCGCAATGTTTCTTCGGTTTCCTCTTACGAGCTCGGTCGGTGAGAATGCACGTGTTCAGTTTGGGTTGATCTTGCTTATCTTCCCTTTCAGCTCTGAATTAAGCTTATTGTCAAGTGATCTTGACTGCTCATGGTTTGAAACTTAGCGGGTGCTGTACGCGTGCTGCGGCATGCGATTCATGCACGAGCCAGCATTCTGATTGGTTAGTTTTTGCACAAACCTGGAAGCGCGCGCATTCAAACTGCATTTGTGCACAAGTCAGAAAAGACGGGTTACATGGTTAGCGCGCGCGAGAAAGCAATATGAAACAATTTAAAGATTTTATCTCCTGAGCTCTCTCAAGGGTGTAATGTGGCACAATTAAAGTTTATAAAATGAATAAGTGAACGCATCACAAAACGTATTCACGTACCTGAAATTCCTTCATCGACCTGCCCATTTTCACACAACCTGTTTCTAACTGCCCACATAACTTCTTCAAATAAAATTTTGGCAGGAACCCGACATTCTTCTTTTCGGAAATCCCGATTCAAGCTTCACAATAGTCTTCCTCAAATCTTTAAGTTGTTTTCATCTTAGTTAACCATATTTCTATGCTGGAAAAGCGGTAGTGTTCTAATAAGAAACGTGTCAACGGGGAAGGATGAAAGCCGGACGACGAGTCCGGGGCTTGAACCAGGACCACAGGTCTAATGCGACCAAGATTATCACGCTGGGCCATCGAGGACGACTAACGATTAGTGCATGCCTTTCTGAGGAGTAAGTGGGCCTTGTATGGAGCAGTCGTATGTTAATAGTATGGATCACGTGACTCAAGCAGCCAATCATTTGTAGCGAGTTTGGCTTGTGCATGAATCGACTATCTAATTTCCTTGATTTTATACGCCAATTTCATTGGCCAATCGGAATGCCGACTTGAGCGTGAGAGCAAGGCGCAGCACGCGGTAGTGTGCACAACTAACCAATCAGAATGCTGGCTTGTGCATGAATCGCATGCTAATCGATTCATGCATGCCGGAAATTAGCTAATAGCATGCGAGAAATAGTATGCCAGGATTTACAGAATACGCTACAGAAAGCGTCGCTTACGATGCGCGCAACTCATGCATGAATCAACTGCGGAATCAATATAGAATATACGTCTACATACCATAAGACGCCATCCGCCGGTCTCATTCATTTCGCCTAACCTCTTGCTCTCTCTTTGTTACTTCTGATATGGGGTTGTGGGAAGTGGACATTTTTGTTTTCGGGTATCGGAGGTTAAGCTCAT
The DNA here is from genome assembly GCA_003604175.2 of Clonorchis sinensis. Taxonomy (NCBI): domain Eukaryota; kingdom Metazoa; phylum Platyhelminthes; class Trematoda; order Opisthorchiida; family Opisthorchiidae; genus Clonorchis; species Clonorchis sinensis. The sequence goes on from CM030370.1 coordinate 21,318,602, forward strand.
GCGCACATCTGAGAAGTTTCCTACTCCCTGACTTGGTTGAAGTTTGGACTTTTCATGTATTTTGGTCCTACGCGATCATATTTTTGTAATGCGCATGATTGCCAGCACAGCTGGCAGTGTCTTATAGTGAAACATGCTTGGTGCTATCTCCCAGTAAACACCACCGGTGGCACAACGATTTGTTTACTGGGCTCTCTTACGGTTGTCCGTGACTGTATTTCCAGTGACAGAGGACCGGTTCACAAAGCTGAGAATACTAAATAGCTGGCATGAGTTTGGCCATTTATCCATTGAGGGAGAAGATGGAAGGTGGTTCACATCCGTCTATCCTTGTCCAGCGATTGGCTTTGAGCCAAGAATTTTCTTTAGTCTCCCTTGTGAGTGAATCGGATTTCGAGCACTTCGGGACGGTGACTTTCTGAAGTGGGGAGGGGGAGATGTAACATAGGGAGAAACCGAAGAAGAGGGCTTGATTGACAGATCCCAGCCTTAGCCTTTGGTTGAAAAGTCAGACCTACTCAGAAAGCGACCTGGTCACGCATGTATTTGAACATTTGCAGATGTTCAATTTTGATCACACGCAAGAAACAAAAATGTACTACTACTATGTGGCAGATGTTCGTCTTATTCGTTCTGGAGGTTGTCGTCCTACAGCACTTAGACGGAAGGCCCATCGACATGCAGGATGGCGAGTCAAATTCCAAGCTCGGCCAGCAGGTCAACAGCCACTTATCGAATACCAACAGCCCTCCCTATTCCTCAGGTCGCCGCACATGTTCGATAACTACGGGAAGTAGCTTTGAATGTGTTCAGGGTCACTACTCCGAGGTTATTTTAGCATTGAGACAGTTCAAACAGAGTTCCTTTTAAGCGAAAAATTTCGACACCTGTTTCGTTGCCAATATGCCAATAAACATTTGCCCGGGGTTTACGGAACAATCAGTCCAACCAGCTGCCGTCCGCCTCTTGTGTACCGAATAAAGCCTCAGGTCTCCTCATCTCTGTCCATCTGGTCGTCTTCTAGATCACCTAGAAGGCGGTGGTATTATTTGATCTGGTGTCCTAGATCCGCCCCCGCATCTGGTGGAAAGTTAACTACGGGAAGTATAAAACCGCTGTGTTCATTACTTATTGCGTAATATTCAGAGAACGTCCGGGAAAGTTCAAGAGGACGCTTGAGAATGTTCACTTTTCAAAAGCTCTGTGCAGACGAGTTATTTAATTTAGTGTCTAATGGGCTGCAATCACCTAGTTTGTGCTTGTTAATAAACAACTTCGCAGCGAGGGGTGTTCCTTCTTTCACCAGTATCAACGAAATCTCGAAAGTGAGACACCGTTGGTTTTCACATCGGTGACTGTTTCTGTGAGACATTCGTGGGCCGCAGCACTGATTCAAGATAGTGCAAGTAAAACGGACGAGGTGTTTCACAGACCAGTAGTACATCTGCCCTTTCTCAGTTTTTTAGCCGTCACTAAGAGACTGGACCTTACCGTGGTGTGACGGTTTGCGCACCTCAGCGACTCATTGAGCTATACTGGAGGCTATTCCCGCGACAATCACAAAGTCTCTCATACCAGGTTGGTCAATGCCTAGAGGTCTGACAAACAGAGTCTCCTGGTCCTCCAGGTTAGGGGTTGGAACATGTGGCGACGTGTTTCGTAGAAATGGTAATTCACTCGCCCTTTCCGCCAAACACCGCTACCTTGCGGTTAGGCTTTTGAGCCAAAGGCTTTGGTTAAGGACCACAATCGTCCTCCTGTCTAAATGTGGGCGTCCTGACAGTATCCTAGCCGACGTGCAACCATGAACGCATCCTTAGCGGAGTGTTTGTAACGCGGGTGACGGGCATAACGACTGTAAGTGACTGTGCTTGAACTTTTCCACACACGGTTGACGACACCGGCAAACTGAGGTAATTGTCGGCATCGCGCTTGGCCGATTCGAGGCATTTGTATCGAACGTTAAAAAGTAAATGCTGCTTACCGAAAATCTCATGGGGTTGTTCCAACGTCTGTGCAAACTTTGAACCCTTTGAATGTTTGAATAAAGTTTGCGAACTGGTCGTGCTCGATGGTTCCAAGTTTCCGGACCAAGTGACAGGATTTCCACACATCATCTTTGTCAGTGAACTCATTCTGGAAAGCATCTCCCAAACGGTTGTACCATGAATCGAATGTGAGACCAGATGCTGGTTCGTAGGGAAATTCGGTAGCAGTTGTTGCGATAGATTTGGCAAGGGATGGTGAACTGCCACTGAGGTGGAACTGGCGGCTGGGGACCGATAACTTGAGTAAGAGATTGAAAAAGTTGCAATTGCGATTGTTCGAACCGGTCTTGTTGCTGCTGAGAGGTGGCTTTCAAATCCTCAGCTGAAATTGACACGTTTGGGTTCGTGTTGGGTTCCCGTAGGTAGTTGTTATTGTCTCAAATGATATGTCAGTTACAATAGAATCGAGAAGACAAACGACTTTGAAGAAGTTGTACTAGAAGCAACTGAACCGTTCCGCGATGTGAACTCAAATGAACCAGAATGTAAACGAGCGAACAGTCCAATAGGATATCAGTGATAGGTTGAAATAGAGAAAACAAGGTTTCAGTCGACAAAATAAGATGTTAGCAAAACGGATTTGTTCGTTTGGAGATAGTGCTGTTAGTACTTACTGGCTTGACGCTCCTATCGCAGAAAATAGTACAACTTTACCTCCAGACCGTCTCGTAATACGAGGACTCGCTGTTCTTCATCCGGCTGCTCACGGTTGTCCTTCCTGGTATGGTTGAACCTTGTGGAACTGAGTTCCAGTCAGTGTAGACCGCAAGATCATTGCTGCACTGAAGCCTGACCTCCACGACAAGGTGATAACTTTAGGTTTGGGGGAAGATTTACGCCAGCATCTAAGTGTAGAAGGACTAATACTAATGCTCAAAATTGTGCCTTTTCGGATTCGAAGACATTACCATCCTAATGAAACCTGCTCGCTTGTCGTGCCGAGCTCGTGAAATTGTTTCATTAATCGTTCAGAGTCATGGTGGACAACCATCTATTTTATCATTTACCGAATGTACTTTTTCGTTGCTCCAACCATATTTTGAGTGTGCTGATTAGAAAATGCAACTGATGTTATAAGTTACGTTGTTCTTCCCCGTTTCAGAATGTCGGTGCTGCAGCAGCATCATTTCGTCCATTAGTCCAGTACCTCTTGATGAACGTTTTTCTAGTCTTTCATACCCATGTGTGGTATTGCTTTATTATCTGCATCGGACGTATCAACTGCGGTAAGTTGCTAATATATCTTACTTTGAATGCTTAACATTAGTCTTATAACCGGCATACTACTTACTCTATGGTGCATGCAGTAATGCCCAGTCTTTACTTGCTTTTCGGACTCAGAAGACTTGCCTAAAATTACGTTCCACCTTGGGAAGACTCCTTCGGTATTATGGATTTAGCAACGAGCTCGACTGAAAAACGCACTGATGTCCCTATTGTTCCAAGCGGAAAACTTCTAAATACACATTGTTTCTTTTCCCCAGCCCGATGGAGATTATACGTCACAACTCCAATCCACTGTTCAGTATGACTTCTCCACGTTTTTACATCGTGGACCGGACTTTTGCTCATGCAAAGTACTTTTGCCGTCTGTCCCTGCTGTAGACAGTTCCGGATTGCTGGCCATTGGCTGCATCTTGTCTCAACGCGGCAGTAGTGTGACAGCGCAACCTCTTTTGACAATTTCTTCGCTCACTAACAAGACATACTACTTGTTATGGAATGGAGAAGTGTTTCACTTTGCCGATAAGCTGATAGACCAACGTTTCCAAGATCCACTCGTAAATGATGCCGACGTTCTTCTGTCTCTGATAAGAGATGCAGATACTCTGGAGAAACTTCTTTGCTTACTTTCGTCAGTCCAGGGACCGTTCGCCTTTATTTTGATTGAAGTGAGTTGTGACCAGTCGCTCACTTTGCTCTTATTTTTAACGCTAAATTTTTCATTTATTAATTGCACTTGTTAGCGCCAGGGGAAGAATTGACTCTGCAAAATTACTTGTTTTTTGTAAACTTTCGGAATTTCTACGGATTCAGTAACCGGCAGTGTGACGTTCTTCTGATTCCATTGTTCGGCGATCCTCTCTATTGTATGCTTCCGATGGTCGTACTTCACCAAATATGTGTGTACTGTGGTAATGTGAATAGTTTTTGATCGCTCCAAGCAATCATTGTGGCGTCCGTCTGTACGGCAGTTCAGCTGCTAGTTTTTAAGCAGTTGATTGTAGGGTTCATAAACAAATGATTGGGAGTCCTACATAAGTGCAGTTTGATCACATGGCTGATTGGCAACCTTCTTGCATGTCACACAGTTTAATCCCATTTTCAGAAGGCTACGCGTTCGAATCTTCTCAAATCGTCTTTGTAGTGCACGAAGTGTCGTCTGGCGCACGCTGCCCGTAGGTTATCACAAATTTCTTGTGTTGCTATTTTACTCACTAGGTAGACGCAATTCATTAACTCTAATAAAGTCGCTTTCGTAGACGGGGACCGCCGTTGTTTGATTTCGATGGTGAAACGTTTTGTGATGAGGGTGACCTGTTGATACGACTTTCCTTAGGATTCCTCACACTTCCGCTTTTCCAGTTCCCGACTAATCTTATCTACTTCGGTCGCGACCGTCTCGGTAGGCGTTCCTTGGTTGCCAGATATGCTGCTGTCTCGGACGAGGACAACCACAAGGTGTTGGACTGCATTTCAAGTGTTGTACTTCTCAGTTGCTCGGAGCAGAGTAAGGCGGTAAGTCTTCACGGAAGAGTCTTCCATTATTATCATAATGGCCCTCTGCTGACAGTCTTACGCTACGTAGCATGTTGTTTTTCATGAATTTTGCGCGTGATTCTTGCAACTTCTATACACTGAGTGTTGCGTTGCGGTGTGCATTCCCCCCTGAACCATATACAAGGTCGTCGCTATAGGCAGTGAATACTGGGAACGCGTTTTCCTTCGGTATTTTTTGGTTCGAACTACCACTTAAGTAATCCAACCGAATCACATTGCGCATACCCCTTGAAGGTTCAGCTGCTGCTTCCAAAATGCTGTACTTAAGGACTATCTTCTTCATGGACCGATTTGCCCCAGTTCTGCTAGGTCCAAGTGGTAAGAGCGCGAATTTTCTGAGCGGAAGGTCTATGGTTCGAATCCGATCTCTGCCTCTCGACTTCGCCTGTTTAGGCGTGGGCAATCTTGCAGTATCCCAGTCCTCATGCTTCCTTCGGGTGGCATGACAGTTAGGCACCGAAAGCGTGCTACAGCTGAACGATTTTTTAATGGTAAACAAACCTGTGCTTATGGTTTGTGCAGTGGCTAACAGGTGTCTGTACTCATTCATCTCGTATGTGGAGGGCGCGGCGTATGACTACAAAATGGTGTTTTAGTATCAACCTAGTGGCCGATACCCACCTGGCACGAGAAGACAGAACCAGGTGCGATGCTTTGGGTTTTAGATCCTATTGTCCCTTGGACAATGCTAGAAGATTCCTGTCGACAGCTGCCTCAATGTTCGACCGAGATGTATCCGTCCAGAGGAGCAGATGGAAGTGCGTAAAACCGTTGGATTAATCTTCATGAGCAGTTTATCTTTGAAGGTGAAGACCAATATGGGCTAGCTGAGTTGTAGGTATGTGTCGTTCGTCCGGCTAATCAGTTTATTAAGGTTCCAGGCGGTTGATCACCGCTCGATGGTTTTTTGATAAGTAACATTTTATCATCGATAGTAGCGACTGATTTAGGGTATCTATTTAGCATGTGCGCTTCGATGAGTCATGAAGGATATCCTTTTGTTTCCGTTGCGTTCAAACTATTTAGTTCCCTTTCGGGAGTAGCAAGGGCAAGTATTTTCCGTATCCTTTAGACGAGGGCCAGGATTAGGCTTTATACATTAGTACGAAACTGTGGGAGCTAGTACGCCGACCATTCTATGTGGCTTTGCGGTATTAACTGCCCTTAAGTTTGGACATTCCGGGTAATTTGCGTTTGTTCACCTGTTTGATTCAGAAGACGACAAAGGGACCGGACGTTTTGCAAAAGCGAATATCTTCGGATGTGCTCCGTTGCCGTAAAAAAAAATCGTTCAGCTGTAACACCCTTCTGGTGCCTAGCTGCCATGCCGCCCGAAGGAAGCACGAGGACTCGGGTATTGCCAAGTTGCCGAAGCCTAGACAGGGGAAGTCGAGAGGCAGAGGTGGGGTTCGAACCGTTGCCGTAGTGGTAAAATGATTTGTAATTACCGTGATAGCTCGCTGTTTCAGGTTTAAATTCCCAGTACCAAGGATCCACAGCAAGGAAGAAACACCTGCCCAACTATTCGTGGGCTAGGATTAAATGCAGCCTAAAATTTGCACATCCTAAGATAAGCGGTCTTACATGTTGTCTATAATCGAAGGAAATGTATTGAGCAAGTTAGTTATGTGGAAGGCCGTGCTGTGATTCATGGAGGATACCCATGTTGGTGCCATTAACCTGAGAAACGATTATGTCAGCTAATACAGTTACATTAAACGCATAGTATAGTCAGGGAGAGAGCTGTAAGGAAAACTAACGTTGACTAGAACACGAAAGTAACCAACTTTGGTTGTCAAATATCACTTTTTGAGCGGTTTTGTCCGGGTGGGCGCTGCCTCATCAATAGGGATCACCCTGCTCTGTTCTGTTTGAGATGAAAATAATGTAGTATGACTGTACGGAGTCTTTCTTGGTGAAATTGCTTCCAGTGCTCCCCACTTCCGTTGTTGATTCCTTCAATCAAAGTTACGTCGAATTCCGCTTTGGCCTACTTTTGATCACCATTTTGTTGAAAACTCAGAGACAACACGATGCCTCCGCGGACTGATTTACGTGCATATTTTAAACTGTCGCTGGAAAACTTGAAATCGTTTGTCACATTAAAGGGTTCTATGTCGATGAAACTCAACTGCGTGTCAGATGTAAAAAAAGATAAAGATAATCGTTCAGCTGTAACATCCTTTCCGTGCCTGGCTGTCATGCCACCTAAAGGAAGCACGAGGACTCGGGTATTGCCAAGTTGCCGAAGCCTAGACAGGGGAAGTCGAGAGGCAGAGGTGGGGTTCGAACCGTTGCCGCGCTCACTAGTTGTAGGTGTACATGGTGGTGATTGCGGGTTACGCGAATAAGCGATACCACTTGGTTGGGTTGAATTCTTTGGATGCTGGAGTTGTCCAGCTGTAGCACGGCTGTAATGCAAATCGAAGGAAGCGTGAAGGCTAAGGTATTATCACTGCCCAGGCTTAAAAGGGGCAGTCAAAATGCGGAGGTGGGATTTATACCAGGGAACTCCTTGTTAGTAGGTCCCACCATAATCTTATAGGGTTCAGTCAAATGCTGTAACAATCGGTCAAGCGAATGTTCGCAGTTTCTACAACTCCAGAAAAAGACTGAGCCGGATGATTGTGCGATAAAGGAAAGCTGGATGTTCAGTGGGCGATGTTTTCCGCTAATGCTAGTGATGAACTTGGAGCTTCGCTTATCTGCTTGTTCGTCTGTCCCACCTACTTTCACACGTTCACTGGCCTTGATTCCTTATATTTGCATGAATATTGTTTCCCGCATCAATGACGTCATGAGGATAGGTGACTAATTAAGATAACCATTCGATATAATCACATGACCTCAGTCGATAAGCACCCGTATTACCCCGAAAATTTTTAGCGCTGCCACTAATTAGAGCTTAGTGCGAGTACAGTGGAACTTTTTTCTTACCCTTTTTTCTATACTTATTAGGATGAACACAGTTGGATCGAACTGCCTGCTTCTGGAGTATACGCTGCTCAGTTATTGCACACCAAGAATGGGTGGTGTTTCACCAATATCACTATGTACCCTTGGTCAAAGGAACATGTAGAAGCTTGGTCATCGTCCCAGCTGAACATTACCAATCAGATAGGCTTTGTTTTGGCGAACGAAGAACCGTTCCCATCACTCCCACCGGCAGCTAGTTTTGATTGGGTGTGCGAGGAATTTCTGAAGCTCCTATGTTCAGCCGTTCGGGATCGTGTACGGTTGGCCTCTTCAACGTGCACAAATTGCAGTTTATCTGAAGCTGCCGGATGTGGTCACAGCAGATTTGCCGTACTCTTTTCCGGAGGCCTCGACTCGACTGTTATTGCAGCACTGTGTGATCGGTAAGTTCACGCTGATTTGTCTATTCAATAGCATGATAGATCTCCTAGTAAGCAACCTTGAAGGAAATTTTTTTGATGGCACTGCAAAACGACTTGTTGTGTGAACAACAATCGGTTTCGATTTCGCATTGTAACCGTCAGGTGATGGTGTAAATCAGCTGACTTCATCCCTTTGGAGGGTATATTAATGGAAATTTTAATTTTGTGGACAGTACTGCTGCCGTATAAAACGAGTGCATGCACAGTATGTTTCTTAATGAACATCCAGTGTCGCCATTACACTCGAGAGTACGTCAAAGGTTAGTAGGCTACTGAAGAGTTTTTATCAACTACACAAGTAGTGCCGTATCGGTATCGTTAATCTCAGTACAAGTTAACTGTAACACTCGTTTGCGTAGCAAATGGAGTCAAAGGGTATCACACACGTGAGTCTCATTTGAGTCTCACATTAACACCTAATTCTTGTGTTTTACTCCGCACAATAGCTCGTTTTATGTCCAACCTTGTGGTTGACAAAGCGTACAGTCTGAGTCTGTCTTTTTGCTTACCGGATGAAGGGTGATCCCATCGTCCGGATACCGCTTCTTTGATAATACGAATGCGATGTGTACGCAATGAAAAGGTCTCTAAACGAGTACTGGGTAATAAGTCGGAATCACTTGGGCGGCAGATAAGGCTTGATTGGACATGTGCTACGTATGCCTGTATACCTCTCAGACCAGCTACTGGTCGACTATATACATGATCAAAATGCAACCCTGTGGTTTTGCTTCGATTGGGGTAGATGCGTTTTCTGTGTGATTTTTGTCGTTCAAAGGATGTTTGGCTATTTGTTTGTTTGAGTGCATACCTTTTCTGAGTGTGACTATGTATTTCTGCCTCAGTAGGAGAAGTTACATACCACACTCGTCGCTTGTAGTGCGCCACAATCGAAGAACCAGGTCTTACTCAAAGGTAGCCGGTTTAGTTAGGTTGGCGCAGTACCTTAGTTAGTGGATAGTCCATTCCTTGGTCGATCGCTGTGTTACGCTTGTTCATTACTCAAATAGTCACTGATGTTCGTATTACAATTTCGATCATATGAAGAGATTGGAACAATTCTACTTAGTGAAGGCGCTAAACGTTTATTAATTGTTCTTATCGTGAACCGTGAAAGGCATTAATCTGGTGCCAGCTTGATTAGAGGTAAAACACTTCGAAAATGGAGATCGAGATGGCTCATTGGTTAGGGCGCGAATTTACTGACCGGAAGCTCCGTGATTCGAACCCGACCTGTGCATCTCGACATCTCCTGTTTAGGCTTGGGAAAGCTGGCAGTATTCCAGCCCTCATGCTTCCTTCGGGTGGCATGGCAGCTAGGTACCGAAAAAGTGTTACAGCTAGACTATCACTTCGGAAGTGCAACATCTCCCCGAAGCTATGATCTTACCGAGCCCTGGAGCAAGTGCTTCTGAAGGGTATCATTTTATGGGGGTTCTACTTAACCTGGCCTAATCGATTATTGACCTAACAATTGGCTTGGAGGTTAACAACTCAGAGCAACACAGGTCGAGTGAAGGTTACCTTTGCAGTTTCCCGTCACACTCGAACATATATATATATGTATATATAATGAGATAAACTCTATAAGATATAAGATGGTATCAGTTGGAAAAAATCTGCCATCAGAGGATAACTCAGGTATGGTTAAAAACGAGTGCAGGGTACGGGAGTCACTTGATCCTATCACTGGCCACGAGCGCTCACTCCTTGTGCTGCTCAGAAACATCTATAATAGACGGTCCGTTCTTTTATTCAATATCACATGTTATCAAAATACATAGGCGTGACTTATTAAACTTATCCGTAATTGATATGCGACCATGAGGTATGTGGCTTTTCTCCTGATCTCATTTCACTTCTAGAAGAAGCTTACAACGCAAGCGTTCATTTTATTTGCTTCTGAGTTTTGACAGGACAATAGATTGTTTTTTGTAAATGTGCTACTGAGCAGAACAAAAGAAGATCAGACACAACTAAGTGTTTTTCACACATCAAAGTGAACTGACTAGTGTATACATTTCTACACTTTCGTGCTTCTTAATGAACCTTGGTTCGCTGCCTCGTTGATAGATCCTGGAGAGGTTTCGATGAGGTCGGAGAAATGAAGCGGGGATTCCTTACAAACGTGTGCAGAGAACAACGGGTATCATCGAGAGGCACATTAAACTCAAGCATCTAAGACCATTGATGAATTAGATGTCAAAAAACCTGTTCATCTGCGCCTGCCTTTCGGGTTGATTTAACCAGTGAAGTGCCGGTAAGATGATTCAGAGAAACCTGTGAAGGAACGTTCTCTGCAGCTGTCTGTGTGTGTCCTTTACAAACCGTCCAGCAGTCAGAAAACAATTGAATACCGATTGCCTTGTCAGACCACGTCGATATGCGTAAATCAACTTGGTTGCACCCGTTGAGCCAGCCGTTTTGATCGAAAAATGATGGTCATCTAAACGATTGTTTCAACATCTCTCAACTAGATTCTCGAAAAAAAAACAACTGCACGTCAGTTCTGTTTTTGTCCGCTTACTGGGAACGAGACACCATGTGAACACCTCACCAACTTCTATCCGTACCTTTACCTGCCGACAAACTTGCGGAATTCTGTCGGAACGAAGATTCTGCTCATTGTAGAAGCTGGTAGCGTGAGAATTTATCACCTTGAACTTTCATTAAAAAGCGATTCGTACAAGCACATATGCTCATATGGCCAGCTATTCAAGTGATAGCATAGGATAATGTAACCGTCAAGGTAACGCTTTAACTTCCTAGCTCTATCACCCTGTCATAACAGATACACGGAACCCCTTTGGTCTGATTGCTTCGTCGCGTCCTACTTCTCGCTATCACTCCCTGGTCCTCGTTGATAGAAACTTAGCAGCTGGAATCACTGTTTTTCGTATACTGTTTATGGGTAAAAGACTGACCTGGACTCCTTTAGTTGTCAAATTAATTGGGACTGTTCACTTCGTCATGTGTTCTGGAAACCTGACACCAACGTATGAACAGTCTCCATAGTAGCTACCGGAAGACGCGGTGCAACAGTGTACATGCTATTTTGAGTACATCTTCTATAAGAGCCCGTGGTTTGAAACGGCTACAACTTCCTTTCACTGCATACATAAATTAGTATCAAATTAGGGGGTCAGGTTCTCAAAAGTCACGAATTTTCACGGCACAACGAGGGGAACTAGACGGAGATTTCGTGTTGGTCACCTTAGAAGGAGACCTAAAACTGACAACTCTTGGACTCTGAAAGCCTGCAATTGAAGTTGTCTTCGGTATTCTCCAGGGTTTGGGTTTCATTCCATGTGCCTAGATTTGTTTTTGAAAGCGTCCAAAATTTAGTTTCCAATTTCCCGGTCCTTGTTGAGGCAGCTAACCGAGCATTAAAATGTAGCTACTGACGGTCAGTTAGTAGTGAGAAGTAGTCATTGCTGTAAACAGTCGACTCGGATTTCGCTCCGGTTGCTATGCCGGATGTCAGATCAATAGGCGTTTGTGGGAAACGAAAACCGTTTAATTGGGATCCCTTCGTCGAGACAGACAAATAACTTAGAAGTTTCGTGTTCCACCGACGTTACCCCGAAGTCCATCCTATTTGCATTTACTTCAAAAAAAAATTGCCGTTCATAGCAAATGCTTACGGGAAGAAAGGTGGTTGATAAGACGGCGATGGCCTATTATGGACATCTGTTTAAATCATTCGCCTTCATCTTCGTATTTATTTCCCGAGTTATCCTGTAAACGTTCAGGTGACAAATCATGAAACCTTTGTTTTTCCACTTCTTTTACTCACTGTTCTGTGACTCAATTACTTAGATTTTGTTTTCCCAGTTAGTGAGGATAAGATTACACCGATTTGGTTTGCTGCACTCTTTTGCCAGATTCATCCCTTCAGATCAGCCAATTGATCTTATCAACGTGGCGTTCGAGCAGTCCGTTCCTGATGCGTCATCTAAAATCACGTAAGTTATGATTGATTTCTCGATGGGATGAAAGCTTCCAATAATAACCATTAGGTCGAACGCGATATATTGTTGCCATTTATTTTGCCCCTTTTTGTTCCAGTAATTCCTCCACCTGTCAGAAAGGTTTTGCATCCGATGCTCCTGATCGCCAGACAGCGTGGCAAAGTTTTCGTGAACTTTGCAGTCTGAGTCCCAGTCGCAGATGGCAGCTCGTACTAGTAGGTCAACGGTCATTTTGTGTGTTTGCCTTCAGTCCCACTTTGCTTGCTCCTTTTTTGTGGAAACACCAAGTGTCTAGTGTCAATCTAGAGGTTTCATATATTGGCGGTTAGCGTGTTCTGTCATGCTCCTACCATTGGTCTAGACTTTTTCTGCTGTGTATGGTTCGATGGTTTTGTATACGCATTCTATAGGCATCCATTTTGGGGCCTTGTAGTATGGAATTATCGTCTGCTAAAGAAGAATTCACCTTTATGTTCAGCAACACTGGTGATTAGCCTACTATTACTGTCTGGTCTTACGATGTTGGAACACTGGTGGTTAGGCTACTATTACTGTCTGGTCTTACGATGTTGCTGTTTGATTAGATATACTGTATCCGTTCATAGTTGCTTGGTTACTTTCAACTTTTCCTCGTCGTCCTAAGGGATCTAGTTGTAACCACGCTTTCGTGCGTAATAGATTACATTTTGAGGCCTCATTTACACTAATAATCTTTCTGATAAGGAAGCATTACTTGGAAGCCGAATGTCTGGCCCCTCATTAGGGGTATCTATTTTCAGGGCTGGGACAGAGGTTCTACACTAAGTCAGAGCTGGCTGCGAGAACCATTTTAAGTCGCCTCGTCGACTGGCACATCTTGTGGATTACTCTATCTTCAGAACTACGAACAATTCCTTGGTTCCCACTTGCCGATAAGCCAGACGAAAATTCCTTCATTTTACACACGGGTATGGTCGACGGTCGCATTGTATTGTGTTTGTGGTGAGAATTGTTAGCCAAAAATTAACATGATTGACCACACCTCATATTCATCGGATGAACTCGGGATGAGTGTGTTTCTTGGACTGAATACTTCCTACCTCGACAATTGTACAAGTGCGTCTAACTTCAAGAATGAGCTGGAGAAGAAGGGCTGTTTGCCCAAGTTGAAGGGTTAATGCTTATCTGGTTCGATCAGGTCATCAAACTGGCATCATTCTGCACTCATTCATTACGAGCGCACATTCCCAGACTGCCTTTTAAAACAACGAAAGTCACCGATCGCGTCATTTTTGAACCACTGCGAGGTACCGCCTGGACTGCTATATGGTAGAAATTTTCTGGCTCGTGTTAGATATTCTTCGGGCGTGTGGGATACTTTTGTGGATACAAAAGAAAATGATGAGGGAGCCGCCCGTACTTCCGCATACTAATCAAGAAGTTGGCACTTTACAGGACTGACCGCCTTATTCCGAGCTGTAGTGCCATATTAATAGTTCTGTCAACCGTTCACTCGGTGAAAATAAGATCACACCGTATTTGTCCATAATTTATGAATTTGGAATTTTTTTCCACTGATTGTTACGTTCGGAAAAGTTGCTTTCACACCAAACATGCATAGCAAATGAGTTCAGTTGATTGAACTTCTCGGTCATGCACGTGTTTTTCACGTCGGTTCGGTTTTTTTGTTGTAAACTAGGTATCAAGCATACACAACTTCAAGCTGCGACAGTATCGTTCACCAAGAACAAAGGAATAGATGTGATTACTTGCGAATTAGGAACAATGTCCCATGAGTTTATTGTAGTAAAATCGTTCTATCATGGACAATGGTTCATTTAAGTCAACGCCCACAATTTAAGGTGTTTTTTAAACTCACTTGTGTTGTTCATCTCTTTTCATTAATTAGAGACTGGTGCGCTTCTTGTTATCTCGCCATTTACCCAGGTCACTGCCTATCCTTACTCGTTTGCGTTGTGCACGCCATCGTTGTAGACCAGCCAGCTTATTCGTTCCCAATCCGAATTTCAACATGGGCTTTCAAAACGATGCCAATTAGCTCAACAAGCTGGTGTCATCTAGGGATTTCACAATGTGCTTCAATAATTGAGTATCCATCAATCTGTTTCAAGTAATAAAATGTCTTCGCAAATGTAATTAGAAGACTTGCAGCAAACAAGGCTTGATCCTCGGGTTGTGGCACCACAGTTTGCAGAACACCTCGGAAAATGTGCGAGCGCCTTGGGTAAGTGTAACAGGTTCACTGCTTTACAAGTGTCAGGTCATTGAGGGTGAGGTACTCGCTTGACAAACACACGTTCATAATTAACACGGGTGGGGATCACGTAAAATGACCTCACTTGTGGATGAAAGCCACAGTCCGACGGCCATTTTTTAATCAACCGGTGGACAATATGAATGGCACCTTGGGGTACGATACGAAGGTTACTTTCCTTCTACCGTATTGTACGGCGATTCATGATTCATGTAGTTCGACTGAAGTTCGCTAGCCCGCGCAAATTTCCCCCTGGTATCCGCTGCCTTATAACCTTGGGAAATGAAATTCGGCCACCAGTGTACTGTCTTCGCATCTACAGTACACCCATAGACCGTGGGTCTGCATTTTATGCTCACGTGTGTGAGTCGAACGGGACTTGAGCCGCAATCAAGCTATATAGTTCACGTGATCCCCCTGTGAAGGCTTGCTGATGTGTTGTCAAGCCAAGCAGCGTGTGCTTTTACCACGCGGGCCTTTGCGCACACAAAGGCGGTTGCATGTTCACCCGTTGGCTCTAACCTCGGCTACAGTGCATTTTGTCATCGTGCCGACTACGTGTACTACCACATCATGTCATCATAGTGCATACTGAAGAAACTTGAGTTATAGGGTAAAATTTAGCGTTCAGACTTACTTGGTCTCCGAGATAGGGTACAGAGTCTAGATGCTCTAGGTGTCTCTCTAGGTGCCTAGAGACTGCACCTTGCACCGATACTGAACTGGCTTTCTTGCGTCATAGTAGTCCCATTCACATAGAGTCAAGTTACTTCAAACACCTGCATATTCGCCGTAAGGTGGATTTTCTGTGTACAAATTTTCAGCGGTACGATATATATATGATAAAATACCTCGGTATACGTTAGGAAATTCGCCCGAAGTGCCCATCAGTCGACGGTTTTCACAAATAGGCGAGACGTGGAGTTATTACAGATGGCAACTGGACTAAATAGGAAGCCAGGTAATCGATTGCCACGCCCTGCCCTGTTTTCAGAAGTGGGTTCTAAATGGAAGCAACGCGTGACCTGTAAATGGAGCTTGAAAAACAAAACAACAGGTTTTAGCCGTAGACGTTACTTTCATCCGCTGAATAAAAGATATAAATAGCTGGAATTATTCGCCGACATAATGAGTAAACGCAACTAGTGGCGCTGTTGTATTCAGTCCTTAGTCATTAGCGTACCATTCTTTTGTTTTCATCTGTTTTCTGCACGTGCCGTCTACATCCTACGCTGTCCTCTGCAACATGCTGTGGCCACCCAAACCACGGTGCATTTGCACACCGATCACGAGTGTCAAACTGGCCGAAGTGAACTGAGCTGAATCTCATTTTTCTTATCTTTCATTTTTAGGTGGACGTGCCCTTAGAAGAGCTACGTACCGTGCGGTAGGTCTTTTCCTCTCGATTAAGTGCATATTTATGCCATTGTGCTAGGCTGGCTTATGCGTATTTCCAGCGATGACGGTTGTCTAGTCAATCGGATTTGAGATATTGACCTATACAAAGCAGACCAGCAAACTCCCATGGATACTGTTAACATAATTTACTTGTGTTGTGAGTCGCTCTCTTTGTATGCTTATGTTCAGTCTCCGCCGACGGTGTACTTCTCTGATATGAGGATGGGCAGATTGGGGATGCCACCGCTTAAACTTACAACAGCCTTGTGTGGTTTGTCACACTGTGTCCTTAATTTGGATAGCCGGGTCGCTTATTTGGTTTCATCTGAACCATAACTTTGTCATATTCATGTCGTTTTGTGTTGTTCCTTTTTCAGGTATTGATATATAGAATACTCGCCTTAAAATCTCGGTATGCTTAGTTCATAACGGTGAAAAATGGACATTCTAGGACCCCTTTTACAGTTCAAGCTGGTTATTGGCCAACAATAAAATTTGCTTTTGTCCGGGGAAGTGTCACCTTTCAAACCTATAGAGGTATAAGTTCCTTCACCACTAAAATACTTCGGTTTCGGTTTCGGGCTTTATTCGTTTGTTTGTTCTGTTTCCTTCCAGATAGCTAGTTCCATCTGGCACCCCCCTTCTGGTGGCGGTACTGCAGAATAGGTACAGCTCGAGTGAATTGCTTATTGGTTAGTTTGTTCGCTAAGCTTGGGACTTGTAGTGAATGCCTGTGTGGTAGCGAGACTTTCGTTGTCGAGTTGCCAAGCTCGGCGGACACCGAAGGCGATAGATTCCAAGGCAGTGGTTACGAAATGTGTGACTGAACCATGTCTTTTGGTATCTCTAATCCTGCTGGAGATTCCCCCTTGAGAAGATAATGACCGGCCCTGTTGGGTACGCTGGTAACGACTTCCAGCCTTCGCTACCAGATCGTGGCGTCTTAGCTTCTTGCTGGTTCCCACTCTCTGCACGAGTGTGAGAAAACTGGAGGGCGTGGATTCCCTGTGTGCAACGAAGGTGGTCAAACCTGCATAGCCTGTTGATGGTCATCCCCATGCCACCATGTGAGAGTTATTTGCTTCGAAAACCATTCGGCGTAATTCAAAATCACTGGTCGGATGCTTCCACTAGACCCGGGCTATTCCGAGAACAATAAAATTGTTTACTTCCTCGGCTGGCAGAGGCTAGGTTCCGCTCCCATATACAATGTGTAATACAGTGTGCCTCATTGTAAACTTGACCTTTGACACATAAGCTGATATCGTGCATTCGCAATGGACGAACTAAATAGACGACTCTTGGTTCACCATGTGCATCTGTATTTTACGATGAAGACAACTGGAAATTCGATGGGAATGGTTTCGTGTGCAAAACTACACCAAGTTTTTGTTTAATTCATTAGACCCCTAAGTTCTGACGTGCATGAGGTGCGTGTCACATTATTGTCATGGATGGGCAGTTGGTACCTTCAAAGAGGCTTGAATGCGTGCCAAATGAATCTGGAAAACACGAATTTGATTTTGATGTTGACGAACAGCGGAGAGAAATAAAGTGTTCTCGTTCACGTTGGGGACCAATTGGCGATACAGGTTTCCGGTTGTTGAAAGGATCGTTCGAGGAGTGGTGTGAGAGAAATCACTTAGTCTTGATAGTATGCTACAGAAACCGAGAACAACCGTATTTGGTACAGTCTAGCCTTACGATACCGGTCTGTCGCGGCGAAGGGGCGGGGGTGGGCTGCCAGGAGAACGTAACTTACGTAAAGCATCTTTCAAACACAAATCTTGTCCTTCATATATCATATGATGGCCCATCAAACGGAGTTGCAACTAGCTGGGCCTCTCCCAGGAGGTATAAAGAATGATCCAAGCTATGTGCAAAATAATGCTCGTCGAAAGGATATTAGAAATCGGTCGCATATATATATATATATATATGCATATATATATATTCGTTTGTCAGCTCACACGAAAATACCACAATCAATCTTCGAGACAGGTTGGTTGGAACATCAATGTTACTCGAATTCCGTCGCCTTATTTGTATGACGGGTTTCCTTAGAATTGTTTCTATGCCTAACAGTATCTCGCAAAAGAATGTTTAACATATAGGGAGTCATTTTCCCGCATATTAGCTCACGATTCGCGTTCCCTATTAAGCGAACGATATCTGTTTGTGATTCTAGATTTATATATAATCATGACCTACATCAAATCAGACAATCAGACTTGTCTGAAATCACATGAAGAAAAACTATGGTTTCTCCTTCTGGCTGCTAGGTCTGTTGGTTTTGTTTTCAGCGTGTTTGTGAAACTTGCACACCTAAATAAAGACGTGACACGGGACATATGCACAGACACGGTTGCCACTAGTTGAATAATTTAGGTTAGGGGGTATAATTATATTCCTTTCATCTCAACCCCTTCTTGGTCAAATACAATCGCTTGTAGCTTAGCTTGACTCGGCTCTGCCTCACCTGAATTTGACTGGCCTTGAACGAAAAAACACTAGAGTGCGTACGTAAACTGTTGTCACTGTGAATGGGAGGCAATCGTCCTCGTCTGCTGGCCTGACAATCCGGTCAAACTTTGTGGCTTTATCAATCCTCCTGACAAGAATATGCTTAAAATTAAATAACTATGGATACATAGTTACTTCAGATGACCATATTTTTGAGTTTATGATCCGCCTATGTGCAACCAGTTCACCACAAGTATCGATACAAATGATCGCAAATGAAGACAAGTTCCTTCTGGTCATCGGGCGGTGTGGATCACGGTTTTCAGGTTGATTTGCGTAGGCAGATTAGTTTCTCGAGAAAATCCTGGAACGAACCACGCTGCAGTAGTAGCGTTCTAGACAAAGGCTAACCACAGTGAGCCCTATGAGTGTGGTGTGTGTGACTGGTTCACGTAAAACATACTTTGTGCAGTTCTGTTGTTTATGTGGGCATAATAACAAGTACAGTAAACGATTTGCAGTTCAAAACCCATGTTGATGTTCAAGTGTGTTTGCTCGGACAGATTTGTGCTTCCGGCCCATTCATAGCATTGCCTACTCGTTCTACTCATTCCTTATCCTTACCTGGATTGACAGTCATCTTTCACTAGATAGACATTTCCAACTTCTCTAGGCTTTATCGACGTCTGCATTCATATTCACATGGCCCGTTCACATCTAGTACAAGCCTTTCGCGGCTTACTATATCCTCCGCAAAATCCACTCTTACCATATACATTTCTGTACGAACGACCTGAAGCCATACAAACAGGGTGTACCTTTTTGTCAGGACCCCTCACGGGTTAGTAAGACTACTCGTAGCTGGAAATAGGCGGTAATCATTAGTCCTGGTATCATTTTCTCTATCGACATGTGTCAAGAAGTAGAGGGGGAATTGGGAATAACCAATACAGACTGGCTTTTATTCTTTATTGACCGAGACTGCTGGCGAAAGTAGAAAGGTGCTGGTAATTCTTACTTGCCTGCTTACTGAATCGTTGGTGTTTCCAAGTTTCTTGCACCAATTATGCTAGCGTTTTATATCCGGCATTCTGACCGAAAAACTTAACTCTCCTTATACTGTCACTATGTTTGTAGTATTCAGTCTTCCAGATCGCCTTGTATCCGTTACTGCATGCAGATTGCTCGAAAGTAGAGTGGTCATGAGGATTTCCCCGTTAGACATTTGACCAACTACCTTTGGGACAGTCCAGGATTTATACGGTGGAAGAAACTTGTGGTCATGACTTCGTTGCGTAAGCTCTGAAACAGGACTTTTGGCTTCATGCCTTTGTCGTCCGATGCTTAAGTACACTGTAAATGAGCAACCTGTTGAACTGGCTTTCTGAGTCCCTCAGTGCCAAGTCTGACCCTTATAATTGAGGGTCCATCACCATCAGCTGTAAAAACCGCGTACTTGCCGTACACTGGTTCTAGTTGCTACAGTTTCGTAGATGATATTATTGATGCATAAATACAGGGTTGTCAGTGGATTTTTAATTGGGGAGATTAGGAGGGGAGCTATGCATTGAAGGCAATCGCCTGGATGCACGAGCGCCAGTGAAGGTGCGATTGAGCCATGTCTGACAGTGTCTCTAAGGAGTGATGTGTCCAGTCTCTGGATCCTCATCCAGGGAGACGGCAATGACCAGTGCAGCTGAGTTTGCTAGTAGTGGCTTTCATACTTCTCCCTATGTTCAGTCAGCCTTCGAAGAATGAGACCAAACCGGACCTTCGATGCCACAACCACCAGGCTGATGCCATTGCGGTTTTCACAGAGCTTTAGCGTACCCTTTTTGAATATAGGACTAACTGTCGGCATGCCCCATTCTTCAAGCACTTTCGCTTCACTCCATATCACACCAATGAGCGTTGTCAGGTGGATAACCCGGGTTTCTCTGCCTTTGAAGGGAGCTGGATACAGACCATCCGGTCCCAGTACCTTCTCACTTTTCAATACCGATGTTTCCTACTTTATTCTTCAGACGGACGATTAAGGTTTACGTCCCATTCGCCTGTATGCACTATCTCCACAGGCTGTGTTGCAGGAGGCCAACTAAACTGTTTTCCGAAGTACTCGGCCCATCTTTCCAGTCGACATTTTTGCGAGTGAATTAATGAGCCATCTTCTTCACTTATCGTTTCACTGACCGCTGCCTTCCTAGGGCCAGTCGATCGTATCAGTTAATGTAGGGCTCGACTGTTTCCCGTAGCAAAAGCCTTCTCCGCCTCCCGAGTTGTCGGTGTTCACCAGAGCTCTCGGTCTTTCTTTAGGCTCTTCACTACTTGGCGTTTGATGGATTTTCGTGCGCTGTCCTACTCGTTTGCTGGTATTGATTCCCTGACATCAATCATGATTAGCGATCTAGACGATATCCAGTGGTCATTTGATTTTACTGGAGGAGTTGGACAGACAGCACTGAACACCTCTAGCGTAGCCGCTTTCATACTTTGCCATGCTACCAGTGCAGTATTAGTTTGCTGTAGAGTTGTTAAGCTAGCTCAGATCGATACTGTTGAACCATAGTAGTTCTTCGAAGATGATGGACTGGCATGCTGACTTGCTAGGGTCTGAGAGGGAACGAACTGTCAGGCAGGCACACACCATGGCGTGATCGGAATCAAGTTGTGTACCCCACAAAGAACTGCATTGTTTAATTATGGCTCTCTATGGGTGGCTGATGGCCACGTGATCCGACTGGGTTCACGGCTGATTTGCGTTTCGTGGCCGTCAGATTATGTGACGCGAACATTTATGCTGAAAGTTTCCACTAGCCAGAAACACTTCATGATCAGCACACAACCGGATCAGTCGCTCTCCGTTGTGTGTGCGGCGATCATTGACTCCGAATCGACCGCTCAGATGCGATTCCTAGGAGCTCAGACGACCGACTTGAGCATTCATATCGCCTGCAAGGATCACAGTGTCAGTGTTTCTTGCTGGATGAATAAGCTCGGATAGCTGCCGGTAGAAGGTATCCTCTCAGCATCAGAACTGCAGTCTGTTGAGACATAAACCGATACTACAGACACCGTTTTTTGTCAAGAGGCGTTAAGCTTGATTCAGCTGGATAACCGAGTAACGGATCCAGTCCAGCAAATCGCGTTCAGCTCTGGGGCTGATTGCAACTCCCACGCCATATATTCCACGAGTCATCGCTTCTGGGTGACCAGATACCCAGATGGAGAAATGGGAAAGATCTGAGTTCGTCCTGGACGTTCTTAGATGCAAAACCACACATGGGTCTTGTATGCGTGTTTTGGAGACAGTTTCAAAAGATTTTAAGTTTTCAGCCAGTATTGGTTGTTTTGCAGCTTGGCATATTACGGACGTTAGAAACTCCCACGTAGGAATGTTCTCGTGGAGTTAGCAAGGTGTTCATTTGTTTATTATTAATAGGCAGCCAGGTGCATAAGGCCACTATGTCTGATAACTGACAGTCAACTGACCCAGCAACGTTTGCTTGTGTAGTGGGAAGGGGTTAGGGAGGGACATCGGTGGACACAGAACTGCGCGGGCAAATGATACTTCCCGGTTGCCCAGGCCGAAGAAGGGGGTTTGGTTGAGGTACCCCACCTTGAGCCTTTGATTCAAAAGTCCGACCCAGGAGGTAGCGGGCATTAGGGCTTTCTTCCGGGACTCTGCCCGGAGCCGGTGACTCAGTAGTCTGACCTTCTCGGTTGCAGGGGATTGGCCAAACCCGATGATGCAGGCAGTAGGGCATTACTGTCTTCTAATCCAGCTGCGCACAGAAGATGCCTTTTTAGCAGCACCAGACTCTTCGATTTAAAAGAAATTCGACCGTATTGAATAATGCACCGGCAGTCACGGTCAACCGTTGGGCGATCGGAGTGTGCGGTTTTTAGGGCCGACCTTTTCTAACCCGTCCTTCCTCGGGGGAAGGCAGCATCGCTGCTTCCATAAATATGGACATGCTGGTCACCTGGGGGAAACACCTTACTGCCTTCACACTCCCATCGCCCTGGGGGAAATACCTCACTGCCTTCACACTCCTATCATTTAAGGTAGCGTATTTGTTAATCACTGGTTTTTTGTAAGCTCAAGCCAATGTGTCATACTGGATCAGAAACGTTGCAAATCAGAGGTGGTCACTGTTGGGAAGGACTGATGTGACACGCCTTCTGCGTGTGCGAAAAGACGTTATTAAGACGGATGTTTGTCTGGTTCGGTCCTACCATCCGTTCGTTTACCAGGTAATCTGAATGTTTTTTTTTACCTAACTAGTCACCGAGATGGCTCAAGTGGTTAGAGCGCGAATTTACTCACCGGAAGGTCCGTGGTTCGAACACGACCTCTGCCTCTCGACTTCCTCTGTCTAGATTTGGGCAACCTGGTAGTATCCCAGCCCTCGTGCTTCCCTCGGATGGCATGGCAGCTATTCACCGAAAGGCTGCTGCAGCTGAACAACAATGTATTCTTTCGTCTTTGTTTCCTCGGATTTTTTAATAAAATGTTTCGGTATCAAGTTAAGATACCTTAATAGGCATGTGGACCTGAATAACAGCTGTAGAAGAATGCTGGCGATTTCGATGTTCTTCAAAGAAGTTTCTTGCTCCCTGTGGCGTGTAAAGTTATCAGCTTGTGAATTGCTAGAGTACACTTGCCTTTTTTTCAACCACAATATCCCGGTAACCTTTTCTTAAAAACCCGATTGCACCGTTTACATTAGCTAGATTTAAACAGGTGTCAAGGTGAAATATGTTGAAATATTTGCAACCTTTTGAATTTTAACACACTCTGGAATAGCTCAGTTTATAATTGAGTCATCTTATGGAAAATTACAGGAGAGGTAACACAAATTAACGCGGTAACTTGTGAGAAATCGTTGAA
This sequence comes from Clonorchis sinensis, assembly GCA_003604175.2. Lineage (NCBI taxonomy): Eukaryota > Metazoa > Platyhelminthes > Trematoda > Opisthorchiida > Opisthorchiidae > Clonorchis > Clonorchis sinensis. The sequence continues at coordinate 21,341,806 of CM030370.1, forward strand.
AAACTCTCACCTACAATGTCACATAAATGAAATCCTATCACATTTTAAGGAAGAGGAGGTTAGATTTTGAGAATTCTCAACTTCACCCATCCAACGTACATCCATGTTATGGGTTGAACTTCTCAAATCTACCAACAACAAACATGTGGTATGGATTTTCGTCATGACAAATTAAGGACCAACAGTGCTGTCCTAAAACGATATGTAAATACCCACATTGCTGTTGAAGGATGATATATCAAGTGTATGATTCCCCAGCTATCTTAGAATATTCGTCCAAGTATTCTTTGAACCTGCTTTCTTGACAAACTTTCAGATCGTCCTATATCAAGCGCCTTCTCCTGCCGAATCGTTTGACCGTCCTGGATGTAAGCTTGGGATTGGCCACTTGGTTTGCCGCTCGTGGTACTGGTCATCTCGTGACAAGTCTGTCATTGGCACAGTCGTCCGCTGTTTCGAACCGCGACCTTGGTGGTCAAAATTCCACGTACTGCTCGCCAGCAAAGGTCAGAAGCAATTTTTTGTTTATCGTAAATTGGTTACTTTAGTTTTAATATTACTCTTTGGTTTGTCCGACGTCAGAGGTGCACCCTTTTCTTTCCTCCGACTGATAGGTTTGTTACTGGGTTTGTTACTGTAAACCTCGTCCGTGTGTTCCTTTTGCGTTGCTGTGCGTACCATTCCGTCCACCTAAAAACTACCTGGACAAACCGCGCACTTTGGCTGATTAATAACCCAATTCTGGCGACAATAATTTTCTGGTTCGCAGACCCTTTTGCAAATCTCATTTGGGCAGTATTTTTCTCCCGTGTGACGCACCACTACAATTGCAAATTGGAACCTTGGTTTTTCTTGCACCACGAAGAGTTGTAATTTGAACTTAATTGTCACAAATCTCGCCAATTCCCCATACAATTCGCCTGCTAGGCTACATTCAACCCTTTTTGTATCACAAGATTATCCGAATGTACACCATTTGTTTTTTTAACGCGCTTCGAACAATTTTCGATCAGTTTTTAATAGCTTTTAAGGTCCTGCTTAAGGGACTCGTATTTTTGAGCTGAAATTTCGGGACAAGTACACTCATTTGCATATCAATTTGGTTCTCACGGGATACTCAACTGAATCTGCCATTTATGATTTTATTCAACTAAATATGCTGCACAAAGACCGTCTCATGATTCAATTGGTACGATATTTGAGATATCGCGGTGTATTCTCACAATGGAAACTACTTACAAGGTTGCTGAAAACTCTTGGACAGTCCACGACCGATTTCACCCTTCTTGGGGCTCATCAGGTGGGTGCAGTCCCCGAGCTTTGTACCCTCAACAACTATAGCCTTTCATTAGCTTGGTATTCCACCACCATCATCTGTTTTTCAAAGCCCTAGCGACTAATTTCTTACCGTTGGGACAGACAGATTACATATATTGGATTTTCAGCTTTTTTCCTGTTCTCCGTATCACACCAGTTGTCGCTGCACCCTAAACCGGAATTCGTTGGGCCTAGTACAGTGACCAGCCGCTCAAGAAAGAACTCTCTCAAGGCCGGCCAAAACCTTTTACTCTGAGGTGTTAACCCATCATGGATACAGCGACACCGTTTTCCATGGCAGACACATCACATACCTGATTTTCCTGTTGGATTTTTACTGGTGATAGCAGTTGTACTGCGATAGGTCGGTGGGCTTCCAGGTTAGCTGTCCTCTACGAAATGACGAAAACGGCACTCGATCACCGCTTTGATAAAAGCCCCATAGAGAGGAATCCTTTTTTGTCGAGGAAACACTTCTTGAAACACAGAATCGTTTTTCTTCGCAACCTTTCCTCGAGGAAACATTTCCGGGATCGAACCCTCTTTCTCCAGGTTGTTGGTCCACTTACAGAAAGAAAACACTACAACGACACCGCCCTGTATTATCTACCCAGATTTAATTGTGGACCATTTTAAACCGATTTTGTTACAAACGAAGCTGACTCACTGACCCACCACGTCACTGAACACTTCTCAACTGGACTGGACAGTCTTCATCGGTGATTTACTCTTGGATAAACGTGAAACCGTATTTGTTGGAATCAAATATTTGCGCTTGCAACATGGACCGAAGATAACAAAGTGGAACACAGGATGAAATAATGCGCGACAACTCAGCTTATTGGGTTCCCAGCAAAACTTCCCGGCTCCTACGTTACACGATAATATGACCTTATGATGGCTGATACTTATTCAAGTTCCGCTGGACGAGAAAGCCAGTTGGTTCGCTACGTTTTAATGATATATGCAACCCACGGCTGTGCAAGATTTTGTAATTTCCTAACCGTTCACTTCAGATGAAACAGAAAGTCCTACCCTACTCTTATGAAGGTTATTCAATCACCCGGATGCAAGTGTAGTTTGTTTGATGCGGGTCAAGATGGCTCAGTAGTTAAGGTGCGAAATTACTGACCGAAACTTCCATGGTTGGAATCCATCCCCGGCATCTCGACTGTTCCTGTCTATGCTTGGGCACCCTGTTAGTATCTCAACCCTCGTACATCCTTTGGGGTGTGCGGCGGCTTGACACCGGAAGGGCGTTAGAGCCGCTGGATTATTATTGTCGTTGCTATTATTATTATTAATGAAGTGTAGAAAATATGCAGTGTGGTTCTTAGTAGCCGTATGTGGAGATACTGTGGAAATCGTCGGCTATATGAATACTCAACTTGCGCCGGAAAACAGTTAATCGCAGCAGAACATCAGAGAATGATTTGAGAATAATGATAAGGTATGATGATTAGATGCAATATGTCGACTGGAATCCGCATGGTTCTGATGAATTTTGGTTTTTCTGCTTTGGTGAAACTTCTCTTTTCTGGCCTGCATAATACAGTGATTTGGCACGAATGTGCTTGATCAAAAGAGCTCCGGGGGATCAGGATGATTAGTTGAATGCTGTTGAACGCACTGACCAATACTCCAGCACCGCAGCTATGACACTCCCTGTGTTGTTCGCACGACACGGCAGGATATAAGTGCAAGAAAGACTAAGTTTGAGGTTTGACAATCTGCTGAAAATGCCTATTCGATCATCGCTTGTATGCTGCAGTAAGGATATGAAATCGTATAAAAATCGTTCAGCTGTAGTACTTAAAGGTGCCTAACTGCCATGCCATCGGAAGGAAGCACGAGGGCTGGGATACTGCCGGGTCGCCCAACCCTAGACAGAGGAAGCCGAGAGACAGAGGTCGTGTTCGAACCACGTACCTTCCGGTCAGGAACTTTCCAACCACTTGCGCCATCTCGCCATCTCGCTATACTAGCATGTTCGGTGTTGTCAGAGTGCATATGCGCAGTCTGGTTTAACTAGTCTTACTGGCACTTTCTCTGCGAGCGATTCTCACTTTGTTGCATACTATGTTTTAATTTTTGCATCATTTTGTATGCTTTTTCACCAGGTTGTTTTTGTCGGGACGGGCGTTGACGAACAATTGGCCGGCTACTCACGGCACCGAAATACATTTCAGTGAGTTTCCACCTCAACGCCGTTTAGTTCCGGAAGGCAGAGCCTTAAGATGAAGATTGGTTTTCTCGTGTTCCCATCGGCGTTTTACCAGCTGTTCAATGCTGGGGTTAGATGAAAGGGCTGATTTGTCTGAGTTTTGTTGATGCACAAGCATTCCATTCGCTTAATATTCTCAGTGCTGTGTACTTTCCCCGTGGTAATGCAGTTGCCAAAAGTGTATGTGTGTGTGTGTATGTCCAGAGCGAATATCATCGTTTCACCCATCATACGGACACATCCCAAGAGGAGTACTCGTCGGGAAGACGTTTTTGTTGACATGCAAATTTTTCCATTGCAATCCGCCCTTGAAAAGCTCCCTGGAACCGAAGTGCGGACACTTTCGGGTCCTCCAAGTGGTCGATTTATCCCGAAGAAGGAACGTTTCTATACCGTCGATCGAGATAGATCAGTTTATGTACGCCAAAGTTTTTTATCACGGAAACTGCTGCTACATCACTCTACGATCCCAACATCAACAGACTTCTTTTCTGCACTTGACTTGGCAGAGATCTCGGCCAACAGTATGCTTTTTTCAGGAACGTATTTCACATTTCCGCTGTGGATTTCGGGAACAGGTTGGAACGATCCATGATAGCATCATGTGTATTGTGTTTCGATTGATGTTCATTGCTTTTGTTGTGTTAGAAGGCCTTTTTAATGGCAAATTATCCTGCATTGTGGTCCTTGTCTGCTGGTTGCGTAGTGATCTGACTGGAGGGAATAAGCACCATCACATGGGTTAGCCACATTGCTTTGTTACGGAATTCTAGCGGTTGAATATCCTGACCAGCCGAAATGTTCCTTCAGAATTACGCGAGAGCTGTTCAAAACACGCGGATGCAACTGAGTGGGGACTGGCAACTGTCATCGCGCAGACGAGAAAGCACTTGACCACTTTCAAGGTTTTTTCTACTATATTTACAGAGTAGAGAACTTCTACTAGGAAGTGTTTGTTACAGTTGTGTCTCATTGAAAAAAAACTACCTGAAACGACGAGTAAAAGATCTTCTTTTTGATGAACTGTTCTCTGTCTGCTAGTACTGTCAACTTCATCAAGTGACCGCGGTGATTATAGACACAGACATATGGTAAACTCGAGGAAATGACCGTGGTGCTTTGCTTACAGCCCCTACGCACTGCTGCAGATATTTCGCAGTATTCCGACATTTGCGGCACTTTCTATCATTGCATTTTGCAACAACCTCCCTTCTTTTTGAGGTGTTCAGTTTGACTTGCAAGCCGATCTTTCTAACTGCATTGCTCTAATTCTGTTCATTTGGCAAAATAATGCAATGGAACTGAATCGAGATACATCTCATGGGTGATGCTTGAATGGTTTGTGTGTGTTATTCATTAGGTGCACACGATGTATACATCAGTGTTAAGTGTAACTCGATTGTCGGCTAAGCAACTTATTCGACACTACACACTGGAGGTCAGATTCCTCAGTTCTCTCTAAATTTCACAATGAGCTTCATCAGGTCACGGTTTCCTTTATTAGAGATCCCACTTCATCCCTATTCCACTTTCCGTCCGTTCAACGAAGTCTCGCCTCCGTACTGTTGCATGCAGTACAGATGGAAACCGTTCTATGCAATTTGTGTCCTTTTATGGAGCCAGATTTTATCCATGAAACTTTTCCACTTGAAGCGCTGAAGAATCATCATATATATTTTCTGTCTGACTCGGTGACCATTCATCATTTTAATCCCACCTTCATCATTTCTGTCGATGCCTAAACCTGACGTGATTCGAAATTGATCACTGCTCGGCATGGAAATACGTAATAGTCTAGTTTAGGTTGGAATTGCGTTCAAACTGGGAACACTTAGAATGCGTACGTCAGTATTTTCAGGCGTTTTGTTCTTGCGGAAAAAATTAGCATTACATGTCTGACAAAGTTTCACAGCAATACATATTTGTGCTCAGTATTAACCGGAATTATTGGTGACTTTTGGAGTGCGAGGTGACTTGCGAACTTTATTTGAGATTTTGTTCTGTGAGTGAAGCCAGTCTATGCTGAAAAACCGAGGAACACTTTGATTGAAGATTGAACCGCTCTGTCCAAATGGGCTTTAATCACACTGGTGGTCAGCTGCTCGTAGTCGAATGGCTAATTATTCAAAGTGCTACCGGGGAGGTCGCGTGTTCTATACTCTTTGGAGTTTCGTGCGGCGCGCGCTGCTGATTATTTCCGATAAGGACGGAACAGCTGTACAGTGTTTCTCGGCTTTTCAACATAGATTGTCTTCTTTTGATGAAATCTCCATTATTTGGGACTTTACCAACCACTCATGAAAGTTTCTCACGCTGAGCTAAACCCGTCCGTCTGGCTTGGTTTTCATAAGCTACCGGTTTTGTTAATGTTTCCAGAAAACGTGTGCACCATGTCCTTTCGGTATATCAGTTTGCACAGCTTGTCACAAAAGCTTGAAATCCTGCCGAACACTGTCCTTTTTAGCACCAGCAAACGTCCTTTTTGGTTACCTGTCTTGTCTCTAGGGCGTTAATCCTGAACAGAAAACTTCATTTGCAGACACTTGGTACGCCCCAAAGACCCTATCCACCCAAGTGACCAAACAAACCGCGTATTCAAAATCTGCAATGCTACCTGCAGAGGAGAGACGAACGGGCAACTAAGAGTGAGCTTTGTCCAAAAGATCCCTCGCAATTCCAAAAACTAAAAAAGGCTCAGTCATTGCTCTTCACACTGATGAAAAACGACAATATTTTGTTTGATCGGGTTGAACCATTTCACAGAGGCCTGACAAGCTATGCAGAACAATGGTGTGCAGACTTCTTGGAAATTCACGCACAATCTGCCTACGTCAATCGAAACGACGGTCAGGCCATCCCCGCTGTAGCCAGAGATCATAAACACTGACCAGTAGCGCGGCTCGCTAACCTCAACCTCAACTTACGCAGACACGTGACTAAAGCATCTTGGCCAACTAAACAGCCTCCTAAAGATTGACCGCACAACGAATAATACCTGTCAACTTTTGTTTCTTTTGGTTTTTATGATTTCGATTATTTAGCTCGACGAAGATCACCCATGGCGATTGAAACGTTGAGTTATACTGGAAATATCACTGGTATCCCTATTTCGCCGTTCGTCAATACTGTTTGCTTCAGGAGTTCATCTTCTTGCTGCATTCAGCCTAGTTTGTACATTTTCCGCACCCTTTTTGGCTCAAGTGTTTGCAAGCAGACTGTTATAATTCACCAGTGTGAAGCTCTAGGATTGTCCATAGATAAGCGAAACGTCTTGCCAGGACTCTGAGTATGAAGTAGGGAGTTTCCAGCCATCTAACTCACTTTAGCAACGACCAGTCAGTTCATGGACTGTTTAGTGTATAGAAATCCAATCAGTCGGACTGCTACTTCATCGAATTTAGGCTCGTTGGACCACTAAATTATCCATCTGGTTGTTTCGAGGCCTTAGCGCGCTGTTCATTGTTCACCGATCTTGATAAACCTTCGGCACATGAGTTTTTCCTTCCAACTGCTTTCTGCTGAACCATGACGATCGTCACTGTAGTCAAATTACTGTTGTGCCACGCCAACCACACAGTAGAAATTCGTGAACGTGAATGAAATTTGTGCCGGCTTTGGATAGAAACCAAAATGTAAATGGTGAAGGCGTGCGGCTTTTCACTTGCTTGCTGCATTTGTCGAACGGAGGTGATAAACTTTTCCAGTCATCCATCAGCAGCGGGCTTACGATGTGTTCTCGAATAGTGATGAAGCTCTTTTAATCCTGATAGACGGCCAGTGCACAAAACCTATATTCTTCTTCCCCTATTTAGCAAACGCCATCCAGTAACATAGCCTTTCTCCAGCTAATTATTGGGTCCTGCTTTGGTGAGACCGTGTACGGCTCAGGTTCCGACTGCCCTAGCTTTCTCCGTTGCCGGACACTATGCAACATGACTATCCGACACTTACAACGAATGACTGTTCTGTCTCGACCAATTCTTGTGTAATCATTCAGCCTTACCACGTCAGCTTTTCCCGGTGGGACTCCCACCCATTTTATTCAACATGAGCTCTCGGTGACCACTGTCTGTTACTGATTCATGGGTTTAACGCGTGCTCAACTAGAGTTGCATGCAGTTTTTTGTGTCCCCTATTATATGATGGCAGCTGGTGTGGCTTTCCGTCTCGTTCGCCCGTTTTTGTATGAACGTTGCAACTATTCAGTTTAGTGAGACGGAACAACATGAGTGTCAGATCCGTCAAGGTCTTGTTTGACGGGAATCAGATGACTCGATTCTTGTTTTCGTTACGGACAGATACACTTTGGTCATGTATTTGGATGGTTTGTCAACCTGTAGGTCGTAACTGCTTTGACCTTATTCTGGTTTGACGGATCTCAGCTTTCCTGGTCAGGTTTTATGGACAATCTCTGCACGTATTCTTGAGGGATGTGTTGGTTCCCCGTTCTTTCTGTTTACCTACACAAATTTTCTGGTGTTCTTCGGATGCGCGTTAAAATTAAAAATGTCTGTCGTGTTTGATGAGTTTGCCAACCCGACAGAAAGTGCGGTTGACGCTACATCTGATGAATAGGTAAACCTTTCCTTTCTTCAAGCAAGCGCCAACCTGAGTTTCATGGTAGTCCGTTCGTAGTTTGTGTTGTCTTTGGAACTCGGAGCTCTATGTACCAGATGGTGAGGAGTCAGTCGTTGAATTGATGTTTAACGCAGTTCATCAGTTTCTTTGAACTACAACTAGATGTGCGGAGGGCTTTGAATGGAGTGTTGGTCGAATCGGCAATTCGCTCGTTTGTGACCTAACATCCTCTGTGACTCGAAAATCAGCATTGCTTTATGTTCCTTCGTTCCCGTTATACGTGGTATGAGTGAGCCTAGCTGATGATCTCGTGAGAATGTCAATTTAGTGTATCGAGGCTGGTTAATATCGTGGTAATTGTTGTGCCGGAGCTCTAGGTCTGAAGGCTGTATTTTGTATGTGTCTACAGGTTGCACTCATTTCGTTCAATTACTCACTATTGAGCGGTCTCAGTTGTTTGCAAATTGAACCCTTTTCTTCAACGGTACCTCACGGTTCTCTTAGGAGACTTGATGAGATTAACTTCTAACTATTAGCCACAGATTACTAGAATCAACCTGTTTGGTTGGGCAAGGTGATAAAAATATACTTATCTGTTATCATGTTGTGGAAAAAGCTTATAGGTATGCAGCTGCATGTGCATGTGTATTTGGCTAATAGAGGTAGTAACTGAATGCGTTAGATTTTTAAACGCATCGATTGAGCTATTTGGTTGCATGTCTGAGCATACATAGGGAGTTCCAACACGGTCTTACGCGTCCGCGTGGCCACTTCATAACGCCTCCGTATTTCTTACCTCTGCCTGGTTGTGGTCATTATAGTAGAAACCGATACTTTCCTGATCGAGTTTTCGGCAAGGGACTACCACAGCAGAAGTGTAGAAGAAAGTATGTGTACACGTTTTTTTTCAACCCCTCACAAACGAATTTGCGGTGTTGTTGGGGAACGGTTAGAAAATAAACAATGGATTACAAGCAGTTGCCTCAAGACCATACAATACCACCTAGTCGGTAGGAAAGTTCTGGGTGAATCTAATCTTTCTTACCGCTTCTCCTTCTGCATCCCTTGTGGATTTCTTAGCGGTACCAATTTTCACAGCTCATCACGTTGGACAGATGTAATTAAGTTGTTATGATGTACCTGGCGACGGGGATATTTTGACCGCATGGACTACTGCGAAGTTGTCTGGGGAGCCTCCGTTGTCTCCGTTAAGAGCACAATTTTCAGACTTTCTATCACCTGTGCAATTGATCAGTTGTACTGTAGTCACGCCCATACTTGGCATTTCCGTACCGTCGACTGTTTGTGCTTTCCTGCCTCCTTTGCTTGCCGTCGTACTATTATGTCTCCCCCGAGTTGATCCTCGTCTCAAGCAGGCTGTCAGGCGTCCGTATTGCCTTCGCATTGCCAGCTGAATGGGTTCGTTTAGGCATCCATAAATGAACGGATTTACAAAGGTCGAACCCATAGCAATCATCTTACACAATAGATCGATTAGTTTAGTGTGCTTCGCCGGTATGATAATCCCACGAGCCATGCCTGATAATTGTTCATCCTCATCACTGCGAGGTTTCGCACTATGAGTCAGTGCTTGTTTTAGTGCCTGGTCGGACATTAAGAGCAAGGCCTGACAAAGTTCGCCACTGATTGATAATGGATCTCCTGCTCTTGTCTCCTGTATATGGCTTCTTAACATTGATTCGATTTCTAACAGTAGGGAGTACAGACACCACGGCGTCCAACATAGTGCGAAACACACAACCGTCAAGACCAACAGGCTGGTGGTGCGTCGTTTTCGTCGCTCGGTTTCTTTACGGAATCCCAGTTGTGTAGACTGTTTCGCCAGTCGGCAGTAGATCGCCAGGTAGAATCCTCCGGAGGCAGACAATGGGAGAGCGAAACACGCGATAAAAACAAACACGGAATAGGCTAGACGTAGACGTGCACTTGGCCACTTTTCTACACAATAGGCGAATCCACTGTGTATATCAATATCCACGTGTAAAGCCACTGGAATGGAAATTAAACCACCAAATAATATCACACAGCCAATCAGGCTCATGGCAACATGGTTGGAAATTTGTATTTTCATTGGATGAACAATCATACGGTAGCGATCGAACGCGATCAATAAGATAGTGAGGCAGGAAATGCTGAGTGGTAAACCGAAGCCAGCAAAAAGTACTCGACATAGACCGCTGCTGGCCAACTGGTGTTCGTTGATCTCGTAGAACATTTGTACAGGCATGCTAACCGAGCACAGAAATATGTCCGATACAGACAAACAGAAGACGAACAAGTTAGTGATGTTGTCCTTTAGCGTTTGTCTGTGGTACTTCAGCAGAGCACACATGAGGCCCATATTGAATATGACTCCAGTGATTGAGAACAACGTGCAGTGGCTTATCATGAGATCTCGCACTATTGGGATGCGATGTGATGAGTAGCTGGTTTGGCTGTATTCAATTTGTGTAGGTTGTGATCCGTTCAGCAAGTATTGGATGCATCTAAAGGGGAATAAAGAAAATCAATTTTAGTAGTCTGCATTCATGAAGTCTTCAGTGGTTTAATATTCATAATGACAAATCTTTACACTGGCATAGAGAAAGCACCGTTGTAGGAGTTGCAGTTTAAAATGACCTTGTTTAAGGAGCTTGCAAGTATCATGATTACTGCTCCTCCACCGTGATCTGTCCACCATTTTGATCGTCATGTTGTGCGCAGGTCTTCGTTCTAATAAGGGTCTTCTGCTAAGTAGCTGAAAGAAGGTGATATTTAAACTTCCAGGTTGCACGTCAGCGAAGCACAAAGGACGTACCAACGTTTAATCTATAACTGGCCTTCTGTGTTACATTTCCAAAGATTATGTCCAGGAGATCATGATATTTCAATCCCAGTAGGCTAACATTCTAACATGCACTGCTGCCGCATTTCAGGCTTACTTGAACACAATACCTTTTCCCCTCCAGTCGCACAACCTCTTTAGAACCCTATCGGGTCCTCCTACCAGTGTCACGCTAGACTGAGCGAAATAATTATCTGGTCAGTCGTTTTTTGCGTGTAGTTCCGTTCTCATTGCATTCTTCCCCATCATTACTAGTTATTGCGTGGAAATTTCACTAGATTACAAGTCACTGCATGGTTTCAGTTCACACGGTATGTCCATAAACAAAAAGATTCCCCTCAGAGACTGAACAAGCAATTCCGGAGTGAGCGGCGTTTCTGAGGCTGGTTTATGCGTAACGGCTGAAATGATGGTCTCTGTTGAATACTCGGGTGGTAAAGGCTTGGAAGGGTCCTGGAAAACCTCACGCTTGTAGTGCCAGGATTTAATGAATAGAGTAATGATGCCACTGTTACGCGTGCTTCGGCTTCTTCACTCAGATAAATTGCGCAGTGATGTGTTCTCGATTGTCCACACAAGTGACGTTGACCACTAAATTTTGGTATACGTGATCCTTATGAACAATCCTGTATAGTAAACAAATCACGAATAGACTGCAAACTGACTTGACAAAGCGGAAAACGCCGGCTTTTTGTAATTGCGCATAGATATCCATTGCTATCATGTTTCCTGCCTCAAATATTTTTTGGACAAGTCCATACTAGGTAGATGATGCATCCATCAAGATATACTGCGGACTAAACTAACTTGTTTTGATGGGATTTGTCCGATTCGGGAGACGTTGTTTCATGGTTTTTCTATCTTCCAGCTACTCACGCCAAACCAGTAGCGTTGGGAGGTTCAAGTCGCTCTTTGCATGCCTGGTGGAAAGCCCAAGGTTCTCGTGAAAAAGAGTGATAATGTAGGTGAGTTCTGAGTGTAGAACAAACTCAGCAAGGTAATTTGCGATATACTGTCTCAGTCGAAGGACGTCCGTTTTAGTTCCTCTTAAGCTTGGCTCATCTGTACCAATGTATGTACTCAAGTGTCTGGTTCATACCACGGGCAATCGTATCCAGTCTTATGCCCTACTAAAACACACAGGTATAGCTCACTATATGGATATCCGTGTAGTTTTGTTGAGCGCAGGTTTGTGTCCGGATTTTCACCGCACACTAATGATAACTTTATTCCCCAGTGTTCCCCTATCTTGGTGCTGGCTGAAACCATAGTTCCGGGAAAACATGTCGTTCAATCAGTCGGTCGGTTTCCGAGAATTTGGGATATTCCCTTCAAAGCTAGGCCCGGCCTGGCGCCTGCTGAAGTGGCTCACTGAGGCCAATTCACGACTGACCTTGGTTACCAGCTTTGATGAATCATTAAAGTACCTCCCCTCATTCAGTCACATGTGAGGAGGGTGGTACAGTACAACATACATAATTAATCACATTTTCGCTTAGGGAGGTGGTTATGTTCACCAAATCCTGAGCTAAGACGGAACGATTGTTCGCACCCACAGGTTTGTTGCATAGTCATGGGCGAGATAGCTCAAGTGGTTAGAGCACGAATTTACTGACTGGAAGGTCCCTGGTTCGAACACGACCTCTGCCTCTCGACTTCCCCTGTCTAGGCTTGGCCAACCTGGCAGTATCCCAGCCCTCGTGCTCCCTTTGGGTGGCATGGCAGTTAGGCACCGAAAGGGTGTTAGGGCTGAAAGATTATTATTATCATAATTATTATAGTCCTACTTGTAGACAGTGTAATTCCTAACACAAAGACAAGCTTCTGTTTGGTATGAGTGTGTGAGTCAGCGTCGTATTTTTACTGACGGAGTTCGTCCAGTCCATATGAGCATTTCATAACTGATTGGTCATCATGTCGCGAATAGGTATGTTTTCCCCATTTGGGAGTTCTCTTTTTGGTGAGTATTTTATTTAAGGCTTTCTTTTAGGCGGAAAGTGCAGTAATTCCGAGGACGTCAGTTTCTTGGTTTGAACCGTTGTGTAATTAGTATAGCACTGATATCTGGCTAACAAATTTGCAGTGTCGGTGCGAATACGCTAACGTCGAAACTGTGAACATAAAAGATTGACACATCTTAATTTCTTATGTCTTTTTGATTGATGAGGATGTTTCGAAGTTCCAGTTTTGGACCCTGTATTTATTTTCATTTTGAGTTAAACGAGAGGATATTATGTCAGTGCCTGTCGCCGTTGTTGACGGCGAGTCGTATTTTATGGTGTGACAATGTATCTCAGAACTAGATTGTAAAAGACGCGTTGGGGAGATTTTCACATGGGTTGAACCGGAGGAACTACGCCATAGACTCGGCACGAATCATGCAGCCTATCCGTCTCAACATTCGCTCTAGCAAACAAGACCCCCCGTCGACATTTAGCACTGATTTAGCTTGTTGGTAGGAAGAAGTCTTACCGATTAATTCCCCTTTTGTTTTAAAACTCGATCAACCTTGTAACCTAACTACTTCGCCTAACGAAGCGTTTGTACCAAAAATAACGAAGCACGTCCAGCAATAAATCTTCCGAAATTTTACAAAATTTCCTGAAAATGAAGGCAGTCTAGCTCGGTTGCACTGTCGTACACAGGCACATCTGGATAACTTAGATGAATTTCTTCAGACCGGTTCATGCTGGTTAAATTTTTCGTTCGAATTTCACTTGAGGCATAGGCAGCCTCTGGTTGCAACCGATTTGCGACTGTTTCATTCTTATTCGAAGCCACCATCAATGCACATGCTGCATTCTTTTGGTCTGTTATCTGTAACTTACTCAACTGTGTTTCTAGCTGCCGATTGCATAGAAAGTACTGGTACAGCCGGAGGAACAGAACGATATGAGTGTATTTCGCTAATTTCGTGCAATTTGGTTTGAAGTAAGACATAAGTTTGACAGAAACTCGAGGACTGCGCCTACCTGCTGAGCCCCAAGAAGGGCGAAACCGGACGTGGGCTGCCGACGAATTTTCAGCAATTTTTGAGTAGTGCATTACGAACAGGACGATATGTTATAACGTGTTGGTCGTTATTTACCAAGACGTTTCATTACATTCCGAACTCAGGTCGCTACTTGTACATTTGCAGTATGATCTTAGGTCCGAGTTTCACCAGTCCTTTTCATTACTTCCTCTCGTTCTACGTCTTACGCGATCACACCCATCGGTCTTTCTCATATTGTCTTCTGACTACCTCCCAGTCGTGCATTTTCGTTCCATTGTCTGTATTTTTAGACGGAGGACAAGTGAAGGCTGATTAGATAGTTTGTTGGTATCGTGTTTCCATCGTTACTGTGCTCTTTTAGTGCCTGATATTTTCCCGTGCAGCCGGAACATAGAATGTCTGTCGTCGTTCGTAGTTTATCTTTCTAGTACCTCTACTTCCTGCCAGGACTTTCTTTCACTGCGTTGGTTATTGTTTCAAATGACTCTTTTTCCAAAGCGTCCGGTCATTTCCAAATTTCAAACAGTCTTGACTAGTTGGGAGTTGTTCAGAATTAAGGGATATTCGTTTTCCTATTTGCGCATATATTGGTATCGTTCTTGATTTAAAATTCAGCTGCCTCATTTCGCTTCATCCGGTCTCATTCGTCATTCGGCCTTTTCCTGTTGGCCCAAATACTTCACGAGGGTTTCAGATCAGGACTTTACGATTGGTCTTTCATAGGTATTTAGTAGACAAATGTTGGATTCAAGCGGGATAAAATTTCACTTTTGACACAGGCCAATTGAGTAGGTTGCCAAGTTGTTCTTGTCTTCAGGCCGATGAAGAACCAGCCACCCACCTGTTTTAGATTTAGCGAGCTGAAATGGTTTTGAATGTTATTTCAGATTTCTTGTTAGTTTGTCTGAGTGACTGCGTCTCACGGCGGACGGTTCAGAGGGAGAGTTGCAAAAATTTCTACCCTGCTTCAGTTTTGCTGAGTTATGTAGTTGTGAACTCAACATTTGGTGCATTCGGGACGACACTAATTGATGGGCTGCACACGCTTTGTTTCGTTTTAACAACGTAGTAATTAACCAAAGTAATACGGAGTAAGGTGATGCTTCTACTTCGAATTGGGAACTTGGGACTTTTCTTATCCGGGACGGGATTCTTTTTGATGGCCAAGTGAAGAACAATGACTGAAAGAAAGCCTGGATTGTCGAGTTCTGCAATTGCGAGCAAACCAAAATCCATAAATCAGTTGGATTTCCCGCTGCTGACGTAGGAGCTCTTACTTCCAATTCATCGTATTAATTAGACAGAAATTAAACTTTAACCGCTTTATCCACTACACGTTATCCGCTTTAGCTTGGTTAACCGATAAGTTTCAAGCAACTTTTCATGAAATTTTCTATTTGAACGCGTGTGTGGAGCGTGACAAGAATGCACAGGCAAACTGAGAAACGCTGTTTCATCCTTTTGGAAATGCTTGCTACCGGTCATTATTTGAATCAGAAGTTGTATGATGAAACCGAACCTCTTACAGTGTGATGCGGAAGAGCATTAATTCATAATGTGGTTATTTTTATGACACAGAATATCCGTTTACAGGGTGGGGTATCCGGTCAATTCGATTGAAAATTGGACCTTAAGACAAGAAGGGAATAACTTGCATCTTGAATAGACGAAGGTGTGGACTTCGATATTCTCAAACAATTCAAGTCTGAACCCTTCTATACTTGCTCACTGTGAAGACTTTAATTAAGGAAATTTGAAGATCTGGTTCTTGTATACCTGTGGCTTACCAGAGGAATAATATGACCGCTTCTGCGTGTTTGACAAGATCTTCAGTTACTACGTCATGCGCCTCTGGGGTAAGATGTTGTTTCAGCCCCAAGAAGGGCGAAACCGGTCGTAAGCTGTCGAAGAGTAGTGTGTTACGTTCAGACAAAGTATCCGTTATTATTTTTGTTTTTAATAATATCATTATTGCCACCGTCAGGTAAGTTGGGAGAGCACGTAAGAACGACTGCCGTTGTGGTATTGTGGGCTTTAGCACAGTACAGTTCCATCCGTCCTGCACTAAGCAGTAAGTAAGGCGCAAAGTTAGTGTCATCAGACGACGATGGGAAAGAACGCTATCTTCCTGGCCCAACTCATAACAGTGCGGTAGGTAGGACACTGTCAGATTGCTCAAGACTTGGGTGTCGACGACGATGTTCTCAATAAGGAGTTTAGCAAACTGGAGGACAGGAGACAATGGATAAAGACCACGAGGATAGTTTACGTTTTGTGGAAAACGATGTCACACCCATGGCCCGACATATAGAACTGGGAGACCGGTTTTCCAACCCCACGTCTCTATTCACGAAAGGCTTTTATTCTAGAATTCTTTTGGGTTCTGTTTATCTAATGCATGATGGATGAGTAGAATTGTGGTTTCGATTGGTGGTTTGGTTCATTAAGAATTGTTACTGCGGTCTTGATGTTCCACCACACCCAACCTCATGACCTTTCAAGCTTTTTGTCTAAATTGTATATGTGCGTTCGTGTTTGACTAGATTTTTAACATCGGTGGCTGTCAAAGCAAACCTACACGGTCGATTCAACACTGACTATCACATCGGGTCCAAAACAACAAACACGTAGTTACAAATGTCAAAGCCGATGTTCCAGGTCAACGAATAACCGCTCCCATTTGAATTCATTCATGTGATTTAAGGGAGCGTCGGTGGGTTTACGTGAATATGAAAACCAAGTACTCGTAAACCAAAAGACACATGTGGGGAGGAACTCGAATCTCTCACTCATTACGCCCTCACGCTTTTGGACAATCGCAAGGTCTGATCTGCTTTGGAAGTCACGTTTACAGACATCATTCGTCAAAGATTAAATGAACTGCGTGTTCTAAACTTACCAAAATAGATGCCAGAAACTAACAGAACAGAAAATCAAGGAAGTCGTTTGGCGACGGTTTGCGTCATGCGGATCGGAATTTAAAATAACGACATATTCCGTGGAGTTAATTCATTAACGGGATTGTTGTTTTACAAGGGTCCTGGACCGCTCTGGGTTAATTCAAAAAGAGGATGTCGCATAAAAGTTCTGAGAACTAATGGTTTTGCTAAGTTGAATGTCCCTGGCTATGCCATTGAGCTTCACTCAACATTGTCTGACTCACGCGGTGTGGTTGGTCATATTTGTTCTTCAGACTGTTACGAGTGTCGGATCTGAATGGTCTGTATAACTTAGTTCATTTGGATTTGGACCTAGGGGACACATGTTTTCAACCTACCGCAGAGAGCCGTTGCGTTGCTTTCCCAAGTGTAAGACCCCGAAATAGTTCAGTGTGATTTCTGGGGCAACTAAAAAATAATCTGGATGCGCGTGCTTCTTCAGCCTCGTTCTTTGGTACCTATTTTCCCGCTGCTGACGTAGGAGCTCTTACTTCCAATTCATCGTATTAATTAGACAGAAATTAAACTTTAACCGCTTTATCCACTACACCTCATCCGCTTTAGCTAAGTTAACCGATAAGTTTCAAGCAACTTTTCATGAAATTTTCTATTTGAACGCGTGTGTGGAGCGTGACAAGAATGCACAGGCAAACTGAGAAACGCTGTTTCATCCTTTTGGAAATGCTTGCTACCGGTCATTATTTGAATCAGAAGTTGTATGATGAAACCGAACCTCTTACAGTGTGATGCGGAAGAGCATTAATTCATAATGTGGGGGAGCTTTTCCTTTACTGCTTGCAAGTAAGGTTAACGAACGGTATCGACAGGTAGTGAACCATTTCCCACTGTCTGGATATAGTTACTCCTTATCGCTTATCTGAAAGCAAATCTTGTTCGGACCCCTTCATTTCCATTTCCCAAGCCATTCCCTCATGCAGTCACCTTCTCACTTCTAGTCATCTTCATTGCCCTACATAACCATTCTGGACTTAGTTTTGCTCGGGAACCCCTGGATCACTTCCTCACTCTGTTTTTCTCGACTTTCTTACCTACCCGTTCAAGATGATAATTGTTACCTGCCCACTCCCAACCAACTCTTTGGTGTTTGTGTGGTTTCTCGTTTTCCATTTCTTCTTACCGGTTCAATGGGTTTCAGTGTGGATTTAGCATACTTCTGTTGCTTTTACAAAAGGTTTACGATCAAGTTCCCCATTCTCTCGTACTATTCTATGTGAATAATACAAACCAACTTGATCAAGTTCTTCCTGTTCGACACAGGGCACTCAGTTGTTTGTTGAAATTTTAATTAGACTAGACTCGGGGTAAACACTCGGTATGATAGCCTTGTCACACAACCTTCAGCGTTTTCATTATCGTGTTTCCTTCATGCAACGTATCCTCACATCACAATCGGACCAACTCCACAACATGATTGACATATCCTAATTTCCCAATAGATCACATGATTCACGCTTGCACCTGTTTGTTTGCTTCTTTTTCTCTTTGGTTGTGTGGTATTTTCCCAACGCACATTCACTGGGACCTCACACAGGGAATTGTGCTTCCTGAGGCCT
The DNA here is from genome assembly GCA_003604175.2 of Clonorchis sinensis. Classification (NCBI taxonomy): domain Eukaryota; kingdom Metazoa; phylum Platyhelminthes; class Trematoda; order Opisthorchiida; family Opisthorchiidae; genus Clonorchis; species Clonorchis sinensis. The sequence continues at coordinate 21,360,278 of CM030370.1, forward strand.
TCGCATACCTCCGTATTAAGGGCATACACACCTCTCCCTCTGACTTTTTCAAATTTTCAATCACGTCAAGGCCTATCATTCGTTGCGATACTTTCGCTTCAATGCATTTGTTTTTCTCGTTCGTTCCACTCGGTCCACATTTTAGTGACAAAAGCTTCTCACCTATTCGACCATTTATCTCACCCCTAAAATATTACACTTGGTTGAGTTCTCCCACCTCTCTACAAACGCACAAACCAGGTGGAGTGTTGGAGCGACTAATCAGTTACACGGATGCACTTCCCATCCCTGTCCAAAACTGTCTTCAGAACATGTGCTGGTAGCTCCATCTTGTTTTATGATGGCCACGTAGGTTAGGTGTTTTCGCCCAGCTTTGGATTTCTGACCTTCAGATAATCTTGCTGCTATACCCTGACACAGTGTATTTCATGTTTTTTCAGATAAATCAGATTGACTTACCATCTAGGCCTGGTTCTTCTTTACGTCTTCCTGAGAACGTGTTCTTGGACTAGCTACATTTATCGGTGTTTTCTTAACTGAGTAATCAATAGGTTGATCCTGTAAAGGTGTGGGTTCGTGTCAGGTTTTGGACTGCAATGTGTACGGAATCGGATAGGCAATAATAATACTAGAAAGCTGAATTCATTTTCCATCGTATTTAACATTCCACTTATGTGTGTCGTTTTCAGTTGGACCGCCAGACATCACAAACTTGCTGACTTTTATCGAAAAAAGAACCCTGTGTTCGCTTTGGAATTTGATCAGATTTTGTTTATAACCAGTGGCAGTTAGAATGTGAGGTTGGGTAATGTCGGTGGTGGATGCAAGAATGAGAGATGCGACACATAAAAACTGGCTTGCTAAGCCAACGGACAGGCATGGCTGGAAAACTTGTCTCACCTCATGCTTATTTTTGTCCATCTCCGTGTTTTTCAAGTGAGTTTGTTCACTTTTATGCGGTTTTCATATCCGCTTTGGGAGAGCTGGAAGCTTACCTTCTGATTCCTAATGGTTATGCGTCCCAGCATACTTACAAAAGAGCCATCTTTCTGAAAACGCCTAGATGGGCCTTATTTACGACAACATGGCTCATTTCACGCCCTCCGAACCCCTGTTGCCAAAACGGTCTGATTAGTTACTAAATCGAATCCGTCTTATACACAGCCCATTTACATTCCGTTAAGAAGTTCGGTGTGACGCAAACGGAACACAGGTCAAATTAGTCGTTAGCTTTTGTTACACGGTGGGAATTTTTGGCTCTTATGAAGCGGCCTCGCACGCTTGGACATGCTTGCCTTATGTCAGTTTTTTTGGAGGCCCATGTTAATGCGTCTTTCAGCGCAATAGTCATCATCCAAAGAAGTGAACTTCAGTTGGAAGCGCTTTTGATGACACTCACTCCACATTGGAAGAATAAAATGTTGGAAAACAAGTTTCCTTGAACGTATTGAACACCAGAGCCCCGAGTGGGCATCTGAAAACCGGGGTTTGCGGAAAGTGACTCACATGCACCAAATTCTGAACTACCATGGTGATCATCCAGGTTTACACAAATAGTCCCACCTGAATACTTTTCAAGCGGATTAAAACATTGAAAACTCACTGAATACAAAGTGAAAGAGGACAAACGTTCATACAAATCGTCCCCAAAATGGGCTGGACATAGCTAGGTGGTTATGGCCTGAACTTACTGACCGGAAGGTAGATGGTTTGAACCTAACCGAGGTATCACGGTGACTGTTTAGGCTTGGGGACCTGGCAATATCTGGGCTCCCGTCCTTCCTTCGGGTGGCATTGGAGCTAGACACCGACGAGTGTTTTTTTCAATTATTATATTTGTTCGAAAGGAACTGTTACGCGAGCAAGTTGATCTAGAGATCTCTGGGAAGTAGCCACTCGCTCGGTTCAATAACATAAGCAGAAGACAAGCGTTTGTCGAGAGCATTTGTAAAACTGCGCGAATGTCGTGACAGCAAAATCTAAGGGTAGCCCGGAAACCTTTCTGAATCACTGTCCAAACCAAAAAGGAACCAAAATTAAGGACCAGCTTTTTACGCAGAATCCAATGCAAGAATTGTAGCGAACAAACTGGAGAAAAGTCATCCATCAGACTGTATGGGTGTAGATTTGCCGCTAAAGGGTAAGGTTAGCTGTCACCCGTCTCCGCACATGAAAATCAGGAAGGAGGCGAATTCAACTGGAACCAGGTTCGCTTATGAGCCCAAGAAAAAACAAAGAAGTACCGTGTATCTATGGGGGCGTTGCACTCGTCTTAGAAGACCGTCCATGCACATGACCAACCTGAATCATTAAACTCTCAAAAATAAAGTACTCATGAACAGCCAAACCCAAAACTAGACAAGAAATTGTAGGAGAAACCAATAGAAGGTACTGCAAGTGCGCGAAAATCAAGGGATTAAATCAAGATCACTAGAATGTACAACGAAACAGCACATAAACTAGTAAGTAAGAACAATAAATTGGAACTGTGCAGAACACAAAGCACCTTAGAATCGTGTCAGAAAGTCCAAAAAACGGGCAAAAACGCTGAACGGACCTATAGGTGTGCACTTGGTCAGGTATGTGATAGGAAGAGGGACTGAAAACCAATACACAAAAAAGAGGAAACAGGCCATTCAGAATAAATAACCTCATCTATTCAAATAAAGGCTTTCAACGAACCTACAGAGTGCAAGCTATTCGGACACCAACGCAACACAAATTCCACATGGGGAAATCATATGCTGAGCAAACCGATCGTAAAACAACCAACCATGTTTGAAGCATAATATAAGATAATAAATAATATTCGATGCTTTCTGTGCCTGGCTCTCACGCTAGGAAGGTTGAGGTCTTGAGTATTGTCAGGTTGCCCAAGCCTATTCCAAATGCCTGATTCGCATCACATACCTTCTGGTCAGTAAGTTCCTGCCTTAGCCACTAGCCATCCCGAGCTCTCGATATATTATTATGAGAACGCAAGCAAAATGACCAAAAATACTCAACGCATCCTATGGGTGACGAATCACATGGAAGCCAGTTGCCAAAGTCACCTAATCGATCGGTTACCACCTGGTCAGAAGTTGGACTACAAAGCAGTGGTCTCTTGGGCTGTGCACATCTATTCTGTGGAACAGGTAATACCAAGTCATCGTCCGTCGCATCTGATCTCAGGTGTAGTACACGTTCCTCGTCAGATTCGGTGAACTTCGACTTATGGTCGACTGTCTGCCTAGCAACATGTTTTCAGTGAAACACTTATGAATGTTTTCTGGGTATACATGTGTTTTCTACATGCGATGAGAAATTGTGATTGACATCCTAATTCAGGACGTTTTGGCGAGGATGTGAATGCATAAAATTATCTGCGTGATAACAGATATCCTCTGTGGTAAAATTTAAATCTTCAGGTTTTACAGACTGAATTTAAGGTAACTTTGCTTATCGTCTGATTTACAACGGCACCAACTATCCCTTCAGTTTAACTGAAGTACACCATCTATTTTCTTTGCATTTTTTCAACATTTTTCGTCTCTGACGCTATTACCTAACACAACAGTCCGAATGAAAGGTGGTAGCGATGGTACTGCTTAATTGTCCATTCCTAGACGAGAGCAATTAGCAAATCACTTGTGTATTCCAGACCTTGCCTCTTTGGATTTCTGGAATGTACATGTCTGTAGACTATGGATATCTTCACATTATTTTAAAAGGTATGGCAAGTTCTACATAGAACAGAGCTGAACGTGAAGGTATCGGACACGTAGCTTTCCTGGGTCCTGCACTCCGACCCTCAGTCTTCGGACTAGTTTGTGCAAATAGTGAATCTCTTGACTGAGCGGTCACATGATGAATCCTGCTAACGACAAAGGCACTCTTATGGTTGAATATCTCATATCTCACTCGATCTGTGTTAGGAAAACGGTCGGTCAGAAACCGTCGATTGTCATATGAGGATCACTGACTGTTCACTTAGAGTGTTCTAATTTTCACCAATAGTCTACCGAATTTTTTATTTTTGTAAATTTTTCCGAAAACTGATCCAAACCCCTTGCTTTACATGTAAGTTCACGCTAATTTTTCATAATAAAATAGCTCTCTGCATTCCTTGTCTTGGAGGAACCCATCAAGTATGGTTCCATTCATGCCCCGAGTGAAGTTGCAACAACTGCTCATTGCTTCCCTAAATGCCATGAAATACGATCTCGTAACACTTGTGGAACTCGGTGGTTCATGCTCAGCTGTTATAATGAAGGGCTGATTCCCAACTACATGCAGGTCTGCTTACGATATCTGAATTGCTTTCTTACAGGAATACTCACCTTCGAAAATCGGAGCTTTTATTCTGAAATACTTGTTTGAAAAAGAGAATCACCACTCCGAAAAACAGCAGCCATTACTGAGACGTCGCGACAGCTTTTAACGTAACCAGCAACCTAATTTGCAGCACCTTTCGGAATCCTCCAAGAGTAGTTGAAGACTAGTATGAATGAGGTCGAATAGGTTGTGCGGTGTAGCGTTCATTTGAGTTGACTGTTGGTGGAGAAACATGTTTAAGGGCAAGGTTTTTAATTAGTCACTTTTCCAGTCACTGTTGGTGACCTTCGTCAGGATCAAGATAATCGGAGTCACAGGGAACGGGCAAGACAGTAGGTGGTCTCCATCTTCCGGTTTGTGGTCAACCTTCTCATGAGGCGAAAGTCACGTTAGACAGTCTGAGGGATACTTACATTGATTCGGTTTTGTTTTTGAGGGAATCAGTTGTCAGAATTCATTTGTTATATAACCAGTTATCAGGTTATTTTTACTACAGTGCTTCGTGTGTCCAACACAAGTCTCAACTCACTACGAAATTGACGACCCGCATGCGAAAAGCACGTTTCAGTGTAGGCGTTTTACGCTGTAAGGTTTTTTTTTGCTTGGATTGCTTACTGTGATGTCATTGCACAAGTTTCGTCATCAAGTAGAGATAACATCATTACCAATGCATTCATGACGCTCCAGTGCATTTCCCTCCTGAAGTGCTTCCACTGCGCAGATGGCGTTGTGGAAGATTTCTTTTGTTGTTGCCTTTTGACTTCACACAAAGCCATTATCATTTTTGTCTTTTGTGTGTTGATGTATCAGTTTTGGCGAAGATTTTTCGTCTATTCATAGGTACTCATTGACATTAGTTGTGGGTTATGACCATGTGACCCTTGGCCTGGGATGAGGGAATTTTAAGGCTTCGAAGTGAGAATTGAGGCTACGGACTAGCGGTCCCAGATTGTATCATATCGGCCGTCATTTTGCTTCACTTTCTGTTTAAAGCCTGTAGCATTTGTTTTCCCCAATTCGTAATGGTCGTCGTTACCTTACCGGTCACTTACGTAAACCCGATTCACTCTCGCTTGCGTCTTCTGCTCATAATGCATGATCACTTGGTAGAAGCTTCCTGAGTTTTGTGCTCCTATTCAAGCTCTGTACTTTACGGTACCAACTACAATTTCGAATACCAAGTACTTAAACCATAAAGGAAAATATTTCAATGGTGTTTTCATATTACTGTGGACTTTTTCAACCACACAACTTCAGCTTAACTGAATGACCTGGGCTTACGTAGTTAAAGGTGTGTTTGCAGCTAGAAAACTTGCAAATAACTTGCATAGAATCTTCGTATAATCTGTGCAAGAGAAATCTTTTGCCAGGCAGATTTTGATACGGAATTTGTGCGGGGTTACAGTTCATGTATATTCTGAGTCAGAAGCATTTGTAAGGTTTCTTCCTCACTCTGAACCGAAGGAACTCAACGGTTAACGCAGAGAATTTTAATTTGGTACTGAATTTCGAAGTAACTCTACGCTAGCGTAAATGTCAACTGCCAGTCACCAAATCAGATGAATCTCATAACAACCGGAAGCTGTGTCTATCAGGACAAGAACTGATAGACTGACTTGTACTGCTCGTCACACTTTTTTTGTATTGTTCAAGAAGTTGTTATTTACGACAATGTGCTCACAATTTATCATGCGAGGAATTCGGTTTAAAACGCTTAATCAGAGTGTTGTGACGACTGGAAAATAACTCTGCCCATACGCAGCCTGTGTGCTCTATGAGAATAAAGTACTCATTCTGGCGTGATTGCATACAACAGGTACAACTCTATCTGGGTGTAAGATTGTGCTTTCTTTTGTAAGGTCGAAACCCAGTGGCTGTTGTCTTCAGATGCACGTCCAACAACTAAGCGAAATATTGAAATACGGTTCGTCGATCCTTTCAGCATTAGTAGTGTTGATTAATCGGGTCCGTCAATTCATAAATGCACTTATTCGCCCTTGCCTGTCCGTGTTTTTCTGTGGAACATTCCGTTACATTCTTTTTGGACAATATTACGACTCACTTCTCTCATTCTGGCCTGGTAAATATTTCGGTACTAAAAGGTAACCCTGCTGCTGTGGTTTTCCACAGCAGATTTTCAGCTTGGAAGTCTTCTCTCCTGTTTGTTATGCAAGTTATCGGTGAATCCAGAAAGGCTGCTCAGGATGTCCTTTTCTGGAGGTCATACCTGTTTATTTAGACTGGAAATGTAGCACTTTATCATATTAGCTTATTGATTTTGGTGGACCGACCTTCTCACCTAACAGGAAACACCTCCGTCGACATGGTAGTATCACCGACGCGCGAACCGGAAACGGAACCGCGAGAATCTGCCACAGTGGATAAGCGCCACGCTGCGCCAAGCCGTACCAACGGGTTCCAATAATGGCTTGACAAGAGCGCCGTTTGGCTTCGGTTGGTTGGTCGATTGCTATTTCAACCGGGTTACTTAACTAATTCTCCTCCAAACACACGGTCTGACATCAGTCGATTCGGCCACGTTCAGCGTCAACTGTCGAACTGTTGGCGTTTAGACCTCTAGAACCCGATAAATGATATTAAATGATTCATTCAGGTTGACATGGATGGTCTGTATCCATCAGATGGTTTGGTACTGCGCTGTTGCCTATAGTCTTACCCCTATTCTGAGGGATTTCAGATAATGCTCTCTGATTCTCCGCGAGAGGCGTTCGGTCGTACAACCGATATAGTTTCCGGAACTTGTGCACACAAATGAGTAGATTCCGAATGATGAGTTAGGTACGGGAAACTTGTCTTTGAGATTCGTAGTGCGTGTTGGTGAATTGTGAAACAAAATCTGCCGGTCTGTAGCATTACACATTGATAATGTGTCGAAATATTGGTAGCTCGGTTGAGTTTATTGGTTGTTGATCTGTTCGCCGAGCTTGATGGGTTACCTCACCCAACTGCACACTGATGATATCTCCTCGTATGGTGCCAAGCTCGGCGAACAGATCAACAGCCACCTGATCAACAATTAAGCATTAAACATTCTTTTGCTTGTTTGTGTTATCCACTTTGTGTTGTACTCTAAGTTGCTGTCACTCTTGAAGGGTAACCGCATACACATTGGAATATTTGTTGACGGTGGTTTTTTTTATTATCCATCAATGGTCTCAACTGCATATGCCATCCAACAGATTTCAAAGGATGAGAGTTCTATTCTAAAGCTTTTATCATAGCTGTGATTCCCTTGTCCAGAATGTTAGGCCAGCAGGTCCTTCTGGTTCTGTTCGCTAAATGCCAGCTGCATATGCTTTCCAACAAGGTTTAAAAGGTATGAAATCTGGTTCGTGAAAAGTTTGAAATGCACTCGGTGGATTTACTGTTCGAAAAATGCGTGCTAATGAAGCTTTGTGGTGCCAAGTATCTATATCACAAGTTTTTTCCAGTTTGGAGACAGAAGAAGAGGCAGTCTAGAAGATATCTTCTTACCAACAGGCTCAATCAGTGTTAGTTGTTCCCTGTGAGATTTTGTTAGTGAGGATTAGCAAGTGTTATGACCAGTACGCTTGAGGTCTGCATGTGTTTGTGCCTTGTCTAGTGTCAGGTTCTATCTATTCACTCCATGTGAAGGTTTACATTTTTTGTTGCTACATATAAATGGACCGTTTCTAAGACAGTTGGTTAATCAGCAGCAGTTGCGTGTATTTCCGTCGGATTGGGTTCTCTTTCGTCTTTGCGAATAGTGTCACTTGAAAACCGCACACCTTTCTGGGTAAATCTTCCTTGTCTTAATCGGCTCTCCACACGGATATCAACTGTGTGCCCCCTCCCATTTACTGTAGGACGCTCCATTTCAACCACATGGGCCATCAACCACTGTGACCTGAATCGTCGTTACCATCCTCGAGCTGTCGCATTTCTCACATGCATTCTAATTCTTATGTCTAGCTAGTTTCTCGCTAGCGCATAGTGGCGCAGCGCATGGTAGTCATTCCCATTTCTTGGTGGTACGGGTTCTACTCTAAAGCTTTTGCTGTAGTAGCGAGTAACTTTCAGCTGTGGCTTTTTTGTCGTCTATCCAAAGCACTATTGGACGACACTCTGAAACAGTCGGATTACAACTGATAGCATGCGCTAATCGGACGAATACACTGAAATTGAAGGTGAATGGTCTTGAACGCGTTATTCTTCAGCGTAGATGTGTACTGTATGAGCTAGCAAGTCATTAATGCGTTCTGTGATCGGTTTTTGCTTTCGGTCACTGGTAAATACCCAGGGAAGAATTGCGCCAAATTATTAGGGACGGTGGAGGGGCAATCTCTCCAACACGTTTTCTTGAACATCCTGATCGGTCCGTCCCTCTTTCTAGCCAAACTATGGACGATATTTTGACTGAAGTATTGTCGTTAGGCCACGATTTTTGTGCACCGCGCAATAAAAATTACCAAAGAAAAACAGAACTGCAACTGGAAGATCTTCACAGACTGGCACAGCTGTATGCGGCCCAATCATCTACTGCCAGGGAGCATTTGAAAATAGATATGCCTGTTACACCTTTAGACGCAACCCATTCTCCCGTAAGAGCCACTCGAGTGACAACGCATACGGGCTCTGAGAGTTCTGCGTCGCCGTGAAGACGTAGTTTATGAAGAGCACTATGAACAATTAAGTTAACCTTGATAAGATGTATCAGGAACGTCAGATTCCTGAAAGCAACCACTGAATGCCCGAAATCTACTGAGACCCTCAGCTCCGCTAGATGCCGACCAGACATAAAATGCTCCCTCAATATGCAGCGCGTGACAGCCTGGTATCAAACCCAGACAGCGCGAGTCAGCGTCGATCAAGGTCAGACAACGCCCCCGCAATATGCAGCGCGTCACAGCCTCGTGCAAAAGCCAGACAGTTTGCGTCAGCGTTGGACCAAGTTCAAACAGTATGCCTCCAATGAATAGTTTGAGGCTGTTGTACTTTCGCACTCGCACGCACTCGCGCTCTCGCAATCGCTTGTTCGGAATGTAGATGTTGTGCTCCCTTCTGTGAGTCTTTTTCTCCCGCACTAGGCACTGGAGCGTGGTCAGCAGTTAGATGCAGCAAATGGGCGAATCAGAAGATATAACATAATGCTAGATATTTTACCCTATGAAGCGAAGTTTCATGGGGCGGACGATATGGATTTAGCTGCCCACATGGAAGGGCGCCTCACCGATTCGTTAAAACGAGTAATGAACCAGGATTATATCACGCATACAGTCCATGTGCGCTTGAAACATTGATTAATATGGACTTACGCAAGTATACTTCCAGAAGTGCCCCTGATAACCCATCTTGGATATAACAACTTCCCGTTATCATGCAGGAACACGTTGGCCGGCCACGCTGCTCCAAACTATATGCAGACAGTTCTGTACACAGTTTATGTGACATTCGACTTCACGTACTCAATCCTCAATACTCAATACTAAATGGTGCTGAAATCGGTTTCGCTATTCGTAGTCTATTGCTAAAGGGACTGCTACATTTCTGCAGTTTAAATCCAGTGGTCTTATTCGTAGAGAACAAGGTGGAATCGTTGTGTTCACTACCTGAACCTCTTGAACATCTCCTGGTCATGAGTAAAACTGAACATTCTTCCCTTGTATATCTTCAGTCGCAGTACTAAAAACCATCAGTCTTACATTAAAAATAAATAGCACTTGGTGTGTGGAAACGCCTCTCAGAACACTTGCTTCGTTGTTTGCCTCACCGATCACCAGATACATTCTATCCACTGTAGACAGAGTTGATTCCAGTACATCTTTCAGAATTTTGCTGCGCCATGTCAACTTGGAATTGTCAGTTTACATGACGCCATGCTGGTAAATCAATACCGTCCTGGCTTTTGCGCACTAATGACCCTGACGCAAGCTATCAGGCCTGCCTTGGACTTAAGGAGCGGGCCTAAAGTGCCCACCATACGATTGGCTCCGTTCCACTGTTTTATTGCTGTTTATTCCGGATTTTGTGTAAACTTGGTTGTTTTTAGGAATGAAGGTGAGATGTTGGCATCCTGTATTGTTTGTTTTCTTGTTTTTTTTACTTAGTTGGATAAAGAGACCCGCTGTTTTGAAATTTTCCCCTTGATTTGATGTTTGGTCCATTTCAACTTTCTCGGTACCAGGCAGATGACATTTGCAGTCACTGAGTCCAAGCTAGTCATTGATAATTATGTCAAACAAGTCACCACCAAACCTTCAGTCAAACTTAGTGCATACTAGGAGGTTACAAACTGCTTTCATTTTCCGGAAGTGGTTCTCAAGAAAATAACTATTGACATCGCGTAACAAAAGGCCTATAGAAAATCCATAACTTTCAAGTGTTTCCTGGATATCCATACAAACGAACTGTAGTCCTCTGTCTAGCGAAATGGTCCAGAAGAACCTGCTCGCCTAAAATTCTAGACAAGGGAATAGCAGCTATGACGAATGTTTTAGAACAGAACTAGCGCCCTTTGAAATCTGTTGGATGGCATATGCAGTTGAGACCATTGATGGATAAAAAAACCACCGTCATCAAATATTCCAGTGTGTTTGCATTTACCCTTTTAGAGAGATAGCTCTTCAGAGTACAACACAAAGTGGATAACAGTCAAGCAGAAGAATGTTTAATGCTGCCGATCTGAAGCTTTTGTTTTGCAGTTCGACAACGCTCACTGCGGATTTCAAAGATAAGTTTTCCGTATGTGACTCATCATTCGGAATCTACTCATTTGTGTGCGCATGTTCCGGAAACTATATCGCTCGTACGACCAGACGCCTGTCACGGTGAATAAGAGAGCATTGTCTGAAATCCCTCAGAATAGGGGTAAGAATACACGCAACAGCGCAGTACCAAACCATCTGATGGATACAGACCATCCATGTCAACCTGAATGAATCATTTAATATCATTTATCGGGTTCTAGAGGTCTAAACGCCAACAGTTCGACAGTTGACGCTGAACGTGGCTGAATTCACCAGTTTCAGACTACATAGTCGGACTGTTTGCGTGTATGTGTGTGTGTGTGTGCGTGTAAACGACTCAATTACTTAATCCGGTTTAACTAGCAATCGACCGACCAACCGGGGACAAACGGCACTCCTGCAACGTGACCATCACTAAATACTGTTTGGATAATCGTAAACGCAGTTATCAAGGGGAACTAGCCAACGAACCGCGCTTTGATGATTTCTTGTCCGTTGGTGACGAGATGCTTGTAACGCGGTGACCCTGCTGGGGAACAAATGAATGTTCAAAGCGTACACCTGAATCCTCCGTAATCCGGCATCATTATGATAGTAAATCTGTGGGATAAGTTGTACTTTTCGATGGTTCTGGACCCGTGTGGCAGGTTTTACTATAGCTCGACTATTGGTATACAATAATAGCTGGAATTTCTCCCTATTTGTCGTAAAGCGTTCATCATGCTCGGACTAGAGCTGTTTGAACGACAGGTAAATCTACAGTTTCAAAGTCTCGTTGCTAGGCTTTTCGATCACCCTCCGGATGCAGGCAATACACTCCGGAAGACCTCCAGAATGTGTTTTGTTATGGGGGAATTATTGCACTAGTACTTACCTGACAGATTTTATCTGCTTTTTCGACAGGTTTTTTTGCACGCACGCTCAGTGGAGTACGTTTAGCATATTTATCTCCTATTATCTGACTGAGTGCTATGATGAACGACATCTTTCCTGAATATCTGAGTATTCCCACATTTTCGAATGAAAGAAAACGGCCTAAATTTTGAATGGGCCTTAAATTACATCGTGTTTGTCGTTTATGCTGTTATAGGCGTACCTTTAACAGTGAGTTCGTGTTAGTGTAAACGTCAGTTTTTTCCTACCTGCCTGGCCAGGTTGATGAACGGGTGTGATGTATCTGGCCACTCGTTCAGCTGTATAATACGGGTATTTGGCTTTGTTTTTTCACCAGAATCACTCAATCTATCAGTCGTTGCTGTTCAATAGACGCGTGTTGAGTAGTGTTGTCATAACCCTTTTAGACATGGCCCGGAGGATAAGTATGGTTATCTGTATGGTGTGTGTTCTGGTATTCCTACTAACTCATTTGAGTGACGCTGATGAACTGAATGTCCATGGATATGGCTTTTGTTGTCCACATGTATTCAGTCTGGCGTCCCCAACTGAGCAGTGTTATCACGCATGCGAGCAAACATATTAAGTTAGCCTTGTCCCCCCACACCTGTTTGATTTTGCTCGTTTTGCAGTTTGAGTGATGGTTTCAAATGTGCGTCCAATTCAATTTTGAACCAGGTTCTGATTTAGAATTGACAGTATGGCTTGCTATGAAATGAGGGCGGTTACCCATGCAAAAGACGTTTAGTTCTCTGCGCGTTGGATTGGAGTGGTTTGGAATTATGATGGGCATTATGCTGGTGTACCGTAGTCGGTCATTGTCGTCCGTCCTGACAAATATTCCCCCAGTTGTGGCGGTTTGGGATGTTGCCATGTTCGATTCCGTAGCTAAAAGACGTGGTGGCGTCGTCTACCCAAGTTAATGTACTCTTTGGCTACACAGACGATACTTCTGTCTGGCTCATTATGGAGTCATATGTGGGGAGTTGAGAGATCTTACCCGGTAACCCACTAGACAATTGCGTGACGAATCATGTGTGCATTTCGAATACCCGACTTTGACACATCCTCCAAAGCAGATGATATATCATTCCTGCACAACCTTAAGCGCGAATTCTGTTCGCACCACATGCACTTTGCCTGTATTCGGACTGGTTTATGTTGGCGAGGTTGGTAGGAAGATGTAAGCAAGGGGCTGTTAGTAGAAATGCAATAGTCTTGTGTCCACTTTTCCCGAGCTAATGGTCTTGCTGTATCGTGGTGGTCGGGCTTCATCACTGCAGTGATTTTGCCTGACTACCCTGGCTAAAATTCAGTTCCCCAAGTTTCAAGCATGCCAGAAAGGTCAAATGCCACGCTCTCTCCCCCCACCCCGCTAAAAACCGTGCATTCCATTCCCAATGTTTGACCGTGACCAATATAACCGACAAACATAAATAAACTATTTCACGAGCCTGATCTCCCGCGCTTACCTCACCTAAGTTTTTCTCACCCAGTTAGCTGTTGATAACCCAACTTTTGCTCTGCGTCGAAATTCCTGTCCAGCAAAATAAACTAGAGTTGAATTCGATGGATCTGTTCAACATTTCAGGTTCCGTATTGTGTGTCAAATTGGACAACGAACAGACAGTGTTTATTTTTTGAATGATGTATGTCGTACCTCCGAAACATTTAAGCAGGACCCTACTTTGGTCACGCACCTCAAACTACACTTGGCGAACTCAGATTTCTCGTGCTGTGCTCTTGCTGTATTTGATGATCTTGATATGGTGGGTGCTGATAGGAGTTGTGCTTTATCCTAGGGCTGAGTACGCTTTGACGTCTTTCCGCTGTTCGGTTGGCTTGCTCCATTAAGATCCAATGCATCCCGATGTGGTAAATGCCGTTTCTTTTGTCAGTGTACATCCCAACATGCGGCAGCTCGGATGATACTTCTGTCAGCAAGGAGTATGGGTATCGTGATTCTGGCAGCTGATGTGAGTACCTAGTTGCGCGAGTAAGTTCAGAAGAAGCTCATCTTGGCGGCCTATTCGGGGTTGACGTCTACCGCACAGCTAATGGAGAACGACCTCTTCAGTTATGTGGTGAATGTTATTTATTTCTCGGTAGCATAATTACTCGTACCTTGTTGTCTTTAGGTTCAGTTTGGTTTATTTACTGTAAACTATGTACTCCATATTACTATATGGATCAGTAACCTGGCCGTTGCGCACCGAGGACATCACAAGACTGAGTGTTTGACGGTCGATATCTTCGAAGCATTGTCTGTTGGAAACACCGCGTCAGTAATGCTGAGGCACGTGGAATGATTTTTGGAAGAAATAACTCACCCACGATAGATGAACTGCTCACACTGCATAGGTTGCGCTGGCTTGGCCACGTGCTCCTTATGCCAGTCAACCGACTTCTTCGAAGGGCTCTTTTCGCACAACCACTTGAAGGATGCAAACGAGCCCGGGGAGGTCAAACAATGATTTGGCAGCGAAGCAGGACAGCTATTACCAGCAAGCTCAATTGCGCTGGTCATTTCCGTTTCCCTGTATGGAGATCCGGAGACGGGACACCGCAATGGTTACAAAGATTGTCGGACATGGCCCAGCTGCACCTTCCAACCTATTGCCTTTAATGCATAGCTCCCCTCCAAATCTCCCCACCTAAAAGTTCACCGTGACTCCCGTATCTATGCACCAATTTATCAGCTCCTGCATCCATTGCGCATCCATCCTGCTCCACGTCCCCAAATCATTGGGGAGCGTCAGCTGCGTCAGCTCTAGCCACTATACGCGGTTCTGACAGCCGATAATGATGATGGTGAGGAAACCATGTACCAAATTTACGTTCGTTTCAGCTTGTACGGTTTTAGCCACCTGAAAATGGGAGTGCGATGGGGAGATATAGACAAGCACTATTGAAAATAGCATAATCAGTTAGTCCGTTTCGAATCAGTTAGTTATTTGAAGCAAGAGAAAATGACACGTACGCATTGAAGGTGCTAGCTTTGATACAGGAACGCCACGGACGGTGTCAATGAGCTATGTCCTTCAGTGTGATTAAGCATTGCTGAATTGAGTTCTAACGTCCCCGTTCACGAAGGCGGTGTCTCCGAAAAATTTATGAAGCCGCACAACTGTCCATTTGTTTGCTTGAGCTAGATTATCTGCGTCTCTGAGCGTCGTCGTAGACTACTCATAAGGTCGAGAAACTATTAGTTGCTCAGCTCTGGAACATGCAGTTTGCGCCGACCCGCAGCCAGCTGAACGCCCTGTATCCAGTGTAAGCCTGAGCCAATAAGACCGGCAGTTGAACAGGATGGTGAAGTTTCAAGGCGATCTGCTTGCCCAACTGGTGGTCCATCATTCAGGTGCATACAACTGAACAGTTGAACTCCACAGTGCATGCAAAGAGCCATCTGATGGCCCGCACCGCTCAGTAGCACACGGATAGGGTTATCTAGTTCTAGCCTGCATCATTGTCGGCTTAAAACTCGGGCGTACAGTAGTGCTGTTCCTCTGCAGATGGATGTATCAAATGCACATAAGCAGAATACCGTGGGGTACACCAATTCACAGCTGAATGTAACACAGTACTATATAATGCCACGTGTGCAAAGCTGAAGTGAGATAGCACTGAAAAGAACAGACAGCCTGTCAACCCAAACCGAATCCTCTCGTTGGTGAACGCTTTATAGCTTTCCCGTTTTGACGCTGTGGAGAGAACAAAACGATTGGTACTCACATTGTATGCCAAAGTCGTCCTGAATGGCATCCTAGGTTCACATGTGTGGCCAGCGCGTGCTAGTCATTGGTCAGCTTGATCTCTCCAACAGTTATCACAGGAATCCCGCTCTAACCAATGATATCCGATTTGGGTAGACTGAGGCCTACATTACAGATAAAACCGAATCTAGAGTACGTCTATGTGGCTTTCTGAAGTTAGCTATAGTACGAGTTTACTCTGTTTGTATGATGATGGTCGCAGCAATTCACTCATCGCACCACAACAAACTGTTAACCTAGAGAGCTAAGACAGATCCGATGAGCTTGCTTTATCCCCCGCGCTCTCGACGACGATTTGTTGCACAATTGCAGGCACTTTCCAAATGGACAGAGGGGGTGTTTCCTTCAAGATCGCTTCTCTTTCGGTCACACGTCAAATTGTGACTAACTTGGTTGCTGCGTAGACGTTCCAAAGGACTGGCCTTGCTTGGGATTTTTTGCTCGTTCCTGGTTTTCGCTGAATCCTGATTTTCTTGTGACCACTTGATTTCGCGTAGCTCTTAGTGTAGCTGCGGCCCAATTCAAATAGAACTAAAACACGACTAAAACACTAAAACACAACTAAACAGAAGCAATAGAAAATCGAGTGAGTTTGAGCCGTGCACCATTGTGTTGAGGACTCGTCTGCTCTTTTACCCACCTCAGACAGGAATCCATAAAATAGGCTGGTTTTGTATTCAACTCCCAAGTTACGTAGCTCGACTACCGTCACCATATATTTTCATCGCTTCCACCCTAATATACCACCCCGAGGACTAAACCCCTTGAGGCCCTTTGTTTCTACCCGAGTCGCTTCATCTCTGTCTGTTCAGATGCTTCTCACATGCGTACAGGTTTAATTCTCATGAGTAAAAGTTTTGGACTTCAGATGTTTTGGGAGGACTCGAATTTCTAGAAGAATACAACACGGGCCGAGTGAAGGCACGCAGTTGCACATACATGATAATTTCTGACTGCACTGCCGATTTCCCTGCATTTCCTTCGATTCTGGAGAGAACTGAGCATAAGTGCGACTTGTCTAATTTTATCTGACTTGTTGTCACGCGAACTGTCGTCCCCTGTGTTCGAATGCTGTTATGTGTCTGGACACCTTTTTTTCCCAATGTTAATTGATAATAACGAGTCAGTCGACGCTGCAAATTCGTGACGGAACTGGAGAAGAATATATTTATCCTAGTCTATTTTGATGTTTGGTGTGTGCTTTGTCTGAAATTGAGTTGTGAGTTGTTAATTGATAATAACGAGTCAGTCGACGCTGCAAATTCGTGACGGAACTGGAGAAGAATATATTTATCCTAGTCTATTTTGATGTTTGGTGTGTGCTTTGTCTGAAATTGAGTTGTGAGTTGTTAATTGATAATAACGAGTCAGTCGACGCTGCAAATTCGTGACGGAACTGGAGAAGAATATATTTATCCTAGTCTATTTTGATGTTTGGTGTGTGCTTTGTCTGAAATTGAGTTGTGAGGTTTCGTAACGGGTGTTTCGGCTCAGACAAAGTGTTAACCTATCCAAACCGTCAATGCCTGTGAGTTTTAATCAGTCATTATGTCGAACGACGTGAACTCATTTGATTATGCTGTTGCACCCGTATGGTGACTTTCCCTGGCATATCGTATTCTGTGTTCCCCCATTTACTGTTTTCGATCTCAAATGGTCTTTATTCCATAAGCGCATTACGTTTGGTGTAGGTATCCGGTCAGACCGTACTTATTGAATGATACGCTTCAATTGATGTGCTAGGTGACAATGATCGTCATCGAACGTATGAACTATGTACGCACGAACCAGTTGTGCTATACTGCGTTATACGACCACCAAATCCCGATTTCCATAATTGGCTTGCTCTTCTACCTACGAGGCGTTATATATACGATCACGTCATGATAAAATGCACATCGTGATAACGGCGTTCTTCCTAAAGATAGGACAATACAATGAAGAAGACATTTTGGTGTACTACTGGGAGTGCGGGAGGGGGGTGGGTGGGTGAGATGCACAATTAGTCGTGACTGATTCTATTGTGGCTTCTGGAGCAGTGGTCTCCTTTCAGACAGGAGATTACTGCGCTGCTGTTTCTCCGCTTGTGACATTTGCTGCAGCACTAAGCTGTTTTGTTGCTCAAAGACCAATTTACATTCACGGTGATAATCAACTGCTCCAGGGGATGCAAATCATACGCCACAGACACCTTTCAATAAGAAATACCCCGCACTTAGAGGTTTCTGCTTGCTACTTGAGGCCTCAACTGCATACTGTTCTGAGTTCTAAGGTTTCCTTATGGGAGTATCTACAGAGCGATGAACCCAGCTGATGCACAGATCGTTAAGTTGGAGATCAACTAGCATACTGACAGGTGGAAACATCACCATTCGCACTTCGGCTAAGTACCCGATGAACCACAAGAAATAAAACCCCTCTTAAAGTGGTGGAAAATTTGAATAAAATCTCGCAGCAGCTGTCTGACCACCTATGGGCCATGAATTTCGGATAGGGAGAATGGAATCATTCATCTTCAGAAAGAAACTCACCGCGATTTAAGTGTGTGGTTGTAATGTATGAGAGTTAATACAGAAACCTGTTCACTCCGGGTCTTACTGTGCTAATCTTCTTCAATCAACTTTTGTGAAATTTAAGTTTCCGTCAAATCGGAGAGGCGCTGGGATACAACTTACTTGGTGATAATACGCATGGAAATAATACATTGTTTGACGAAGTTTGATGCGATCAGAGTGATTCCCTGCTTTGGCTCGTGTTATTCGATTGGTAAGGAAATTTATCTCTGTAAGAACTACCAAGTGTTGTTTCTAACATTTCAGTGGTGCTCTTGAAATTCCTGTTGATATAGTGTCCATATGTTTCGGATATGAGGATGCTACTTACAGTTGAAGTGTTCGATATGCCCTGAGAAAGTAGTTTTCAGCAAGCTTAATCCTTATTGAGACTCATCAGGTGTATGTAATAGGCCGTCACGTGTATATTTGGTATTTTTCAGCCTTTATCACCGCTCCGCTAGACCTCTAACCTGCGCACATTTCGAATTTAGTTTCTTGGTCTACTAGTCTCTTGCGATCAAACTTGTCAGAAAATTTGATTACCTAAAAGGACTCAGGTGTTTTTTTCTATATTTTCACAATGCTTGTGAAGAACCGGATGCGACAAAGCAAATGAACTGCGTAGTGGATTATTTTTTTTAGGACTAAACGCATCCGACAATAGCGAACTGGTGCTAAGAGGTGTGCGGCAATCACTTATACGTTGCCTTCGCTACCTGCTTCCAGGTTTTTGGGGGTGATAATGATGTATAAAAACGTTTCACCAAAAGTAATGGAAAAATAAACTGGTTTGGATATCGACGGTTGCAGTCTCAAGAGATTTTCCGTTTGTTCGTGAAAAACTAACAAATTCTGTTTTTTGTCTCTTTGGGTTTTGTCATTTCAGGCCACCTAAGAATGGATACGTTGGTTATCATTCGGTGTGCAGACTTATTCTACAAAACTCCTAGGGCAGAGAGGCCTTGCATCTCAGAACATTTTAGTTCCCCTGAATTGATGTTCCTTTTGGGCTGCTTTACTATGTTCACGGGTACTCAGAGAAACAATGATGATCAAAGGGCTGCAGCTTCCTTAACGTTTTCGACCTTAGGTTACAAACGTACGCTGTCATAACCTACTGACCATTTCGTCGATTGTTGATTCTGAGTCATTCGTGTGTGGCGAAATGAGCTTAAAGACAGGTAGGATTAACGGAAGCGCAAGCTTTCGCAACAGTTCCCCCTGATGTGTTAACCAAAGGGATAAAATTGTAGATTAATCGAAAAATCCTTCACAGATGGCGATCAGCTTCGTTTTATTCACCCACCATTTATCTGCCCCATTGGGTTTTTTCTAAACTTGGCATACCCCTACGATTCTGGGTGTGATCCACTTCCCGAGAGATCCGTGCTTTTTATCTGACTCTGACTTAGTGCTTCCTACTGCGTCCTAATCCTAGCCGCTATTGTGTTGCAGCTATGGACCGAACGGATATCGTGGTGCGAAAAATCAAGTGCGTGTTTGCCAGTAGGCACGCAAGCGAACAGGCGACCTAAGCGTGGATCTTCGTGTGTTTGCTTGTTCATATCGTGAGCCATAGAGCAGGAAACCTGTGTGGCCAACTGTGACCGAGTTCGCTTATTCGGACCTTTGAGATTGATTAATATCAATCGTTTGTGGAAACACCGGGGACCGTTGCATTTTTACGAGGATCTGTTAAGCGCCATCGTCCGAAGATCATCGATACAACCCATCATCATGATTTCTTCATTCCGGGTTGATGTGGTTACTGAGGCACATGTTCCTCGCTAGGAGTTTGGCGGTTTGTGTCTACGTGTAACATTTCAGTAACTCTTCAGCATTGTAGGGATAGCTAAGACCTTGGTACTTTCCACTTCCCACCTAGTAGCTGTGCCCCAAAAGGGTGCCACAGCTGAACGAGTTCTTGATGTAACATCAGGTGTGGATTTCTCATTAGTTTTCTGATGATGGGATTTTTATCATTTTCCGACCGCCAGTTTTCACCCACCTGTCTAGACAACATTTTTTCGGACAACATGTTGAGGTTTCTTGCCGGAAATCTGAAGATGACAGTCACAGAAGAGTTTATAGCTTCATACTTGGCCTTGAGCAAGCAATAGTTTGATTTGGTTCGTAGACGATAGATGATGTTAGACATGCAACACAAGCAAGGGTACAATTTATGAACCGCAGAGAGGTCGTACAATAAGTGCAATTTTCCTATTTTATTCTACTGCAGTTCCTGTGCACATTTACAGATTCTGGTCGTTTCTTGTCACTGCAACTATTTCCACCAAATTGGATACAGTTTCTCGTGCTCACTGTTTCTAGTCTGCTATCCACTCAGGTTCTGTGCAGCTGTTGAGAACGCATGATGAACTTGTGTTCGAATGTAACGCTCATTATACGGAAACGTTTAGTCTCTCAAGTACAGCAGCAGCAGCAACAACAACAAAAACATCCTCGTTGTCGAAAATTAAATCGATGACAAAAACAGCAAAATTCTCAAACAACCAATGGACCTATTACATTGCTCCGCAATTCGCTTGGGTAGCATGTTAGTTCCTCCCCCGGCACATTGTACATGCCTTCGCTCTACTACGTGCGTGCCTTAAGGAGGTTTCAGCCTTTTGATTGTCCTACTTTCAATTTTTAATATATTCTTTAAGAGCTAATCTACCTCTGTCCTTTTTGGGATTCATCCGCAGTAGGTGTTTCCCGAAGTCTGAAGGGTATTCGGAGCTGCGGCTTTTGTCAGTGCAGTTGATTAACTCTGATTTGCACTTAGCGTTGCGTTTATAGCTTGGAGTTGCACAGTTTCCAACAGTTTCCAACAGCACGAACGTCAGCAAAGTCAAAATCGAGGGTTTGCCGGTCAATATAAGTTACCAACTAACCGCGAAGTAACGCGAACCGTTAGAATAAAATTAGGGACCATTAATTTTTCTGTGCAGAGTAGACGCATACTGGACTGACAGTGATCGAGCAATTTGGATATTTGACCCTTTTTAGTACACTGGATTCTGTCTTTTAAATAAGTACGCCGTGAATA
Source organism: Clonorchis sinensis (assembly GCA_003604175.2). Lineage (NCBI taxonomy): Eukaryota > Metazoa > Platyhelminthes > Trematoda > Opisthorchiida > Opisthorchiidae > Clonorchis > Clonorchis sinensis. Next base: position 21,381,600 of record CM030370.1, read on the forward strand.
ACCAATTCGATTTCACGTTTTGGATAGGCTATGACCAATAGACCGCCTGTTTCCTTTTGGCGGTCTAGAAAATTCTTAAAAAAACATCTGGAAGTTTTGCTCCTCTAAAGCCTGATCAACTAGACGTGGTCCTTGGGGTTCTATCTCTTGCATCATGCTTGACTAACAAATTGTACGTAAATGGAGCTGCGTACCCATATGTAAATCAGTCCCATCTACAGTTCAAGCTCAGAAATTTGTTGACCTTTAGTCGGTGCGTTACTAGCTGGACAGGCCGTCACGGCACACATGTTACATGCGTGTGAACTGTGTCCGCTGTCTTTTTTGTTTTTACGAATTATGATCACACAAAAAGATAGACAATATCGGTATCATATGTACTGTCACGAGCCACTTCTTGAGTAAGAACCGTACTCATTTTTTTCGAATTATTGATTAAGCGGATTTCTATTTTTTCACTTCGTAATTTGTCGTTTGCCATCTTATGCACTTTAGCTTCATGTTTCTTCAAACCGCGGTAATCCACCTCAGGGGAGCGACTAACGATAACCGTCCCACATAGCTAAGAAAACTTAAGATGTTTTCAACAGCATTGTAGGAGCAAAACGTTTCACCTCTGATCAAGATGGATGCTTGAATAGTACCAGCTCACAGTTATTTTCAGGGGCACTATAGAGTATTCCTGCGCTTATCATTATTACTATCATCACTGTGTTACCACGGCGTACTTGAGTGGGAATCACAAACGAGGGGATTTTATGACTAATGCAAATTCTGTGACGTTAGAGTTTTTTTTAAAATAAACCTTGCGTTTCCATCCGCTGCCTGATGCGATGTCCAGGCTCCATTTTTTTCGGTCCAGATGACAATATGACATGTTCTTGTCACTTACTGTTCATGTACCCTTGTCTAAAATAACGACCTAGCCAAATTAGGTTCATAAGGGTCCACGGATATCTTGTGTATGGAATCAATTAACGGTTCTACTCTGCTAGTAAATTTGTCTCTGTGGTATTGTTCTTTGGCAGCTAAAACGGACATTTCGGTAGCCAGGAATTTTTTCCCAAATCTTTGCAGATTCATGGATGGATGATAATTTCGGGGCCAGAATTGTTTCATTGTGAGAGGATACCATGCATGCCTCGGTGTCTTTCGTCGTTGTTATAATAACGACAGTATTAGTCGTAATAACAATAAGAGCGATGGGTAGATTCGCATGGAAAGTCGTTGCACTCGAGTACAGCCCTGTACCTTTGAGCTAATAGTAGCTGTCTAGCCGTCCTTCAATATCATCCGAGACAGCCAGGTGCATATCGTTTAACTAACTCCAAATATCTCCGTTAGGATTCGTAAAACGGTCCGCAAAAAAACGCGAACACTTACACTCTATTTCTTAGCGACTCATGAAAATATCAAATTAGTCGAATGCAATGAGTAGAGAAATGGCATACATGAGTGAAGTAGGTTGTCTGCGAACTCACTTTTCCACATATTGTGCATTGTTCTCGTAGTGCAATGCCTTTTCGGAATCCACAGTAAGTAACGGTTGAGATGGAATGGGTTGACGCGTTGTTACTTGCATTTCCAGCCTAATTGTTTCGAATCACCTGAACATCAAGTGTGAATAATTCCACCTGTTTATGTGAGAATATTCGTAGGAGGTGTTAAAGTTTTCGCACATTTTGGGTAACATTTTTTGCCTAAGTACTGTCACTATTGTTTGCCATACGTCCTCATTCAGGTATGATTTTGTGTTTACCGGAATTTTTATGTTAGCTTTGGTGTGTGACTGACCGCGCCTTACTGTTATCCTGAATGCTATTGGCTGTCTACCTGTGTCGATGCCATGGACATGTTCGCTCGGTGATTGGTGATCATACGTGCTGCTGACGAACCATTCTGACGGTGGATGAATGAGCTTTGATCCTCCGTTTCTCGTGAGATGCCTTTGCATGCCGAGTTTGAATTGGTACTAGTGCATATATCGTTAGTTTTCTATTAGCCTATGGTCTAACAGTCTAACCAGTTTAGTGAGTCTGGTCCGATCTGTCAAGTTATCACCAATTTCTAGCCAGGTGGCACGTAACTGTCAGTGCACCTCAAAGTGCCTGCAAAACACAGTCACCACAGTCGATTTTATTTCGTACTTTACACAGTAGGATTCAAATCACAATTGGATAACAATCCTAAGTGATGGAGTGACTGTTTTTTTCTCACTATTATCGCTCCACATAGGCAGATCTGTCCAAGTATACGGCTCCTGGATTTCAAACTATTCGGTTGCATTTGACCCAATATGGTTGACTGTTGTTACTCACCTGTGTGATCTGATGGAAGAATTTTGGGAAACCCCGTACTTTTTATGAGTAGGAGAGATGTGTAACTGGTCGTTGGGTTGTTCGCTGAGCTGGGCAATTTGATTGCAAACGTTTCATCACCAATCGAAGTGACATCATCAGTGCGTTGGTTGGGAGCGTGGTGAAGCGTAGCTACGTTTTCAATCAAATTGCCAAGCTCAGCGAACAAACCAACGTCCAGCTGTACCACCTGAGCTACCAACATTCTGCTCTATAGATTTTTAACTGTTTGATGTGCAAAATTGGTATGGAGTGAATTGAATTGTGTTTTACAGACGTTAAAATGGTGCTGATCTGCAAGCTAGAACAACGGTTCATCAATTTTGGTCTTTATTTTTTTCCAGTTAGGGCAATTCGAATAATGTAACTGAATCCACTGGTTGTTGTTTTAGCTTTCCTAAAATGATGAACGGGGTCGAAATATCCCAAAGGGTACCCGCGCGTATGTGTTATCTGAGTATTTTGGAAGCTTTTTCTCAAATTTCACTTGAGTCGAATACATGTGTATTCATCTTGTATTCAACTTACATGTGAATTGTTGTACTGAACTGGTCTTATAGTATTGCACTGAGTTCACCCCCACTGCGAAATGATGAGTAACAACACCACGAGTCTGTCGTTTACGGTTTCGAGTTAGTACCTCGTGTATTATGTTACACCGGTGTTTAAACTTGGACCGGTGGTAGCAAAGCTTTCGGTTCCGCTACCTATGGCAGCGCATCCGAAGGAAACGTCGCAAGCTATGGTACAGAACTGTGCTGTTTCATGGCGTAAATTTACCTGTGAATCTATTCTGGACGACGTTTCGTTTTTTTCCCTTCAACTCTCTGCCTCGTTTTCATATGTTCTAACCCTGCAAAGCACTAAAGTATTATAATTTAACCGGTTAAAATTGCAACCCGAGCGTGGATTGGTCAGTGATATAATGCAATCTACACACAACCTACTACATATTTATGCTCTAAAGTATTGTTTGCAACGATGGGAACGAATTCTAGGTGTTTCATTGTCTCCTGGGCATACACACTCACGTACTATCCTTAGTCAACTTTGTACGTGCAGCGTTTATGTCTGCACCTTTTCCTCCCTCCCTCCCAACCTACCTACCTACCTACCTACCGAGTGTAGTCTAAATTTCCGCCACCAACACCTAGTGTTATGATTGCCTGGTTAGTTTATCTACATTCGTTAACGCTTTCCAAGTGCAAACTATGGGTCGCGTGATGGAAATGCATGCACCAACTGATGAATGCGCAAGCAAGAACAACAACCATATTATATTGCCTTCTCTTTAAAGCATTTATCTCATGTGATAACCAAGAGTGTGGTATTCTATGGCTTTTAGCCCGAGTTATATGAAGTCTTTCGTATTCCAATTTTTTTTGTCACGATAAGCAGATTGTTGTCGGTCATAGGCTGTCTAGACACTGATTAATCTTGAACAATCAGAGGATGGGAACGTATTTCTTGGTAAATGATGGGAAATGATGTAGTATCACGGGAGTGCATCTCAATTACAAATCGCATCAATTATTCGTAAAATAGGTGTTTGATTAGGTGTCCGATTCATAAAGTAACCGTCTACCTAGTATTATCATGCAGAAAATTCACTGCATGATGCTGGTTTTTGCCTGTCTTCTCCAGAAGAGAGATTACTATGCGAGTGCCCATTAATAGAAAGGCAACTCCAGTTGTCCAGTTACATATATCCCCACCCACAGGAAAGACCGCTGATCCCCGTTGGTGCTCGGGTTGTAACGTAATTAACTTAATAGTTTGCAGGTGACAAGTAGTGAGGAAGTATGTTTTTTTTCAGAATGATGATTACAATAATTAGGTGCACCTTGAGAAAAATATTTGCAAGGCCAAAATGAAATAAGTCAGAGGGAGACTCATCGTTTGAGGACAGCTGTTGAGAGTTCCTGAGTGAAGGTAGAACGTCGGACTTGTTTCCTCTGCAGTACAGTTGGTTTACATGTCCCGTAGTTGCCCGTGGAGACCTATGGAGCTTGCGTGACTTCATGTCCAGTGCGTGTGTATGTGCTGGGCCGAATTGCAGGCCTATTTATTTTCTGCAATGTGAAGAGAGGGGTGTCCGTCCTTATTCGATAGTCGCACGAACGTGAATACAACTTGACCTGATGTGGTTGAAGGTTGAAGGTTGCACGCCTGGTACATGACGCAGGTGGTACCCGCGCAAACAAACTGAGTAGGAATATACTGGGTAGGAAATATACCGCAATATCTCGAATATCGTACCAGCTGAAACATGAGGCGGCCTCTGTGCAGCACATTCAGTTGAGGAATATCATAAACGAAAGACTCAATAGAGTCTTCCGTGGAAACCCAGTTGAATGTATTTGTCGAAAAATGGATCGGAAATTTTTGTGTACACTTTGTCGGTCGAAGTTGTAATAGTACAGGATTTTGTCACGTGACGCGTGATCTAATGAGCGCGGATGTACTGTACAAACTGAGCGAAGGGAGCGACCGCCTGATTTATTTTGCATTTCTGAGAAAAGAAAAAGCCATGGCTGCCCACAACATTTATTCCTGAGGTAGCTCAAACAATAAATTATTTTCTACCTGTGCGGCTTATAAATGCTTCATTTATTTCTAGTAACGCTCGTGTCACTATAGACAACTGTTCTCCGTCGCTTCACCATCATCTTCATCATCATCATCGATAGCATGACATTAGTGTTCAACACCGATGCTTCACTGCTATACAACCATGATTTACTTAAAAGCCTCATTGTGAAGAAAAGAATAATGGTGGACGGAAAGCGACTTAGTGCTTGCTTACTACCATCATTCCGAGGTGCCTACATCTCCAGACACTCATTCAATCTGGATAAAAACTGACAAAAAGAACGCCACTGACATCTGTTGGTAGCCATATCTTTCAGTTTCTCCAACCAGTCGCAATGGGGATCACGCCGTCCCCATCCTGGAAGGCGAGCAGCACCGATAACACCCAAATGTTTCGTAATCTCTCATACCGTCAAGGGTTGGACATCTCTGTTTCCGCCACTCTGAGTTGGGCATGGAAAACAGCACTATCTTCGGCATACGATGGTTAGGCATATGCAGCACATGTCCCAACTAACGCAGCTTCTGGTGCTGGACGCATTCTTCAATTGAAGAACCCGTTGGACAACTGAAAACTCGCTTTCTAATTACCTCGTTACGGATACGCCGACCCACACGAGCTATGATTCTGAGACAACGATTGTCGAATACCTTGAGACGTTTCAGCTCTGCTGCTCGAACAAGCCAAGTTTCAGCCATACAACGAAACAGCCCGCGGTGTACCTTGATACACACGTCCCTTGAGGTTCAGGGATACACCACTTTGACGCCATAGGTGTCTCAAATTAGCAAACGGGACCCGAACCTTGCAGATTCGTGCATTGACCTCATCTGTCACACTACATTCAGAACTAATACAACATCCAAGGTGCATAAAACGCTCCATAACTTCCAGTTCCTCTCCCTAGATTGTAAGTAGCGTGTTCAGTGATTGCATGTCGACGAGCATGACCGTGCACTTTGTGGGTGCAAAGTGCATACCAAAGAACGGGATGAATTTAGTCAGTTCATCTGAAAACAACTGCTCCTTCTCCCCCTCTTCAAAGATGTCATCTGCCTATTCTAGATCGACAAGGATTTAGTCAGATCCTATTTGAACACCGGGGTTCTAAAGGCCTTCTAGCCTTCGTTTCATTACCTCATCGATCGCGAAATTTAAAAGGATTGGAGAGAGTGGGCATCTTTGATGGACACTGTTTTGCGTGCGGAAGCTTTTGGAGAGCTCTCCGTATACTCTCCCACGTCCGGAAGTCTGAGACTATAAAGAACGTATTATGTTCACGATCTTCCGGGGCATTCTTGGTGGGCAAACGTGTCGAGAAGAACAGAACAATCAACCGAGTCGAATGCTCCTTGGAAATCCAGGAATACTGGAATTGTGGGACGCTTGTACGCATGGCGTTGTTCTGGCACCTGACGGAGTGTGAAGATTTGGTCAACGCAAGCCCTACCAGGTCGGAATTCCACTTGCTGCTCTCAAGTCAGTGTTTCACGAGCCATCTTAAGCCGACGAAGCAGTGATGCCAGCAGTCTCGTTACGACCGAGGTCCCCCTGTTGGTTACCACACTCATTCAGCCACATTTTTGAAAACGGGCACTGTCATCGACTCTTCGGAGTTGTCTGGGAAGGTATCGTTTTCCCAAATTCAGGCAAACAGATCAGACAAGCGCTGACTGAGGAATTTACCCATCTTTGAGCAGTGCGGATGGAAGATTATCTGGACCAGAAGCTCAGTGGTGCTTGAGAAATGTGGAGTTATACGCCTTGCCGGCTGTAGGGGATTCTACGTTCACTTTCGGTGGTCTACATTAGTGGCAGCTGGTGGCCACGACAATTGTTGTTCGAAGTATTCGGGCCACCGGTCGGGGCGCTCTTCTTGAAGACAGTCACTCCTTTCCGATCCTTGATAGTTTCGCCCACAGGTGGTTTCCGGGAACCGGTCGCTCGGATCAACTGAAATAATCTTCGGACATTACCGGCTTTCTGCGCCTCTTGCATTTCTTTGGCTTTCTGTGTCCACCACACTTCACGGTCGGCTCGCACGCTCACTGTCACTTGAAGTCCGATAATTCGTCGCGCCGGGTTATGTTCGGTACCGGCTGAGATATTTCTCCGGGACTTAAGTAGTGCCAACTTTCGGTCTGATATCCAGTGCTTGAGTGAGCCTGGTAGCGCCGTGCCACAGGAAAAACTTCCAGCACTTTGCAAAGAAGTGGCGATCTTGTCTCAGTACGTACTCGCATCTGATAGTTGAGCATTTGGAATAGACTCTAAAAGACGGTGCTGGTAAATTTGCCTAACATCCGGATTTGTCAATCTCTCAGTTTCCAGACGGTTTTCTCGCACTTTATGCGGCCCTGAAAAACGAATGGATACGCTACTCCGGACGGACGCATCGTCAAAGTCCACAAGTGTGTTCCGAAACGAGCGGTTGTCAGTTATTGATCCGCGCCATATTATGACGCCATTGAGTCTCAGATGCACCGAGCCTACTCATATGTGCATTTAGATCTCCGGCAGCCACAACTATACACAACCCGTCCAGTCTTTTCTTGACGGCTGTTATCAGTAGCGATGTTTCCTTTTGATGCCAGCCAGAAAAGGCAAATGATCGCACACTAGCCTAGGTCTCAGCGGCAGATCCTGTAGATATCGGGCTACCATTTCTGTGATGTAAACTTTCTTTCCACCATGGTTGACACCCGATTCCTGCGTCAAAACAATTCTCAACAAACTCTCACTTCCTATGCAGAGCAAATCTGGTGAATGGCATCTCAGAATCACAACGCTCTAAGTAGTACTGGCTGGTTTATGACATCCTGATTACTCCTGTGTTTTTCACGACCAGTCCTATTGAAACTTTTCCAAAAAAACGTGTTGAATATACTTTCTAGGCATGTTTACGGCAGTAGCACTTCTTCCTTGCCATAGATGATTTTACCGTTGGCAATAGTGGGGAAACTTGGGTGCGGAATTTCTTCAGGATTTAAAGTGTTTGATTACTATTGCTCTTAGCTTGAATTGTCCTTAACAGCGTTTTGCGTCAACTATATGATAAGTACTGGACTCATTAACTTACTAGTAGCTATTAATTTCGGAAACAGCTGTGGTAAGGAACACATTTGGGGATTGTGGATATCCTGAGTTGAATAAGAGCTTAACGAATAAATAAAAAGGTATTTTGGAAACTCAGTCGTGTTTCACTGTGTACACTTGTTTCCATCAATATGTACTGTAATGGTGTCACGAAGTCAGCTAGTTTTCCAGTTCGGAAGTGTTAGTTTATCTCTTTATAGCCTGCTAACTCCATTTTTGCCGGAGGCATGTGATTATCCTCCCCGTTATAGTTTATAACGAAGCGCAGAAGACGAATTAGATCTACTCAATCGCCTTTGATAGTGCTGTTTACAGTTGCTTGCACCTAACTAACTTGATAATCCATCTCTTTTTTGTTACTGTGTTTTGATGTTGAAGCTTCCTCTGAGAGTAAACAACCGTGTACGGGTGACATGGTGTGAAATGTTCAGCTGTTATACAGGGGCTCTTTGTACGATGCAATTTCACTCCAATAGTTATGTTGTTCATTTTACAACAACTTTCGCCATCGTGTTCGTCATTAGTGCTTCCGTTATCGCGAAACGCTTTTTTGACGCGCACAACGTGTCATCGTGCTAATTAAGTCCTTGTGTTATTGAAGTTACATGAAAGTGTGCCAGTGTTGAGCTCTACTAATAAATACAGTAAAGCCTGTCTACAGAAACCATCCTTCTGGCGTGATCTGTTTTAACCGAGAACCTTAAGCACGAGAACTCAATCTTCTGGTAACAGTATTCAATGCCATTTTTGGTACGCTTTCGGCCTCTCACATTGACCTACACAAAGGGTATTTTGTAGGTGTTTTTTATCCGCGAACGAGCACTGTGTTGTAACAGCCTGAGTGGTGAACACTCCTTTTGAAAGTCGAGTTTCCGCTGGCAGAGTTTTGTTGCATTTTGTAGTGTACATGTTAATTTGAATTAGCTCAATTGCTTAAACGCCCTTGAGTTGGATGCCACTGACCACGACATATGCATCAAGACATCTAACACGAAAAACCAAACACAAACATAGTATACTTGGTGTGTTAAGTTTTCCAACGGCAGTGTTCTATTAACTTCATTCGTCTTTGTTGCAGAAAGTATGGACCAGAAGCCTTAGAAAAAGAACTTTTGATGGAAATGCGCCGGATATCGGAACGCAATTTGGGCAGAGACGACCGGTAAGTTATCTCGTTCTTCGTGTTCCTCAGTAATCTGAATCGCGTGCTCATGTAATTGAAGCCCTTAATTATCTCGATAGGCCCTTGCGTTCCAAGCATCAGAATGTCAGGGTAGAAATATAATTAAATTTGGCGAGTTCTTTTAGTGCATTAGCTCACCATCGTGTGGAGTACTGAATGTGCATGGCTTGCTTTTTTCAAGTCGAAACCATTGTCATACGTCACTAAAAAATAGTTGGTAGAGTATCTGGAACAACTTATTAGAGTAGCTCACCTTCTCCAGTTTACATTTGAACTCGACCGATCGAAACAGCCTCATCTTATCACACTAAGTTGTGCATTTTTCTCGTGAGTTACCTTAACACCTCGTCCTTGAGAGGAAAGACCTCCACTGGAAGCCCAACCCGGTCAAGGTACTTTATGGCCGTCAATCCCGATTTCTGACTGTAAAACGGTCCTATCCCGCTAACCATGTTGTACTGGTCATTTTTTGACCAGTAACCTCCTCGCAGTCAGTCAACAAGGAACTGAACTCTTCTGTTCCTTTCTCTGCTTCCAGAACAGCTGGAGCGTGAGTTTACTGATGATCACCGCGTTATCAAGCGGGGACTCCTTACTTGATGTTCCTTTGAATGATACAGATACGAATCAACACCGGAAGTAAACATTTTCTTCACCGATTGCCTACGGATATCAGCCGATATATATGTGCTCATCTAACCTAAAATAGGCTAAAATACAGATGGATATTCTGTTGACTTTTACAACCCTCCCATTGTTCAGTGAGTTTTTGAGGGTGTCACACTTACCAATCTGAAATGAGATGGCCGGGCTTGTAGCCCAACAATATTTCGAACTTTTATGGTAACTAGATAACCGTGCGGCGGATGGGACAGATTGTCAATGGCTTGGTTACTGATGTACCAACAAAATTAAACGTTGTTCATACACTGAATCCACATTGTCCTATGCTCCCAACAACACTTTGATTTAAGTGAAGTTGTCCATTCTCACATACATTTGCTTCACACATCCAGTTTCTCCCTTGCGATCTGAACGGTCACATGCATTGTCAATTGTCTCTCATCTACTCCAGGTCCACACTACTATCCTCTGGTTCTTCTAATCTTTTCTGGCTTAAGTTTTCGCACTTTTTGCCGAAGGTTGGAACAACACTCGTTCCAGTATTTCCGTCTGATGTTATGCAAGCTGCTGATTCTATTCTTGCCATTTTCCCAGTAATTAAGTTCTGCCATACCTTGTGTTTCTGTTGTAAACTCACTTGTAGCTCCAGGACAGTGCCACTGGTTTGCGTTTGAACTCCGTTTGAATGACATGCGATTGACAGCCAAATATGACTGACGAGCAAACATCACTTGTCTCAAGCCTAATGTATTACAACCCACACTCGCTTGTTTTAGAAAAAAAACGACAGTAACAAAGGTGCAAGGTGTAGTAAAGGATCTTTTATTAACCTAACCCAAAACAGGCGACAACTCTTCCCCCCCCCAAAAAAAACGGCCTTTCGGATGAGGTTCGGCTGTAATCGATGCGATGATTATAGATCAGTAATATGGTGGGAGCGCAAGTTTGTTCGATGCTCACATGCGCATGGCTTGGAAAAAATGAAGACGAGGATTCCACTAAGCACCATGGTGAAATATATACCTGACGCTTGTTACACCCTATTAAGGCCACCGTTGTTTCTTCATTTTGCGGTTGCTATTCATAGTAAAACATTCAGTCTTTCACCACTTACAGCCTGACTCTTTTTTCGATCAGTTTCCAACTGATAATCGCTAAGCTCCTGACGCAAAAGATGCGAAACGCTTTTCAGGGAACTCCAGATTAGATCGGAAAAATCATTGCAGTTGAGCCTTTTATTACGCAAATTAATTTTGTCATCAATGTTTTTCTACGAAATCCGTGATTCCTGCTTTCAGTCTTTCCAGGACGTTGAGTTGTCTTTCCCAACTATACGCAAATCTTGTCATTATGCTTCAAAAGTCTCGGAATGGATTTATGTTCGTACTTACGTACTGGACGGTTTGACAATCAATTGTCAACTTTGGCAGATAGTGAACTTTCCTCTCGTTTACAGTTTCAATGGGTGATCGTTACATGCCCTATTATGGCTTCCCGTTCTGCTTTAATCAAATGATGTTTGTCCACCGCAGAACTGGTGTCTGATTCCACGAGAGATTGTGATTTCGGTTACCGCGAATTCCCTTGTCCTTTCTCGTGCCTTGTCAACAGCGAACCGTGCATGACTACACTACAGATCACACTTTCTCTCTTCACTGAATATCACTTCCACTCCCACTATCACTCCCACTCTGCTGCATGAATAGCTATCATGTTCATCACCTTCAAACGTTTCGCGCATGCCTAGCCCTCAAGTGCTAAATGACCTTTCCATGCCCGAGGTTCTCGTCGATCGGTATATGCGGCCCTCATCATCTTGCATTTCAGTTTATCCATCAGATCTTCAGGCAACTTCATACTTTTCTTGGAGCCTCTCTCGAGGGCATTGGTTGGGGAATCGTCTAGTAACATTGCCGATCAACTAAATGTTATGGCAGCACAGCTGTTACTTGTTTTAGCATCTCTCTCTCTTCTGGCCACAATCAACAACAATCATTCCTGTGTTTTTCTTTTATTGATTTAACTGACCAGTCGTTTTGCCACTATCAAAGGATACTTCTTCACACTACCAAGAACACTATGCCTGTGACTTTGGAGTCTCACTAGTTCAGCTTCCGCACTTCACATGTCGAGTCGTTGTATTTGGGACTGGTTATGTGATCTTATTGGTGTTTCACAGGTTTTCTACATTCAACGGACTGTGTTGCTTACTTCCAAACGTATTGAAATTAAAGTGGTAAAATCCTGAATGTTGTGGGCTAGAAGGGAGATGAAAACTCGAAAACATCGAGTAACCTTGATGGTTTTTCGCACGCTACATAGGTGAATCTGATTGACTTTAAACAACTTGTTGTCGTAGGGACTGAGCAGAAATTTCGACTTCTCAGTGGAGTCTATCGTAGCTTGTTTGATTTCTTCCACCATCGTTTAGTTTACTAAGTTTCAGCGAATCGGTTGAATGCTTGACTGATTAAACATCCGATTTTGTAAGATCATGCTTAGCAATTTAGGTGAGTTCCATATGGAGCGGTGGTTAAGGCGCGAACTTACTGATCGGAAAGTCCGTGGTTCGAACCCAACCTCGGCATTTTGACTGCTGTTTAGGTCCCAACACCCTGGCGCTACCTCAGCCTTGTTGCTTCTTTCATATGGCCTGGAAGCTAGGCACCGGAAGGGTGTTACAGCGACACGGTTATTATTATTTGTTATCAGAATATTAAGTTGTGAGAAAAGATTGTTGACCACATTACTAACTTTTTCGAATTCACCTGTTGCATTTGTTATGTTTGAAACTAGGCACTAGCATCGTGAAGGTAGATGTTCAGTCTACGTATAAAAATGTCCTTTCTAGAAAAGTCAACATTCCGCTAGCTATTCTTGTATGCGAATTAACGGCCAACGGGTAAGGTTATCGGGTATTCTGGTCCCCATTTGCGCCTCACTGTATTCTATCATCCGTGCTCCTGTCGTCCTCATCAGATATTCTGCATGAGTTCACTCACGGTGGCTGCTCGTGTCGTAAAATGCAGTGAGTAACGTAATGTCTGATTCCCAGGCAGTATCAAAGAGCTTAACAGCTCTGGCAAATGTGTTTGTGATCACTGAGTTTTCTATACATTAGCCTGCTGTTCTAGTCACTGGGAAATCTATCAGTGGTTCAATTCTCTGGCTAGAAAACAAAATCTCGCAGGTTGTATGTCTTGTTTGACGAGGTCGATTGAACTTATTGATCATGCTAAATTCATGCGGCTGAATGCACGCGATCCTATGTGGAAAAATGAAAACAAGTCAAATTTTGTTTTACGGAGGTTGCATTGAATTGACTGCTCGTGGTGTAAAGAGCTACGTTGGAGAGAAAAATACGACAGTTGTAAAATCCTTCACACCAGCTAGGTCAATCAACCCCTTGGACCTCCACACTTGGGTCGGAACTTGTTTCGGGCCTTTCCATTAAAAGTTGAACGGCCATGTGATGTGGTCGGGCTTTTGAACCAAGAACTCTGTTTGTGAGCCCTAGTCATCCTACTTTGGTTTAATTGTCCCAGCAGCATCCTAACACAAATACAATCATGAAACCAGTTGTGGGTAATTTAGGTGTCCTTTCTGGCCCGTACCGTGTGATTCCCGGAAGAAATACAGAGATGTCTCTCGGATAAAGTGTCTCAGAAAACTGCAAAACTTACGGGAGTAATTGGCTTCAGAGGGTTTTTATTTTCCGTTCAATGGAAATTTCGGCCCTTGCACAAACTCTTAGTTCCTTCGCATTTCCAAACCGAGCAGATTTGTGCTAATGAGGTGGTTTTGCAGTGTTTACCGCCTTGTGGAGAAATCGTGAACATCGCGTACCTTCATTGAATACTGGGCATAATGTTTCGTACAGTTTTTCCCACTTTTGGATTTATTATAAGTTGTTAGCTTTGACCTAGATGTTCATTCTGTTCTGTGAAACCTCTGACTGGCCGCACCGTAAGGAGCATGCAAGTGTAGTAGCACTGGTAGTGCATGCTACTTTCGTAGTAGCAAATCATTACGCTGTGTATGTCTCAGTGGAAACCGTGTGCTAGTTACACCGTATGCTCTCATGTACTCACGTGCGGATGCTTGGATCTGTAGCCCGCAGGATCGTCACGAAGAGGCGTCCTTACCGTGGTGTGACGGTCTGCGCCCCTCAGCGACCCATTGAGCTATGCTGCGGGGTGTCCTCGCGACACTCAGAGTCTCTCGTACCAAGTTGGTCAATGGTTAGAGGTCTGACGAACACAGTTTCCTGGTCCTCCAAGTTCGGGGTTGGAAGATGTGGCGATTTGTTCGGTACAAATAGTAATGTATTAGTATTTCCCGGTAAACACTGTTGCTTTGCGGTTAGGCTTTTGAGCTAAGAGCTTAGGTTGAGGACCCTAATCGTTTTCCTGTCTAGGTGTGGGCGCCCTGACAGTATCCCAGCCCACGTACAACCATGATACCTACGTACAGCAGCGAAGCATCGGTGCTGAACACTAATGTCATCCTGTCGATGATGATGATCGTGATAAAAAGAACCATGACGTGAAACATTGTGTCATACTGCATTCAGCTCCTGGCAGCCCCTGCAGTATGTATCCGGTGCGTATTCGAGTATGACTGACAACGCCACAGTCGGTCAGCCTTTCAACCGGTATGTAACCGCACTATGGGCTAACGCGTGCACCTCCAGTGAATGTAGAAATGCTTCCTACAATTCGAAAATGAACGCAGGAGTTTGTGGGGAGCTTTGATCCGACAGAAGTGTTTCCGACAAGGGCCGTCCACGAATGTTGAGTGGGTCGAATGCGTCAACGAATTCGTTGTGGGGTGTTTAGTCGCAAAAACAGCCAACAGTAGAAACTGCGGTGGCGCGACCGTGACTCATCGTCCAGCTCGAGAATCAAGCAAACGGCTGTTGGTCTACGTGTCTTAGCGGAAGGGTGTGAAAAAGATCACGAGAAGTTTTGGTTCTGTGATGAGGTGCCCCTTCCAGAACCGTGGAGCTTGGCTGGCTAAGCTATTTCGGTGGCTTCAGTGCGTTAATTCTCGTTGCGATTGTCTGAGCAATTGTTCGCATACAGGATTGCGGGAGGCCGACACTGGGTTCGTTCCCCCCCAGTAATTTTGTTTATTACTTTTCATACTGATTAGACACGTGTACGTATGATAGCTTTGGAGCTTGACTCTTCCATTGATACCCACCCAACTTTTGAACGGCTAGTTCTTATTGCATTATTGAGTTACGCTACCATGAATTTTCAGTGATCAAGCAGTTTATCCCTTAACCGAACTACTGCGAAGCCGTATGTTGTATCTTTTCACACATACCCGTATTTCTGGATAGGAGCCTTCGATTGGCGAAACCAACCAGATGGAGTGGGTTGGACCGTAATTGTGAGAACGCACGCATCTGACTATCTCTCACCCATCGAGTGCTGTCGGGTTTCCAACAAGAGTATAGTGTTACCTTGCTTTGCGTTATGGATGGTGTTTAAGGACCCACTTGAAAACGTTATCGAAATTCGTGCGAGTAAACAGTCGGGTTTCGTCTGAAAACTGTTTGTCTGTCTTTTGTGTATGCCGTTTGTTGAGTGGTAATCGGTGGTATTCAAAATATGCGTTTGCAAAAACGAAAAGCGACTAAAACACACAGTATGAACTTTTCTGTGCAACTGGCTTTACGATTGTCGCCAACTTCGCTTCTAGACAGATGTTTCATACTCACATGTTAGTCTGTGGGTAATTTTGCACAGCTGACTCCAAGATCTACAGATGCGCAGACCGATTCTGATTTCATCGCGAACAATTTATTGGCCATGCGTGTGGTCACCGTCTTTCAACACATTAGTGGTGATGTAGTAGTGAGTGTGACATATGTTCATTTTGTCTGATCACTTCACCCGTATTCGCCACCGATATACACTGTCGGATAGAAAATTCTCGCTTCCTTTGTTGGCGTGGCAAGGCAAATAGAAAGTCGCTTGTACTTTAGTGCCTTGAGGAAAATTGGCGCGTCTCGGCCACAAAGCTATAATCATCTTTTCAAGGGATTTGTGATCCGATACTGTTTATCCATTGTGAACAAATATTTTCCGTCTAGAATGCTCGGAATCCCGAATCACGGTGTCATCTCATGTATTCACTGTGTTCGTACATATTTTTTAGGATCAGTGGTGGACGGCATCCGCTTGTGGGTGCCACATTGTATTTCAGCTGAGTCCCATTTGTATCCGCCTGAACGCCTTGTACACGATGTAAACCCAGGGTAATTATACCGGTGGATGAACAGGATGGGGCAATTTTAAAGCCATCAGCATGTCCAGCTGGTGACTTTAATTGTCAATTTGAATGGATGCAAGCTTCACGGTGCAAGCAACGGATCACCTAGTGACCAGCATCACTCAGGAGGCATATCCTATCCAGCTAGTGCTAGCCATCGTTCAGCTGGATCCAAGCAACAACGATCACATGAAGTCGCTTCTAGCACCGTTGTAGTATTAAAACGGGGCCTTGTTGGCACAGTCGTAGCTTACTCCAACGGTATCCGCTTCAGATAGACTATGAGTTACATTACTAATAAGCGAAACTCGGAATGTGTCCGAGTTTGTTTTGTCTGTATGGCGGTGGACATGAAAAGTCACTTCTAATGTCGCAGCAGGCTCAGCTGTATGGTAACCTTCGAGTGACAAAGTGGATTTAATAAACCGCCGACGATCCATTGTGTATGCGTCGCTGGAAAATCATCTAATGCGAACAGCACAAACGCGACTGCAGTCGCTGCAGGTCCAGCTTGTTCAGCTGCAACAGCTTTAATTACACCCGTGCTTGTTGCACGCTTCAGCTCTCTGACTTGAAACTGGAGACCGCTGGATTGATGCTTACCGATTCAAACTGAGCCCTCGAAATAACGACTCGTACGTGTTTAACCACAATTCATCCTTTTGAGCCTCCAGTCTTACGGACCGATTATGGATCGAAGGGCGTAGTCAAATGACATGCAGTTCCAAACGGTTGAGCAGGCTTGCGCCTAAATTTATACTTATTTTGTACTTTGATCGTTTTGAACGAATTTGTCATCGCGGCCTCGGCACCTGTTTGTTACCATGCTGTCTACCGTTTGCTACAATTTATGTCCACTCTAATTTGACCGTTGTAAAAAACAACATACAGGCGATAACTGGTTTGGTTAAATCGAAGGAACTGGGATCCCGTGTAGAGGATTCATTTGGATTCACAGGTTGTCGAGGAAAAGGTTGTCGGGGAAAAGCCGGAGTGCAATGCTTCGACGGTCAACATTCAGGTTGACAGACTCTCTTTCGTCATCGGAACTCTTGTTTCGCAATTCACATGTCTCAGGGGGCACGTTAGGCCAGTAAGAATGGGGTGGCCGATTCGTTTGTGAACATTTGGCCGGTCCAGGTACGTTATAGCCGGTTGTGTCCCCGCGGACTTGCGAAGAACGGTCCTTTAATTGTGCGATAATGTCCTCGACATTCGCTATCCGTTACGTATCATCGCATTGTTGTGCTGATAATTATGCCATCACAATAGTGTGTTTTATTGGTTCTACTGTTCAACTTCATCTATCATTACCACGTCAATCTCGAGTCTCTCTAGAGACTCCTGGTGTATGCATTGTCAATTTCTGACAAGGATGGAAACACTGCACAGTGTATTTCGGCTTTTCAGCTTGGACCGATTTCACTCGGTGAAAATTTCGGAGATGATCACCAGGCAGTCAAGATCAACAGACACCCACTGGTATACCACGTAAAATGTTTGGAGCTCTCTGGCAAATGGTTGTTTATCCTCAAAGACCATCAATTTATTGGGTGGCATACCGGGCCAAGGCCACATCCGAACAACGGGGCAGAAAATGATATAATGTGCTGAAAATTTGCGTGGGCTATGAACAGATCTAATACCCAGTGAGAAACCTATGGGACCACCAAAGCGTTTCTGCCACAGCTCAACTGTTGTTAGATGGATTGAAAGGAGTTTTAGTTTCGTCTGAAACCAAACGCACAATTCACAAGAACAAAGAAAAATTTGGGCGTAATGCCACCACAGAAAACGGTCCCATTTCAATAGTCTATCAAAAAGTTCCTCCCGGAGACCTCCAGAAATCGCCTCACTTCGTCTTAGTTAATAGCTTGGATAACATTTTGACTGACGCTTCTCAGTTATTCTTTTCCAACAGCTACTCATTCACTTTTGAGTATAAAGGATAACGGTCTTTTGTTTTAAGCCAGGGCTACGATTTTGTGTTTGCATCTTGCATAGCAAGCACATACCGCAAGCAGAAACTCCTTGGGATTCTATTGAGGTACCAGCAGACCTACGATAGCGACGTGTTCAGCGCGGCCATGTATGCCTTCAGAGAACGCGTAAAATGAAATATCTATGGTCTCACGTTCAATGACGGTTATCGTGAGCTACATCTCCTTTTACCAAGACTAACCGATTGGTGTTGACGAGAAAATAATCGTTATAACTAACTAGGTAAATGGAGCAAACCGGTTTCAGTGGGAATAATATGGTTTCATGCTGCCTTGTAGACTCATAGAATTAACTACTTAGCAGTACTGGTGAAAAGGAAGAAGGCCTTCGCTGCGGAGTTGTTTATTAGAGAAACACTAACTTAACAGTTACAGACTATTGGACAAGGGAGCAAAACTCTCATATGCATCTCGTTTACAGAACTGAATATCCATCTTCTCCTTGAACGCGTCTTCCTTAACTTTCCTGGATATTCATTGACCGTTACTCAAATGCAAGCAAATGCTACAAAGCGACTCCACAAATTCCGTAATAGATCTCACTTTTCAAGAGACGCGAAGCGGATTTACGAGAAAACATACTACTCGCATGCCTCATCAGTAGTATCCACCGTTACACTGGTAGGTTTTCATCCATTCATTGGAGCAACTTATGCTTTTGCTCGCACCTTTGAACCCCTGGGAGAAGTGTTTCAACAAGGCCGCGCGGTGATCTATATTTTTCACCTCACTAATTGTTGAGTTTTGCTCATTTGTGTTAGGTTATTTGATTAGTCAGCTAGTAGTCCTGATTTCACACCGACGTAAAATTGCAAAGGCTACAAAATTGCTAAGAATGATGCAATAAAAAGGAACTGATCCAGAAATCACTAGAAGCTGTTTATGCAGTGAGGTGGAAAAGATGGGTTTCATTCTTTGTAACCCGGCAGCATAGAGTGATCCTTAAACTTTATGAGATCGCCGTTCGACTTGTAGTGTATGTATGCCTGTTCGTTCAATTAACGTTTCGTAAATTCTGGTTGTTTGCGTTCCGACCAAACCTCCTTCCACTTGATCCACCTTGCTTGGCAGTTTTGATTTCCCTACAGTGAGATGTTTTAACAAAATTGGTAGATGTTTGCCACATTCTATGCGAATCAGCAGTTAGTTTGAACATTTTTACTCTTTTCCAATGGCTTTCGCACCCATTTTGTTTTTATCTTATAATTCAGCTGTTGTGAGTCACCAATTTAGCTATGGCGATTTGCAATGCAATAGAACATTGTCTTCGTAAAAGATGTAATGTTTGTGCCTGTGTGTGTTCGAGTGAATTTCATCGGAATTTCATTGTGCCTGTGTTGTTGTCTTTCGTGCGCATTTACACAAGATGCTGCTCGCCCGACAGAACACTACTTTGTGTGTTCGGTTGAATTTCACTGGAATCGTCAGTCTTAGCGCAAATCCATGTTTTTTTTATCCTACATGCACGATACGTGAGCAATTAGGAGAAAAACAGGCAAGCAAGTGCAATTTGGATAACACAAGCAACAACTGAATGTGCAAGTTTTGCTCACTGCCCGCGTTCGTTTTTATCATGGTCTACGTATTGTGTTCGCTCCTCTGCCTACACAAGCGCACAACATGATTCCGAATCGGTCTGCTAGGCTTGCTTGATGTGGCGTCTCAGGAGACCATGTGTTGAAAGAAAACAAATACGTGGAATATTTCTCGATGGAACTTGAGGGGCATGTACATAAAACGTGTTGGGGTGAGCGAAACGTGTGATTGTTGTTTCGCTCCGTTGATATTGCTACTTGACCGTGACGCATGGGTTCCACTCGTCCATTTTACGTTTTCTAAACACTGGCACTCTATCCGTCGCACCTAAAACGATATGCTTAGTTTAAGTATGAGAGCGTATTCTCTGTTTTTAGTGCTGAACGAACAGGTTGACAGTTTGTTTCTTTGATGCGGCGCACACTCCACTTCGAAACATGTAGATGAGGTTCAAACTTGATTTATTTTCCATATTACCGTATCAGTCGAGTTAAGTTTGTCTTACCACACTCCGGTTTCGGAACGACTGTTAGTCTGTCTTCTTGTGCCTTGTTGTCAGTGAACGATCTCAAATCAACATGGCCCAAATAACCTGTGCATACGAAACTCAGACGCGCCAAGCCAATGTGAAATGCACCCTCTCAGAGGCTGTAAATCCGGATATTGAGGACAAAGCCGAAACACTTTGTTTTGTTTGATTCTTATTGGCAGTCAATCATAGGTAACAGTGATTTCCCCAATAAACAACTTCCAACTTGTAATGATCTCTCTGCTTTCAGGTAAACATAGAATTCACGTTACCGGATAACTCTTCAGTAAGCACAGAAAGCTCAAAAGTGCGAGCATTTTGATCAGGTATTGACCGGTTTCGCTAGACACTTACACGCACAGGTTTGCAGTTATCAGACTCCCCGAACGGTTAGGAACGACTATCCCTCAGTATGGAAGTACAGGAAGCGCAGTGAATAAAACTTGATTTTTGTCACTGTCATCAGGCCCGAACTTCACGAATTTATATGAAAATATGCGGCACTATGGTACCTACATAATGTTACATATAAAGGGGTTTAATGGGTTAGGATGGGAAAACACTCTTAGAGCAGAGTTTTCATAACTCAATATCCCGTCACTGTAGTGACCATCGTCAGGAGCAACTTAATCGGAATCACAAGGGCCAGGAGAAGCAGGATTTGACTGGTACGTCCCGGTGTACAGCCAACTTTCACGAAGCCGTCTGATTGGTCAAGTGCGATAGTAACACTTGTATGAGTTGAAGCCTGCAAGTCACTCTACTAGTCGATTTTTATAAGCTCTAATAACAGCGGGTACGGACTCACCATTGTTTAGATTGACGTGGCAAGTTGTGTGTGAATAGCTAAGGCCTCCGCGTAGTAGGTTCACTCGGAAAACCTATTGACGCGTAAAATCAACCGAGGCATGAAGTTTCCTAGGACGCAACCAAAAATGTCCTGTCCAATATGAAGCACCTTATATTGTTGTGAAAGATATTATTCGACTTTTTATCGGGCTGTTGAAACTCATGTTGGGAGAACGATCTAAATGCGACTTTCTGATTTCCTTTCCAATATACGTAATTCGCGGCAAGCACCAAAACCAGTAAATTCGACGGATATCACTTGTTGGGAGGGGGAGGGAAATCTCACTTTTCATCGTTGTATGTTGGGGTGTGGTACGTTGGTAGTTTATGAGTGCGTTTCTGTTTTTATTCTACTGTCTTTTTATTGTGACCAGAATAGGCCAAGTACGCCGACACAGATCAATACTCCGGTTGCATCACAATCGT
This sequence comes from Clonorchis sinensis, assembly GCA_003604175.2. Taxonomy (NCBI): domain Eukaryota; kingdom Metazoa; phylum Platyhelminthes; class Trematoda; order Opisthorchiida; family Opisthorchiidae; genus Clonorchis; species Clonorchis sinensis. The sequence goes on from CM030370.1 coordinate 21,403,075, forward strand.
TATTAACCAACCAACAGGATCTATTCCTGTATAGTGCCAACTTGGTAACCGTACACATCTTTCTTGTCCACTTGTCCCCTACCTATGTATTGTTGCCACCGAAATTATGATTGAATGTTGACTAGGCGACACAACGCATAGTTGCTCGGGTAACGCCCACTTGATTTGATTTATCGTCGCTCTGTTTCTCCTTGTAAGCTAGTTCGTATTTATTCCAGAGCTACGTTTCATTGCACGCTCAACATACCAGATGCCACAAACCGTTTTGCTGTTTTTAGCAGAGCTTTTCTGAAAACCCAAAACCCGGACTTAAAAATTAGCTCTAAATCGGTAGACAAGAATTCCAAAAGTTTGTATTTGAAATTTAGGGGCTGGGGACCAGGAAGCCAGATCTTCAAACATCATTTACGTTCCCGAATCGTTACACACGGTGTATCTTGAGTTCACTGTTATTATCGCCATTGACGGACGCCTCGGTGAATATCTCAGTATCCAATACACATTCTGTTCAACCAATGTGTTGTCGTATCTCCTAGGTGACAACCTGGTAAACACGGCATTGTAAACAAGTGTGTGGTATTTTCACGCATTCCCAATGTTTCGTTCGCGTGTTGTGTAGCACTATGGTGCTTATGGGGACCACCCAAGTCTGTGAGCGCATCTGTCAGGCATTGGATAGACCTGACTACTACTGGTCTATCGGTTCAATGTTTTCAAGATCCAGGCAATTCAGATTCAATACAGCAAAACGCGCAGACGGTAGATCAGTAAGGATAGGTGAAACTTGTACTGTTGTTGCGATCACAAGGTTGTACGACAGAAGCAACCATGCATGCGAAACTTATTGATTTGGTTTTCCAGGCTTCGACTAGGTGAAATAAAGGAACGGTGGTACAATGTTATCTTGTCATCTGGTTATTGTTTACGTCAGTGATTGCAGCTTGCTATGTCGCTTGTTCAGCGGCTTGCCATTTGAGACTTGTTATTTGTGTTTCTCTGCATGAGTTTCCGGGGCAAACGAATTTTGAATTGACATTTGATTTCCCTTCTCTGCTGCGACAAAATTATGACTATCTAGTTTTTCAAACACACTGTCGTAAGTGATACTTTCGGGGGTTGTACAATATTTCCTAAGCCTCCACGAACGAATCCACAGTGCGAGATGTCATCTAGATATTAATCCTTCCGCTTGAGCCCCTGTATATCGGAACAACCGTGCAGCATGCAAGCACGTCTGATGGTACACACCGCTGATGAAACATCGGAGTTGCACCGTGATTGAAATGAAGGGCTGCCGTGCTGTCTTTTTCCTCGATCAAACCCTTCTCTTGCCTGGAATTACTGTTTTCCGCGTCTACCTGATGGATTCGATATTCACCCGCAATTCTTTATGAACTGTTGACCCTTGACATGTCGAACCAATTTCGATAAAATTTTTCCGTCCGCCTTTTGACTACTTGCGTTATCACGGGCTGTGCGCGCATGTTTGTCGCCAATTCAGATCGCATTGCTGTTCGGGTTTTCTTAGGACTTGACCAAATTGTGCAACCAATTAGATTGAAATCCCCATAATTTGAGATTTGTAAATTGGTAAATATCAAGATTTCGCTGTGATTTCGTGCGTCACTCAGTTAGGCTTCCCCGAATACGTCAAGCATACTGCACTCGTTCTCTAGGCTTAAGATTTAATTGGGCTTGTTTCGGTTTCTTTTGATGTATCCTAACGACTTCCATCATCTGATTAGCCTAGGTATTGTAAAACCATAATCTTTCATCTCCACCATAGACACAAGAATTATGCTACATGCAATGTCCAGGTGGTATTACATAGCTGTATACAGTGATGTATGGTAAACGCATTTTCGGTGAAGCTCTACCTGACTTTTTTTGTTTCTAGTCGATTTCATGTTATGTGTCCAAGTGTTCAGTGGCAACCGACAACCTGACTCTGAACGGAAGGCCGTTTTTGTCGTGGTCATTTTTGTTACTTTATTTGGATCGTGCGTCTCCGAGATATATAGGAAAGCTAAAATTGGATGTACGCTTACCAAATTGTAGTGTTCTAGATACCATTTTCCGAGTTTAGCCTCCGAAGACGGGGTGATTATATGATATTGTCACGGGGTACGTTTATAGGGACTGAGATTGCGTTCTGTGAGTATGTGTTTTTTCTAAAAAGAGTTTCGTAATTTATATTTCCACCCCTTGTCTTAATTGAAATTGCTCAGACCTGCCATCCAAGACAAAGCTGTCTGGCACACTGACCACACAAATAAAACTCCGACTAACAAACCCAATTGTTCAATAGGTGATCCATCTTCTGATTTCAAGTTACTTTTCATCTTTGAAAGTGATCTTGGCTGTCGAACGAATGGTCCTGGCCTCAGCACTAACTGTTATCACAAGTGGCACTTTGGCTGCGGTGCTCTCTTTTCCAGTGGGAATTATCCTTCATTTTATTATTGATTTAACCAACTTGTTTACTAGACTGCTTAATCTAAGCTCTATCTTTTCGGATACAGCATTATATCCGATCATGGACGTGAAGCTCGGTTTCCCTATCTCGACGAGCGAATCATTCAGTTTTTACGTCCGTTGCCTGTTCATTTCAAAGTGAGTGTTTGTTTGACGTGTTTTTATCAGTAACATTAATTTCATGTTATATGTGCTTGCCAGTGTATTTTAACGGTTCATGGTTCATCGTCGATTAACTAAGCTTATTTAATTCCTCCAGTGAGTGAAATAGCGTGCTTTCATCAACTGCTTTGTGAAATTGGTTTATCTCAGTCGGCTTTTGTACCTGGTATTGCTGTTGTGATATTGAACTTTGAGTCAGTGTCACAGACGTCTTACGCCTTGCTCTTCAACTCCTATACAGCGGATTCTAGGGCTTCGATTCCCTTCACGAATGCCCTCTGTGTAATCGTTACTCAATGCTCCCGTAACTTTTCCTTCGAAGCAGGATGGGCCAATTGGATGGTTACCTATTTTATCGTCCATAAATTCGAGATATTTACTTAAGGTGGTGGTAGATATCATTCGTCTCACTAACGTCTTATGACGTTCGAAATTCCCTCAGTTCGTATCTTAGTTAGCAGAGTTCTTATTCAGAGTTTTCGGCGTTCGCAGTTTCTCCAGATATGGGTGCCTAGCTCGAATCGATTAGCAGAACGTAGATAGGTATTCCAACTGCTGAATTCATTGTGCATTGTTTTTCTAGCACTCATCTTACCTTTTGGTCTCAGCAAGTGGCACAAATACACAATAGTCATTGTGTGAAATAATACTATGATACCTATCCATCACTCCAATAAGGGACATTTTAAGTTTTTTTTTTAGTTGCTCAGCTGACTACAACCTATATTTGCCAAGAGATGTGGTTCTCTCAACCGCTCCAGTGCATCCAGAGGTAAATTTAACAAACGAATGAAAATTGGACTGATATCTATAGGTAGATTTTACGTGCTATTGACTGAAGGTCCTTAGCAATTTCGTCCTATCAGATAACAAGTAGCAAGGCAGATCTATCGTTCATCCCAGCTTGGGTTAGCAAGGGCTAAAAGCAAGATACTAATGAGACCTTGTGAATCAAGGTTCAGCCCGCAACTTACCTTAAATACCTCCACGCAGATCGATTCTTGTGCTCGTAACCCGCCTGTTGGCACTAAGCACTGACAACCAGCATCTCAGACTGAATAACTCATCAGAGTTGAGCGGATTTACCTGCACAGTACAGCTAATTTGGAGATGGGGTTTTGAAAATTCACTTGCTGCGTCACACGGCCGTTCAGTGGAAGCTACATCCTGGTGTTTTAAAAATTCATTGGACCTCGAAGGACAGATATCAACTACTTGGCATGGAATCCATCCGTGATGCGATTCGCTCTCGTTGTAGGTGCTGCTCTTGTGGCATGTACGCCAACTTTTGCAAACACTGTATGCTATTCGTTGTGGTATGAACGATGATTTTAACCCTTCATACAATTTTTCAAAGATCTGTTTACACTTCGCAATCTCCACTTCATGATAGGTCGACAGCGCGAATTCTCTTTTCAGCCATTCGCTACCTCCTCACACGCGCCCTAGTTTTTACGTTACACCAGCCATTTCAACAGTGAATTTACTCCATAACAATTCATCTTCGCGCCCGACGTGCACGCATCTTTCCAACATCTATCTGTACTAGGTGTGGGTCCTGCCATTAGGTGAGGGGCGCTCCCCCGTATTGCGTATCCATAACCAAAGTAACACATTTTTTTAATTCACTTCTGGCAGTGGTTTTCTCCGTAATAAATTATTTCGTCTTTGCTTGGGACTGAGTTTGACGTTCCAGAAGGAAGATATGTGCAGAGTTTCTTCAGTAACCGGCGAAATTTGGCTTGAACTCAGCATATAATTTCCGTTGCCATTCTGTTGCACATACTTGATGGATTGTTCGGCGGATATAAACTAGTGTTTTTTTTCATTTTTATTGTTCTAGGCGGATCTCACGCTACCTCGTGGTGTTGGAGAGAAGCGTCTTCTACGACAGGTTGCTTATAATCTAGGCTTGTTGCAGGCTTCCACCCTTTCAAAACGTGCTATGCAATTCGGGAGTCGCATTGCTAAGGCGGAAGGTTCCAGTCGGTTGCTTGGATCTGCGGACAAGATTCCTGCTCACCTGGACGCTTAGACTGACCGAGTGCCATGCTCATGTACATAATACATTCCAGTTTGTTTTTGGGCTCATCGTGTGTTTTTCATATCACTTCTGTGAAAACTGTGATATAGCCGATACGAATCACTTACCGGTGCAAGAATAGCGAAATTAGTTTGTAGTGGTTTTCAGATATGGAACCTGTTATGAAAAGTGAATGTGATTGCAAAGTGAACTTCACCAGAAGTTTCCCATCTACCAAAACGGCATCTCTAATTGCTTGTCACGACGGCTCGTTGAATTTATTTGTTCTTCACGATGTACATATTCGGAATAGTCGATTCATATGACCGAACCCCATCACTGCTCAGTCGCAGCAATGCATGCTGTCATCTACGAGCATTATTTCCATACTTGTTTTTAGTTCATAATATGTGTCACTAAATTTCATTGCAGTTTCTGCTGAATGGGTCCTTGGACCAGCGTCGACCAAACACTCGATAAATTGCGTGCTAAGGTTTGTTTAACCGGCGTTGACTCAGTATTGGTCGAAAGACTGTGGAGAAACGAAGGTGGGAGTCAGAATTGGATAGACATGGGATCTTCCAAAGATGAGGGTAAACACCCGGTTTTGGGAAGATGTTGAAGACCAACAGGCAGAATCTAACACCTCCCGAGATCACGTTCCATAAATTCATGAATTCAGGTTGACTTCTGATTGCGGGTCCCGTGTTCCTTCTCAGTGACTCACCAAAGCTCTCAAGGCTTTCATAAGTTCAGTGGTGATTTTTCCCAGGCGGAAACGTGATCCGTGTACGTCCTGGTTAAAGTAGAAAAACATGAAAACATACCCAAACTAGATGGAAGGATAGGTGGGGAGTGTGACCTAGTCTGTTACGTTTCCATGACTGTTACATGCCGTCAGAGATAAGCTCTTAAACTGAAGGTGAACGTTTTGCACTGACTCTTTTGAATTGTCGAGTAATTGATTCACAGATTAACAGCCATGAACTAACTGCCAGTATAATGCAAGTCGTGTACCGCGTTCTTCAAAACATGGGGCTGCGATACATACCAGTAATCGTTGGAAATAGCAGCGGCATTGCAAGAGAGTAAATGGAGAATGTACCGGGTATGTTGGTTGTGTGGGATCTGAGAATTTTCAACGGAGATTTCGTCTCGTTATTGAGACTGAAAAGCATAAAGTCACTGTACAGATGCATCGTTGTTATTGGGAATCATCAGTAGTGCATCATGGAGTCTGGAATCCGCAACATCCTGGCTAGTAGTACAAGTTTAGACAGGATATAGTACCACTGATCCTTCAGCAAGGGTATGGAAATCTCATCTCAGTGGCTCCTCGAGTAACAACTTCTCAGGTGGGAGGTTCATTACTCATGTGAATAATTGTTTCTCGTTAAGTTTGTGAGTTTCGTGAGATGCACAATGGTGATTATTCCAAAGATGGATGAAACTGCTGTACAGTGCTTCTCGGCTTTTAAGCATAAATCTACCTTACAAGACGAAATCTCCATTGAGAATATATTCCATATACCCGGGGATTTTTGTAATCGTATGGCCACAGATGGTTGTGGATAAAAATTCATTTACTGTGTAACCATGCAAATAATCTAGGTTCACAGAAACGGTCGTGCGATGATTGGAATACAGGTTGAACACCAATCAGATAAGTCAGTACGCGGAATCACCAGAGTAAAGGATTTAGAGGCAACACAGCGAAATGCGTCATTCATCGTTTATCGTTTTAAGGTATTACGTCATTTAATGTCCTAGAATTGTGCTTTACCCATTACTTATCATTCTTTTGTGCTTGTGATCTGATATGGTACCCTATATTACATTCTTCCCTCCTTTTCAGAGAATTCTGTTTCTGAGCAGTCCGGATTTCGGATTGATAAGCAGGATCTGAGGCAATAGTCTCGTTTGTTGCGGTGTAAGATATGAGGTCGTTAAAATGGCCCAGACGGTACGTCGTCACCCAATGGACCAGTAATTCCACTCGTTATAATCCAGTCCAGCTAGTGATGTTGATAATTGCCATCACTGGGACCAATGACTTCTGACACATCCGCGAGAACTACAGAGGAGAACGTTTGACACTAGAAAGCTATACATTTCTTACTTTGGAAATGCCTTAGAGATCCTGAGATAGCATGTGTGTTCTCTGTATGGTCTGTCCCGTGTGTGTGCTTGCTTGGAAATCTTTGTTTAAGCTATGACTCCAATGGTTGCTGTATGGGACTAACGATGAAGTGATTTATTGGAGGTGCCCAAGAATCTCTCCATCGAGGACCCCGTTCTATTAGTGATTGCATCAGCGATAACCCCAATGTCCCTGAGCGACGCACAAATGACGATGCTTGTCTTTGCATAAATTCGCCAAACATCGTTGGAACATCCACCTTGATGGTATCCTCTACATATGTGCGCGGTTTACTGTGTATCCTATTGCTTGCTGGCGTTGCCGGTTGTTTGAATAAACCATGAGTAAATTTCGTGGGCGGTTGTTGTATTATGACATGTGAATGTCAGTTGGACGTTTTAGCGTTCTACTCGTTGGGAGCACCATGTTTTTTCGTATACATCTGTTGGCCGGTGAAAAACATCACAGTCATCGATGTACGGAAAACAAAGCGGTAATGTGTTTATTTCCCTGTATGTTTATTCGTTTGGCAGGTAAAAAACGGAAAATGTTTCGCAATTTTTAATTTGAATCAGCATGATAAACCACCCACATGTGCTTTTAACGAAATATTATTACGATATTACCGTGGACAAGAAGAAAAGCGCATGTTTGGTCTCCGTCGGAGGTATCATGTTTGAGTTTTTGACCCTAGTGGGCAATTCGCATTTAGGTAAACTTTCACCAGTCCTTGATGGGATGTTTACAGAACTGCGAAGATTCCGAACCGTGCCACTTCGGACGAAATAGGCGCATACGTATATTTCTTTGCATCCATTGGCTTTTTGCCCATTCACCTAGTTAGGCAATAAAAATTAAACTGTAGTGCCACCAAGTTATACGATAACTTCCACTAACCAAGATGATTCTACATATTGCTGACAACCGTAATGAGCTGAGTCACGGCGCGGAATAGAGTTTCCATAATTTCCTGATAAAGCAAAAATTGTTTTTAGTCATATGAGGGTGTGGTGAGTTTTTTTTGACAAAAGGTGTCATGTGCAGAAAGTTCTTAGTCCCCCTCTTTTTCGAAAAGCCTAGATTAATTAGTTAAGTCAAGGTTTACTATTTCTGGCCAACAGATTTCACACATTTGCCATTAAAACTGCGCAGTATATAACAGTTGTTGCGCTCGGCTCGAATTCCTAGACAGGCATCGGAAAGAGACTGATTCCTAGAGCATAGCGTAGAGACATTTGCTGAGAAAAATCGCTCAATGAAAGAGCATGCATAACTTAGGGGGCAAGCGTGGGAGAAGCAAACGAGGCCTACTATAAAGCAGCTCATGAACGGCGTGCATCCGCACAAGGTCTCAACTAATTGCTTTAGGTGTACAGAAAACGAAATGAATCATCTAACAAGCCGAACCACAGTGAATACACCACATCCCCTTGAATGTACTTGCTAGTTCTTTACGGTTGCATCCAATTACAAGATTACGGCGATGTACGAAACCGTGGATGGATGGCAAGTGATCCATGTAAATGAGATGTATCCTTGATGGTTACCTCCGAGTGTTATTTACTGTTTTTATACAAGTACTTGGCTGACTGTTGTCATTCATTAAATTATACGACTCGTATCTCCATAACCTACGGGTAGGGTAAATTGAACAATATTAGGTGACGAGTTACTAATCGAGAATTGACTCTTGGTCCAGATAAATGTGCGTGATTAAATTTGATATCCGGCTTTTCTATAATCCGGCTGATATGAAGCACGGCCTATCACTCCTGTGTAGTTTTACCGGGCCTGCATTTGGTGTTTGGTTTTGATGTTAACAGACGAAAGTAAATCCACAGGAGTTCTGCCTGGAGCCCTGTTTACATTTTCCATAACAGCATATTTTCAAGGAGCGTCATCTACGTCTCTTGCCCGTTTTCCCTCTTCATCAACGACAGGAATATCCCTAGGCAATGCTTAGAAATTTATGCCTTTGTGAAGTTTCAGGACAATTTTCACGTTGGATGGAAAGAGTCCAAAATAACATTCTATTTCCTGGTTTATCCTAATCATCTACTACAAGGTGGTACAGAATTCAGTCCCATCGGAGGGCTTGTGTAGTTTTTCCACAGGACGGTGTCTGTGGGGTCCATTTTCCTTCAAACGGGTCTAAAGCCGAACAACAACAAAACAACACATTTTTTCTGGCCAGATGGAATTTCAGATCAGCGGATTTTGACCTGACACTGGCTGTAAGCTTTACATTTGTCGCAGAAGAAACAGACTTATTTATGCGAATGGTAACATGAAACGACCTGTCATCTGGATTGAACGCTTTTAAATGAAGATCGTTTTTCTAGTCATCAGCTACTACATCGGACAGTGGGAATATTACCTGGTATTCTATGCTGGTTTTCGTTCTCAGATTCCACAACTCATTTCTGAAAATATAACGAATTTCATTATAGATCGAAAAACATGAAATTACTTATCACCAAAGTCATATTCGGAAATCGGACAAAATTACCTGAGTGTCAACTGGAAGGCAACTCCCACAGAGCAAACGCCTGAATCATCTATACCTGCTCCTGTGAACTTTCTCTGACGGACCTACAAACAATCACAAATTCATACACTGACAAGTGTATCGTATCTAACCCGATCGACTTGGTCCCATGTCTTCCTCTGGGTCTACTGATGGGTTGGCTAACTGTCGCCAATGTTACCCTTTCCGTCGGAGTGCTTCTTGTACTGGTTCCGTTTAGGTGGCCATACGCAAGCACTTTCAGCTTCACCAGATCTTCCTGTGCATGATATGTTAGACACTGCCAGTGAGATAGGATAAAGCTATAGGATGTCTTATTACCGTTTCGCAAACGTGTGCGGACGAAGGTGGATTACAAATTGGCTGGGAATGAAAACGGAAGTGCGTTATACGGAGAACTACACGATCAGGAAAGAAGTCGTGTTTTCTCAGAAATTCATGATCATTCGTGACATAAGCACAAAAAGGACTGTCGATCAGTTTCATAAACCCTATTTATCCGAGGGGTCACTGGATCGTGGTAGTTCCGCATTTTCTTCTACGAAAGACTTACATTTTGTTACTCTAAAACTCAAAGTGGGAATGCGATCTATTAGTGGTAACATAAGATTCCAGTTTTGTGTACCTGGTGGTCTGGTCACTGCCATCAAAATTTCAGTGATTCACCATCGACTTTCATCGTGTTGGTGACACATTCATCAGGATGCCCCGTAAATTACGCAAAAATTATCTTTTGTTGGCGCGGACCGTTTTTCCTTCCTCTTCTGCGCACTTGACGGAAAGTAAATGATTGCATCAGTTTTATTGTGAAGTGACTCAAAAATAGCTGCTATCCCTCCGGTTTTCTGAAGATCCAAACTCATTCTCCACTGGCAGAATGGGCATAGACATAGGTGAGTGGTAAGTTGAGTTCCTTAACTGGGTGCAACAGTTTATAGAGGGCAGAATGCTGAAGTCTGGTGGCACACTACTCTACTCAGATTAGTCTGTTGTGGGATACCTTACCCCTCTTAATTTATATGCCCCTCTCCTTTAGGGCTGTCAATGTGACCATCGGACATCGGACGACTTTTATTAGGGTATCGCGAAAGCAGGCCTGAAAAGCGCATTAGTGTACATTATAAACCGCACCATCATTTTTGGTTGTGGCTGCGATATACCCACATGAAAACTCTCGAGGTTTTTGCGATAACAAATATGTGTCTAGATTTTGACGGAAGAACACGACGAAACACCGTATCTTTACTGTGAGCATATTCGTAGAGTGAGGAGTGTACCCTGTTCTCTTGGAAACAATCAGAAAGACGCATCCTTAGCAAAATAAACTCATTTGCATACCAATTTTGGAGTGAGACTCACCTGGAGCCCAGCTGGAACTCTCGTTTATGATGTTCTTCTCAAATTTATGCGCTGCATCAGGTCGTCTACTGTTTCAGTTGGCACGATATTCGAGATATCGCGATACATCTGCGGACGTAATACACTACTCATAAAGTTGATGAAAATAATTCGACAGCCCACGATCGATTTCGCCCTTCTTGGGGCTCTTCAGGTAGGCGCACTCCCCGAGTTTCCGTGGTTTTGACCCTAAGGTTGTTTCGTGGGGAAAAGTACCCCAATAAAGGACCAGATATGCACTGGTGTCAATCGCTCTGCAAATCTGGAACCATGTAAGTTATTCGAAAATGCATCCGTTACTTTAGAATGAGTGGATCGTCAGTCAGTCGTGCCTTTAGGTGACCACTGACGCACATCTAAAGCATTGGCTCAATCTGACAGTGTAAAATTAACATGCATTTCCCCCCGACTATCCGCACATCGGGGGATTCTATCGATTTCCACGATTTGGGAGATTTGATGACCAGCTACCAGCTTTCAATGCTGGTTTTCCCTTCTGCTTGTTTCCTTGCAAATTTTTCACTGCTGACATTACTTCTTCTCAGAACAGACTATTTCTAATCAATTTTCTGGAGCTCAGTCTACACTCTATACTCTCAGACAGAGAAAAATGCACCAGGTTTATCAGATTATTACGTCCGGTTACTCAGACATGTATATGGTAGCAAACTCGAGAAAAGAATTTCTCAGGAAAACGTACGATCGACTTTATCATAACTACGGTTATCCAGAGTTTCAAGTGAATTTTTTTTTGAAATTGCCACTGTATGTCACAAGCTTTACCGTGAAGGGCTAAACAAGCAGTGTTTAGGTAGATTGTGGGTTCTTTGAAAGTATATTCTACCTCAGGGAATACAAATTTTTCCGAAGCGTTTATATTTAAAGAAAGCGCCATGGAAATAAAATGTCAAACCACGACCTTTGACAGTTAGGTCGTATTTGTTAGCTTGCATTACTTACCTTGCCCTTTAAAGATAGTCGCTTTTGTTGTCAGTCATATTTAAACAGTTGTAATAGCTCAAAGACTTCTTCCTTTGCACCTGCGTACTCTAAGTTGGTGAAGTTCATGGGATCACGACTATGTATGAATTATGCACCTATCATTCCACCGTTTTCACTTTGTAGGATGTTGATTGTCAGCCTCTTCCTAGTCTTTCATCAGAATGTCTTTCCCGAAATAGAACCGCTCAGCTACATGAAGATAAAGGTGAAAGCCGTTTTGTAGGTGCTGAGAGGACCAGAATCTTTAGTTCCCATTGGGTTTATCATAACCTCTCTACCGAGATCACACAAGGTGAATGTAGAAGATCATTTGTGGAGTCAGGTCTTTAAGATGTCTTTAAGACGACAGGTTTGGGCGCACATGTGTTACCTCTAACAGCAATCATATTGTGTTGAAGCATAAAAATCACGCTTTTGGCGGGCTTTGTTGTGTTGTAATTTTAGCTGTATATGGAAGTACACGATGATAGTTTGTTGTAAGGTTACCTATCCCATTTTTCTTGCTGGCACTGGTAGGGTAGTATCTACTTCCTGGGTAAATATAGAAGTCTGATTTAACTAAACAATCATGAGACACAATAAAATATTTACGACAAAAACACGCAACAAGAAGCCGGGTTTATGGTCGCTTTCATAAGCTGCAACCTTTTGCTTCGCTAGCAACTTTTTTGGGTAACGAAAGTAGTCCACTTCGGGGACTGCCTATATTTTTGGACCTTGAATGGAGATCTTATCAGATTCGTTGTTAAACACGTCAAGATTACAACCTCAATCTTGTTTTTTTATGATTGTTACCAGTGATTCATCCAAAGAGGAATGGTCTTCCCAAGACCACTTTGAACGTTCTGAGTGTGTGATCACTGTTCTGGCGGCCGAAGTTAATATATTCCCTGTGGACGTCAGAATGGTATTTCCGCTTTTGACTTACTCAACGTTTGCCATACCGGCTGAGTTGTATGTTAGGGATAGGCACCCGCATTTGAGAGTTTATTAAATCGTCTAAGTAGTGGCAATTTTGATCTTTTGTAATAGAATGAGATTCCTACGAAAAATACATACTCGTTAATCTCAAAGCCTTATGAGGGACTAGAGTAACTGCGTGGGTGGGTGGCTCGCGGTCATGCACGGTCACGGGAACAGAAACGGTTATGAGTAATTCGAGGTATTGGTAGAGAACGTCAACGACAGAGCTCCAGCGCAACTTCACTACACAATGATGAAACGCGCCGCACGGTGCTGCCTGTAAGCTGATGAGTGCAGTTCATCTTCACCCCAGAATTCAATATGGCTCAGAGAAGGCAATCTCAATCCATGTTCTGTGACCAAACCTTGACCTAATTCCATGGGAATTGCACCATAAGGACCTTTTCTCTCAAGTTATACTTTACTCGCTTCGCGAACATCATTGCTACACACGTTTGGGTTTGTATGCACGTTAAAACTGCTGTGACTGAATCCTCACTCAAGTTCGTCATATTTAGCATCATAATGACGTTCTTCTGTATAGCCTGTGACTTCATGGAAATTCCACTGCGTGGGTTTTCAAAAAAGTTTGAAATTACGATTTCTCAAAATGCGCAAATTGTCGATTTTGTCCTGCCTGAGAGTCACCGGTTAGCCGTAGCGCGCTGAAAGTGAGACAGTCACATCAGTCACATCAGTTCGTTTTCTCAACGGAAGTCTTGGGCATGGTGTGTGCCGTATATTACACAGAAGAATATCTGCAAGGTATGGAATGCGGAAAGCTTCACTCGCAAGCTGCATCAGTTTCACATGTGTATGAGTTCAAACGATTGGCTTTTCAAGTCCGAGCTCCGTTGTTTGGGTTTCCTATGCACTTTTCAAAAATTCGTTTTCTAAAAATTTCTTGCAATTTTTCAAATTTTCAAAACGGCCCATACCATGCATTGGCTTTCTAGTTTCTGGCTACTCAGGTTGTGATTATGTCGTAAAATGTCAACCCAGAGAACGTCTAACTAACTTTGTTTTTTTTTATCGTTTTCCGGTCTGGAATTATTGGAAAGCTATTGATTACGTACCCCACACCCACACTTGAGATGTTCAAAACAATTTTGGGGAAGGTGACCCTATTGTTCAGTGATTTGAAAGAAGCGAAGTAAAAGAAACAAAATGAAGTGGAATTTGAGTTTACGGAATATCTACAACATAAAAGCAAACAGAACAATGTCTAATTTTGGTAGGAGTAGTATTTTCAACCCATTCATCAATGGTCGTAACAATCCAAATATCAAATGTGTGCTATCCAGAAAAGTCATCTGGTGTTACTAAAACTTCAGCCTCACGAGAGATTTCATCGCAGGGACCAAGTTATGGATAGATATGGACAGATAAATGAAGATATACAGATGGGTCTTCTGCTCTTGTTTTTTTTCTTGATCGGTAATATAGACCAAGGTAATCCGGAACCATGTGTAAAGGAAGAGAAGACGATAAACTGGACTTGATAACGGATCCTCCCACATATTACATTATTCAGACCGTTCTCAATTTTCTCACTGACTACTCCTAGTAAAGCTATCAAAATCATCCAAATTCTGACGCAGTTGGCATCTCGACTATCCAGAACTCTCCTCACAAAAAAAGATGCTGGTCGTGTAGCTCCACTTGACCTAGAGTCTCGTTGGTCTTCGAACGGAATCAACATGAGTTGCAAATCGGATTTGATGTGCGTCCCAAGCTGCGACAGCAAAATGCAAATTTCAAGCGTTCTGTGTAAAAGCAGCTTTTCTTCGCAAGTTGGCAAATAAGAAGAGGTTATACAATTTCAAGATAATAATGAGGCCCGCCCCTTGAAGTGATTGTTCCATTCAGCCGTTATTCATAAAAGTGATCGATCCTCTTATACTCTACGTTGTCCTCCTAATCCAATTATATATGAATACTTATAAAATTACACAAATTACAACTTGTGTTCTGAGGGTATAATTATGTTTGCATGAGTTGTCAGCAATTGTTTCTGTTTCTTCCAACTAATTAATCAACTAGTTTGTGACACCAACACTGGAGTCGCACGTTAATTTTTACATCTTATCAAACAGACTTCGTCCTCATGTTGCATTTATTAATGGCAGGTTGAATTTGCTCCTATTTCTACAAAGTGATCATCTACAGAACCTGCGCTTGATAGTAGTTCGATGATCGCCGTTGAGCAGCTCTTGTGACACCACGGTCCTAGCTCGTATTTCATGACTGTTTCCAGCTCAGTGGTGAACAAAAGTGCATTATACACCGCAGAATTCACTTTGGTTTCTTCCTCTGATTTGGCATTGTTTGTCCAAAAGTTGTTTTCATTATTATGGCGACAGCATTTAGTGCTTCAAGCTGTTTTTAAAAAAGGCCCGTATTCCTACCCTTTTTTTGGCAGGAATTTGTTCACTAATGTATGCAATGCCATCAAGTTTCATCAAATGCGCCAGGTTAATTGTCGGTTAGAGGTTTTTCCACTTTTTGAGCCATGCATCATTAATGATCTTATTATCATCGTAGGTAACCTCATGAAAATGGGGGGTCACGAAAATCTTCCTTAACCTCTTTATGATCTAGTTCATCAACCAATCAGGGATGGGATCCAGCCATATCATATTATCAAGAACCCTCGTAATTTGTATCGTAACAAGCGTTTTAGACTTTCCTAACCCTCCATTCACTTTATCGTTTGTCCTCTGCCCATCATGTGGTTTCCTTCGTGTTATCGTTGTTTCATAGGCTCTACTCACAGATGAGCCCAACAGCACCGTAACATATCAGGTGGTGTTACTTTTCTGAAAGCACTCAGAGCGTTTTCTTCAAGTTCATTTAAGCCCATATCCTAGCGTGTGACGTTTCCTCATTCGGTTTCGACGCCTCTGAAATGACCACCAGTCTACGTAACCAGTTTGGACCCTTGGGAAAATTATTCGTCCCCAACTGGGTGTTTATCTTCGCGCATCAAAGGCAGCTACTGTGGACTCAGCAGAATAATTACACCAGAACAGGAGGATGACCGTTCAAACGAGAGTGGTGTGAATATGAACCAGATACATATCTCGCAAAACCCCACAACAGAAAGAGAACACTCACAAATGTAGAAAGCATCCGGACGGAAATAAACACAGTCCACAAAAACAGCGGATAACAAACAAACCGACGAGCTCGTACCTATAAAAAAGTATATGGAGCGTCATGAACTGTAAGCAGGAAACCTACATGAGTGCTACTCACCAGGATTCGAATTCTTTGAACGCATAGCTTTTATGTGATTGCTGTGAACCATCTGAGTCTTCTCATCGATATCTATCTTCCAAACGACAGGATCTACGTGGTATACCCAAAAAGTTGCTATGGTTGCTCAAATCCTTTCCATTGTTAATAGACTTAGAACCCGGTTTCACGTTTCCATATTTGTTCAACTATTGTGTTGGTGAACTGACGTAGCCTATATTTGACATCATTGATGAACGTTTTGCCGCGTACTTATACACATGTTTCAGAGTGTTATTTACAGTAAGCTTTTGAAAGGCCGGCGAAAAAATATGGCCTCACTGCTTCTTCTCCAGCTCCATTAAAGAGCTTATTTGTCCGGCCCTTTCCAGTTCACTTATGAGATAACTCACCGCACATTTGACGCTGCGGCTTCCCTTGTTCACTTGACTGATTCGTCTTTAGATAAAGACAATTCTGTAATTGATTTTTTTCTTTATTTATCTTCGGCGCTTTTTAAATTAGGGCGTACAATATAAATAGGTCAGCTTTATCCCTCTGGAGGCACTGCTTCCTCAATTGGTTGGTTTACTGCGTAGTCTTCCCGTCCCAAGCACACAAAGATAAGGCGTTTGTCAGTTTGTCAGTTATACGGACTTTTTAAGGTCTACTTAAAACTCCTTTTATTTTAAAGGGTCACGCTGGTGATATTCGCTTGAGCGAACAAAACAAATAAGTCGATGTCTTTGTCCTTCACTCCCTCATTTTCCAATAATTCGGAATTCATTCATAAGACATCATGACTAAGCGAGATACACTCATTTGCAAACAAATTTGGTTTAGCAAGGAACTCTCTTGGAACCCAGCTGAATCTCCCGTTTCTGATATTTCTAGGTGGTTTCAGATGAGTCTCTCGCAAAATCAACTTTGTTTGCAAATGAGTGCATTTCGTTAATTTCGTACAATTTGTTTTTAAGTAGAAAATAAGGTTGACGGAAACTCGGGGACTGCGCCTAGCTGATGAGCCCCAAGAAGGGCGAGACCGGTCGCGGGCTGTCGACGAATTTTCAGCAACCTTATGAGTAGTACTACGAACATCCTGACTTAGCTTAGTCTCTTCACAACCTCGAAATAAACCTGTAAAGTAACCAATCTAAATGCTTCACCATGACCCCCATCGGAGTAAGGTCTTTTAGAGTGTCCACATAATGACAGGTGCGGATTCCCCGATACTAAATTCCTCACATATATAGGAGTAGATGTATCCCTTAGCATGATTTGGACAGTTTGCGTCAATATAATCTTATAAAACCGAGAAAACCTGTCATCTGCATAAGAAAGCTGTGCATACTTAGGTATCTTCTCAATGTTCATTTGTGTTAGTCGCGTTTCACTACGTGCACCTCCGTCATATTTCCAGGCTCCTTTTTGAACGAATGAACGAAGCTCATTTTCTGTGTTTGCCCTCACAGCCGTATTCCATTCCTATATATCATTCAGAATTTCGCTCACATAAACTGTACTAATTATCTCGCCCTCTCCGACCAGATCGCTTCGCTGATCCTGAGGTTGCCATTGTCCAGTATTGGACAATTACTTTATTGTATTTTTTTGCAATTATATATAACTACTACGATAGTCTAATTTTTTTGGACGTAGTTAGCAAACACTTTCCGCTTTTATTCCGGCCTCACGACATCACGAAGAGTTTAAAACCGTTCAGCTACAACACCCTTTCGGTGCTCAAATTCCATGTCATCCGAATGAAGCACGAGGGATGGGATAATGTCAGGTTGCTCAAGGCTGGACAGGGGAAGTCGAGATGCCGAGTCGGGTTCGAACCCCGGACCTTCCGGTCAGTAAACTCGTGCTCTAATCACTAAGCCATTTCATAAAAAGTTTAATTGCTTCTCTTTATCAAGTATATGACAATTCACGGGATCAGCGAGCTTATCTCCTGATAAAAAATTGTGAGGCTGGATTTTCAACATCATTAGCTAAAACTGAAGAAAATATTGATCTCTCAGGTTGCATCCAAGACCACTGGTTTGTTCACAGAGCAATTTAGACGACCCTCTTTTAAGCTGCTAAACTTCCTAGTCCAGCTGTACCTTTGAAGAGCGTATAAGAAAAATGAATTCTATGTGTGTGGGTTTGGGACACCACTGGCATAAAACTGTCACCAACCAAGCTCAGCTGTTCGCGACACAAAACGGATGTTGCAGGAACCTCCCGAATACTTTCAAGTATGCTTTTTGCTGATGGGATGCGCCTCGTTTATCCACTCGCTGTTAATAAACAACACTGACATGGGATTAAGAATCCTAGATAAACTGGGACTTCTCGGGTATGAAATGTCTTGCAATCATACACGCAAAATCATGAGAGGCACGTAGAATTCCAGCCCACAAATCAGTGCGTTTTTATTCAACAACCTGCCGTTTGAAATTTCTATTTCATGCTCTTTCTGGGTGAGGTAACAACTGCCTGATTCACGTGAATGGGGGTGGGGGGGAAGTGGTTAGAAAAATCAACACAATGGCCAGGTCATTAACAGTTTTCTAGACAATATTAAACTATCAAGGAACTAATTCGTTTGCAAACTTATTCAGTGTTAACGGAAGAATTCTAGCAGAATTCCTCGTTTATAATATCCTTCAAATGAGTGATTCATCTCACGTTCCAGTCGTTAAGATATTGGAGATATTGCTGTATATTTCATTAAAAGAACACTAATCATAGAGTTGTTAATAGCTCGTCTCCAGCTCTTCTTGTTGCTCACCAGTTAAGGAACATCTCCGGCAACCTTTTCTTCTACTTGAACCGAAACTGTACACAGTTCGCGGAATACGCTGATTTGCAAACTCGTTTGGCCTTAAAAAGAGACTCAGTTGACGAAAACGCAATGAATGCTCCCAGTTGGATAGATTCAAGAAGGAAGAAACCTGTTCCAGTCTGTTGGAGAGTTTTCAGAATTTTTGAGGCTTGTTCAGCCAAGAAGGTTAACTTGCATTTTACCAGAACAAAACCAGAGTAAGTATGGCGTCAGGGTTCAAAAGGCTTGAACTGATAATGCAGCGGAATACCAGCCGAAGGGTTTATAGGCCGCGGAAAAGAATGACTTGTTATGAACCAGTTTTTTTAACTCAATGCTTGATGGTTTGAAAACGACCATCACTCGATTACTCACGACTGGAATCTTCATTACACGCAGCAAGATTTACATTCATTGGGATTGGAATGTCCTGCTAGACGAGCCTATCCACCTTGTTGCGCTGTTCAAGAGAGAGCATAGCATGTTGAGATTTTTTCCACTTCATTTGAATACACCACGGGGACAGAGCCTGACGATGCACTCTCTTGAGAGTCACGAATTAGAAGCCATGAACGTTGTCGTCAGCATTTGATGATAACGGACATCCCGACTCTCTTCTGACTGCACACGGCCAGAGACTTGTGTAAGCTCACAGTTTTTCGTGAGACGAAATTCCCAGTTTCACTCAACACAATGTGATGATTTCATTCAAAACAGTCACTCTGCAATGCGATCAGCGTGCCTTCACCACGCGACACATGAAACATACACATCTACTATGACTGGACTGATTGTCCGAATACCAGACTACCTACTAACGCCTTACCTTGAGTACCCTTACAAACCTCGATTTGCTGGCTCAGTTTTCTGATTGTCCAAACGGCAAACTGAGCATCCTCTCAGATCTACACACGTGCGCACTTGCGTGTGGTACATGCAAATGTGCTTCGCGCATGCGCCATCCTATGGGGACCTATCGCTTTGCATTTCTTCCCAGTGCAAACGATTAGCTTAATCTTCCTACTTCCTATGTAGAGCAATGCGACTTTACAGGTGAGTCAGGCTATCCAAATTACACTATGTATCGACTGGCCAGACTGATGTAACCCTCCAAGCCCGCTGATCAAACGACCAACCGGTTCCGCTTGGCTATGCAGCCGGTAAGTGACGGTGGAGGGTCAGCTGCATTAGAAAAAGGGAAATATTCGTTCCAGACTGCAGCCTTTGCAGACCGTATTAGTTTGACTGCGGACATTGCACGACTTGTTGATGGCACCCAATTGTCGATTTGTAAAGTTCCTGGCTGGTTCTCTGTGCACGGTGGTGGTGGTACCTAAACTAAAGCCAGTCCGTGAATGGCAGTCTCGTGGTGTACGTTTGGAATTTACGGAGCTCGGGCTCAAACACGAATAAAAGACAACATTCATTCATAAAGCTTCCACCCATTGATTCCGAACTGCGAGCGTTCATGACCTTTCTTCATAAACAAAGCCAATTTTGTGGGGTATTTCTGTACTTCCATCTTTGTTTTGTCAGTCGGTAAGTGGGGAAGTGTCCACCTAGAGACAGTGTCATCTTTTTGATGATACAAAACTACAAATATGTTCCAGAAGTAGGCGGTTTTATCTGTTCACCCTGTTTTACTTGACCGGGGCCACTGAGCTGTTGTGAGAACCTTGTTCTAGGACACACCGAATTCGCAGACAAAAAAAGAGACGTATACTCAGCAAATAAGAAGCCTAATCATGGACGTTTGGTGGACATAGGAAGGTGCACCTGGACTGTTAACCCAACTCCGAAGGATCAAGTATGTGATGATCGACAAACGGGAATAAAGCGTCATATGAGTTCCACTCAAGCTCAGTTATTCGAGTTCGAAAGTTTTCTGGAAGGACTCTGGGGAAATTCGTCTAGGGCTGCAATACATCAACGTATGCCATTCAACACTTATTGAAGCGGAAGAAGCTCAAAATTGTTACGAGATCAAGTTACTGAAATCCTGCAACCCAGTATGGAAAGCACAATATTATGTAGACTAGGAATCTGCAAAGAATTAAGCGATGTACCTTTGTTCTAAGTGATGAGTCATAAGGAAAAATCAATCTCATGTGTGATCGGGTGATTATTCGGTCCGGTTAGTTTCGCGAAAAAAGGCACTTCTCTGATGACGAATGCAGTGTGTGAGTTTAGTTGACAAATAATACTAGGGATGACACAATGATCGACGTTGATGATCTGCCTTTCGATGTTTGTTTAATGCTGCCATGTAATGACCAATCAAAGGAGACTACAACCCAGTGTGTACAACAGTTCATGAAAATGACCTTCAAGAAAAAGGTGTTTCGTGGATGCTCACAGTTTTGGATATGTGCAAATGAGTAAGTTTTTGCTAATCCTGGATGGGTTGGTGGTCATCAAGCATCCACCAAATCATTAGTGCCAAACTAACGGTTTGAAATCAGCTTTCTGCATGAAATCGGCTTATTTAGTCTTAGGATCATCAGCCAATAAATCCATTTTGTCCATCTTGAATGTCAAGTTCCAGTTCGACAGCTACCCATTAAGGTCTGAAGTCATTTTCAACTCATCTATGGAATATCTCGATGCACCTTAAGTTTTGAGATGGAGGGTTTGTGTTTTATGGCTACATTTCTGAAAAGACAGATTACCTGGAAGGGTAGGTTTTGAGTCTACTAGGCTACCAAAGCCAGTCGCGATGGGCTACCGCTGTATCAAACGCATTTAGCTTAAGGTCAAACAGTTACAATGCGCCGCAGCCCGCTCCTGAGCCCACCAACTTACAACTGCAAGCCACACAGCGAATGATTCCTATTGGGCAATAGGTAAAAGTGTCTATAACTACGTCCTCAAATTATTATTCAATTTTTATTGAAGTTGGGGACTGAATGTTGTTTGCTGATATGCCACTGCAGATCAGGCAGGCAGGATTTGCTTGATAAAACAACGCAACAGTAAGGTTGTGCGTACTGGATAGATGGATGATCTCCCACTACCACAATATCAGTGAGCAACCCAAGCGTTGTTCTTTAAGGTGAAAAGAGAGAAGCGAAATGGGGATTTGCGAATAACTTCACAACTAACCCCCTCTTCATAGGTAGACATTGGCGTATGACCATGCAGAATTACATCTCAAAAGCGGTCAGCAGATTATTCATATTAGCTTTTCCACAATTGCGACTTTTCATGTCCCTGGTTGATGTTGTGAAGAAGCTACATTTTTCATACCATTACACTACACTTGTTCGCAGTGTTGTTTTAATCAGAAAGGAACATTAGTTAGGCTGCATGTATCTCGCCTGTCCACTGATTTGAGATTTGCCGCTGTACAGCGACGTGAATGAGGACCGTATTTCCGTTTCGCTCAAAAAAAGTGGAATTAATCCGGACAAATAAAAAGCAAGTTATGGATACCAGGACTTTTGGGAATCAGAAAAGCGCCAGTCTAAAGCGTCGGTACCATCACTGTTCAATAGCAGGACCGATGGAGAAGAGAGCGGTTATTACTAGTGCTCTGTTGGTGCATTGGTCGATTCTTTTTCCGTCAAGTTCATACAGTTCTACTTTAACCTGTTAAAATGCTTTGGGGTGCATGACCAATCTCCATTAGTGGATAAACTGCTGAGGAAACATTATTGGATAATCACAGGCGAACATTCTTAGAAGTAGTATCTATGAGGAAAATTAATTTTATGAAGAAATTTGATTCGTTTGATCTCAGTTGAAGTAGCTACAACAATCACACTAAAATAGAGCATACTTTAAAAATACACTTACTTTGTTATAACATAATAAATATCTCAGGTACCATGGACAGAAGAACAGACAAAGCATTCCGAGGCAACTGTCTCGTTTAAAGTCTACTCCCGGACAAATAACAACCCTGACATTTCCCTGGGCTAACATCTATGGCGAGCGTGAACGCAAATAATTCAACTGTGACTGACCCGCATGGGTCTGATCTTCTTCACTAGCAGGACATTTCACTTTCGGGCTGTCTATTTGACGATATATATAATTGGTGAAGCCGTTCATACCAAACAAGCAGAACGCCAGTAAATCATACATAAAGGGTACCCTCGTGCGGAAAGACTGAGAAAAAGCAAGCGAACCGAGCATTTAAGGAGAGGACTAACAAACAAATCCTTACACAGAAGTAGAGTTCAGAGGATCCGTTTGGTTGTCGGTGCACATGCCGCACAAATATGCTGGTGTCAGTCGTAATAATTAAAAGAACACGGCCACTTTACAACAAAGGTTGGAGATTTTTTTAGCAAAACATGGTATCAATAAGGTAGTTATATAATATACTTTAGCCCACTACAGGGTTCTATTTCCTCCGAGCTCATCAGATGGCCTCGTCCCCCAGTTTTCATCATGCCAACTTTAATGCATCTGGCGAAGTGCTCCAATTTGACGATCATATTGATGTTAACGTAAAATCCAGACGAAGAATATCATTGAGAAGTCATTGGAAATATGCTTTTGAGAAATTTTCACACGATGGTAATACTAGAATTGCCCTCTAACTGAGCACGTTTCTACTGCTGTCATCGCCACAGATCAAATTCTTGTGCTAAGTCGAGTATCGTGCATTCAGTGATGCCCGACACCACTGATGTGTGTCCAACTTTCGCTCCATATGAATCACAACTGACGTGTGACAGCCTGGATAAAGTCCACACTCTCTTGTGGGTAAAATTTTATCAACTGTGTTTGAAGAAAATAATCGATACAACGGACAGATCAGTAGTGTGACGAACAGTCACCTAGGTGACATATAATATACCACTGTAAATGGAGCTTATGTAACTGTAATTCGCTCTCAGGTTCATGGTACGCACCTACAACACCAGTCATTCAAAACGTTTCTCCCGCGCGTTCGGAGAGGAAATTATTCAAAATTATTGAAAAGGCATTTTGGATAGAAGGGGAAACGCCGTACCGTTTGGTTAGTCGCACTTGCACGTAAATCTCGGGGATGAATTCCCAGCGGTGATCCCCAGCATTGTTCGGTCATATGCGGAAGTTCTATCCGAAACGATACACATATACAAGAATTCTGTTGGTTCAGGAAGTCTGGTTACACTGAACTCTGGTTGATGAAACCATCCAACTAGAGCGCTATGACCTGTCTCGATTTGACCCCCTATTAGTGTTACTGATCACTTGGATCGGTATTTTTGTTTACCCGTCGATGACTCACATTCATCTAATTGTATTTATCTGAATTCTTTGGGCGTAACCAGCACTGTAAATTTCCAAACCGGTCTGGAGGCCCAAACGGACCATAAGTTTATAGGGCCGAACTTTCGCTGTTCTTAATTCCCACATAGTATGTTAACATCCGTAGCAAAGGATAATCTCTCTGCGTTTGGAACATTCCCTTCTGTTCGCGAGTGGCTTAGGCGACACCCGCTCCTTTTTAAAGGAACGACAAAGTTTATGCCAAGTGTCAGCATCTTCACTCTTCTGAAGCCTTTTGAAGAAGTACTACTGAATGGACTGCCCTCCTGGACTAGGACCTACGCCAATTGGTATGCCATCATTCTCGCCGTAGAGTAGACTTTGTTGCATACGTAGTACTTCACATCACTCCAGCAATGGTCACGGAAGCTAATGGTGTTCATCGACGACACTGACGTTTTAAGTAGTGGAGACGGAAGACGATTGCGTCGGTCGGTAAACTAGACGCTGGGCAATATTCCCTCTAAAAATCGAAGGCTCCTTCACCAGCTGCACGTAAGCCTGGCTAGCAACTCCTCTTCTTCATTGTCGACCATGAGTGTTGTCCATCTGCATGGATGAATTTCTGTTCTTCTTGTACGCATGGAAAATGTCAAACCGTGATTTTTGATCTATTTCAGGCATACTGGGGACGCAGATCCTGACTGTGACTATCACGTAGATGAAGCATACCTGCACTTTGCAAACTTTGCTGAAGGGATTTGCGAAATACACTTGTTTACACACCAATTTGGTTGTCACGGGAGACTTAACCGAAACATAGCTGAGTGCCTTGTTTGCGATAGGATATTTGGTACGATATTCACTGTAAATATTGCTGGAGGAAAGTGCTCGCAATTTGGATGTCAAAGAGTTACCAGCAGCCTCGTACGTAGTTTTCTTCCAAAAATTAACTCAATGATATTTTCAGCTGGTCAAGTAATCGCTTAAGCGTTCAACATCAAGAATGCCAAGAAGTTGTCTTCATTGTACCGTCGACTAACGTTACAATTAGCCGTGCAATAGCCATCAAGCCTTCCCTGTCCAAGTGCTCCGTTTCTCCGAAACTGCTGATGTGAAACATGTAGACTGACACTATAAGATAACCTCAGTTAAGCCCAAAGAGATAAGCCGCTTTTGACAGGGTTTGATGTCTGTATTCTCACTACTGAGAGAACGCGAACCCTCTCTCTTCCCCAGTCATATTCATAAAATGTTCGGGCCGTAGTCACTTAAAACAAACACCAATAAAGGAAAAGTATTTTGCGGGAAAATCTGACCATCTTAAGGAGAGTGACACTGTCGGACGTATCCGAAAAGAAAGATGGGAAGTGAGTTAAGTCTGGTTTTGAGGCCTCGTTGAAAAGCTGCCTTTTAACGCGGCCTTCACTACAGTTCTAATAATGGAACGGGCGAATGAATGCGTGAGCACCACAATCTCTTATTACAGAAGAACATGAGATACCTACGAATCCAGCGAATGGTAATCGCGAACCGAGAATGCATGAATACTGGTCACCATTTAGATGACTGATAGGCTCCTCTAAGCCACTAACCTGAATTTGCGCTTATAGGGTCCTTTTTCAGGTACTCCTTACAGAGGATTACTACCCACCTGTCGGACTGCTAAAATACCTCTGAAGACAAAGTGTAATCTCAAAACATATTTTTGTTTGTTTATTGATAAGCACGAATCTCACGGTTTGTCTTAACCTCAACCGAAGAATGCTTTGTGGTGTTCTTCAATCCTGGAACCAGTCTTTACCAAAAGAACATCTTTTCAGCTCATTCGTTCCAAGTGTTCACTCAAGCAGCCAATCAATAGGTCATTGTGATTAAAGGCTGAGTGGCGCTATATCCCGCCCAAATGCGAGTTAATCATACCACTGATTAGCCGCTTGTGTTCAAAACACTATTCAGGAGGTCAAGGGTTAGGGGTAATCGCACCATATCGCGCGTAAATTTTTGCGTCTGTGCTACTCATGTAAGGCTTTTATTCATGTCTATTTCTGTTCACTTTTTAACGGATGTTGGCCTAGTTCATCATGTACATACAATACCGTGGTGAATTTTTTCGTGGAAACGTCCCGTCTAGGTTCATGTGTTTTCACTCTACTTAACCTGATCTGGAATGGCTACAAATAAATGCAAAGTCTAACGTCCATATAAAGCCTATTCAGTACATTAAATGATAGTGACCTTCGAATGCGTTGCTGATCAGGAAGTCTTCCGTTCACACGAATGTAGTAAATTAGATGGACGGAAGCAGAATCAGGAGCGGGTGTTAGAGAAAACCAAGAATAAATCCTATGTACTACCTGTGATATGAAATTGTTTTTGGACAGGATGGGGACTACGTTGGGACCTCATAGAAACCCATCCATTTTGACCTAAAATTTGCATCCATTTTTCGCGCATGCGTCTTTATTTATTTTTTAATTAATTATATATTTATTTGCCAGAAGTAGCCTTGTAGCCTAGAACATGTTCATCGACCTATGTACAAATTTTCATGTAGATTCCGCAGATATGGAACGCAATGTTTGTGGTTGTGATGTTTGGTGTACAGCCGATTGGCTTTCAAAATAATGTACAATTTATGCCTGATATTATTACCATGCTAATGGGAGCGCAGAAGAGACCTGGATGCTTTTCGACAGTGGATGAACCACCACAGTTGTTGCAGGTGTTCAGTTGCGCCAGCTAACAGTCTAGCAGGCTAGGTTGACAAAAGGATATAACTTGCCGAACATCCACGGATGTACCGTTGAGTTTCTTTTGGAATTGGCTAACTGAAAATAAGCCAACTTTGCTATCCACCTGAAACCTTCATCTCACGTTCTTCTGGTAAATCATTTGCGAAAAGCAAAAAATTCGGCTTTATTACTCACCGAGGACAGATTGCCACGCCATGGGCAATAAAGTTTTTTTTCTTCTCCTAGGCGAATCAGCAGACCATGAAAGTTCCATGCCAAAGTTTGGAGAGATGCGCTATATTCTGGGATGTTTTGTCGGTGTGTTCTCACACAGGTGTGTTTCCTGTGTTGGTGTTGGAAGCGCTTTTGTGAGTACCTCTTCCGGATGCCTTGTTCAAATTTACGTGTAACATTCTAAACGGTTTCCGAAAATGAACTCAACTATTTACCAAATAGAATAGATGCTACGCGCAGCAACCAAACCAAGGCGTTGTCGGATAGAAAGTTTTTCTCAAAACAAGTGGTGACTGCGGTTGGATATTTGTTCGGTAAAACAAGGCATTTTATGTTCATGTATATACCGGACATATCAAATGGTTTCTCGTGTGTATTGCACATCGATCATCCTTCGTACCCAATAATTGCTGCTTTGAGTAGCCGTTGGCTGACTGAATAAACGTCGTGAAATTTAGATTGTCATTTATGTCACACCAAGCCCTATACACTTAAATGTTGTGATACGGTCGGTAAAACTTTAACACTAGTGGAGAAGGTTCTCGTATCTTTGGTTTCTTGCGCGAAGTTGCGATGAATCACAACGGTGAAAGTGGCCCAGCAATGAACGAAATGTCTGCATACTGTAGACTTGTGCAAGTACCACTTAAAGTACACCAGTGACATTTCCAAATGCATATTTATTGCTTCAGGTATGCTAGCAATTAATTATCCCGATAAATTAGAGTAACTCTGTGATCTTTGCACAGGCCGTAACAAGGTCAAGCTTATGTGTATTGATAGTTCTCTGATGATCAATGGGTACCATTGATCAGTTTCTTCAAGTGAAAGAAGTTCCCCCGATAGTTCTTCAAGAACCATTATATTTTAGTTTACCATAGCGCTATTAGTTACCTTAGTGCGTATTTGGCAAACTGAAAACCACCGTGTACTTCGTTTAAATCGATGCGGTGGCATCAGCAAAACCGGGGGGAAGTTGATTTGCCGGGTTCCGACAACACTGGCCTGATTCTCAAATCTGATAGCGCTAATTCAACTGATCCAGAAATACACAGTGACATCAAGGTTTCCACAATTTTTCGTGCAGTCCAGGTGTGATTATGCAAGATTCTCACATTGTATGAGGGATACGAATGTATTTGTTAGTCGATGCAGTATCTACTAAGGTATATCTGTCGTGAAAACCGTCATCTAATCAACTCAGGATTCTTATGTCTATGTCGGACCTAATTCCACCAAAAGTAAACATAGATTTGCAGGAATCCTCTAGGTGAGCTTAACTCAGTTACCAGATTTACTATACAAGGGGTGACCAATACTTGTGGCTTATGTGCTGTGTATATAATAAAAAAAATCATTCCGAAGTTGCGATGAATCACAACGGTGAAAGTGGCCCAGCAATGAACGAAATGTCTGCATACTGTAGACTTGTGCAAGTACCACTTAAAGTACACCAGTGACATTTCCAAATGCATATTTATTGCTTCAGGTATGCTAGCAATTAATTATCCCGGTACCACTGAGCCCTCTTGCCCCCATTGGATTGTAGAATTTCAAACAAAACAAGCAGGTGTAGGGGACCACAGGAACGGAAGAGAAATCCAGCGCAAATCTCAGCAAAGAATCTTAGATGCGAATAACCATCATCCGTGTGCTAGAAGCGCGGACAGTTTGTTCGTTGGTTCTTACGCAACCCGAAGTTATCTCAAAACCATGCCAAAACCCGTCTTCCTAAAACATTTGACTTTACACATCCCACACCGAAATGCGTTTTCGTTGGCTATCGAAAATTGATTTTGCTGCGTACTCTAACAGCCTCAGCAAATTAGATTGACCTATACATTAAAGATCAGCAAAATTAAGATAGACACAGTGACCTACATAACTACCCTTTTCATGCATAAAAAGATGTTTGCAGGGAAGTAGGGGTGCACTCCACATCAAGACAGTATTCGTAGGCTATACTACCAGTTTTTAAGTCACTTAGTTTCCAGTGTTTGCTATTCTACCATTCACGAAATGAAAACTCCAGTCTTAGATGGCCGTAACTTTAGTCTGGCAAAAACTATTTTGAGGTTCTTAGCTGATTCTGCTCGACTACAGAGAAAAGTGCACTCTCCTTCTTTCAGAGAAAAATGAGAATGGTTTTTATCCAGCTAAACGCCTGACCTGTGTTCTAGCCCTGATCTCATATGCCATTAGCAGTGATATAATCTTTAAATGCCGAGCTTGTCTGCCTGAAATCTTAGTTATTCAGCCTGCGCCTCGCCGACAGTGGCGGTTGAAGGGCCAGTCGGACTGAATGAGATACACCAGTAACCTTTTCCTACTCCAGATTATCTGTTTTCTAAAATAAATAGAGGCAGTCGCCTTCCGGAAACGCATTTATCAGATGCGCACCTGAGTAGAGAATTGCTGACAAGTAATACACATTAGTGACCGTCTGCCCACACATGCTCCCACCCTATATCGAATGACCACCAGCGATTTTCCGCCATGCGTTGTTTAGCACGTTTTCTTGCTTCATTCTACGCAGCGTAGATATGCATGGTATCGTAGTCCCACAATCCAGAAATAGAAGTTCACCCAAAATATCTGTTAACCAAATAATTTTCTGGTTTTACGGTGAAAAGTGGAAGTGTGCGTTTTGGAGCCTAACACTGACTGGCTCAGGCTCACCGGCCGAATGTATCTGAGCACTCGCCAGAACCCATCAACCAAAACCATTTTAGGGTTTGTATCTTTAATTCGCGTGGTCCATTGAAAGAGATCTTAAGTAAAGCATTAAAGTGGAGCTAGTCCTCGTCGCACTAGGCAGCATCCATAACCATAGAAGACAATTTAGCATCAGACCACTTGTTAGGACATTATCACACCAAACTCTTTAGAGTTGTGGCGTCCGATGTCTCCAAGATATCTGGAGTTGTAATGTCTCTCGTGTTCTTTATGGTTCTAAGTGAAATCGCAGTTATCATGAAACGGCTGAATCTATCTTGGCTTTCCAATTGGAAATGATTATTGGACAAAAATTTACGCTGCCTATGGACCAGTTACTGCTCCTATCCATATTTTCCAAAAAAGAAACATTTCCGTAAGTACAAAACATGGGCTGACACTCTGATTACCCCACCTATCCTTTGTAGTTTGATGTTGTAGTTATTTCCGGACCATAGATTCGGCGCTGCCATTGCACTGGTCACAGGATCTGTAATCAATTCGAGAACGATGAAGTAATTCGTTGGGTAAAACGAATGTTGAGCATTATTT
This sequence comes from Clonorchis sinensis, assembly GCA_003604175.2. NCBI lineage: Eukaryota > Metazoa > Platyhelminthes > Trematoda > Opisthorchiida > Opisthorchiidae > Clonorchis > Clonorchis sinensis. Next base: position 21,433,258 of record CM030370.1, read on the forward strand.
TCCGCCCATTTTTCGCGACCCATCGGTTACATCCTTCATGACGCGACAATACCTATTTAAGCAGTTCAGTTTTTAAACGCGTATTTTCACCATTCTGCATGCGCAATGTCATGGTACCTGATAAAGTTTTACAATCCAACTCGAAAGGAGTTGCTCGTAGTATGAGAATCGCGAATTTCAACCAAGCTATTCTCCCCTACGTGAAGTCCGCCTACGCCGTCAAGCTGAGAAGCACGACAAGATGTATCTTCTCAACTGGCTGTAGACACAGATGTGTGTCTCCACAATCGAATTTCTCATGTCACATGAACTTATCGCTAGACTGAAGGTAGCCGGCAGCATGTTAATCACGGCAGAAGTCAATAAACGTCACTGAAGATTTGAATTACGGGTACTCACTTATACAGCTGCAGTGAAGCACACGTGAACATTCTCCTTTCCAAAGTCTAATGATGAATGTTCCAATTGAAAGGAGGAGATGCCATGACTACCAACATTATTCCGGCCTCATGTGAACCCCGTCGGTGGTGAACGTGTTCGTATTTGTAGTTCAATACAGACTACTTCCTTGTTATGGTCTTTCGGCAGACTGCGCGACAGTGACTAACTCAACAACCTAGCCTTGTGTTCACCTATTAGTTTCTCAAATGTGATTCAATAAAACTTCTTTAGTAACCTAAGTGTTGTTTCTCAGTTAAGCCATTCGCAATGAGTTCAAGATGAGACCTGGTAAATTTGCTTAACTATGTTTATCAAAACGCGGTTCACATTGGTTGATAAATGCTCTCGTTTGTTTTGTTGCGGGAATCTTTAGCTTCGACAAACCCCTTTCATTCAGGAGGACTGGTGCAGTTTTGAGATTTGTTTACTTTACCGCCTTAACTAACGACCTATTTTGGCTAAAGTGAAACCTAGGCCTAACGTTTGCGTAAATTGCTAACCAGCCTTCTCTTTCTTGTGTGAGAAACCAGTCTGTTGATGCTCAAGGTCAGTTATCATTTGCGCCAAATTTATTCGATAATAGACCACCATGGTATTGGGTGATGGCCTTATTATTGGAATTGAAACTCTCAAGCATCATTTCTGGTACACTGGCTGTGTCAGATAAGCTACTTTCTCAGACTGGTTATGAATTTGTTTTTAATATGACAGCTAAAATTTCGCGGCCAGATACAATCGATTCACCAAATTTACTCAGGTTTTTGTGGTTAGTAACTGCCTCCCAATGATAAGCTGGTGGAAGAAAACATCTGACCTGTCTACATTTCTTAGAAACGTGCTGTTTCGGGATCTCTTCATACGTTTCGGATTGGGGCTTTACAAAAAAACATTGATGTTTACCTACCAAATGATTTATTTGTCCATGCTTGAACGGGGTTTTTGCAGTCCTTTGCTGTAGTCGGCCACTTGGCCATTTGGAGGACATTCCAGCGCTAACTTTTTACGTTATAATAGAGCACACGAATAATGTACACAATTGTAGGCTTTCCACCTCGATGCAACACGTGACAATGCAAACGAATTTGTCAAAACGCGGGTTAGGCTTGTAGTTAGTAAGTTATCAAAGTCACGGAAGTGGGACGTTTTCCAGATCAAAAGAGACTGCCAGCCACGAATCCGATCAGAACAAAAAAATAATGACATTTCCATGATAGTCTATACAGAATCTATTCGTCTGTTATGTGCCTGGAAGCCCAGTTTGTCTTCCGGACACCAACAAGAACTTGGAAAAACATTCATTCATTTTCTTACAGATTCGGCTTAACGGTTGTTTCTGGGGTGGTACGCCCATATTAGTCTTTCATGTGATTATGATATAAAAAGTCTTATATGGTATCCCCACAGATCAGCAGATGATATTTACAAAGGTGTCGGTTTTTTCAGTTTGACCGGCGTTTTTCGTATGGTTGATGGAAAATGAACAAGTGATCGGGTAATTGCAAACCATTTCGGTCCTGCTACACCTCTTACTTCTAAACAATGGAAAATTCATTAGAAATTCCGGATGTGTAAACGCTATTTGGTATGACAGTAGATGTGCGTTCGACTGAGGTTGGACAGGATGTTCAGACATCAAATTTACTTTATGGTTCTCTTTATCGGTATCCCAATGATAAGTCTCAATGTAGAGAATGCCACAGTCAGCACGGCCACAAAACTTGTGGTTACTAGATAGAACTCAGTTTTGGTGAGGAGACGTTGGAAACACTTTCATGATAAACCGCTCGATAATCGTTCAGGGAGTCTACCAGTAATCCAGTCGAACCGAGTCAAATAAAAATGGGAATGTGGATTAAGCCGATTGAAGTGGAACCCACGAGAAACTAAGAAACACAAAGCAGCAAATTGTCCGGACCTGCAATTGACGGTATACATCCCAAGCCAATGTCACCAGAAATTCCACGTCCTCTTTGTTGAAACGACCAAAGTAGATATCCCAACTAACTGTGGATCGTCCCCTCCTGTTTCACCCACTTCCAGTGAAGTCAGACTAGCCGCATTCCTTTGCTTCCATGTTCTGGAAATCGTATGGATCTCGCAAACTTATCTTGAGGTCTTCACACAAGAATTTGAATTGCTGCCCAACTCATGTATTCTGTCACCCTCCCAAGAAGGACTTATTTTGGTCATTGATGGATAGGCTTGGTAACCTTTTGGTCAGAACACAGTGACCCTCGTAATAACTTTAATCTGTAAATTCTGCCTCATACGAATAGCTTCATACAGTGCCGTTGAGTACTACTGAAAATTTCGTTAACAATGCTATTACTGATTGGCTTATTGCCTGGTCAGATACACATTATCAAAAGCACCATATCCAAAAAATGTTTTTTCCATTCGTCGTTGTGGGGTGGGTGTTTGGGTGTGTACTCAAAACACAGAACAATACTCATACAGATGAGGAAGTCAAAGAAGTTGAAATTGCCTTAAACTCCGAAACAAAATGTCACAAAAATATTCGTAAACGAAAACAAACTGTCACCGGGTTAAGTCTCACATGATCAAACGTTCTGGCACTTCGCGTATCACGAAAAAATACAGTAGCCAGCTATTTTGCGCAATAATCCTGCTTTATGCTATTTAATCCTCTGGGCTCACAATATGAATTCCAAAATCGTAAATCAAGACATTCAGTGCAAAACTACATGCGTTGTCTGTCTGCCCAATCGGTTTATCGCTTACTTATTTCAGCACCTCTTAAAAAGTTATGTCCAGCCTCACCACAATCGCTGGTTTGTAACTTAGCAGTAACAGAGTCAAAGCCTCAACGGTCCCTCGGAAAATGTGGCATCCTTCTCAGATTCTCTTCATAACACAGCACTGGCTTGTGAGATGGGTCAAATACACTCCGGAAGGATTAGCTACGCGGTTTATCAGACCCCAAGATTAAGTTGGAAAGCATTTCGTAAGAGCTCCAAATTTCCCACTGTTTCATTACACTTCGCACGTAGAGCGCCTATTGAGTTTGCTTACAAGGAGATTGGCGTCATTTTTGTTAACGAAACCTCTGAAATCGACTGATTTGTGACTTTTCTCATTTGGCATTGTTGTTTTGTTTTCATTTCCAGTGGAATTCTGGAAGCACTGTTGCTCTTTCGGATGACTACATTCAGATTTATTAGTGATGGATGTAAAGGAGTTTGGCGTTGATGAGATTATGAACACTCCAAGCAAGCACGTTGAGTGTAACACATAATGAAGCAATGCAAAAACTAGAGAATAAGCAAAAGATCCGGTTAACATGTCTTGAGTTAGTGAGAAACCAAGACACTTACATTAACGACACTCGTCTAATAGGCTTTTCACAGCGTACACTAAGCATTTACCTAAACTTCATTCCAGACTTTCACAACTTGTTCTGCTAGTTGGACATCCTGGCTTTCCCGTCGTCTATTGACTTGTCTTCTATGAGACCGCTACAGTAGTGAGAATGTATGGGATGCTGTATGTGTGGGGTTTGGTTGGGACGGGTACGAATCTCAATGCTATGGTGCAGCCCTTCAGCTGTATGAACCAGCGTTTGACGACCCGGCAGAAATTGCAGATACGACATTCTGAATTTTGACACACAGGAAACAGGAGTTATTTGTCATCCATGATGGTCAAAAACTTTGTCAAATTAGATTCCATGGGACTACTGTCATATTGGATTACCCACGGACTTTTCTTACTAGCTTATGTTTCCGTTTAAAGCAACTTCTTTTTTCACGGACTGTTACACAGGTTTTTGCATTTGCGTTTCCTTGACCGTCATTGTAGCTCGCTGCTGAATGTGCGGCCGCAAGATACATAGGCTTGAGTAAACCTATCGGAGAGTGTCTTGTATTTGACCCATGGGGATCTTTTTTAAATCTGGCCCAGTTTATGTATGGAATATGCTATTCTTATTTTTCTGTCGATCTTGTCCAAAGTGCACTCTGTATCGATCCAGAATGATATGACACGTGAAAATGACGTTAGAAGGAAATAACAGTGCGAACACTAATTGTGGGCTTTTTGACGTGCTTCCAGAAACCCTATGAACAGTGTACCTTGAAGAATACATTGTTCAGATAAAGTACCAACTTATACAAGAGGCTGCCTTTGTGTTACACATTCAGTTAAACAATGTCTTAAGCGGAGTATTCAGCTTTAATTTAGTCAAATATTCAATCTATAAAGCTTGCTGTGGGCAAATTTACCCCTATGATTAGATGCGTACAACTGACTAAAATAATCGGTATATAACGTCGCAAACAATTTGTATAAGTCAGCGTTTCGTTCTTAAATGCAATCTTCGTCAGAAACAATGTAACCGAAATTATAGTGAATGTTCTGTTCGTCGCCTGGGGCTGTAGTCGATATATTATTTTGGCTAGTTTCTGAGTGCCAAGTTGATTTTTGTGCACAACTGTGCCCATAGAAATAAACTGATTCTGGTTGATATATATTAGGTTTGCGATTAATGAGAATAAAGTTTGCAGAAAGATGTGGTTTTCGCTTTGTCTAATAACTGCATTCATTTTGTATACAAAACGTAGTCCATTCTTAAAAGAATGTCGAACATTTTGTTCTGAGTTTGGGGGTCAAGAGGATACTGAGCTATACCTTTATTCTTTATTCGGTTACAACTGAACTGAAGATCGAAGGGCTCCATATAACTGTATAACTATCTGCGAATTTTTAAAAATGTGGACAGCTTGAAAAGAAAAATAATGGCTGTAAGCAATCAATAGGTGGTGCGCGTAAACGGGGAAAAAACAACTATGAGAATGCTAAACTTCAACTGTGTCATGTCACACGGAAAGTTTTTAGCGTCTCAACAAAACCAAGTGTTGCACAACAGCATGTATATAGTGAAGTACCATGAAAAGTTAGGTGACGTCTTTCTCCTCATTTTCTATCACAATTCATCGGTATTTCGTGAAGTGCCATTTCTATTGACACCAAAGATTGCAACAAATGTGACGTTTTTTTACAAACGGATAATGATAATTGAAACTTGCACGCAAGCGTTCGGGTTCCTCTTAGTTCAGCAAATAAACAAGTTATTTTAGGAATCGGCCTACGAAGAGTGGAATTTCAAATCGTCTGACGTAGAATCAAACCTGGCGATGCTTGAATTTACAACAACTCTGTGGTTTATTTAAATTGAAATTGGTCCAAAGTGTTCCATAGGTTTGTAAACTGCGTTAGTATTTACTAAAAGACCCTAGCATTGTCGTAAACGCCAGTGACACCCAAATTCAATCAACACCAAGTCATGCGGAAAAGAATGAGATGAAAATGTTGCTTCGTTCCAGCTTGAAAAAATTCAACTCAGAGTGAACTGGGAAATGCAGTGCGAACCGCAGATGAAGACAAATAGCATATCGGACGGGAAGGGAAGCAGTGAGTAAAGGGTAAATTTAAAACACCTTTCCAGTTTGAAATATCTATAGCTCACTGCTAGTGAGGACAGGATGAGCTGAGTTGTCGATGCGCTGGTTAATGGTAGGAAGTATAACTGTCCACGGTAAAGTTCGTGAGTCCCGTTGGGAAGAAATGCGACTGTATTCTGTCTGTACGTATGCGATACTGTGAAATGCTGTACCACATAAAATAAAAACCAAACCTGATTGCCAACAAGGAATTTCCTCTCATGGATTTCTGGTTCGGATTAACCCCACGCTGGAATACACCAGAAAGAAAACAAATTAAACGATCTAAACATATTTACTTGTTTGCTGTCATGATGAAATTTTGGCATTATAAGTACTGGCAGAGCATTGTTACGTGGCCACTATCCTCCGGAACTTGATACGACAACAGGTGATCTAAATAATATGGCAATTTTTATCATCAGTTCCTTTCAGGACTGCTGCTAAAGTAACCTCAAGGTTTACAAACATTTGAAATGCTGTTTGGGCTAGTATACGGCATCAGTCCAGCCTCGCTGACCACAAGACACGCGCTGTCAACTAGAAAATCGGTCGACCACAGTCAGTTGTTCACAAATATTGAGCGCAATCAAGCACCCCAGAAACGCCGCATTTGTTGAGACGATATCGATTCAGAGGAATTTATCTGTGTACTACACACACAGTGTTCGTTCACAACACCAGTTTATTTAAGTACAACTCTATGATCGATTCCACAAAATTTTGCAACCTGTAGGCGTTTTCATCATTTTTGTGTTCCACTTTGATGGCTGCAGAAATTAAGATTCTTAACATTTGGTTACATATATCTTCTTGCTGACTTGGTAAAGCACATTAAAGAAACCCAGAAATTAAAAGTTCATTTACTACTATCTGGGAAAAATTGGTATTTAGCAAAGTTGTTCAAGCAACCTATGTAATTCAAACAGAAATCAGCAGAAAAATTGACCATTAAATCAAAATAGGATACCAGCGGAGAGAGTGATGTAAGTCTGTCCTTTTTCGGCAAGTGGAATGTTTTAGTCTCATAAAAGTATAAATTCAACACCGAACTCAAAGAGCCCGTGATAAGGAGGCAATAGTTTGGATGAGGGCTTCCCATTGGAACAGATGCAGCTGTAGATAACATCGTAATTACCAGTCATTCACTGATGTCCACAGATGAGTTTGCACCGGACCAGTGAGCGAGCAATTGCAGCTGGGCAACAATCAGCGTGACATCATCAGTGCGTCGCTGTATATCGAAGGGGTAGTTTGCGTCGCTGGGTGTGCTGAGTGATTGTATGTGTATGTTTAACTATCTGTTTATTTACTTTGCCAGACGATTCCATTCCATTAGGAACAATTATCCAGGATGGCAAAGTGGAATACAGAATCGTTACAACAACCCTGGTTGAGTTTTGTAGACGATTCGCTCCAATAACTTTGCCTTCGCCCCCATATTCCATGGCTGACAGCTTCGACAATGTGCTGAAATGCTGTTAGCCTGAGTATTTGTTAGATGTTGACGAAATAGCAGTTGATCGGCTCTCTGAGCTTGACAGCTGGTTTTACAAACGTTTCGTTACCACAGTGAGCGTTATCCTGCGTTCCCCTGGCACTGCTCGGCGGCAGATGAACAAAATACCGGGCCGAAGTTTGCTCGACTGGTTTGCTCACTGTAACTCATTTGTTTCTGACAGAGCACATTACGTCTTCAAGTTCAAACTGTATGAACTAGAGTAAATGCAAGACCGTTTTATGCAATCGGGTCACCATTTTCTTCATTCCATTTTGGCCGTTTTGACTCGCGCCTTTAAGGTTGCAACTGAGTTATTCTGAAATTTTGGTTATTAGGGACCAGTTGAAGGTATATAGGGGAGGATTGTTCACTCAGGTGGTTGCTGTGAATGTGCGGTGTTTCGGGCAGAAAAGGGATGTTGGGTGAAGCCTCATATACTTCACTTAATCAGCACAAGCGCCTGACCTGCGCCGGTTTTGCGACGTATGCCAAGTTACGTAATTCCAAGAAAAGCATTACGCTTCATACCAAATCCCGAAAAGTTCAAGTCAAGCTGGGTGAAATGAATGACTGACACAACGGGCGATATTGCTTTAGGTGTGACCGAAATTCCGAGATGCGATGATTTTGTGAATCCTTGCGTTTGTCTGAAGGCGTTTCGGGAAATGGTCACTCTCCGATATCAGTGACAGTCTTCCTTTCATTTTCTATCCACATTATTTGGTTGAGTTCCGCGAGGTATGGGTACTCGTTGCACTCTTGTTGAGCTACTAAAGGATCTTTTTCCGTTCCGATTTAGTTCAAGAAGTTCCACCGATGTAGATAAACCCTGAGGTCATCTTCATTTGAGCGTCAGTACTCGGACAGCATTGTTGCTGACGTTGGTGACAACGACAGTTAGACAGTTAGACACTCAGGGTAACTTTATTAAAAGTGTGCCTACTACATGACCTGCTTCACACTACTGATACTGGCTGTCAACACTGAACGAGCCTGACTTAAGACAGTTCAACCGGGGTCCTTTACTACTTCTCTGATTTTTGTGTTGCTTTATTGTGTTTTACACTTCATGTGGCCGTCTCGAGTGTCCATAAGCTTATCAAAGCCTATCTCCTTTGCATCCATCTCCAATAAATCTGAATCCATTCGTCCAAAACAGCAGCAGTGTTTGTCAAATTATACTGTAAATTAAAACAGAACGAACAGTGCCAAGTGAATTTAACACAAGAAGCCTCAGACCAGTATGTTTCACAGATTTCCTTCGCGAAATGGAAGAGGCATCGATTTCAAAAAAGGTCTAGTTGTCTGTTGCCTTCTATTGCGTTATCAAAAACAAAATTTGATATCAGTGTAGGCCGAAGTGAAATTACTTGGCACGTCGAATGGATTGCCACCATCCATAATGAGTACAAGGACGTTATTTAGTTAATTATCACACAGAGTAAGGTATCCGTCTGCACACTCAGTGAGGACTATACATGCGAAGTGTAATGAAACAGTGGGAAAATTGAAGTTTTCGCGAAGTCCCCGTCAAACTTAATCTGGGGAGACTATTTGGCCAATCTTACAAACCACTTTTGTGCTATGACGATAATCTGAAGATGACGCTACATTTTCCGAAGAAATGTTGACTGAAGTTAAGTATGCCCTCTAGATTTATCCTTGTGTCTCAGCCTGTCCCTCACATGTTTGACTATCATCGTAATTTGGACTGCTTTAGATGTGCAATTTGATTTATTTACCCACCAATCTTTTTAACCACACCTTTAGGATTCCGTGATTTCTATACACCTATAACAATCTGCTAGTAGAGATTTCGAAGGCGCGGGTAGAAATGTGGTCGACTTGATTTGCCAGTGAACGATAAACCTGCTGATTCCTCCGGGTAAACATAGTTTCCGAAACTGGACTGCACCTGTGGGTGAAGACGTGGAAACACGTATATTGGTAAAACTGGGAGTCCAGTTTTCTAGCATGTAGCGGTACCTTCTTCTTAGCAGATGATGCATCTGTGTACTTGGTACGTAACCGATGGACTGTTGAAGCCGAGCGGCCTGAGTCTAGGTTTACAGGTCTTCATGCCCTCGATAAAAACCCAGGTTAACACAGACCATATCTACCTGCATCAACATTGTCGCTACTCAAGTATGACAGGTGTGGGCAGGCAAGAGAGTAATTCTCAGCTGCCTAAACTGCGTTGAACTGCTTCTAATTCTACCAATCCCCACATAGCACAAAACGATTATTCCGTTTCTGGTGTTTTTGATTCGGCGTTTCTTTTATTCTGATTTTTGCAAGTCAACCGGTCTTAAACTTAGACTTTTACCAGGTGTCCTTGTATTTGCCGTCATCATAGTAGATCATTGAACACGATGCTGTAAAATGCTCACATTCCAGTAATCGTTTAACCTTGCGAACTTTGTCCACTTATGACCTATATTTAGAAGTCGCCTGCAAGTGATGAAGCCCCGGTTTTGTAGAACGTCTGGTCTAGTTTACGATATCTTGGCAGGTTGGTTCCATAAAAAAACTCAATGGTCTTGACTCAAAATGAGAAATTTTCCCAGAACCTACCTTTCACATTGTGTGGTTTTCAGGTATCGCGGCACTACCAATGAGGATTTGACCCTATTTTTCACATGAAGTTCTAAAGCATCGATGTGGTGAGCCTGAACATAAATTTTCATCAGGTGTAGAAACGAGATGAAGCTAAGCGATAAACCGATTTGGCAGACAGACAACGCATGTAGTTTTGCACTGAATGTCTTGATTTACGATTTTGGAATTCAAATTGTGAGCCCAGAGGATTAAATAGCATGAAGCAGAATTGGTGCGCAAAATGGCTGGCTACTATGTTTTCTCGCGATACGCGGAGTGCTAGAAGGTTTGATCATGTGGGACTTTACCTGGTTACAATTTGTTTTCGTTTACAGAAACTATTTTTGTGACACTTCGTTTCGGAATTTGGGAGAAATTTCCACTCTTTTGACTTCCTTATCTGTATGAGTATTGTTCTGTGTTTAAAATACACACCAAGGAACCCACCCCAAAACGATGAATGAAAAGGACGTTTCTGGATATGGTGATTTTGATAATGTGTATCTGACCAAGCAATAAGCTAATCAGTAATACCATTGTGAGCGAAATTTTTATTGGTACTCAACGGCACGCAAGGACTAGTGTGGGCCTCCTGTATGAGACAGAATTCACAGATTGAAGTTATTACGAGGGCCACTGTGTTCTGACCGAAAAGTTACCAAGCCTATCCATGAAGGATCAAAATAAGTCTTTCTCGGGAAGGCCACAGAATACATGAGTTGGGCAGCAATTCAAGTTCTTGTGTGAAAATCTCGAGATAAGTTTTTGAGATCCCTACGATATCCACAACATGGAAGCAAAAGAATGCAGCTAATCTGATCTCCGTGGAAGTGGGTTAAATAGGAGGGGATGATCCACAGTTACTTGGGATATCTACCTTGAATGTTTCAACAAAGAGGACCTACAATTTCTGGTGACATTGTCTTAGGATGTGTACTTGGCGTAGGATTGTCAGTGGCAGCGATGTGCAACGAAGGGAACCTGCAAATCTTTGGCACGTCATCGCCTGATAACATTAAATTTTCCAATAGGAACCATGTAAAATGGACGCTGCAATCACCTGAGGTTGAAAGTTACCGATCACTTATGTTTAAAGTGTTGGTGGTAGTAAGTCATTAAATGTGATATTAGCACATGGACAAAGTCCTGTCTGAGGAAAACTTCCGGTTAACTAGGCTTGTATATCTGGCTCTTTTTTACTCACTCCCAATCCGATATTTGCCTGTACTGAATGTGTGCGCAGAACTTTAGAGAAATCAGTTTCAAAAACTTTTCATTGGTTTATTGCATTCTATTGCGTTATCAAAAACCGAGGTGAAACTGCTTTACACTTCGACTGAATTGGCACTATCGATGGCGAGTGCAAACATGTTATTTATTTAATTTCCACACAGAATAATGTATCCAACAGTGGAACCTATCTGTTGAAATTCAAGTTTTTTTTATGTGAAAAGATCTTCCATTCTGAGTGAGTGACACTGGCAAACAATGGTACAACCCAAGCAAGACTATTCTCCCTTCATATCTCCAGTCGAGTTAACGAACTAGAAAGTATCTTTCAAAATGCTAGTTGACAGTTTTCTTATTCTCAACCATACCCAGCCAACTAGCCATTTGGCCAGCGTATGGTTAGGAGAAATTAGTATACCTTGCTCTCCTATCCTTGTAAACGGTTCACTGATCTGCACTGTGCCATAATGCTTGAATTCGAATGTGCGTGTGTGTGTGTGGCATTTTTAGTATGTCGCCCATAAAATCTGACATACAATCAAAAGTCGTCTAAACTTAGGCAGCCCACAGCAGATATTGCTATCGATCTTTCTGTCACTTATATTGAACTCATTTGGAATGTTGTTGAATAGGTATCAGAAGTTCAGTATGGAAGATGAATAGCCCAAAACAGCAGAACCCACGCAAACACGTCATGGGTTTACGATAATATTTGACCACCTGTTCTCATAGGAGCTTTCGTAACCTTTCCATTCTGTTTGTTGTTAAATTACAAATTATTTGGCAGGAATTTGGTTACATGTCTATCTCGGTTGAGCCCGATACGACTTAATCGTTATATCGGATAAGCAACCTTTTTTGGCATTGTGGTTAACACGCAGCGACAAATTCAGATTTCTGTGTTTTGTGTTCGCTGCTGGCTTAACGAGTCTGGAAAATAACCTATCTAAGATTGCTATTTGCGAGCACCTGGAAGCATCAGAAAAGCACTCGGTCCCACTGATAACTATTACAAACCGAAATTATCATAATGCACTGGCAACTGAAGCAGCCGAAAGCGTATAAAATCACTAAACATTTGATAATGCTACTTACTACTTTAGTAGAGTTTTCAGTAGGTCAAATCACCTCTCTCCTCCGAGGAAATGCGCATTAGCAGCGCGATTTCGATTAGCCTATTCTATATGACAGCGCGACCTAACAACATTGGATTAGTCGCCTCTTTGTGAGTTCCTGTTTTGGACTGAAGGCAAACTGGCTGAGGTTTCGATATGTCCTGATCACAATGCGCACTATTCTCCGGAAAAGAACATCAACCAGTCCACATGCACAAATTTTCGTAGGATGGAGTGAAAAGATTTGACTTGTAATTTTACCTAACCTCATTGCCGACAGGTCGTTCCTAAATGCGCTCTTGAACTGCAGTCCCGAAAACCTAAGTGTCAAGCTGCACACTGACTGACTTTACGAAGTCGAAGCAGGCATTCATGGTAACTAATTAAAAACCCAGCTAGGGGATACTACACTAGAGCTATTAATTCGAAGTTAGCACGGCGTTGCCCATGTTACTATTTCCTTCTTTGGAGCGAAGCTTCACCCACGCATCTCAAAGGAAGTGAGTTTTCGATTACTATAGGGCTTATTTAAGAAACTTTATGGATGCTTCGAAACGAACCGGGCAAACGAACCGGGATTTGGTAACTGGTACCAAAAGACCAGAAAGGACACTGGTTTAATCAACATTACTCCTAAATGACAGCGCTTGCAGGATTAAACCTTAAGATAACCCTCAATAGGATCTTAGGTGCAATTCTTCATTATTAACCACGCTGTAAATCGGTGATCGAGGCTTTCTAATCTAGAGGCTTTTATTGTGGCCGAGACAGGAAATACAACTCAGCTTGAAGTCACCTCGAATTACTGGTGGTGTTGCTGAAACATCCACTAAAATTTGAGCCGATTTCTGATGACGTATTTGCCAACAAAATAAAAGGGTTGTCATAACAACTGTTCTTGGCTCTCTCGACCAACTTGAGAAGGTAGAGCTGAATAGCCTTGGCGTGGCCGCCGTGGTAACATTGGAGGAGAAAATGATGACCATTGAACTGAAACGGGAATTTTCTCATGGAAATTTTCTTATTCATATTTTAATCAATTCAATAGTCCTCAGTGAATGACCTCGAGTGAACGGGCTCTCTTGAGAGCCTGCAGCACAAACAACCAAGACAGGTATGACAGTTCTTGTATGCATGACAGAAAGAAATCCCAATAATAAAGGACAGTCGGATACAAGGAGCAGAGTGCTTTGATTCTGCAACTGTCGAATTCATCTGCGGTCAAGTTATTGGAGCAGCAGTTTAATCTTATGTGTACTGAACCTCGCAGCTGTCTACTGAGGCATAAAGATCACAAAAAGTCCGCTGCGACATTCCACAGTTTTATGCAGGAAGGAGTAAAAAGATAGGGGTCTCTTGTTCACATTCACTTCTGGCTGTTCATGTGTTGGCCTCCAAAATGCAGAAGTTGAGAACGATCACACAAGTACCACCAAAACCTAGCACGTGGTTCCGACATAAGTAAACCACCGGAGATGAATTACTGACGAGTGCAAACAGACAGCCACAGCTACAGAAACCAAGCTCATTGAGCGAATGAGCGTCAGCCTCCGGTGGGCTGAAAGCGCAGTCAGAACACGATGGTTGACAGTTGCCTGGTGTCACGCCGATGGAATACGAGCGCTCCCCCTAGCATGAGTCAAACTGTACTGCAAACAGCAGTTTCACGGTTCAAGCACAAATGGCCTGCAGCCTGCCTCAGCAACGCATCAAAGAAAGCGTGACAAATGTGTATTCTAGGAAACAAGGTTTGAGCTGTTTGAGAGCATCACGAGTGCGATACGCTAACTCCGAAGAATGGTTTACAATCGTCGTTTAAACGGTCAGGACAAACTGTTTTGGTTCTCCAAAATGCCCGTTAGTGTAGCCTAACAATGAATGGAATTTCGTAGTGTAATGTAAGACAACACAACGGCGAAATAAATATTTCGATATGGGCCACTCAAAGGCCTTTGTCACCTGACACAAAACACACGTTACTGGATGCGGAGAACCAACTGAATACCGCAATTTAAGCTAGACTGACAGATAAATCAGCATTTCGTAGTAAAATACTTTTGTCGTAAAATTTAATGACTTATAGCTTGTTTTTGTGGTTGAAAAATACATTATTAACCCTCCTTTCATTGTACCAATTACTTATCACTCCGCTAATTGCATATATATTGGGGGAGATATTAGTGTAGCCACTTCCCTGAATGTCTGAACTCTTTCAGTCTCCACCTTGAGTCTTCACAATTAAAGCGACACAGATATTTTCTTGTTGATTTTCGTGATAAAGAGCGAAGTGGACGAGTTACCAGGCTTGATTCGCTAGACGGCTGAGAAATGCCGATAAGGCTCATTTCGGCGCATTTTTAAAATAGTCATCTCTTTAGTAAACACAGTAATTTTAATGGCCGACACACCTCGCCCGTGTATTTTCTATATCGTTGTGGGCAGGCTTCGTCGTTGCAGTGGTCCAGAGAATTATACTGGTTGGGACTCTGTTCCACTAGCTGTGACACCGACAGGGTGAATGCGGAAAAAAGGAGGCGAATTCCCATTGCAATATTAATCAAATCCCGAGCCGGATACAAACACATCTGATATGTCAGTAAAATTCGGAGACGATAACGCCTTACTGTCTGCGCCATCAAACTAAGCAGCCCTGCTTACAAGCGAAACAAAGTACTACCACATTGGCTTCGATTGGGTACCCCAAGAAAATCTTACTAACCAGTACAATGTGGGTCAGACTGTATTCTCCCAGTGTCTTGTGGCTTGAAACATTATATTGGTGGCTCATGGTGAGGTACCACAAAAAGCTTATCCTTACCTGGTCATCCCTTGCAGACAGTCTCTCATTATTCTCCATCGAACGGGCTCTTCCCCTCCCATATCTCTCAATGTGTTCAGCGCATCTGCCAGCCCCTTAGCCGGTCTTCCCAAAGCAAATAACGTCTTGTAAAATATACCAGAATAATCCCCCAACCCCGATCCAGGTTAGAGCTTTCAAAGTCAACTTGGACTGCAGGGATCCTTTTCTACTACTTTGATTGCCCCTCCAGTCCATGTCGTTTCATCTCCAAAACACGCACTCAACATCCCGCTTCGCAAATACTGTCATCCTTATAACGACGGACAGTTTGGACCAACGCTCCCGACCAACGCCGGGAGCGAAATATTCAAGTGGGTCCTGAACATCGTCTGTTGCAGCATCAGTAGCAACAACGAGTTGCTTGAATACGACCAATTGCAAGGTAGTCGTAGATTCACTTGAACCGTGTGCCTGTCAGATACTGATAGACTGCGTCAAGTACGTAGCGAGGATCCGTTCAGGCATTTATCTGGATTTCCTTGTCAGTCCACTTTTCTTCCGCAAACAAAGTGGAGCAATCAAGTTTGCCTACTTCCTTAATCTACTTGCATAGATGAGAAATGCTGAGCTGACCTGTCTGGGAGGATAGTGGAAAACCACACTCACGCTGATGGCAGTAGATTTTTGGAAGAGATTAAGAGAAGCTTTCAGAGCTGTCTGTTCAAGGGTTGACCAAGCGCATATTGGATTTCTTCGAGATCAGTAGATCGTACAGCTGCTCTCAGAGTGGTGCGACCAGGATGGTGAACTCGGATAACCAAATTGTCTGAGAGAAAAAGAAGATGGACAGACAATGATAGTGAATCGCGTAATAACAGGCAGATGAAGAAAACTTTCGCCACAAGCGAAACTTGTGACCAATTTCAACCGGATGGATCAACCGGCTAAGTGCAGACGGCTTCCAGTGAAACATCTTACGAAACCGGTTGAATAGAGATTCATCCACATATTTGTTGTCTTGAGCGATGAGCTTACCACTTTGAAGAACAGTTAAGTTTGTCTCCTACAGCTTAATCTTCAGAAGAAACCCCGCATAGTTCAACAAAGTATTAGCAATAAAATGACAGTCCTATGGAAGAAGCTTAATAGAACAAAAAATCAAATGACTAGAGCGCTTCAGCCTTGAGGCCAATTCTCAAAAGGAGCGCATGAAAATCACGCTAAAACTATTGTACCATCAACACGGTGACGTGGTATCCTAATCATTTAGCAAACTTCCACGAAAATAATTGCAATAATTGCTTTATTAAAATCCGCAGTGCCGCACTCTTCACAAGTTCATGTTGCATCCACCATATCTTCAACCCGCAAATCCCCACACTCGCAAGCGCTCTACGTTGCTTGAGTGTTTGATCTAGAGAACTATTATGGCTCTGTAGATTCTCAGAAACTGTGGTGTACATGGCACAGAGAAATGCTCCTCTAAACCTGTATCACTTATCGACGAACTGCATGCAAAATACACTGGTCCTGCGCATTCATAAAACAAGCTATTTTCTGGCTCTTTTTGTTTACGGAAAACCATCCGCACTTATCATTCTTCTAAAAAGGTGTTACTGACTTGCTGCGTGAAACTCCTCTAAATGCCTCAGACACCGCGCGGATCGGAATGGTCCCGGGTCGTTTGCGCACTAATATTAGGACACGTCGGAAGTGCGAGCCATTTCAAATAGCTTACATGGAACTATCGGGATATTTGAAGCGAGATTTATGGAGACAGAATGTGACATGATGCAACAAGACTGGATGCAAGCCAGCCGAATCCTCATGTTTGCAGACAGTCCATCCCATTACCTAGGTCATTGTGTGAGTTCCGGTATACTGACTGGAAGCTGAGATCACTTCTCAACTAAGGACGACCGGGACAGATTTTACCGAAATCCGACACATATGGCGCCAGCGTGACGTCAGTTTGCCGTCATGGATAAATGCTTAGTTGGAAGAAGAAATTTTCCCATGATTGATAATCTACCAACGCCTCACAGTTTACTCGCATTAGGACATATAGCTCGTATGTAAATAGACCGCCTTCCTACTCCAGCAACGTGATCAGTGATAACGATCCACAGGTAGACAGTCTACGATATGGCAATAGAGGGTAAACGCACTACTTGGAAAAGCCAGTTGGGCTGACAATTGCAACGTTCCTGGTTAGGGGCCGCGGAACTTGACGAATCAGTGGCTGAGGAAACCGAGGTAAACGGCTCAGTATAAGATCTGACTCAAGATTGTCGCATTCACTGCACAGCTAGCCGAGTTCTTAATCATAAAATAACTAAAGAGATTCTGTGGGAACTAACTTATTATGAGATGGATAAAATATATGTCCGTTACTCATCCAAGTACACTGTGACCGATAGTTTAGCACCGGAGACCAACAATCAATTGGCACATGGTTTGTAGCTGACAAAGTGGAAACTGAAAACGGAATCGGTCGCAGATAAGCGGAAATGATATACAGTCCTTGCAATAGATTGATTAAGTAGAAGTATACTCCAGGATGACTGGGGTTTGTGATCGAAAACAGGCACAACACTTTCAGTTTGTCGGGTGTAATTGTCCCATCTGGATCCAAGCAATCCAAGAAAAACTTATCAATGAAGGACTTACAACTCACAATCAGTGGATTAGATTAGACCCAAGAAAGAGCGAATCACCCAAATTCATGACTCAGTGAGACGTTTAGCTTCCAACTGATTCAACGTTTGTTTGAAATGTCCTCTATGGTTAAATATCTCGAAGGTTGATTTTGGACCGCTTCGAAAGAAGCTTCAGGTTTCTGATGCGTGACACCTATCGAGGAGTACCAGAAACTGCAAAATCCATATGAAGGAGCAGATTTATCACTCAATAACAAACAGAATAAATGTCTGAATGGAAGGTCGACTAAAATCAATGCCCTTACAATATATGCGCAGATGTGGCAAAATTTAAGGTGAATCACTTCAAAAGACTAAATAGACCCTTCCAACAATGCGTTTCCAAATGACATCATAGTAGCGCTCTGCGCAGGTATTACTTCACAGTGATTGCCATAGGTCATTGCTGGTGGCTGATAGCACATGAGACAGAGAGCTCGAACTGAACTGTTAGAAGCTCCACTCCGGCATCAATTTCTCCCCCCATGTATCTGTTCCTCCTCGGACACTAACAGACGAAAAGTGCGCTGTAATAGTGTACCCTCTGGAGGAAAATGCATTGTGGTATACTTTGATACCTCTGTATTTTAGAGCTAATAGCAACAGCATATCATATGTTGTAATGTTTTGGAGAAAGATGATTCCTGCGAACGAGGAGTGCCCTACTGGTAAAACGTTGCAGTGGAAGGTAATCCAAAAGGTTTTTCATTCTGTACAGACGTGCGAAAATCAGAGAAACCAGTTCTAGATAGAGTGCAGGAAATGTATGAGAAATCCAGACTGTACGGCCTTGAAGTTTAACAAAATAATCGGTGTATTTGAAATGAATCTTAACACCCGTATGCTATCGCCATCTTTTTATCCATCTAGCCAATCACTCCAAACGATGGCAAGTCCCACTACAACAGTTACAAGCAGACAGTGGCATTACAAACTACGATTTTCCTCACTTAATGTAAGGTGGACGCAGGAAGGTAATACAAGTGCACCAGAGTAGTTTTTGCTCGCAACAGCGTGGTTCTGTCGGCCATTATCAAATAACAGCACCAGTGCTCAAGGGTAACAATCCGAGTAAGCTGAGAATGTATCCCCAACATTGCTTATTGATTTATCACTCGTGTAAATGTCTGATCAGAAGCAATCGCTATTACAGAGCGGTGAATTGACGTAGTTTAGAACCAGTGGATTCACTATATGCTAACAATCTCCCACGTCTGATCAACGTCGTATCGAACGCTATGGAGGGGTGGGCATGGACGTGGAAACGGTCATAAACCAGTGCATTGGCGGTAATGACAATTAGTGCTATAAAAAATAATCTTGTAACATCAAGAACATCGTCTTAACGAGGTTGAATTTCCTTGAAACTTGGCGTGCTGGCACTTGAACACTAATCGTTTTCAGACGAACTGTCAATGTAGCAACGCAATGAGCATATTGTGCACCTCACGAAGAGACCAGCCTTTGCCATTGGTGACAGTTTGTGTGCATTCGCTGCCCGAGTTACACTGGGTGCTGCACGTGAGACATCCACAGAGTCACTCATACCAGGTTAGCCCGTGGTTAGTAATCTAGTCAACACAGTCTCCTGGTCCTGCAGGTTAAAAAGCACACGTATCGACTTGTTCTTTAAAAGTGGCAACACAAAACACGGCTTTCATTTTCCACAAGCAAGAAAGACAACAAGCTACTCTTGGTGTCACATGACGTGTGTGCTGTGTATCAGAAACAAGCATTCAAGATGCAACCACGGTGGTTGAGCTAACTGCTCCGTTACTCTCCAGTCGCTCATGGCTGCGGACTCCCGATGGTCCATGGGGGCATTGCGTCAGGATGGGCAGCGTCACTGGATGGAAGTATCCTTGCCTGACTGGTTATCCGTTGGTAGTCGTCCGGCTACGGCCGCTTCGTACACAGTGACGGAGAGATATGTGCTCAGGTATCGCTGTATCTGAAACTGAGTTGGGTGGTCGACTTGGGTTGGACCCGATACTAACGGATACTGGCGGATGATTGCTTGAACTATACACACACCGCAGACCGTTTTTTGCAGTAACAACCTCCGAAATAACAAGAATCGACTGAGTGCATGGCGTCCTCTAACGTGTCAGGCATGAACTCAATTTGACCACATCGTCATGAACTACTTAATGATGGTTAGGAGCGGTAACTGACTGCCAATCAAGCAGATTCCGGAATTAGACGAGTTTAACATAATTGTCCGCTGGACTCTTCTAGCTGCTTCTTCATCAGATGTGAGTACCTGCTCAAAAGGTATCTTCATGGTTTCACACAGCGCTGGGATTTTCACCTATGACACGCCGCTATCATGTGAATTCAAGCACTGGATGTCCGACAGGAGGGTGATACTGGCTGAACCTCGGATAAATTTTCCCATCGGCCCATCAGCCAGACGAATTTTCGGACGCCAACTCAAACTTGAGGTGAGCGACAACTGTGAGCTTAATTGACACCGACGTCCAAGGAAATGAAAGAGGTTCAGAAAGCCGACAGTGCCCAAAGATTATTTAACTTCATCCGTGCGCATGGCTCACGGAAACCGTCTGTGAGGGAGAATAACAACGATCAAACTCGTGCACTAACACTGTCATTAAAGAAGGGCGCTCGAACCGCTGAGCTGAGCGGGCTTAACACTTATTCTCCTGGTCATACGCTGCTACTCAGTCGAATCCTGCAACGAAAGTAGAACCCTGGATGGTGAGCGTGTAATCCCCTACGGTCTTGAAATTTTATGACTTCAAATGTTCTCACAAGCACCACCGAACTCCTGGTCCGAGTGACCACCCACCTGCATTGTTCGCAGATGGGGAACTCCTCAGTCAGTGTTTGTCTGATGTGTTTTCCTGTACTTGGGAAAATGTGTCTATTCCAGAAAACAGATTCGGTGATATTATCTACGTTTTAAAAAGGTGTGCGCTAATCACACGCAATCACAGGCTTGATCCCGTTCGTAACCAGAATCTGACATCAATCATCCTTCATCACCCGATTGTGGCTCGCGAACACTGACTCCGGAGCAGCAACGGAATTTGGGTCGGTACGTGTTGCGTTGACCAAATTTTCACACCCGTCAAGTGCTGGATCAACGTCATACGTATAAAAACACCCACAGTTGTAAAGTTCTGGAGACTTCAAGCCACATCTACCTCATTTGAATGGTCTGTTCTCCACAACATGGCTGCTGAGCAAGGATTGCTGTATACGGACAGTTCACAAGCTTTGCACACAAAGTGGTGTGCTTCAAGACTCCCGTTGCCTCCATTTCTAGTTGACTTCCTGAGACTGACCTTACCATTATGTGACAGTTTGTGTGAATCCGTCAACCGAGTTATACTGGGTTGCTGTCCGTGAGACACCCACAGAGTCACTCATGCCAGGTTAGCCAGTGGATAATAATCTAATCAAAACAGTCTCCTTGTCCTCCAGGCTAAGGTTCAAGAACATACGTAACGACTTGTTCTTTAAAAATGGCAACGCCAAACACGGCTTTCATTTTCCACAAGCAAGAAAGACAACAAGATACTCTTGCTGGCACACTGACATCGAAGTGTGTTGTGTATCAGAAACAAGTATTCAAGATGCAAGCACGGTGGTTGACCTAATTGCCACGTTGCTCTCCACTCGCTCACGGCTGCACAGTCGTGATGATACACGGAACCGTTGCGGCCGAATGTGCAGCGTCCTAAGTCACCGGATGGAAGTATCCTTGCTTGACTGTTTATCCGTTGATAGTCGTCCGGCTACGGCCGCTGCGTACGGCAAAGCCTGTGGTGGAGTCTTATGAATGGGAGGCTGATCTCCGTCAGTTTTTCGTGGCCTCTTAAGAGATAAGTGAGCCAAAGGAGTACACAGTGAGTACACAGACAGTACTCAGTGACGGAGAGAGGAATGCTTAGATATCTTTGTATCTGAATCTGAGTTGGGTGGGCGTTTCGGATTGGACCCGGTACTACCGGATAATGGCGGATGATTGTTTCAACTATATACACACCGCAAACCGTTTTTTGCAGTAACAACTTCCGAACTAACAAGAATCGTCTGAGTGCATGGCGTCCTCTAACGTGTCACGCATGAACCCAATTCGACCACATCGTCATGAACTATTTAGTGATGGTTAGGAGCAACAACTGACTGCCGCTCGTTTTGAAACATATTTGTGGATTCCAAACAAGCGCTAATCCAAAGTCGTTTCTCTCTTCATTTTCCAGGGCAGTTTAGGGTGCAAACAAAAAGCTTAGCAGATTCTAGCGGATTTCGGGCTGGACTCTTCTAGATGCTCCTCCGTCGGATGCGAGCACGCGCTGGGGAGACACCTCCATGTTTTCCCACAGAGCTGGGACGCCGCTATCTTGTAAAATCAAGCACCGGATGTCCAACAGGACGGTGGCATTTACTGAGGAGGAAAATTTACTCGGAGGAAAATTCTCATTGACCCGTCAACCCGACGAATTTTCGGACGCCAACTCAAACTTGAGGTGAGCGACAACTGTGAGCTTAATGGACACCGAAGTCCAAGGAAATGAAAGAGGTTCAGAAACCCGAGAATGCCAAAGATTAGTTAACTTGATTTTCACGCATGGACCCCGGAAATCGCCTGTGAGAGATAATAACAACGGTCAAACTCGTGCACTAACACTGTCATTAAAGAAGGGCGCTAGAACCGCTGAGCTGAGCGGGCTTAACACTTATTCTCCTGGTCATACGCTGCTACTCAGTCGAATCCTGCAACGAAAGTAGAACCCTGGATGGTGAGCGTGTAATCCCCTACGGTCTTGAAATTTTATGACTTCAAATGTTCTCACAAGCACCACCGAACTCCTGGTCCGAGTGACCACCCACCTGCATTGTTCGCAGATGGGGGAACTCCTCAGTCAGTGTTTGTCTGATGTGTTTGCCCCTATTTTGTAAAAGGAGACTTCCAAAAATCTTAGGAGGATCAGCAACGATGTCAGTTTCCCACAAAGCGCCCATACTGAATGCGATAATCACAGGCGGATCACATCAGCACTCGCTGAACTGCAGCAGCACCAGCCGCGGCACCAAAAGTAGAAAATGTACCTAGGAACAGAACCCAATCAGGATACAAAGCCGTCTATCTATGCTTTAGACAGTCTTCAAGACACGGCCTCTTATCCATTCATAGAGAAATTACATGGGGCGAATCAGTGGGAGGTTTCAGAGGGCGGGATGACACTAACAGCAAGACTGGTGGTAAAGAAAACCTAAAGGATGTGCGACACCGGAATCGACTACCCGATAATCTGACTTTTCAATTTATGTTGCGACAGAATTATAAGCGCTCGTAAAAATGGACAGTTACTGCTTCCCCCGCTTCCCGAATTTAAACTCTATATTTACTTCAACATGCGGATCAATGCTGACCTGATTTACTTTTCAAAAGATCAATACGGCTGGAAATTACATATGCTTTTCTGTAACGTTCTGATGACAGGAATTACGTCGTTGATCACGGCCACCAAGTTCCTCACCAGCAGTCCTGTTCAAATTCATCCAACATTCGATTTCATTACGATCGGCCGAGTGAATCAGATTTTCTGATAAAAAAATTCGATGAAGACAATAGTGCAATTCTGCGGAAAACATTTGAGATAAAACGAGCGATTCGGTTGAGATTCGGCCGAGTCTCCATTGCAAGACAAATTGATGTGCAACTGAGTGTACTTCTCGAGTAAACTGACAAGTTCGGAACTAGTATGATTCAGCCGATTCATTTGGATCTTGCTTGATCTCCACTTTGCTGATGATTGCGTTTTTTTAATGGGACAGTGAACTGGTCGTGCAACGAAAACATCAAGTGCTGACATTTCTTGTTCGACCAGAACAGTTGTCTGCCAGCCTTTGGAACTTTGGTTCACCTGATTTCATATGGTTGAACTATGAGAAGGCTTGGGATGAAACCCGCACATCATTTGTTTGGACAAATACTCATTTCTCTCCGATGGTGACCTACAACAATGCCAGGTCTGGTTTAAGGATTTAGTTAGACAGCACTGGTTGATATCAGTTGACTGCTGACTACAGTACGAATATCCGATTCATTCTAGGTGACTGCATCCCGCTTATCTAAAAGACTGATGGAGATTTCTAATTAACCCAGTGAAAAACCACTCACTTACATGAGCATTTTCGCGCAATATCAGCTGCGCATAGAGAAGGAAATTATTTACGCAGCGCCAAGCACTTAATGTGTCCATCGTCCGTATCATCAAAATTAAAATTATTAAACCTTTCCGTCGAGTAACCTTCTGCGTATGAGATTTCGCACGCTAAGTCGGTCACTGCGCCAGTATGCAATTGATTCCGACTGCATTCTCATTTCCTCCTGGGAGTCCACACTCTAGGACGGCTTCTAATTCTCTCAGAGGTTTCGCAATTCTAATTACTACGCAGATATTTTTTGGCGTTTTCAGTTGCATTAACAATACAGTGGATTCTCGAGCTTTACAGAAGAATATTCCATATCGTTATGTACAGAGTTTACGATGAGACTTGTTCATGGAATGCTGTTACCGGCTACCTGCTAACACTACATATTGTTTTTTCAGTTATTAGAAGGAATTTGACATCTTAGATGAAACTCCTCAACGCTAGTTGAAATTGAGATAATGCACCCTTTGGGTGCAAAACTATTGCGAATTAAGTATTCCAGTCAATCTCAAAGTGAAGTAGACTATCATACCGTTTGTGTTCGCGACCGAGGGAGAATCAGGGTTTACCGTCAATACGAAACACCGAGGATATTATCATGGCTTGACTGAAAACCAATAGAATCGTGAATTCTACGTGACTGTGCATAGTTTTTTCTTTACAATAAACCGCAAGTGAAGACAAAGCCTCCAGAGTAAAAATTTCTTTTTGGGTCCGATTTCTGTCCCACGATAAGTTAACCAGAAGCACTAGTTTAAAAAAAATCAGTACGTAGTCGATCAATCATTGGAGTTATTGTCATACTTTGGTTGGTGAAGAATAGCAGAACTCACAAAACAGAAACTGGTTTTTTCTTATCATCATTGGAAAGTTATATATCATCCAATGAATAAAATCCTAGGAGTAAGTGAGCCCCGCGAACTGCTATTTTCGATGCAGATATCGCAAACTTATAGCACACAACAGTATTTCGGAAATCTATCACGTTCTGTGGTTGAGTAGTGCATCGTGGCCTACTCAAGTCTACTGTCAGGGCTTCATGAATGCAATTAAATCTCTTCCAACCAAAAGTTCATAATGGTTAAACTAGTGATAGACATTGTTATCAACTACAGTTCAAAGTGAACGAAATTAAAATGGGGTTCTGTTCACAACCACCTGCTACGTGATCGTACTACGAACTACGCTGCTATCCGAACAAATATCCTTCGGTGTGCACCTCATGCTCTTTCATAGCCCGACCTTCATGAGATTCACCGTTACTGCGGATGAAGTGCAGTTGCAATGGCTGATGATAGAACTGTCCTCAGCACTTTGGTCTACTGTACTGTGTTTGTCATTCCGTTTCATCATCATCATCATTACTATCATCGTGAACTGTATAATATAAGTTTTCAACAAAGGTGCTGCACCGCAGCACACACATAATACATTTGAAAGTCTTATATTGCGGAGAAAAAATAAAAGTGGATGTGGAAAGGACATAATTCTAACCTGCCGCAAACATTCCAAGATGCATACTTCTCCAGACACTCAATCAGGAAATCTGAATCGAAACCAATAACAAGAACGCCAGTGACATCCACAAATTGTCATAACTTGCAACATCATCAACCGGGAATAGTGGGGATCACGTGGTCCCCTATTCTGGAAGATGAGTCTCACTGATAACACCCAGAATTTTCATAATCTCCTTCATAAACCTCTGCCAGATCAAAGGCTGGCGTCACTCTGAATTAGTGACGGAAAACAGCACCTCTTCAGTAAATGGTGATTCGGCCTGCTCATTACATACATAACGAGCGCAGCTTCCGATTCCGGACACTCGATTTGATGTGAGTTCTATTTGCACAACCAAGAACTCATTTCCCAATTGTCTCGTTACGAATTCGCCGACACCAGCTTATGCGAGCGATTGTGGCAGAAAACCTGAAAGCGTATCAGTTCCGCTGTCTGAATAAGTCGTTTCACATTTACACAGGAAAACAGCCCAAACCCTACTTTAATACATTGGTCCCTTGAGGTTGGGGAAAATACTATTTAGACGCCATAGGATTCACAAGTTAGCAAACGCGACCCGGACCCTAGAGATTTGTGCACTGACCTCATCTGTTACATTAAAGTCGGAATCAGCAAACCCTCCAAGGTAGGTAAAACGCTCTACAAATTCGAGTGCCCCTCCTTGGATTGTAAGTGGAGCGTTCAGTGGTTGAATATTCAGGAGCCCGACCCTACACTTTGTGGGTAAAATGTGCATATGTAAGGTTTTGATAACCTTCCTCAGTTCAACCAAAAGCTCCTCAGTCTTCTTCCTTTTGAAGATAAGAACAGTATGGCCTGAATATTCCTGATCGACGAGGTTTTAGTTAGCAACAATTGAGCGCTACGTTTTTGAGGACCCTCCAGCGCTCGTCCGATTATCTTGACCATCAGGAAGTCAACTAGAAATGGAGGCAACGGGAAGTCTTGAAGCACACCACTTTGTGTGCGGAAGCTTTTTGTGAACTGTCCGTATACAGCAATCCTTGCTCAGCAGCCATGTTGTGGAGAACAGACCATTCAAATGAGGTAGATGTGGCTTGAAGTCTCCAGAACTTTACAACTGTGGGTGTTTTATACGTATGACGTTGATCCAGCACTTGACGGAGTGTGAAAATTTGGTCAACGCAACACGTACCCGACCCAAATTCCGTTGCTGCTCCGGAGTCAGTGTTTCGCGAGCCACAATCGGGTGATGAAGGATGATTGATGTCGAGATTCTGGTTACGAACGGGATCAAGCCTGTGATTGCGTGTGATTAGCGCACACCTTTTTAAAACGTAGATAATATCACCGAATCTCACACGTTTTCTGGAATAGACACATTTTCCCAAGTACAGGAAAACACATCAGACAAACACTGACTGAGGAGTTCCCCCATCTGCGAACAATGCAGGTGGGTGGTCACTCGGACCAGGAGTTCGGTGGTGCTTGTGAGAACATTTGAAGTCATAAAATTTCAAGACCGTAGGGGATTACACGCTCACCATCCAGGGTTCTACTTTCGTTGCAGGATTCGACTGAGTAGCAGCGTATGACCAGGAGAATAAGTGTTAAGCCCGCTCAGCTCAGCGGTTCGAGCGCCCTTCTTTAATGACAGTGTTAGTGCACGAGTTTGATCGTTGTTATTCTCCCTCACAGACGGTTTCCGTGAGCCATGCGCACGGATGAAGTTAAATAATCTTTGGGCACTGTCGGCTTTCTGAACCTCTTTCATTTCCTTGGACGTCGGTGTCAATTAAGCTCACAGTTGTCGCTCACCTCAAGTTTGAGTTGGCGTCCGAAAATTCGTCTGGCTGATGGGCCGATGGGAAAATTTATCCGAGGTTCAGCCAGTATCACCCTCCTGTCGGACATCCAGTGCTTGAATTCACATGATAGCGGCGTGTCATAGGTGAAAATCCCAGCGCTGTGTGAAACCATGAAGATACCTTTTGAGCAGGTACTCACATCTGATGAAGAAGCAGCTAGAAGAGTCCAGCGGACAATTATGTTAAACTCGTCTAATTCCGGAATCTGCTTGATTGGCAGTCAGTTACCGCTCCTAACCATCATTAAGTAGTTCATGACGATGTGGTCAAATTGAGTTCATGCCTGACACGTTAGAGGACGCCATGCACTCAGTCGATTCTTGTTATTTCGGAGGTTGTTACTGCAAAAAACGGTCTGCGGTGTGTGTATAGTTCAAGCAATCATCCGCCAGTATCCGTTAGTATCGGGTCCAACCCAAGTCGACCACCCAACTCAGTTTCAGATACAGCGATACCTGAGCACATATCTCTCCGTCACTGTGTACGAAGCGGCCGTAGCCGGACGACTACCAACGGATAACCAGTCAGGCAAGGATACTTCCATCCAGTGACGCTGCCCATCCTGACGCAATGCCCCCCATGGACCATCGGGAGTCCGCAGCCATGAGCGACTGGAGAGTAACGGAGCAGTTAGCTCAACCACCGTGGTTGCATCTTGAATGCTTGTTTCTGATACACAGCACACTTCGACGTCAGTGTGACACCAAGAGTAGCTTGTTGTCTTTCTTGCTTGTGGAAAATGAAAGCCGTGTTTTGTGTTGCCACTTTTAAAGAACAAGTCGATACGTGTGCTTTTACCCCCAACCTGCAGGACCAGGAGACTGTGTTGACTAGATTACTAACCACGGGCTAACCTGGTATGAGTGACTCTGTGGATGTCTCACGTGCAGCACCCAGTGTAACTCGGGCAGCGAATGCACACAAACTGTCACCAAATGGCAAAGGCTGGTCTCTTCGTGAGGTGCACAATATGCTCATTGCGTTGCTACATTGACAGTTCGTCTGAAAACGATTAGTGTTCAAGTGCCAGCACGCCAAGTTTCAAGGAAATTCAACCTCGTTAAGACGATGTTCTTGATGTTACAAGATTATTTTTTATAGCACTAATTGTCATTACCGCCAATGCACTGGTTTATGACCGTTTCCACGTCCATGCCCCCCACCCCTCCATAGCGTTCGATACGACGTTGATCAGACGTGGGAGATTGTTAGCATATAGTGAATGTACTGGTTCTAAACTACGTCAATTCACCGCTCTGTAATAGCGATTTGCTTCTGATCAGACATTTACACGAGTGATAAATCAATAAGCAATGTTGGGGATACATTCTCAGCTTACTCGGATTGTTACCCTTAAGCACTGGTGCTGTTATTTGATAATGGCCGACAGAACCACGCTGTTGCGAGCAAAAACTACTCTGGTGCACTTGTATTACCTTCCTGCGTCCACCTTACATTAAGTGAGGAAAATCGTAGTTTGTAATGCCACTGTCTGCTTGTAACTGTTGTAGTGGGACTTGCCATCGTTTGGAGTGATTGGCTAGATGGATAAAAAGATGGCGATAGCATACGGGTGTTAAGATTCATTTCAAATACACCGATTATTTTGTTAAACTTCAAGGCCGTACAGTCTGGATTTCTCATACATTTCCTGCACTCTATCTAGAACTGGTTTCTCTGATTTTCGCACGTCTGTACAGAATGAAAAACCTTTTGGATTACCTTCCACTGCAACGTTTTACCAGTAGGGCACTCCTCGTTCGCAGGAATCATCTTTCTCCAAAACATTACAACATATGATATGCTGTTGCTATTAGCTCTAAAATACAGAGGTATCAAAGTATACCACAATGCATTTTCCTCCAGAGGGTACACTATTACAGCGCACTTTTCGTCTGTTAGTGTCCGAGGAGGAACAGATATACGGGGATGGAGAAATTGATGCCGGAGTGGAGCTTCTAACAGTTCAGTTCGAGCTCTCTGTCTCATGTGCTATCAGCCACCAGCAATGACCTATGGCAATCACTGTGAAGTAATACCTGCGCAGAGCGCTACTATGATGTCATTTGGAAACGCATTGTTGGAAGGGTCTATTTAGTCTTTTGAAGTGATTCACCTTAAATTTTGCCACATCTGCGCATATATTGTAAGGGCATTGATTTTAGTCGACCTTCCATTCAGACATTTATTCTGTTTGTTATTGAGTGATAAATCTGCTCCTTCATATGGATTTTGCAGTTTCTGGTACTCCTCGATAGGTGTCACGCATCAGAAACCTGAAGCTTCTTTCGAAGCGGTCCAAAATCAACCTTCGAGATATTTAACCATAGAGGACATTTCAAACAAACGTTGAATCAGTTGGAAGCTAAACGTCTCACTGAGTCATGAATTTGGGTGATTCGCTCTTTCTTGGGTCTAATCTAATCCACTGATTGTGAGTTGTAAGTCCTTCATTGATAAGTTTTTTCTTGGATTGCTTGGATCCAGATGGGACAATTACACCCGACAAACTGAAAGTGTTGTGCCTGTTTTCGATCACAAACCCCAGTCATCCTGGAGTATACTTCTACTTAATCAATCTATTGCAAGGACTGTATATCATTTCCGCTTATCTGCGACCGATTCCGTTTTCAGTTTCCACTTTGTCAGCTACAAACCATGTGCCAATTGATTGTTGGTCTCCGGTGCTAAACTATCGGTCACAGTGTACTTGGATGAGTAACGGACATATATTTTATCCATCTCATAATAAGTTAGTTCCCACAGAATCTCTTTAGTTATTTTATGATTAAGAACTCGGCTAGCTGTGCAGTGAATGCGACAATCTTGAGTCAGATCTTATACTGAGCCGTTTACCTCGGTTTCCTCAGCCACTGATTCGTCAAGTTCCGCGGCCCCTAACCAGGAACGTTGCAATTGTCAGCCCAACTGGCTTTTCCAAGTAGTGCGTTTACCCTCTATTGCCATATCGTAGACTGTCTACCTGTGGATCGTTATCACTGATCACGTTGCTGGAGTAGGAAGGCGGTCTATTTACATACGAGCTATATGTCCTAATGCGAGTAAACTGTGAGGCGTTGGTAGATTATCAATCATGGGAAAATTTCTTCTTCCAACTAAGCATTTATCCATGACGGCAAACTGACGTCACGCTGGCGCCATATGTGTCGGATTTCGGTAAAATCTGTCCCGGTCGTCCTTAGTTGAGAAGTGATCTCAGCTTCCAGTCAGTATACCGGAACTCACACAATGACCTAGGTAATGGGATGGACTGGTCTGCAAACATGAGGATTCGGCTGGCTTCCATCCAGTCTTATTGCATCATGTCACTATTTACCCTCATAAATCGCGTATCAAATATCCCGAGAGTTCTATTTAAGCTATTCTGAATGGCTTGCGCTTCCAACCTGTCCGAACGAAGGAACAATAGTATCTATTTACCTAATATTATTACGCAAACGACTCGAGACCATTCAGATCCGCGCGGTGTCTAAGGCATTTAGAGGAGTTTTACGCATCATGTCGGTAACACCTTTTTAGAGGAATTGTCAGTGCGGATGGTTTTCCGTAACCGAAAGAGCCGGACAACAGCTTGTTTTATGAATGCGCAGGACCAGTGTATTTTGCATATATTGCATCGACAAGGGATGCATGTTTAGAGGGGCATTTCTCTGTGCCATGTACACCACGGCTTCTGGGAACCTACAGAGGCATAATAGTACTTTAGATCAAGCACCACCATCAACCTAGGGCACTTGAGGGAGCGGCGCTGTCCGAGGACAGATGTGGTGGATGCATCATGAACTGGGGAATAGCGCGTCTTAATTTTCACCTCTTCCGATAATCCAAAAACCTGCTATTTATAGTATCAGAGGGCGCCGTGGATGCCACGGTCATCGGGTTGATGGCACAATAGTTTACGCATGATTTTCATGTGCTCGTTTTAAGGATTGGTTTCAAGGCGAAAGCGCTGTAGTAATTTTGGCCTATTGTTTTATTTAACGTCTTCCATAGACTGCGTTGTATTGCTAACTACTGTTTAGAATATGCGGGGTTCAGACCCTCTGGCATGGCTGTGTTTTCTCTTTTGGGTAATGTGCCTCGCGTCTGAATGTACTTGCTGACCGCGCACTAATAACGACGCCCCATTCAGGCTCGCTGGATTCGTCTGAAGATTACGTTGTAGGAGACAAACTTAGCTGTTCTTTAAAGTGCTAAGCTCATCGCTCAAGACAAAGAAGCTTTGGATGAATTTCTATTCAACCGCTTTTGCAAGTTGTTTCGTGTGCAGCTGTCCGCACGTAGCTGGTTGATCTAATCGGCTGAAATGGGTCACGAGTTTCGCTTGGGGCGAAAGCTTTCTTCATATCCATGGTACTGCAGTATTCACCATCGTTCTCTGTCCCTCTGCAGACTTCTAATTATTGGGCAATTCGGTAACGCGCGTGCACCATTCTGGTCGCGCCACTATGAGAGCAGCTGTACGATCTACTGATCTCGAAGAAATCCAATATGCGCTTGGTCGACCCTTGAACAGACAGCTCTGAAAGCTTCTCTTAATCTCTTCCAAAAATCTACTGCCATCAGCGTGAGTGTGGTTTTCCACTATCCTCCCAGACAGGTCAGCTCAGCATTTCTCATCTATGCAAGTAGATTAAGGAAGTAGGCAAACTTGATTGCTCCACTTTGTTTGCGGAAGAAAAGTGGACTGACAAGGAAATCCAGATAAATGCCTGAACGGATCCTCGCTACGTACTTGACGCAGTCTATCAGTATCTGACAGGCACACGGTTCAAGTGAATCTACGACTACCTTGCAATTGGTCGTATTCAAGCAACTCGTTGTTGCTACTGATGCTGCAACAGACGATGTTCAGGACCCACTTGAATATTTCGCTCCCGGCGTTGGTCGGGAGCGTTGGTCCAAACTGTCCGTCGTTATAAGGATGACAGTATTTGCGAAGCGGGATGTTGAGTGCGTGTTTTGGAGATGAAACGACATGGACTGGAGGGGCAATCAAAGTAGTAGAAAAGGATCCCTGCAGTCCAAGTTGACTTTGAAAGCTCTAACCTGGATCGGGGTTGGGGGATTATTCTGGTATATTTTACAAGACGTTATTTGCTTTGGGAAGACCGGCTAAGGGGCTGGCAGATGCGCTGAACACATTGAGAGATATGGGAGGGGAAGAGCCCGTTCGATGGAGAATAATGAGAGACTGTCTGCAAGGGATGACCAGGTAAGGATAAGCTTTTTGTGGTACCTCACCATGAGCCACCAATATAATGTTTCAAGCCACAAGACACTGGGAGAATACAGTCTGACCCACATTGTACTGGTTAGTAAGATTTTCTTGGGGTACCCAATCGAAGCCAATGTGGTAGTACTTTGTTTCGCTTGTAAGCAGGGCTGCTTAGTTTGATGGCGCAGACAGTAAGGCGTTATCGTCTCTGAATTTTACTACGCATATCAGATCTGTTCGTATCCGGCTCGGGATTTGATTAATATTGCAATGGGAATTCGCCTCCTTTTTTCCGCATTCACCCTGTCGGTGTCACAGCTAGTGGAACAGAGTCCCAACCAGTATAATTCTCTGGACCACTGCAACGACGAAGCCTGCCCACAACGATATAGGTTTTGCTCGCGTCCAATCCTATAGAATCTAGTGTAGAGTGGCACCTACTAGCAAAATTGATAATCCATTTTTAGTCTTGGAGGTTAAGTAGCCGCTTCCACACTGGATCCATTTTCACCACTATCGCTTTGCTAAGAAAATGTCTAATCAGGAACTGCTAGTTTCAGTTGTCCAAAATGTTCATACATAATTCACACCATCCGACCGTCTACAGAACTCGTTGATCAAAAGCTTATATGGAGGTGACGACAACTATAGGTTCTGTGCGATTTTTAGGCGGAAGCGGACGGTGAGAGAATGAGGCATCTATTGGGTTGCACCCCTCTACTTCTAAGTGGCAGTCAATTTTAATCGCGAATGACTTGCGCTGTTGGTAAGACGGCGCTGCCGGTAAACGAAACGTGGTGCATTTCATCCCACGAGGTGTCCTACTCTCAGGAAGTCAGTTGTCGTGAAACCGGTCCCCAACTCATGCTATCCTTATTTACTAACTTTGGAATTTGTGCTTTGAGAGTTTGTGACTGGACTGAGGGCATTCCTTCTTCATAATTACCCACAATCTAACTGGCACATTCCATCGAGGTTCTTAGACGTTGCCGCATCCCGATCAGATGTGTAGTGTTGATCATCGATGTAGAACTGTTTATGCGCATGAACTATTCATTCCTGGACGTTTTTTACGAGTCGCCTCATGCGCTCCATTAGTTTACGTGCCGGAGGCAGTTACTCGAAATATGATTAAGGATCCGATATCGCGATATGTTGAGAATGTTTTAGGAACAGGGGCAACTCAATAGATGGCGACAAACTGTTCGTCTTAGCAGGGAAATATTACACCGTACTGTCACAGTGGGACGGGGTCATCGATCAAGGAATATCTGACTGTGACGAAACCAGTTATGGAGTCGTGATGCGCGGGATTTGGCGTGTGTGAAGGATGCATGTGCGGATTTTCTTGGGAAAGAGCTGTAGATATTAGGGCAATTCCAGTTGCCGAGCGTGTTGTGTACAGATTGCCATTCATTTTGACCCTGACATGGACAGTGAACACTGCAGTATCTACGGTTTCGTTTGTTTCTTGAAGGGAATATTTGGCCTAAATATGACTAAGACGAGTGAGTTTCCAAATCATCAGTGTCCGGAGCTGTGTGAAGGGCGGGGTGTTCCATCAGAATAGATCGGTGTTTTCAATGGTGGCTTTCGTATGGTTTGCGGCCGCTACATCGATGGTCAAATTTCCGGCGTTGGTGAGACAGTGCTAAATTCCACAAGCTATCGGGGAAGGAAATTCTTTCAAATATATTTTTCGTCTTTATTCGCGAAGTATTGTATGTGTATGCAAGTGTTGTCAATTCGACTACCGTCATCTCATATGAAGTCGCTTTGTGCTCGCAATTCAATACCGACAGCTTGCTGCATCTTGTCATTAGTCATTATTAGCATGCTTTTGTTTCTGTTGATGTGGACATATTTGTTGCTGTTGCATCCCATTATTGCTAATCTTGTGGTGTAGAGGCCCCGCGGGGTTTTTTCTACTTCTTCATGATCATTTGATGCACACGTATGCATTCGATTTTTCCGTTTCTTTAGACTTTTCCTTTGTGGAAACTGGTACAAAACGGGGCTCAGCGACGGAGAATACTCTTCCTACCCCAAGGTTTGAAGCCATGTACATATCCATTAATCAGCGTTTGTTGAACTAGCAAATGCACGGACAATAATCTGCTTGGTCCTGTTCAATTACCTTTTTGAAGAATATCCATAGTTTTGTTGTCTCACATGCAATACCAGCTTTAATTATGTCGGATCGACGGTGTCAGCTTTTATGTGTTCGTACTTCCTCGGTCATTTGGCATGGCAGTTCACACCTTAACGGAAGCAATATACTGCGTCGATCTCCAGGGTAGGTGTTTTAAAAAAAACATAGGGCTATGGCCAGACAAGTACTTTGGGCACACGAGTCAAGCTTAAAGTGCAATAGGTTATAAATTTCGATATTTCCGACGAGTTTTCCGGAGTGCATCACCCGCAAAAGTCCTCTTATTTCCTTGGTCTCGGTATTGTTAGTATCTCCGTAAACTTCATTTGAACTGACATTCTTGGCCGGATTGCACTGAAACAAGCTATAATTCATTAGTTCCCTTAGATCCCAGTTGACACTCATGGATTCTGCAAGATCGTAGCATTTCAGGTTGTCTACTGCAGCACTTATTGCAATCGTTTCGTGGACTCCGGTGTGTGAGGCGAGCCTTCTCCATCAGTTTGTTCGAACCAACAGTGTTACACTTCGTCGTTAATGTTAAAGAAATACGAGCACTTATACACTGAACTGAATAAATTACCACGATTTGTTGGGTATTTGATAAAGTTTTGCTTCGTTGGTTTGCTTACTTTTCACGAACTCTGCTTACTGCAAATTGCCGAATTATCTCTCAGTCTAGATTAATTTGCGGTATTCACTTGGTTCTCCGCATCCAGTAACGTGTGTTTTGTGTCAGGTGACGTAGGCCTTTGAGTGACACACATCGATTATTTCGCCGTTGTATTGCCTTACATTACACTACGAAATTCCTCTCATTATTGAGCTACACTAGCATGCACTTTGGAAAACCTCTGCCAAAATATTTTGTCCTGACCGTTTAAACGACGATTGTGAACTATTCTTCGGTGTTAGCGTATCGCACTCGTGGTGCTCTCAAACAGCTAGAACCTTGTTTCCTAAAAAAAAACACATTTGTCACGTTTCCTTTGATACATTGCTAAGGCAGGCTGCAGGCCATTTGTGCTTGAACCGTGAAACTGCTGTTTGCAGGATAGTTTGACTCAGATTAAGGGGAGCGCTCGTGTTTTCTACGAATGGTAGCCCTTCTCGTATTGCCATGCCAGCAGGCGAATGTCAGCCATCGTGTTCTGGCTGCGTTTGCAACCCACCGGGAGCTAACGCTCACTCGCTCAATGAGCTTGGTTTCGGCAATTGTGGCTATCTATTTGCACTCGCCAGTGATTCAGCTCCGGTGGTCTTCATATGTCACACCAATATGACCAGCTGATTTACCGTGGATTTTGAATCGTCTGTCACAGCTAAACCGCGCTAGTGCCTAAATCCGGCAAAATGTGAATCAAGTTTCTGTCAGCAGCGAAATTGACGGGTTTCAGGACGAAGGCATTTTACTGCAAAAAGTTGTTGTACCTATAAATCTTCTTTAATTTGCCACAAAGACTTTCTTCAGGGTTCTGTTGGATGGAAATATACGTTCTTATCTTTCAGTTGGAGCCTGTGGTCCCGTATACCACACTAGTCGTGCTCCTACTTTGTCCTGCGTCAGTTTGACCTCAAACTGTCATTGGTCGCTGCTTCATATCTTTCAGCCACAAAAAGCAGTTACTGACCAGTTTTACTCATTTGTCACGCTACCGTTTTGTATGTGACATAGTGTTGTGTATATTGTTATTTTATTCTGATGGATTGAGTATCTAGATTTTATGTAAGACTCTTCAGTCTGTTATGGAACCGCCTCTAAAATTCCGGAAAACATCAATCAGGACATCGGCGTTGTCGTGCCTTTGTTCTGCGGAACTGTTTTATAAACAAAACGATGCCGCGCTACATATGAACAAAATCATGAGGCTCTATGGACACAAATGAAAACAACTACCGGCAGGTGTGTCACTAGGACTACTCCCGTCGAGTGAATCGCGGTCGCTGTCAGTATTTTTTACGAATGATGTTCATTGTAACATGATGGAAGCTTTTAGCAGTGCCGACCTGAAGCTATTGTGTGTAGATAAATTTTACTGCGCGTCTATACATCACTACTGATTAATCAAAACAAGCCACTGACAGTCTGGGTCATTCAGTAGGCAGTTTCTCATCTGTACACCCAGTTCAGTACTGAGATTTTATCCAGTCGGAAGTTACATCCTTTGATATGGCAACAGCGGAATCAAAGCCAGGTTCAACAAGTTAATTGGTAAGGCGCTGCTGGCAATCTAGCAGTGACATGGAGTTAATATCCGGTTGCACAGGCGGTCGCATGTGACAGAAGACCCAGACGTCGATAATTCCTTTAGACTATCCCACAACCTCATCTTAAAATTGGAGTAGCCCTGAGTACTTGCGGTGTCCAGTATTTTGATGGTGCTCATGTGTCTGAAAATGTCAACATCTTCAGCAACGGACAACCCCAATCAATATGTGCTTCCGTTCACGCCTCATTGATTTCGGAGAATTGAATCCATGTCAAGCAATCAAAAGGCGGACGATAAGGTTAACATCTGATCGTACAATAAATGGCACGGCCCAAGACACACTACTGAGTGCTTCAGTCACATCCGTGGTGAAGAGTAGTAATTCGCCTCTGAATAGAACCCCTCGGAAGACAGAGCGATTCTGCTTGACTTTGTGGACAGTTGTCCTAAATGCGAGGGAAAAATAAAAGGTTCACCATACCAATACGAGTGACTTAAACTGTGTCAGACTGCATCTAATTTGGCAACAAACTGACAACTTCTTTGTTTTCCAATAGGTAAATCTTTTCGTTTGAGGGTAACCCACGTACGGACTATTGTGAAACAACTTTTTTAAAATTTATTCTTATGGGGTTGACAAAAAGCCACAGCAGCTATGGGTACTGGCTAGAAAAAATGTAAGAAATCTAAAAGCACCGAAATGTTGTTATATGTTCCCGCATTCATCCAAGTTGCTAGATGACAAGCGTACACTGGACGTGCAGTAATCAGTGAACTACGCTGTGGAATAGACTACTTTTGCGTGTGGACTTCTTCAGGCCTCGTCATTCATTAGGGATTGTGCTTCTTTCGTACATGGTTAGGTGCTGGGGAAAGGTCTGAGCCAGTCACAAGAAAGATTTTGCCGTAAACTTCGGGAACGGTTACATGAGGAAGTACAAGACCACACCCAAGTATATTTTTATCCACCTAATTTAATATGATAAAAAATTCGGAAAAGTCTGGTTAAAGTGCACAGCATATATCCCTAGTTGTAAACTGTACTCCCGAAGCAGGCTTTTTGGTCAACTGTGGCCCAATTTGGGATAATTAAAAGTACTTTTGCCACTATCTGCCTGAGTGGGGGATGGGCAGGGAGAACGCAAACACCGGTTTACCACAAACTAACATCTAAGTCTTCAGGACCTTAAAATGTCATCTTCTCTCCACTGTAACAGACGGGGGTGACTGAAGCCTTATTTTTGTCCCATGAACTGAGTCTGATGGTGCGCACGGCCGTTTGCCACAATCAAGCGGTAAGCACCTGGTAGCCCTGAATTCCACTCGTTTCTTTGTCTCTGGAATATTCTTTTAAAGGAATCTACTTATAACTCTCATGAGGAACCAATGACTTGTGTTCCGTTCATTTTGGTTGAGATTGCCACTTGGGTTAGCTGGTTAGGATACGAACATCGTAATCAGTACATGGATTAAACTGAGCTTTGGAACATTTGCTTGACTTAAAAGTTTTGGTCAACTTGACTGCCATTCACCAGGGCAATTCAGAATATTCTACTTCTGGCGAATATCACCTTGGTAGCAGGGAAGTTAAGTTGTAAAATTCTGCTCATTCAGTTATGTTCATCAATCGAATATTAATCCTTAGCTACCAACGTCATTAGTATCTCTATGGAGCCTGATGTTATTTGCAGCGCAGTGCGCAAACGTGACGTTAATCTAGTTGCCAGTGTAATTTGGCGGTTGAAAGTGGTAGTCGTCAATTGTATTAACGCCTTTGTTCAGTTAGCTGTTGTGCCTGCCGGTCGAAACCGAGAAGAATGACATCTTGCATGTATGTCAAGATATTTCGAATATTTTTTGAACATTTTTGGATATTGTTAATCCCAGCTATATGGTTCCAGTGATTGCAAATATAATTCGAAACATAACTTTGTGCTTGTAAGAAAAGAATCCTTGATTATATTAGTCGACAAAATTGAGATGTGTGAAAGGAGCGGAAGGGATCAAGGAATTCGGAAGTGCGAACCAGCCAACATAATTGTCACCTTTGAAATGTTGATCAGATGGAAGCCGGTGAGTAAATAATAAGCTAGAACTCTCGAAGTGCGGTCCCAAAGTTCACTATTTTCCTCCAAAACCTTAGCCAAGTTTTGGTAAGCCAGTCATTGCTGAAACGGGACAAACCACTGGGCCCGTTACATAAAAAATTACACAAAAATTTAAATCAAGACGCCTAGTCAGTTGTGTCCACATAACGATGGGCTGCGTGTTTAAAAGACACTCATATTGGTTTCATATCAAGTACCTTGCTTGTGCTTTGCTACCCAACCCATTGGAAGTAACCTTGTGAGTGGTGATTAAACCAAATCTCAAGGACGAATATCGAACGACGCACGAAAATAACACATAAAACTTACGACAGATAACTTTTTCAACTGGCATATTCCTTTGACTCCAAGATCAACCGTGTCATATTCATCAAAGTGAGATAGTATCACAAAATTTTAAACATAGTTCCTTACACTGCCTATTTCGGAAAACAAATGTTGAAACAATGAGTACATTTCTGAAACTTACACAGTACGAAATTATCACTTAGTTGGGTCACAGGGCTATCCCTTACACACACCGCCCACTGTATATTCGAGCATCTGGACTCTCAAAGCTCTCATTTAACCGGATTCGACTAAGCATTTGGGTTCAGAAAAACTTTGTCACACTGAGAGAAATAGCCACTCACTTGGAGTGATGTCATCATTCTAAAATAGTACTAAACTATGCCGTGGAAGTAGGATGAACCGTAATTTTGTTGAGGAGGGCATTGTTTGGCTGTTAGGACAGATGTTGTTATCCGGTAAACGTAACGTTTGTAGTCAAATTGAACTTGGGTTAGGCATATTTGTATAGCACTTATAATGTGGTTTCAGAATGTTGCGTTGACCTACTACACTACTCTCCACAGAAAACTGTTCAACGTCTCATATTCCATTAAGACTGCATGGATTTGTCAGACAAAAATTAGACACACACATTCACTCAAAAACGATTGCAAACCATTTCTTTCACAAAAATTCATTCTGAATATCACCCATAATATACAGTTCATCTGCAATCATATGGTATAGTCCATCAAGTCTTGTTCGCTCGGTTGTGGAAAGGCAAATATTTGTGAAGCCAATTAAAGGCATCCTGTTGATGAACCGATTAGCGGAGTTCTTCGTCAGTTAGGTGATCAAACAAGAACAGGCGCATTCAATCAAAACGCGATGAACGCTTTCAGTTGTCGATGCATCTGGAGATCCTTAAGTTCGCGTCAGCTTACCATCCTAATTAGCTTAGAGTAACCGCCAAGTCGTAGAAGACATTAAAATAATGAATTACACGCAACCCTGGCATCTATCAAAAAGGGAAATGTTTCCCGTCTTGTCATCACGGTGGGCAGGAATGAAACTGCTGGCAGTATCTCATTTTTTCTTCAATGCCATATACATTTTCTCGTCTGATTTGGTCCGCGAAAATGCTTTAGAGCAGTTCCGTCGTAAAATAAAGATGTCAATTATGTTTTTTTTATCTTTGAGATTAACTGTCTATCCAAAAGGACGATGTCTTACTGTCTTATGGTGATTCTGCCATCGTCGAAATAACCAGTCATTGATGATGTGTAGTTCAAACGGTCTGAAAAGAGGATAAACGAAACATCTGGTTGAGTCTATCTGCTGATGCACAAATTGGAGGGCGACGTAAAGTCAATGGTAGCAAACTACGAATTGTGTCCTCTAAGTTTATGCCCTGACCAAATAATGGGGCGGTTTGACTAAAGGTTTGCGTCAACTAACGTGGTCCAAGACTACTACGGACCCCTACGCATAGGTAATTAACACACGTTGGGTTGACTTTCAGGAGGAGAATAACCTAAGGGTTTACTCATCTCTTAAACTGCAAGCAATATCGCTGTGTACATTTTGGAAGCTCTTCAGTCGCGAAGGTATCTTATAACCGCTCAAGACGGACAGTGGTAAGGGTTTGCTATGGTGCAATCAAACCATGATAAAGCATGAAGCATG
Organism: Clonorchis sinensis; assembly: GCA_003604175.2. Lineage (NCBI taxonomy): Eukaryota > Metazoa > Platyhelminthes > Trematoda > Opisthorchiida > Opisthorchiidae > Clonorchis > Clonorchis sinensis. Next base: position 21,474,305 of record CM030370.1, read on the forward strand.
TTTACTAAATTTGAGTCAACACCAGTCTCGTCGTGGTTTGGGGTTAGATGTTTTAGGGCATGAGCAAACTCCTTTTCTGTATTGTACTGTAGTACTCCACTCAGGGCTTTTGCCACGTTGCCTCTGTTGAGGAGGTCCTATTTACCGCCTACTCTTGGCTTGTCCATTACCTGCAAAGGACATAGCTGAGTGTCATGGTTTGCACTCTGAATGATGACCGTTAGTAGTCCGTCTAAGGAATGTCACTAAATCCTAGTACAAAATTACCAACTACAAAAACAACGGTCAGCTTCGATGGATTAGGCGGATGACACCAACCTGAATTCTAAAAGTCACACTGGCGGTACTGTTCAACCGTCTTCTGAGAGATCCCCGATTCCTTACAAGTCGCACTTAACTGCCCACGGGATAATAGCATTCCTTGAAAAAATGATCCGCCGTCTTTTTGTTGGGTTTTACTCTCCGTGTCGCGGGGGTGAGCTCCCATATGGAAGCCCCACAATTCTTTCGGACAAATGATAGTATCGTACTAAACAAGAAAATGCAGTCTAGACAAATTCGCGTAACTTTGAAATAGTACTACTCAGTTGACCATCTCACTATTCAAAGGAAACCATTCGACACTTGCTATCAACTGAAACCATACATGAGGCCTGTGTGAACAAAAAAACGGTCGGTTCATGAGTTCAGGCTACTACCCTGAAAACTTGGAGGATAGTTTCCTCAATCATATTGATAGCATGCCAAATACCAGTTGGTTTTGAATAAACCACTCAATATGATGCAACCGTCCGACCACTAGCTGGTTATATCTATATAAAACTGATAAAATTTCGAAGCATTTTATCCTTTTGTCCTATATTATAAGTAGAAGTGTGAGTTCTAGGATGGATTTGCTGGAAATTTACTTTCACTAAATTTTTTATTCCTATGGATTTTCAGTGTTCTTACTTTTCCTTGTTCCCATTTGCTTGCACTCTGTTTGCTTTTAGTTCCCATTTATTTATAAACCGTTATAATGTTATCCTTTATCGGGCTCCAAAATGGAAACGTCGTATTACAGCATTAGCTAGATTCAAACGTGGTTGACCATCCAATCTTGAGAATATGTGGGGTAAGTTAGCATCAATCAGGACTGATTCGGCTGACGTGACCTTCAGGCTCAAGATTCCTCGTTCACTACGAAACAATTTCTGTGTAACATTCTTGGGCATATTTTTCCCACAACGTTTTGCTTGCCTCTTCATGCCACGGTGGGGATTTGCATCTCAAAAGCTTGTTGCATGATATTCTGGGTAGATTACAACTTACTTAAACGAGGTTGTCCTTTAAAGTACAAGGAGGTTGCTTTAGGTGCAACGAGACTGATGTCGAAGAAATTTGCATACTGTCAACCAGGTCCAGTAAATCATAAAAATGTAAAAACGTCAATCCAGCTTATTGTGGATACTTTCATTAACGATACCTTCTGCAACCCTCACAAGTTTTGTCCGTCTGGATAACAAGCGCGGATTGTCCTGAAGTGGTCCACCGCGTAAAGTAAGATTTTTGGTGGTATCGCTTTCGGTGATTCATTTTCTGGACAGAGCCTATGAATTAAGGACAGTGTTGATATGAGTAAAGGGACGAACCGTAAAAATTACTCTAATAGAACCGGAGTCACCATGTGGGATGCCTCACGCTCATACATTCCACGAATGACTCCTCATTCACTATCCTGATATAGTGTAAACGGGCTGAACTGAGAGTAACTGATCAGACGTACTCGAGTATGAAGTGTAAAGTATGCAGTGACAAGACCTAAAAAGCACGGAAAATCAATATGAGTGAAACGGAACTAATTACGTAACTTACTGTCGAATACAAATTCATATATATGGTCGCTAATACATAATCGGTAGTTAACGGTTGAGTAAACTAACTGGACTTGATCCACACTGAGTAGCAAATGATATAGTATTTGCGGAATACAAAAAAAAAAGAAAAAAAGAGACCTAGATTCACATCAGTTAGTGTCAAAACCGACACACGTTTGTTCTGTTTGCAAAAAAGGGAATCAAAGCAGCGAGTATCAGCAGCTTCAGTCGTGTTCAGCTAACTCTCGCGCCTGGATGTTTGATGAATTTTGTAGGTTGTCGCCACTTCCGTCTGATGACCAGTTTCCACAATGTGTTCTGTTCTGGCATTCTTCGACTTTCCCGTCTTGTGTTGCTAAAGCAATTCGGACCAATCATTCTCTATCCATGACCCAAATCATGTCAAGTATTTGGAAAATCAGACACAATTAAATTGACAAATAGGACCTGATTTGCCAAAAGTAGTCACTGGAGGTTTCTTGGCTGGGATCAGAACGCGCAGTGGTTGAGAAAAGCAGACAGACAACGCTATATATCTTTTTTACTAGCGTGTTCAATCGATACGCTGACGAGTAGAGTAAGATAAATTGGTTTCCTTTAGGCCGGTGAATTTCGTCCACTCATCTTTTTTGGTGCTTTCCAATGGATTTTAACCGGCATCCGTTTTCATTTAAACGGAATAGTGGCTGGTTTGCTTCAGCCATTCCCAACTGCCTACTTTTGCAGTTTGACACAGCCCGCCGAGAAATGTTCCCTTCCGTTTTTTGTTGCTGCAAAATTCTGAAAATGCAGAGCCCACCCAGTCGCTATGGTCTCAGGCATGTTCCATTAACGTCTGTCCGGATATAACCACTGTATACCATCCATGAAGAATACTTCATAATTTTGATATCGGCGAAAAGCGTGTAAGGCTTTGGGCGAAAGTGCAATGGTCCTTCTCCATAAAACAAGAGGAGAGCGAATCTTGCCGTTTGTAAAATAGATGCGCATGTCAGATTATTTTCGTTTGCGAAAGGAAAATAAACAGATCTGCTACATCTGTTGCATTTACTCCCGAGCATATCGGCATACTCTGGTTTTAAAAAAGAATCCTGATTTCAAGCCTTCATACAAAGCTTTTTTGTCAAATGAATCCAAGACCCTAGTCTGTAGGTGATAGATGTTAAGTTTTGCAAGACTGAACGTCGTCACAATTCTACCTAGTGGGGTGTGTCCCCTTTGAATACTGGATTTCGCATTTTGCAGTGCACTGGATTCTGGATAATGCGCTTCGACGCATCTAGTTTCTTTCATTCCGATGTGGAAAAACCTGAGTCGACTGATGTGGCACAAAATTAACGGAATTCTGACCATTGGACCGAGAGCAGCGCACAACCAATGAATTCGCTAATTGAATTATATAAGTAATAGGTATTTGCAGTCGCTCCACTGAGTAAAGCATCCAATTTTTCACCTACTTTTTTGAGCTAAATCCACCGCACATGAGATCACTACTGAAAGAAAATCAAAATGAGAGAAATATATTATTCAACGAAGGTTCTAGTCCTTGTGCGAAGACAAAATGACAATGTTATGAAAGGCTGTGGAAACAGCCCTTTTCTTCGAGTGCCTATTGTTCTGACAGCGTTTTATGTTAACTTCAACAAGCTGAATAAAGTCCAGTTGATTTATTCGGTTGGAAAGTACAAAAGTACAGATATATGGAAAAGCACAATTGTTTCAAACCTCATTCCATACTCCAAGTATGCCGATAAAACAAGCAAATTGTGTTAAATACCACGCAGTCTTTCCTTACTATTGTCACTAGTTGGTGGGGGAGGCGACTGACATTCCATTGCTGTGGGAATTTTCTCATGTGCTGCTCATATTCGCAGAGCGAGCAGCTGTTCCCCTAATGGAGTCGCTTAGGCTGTTTCGAGCGTATTTCAACAATTCTCCTCCGACCAATTTTGTGGTACTCGATGGTGTATACTGAATGAGCGGTCGAGCTGACCCGGTGGTCTGCGAAGATCAGGTGATTGGTGATAGTGATTCTCAAGTATGTGGCTGCCTCCGTTTCCCCAACGAAATTATCGGGTTCTCTGAAATAACCACTGGGTCATTTGGCTCACAACTGTTGCACTACTGTGTAACCACTGCGAAATCACGCACCGACACCTTATCCTTGCTGTTCATATTGATCAGTCGTTCACTGCTGAACTGCGCGTTGGGCATTTGTCTTACCCGGATATAGTGGTCAGTAAGCCACGCACTATCACGTGCCCACCCTTGTTTATCCGTAACCCAATGTCTTGCTGTGACATCCGGCAACTTTACGCAAATCGTGTTCATGCCTGACCTAATCAACTGCGTACTATCGGATCACGCTACACACGTCAGCCTCCTAGCCGGTGGTCTGTTTGCTCTCCACAACAGTCAGGCAGCTCAGCAGCCTATCGGAAACCTGTGTCAACGAAATAGATGGTGTGTGATCAAGCCCCATATATTTTAATGTGTGCACGCCGGGAACTCAGTATACAACAGTCTGTTAATCAAATGTTTGATGTGGACATAAAAATCGTGTTCGTTATGTAGTAAATGGCCAGGGTTTTTTTTTCTGAAGTTTCACTCTTCAAGCAAGTATTCCACGAGTTTAAACATGGTGTTTACTACAGTGTGCGCTGAATACGCACTATATATATATATATATATATGCATTCAAGCAAGTGCCCTGATCCTCTTGCATTTCAAAAATGTAGATCAAGGCAGTTTCCGAACAACTACATGGATCGTCAAGCACTATCAAGGACAATGCATCGATGACACTGAGGCACCACATTAAAGTCATAAGAATAGTAAATGTCGAATGTAGCCCACAGGCAGGTACGTGTTTCTCTTGCCACAGAGCATGACTTTCGTTGAGGTCAAAACAAAAATCGAATCAAAAGTAATCATACATTTGTTGAGTAATAAAATATTCCTGATCCGATAAATGGGCAGAAAATGAAGACGTATGTGACCACAGTAAGATTCTGCACAATCTATGGGAGTCGAACTGCAATCTGAATGGGCCAAAATAGGCCGTCGTTTAAATGAGGAATGAAATTGAATAATAGGACTTTAAATCCAGAGCTAAGAGGTAAAAACGGCATTGCTGGAGGATAGGACTGTTCCCATTGGGAGACTTTAAATCCAGAGCTAAGAGGTAAAAAGGGCACTGCTGGTGGATAGGACTGTTCCCATTGGGGAAGACGGCGCTGTGTCTTTAATACCAGGGAGTTTATGGACTCAGGCCAGGGTAACTTCGCTTCAAGGAACTAACACAATATAATTTGCTTCTTTTCGGAATGGGCAGCGCTTCGTTTTTGGCACAAATACTTCATCAGGCCAAATGGGCAGGTCACCAAATTGGCCAGGTTTAAAACCGGACAGAGAACTAATCAGCAGGACTTCTTCAGATTAGCATACTAGATCAGTGTTGAATGTCAATTAAAGGGTCTTGTCGGTTAGTGTGGTTGCCTAAATCTTACGGTTGATTGGTTTGGGAAATTTCAAGTTATCTTTCATCGAGTTTGCTTCCTTAATCTTCCGAGTCAAGATGCATCAACTGGTGATTCACCTGGCAGATCTACTGGAAAACTTCGTTGGTTTGTGTGAGATTGTGAATGCTACGACCACATAGTTGTGAGGAGATGGAGATGGGTGACCTCACATCTAGGCTGCTTCTGGTACTGACTCCGCTTTCTAATAACCACGCACCAACACGCGTCAGCTAGACTTGTCTGAAGCCATGGTTAACACGTATAACAGTTCTACGCCTTATTTTCTATCTACTTGGGGATGGTTGGCCATCCCCACCGCCTCGGCCATCAGTCCCTGTGACCCGGACTGTAGCCCCCGTCTCAACGTTTTCAAAGTCAATTTTGTTTCCTGTGTCCAGTGCATGTTCCACCTTTGCCGCGTCTTTCAGTAGCGTTGAATATTAGTCTACGTTTCTCAGCAGCCTGTTTATTTTTCTCCTGTGATGTCCGATTCTGTTGTGAAGTTCCCTGGCTCTCTGTTCTATGTAAATCTTAGTGTGGTCGTTACACTTAGTTTTGTAGACACGGTCCCTGGTTTTGTCCACCGGAAGACGATCCTTCAATCGCAGCAGTGCAGGGCGCAGTGAGTTTCCCTTCTGGAAAGCTACTCTTGTATTGGCCATGTTTAGAATGCTTCGAGTGGCTTCCGATGCCTCTAGTTTGTATGGAACAACAACAGCCCTAATCTATTCCCTGTTGGGTTTCGCCACCGACACAACAACAACATCAACACCCTCCCTAATTAATGTCCAATAAAACTGGCTAGAAATCCACTAACCCAAAGATTATTCTTTAACGCAGTTTGGGCCACCGTTTGGTCATCCTCTTCTGTGCACAGGACCCTCACACGCCTAGATACTGATGAAGCAATAAGAGCTAATATCGACTTTGGATGGGCAGACTAGTAGTTCAAAATCGCCCGTGTCAGTTGGCTTCTGTCCCTCGAACTTTTGACTCAGGCAGTCTAAGAAGGACAGTGAATTCTATCTCCATAATAAATTTGATGTGCGGATTCCAGTCATTCAGGTAATTGTGAAATTCACTAACGTTTTCACGTTTTATCACGACAAAAGTGTCATCTACATAGCGCCAGAATACCTTGGGTGGGTAAGGGAATCCGGCTATAGCCTCCTGTTCAAAATCCTCCATGAAAATATTCGCCAAAACCGAGGATATTGGATATCCCATTGCTAGACCTTGTTCTTGGCGTAAATCATGGAGTTCAAAACGAAGTGAGTGAAATTCAGACATACTTTTTTTACCTTCCACTATTTCATGTTCCTTGAGCTGTTTCCACTCTCAGAGAGTAGTGACTGATAGTAACAGTCGTTGGCTGTTTCTGAAGCGCACTCGTATATAGGGAACTTACACCAAAACTTACAAAAAATGTCATCTGGCTCCTTGGTGACACCCGCTACGTCATTGGTAAAAGCATATGAATTATTGATGTGAGTACTCGTTTTTCCGGTGAGGGGTTTTAGAATACCTGCCAAGAATCTAGTCAGCTCAGGGAGTGGGTGATGGAACGGGACAACGTCAGTGAATTTTACAACTATCTGAATAACTTTAATCCGGATATCAAATTTAGTATGGATCTAGAGACAACTCTCAGACCACAGCTATCACAAGAAACACCGAAGTCATTATTGACCACTCAAGATGCTGTCTAGCTTCGGTTTCCCCGTTAGATAAGAATCAAATGACATTTCTTAGCACGTTTCGGATCGATTGGCATCGGTATTTTAAGGATTCCAACCTTATCAGGTAAACTGGATTCCTCAAAGAAAACAAGAGTTTTGCAAATTAGTGTATTTCTCGAAAAACAGTCCAATTTGGGTTCAAGTAGAACATAAGGTTGACGGAAACTCGGGGACTGCGCCTACCTGATGAGCCTCAAGAAGGGCGAAACCGGTCGTGGGCTGTCGAAGAATTTTCAGCAACCTTATGAGTAGTGCATTACGTATATGCATGTATCGCGATATCTCAAATATCGTAGCAACCGGAACATGAGGCGGCATGGTGCAGCACATTCAGTTGCCTGGAAACATCACAAACGGGAGATTCAGCTGGGTTCCAGGTGAGTCTCTTGCAAAATCAAATTGGTTTGCAAATTACTGTATTTCTTAAAAAAAGTTTTTCCTGTTCACATTAAAATTTAGACAAAATTCAACTGAATGAACCATGAACTGGCTCATGCGCAGGCTGAGCAAAACTGGCCTGCTGTTATTCTAAAGAACTAACGGAGCGAAAACCTCCTGTTCCGTTCGCCCACCCTACCGACTCGGATAGATTTCGTTGTACTCGGAATAGTTACACTGCGGTGTCTATCTCGGCTGAACTCTAACACCTAAAGCTTGAACTGACCTGCCTTTGTATGCGTGAACACATCCCTTTTGTAGAATGGTAGAACTCCGTGTAGTTGATTTCCAAGTTAGGTCACCTAAACATTATTATTCATCCTCAGATAATTTTACATATATTTTAAAGGTGTAAATATATTTTCTAAATTTAAAAAGACTTGATGGAGACTCGTGGCGGAAGTGCTGAAAAAACTGTTCCGGCGGTTGTCAGAATGAAAAACTTGAGCCATTCGGATAATATTCGCTCAGGGCCTCAGTGAATGATGGCCAAACTGTCTTGCAACACGCAACATCGACACGTTTGGCGGTCTGACAGGGTTTTATTTTGATGTTGTCAATACATCCGGCGAACAGAACGTTGACGGATAATCAATTTGTTTATCCAAGACCAGTCTTGCCTTTCACCAGAATTAGGTTTTCGGACAATAGCTGCAGTCGCTATTGGTACGTCGGACCTATGATTACCGCAAACTAACAAACCGAATCGAAGTAAACAGTCAGATTTCCCGCGGTAGTAACTCGTGGGGATAGAGCATATGCACAGCGGAGTTTACCACTTTATTTTCTTAACTTATCTAGTTGGGCTAGCAGATGCATACTTCAATCAACGGCAGTCATACATAAGATGAGTAGTTTAACTTACATCACTGACAACTTTTCGAACGAACATTCGGCCTCTGAACGACTTACCTCATTATGAGCAAGGTAAGACCAATTTGTCAGTCCGAAGTGGAGTACTAAAGCCTGGCTTACTGCCTATGTCAATAGTCGTTGATGAGTTGAATCCCGGGGTCCTCATCCAGAGATGCGGCAGTTGTCCACTCGACTGAGTTTATTGGTTATTTTTTTCATGCTCGTTGACAAGCCATAGACTCTAATCCGATGTCCCCACTGTACCCGACGAATGCTTCGGAGATACCAATGGCCAAACACTGACGGCCTCGTATGTCTTCTGCACACACAGACCAGGGTTCTTATCCATAAGACAGTATGAATCGCACTACCATATCTTGAGCCCTGTCCCTGGCAGATAAACAGACGTCAACTCAGCGCCATAGGTGTCGGAGTTTGGCAAAAGCTGCCCTGGCCTTTCTCGGTTTCAGAAGTAGTCGTATTTTCAGCCGGTCCATCGGAAACCATGCAAATGCCCATGTAAACAGATTTATTTACCACAGATTGGCTGGTCTTGTAGGAGCGCTTTGGAATTTGCAGGTATAAAGGTATATCAAGTCATGTGACTGAGGTTTCAGAGACAAGGAGAGAATCTGCAAGCGGCAGATCAATAAAAAGGTTGAAAAGGGATGGTGAGAAAGGGCGGCGTTGTCTTACACCACTGGACGTAATGAACTCAGGAGATGGCTTGCTGTAAACTCTTACACACCCACAGTAGTTTGCACACAATGGTCTCCTAAGGAACATAAATTTAATGGCCCAACAGGACTAAAGGAGTTCTCAGATCAGGAAGCTCAACCAGCGTTGAACGCTTGAAAGAATGGCACGGATCAAGAACTTATCTCAAGATAAGGCTATGGTCGGTGTATCATCGACCACGAAGAAACGAAACTTCGTTCTCGCAAGTTTTTCTCTCCCGATAACCGGCCAACTTGCGCTGGTTACCTTTGATGCAACGAATACCAGACTGATACCACGATGGTATTCGACGTTTTTGTGACAGTTCTGAAGACTATGATTACTCAAAGCTTGCGGCTGATTTAGTTCTTCCTGATTTTCCCTGAAAATCCGGTTTTCATACACGCCCCCGAAAGAGGAGGGACAGAAACCTTATTGTGTTCTGTTGATGAGAAAGTGCATTTTTATCTCAGTTGTCAATCAAAGTGAGTCCGGAAGGCACATCCGCACTGAATGTCTGACCCAAAACATCATATTTGCGAGATTCCTTTCGGTTTTGATTAAAATCCTCTTTAAATTTGCCGCATTGTTTGATCAAAACACAACCATGGTCGAACATTTATTTTTGGTCAGTCGAAGCAATGTGCCAAAGCAGTTTGTCATCCAGTCAGCTGACAAGCTGAAATTTTCCTTTGTGAACACGTGCTTTATAGGAACCGGCTAAGAATTCAAATTGCGATAACCGAGACAAAAGTACAAGGCCAAAGTCGACTCAGATGTGCAGCCAGAAGGGACCTTTTCCAGATAAACCCCGCCACTAATGCAAAAAGTGCATGTGCGAAAAGTTAAGCCCTGCCAATTTTTGCCAGCTCCAGTTTAATGTACTCACACAACCTTGACCCATTTTTGATGAAAACAATTCCTTATCCGCATCCAGGCTCATTTTGTGCAAAAATTTTCTCCGTTCGGACGTAAAACCTCAAATGAACTTTCTGACGCTTTCAACTCTCGTTCATGACAAGGAGACAGCAAAACGTTTTTTGCAAAGCCACGGAGTGATCCATCGGCAACGTTTATGCAACAATGGCCACCAGTTGACACTTTCAACTGTTTCTGACAGGTGGAGGTGTAATGCCCGATAGTGTCGGCAAGAAATCGGTCTCCGAAAGGGAACTTGGCTGGAGCGGTCTAGGATGGAGTTTGGGACAGTAATTTTATTCATTTATTGCCGGTCCAAAAATTTGGCGGCTTTTTCAAACTCCAACAGTTATCGGCGGCCTAGGTCTACACGTCGAGATCGATGAAACGCTAATACCTCACCGTGAAAACCACGCGGGGCGAGTCCTTCCCCAGAAGGGGTTTTTCGGAGGGATCTGCCGAGAAGCTAAAGAGGTGTTCATGCAGTGCCAGATCGAACTGCAGCCACTTTGATGGACACAACCCAGGCCTGCATCGCTCCCGGCACAGTCATCGTCTCCGATATGTGGGCATCTTACCAAGGAATTGAAAAGACGATTGACATGAATTATACTCATGAAACGGTTAATCATACCGGAAATTTTTGGATGCAACGACTGAAGCTCACACACAAACCAGCAAATTTCTTTGACACGTCTACAAGAAGCAGAATAAACCCCAATGCGGCACACACCGATCTGTAGTGGGCAGCTACTTATGTGAGTTCGTTTGGAGGCAAAGGTTCCGAAAAACGGACCTTTTCATGCAAATTTTTAATGACATGTCCCAATTTCACCCTTTTGAATAAAAACTAAAAGTACAAATTTCATATCCTCTTTGTTCTAATTTTTTTTGGGTGACGGGAGTTAATTTTTTGGCGGGGCTTATCTGGGAAAGATCCGCCAGAAGTTCGTGGGAGATATAAGCAGTCCTTTTTACACGCAATAATTACAAACTCTGGGACTGGGGAGCACTTTCGGTTAAATAAAACGGTGGCTTTATTCAAATCACACACCAAACCATGCAGCTTCTTGATCGCTGAGCGGGCCACCAAATATACATCTTACGGGATATGACATGGAAATCGTTCTTCACCTACCTAACTAAAAGAGCGACGCCCCCATACTGATAACAAACTGTTTCCCTCCGTCAGTTATTTTCTATCGCAAAGGACAGGTTTTTATCGTCTGTGTGAAGCTGACTGACTGTGTAACCTGAACTGAAACAACCGTAGTTAACCTGGATAATTAGGCGGGACCTTCAGGCTAGTACACACATAGACATCAATAAATCTCTCTCCGTAGGACATTTCCTGCTTTACTTCACCGGTTGCCTTGAACTCTGCTTAAGTATGTGATGAACTTCTAGACTGAGAAAAATTCACTTCATCTTTGGGAGTGAGTATTTCGTTCCGGACTCTTTCTTTTGTCCCTAAAGGGGGCACCTGCTACATATTAAAAACATTCCTGAAGTAAATTCTTTCGGCAGGTCATAGCATGTTAATTTATCATTTTTGGGGCTACTTTAGTGAAACGGATTTTTGGTATATTCCATCTCGTCCTGAAGGCCAACATATGGGAACCCTTTTGAAGGATCTAATACCTAGTCGAAATGCACCGAAACCTGACGCTTTTATGAGAAGCTGAACGAACATACAAGTGGAAATCTCAGTCAAAATAAGCCGACAAATGAGGGATGGGCACATCCTATAGTGTACAAACCAGCAATTTTCACGTGAGTTGGAGCACGGACCAGTTTTCAGGAATCCCACTCAACCATATCGAAAAGTGTGCTTCGCATTAAACTATGAAGCGAAATTTTGGCAGCAGCCATACTTGACAGAAACTCCATGCAAGAGACCATGTATAAAACAGTGCGTATGCAATTTTGTACGAATATCATGCATGAATAGAAATCTGCATGATGTTTTCCGTTATTTAGTGGAATATTTTGGTTTGTCACTACTCGAGTTGCGCTACAGACATTACGCATTCCCACAGAAATTAGTCTCGCAATTTCTTGATTGCCATAGGCGAAAGAAAGCGGCGAGTGCAATTTCGTTTGCATTAGGTGCACCTGAGCATTCAATTAGTACCCTCGCTCTCATTGCATAGTTCGGATGAAAATAGCAAGACAATTCTAGCAGAACTTCAACTAAAAAACAACGAAACACGGAATGGCCTAATGATGATTGCATGCGAATAGTCTCTTATGTCCGATTCTAGTGGAGCACTGCGTGTTAATTTTGAGACCACGTCAAACGCGTATACTCATCCTCTCAATATGGCTTCGTTGATCTTTAACTTAGCCAAGAAGTTGTCAAATAGGTTTTGGTTTCTTAAGTTACATGTGACATCTTTGATTAGAAGATTCTTTCGACATTATTCCACAAGTGTCTCACTCTTAGGCGAACTGAGCGCTGTTGTATCTAAAACTGACGGTTGGTGATATAACGCTTAGGAACCAACTGAGAAGCCCGGCAAACAGACCAACATCCACGTATCAACCACGATAGACACACCGGAGTTGGCATTATTCCGATACAATTCAAATAGTCAATTTAATTTTTCAAGCTGTTACTTGTACACTTTTCGGGACAAGGTGCCTCATTTGAAACCATAGGACTAGCTTTCTTTTGAAGGACGGGTGGTTTTCATATTCAAGCGTTCCGAATTTGACCTAGTTGAAGAAGAATTCACCAATGGCAACGGCTTGAAGCACTATGCCGCCTTAATTTAGTTTGTCAGAAGACTGTGGATCTCGAAGCGTCAGCAGCTCAGTTAAATTTATCGGATCTAATGGTAGAATATTGTGCGCTCACAAGCCGCAAGCATTGTTACAACAAAATAAACACATAATAATAACCACGGCTTTGAGTGATGGTTTGATTTTGGGTCAGTGCTCATATACATAGTATACGTCGACAAGGTTTGAGCGCCCTTCCTATTTCAACTGAGGTTTATGGAGAAATTCGATTTTTGGGATCCTGGGTGAGTAACAACATTGTCCTACTGGACTGAAAGATAAGGCGACATATTCTTTATCAGTGACAAATTTTTGATGAAGACTTTTTGCTAACTTGTAAAGTAATGAAAATGCTGATACAAGTATCCACATAAAAGTGCTACCAGTTTAGGGCAAGGTGGCAGGTTTATCGATCTGTTGTAAATTTAGGCCAAGGGGGTTCATCCCAGTAGTACGTCAAGCGGTCGACATTAAAGGAAAAAGATGGAGTATAGAGTCAATTCCAACATACGACAACAGAATTTCACTAAGCACTGAAAAGCTGACAAAATAAAGTCAGGGTTAACGGTCAAAAAAGTCAACTAATGTATCGATAGAATGCTGAGTAGTAGAAATTACCTGAAATAAATCTCCATCGGGACGGGAAAGTGCGGGTAAATTTGAAGCACGTTTATCGTAGACAGATTTGTGAGTATTTTGCTATGAAACTACCGGTGAGCCGGGTTTTTGGAGTTTTTGGTTAAAATGCGATCGGTGGACTTGATGAGTATTTTTGGATATGAAGAAACGTGTACGCTTGTGGACTGAGTGTACTGTGGGTTTTTCACAGGACTGGGGCTTTACAGTGCCCACGTATTGGAAAAGAGGCTTTGCTAAACATTCGGAGACATAAGCTAGACTGATATATCTTGTTCTGAAACAAGGTTCTTAATGCGACCGTATTCAAATTCATCACGAATCTGCATTTGCGACTTCGCCTGATTTGAGCGTGTATCAAACTCTATCTGGAGCAGCAAACATCCACTCTAAGATTTGCTTTGGCTTTTCAGAGTCAATTTTGTCAACATTTTACTGTTTCTCACGATCGGGTATCTGGGACTGCTCACTAATTTCCTGAGTGATTTCAGTGGTCTTCTTAGAACGTTCTTTAACGAAACATATTTAGTTTGCATGGCAAACTAAGGCGTTTTGTTAATGGGACAGTAAGGGAAGCTGAGTGATGAGGAAATCGAGGGATTTATTCGGGTAAGTACTTCAAACTTTTTGTTCATTTACAGCAGTTGCGATAAATCATTTATGGGCATGTCAGAAGACTGATACAACTGTTCAAGTGTAGCTAGAGCCCAGGAGAATTTGCGACAAATGTTATTGGTGTCTTACATCCGAACACTTAAATATACACCTTATTTATGTCCGTGAGCTATCCATAGGAGTACTTCTGCAGTGAAAAAGGCCTACGGTACTTCAAACTACGGTCGTAAATACAACACCCGAAATGTTCCCCTGTGGAATAAATTTAGGCAAGCAAATGTAAAATGAATTGGACTGTCGTGACGTCATATTGTGGTGCAGGTGAGCAATTGGTCATTTGAAATTATACAAAAATTTGGCGTGTCGGACTGTTGCAAAGAACTTCTGTATCCTTCGTTTCAGAGGAAAAACAAAACAGTTTGAAGTTCGTTTTTCTTTGAAACTCTATTTCGTCAGTAGGTACTTCGGGAACATATTCAAAGCAAAAAAAACTACTCACAAACAACGAGTTGTTTGTCATGATTGAAATCACGGAGTTAATTGATCATGTGTGCCGAATTGTGATTTACCTAGTGTATATGCACACTTAGACGATCATAGGACATACACCACCATGGTCCAGTCCGGTCTCTAATAACGCAGTGACGACGTCAGTCCAGTAGGTGTTCAAATATTTGCGATCGAACTGCCAAACTCAGCGAGGAGAATTAGACTACGGCGGGTTTCCTACTTAAAGATTTGGATAGATAGCTGCCATGTGCCTGCAATCATCAGAATGTCTGTTAGTTGCACTGAAGTAAAGATTTGGATAGATAGCTGCCATGTGCCCTCAACTATCAAAATGTCTGTTAGTTGCACTGAAGGGCACCGACATCACGCAATACCCTTGTGGTTCAAGAACGATTGTTTGTGGTTTCTGACGTTTGGTTTACATGCGCGCTGGTTGCGCTGAAAGATATGAATGAATTTATACCTTAGGACCCTTGTTGAATATGACAAAGTTTGGAAATCACCTTCCCAATCATGCCGCCGGAAATGAGGAAAAAATAAATATCACTGACTCGATTTCATTTGATGATCCCCAGAGCGATAGAGCATGGTTTTTAGATATTGCAAATGAATTGTGGAATGAAGATAAATAGTAATAGTCATGCTTTTTTAATAACCAAAGAACACCGATTGCTTGGAGGCTGAAGAGGAATAATAAACATTTTTTGGAACACATTGATATGTACCTTCCTTGAGTGAGGAGTGAGGACAAAAACACCTGAGACCAGTTACTCATAGCAATTAACAAATGCACTTACTTTTCGGTTTGGGAATGTGTTGCAGGTGTAAACCTCTTATCCAGTCTGAATCAACCAGGCTACAGGCGATACGTATATTTAAAAAATCCGATCCTTAAGTAAACTGCAATTTTGACTGAGAATTGAGGACGACGCTCGCCGAATGAACACCAAATGTTGCAAAAGAAAATGTAAATCAACAACCAGTTTCCATCCATATCGTACGTAATAGCTACTTGGAGAAAAAGTCGACTCATTTTAGCAGGTTCTGTTCTCACAATTCAGAGCAACCATATGACAAAAACCACTTTGTTCAAAACTTTCTACGTTTCTGTTGCAAAATATAAGAAGTCATAAGCTGAGTTGTGTGTGCTTACGGTGAAGCATTGATAAGAGGCTTTTGACGTAACAATAAGGGTTTGATCGTATCCCAAGTAGCTTAGTAGGTACAATCTCACGGTCACTTCAAACCTTTCCCAGGCCCTTGCTCTTAGTCACGATATCAATCATTCGCTCCTAGCTGCTACTAAAACTGTCAGCGAATTTAGAAAGATATTCCAAACTCTATACCGTGATTCTGCTCAGTTCTTTCACGAAATAAACCCACAATATGAAAAGTGCAGCTTTTACTAGGTTTCAAAAACTTCCTTTCGTGTCCATTTTTGTATGACAAATTTGTATTGACATAGCCACCCTCACGACGGCTTTCAAAGTTTTAATTAACTAAAAACACTCGTGACGTACTTTAATTTAGGAAAACAAGTCAGTTTACAAAGTACACTATGGCATCCGACTTCCAAGGAATTCGTACTATTCTCACTTTTGCTAACCGAAGTCACTTTGTGGCAAATAGAATAACACTATTCGAATAATTTCGAATAAACTTCGGTCTTGTTTGCTGTTTGAAATCTTCATAACCTTTCCCCACCTGCTTCTAATCTGTTAAATCCGGAATATATGGATGAAGCAAAATTTCACCTGACGTTCGATAAACACAGTTATTTCATGCAAAACGTGTGTCAGTTATCCCAGTTCCCGGAGTATCGAAGTAAAATGTAACAAAGCATTCAAGCAAGAAATGTTACTGGCAAAATCCATCCGAATATAACTGTTAGTTCACATGATGAAAGTTCATTATTTTTCGGAATAATAAATTCAACTATAGGCACCATGGCCAGCTTGCTCCTAGACGATTCGTACTTTTTGGTTGTTCTCTGAGAATTAACCAAAATAATGGATCGGTTTATGTGAGCAACTGAGAGAATGGTCGCATGAAATTAGAGAGACCGGGATGAGCAAGGACAAGAACATAGCTCAGGTAGTTCTCATGTGTGAATCATAGCTATAGCTGGTCTATAACGCATGAAGCGTTGGAGCAGCCAGAGGCCAGGCCACTGGATGGATCATTCCATTTGAGTTTAGTTTCCAAGGACATAGTGGTTTTGAGTGTTATAAGATCACCACAAGGAAGTAAGCTAGGTGGCTCTTCATCATAAGAAATCCACCTCTTCTTGAATGCCGTAAATACCAGTGTACTTGTCTGAAAACCATTGCAATTATTGGCCTTTTCTTTGCTTGCGCCCTCCTTGAGAGAATCATTGTGGTACACCATTTATTCAGGTAAAATCTCCCACTCACATTCACAGGCTCACCCACATAGTATGTATTTTCACCTACAACAGTTTGGTTTGGTTTAACATTTCTATTATTTAAGAGAGTTCTGTCTCCAGTTAAGGGGTTCAGTTTAACATTTTAACCAGCGGTTCATTCAAAATCTTCCACAAAAATTGTGTCCGTTGTCGGGTGGTAGAAATAATCCTCAGTTAGAATAGAGATTGAAGTTAGTGCAATCAGGTGGGTTTAGTAATTTATCAAGCGAAATATGGATTAACACAGAAATCTCATCATCACTTATATGCCATCCTTTCAGTCAGATAACTCTGAAGGCATTGAAATCAACTACACGGTATGGGTGACTGAGTCCACTTGTTTATTCCTATTTAGCTTGCGCAAACTGTTTTCGCTTCGCAAATGGTGCGATAAAAACAGTCTACTATCATTCCACGGTCTATCTGCACTCTCTTTAATATGCGAAAGGACGTTTACTTAGACCATATTCCTTTATGTGGTATAGACTGAAGCCAATAAATTTGGATGTGTCAGCTCATCAAATGCGGAATTCTCATTGGTTACCATAGTTTATACTGTCACGTGGAGTACTTTTACAAGTAAGTCGCCCTATCACTAGATTGCACTGTGGCACTAAAACCTCTCGGACACGAATAAGAAGAGTGGAAATTAGTTTAAATGTTCAACTAGAACGAGGACCGAGGTTTGTTTGAATGATCCGTGTACAAATTAGATTACAACCAAATAAAGAAGAAAACAAAATACACATAAGTGAGGTCTTTCGGTAAATAGCGGCCCACAATGGTAATTGCTAATTAAGAAGTCTGTATGAAAACTCCAAAGTTATATTCTTCATAAGGGTATCATATTCCTTTTAAATGATTTATTCATAGACGATATAGTTCACTTTGAATGCGACTTACGCTTACCTGTAAGGAGCAGGAACCGCTCCCTGTTTAGTAGGATAGAACTAGATAGTCTCAGGCCAACATAATTTATTAGGCAGGAAACATTGCAAAATTTCAGAGAAGTAGGTCGTAAAAGGCAACCGGCCCAGAACATATGTGAGAACAAACTACCAAATGTCTCTCAAGCTGTTGCGAAGCATCTTCGAAGCGTAGGAGCATCAACAGAACAACAACAGGTTGGAAGGATCAAACCAACTATATTAGCATAAATGTATTTTTCAAGCTGACCGAACATGACGTGTGTCGCATCAAGTCTTTTAGCCGAATAGAGTAAGCAGACGCAAGCTGAGTCCATTTTAAATTTCGATCACTAACCCCATCAAGTCACATTTCGTCAGTCAATGAATCAACCACAGTGCTACAATGCGCAACAGTACACAATAACTTATCTATGTTAGCACCTGTATTTTTGGATTAGAATCTTCTTCTATGTCTTTTAGCACCGTGTATGCTCGATATCACGTCGTTCGTTTCTTGTCTGGAAGGTACACAAATTTCGTGTTTTATAGGAATGATGGAACATATCATCTATGACAAGAGTTTTGCTGCCAATGTAATCAAAACAGTTTGCAAATACCAAAAATACGAAGGGCGGGAAAGCGGTTAGATGACATATTTTTCCAGTGATGGAATAAACTGATGAGGTGAAACCCATGTCCTGATTCAACGGTCGCAATTGTAACTATTTTAATTTATTTATGAGGGCAAGCTATGTTGTATGGACTGTTCATAAGTACAATTAAGAATAACCACGAAAATTATCTTGCGTTTCTGACGAGTCAGACTTCAGACAAACTCTCTTGTATGACCGATTTCTGTGTAAAAACACCAAGTAACAAGACTTCTTAACGGCTTTGTTCAAACCCTTTCCCACGTTGACGTTGAAGCTTTGTAACAAGGTTTCGATCTTTAAAACTGAAAGAATCTGTTTGATCCGTATTGTGGACGTCGAAAACTAAAACTAAAGAGATAGAAAACTCTAATCAAGTTTGGATGATCCCAACAAGAGACTAGAAGAAGCGACCGGTTTTGATGTTCATGACTCATGTATTTAGCGCAGCTGGAATTATTTTTCGTTTACTACGGGAAGTTAGAACTATGATGTTTTCTTTTGCACTGTTCATATAAACTGGACTTTAATTTATGGCACAAAAAACAACTTGTACTTCAAGCCTTACGCAATGGTACATAAGCAGGAAACCAGAGTATACGAAAGAGTCAATTGGTTTGCAACTGTACAAGGCACACTGGCAGCTTCCGAGACATCAGCCAGTCTCTGAAAAAATGTACAATCCAAAGAAAAAACAAGAAAGTCCCTGTATGCGCCATTTCTTGCAAACGCTTAGACGTAAATCTTTCGTTCGCAATATAGAAACGTAGAGGTGTCTAATAATGCGCAAACATATGCATACGCACATCATTTGAAGAGCTCATTGAATGCTTTGGAATGTCAAGTTAAGACCTCTGCAGCACAGACATGAAAACGCAGATGAACGAAGCTGGATCGAATTTTGGTAGACGATCTGTTTGATCGAACTTGCGTGTACTATTTATCCAGATAACTGCTTATTCACTGGTAGTACAAGGTTAGGCTAAGACAAGACTCAACATCCAACAGAGAGGAAAATGTCACTCCGATGATTATGGCAAACATAACAATATGCACTGCTTGTCATATGCCAGACGAAGCGTGACACAAATGGACGTGGACTGTCTGTTCGGTCAAGACAATTAATAACTGTGAACAAACTCATTTCGCTTACACTTGTCTGGGTCTTACCTGCAGATGACGACTGAATCCGCTGTGTTATTTATCTGGCGAATGAATATTTTGTCATAATCGAAAAGCGCTTGATAAATGACCTTGACGGTCATTTTTAAATATGCCCTCAATACTGACTTCAGGACGGAACCAGCAGCATTTCTTCATATGTCTATTTATGAATGTTGCTATAATTGTTGGGTTCCTACACTAAACCCAATGATTCCACCCAAACAGGAAAAAGAGATCATTACAGACGCACGGCTGTGGCCATGTGAAACAACTTGTGTGTGAGTCTTTGAAAAATTATAGACCGGTTGGCCAAAGATTGCCTTCCTTGATTGCACGAAAAGTGCTTGTGACGACATTCGTTGGGTGGTGACCGCTTGGAGACCGCACTGGGTGCAACGCTTGATCAAACAATTGTCCTTCTACACATCTCTCTCCGGATAACCAGTCATACATGTAGTTACATACATTTTTTCCTTTACATTTACATTTACATACATGTTTTTATTCCAATCGACTGCCAGGTTAAAGATCTCAAGTTATTTTCCACTGAGCTATTCACGTAGGCTTGCCATATGTGATTCGGGGTAGCAAAATGTCTCTAAATCGCGTTGATAAAATGGATTGAGAAGAACATTGATTAACTTGAGTAACGACAGTATGTGAGCTTTTGGCTACCTGTTTTCTTCCTTCATGAAACCACCATAGTGAACAGTGGAGACAATGGATTCTACGCTCCGTATGTGGGCGAACTTAGAACATCACAAACGGGAGAGTCAGTTAGGTTCCGAGTGAGTCTCTCGCGAAACCAAAATGATTTGCAAATGAGTGTATTTACCGAAATCGGTCCAATTGGGGTTCGAGTAGAACATAAGGTTGACGGAAACTCGGGGACCGCGACTACCTGATGAGCCCCAAGAAGGGCGAAACCGGTCGTGGACTGTCGAAGAATTTTCAGCAACCTTATGAGTAGTCCATTACGAATATACATGTATCGCGATATCTCGAATACCGTAGCAACTGGAACATGAGGCGGCCTGGTGCATCACATTCAGTTGCCTGGAAACATCACAAACGGGAGATTCAGCTGGGTTCCCGGTGAGTGTCTCGCAAAACCAAATTGATTTGCAAGTGAGTGTATTTATCGAAATAATTGACAGGTGTTCAAGAAGTGATACTGACTTCCAGCCATTAACCACTCAGTGTAAACCCTACCATTCTCCTTTTCTACATTATAATGTCGCAACCTTGTGCATCCGGTTCACACCACTTAATTCTCACCCTTGTCAGGCCAATCGCAAAGCTCGGCGAATAGATCATCGACCATCTGATCAATCACCAACGCTAACCATTTCTTCGATTTAGTCTTAATACGTTCAAACGAGAGTGGTGTGAATATGAACAAAATACCTATCCCGCAAAACCCCAAATGCAACCAAAATGTCGCCTGACAAGGACGTCCTGACTGGCGGGTCAATCGATCGTCACAACCAGGACAGTTACTGGGTCGTCGTTCGATGGGTCGGGCACACCAATCACACGTTCGCCTGCTCAGACGTGAAAATTCAGATGCGTCCAACGTGCGTTGGTGGAGTAGTGGTAACACGCTCGCCTCGCATGTCTGATGTCCGGAGTTCGAATCCCGGCACGGCCACTGGATATGCACTGCTGATGAGCTCCAATAAGAGCGAAACTCGAGTCCAGTGCTTCCCTTTGGTGTGGACTCACCGGAATAATTACGCCAGAACAGGAGGACGACCGTTCAAACGAGTGGTGTGAATATGAACAAAACCAAAATACCTTCTTATGTCCAGATTTGCATCTATAGACTTTCAAAACTAAGGATCCTGCAAACTGCCTCCAAGTTGGCGCTCTACTTTTCCATGAACTGATCGATGTTAGTAATTTTCCAACAGTGAAAATTTTTAGCATTTTGGTAAGGCAGCGCCTGAGAAGACTAAAAATGACACTTGAAACTGTGGAGTCAACAATGACTACATTGTTAGCAAATACACTAATTTGCAAACCAATTTGGTTTTCACAGAAGACTTAACTTAATGTCTCGTTTATGATATTCTTCAACTGATTGTGCTGCACAAAGAACGCCTCATGTCAAAGAGATTTCAGCAACCTTGTGAGTAGTTACCTTTATGACTAGATCTTTGTTTTCCGAATTTCATGGAATTCAGGCTAACCGAAATAGTGAAGTAAGACCTAAAAACTCCACTCTTTTTGGCTTTCACGGCTAACAAGGAGATTGGGTTTATGGACGCGTTGACATTCCTCTGTAATTTTGCATCTTATGTGAGCTCGCCGAAGTGTTCATTCGAAAAAAATACGTCCACAACGTTTGCATTACCGAACATGTTTGAGTGAATACTGCCGGGTAAATGTTTATTGGTTGATCCAGCCATCCACGGTAGACAAACATTTAAAGAGTGTCACTTTGATTAGAACCTAATCCATCAACCTGATATATTTGCCGTTACAGCCACTTAATATGATGAAATCAAATCCAAAGTTAACTTGTCCTGTGGGCTTTCGAGGTTTGCAGGTCTTTGCTATCACACTGAGTTCTCCTCAAGTAGATTGCACTGATGGTTATTCAACGACGTATGCTTCTTCTTGACAAAGCAAGCATCTAGATCATAAATGAAGGAATCTAGATGACCGTACAACAAAAGTACACACTAGTGATGCTTACTTCAGGTGACATGGCATCTAAATAGTGGGCATCCGAAATTTCGCGAACATTTGAAGCGCTGATGATGGTAGCATACGTGCCAGAAATGGGATATAAAAAGCAGTTGGGATATTTTTAGGTTTCCGAATAGGGAATAAAAAGTGCCTTCACGGAAACAGACGATGTATAACATGGAGACTGTCACGTTTTCTATGGCATAACAATACGATGTCGCAGACGTAGCAGGCAACTGGAAAGTAGTTTTACGTCGTCCTTGGTGACGAACACGGTGTGTATATCAGGAACCAGAAATACTTAACTCAAACAAGTAGTTTTACGTCGTCCTTGGTGACGAAAACGGTGTGTATATTAGGAACCAGAAATGCTTAACTCAAAGGGGTACCGCCCGAAGACTAAATACAGGAGAGAAAGTTAACTTATCGAAATACACTCATTTGCATACCAATTTTATTTTGATACGAGACTCACCTGGAACTCAGCTGAAACTCTCGTTTATGGTGTTTTCAAGTTGACTCACCAGTATGTAATGGCTATAAAAGTTTATACACTACGTGTTATACGGCAAACCCAGTAGGCGCCTTAAGCTAAGAAACAGTCAGGCAGCTTGTACTTGATTCTAGCTGCTACCCAATCGTGTCACTAAAACCATATACACTGTACGGACTTAGCTCTCGAAAGATGTCACGATTTGTATTGCCGTCATTAGTGAGATGTTTCAGCATTCAAACGACAGTGATTGTTGCTGCTCACAATAAATTCCAAGCCAGAAAGCCGAGAAGGCACAAAAACTAATGTTCAGGAGCATTCACGGAGTAAGCTTTCTACAGTGGAACTGACCTGATGCCACTGAAATACGGGTGGTGTTAGCGGGATTTGATCGGCGAGATTCAAACCCAAGATCTTCCTGTTATTTGTAACACCAGGTTGCATCAGATACCAGTTTCCGACACTGTTCCAAAGCACTAAGCTGCCCAATGCCCTGTGTCAAGCGTCAAGAGAAACATCGGGCAAAGTTCTTCATTATCTACGCAATCACACATTGTGCGTGTTCGTTCACTGTCAATGAATCACGACGGTACAAGTCGTGGGGCCAACATGGCTATCCACTATGTCTCTCGCGTAAACCTACTTCCCTGCGCATAGTTTCGTTCCTCATCGATACGGAATACAGAGCCCTCCAATATGGACGAAATCTGTGTGAGGTCACACTTAGAAAGACTAGATATTTCCTGGCTCAAGACGTAATTCTGTTAAAAACCTGCAAATAAAGTTTATAAATTAACTACTGTTGTAAACAATCTTCCTGTAGGAATGGAGCAACCTGAGACAACGGCCGGTGCTTAGAAAAAATAACAATTTAACAAGAAATTTTGCATTCCACCTTAGCAATATTGATGAAATATTCAAGTACGCTATATTCTGGGACACAATTTAAAATATATGCTTATATCTGTATGGAAATATTTCACCGTTTTGCCCTGCGTTTATTGGCTGCGGTAGGGAGGATGTCAAAAATTAAGCACCGCAACAGTCAGTGTATGCGCCCCCACAGTAGTAAGCTATGGTCTTCCATGATGAGATATTTCCGCGGCGGGCTGTATTTTGTAAAAGATTCCAATGGAAAATCAGCAGGAGAAAAATTGCCAATCTTAGAATTCCTCCCACCTGAGGATGTAAGAACGGGAATTGTGTGAAGGTGAGTCATGACCAGACCTGCTTCGATGGTTAAGGCACTGCGGTGGATGACGTGCATCTCTTTCAATTTCTTATGATAGAGTTTGGGCGTGAAAGTGTTCCTTATTCACTGCATTTCCCAAGTAAACTTGTGTTTTCTCAGCCGCGTGTCATAGCACTTCTACTAAATCCGTGTGATCCGCACCCAACACTTTTCTAACGTCAGCTTTGAGGGGAGTTTTTCTGCTGTGCTTCTTCGTGTTCCAGTAAACTCGAACAAAGTTCTATCCGTCTCCGTACTCTCTGAAGAACGAAAACTTCACCTAACAATTTCCGAGATTTTCGGAAGTGTATTAACTCTTTTCAGCGGTTCCCCTTTTTAGCGTTATCCTTTCGCAAAGCCCCACTTTTCTAGACTACTTGCCATCTAACTAGGAGGAGAATCACGCCAGTTTTTGTCGGACATCGGTGGCTAATAGCTTTAGTTCTGTTTAGTATGAGTCTGCTAAACTCGTTGTTTCTGTGCACATGATTCAAGGAATCTCTGTCACGCCGTAACGCTTCTTGCCATGTGTAAAATGCGACAGACTACAGCTTACATTAAGATGTTTTATCGATAGTTTTTCGCGTTTGCTTACCTATCCTCAGCTATACTGCTTGTCTTACAAAGATGTACCGACTGCTGATTCTAGTGCATTATGTTTATTAATAGACTCAGAATGGTAAATGTTATTACAAAATGTGTACAAAAGACCTTCACAGGTGTCCAGTCTTCATTCTTCCCATGCACTTTGATGACGTTTCGTCTTGAAACAGTATCTGGACTCATTAGTGAATAAAACATTTTCATTACATGATTAATCGATTTGCCAAACAGTATGTACCAAATGGGCTGTGAACTGCCTTCAAGGACAAAGAGGGCGACCAACGACGCAAATCAAATATAATTTACTCATTCTGACTTGCTGATGTAAGCAGTAGCATTCGGAGGAAGTTGCAATACGTGGGTTTGCTCATAGTAGGACAAAAGTATCAACCTAAAGACAACTTCTGAGCCTTAGTTTTTGTTTCATCCTGCAAGAGAAAGAGCTTTAATAACTTTTCGGATATCTTACACTAAAGAAAATGCATGATATCACGTGGTAGAAACCTTATTGAGGTTAAGAACATCGCAACATGTTAACGTAAGAGATAGTGTCCAGTATAAGATGTTTTCTTGCTATTCCTTAAATCCCAATTTTACAACAAACTGAGTTTAACTGTAAGAAGAATATGACTAAAATTCATGGTACTCCTTTGACTATGTAAGAAAAAGCTGTGTCTTGAAATGAAAGAACTTAAAATCGGACAAATATCAATAAACATTACGTTCGTTCGTAGGGAACGCGTTCCCTGACTACGATTGGAACTATGTTACAATAGAGCAATAAGAGACAAAAGTGCCAAGGAACGAAAACCTGTAACTTTTTTAACGTTTTTTTTGAAGTGGTTATGGCATCTTTTACTTAGCTTTATTTCCATGGTACTACGTCCGTTACGCATGTGGGGAAATTAACTTGTTACTCGGAGAATTGTTGTGTAAGAGATGCATCAGGTCACCATAGTGATGATTGGTATCCTGAGCATATCACTACAAGTAATTTCGCCGTGATTAATAATCTTATTTAGGCAATATGTCTAAAGATGGGTAAGGATGTGTTACGTGTATGATACCGTTGCTTTCATCAACAAATGAGTTAATGAAAGACGAAAAATTCACAATAGCAGAAAAGGACCATGCAAAGTGGGTACTCCGAAACATATTCATCACCAGACTGACCAATTGACAATTCCAATGAGGGACGTAAATCAAAATTAATTCGCACGAGTCAAAGTCTGGACTATCATAGTTACCACCCGAGTGACCATATGGGAACCTGATTCTGAAAAATCTGAAACACTGTCCCGAGCAGGAACAAAAGAAGAGCGTGAATTTGTGGAGGCTTAGTTACCAAATGAGTAAGTCGTCAGCAAACACATTGAGATCGACGAATATATAAAACTCTCAGGAATAACCTCAACCCCGCACACAAAGGCACTAAAGGAACCTAAACCTCTGAATGATCTACTGAGTTTGAACATGAATCAACATGTCGGGGGACCCGCTAGAGTAACAAACGAAAATTGCCTCAAATAAACCTGTACCTTGCAAGCCAATCAAAGAACAAAACGCGAGAAATGGCAAACGGATCTGTCAAGTCGGAATACGACTAAGAATAAGAGAGGTTCAACCGACTAATCAACTCACAGGAAGACTAGCAACAAACAAGAAATACAAAATGGACTACTCAGAAGAACGAGAAGTTACTTTTGAAATGGAGGCATTCAAAGGATCAGATTCGAACTCAAATCCCAAATTATCAAAATTATTTGATATCCGGTCATCACAACTCCAGCTACATGGTAGGCAACTCTTGCTGTTTAAAAACTGCATAACCGCAGACGGAAGCGATAAACCTACCCATCCAACCTCATGCCACCGATGTCCCCACGGATAACCATAGCCCGTAGTCCGGCCGGCCGAACACATTAACTGCTAGGTCATCGAAATCCAAGCTTACTTTCTGGTGTGCGGAAAATATTCGCTTTGAAATTGGCGGAACTGCCTGTATGCAAACTTGGGGAGTTTGTATTGGCGGTCCATTAGATCAAACCCAAACCGATAACTTGCTAGAAATTATAGGGCCCCAAGTATGCGATACTGTTTTTGGTGTGCCTTTATACAGGTAATACGTTAATGGTATTCTGCTCTTCAGCTCTGTTCAGCATCTTAGTGCATTATTTTGATATTCAAATCAACGCTCAATTCAAGTCGTACAGATACAAAAAGAGGGAGTCAAATGAAAGTTAAATATTTTGACCTGTTAGTTATACGGTGTCTGTGCCGTTCATTGTAAGGCTGGGTGGAATACCGAATATATTCATTTTAGAAGCTACTTCCCGATGACCTACACGTGGGGAATAATGAAAATTCTGTTTTACAGAACAGATCTGGCCGACCAAATGCTGAGTGCACAAGGTTTGTTAAAAGGGTCTTTCCAGGCCAGTGACTACCCAGAACAATGTCTTACTTTGTAAAGCAGACCAAATCCCCCACTTATCTGGTGACCCCGGCCAGGATGAAAGACATAGCGATGTATCTGCAATATCAGAATGAAGCAGTCTTAGTTCGTTTCAAACTAAAATTACGGACTAGCTCACCTTTGCCTGGACAAGCTGAGGAATTATGTTTCACGGTAATTGCTGAAGGTTTTATGATCATTTTGCCTGCATGTGATGCATGGGTTCACTTGCAATGGCGGTGACGCCCGTATAGATGTAACTAACCAACATATTTTTCACCAGATACTTGAACATATTCCAATTCAATTGTGCGGAACAAGAAGTCAACCACACTAGAAGGCAGACCGAACTAACTGGTCATCGATTACCGAAAATGCCTCTGAAGCATGCCATCTGACTGAACCTGCTCATGCATTCAATAGGCTGTTGCTGAAAGGCTGAAAGTCCAAACTGCTCGCTTTCTATGAAGCAATATCGGGTTGATAATCCGACATATCTGCAGAGAAACTAAGTCCGAAACACCCCCATCCTCAGAGCGACGTATAGTTTGATGCAGCTTACTTATTGCCACTAGACCCGTCGCATATACATTTTGAATGACTTATGTCTGCAATGTATGGAAGCAACTTAAAGTATTAACGTTTCGCAACTCATATCTTCTGATTGTTCTAATTTTCGGTTGGCTCTTGGTGATAAGGGTGGAAATAGAAGTAAAAACTTGGATCAGCGGCTTTGTGGACCAGATCGATAATATTTTCTCAAACTCTCGGCAACCCAAGTAACGGATTACTCTCATTTAACTGAGAGGGTGGAGTAAATACCTTTATTCTAAAAACAGTGTTTATAGACTCCAACTTTATTTTCTGTAGTTTTTAGTATAAACCGTTGTGGACAACACCTGGTAATTTGAATAGATTTATTTTGCTCTTCCAGTTTTTGAATAATTCCGTCGACATACCCTTATTCGCCACCTTTGTTGGAAATGCTTACGGTTTCAGAAACTCCGGTAGTTATTCGACAACGCTACTTAATCAGGCTGAAGAGAAACAGTTTCCGGCTGATTTCACTGGCGGTAGTTGCTCTAAGGTATACTCAAGCGTTAAGAATTTTATATCAAGGATATTTTTCCCGACTGGGACAGGTTTGAGTGTAAAAGCCTACGGACGGCTTTGAAATGCACCATGCCGCCAGTTATCTTAATAGTACACTAGCTTTGTCACAAAATTGCAAAAATTCCAGCTTACTTTTCAGGCCGTTGCGTGAATCAAGCCAAGTGTGCATGATAGAGTGCGAAATACGGGGTGCTTTCTCTGACATTTGTCAGCGAATGGTTAAGCTTATTTCTGTAAGGTGAGCTGTCGTTGCTCTGCAGATGTGCTTGCTTAACTTCTCATGAAGTGTGATGATCTATGAGGTTTTCTGATTAACAATAAGGCTAACTAAATTCCAGTGGAAAATTAATGGTGGCGGTGTTGTCATCTACATCCTGATGGCCTTTTCTTGGGTGAAACATGACTTTGATGACATATACGGACGGTTATTTGTGGGTCACCCAGGGACAAAACACACTGATTTGAAAATTGAGGTGTTGCCGGAACATTCAAATCACTTTCGACTAAACCTTTCGTTTGTGCTATTTTCAACTGAATGAGGTGCACACAGAACGCACTGTGCTTTAAGCGGCAAGATATTCGAGAACTTAAACGAACATTGTTTATAAGGCTGCTGAGAACTCTTCGACGGCCCAAGACCTGTTCCACCGTTTTGGGGTGGTCTTCCGCCCAAAAAAGCAAGTGAAACATTGCCTCGAATGCCGTACCGACTGAAACATGGAGCTTGTTTTGTGCAGCACATTCCCTTGCTGAGTATCACAAACGAGAGATTTAGCAGGATCTTAAGTGAGCATCCCGTAAAGGTCACCTTAATTTGCAAATGAACCTACCTCGGCAAGTGCACGTAATTTGCTGTTCAAGCTAAAATTGAGGACGACAGAAACTCTGGGAATAGTTTTCTCGGGTAAGTATTGAAAAAGGCGAAACCAATCATGAGATGTCATGCAATTTTTAGCAACCTTAGCAGTAATGTGATCCTTAAACGTAATTTCTAACATTGTTGAAGATCACTTGAAGCGCATTACCTTATTTATTAGGTTTCCACAAGGTCTGGGTAATGAAGAACATCTGTTTTATCCGTCTACTACTTGCTCGTCGCATTTCTAATGGCTCTCAAAATTTCAAAGAAATTTAGGGTATTGATGGATGACTGCCAGTGTGATTAAAGATATGTCAAGCGAAAAATCACAAAAATCTTTCTTTGTTCAAGCTGTCATTCCACGAGCAACAAACGGACAGGTTTTTTTCACAGATATCTCACGCAGTGCCTAAACCAGTCAGCGGAAGTAACTTACCTGATGTAGGAAATATGTTGTTTCGTTTGATGTTCTCCGTAAAGAAGAAGAATTTCGCTTTCATGTCTGTGTATTATCATTTCTCCAGTTCAGCTTTGCAGCTGAAAAAGTTTTGTCAAGGTGCGCGTCCACTCGTAAAGAAGTTCATATATTAGTTATCCTCACTAAGATTCGTTGCTGCAAATGATAGACGAAATCCAGTGTCATTTGAAATCAGTTGAATTAGTTGATATCTTTTTGAAGAGAATGAATGGTAGCAAAAAAACATTCAGCTCGAAATTTTTGAGATGTGTGGGTACATCCCTGCTTTTCTGAAGCACTTTCGACTTCGTAGCCCTGGTATAAAACATTCCGTTCTAAGAAGGCATGGTATATTTTCTTAGAATCATCATAAACCACGTGAATATCCGGCAAAAATTACGGTTCGGAAGCCTGAATGTTTAGATTAATTATTTTGGTCAGTTAACCCAGTATCGAAAAGCCGACTGATGTCAATGCATCACAATGTAGGACGATTAGTCGCGGAGCTCCTACCGCCGTCTCCACATTTGGTTTCGCATGAGGCTCCTTAATTACCTCATCCAATTCTCGAGGTTCCCTTGTTGATGCGATGACGTGGCACCGTGACTACGGACGACCACTATTTCGGATAAAAGCCAGAAAACGGACCAGATAAGTCTGAATTATTAGTCCAAGTTTCCCAGTCACGGGAACGGAAATGAACGTCCTAATGAGATTGATTCAGGGGTAATCCGTAAGCTGAGCACGACCGAGCCTATATAGTTTCAGATGCGAGCTAGTATGAAAAGTCGCCGGCATAAGGTGCCATAAGAAACTTTCTCGAAGTGATCCACATGACCATCCCATAAGGGAAGACGAAAAGTTCTATCATTATTGGTAATGTGCCTCACTTATCCCCTCCCAACTGATACTCGCTGAATCCATCGGAACGGTGTTTCAAGATCCAGGGGCTTGTTCTTCGGTTTCTGGAAAGTGTTTGTCCAAAGTTAGTTTATGCCGGGACTAATTTCATATTGGGGCCGTTATTGACACTGGTGCACGTGACAAAACTACGGCTATGGCCCACATGTAGTGCAATCCACCTGTGAGCAGACTGAAATCATTCAAGTGTGACACGAACATTCCGTTGGTTAGAGCACTTTAGGCATCACAAGCAGTCTAGTCTAACGTGATTTCGTACTCTGAAAACCTAGAAAGGAAACTCTAGAGTATTCTGTCTGTCCAAACACCCTTCTGGATACTCGTGTGAATGGGTGACAAAAATAGATGTTTTAGTAACCACACATACGAATTAAAATCTTAGACGATGGGGACAATTTAACAAACATTCAGTTCAGCTGAGACTACAACATACATGCTTGATTAACGCCTACTCCCAATGGCTCTAATAGGTACGTTTGGAAAGCTGGAAAGCTGCATAATTTTTCGACAGGGGACGGTTTTATATCCGTCGGTGCAGTTCCGCCAAATCTGATTCAATTTTACTTTCATTCGACGGCAGCAAAAGGACTCTATCGTCACTGATGATAATATCAACGGTGCGCATCCTACACATCGGATGGAAAAATACAAACTGCGACCACCTGCTAATCAGGTGAATAATTTACCGTTGATTTAACAGTGGCAAATCAAGAAAATGAGCATACCGCACTTAGGCAGGATATAACACTATTAACGTCCAACTGAACAGTTCAGGCCATCTGGCTCCTGGTGCAAACAGAATCAGAGGCCCATAATGTCTGTGGGGCACCTTCCATTTTTAGAAAATTGCTCATGGTTCGTGGAAGAAGGCATCAAATATTTTGCTGTAATTTCTTCAGACAGATGAATATAATCCATGGTGAAAAGCTTACATACGTGGCACACATTTTTAACCCCTGTTGTAAATCACCAACGGTTCTCACTTCAAGAATCTGTACACTGATTTGTACCTTCCGTTTATAAACTGGAAGTTGCTAAGAATTCCTAGCTAATATCAAACAACTGTGTTTTGCTCCCATTAAGAATAGAGTAACTCAAGTAGCAGTGGAAAATTACAACTGGCACATTGAGTTATCCCCACTGAAAACCGAACTGGAAATTCTTGAAGAGGGCGCATATGAACATGCAGCAGTTGTTGAAAACTTACAAAAGAAACCCATTCTATTTGAGTGGCAGTGTGATTTGAAATCCTGGTTCGTTGTGGAATCAAAAACTTACCGGTATGATGGACAACTAATTTCTTCACCACATGTAACCTTCTGTCACGTATCAGGCTGTTTCGTGACGGAGAATCCTAAGTAATGACTGAACACCTCCAATTCCCGAATTCTAACTTAGAGCAAATTTTATAATTGGAACCTCATTCGTTCCAGAACTTCTGAAAAATTCGTTTTTTTCAAATATGTTTTGAAACAGTCTCTTATTTTTGGGATATGCATAATGGGACTAGAGAGGAAGCGCTTAAATACCTTTTTCAGTCTGTTGATGTTTTTTAATCGGGCTACCTAGGCATTCTGACAACTCCGGCGGGATAGTTTTCCTCCTTCCAACAGATCCTGCATCATGTGTTAATGTTATTTTGACCCTGGAAAATTCCTGGCGAAATCAGCAAAGTGTAAACCTGTCGAGTGCAGTTCATGTTCAGTAAACCATCTGATACAAAAATTAACTTGGTGACATTCCTGAACTTCTAGGGGCTAAAATCCCTTATCATAAACCAAAAACTCAAGATATAAATACGAATAAATTTTTCAACTCTGAATGGTTTAATTTAACTGATTGTGGAAATTTGTAAAAACGGATCGATTTATTGACATTACATGTTTCCGATGTACAGCAACTTATATGGATTCCCGGATTACCAGCTGAAATGAGTTTGAACCATCGTTTTATTGTCCCCTCACTGCAGATGTGATTGTAATGATCCTGCTGTAAGGATTATCGTTAGGTTGAAAGAAGGCCATACTTACAGCTCTTTACCGAGTCTTTGCAGCCTGTAATGAATTTACGGAAGATCGATGCGATAGATCCACGTCATTTCAAAGAATGTTTATGAACAGATTTTGATTGATCGGTTCTCCCAAGGGGTGACGGTTGTGAGAGATTCCTTCAATTGCTCATCTCCTGCGACAGGGCTTGTCACAAATCCAAAGTCGCTCATCTAACCAATGAGCCAATAGAGCCTTATAGATGGACAAAATTTTGTATTGAAATCAGTGATATCTGCTTCATTTACTGTCAGAAGATTGTCCAGAATAGTTCTGTATTTGCGTGTCAGAGTTTGCGTGAGCTGTCAGTGAGATCGTAAAACACCGCATTCTAGTCACGATTTCGGGAGACGGATTCCCAGAAAAATGTCAACTATTTAAGCAGTGGTTATATATTTTTTAATTCTGGACCTTATGCTCAGAATTTTTAAGGTTAAAACACTCGTGGATTTGCGTTAATTCGGTGTTTTGGAGGATTTTAGGCTTTTTGGTTTTATAGATTAGGGGGGAATCCATTAACCACTCAACGGTTGACGGTTTTCGCTAATCCCTCTAGCCCATCCTAACCATCGAATTATCCGCTTCAAAAGAAAGCTACTCAGCATGAAATCTCCCAAGCGAGATAAGAAACATCTCTAGTAATCTGTGAATCACTTAGTTTTCTCAAATTTTCTTACAAAAATAGTTTTAATCTCGAAGACCGTCAGTCGGCTTGTGTGTCGGCTATTTGATAAACCGAAAAGTCAGCAGCCCCCGATGGACCTTAACTGTTTCCCATCGAATTATCCGCTTCAAAAGAAAGCTATTCAGTATGAAATCTTCCAAGCGAGATACGAAACATCTCTAGTAATCTGTGAATTACTTAGCTTTGTTAAAGTTTCTTACAAAAATAGCTTTAATCTCGAAGACCGTCTGTCGGCTTCTGTGGCGGCTATTTGATAAACCGAAAGGTCAGCAACCTCCAGATGGACCTTAACTGTTTGTAAAACAGGACAGAAAAAATGTCATTTCTAATTACGGCAGTATTTCTAACCCACCGTTACCACGAGCGGTAGAGCCCGTTGCTTGGCCTGTACAGCTGGCGGCAGTATTTCCTTGACAGTGAAAACGGACAACTGATTTCCTGAATGTCGTTTTTAGGTGGCCGGAATATAGGGTCAGCATTTTGAAAGAACAAGGTTCTTTGGATAAAGATACTCATTTACAAATTAATTTGGTCTTCACTGGAGACTCAACATCATCTCTCGTTTATGGTATTTCTCAACGCAATGTGCTGCCCAAAGGCCGCTCCATGTTTCAGTTGGAACGATATTCGATTGATATTCGAGATATCGCAGTATATTTATAATCGTACGAAAATATTTCCTTTCTGTACCTACACACTGAGCAGTGAAATTTGTATAACCTGGTTCCTCCTTATAGTGGTAAACACAAGGACACTTTCGATAAAATGAACCTACAAGTTTTTAATGTCTCGATGTGACCTCAAACCTTCAGGAAGGATGCGCTCCTGCCTTATCTGCTGAGTGTTCTAAGTGGATCGTTTACTGGAAGTGTGATTGTGAGATATCTAGTAAACCAGAAAAGTGCTTAAGATAAGGCCAATCAAAGGCACTGTCAAATGCTCAACGGTTTATTTGATAACTCGCTTGCCAGAATGTCAGTGTTCGAATTCGGTCGTAACAGGTTAAATAAACTACTAGTGTAACGGTGGATACTACTGATGAGGCATGTGAGTAGCACGTCTTCTCGTAAATCCGCTTTGCGTCTCTTGAAAAGTGAGATCTGTTACGGAATTTGTGGAGTCTCTTTGTAGCATTTGCTTGCAGTTGAGTAGCAGTCAATGAATATCCAGAGAAAGTTCAGGAAGACTCGTTCAAGAAGAAGGGGGGTATTCAGTTTTGTAAACGAGATGCAAATGAGAGTTTTGCTTCCCTGTTCAATAGTCTGTAACTGTTCAGTTGGCGTTCTCAAATAGATAACTCCGCAGCGAAGGCCTTCCTTTCACTAGTATGATCTAGTAAGAGCGGATGTAATTACACAATTTGTAATTTAAATTTGGACCAACAAGAATAATTTTGTCAAATCTGTCGGAAGAGCGTAGGACTGGCTTTGACGCACTTGTGATTCTATGGCTTTCTATGGGTAATTTCTATTTTTTGGGTGATTGGATGAATTTTTATTATCTACTTTTAATAGATGTGTGCCTCACCTAAGACTTGCTTTAGTTTGAATGTCCCGAAATCCCCACTATGAATGCACTAAATTTCCTCTCATTTCGCTTGATCCAACCTAGAGACGTTTGCCATAAATCCAACGGTCAAAACAAGTGAATTTTGATATCAGGGGACGAGTTGTGCAGAACTTCAGGACATTTATCAAACAGGAGTGTTGTAAGCATTACGAGAATGGCCCGAAGTTGCCAAATTTCTCAGCACTTAGCGTTCCAAGGAGTGAGGTTTTCAGATTTAACAGTGGTGTTCCTGAGAAATCAGAACATCTGCTCTCCTAACCACCAAAACATTTTCTTCAGGAAATTAGCTGTATACGTCATTCACTTCGTTATTTCAGAATAAGCAGAGTGAGCTTCGTAGGCGAAGACCAATTGCAGGTCTGGAGATCTGATGGAATTTTGCTTGTAGGAACTCCGTTCGCTGAATCCTTATAGTATGTCTGAAACAACGAATAACCTGCATCTCCAGTAGGTAAGTGATCGGATTTGATCTGTATTTCTCATCTTTAAAGTGTGCTTCTTTTCAAGCATGGTCTATTGTGTAGTTCGGAGGTTAAATTTAATTCCAGGTACAGCCCTCTCAGATAAGTCGTTTACAGGGAAACTCAAAAATTTGCTACCAAAAATGACGATTATAAATGATAGGACTAGAAGACTACTATAGTAAAAGTTACAATTAACAACAGTAGAAAGTTCCTAAAATGTGGCGACAAAGCAACTCGAGCTGTTAAGGAAAGGCGAGGCGCAGTCACCCGTATGGAATGTTGTTGGATATGGGTAGTTCGGATGCCTTGCTTGAACTTTGATCTTTTCGAGGTCCATGGGATTCGGATTACGGACTTTTCATCAGCAGACGTGGAAAATTTGCCAATGCGCAGTTAGGCGGGTATTTCCTATTCTGCTTTTGTTCACAAATTTTCTGAGTCATATAACGTAAGTTTATTTTGATTGCGCATCTCAAGTTGAAGTTGATATAATTTGAATTGCCAATATTACATTTGGGATGCGTTCCATTTTCACCTGCCAGAGTAGTTCGTTGGGCGCACTGACTCCAGAAGTTCTGCCTTTTTTCCGTTGCATTTCCTAATTTTTCCAGTTGTGATGCATCAATTTTGAGTAAAGAGATTCATATCAAGTTGATCCTGCCCTCTTACTGGTGTTTTTATGATATTGTATGTGGAGGAACAAGATAGAAAAATTATGGGGTTTACGCGCATGATTTCTTTGTAGATCATTGGAAGTTTGTAGAATCAAGCAGATTCTGAAAGTTGGGTCACCATTCCCCGGTGTTGTTCGTCCTTGATTTTGTTGGTGTCTTCAGCATTTAGTCTGCTTTTTTACACAAGTCATGCGGTCTGGTCGTTCAGACGATTTGTTTGAGTTTTTGATTAAAGCAACCGTTTGTCCAGAATGACCGTCGGTCTTCATTTTTCCTCTGGTAGAATGGTGAAGGTTTCATCTCCAGCACATCCTGAATATCTGAAGCCGAACAAATAAAACATAACGACCTAACGAAACAGATCAAGAAAAAGGAGCTAATGAAAGTAGAATATATTTTACCAGACAATGAAATGGATAAAAACCAAAACACAACAAGAGAAGGACACTGGCCAAACAAACCAAAGAACAAAACTGTTGCAAAAGAGGCCTTCAGCAGACCGGTTTAGGGTTATAAGGCATATCAGACACCATAGTGATCCGGACTGCGCTTTCGCCCAGTCTACTAAAAAGTGTGGGTACAATTTGCGTTTACCCACCAACTGCGGCGCTGACATACATATGCACTCGTGCAATTTCAAGTAAATTTACATCATCAACGACTCGATACGTAGCGTACATTCCTCCGCTGAACACCATACCTCATGTTTCTGCTTGGTTACTAGGACATCAGAGGTCGATGGACTCTCTTTCAACGCATGATCTTCCTTGTTTCCTTACGGTCTTCGGATGCTAAAAGCCAAACACCTTGAGCTAGTTACAACTCTCACTCACTCAGTGAAAGAATGCGTACAACAGAGGCGAACGCAGCAAACTGACAAGAAAGCGACTGCCTGGGCTGAAAAACACCTAAGTTCGCTCCATTTTGCGATAATACTGGCCGCAAATTTTGTGAGCAAATGATTACCCAAACAGATTGCAATCCTGAAACAATATGTTACAGGATATTAGAGTTCGCGAATGTCTTGACTCCCTTTTTAGGCCCACATTCGTCTCGAAGTCTATGAAAATTTTGATATACATAACGCATTGACCGGTCAATTCTAAATGTTCCGAATCCATAAGTTCCAAAACCCCAGATGCAGCACCCATTGATCGCGCTATTTCCAGGCTTGATCTTTTCAACGTTTTTACTTCTTTTCCCCGTAGCTGTCAAAACCTTTCAACTTCTGGTTGATGTGTGTTCACTTCTTTGATACTTTGGATTTTCGTTGGCCTTTCGCTACCAAAGTGTGTTTCAGAACTCCAGCCTGTAGTTCTTTTCCATTTCACATTGTTCAGGACGTTGTCTAGCCACTGGTTCGTTCGTGAAATTCTCCTTTACCATAGTGGACATGGCAGCTACATGCTGCACCCATATTGTTGGTTGATTTCAAGAAAAATTTTCCGCTATCTTTCTTGCTCTGTAATTTATGCGGTAAATCCTGAACTGAAAATCCATCTTCCATTCATAGTAGTTGGCCATTATGTATTCCAAGGCAGGTTATTGGACGTTATGGACTCAAAGCGGGTGGTCAGACTTTTGCAGATATCTTCTCTTTGCTGTCCGAAATTTTGTCAAATACGGTTCTTATAGCAGTTAAATGGAGCGAAGCAAGCAGCAAATTTGTGTAGAAAAACATTTTAAAGTTTTCCTTTTTTCCGTTGCATTTCCTAATTTTTCCAGTTGTGATGCATCAATTTTGAGTAAAGAGATTCATATCAAGTTGATCCTGCCCTCTTACTGGTGTTTTTATGATATTGTATGTGGAGGAACAGGATAGAAAAATTATGGGGTTTACGCGCGTGATTTCTTTGTAGATCATTGGAAGTTTGTAGAATCAAGCAGATTCTGAAAGTTGGGTCATCATTCCCCGGTGTTGTTCGTCCTTGATTTTGTTGGTGTCTTCAGAATTTTGTCTGAATGACCGTCAGTCTTCATTTTTCCTCTTGTAGAATGGTGACGGTTTCATCTCCCGCAAATCCTGAATATCTGAAGCCGAACGAATGGAACATAACGACCTAACGAGACAGATCAAGAAAAAGGAACTAATGAAAGGAGAATATCTTTTACCAGACAATGAAATGGATAAAAACCAAAACACAACAAAAGAAGGCCACTGGTCGTACAAACCAAGGGACAAAACTATTGCAAAACAGGCCTTCAGCAGACCGGTTTAGTGCAAGAAAATGGGGTTATAAGGCAAATCAGAGACCACTGTGATCCGGACCATGCTTTTGCCCAGACTACTAAAAAGTGCGGGTAAAATTTGCGTTTACCCACCATCTGCTGTGCTGACATACATATGCAATCGTGCAATTTCAAGTAAATTTACATCAACGACTGGATACGCAGCGTCCATTCCTCCGCTGAACACCATATCTCATGTTTCTCCTTGGTTACTAGGACATCAGAGGTCGATAGACTCTCTTTCAACGCATGATCTTCCTTGTTTCCTTTTGGATTACGGTCTTCGGATGCTAAAAGCCAAACACCTTGAGCTAGTTACAACTCTCACTCACTCAGTGGAAGAATGCGTCCACCAGAGGCGAACGCAGCAAACTGACAAGAAAGCGACTGCCTGGGCTGAAAAACACCTAAGTTCGCTCCATTTTGTGATAATACTGGCCTCAAATTTTGTGAGCAAATGATTGCCCAAACAGATTGCAATCCTGAACAATATGCTACAGGATATTAGAGTTTGCGAATCTCTTGACTCTCTTCTTTAGGCCCACATTCGTCTCGAAGTCTGTTCAAGTACTATTAATAAAGTCCTTATACATGAATCACAGTTATCGTTTGGCACCGTGAAAATAAAGATGTTGGGTGGTGTGAGTCCATTTTCGGGAATATTGGACTCTTAAATTTGCATAGTTTTGAATTCAAGGTTCAACTCCTCTGGTACCCGCTAACTATTCGTGAAACGAATAACTGTGTAATCTATTGGAATTTATTCAGAAAATGCTTAGCTGACCGGCAAAAAATGAATACCGTCAGTTTCTATGCAACAACTGGATGTCAAGATCGATGGAGTCCTCTTGTTAACGTGTGAAATTTCTTGGGGGTTGCGCTTCCGTGCGACAGACCGTTGGTAAAAAAACCTATCCTTACTTTACTGTGTTAGGTTTGTGACTCCCGTACCACAGTTTGGAAAACCGGGACTGGTCAGCCTGCTACTTTCCTCAAATATTAGCGCGTTGAGGGCTCTGGGCAATATAGTGAGCAGCAGTAGACTATCCACGGCAACTGCAGCAGGAATGCAAAAACTATCTTTTTGTTAACGTTTACTCGAATGCATCCCTTGGCTAGTGTAGACGTTTCCGAAATTTTCATAACCAAAGCAAATTGCTGAGGAAAACAGTGGTTTAAGTATTCGGAGTGACAACCACTGTATACGTATATAACAATATATATGTTTAAAAATCCATCGTAAATCACTGTTGCTCGCTAAAACACTATTGTCCCCCTACCACGACTGAATTTTCGTTTGCCTTTAATGAACGTAAACGAACGTCTACCAGCTTCATTGCGAATGGTTGGGCAGACCGAACATTTTCTTAAAGTTACAGTGAAAAAAATTATCAGATTAAAGAATATTTCCGGAGAGTAAGAAACGGTTCAACTCAAAACAAGCAATTCTTCATGAACGAAACTACTGAAAAGGTTGCTGAAAACTCTTCGCTCCTTGGGGCTCATCAGGTAGGCGCATCAAACTTATGTTTTTCTTGAACCAGATTAGACTGATTTCGATAAATACACTCATTTGCAATTCAATTTGGTTTTTACTGGAGACCCAACTGAATCACCCGTTTGTGATATTCTTCAACTGAATGTGCTGCTCAAAGTCAGCCTCATGTTTCAGTTGGCAAAACTTCCAAGATATCGCAGCATATTTTTCTAAAGGAAACTACTTACAAGCTTGCTGAAAACACTTCGACAGCCCCGAGAAGGGTGAAACCGGTAATTGGCTATTGAAGAGTTTTGAGCAACCTTGTGAGTAGATGTCTTTTGGGAACTATACTGCGATATTTCGACGACCTGAACTGGAAATAACTGTATTCTGCAAGTAAAACTTTATTTAGCTCAATCCAACTAACATTCAGATATCAGTTTTTGTCTCTGCCCATTCAGCCACTGTGTCCAGTACAGGTTATCTTGACGGAATCGATCAAGCAATGGCTACTGTCCGAAACGTGTTGCTTCCCAACTTCTCACTAATTGCTACTTCGCACGGGTGAGAATTACGCACTTTTAGTCATAAGTCGCGTTTGTGTAATTGATTAGGGGCTGTTTTAAGAAGCGTTGCTTTTTGTGAATTCCGCCGAGAACCTTGAGTGTGCCGAAAAGCCTTTTTTCTCATAGGTAGGAAAAATTTTAACACTAAAAAGTCGGATTTTTAGGAATCGTTCTGTTCTCAAGCGAATCTCGTGTGGGC
Organism: Clonorchis sinensis; assembly: GCA_003604175.2. Classification (NCBI taxonomy): domain Eukaryota; kingdom Metazoa; phylum Platyhelminthes; class Trematoda; order Opisthorchiida; family Opisthorchiidae; genus Clonorchis; species Clonorchis sinensis. Next base: position 21,514,781 of record CM030370.1, read on the forward strand.
AAAATATTTGAGAAGTGCATTTGTTCTGTGCTCAAGGCCTCACATTTATTCATTTTTGAAACATAAATACGGCAAATTCTGTGATATAACTTGAGAAAACTTTGGTAACTTGGCTAACTGACACCTTTTACCAGATTGCAGTATTCAATATTTTTACGTGGAAAGCTCCATTCTGATAGTGATACTGGCTGATACGCGTTATCCACGAAGATTATTTGAAAAATTCGTTTTTTCTCAGATAGGAAAGCTGAAGGGCAGATGCAACCTACTAACCTTTGTGTCAAATCACTCTCACAAGTTTCGATTTGGGTCTACACCTAGTATACTCATTTGTTACCCTAGGATCAAGCGCTAGCCATTGACGTTGTGGATCGACTTACAAGGAAACTACTTTATAAATTGCAAAACGTCACGGCCAATATTTGTTGATCACATCTGCTTCCCCTCCTATGCTCCTAATGGAACCGAACCCAGTAACCAAGAGCCGTCCGCCCATACCACCAGTTAATGATTAAAGAAGCTGGTTGTTATAAGCTGAACAAGAAATAAAGAATTTTTAAACCCGTGAATGCATCATAACTCATCAAGCTAATAAGATAATGTTTGCAACCGTTTCTTTGGTCGTACTCAGAAATTCTGAAATGGTGCTGACAGGACGGAACGCAGCGGTGTAGTCGGTTTGATAGCATGCTCCGAAAACTGGTTATCACTCTGTCACCAGACAATGACTGTTGGTTGTGTATATGTCTTCTGATTTGGCGAAATTGAATTCATGGGCTCGTAGCATCTCTGCAAATACGGGTGCCGATGAAAAGCTTACTTATCAAGCTCATTCAAGAGTTGTGCCTTTAGGTTGCAGAGATACATGCAAGTTGTTAAATCAATGCTGCAATAACTACTGATAGCGGCCGCGACCAGATTTGACTGGGTTGCCAAAGGCTAACAAAGTCGACGTGTGTACCTTTCGTTGTTATGAGTACCGTGCTTTACTTCTTGTTCCTGCACATAATATAAGTGAATCCAACTGCCGATATATTACTCATGCCAACCCGTTGGTAAATATTTGGATCCTTGATTTCATGTTAATGGGCGTTATGTACCTACGCGTGATTTTTGCGTCGAAGTGCATCAGATACCCATTTAGTTATCTATATATGTGTGGATAGTGTTGATTTTCTCCAGCCTGTTCGACGAAAGCACTTGCTCATTTTTGCGTTCATGTCTGGTAGCAGAACTCATCATCTGATCGGAAATTGTACGGCTGTAATTTCACCATAAAGGTGAAGCTTTTGTGTGCCCGAAAGGCCCAAAATTATTGTCTTTATCATTCAAGATGGTAGTCATAAACAGTGCGCATCTCACCAGTCTCCAAAGGGATTCGAACTCGCGGCCTACCAGAGGGTAGTCAAACAGTAAATGATTTGCCCACAAGTGATCGCGTAACTCTCACTTAGACATGACAGAGTTACTCACTCTGCAACCACGGAATCCGCATCAAATATTTAACCGGCTGCTTGAGTGGCGACTTCTCAGATGGAAGATTCACTGGTCGTGTGACTCGTTCTTCCTCCTGAGCTACTTACAGTTTATCAATAGCATTATGATCTGGGAAAAGTCTAGAAGCATCGTACAAATGTTACACTCTAAATAGGAATCGTCTGCTTCTGAGCGAGAGATTTTGGATTAGGGAATTTTGACTTTGATAACTAAATTCTGAAAGAAAACTGAGAGCTAAATAGATGTTTAATTATCCATTCGTCTAGGTGGGGTTTGCTTACCACATTATTAGAAAAGCACATACGACTCTTCGTTTCTTCTCTTTGGTTTCGTTACCGACGTTTATAATGTCAGACTAGCCAACTGATCACTCTTAGTTCATCATTCATAAGTTTGGAATGTTTACTTTGAATGATGACTGCGAAAGTAACCACTGTTATTTCCACTTTTTCCACAAAAGAGCCACTAGGAAATGCTTGGGACCTCAGCCAAGCAGGCCGAGTAACTGGGTGTCTGGTGCTGTCTAACTTGACACCATTGGTTTGGACGGCTACACTTCTGTGGACTGATGTGGCCATGCTTGTGAGAGTTCATCGTGGGTAAGGGGAAAGACGTTATGGTTGTTCAATGTGTAAAACCCTTTGTGGCTACTGCATGTTTCAGTCTTGTTCGCCTGAGTTTCCTTCTCTCATCAAACAGATCAGACATGGTTCATGCTCGCCTGGCATATAGCTGCATCTCAGTGCGTACACTGGAAGGTGATCATGCAACCCGTGCGTACTGTGTTGACTTAAACGAGGACAGTAGATGTCTTTTAAGTCTGGTCGGATTATGACGAAAAGTATTAGCCAGTTGTTTTAATTCATGTTTCCTGCATAAAACGGGTGCCATCGGCGTTGAAAACTCGGTGTACTGCATCTCCAACCTGGACTGGTTTTCATGAACTGTTGTTGGCACTTTATTAAATAGTGCCTTGTCCACATGTGGGTTTATTCTGGAAAATCTATGTCCAATCAGCTACTTGTTTAAGCAGAGCACTATTCCATCCGTGGCCCATTGTGGCTTCTGACATTCCTAACGATTAATATTCCAGCGCTCAGTCATCATGGACATCCATAAACATGGTCAGAGTTAATGCTTTCCGATAGTTTTTAGTGCACCCTCGTACTTTGCTTGCTTGCTTACTTACTTACTTACCTACTTCCTTCCTTCCTTCCCTCCTTCCTTCCTTCCTTCCATCCATCCTTCCTTCCTTCCTTACTTACTTACCTACTTACTTACTTACTTACTCACCTATTTAAGTACTTACTCGTCCAACTTAAATGTTGTAATACGCATACAATCAGACTTGCCAGCTGTCCTCATGCTGCCCTAGTACCGGCTGAACATCGCTTTGGGAACATTTGGGATGGTATTTGGAAACGAGATATTCCGTCATGAAGCAGAATCTGGTGGAGAAGTGAATTAATGCAGGATGTACCGATAAAAGACAAGGTTTTCAGTTGCATGTTAAAGAGTGTATCATGATACCAACTCGTAAGCTGGGCATACATTCACGATCGTGTTAGTCGCTGCTGAATTGTCTTCGTTCGGATTCCCATGTCCTGCGAGATCACTCCTGTACACAGCAATGCCATCCGAGCTCGACTTAGTTCCCGTTTTTTTCAAACATAAAACTCCATACAGGAGGTGTAAAGTTTTTTCCTCGAGAGGAACAGAAGGAACCAAAACTCCAGCCTTTCCAAATATCTTCAAGGACAGACATCAGACTTTAATGAAATTTCTTACTTTAATCAGTATCCTTAGATCTGTGGAACTGAGGCATACCGGTGCAGTTTAAAAATGTACCCAGATGTTTGCCGGCGGAGGCCGTCCTCTGGCTCGAACGAACAATATATCTACCATCCCGCCAAAGTCGAATAATAAACAGAAAGGAGAATAATTGTATGGCGAATGTGCATTATAACATTAGGGCAAATTAAATACAGTTGGCAGCTCGCTACATAGTAGGGTGTTTGCCTCTGTGTGTGTCTACCATCTGACAAGTGCGCGGCATGCTGCACAACGCTACTTTGTAAAGCTATCGATAAAGCCAAATCAAACCACATCTACAACAATCAAATGCAGTCACTCACTTAGTTGGAACTGGAATGAAAAAAGCGGGGATCAAAATCATTTTGTCGATGGGCGGTGTTAGTCCATTTTCACATGATCGAACCAGAAGCCGCCAACCAGCTCTGTTTACCTTGATTCAATACTGCATTCATCCCACCGCAACTTCGCCCACCCAGTTCTGACCATGCTAGGAAAGTTGATGGAAAGATGCTAAATAAAAGACCGAGTTTATGCAAACAGCGAACATTTTTGCAGCGCGGGTTGTCTGAGCGAAATTATCGCTGTTTACTGCGGCAGAAATATGATGACAATAGGTTGTTTTTTCAGCAGCTCTGTATTTATGGAAAAAGCAATCCTGTTGCCTCCCAAGAACGGACTTGTCAAGAATGAAACACACGTATGAAACGTCTAGCAGTTGAAAGTAGAACCCGGCGCACTATCTATTATGGTATAAATGTTTTGGAAAACCAACAGTGAACTGAAATAAATAAATATCTGCGCGTTCAGCGACTCTATGATTCACAAAAACATCGGGCTAGGTTGGCCCTTACAGTTCAGTTGTTTGGATCAATATGAATTTCTCAGTAAAACACAAACAGCCGGTAGAATACTGATAAAGTGGTTGAGCTACAGGACTAAAACGTCCAAATTGCATACGAGATTTGAAAACGGTCCAAGTTGGCAACCAACGGCCAGCATGAAGACTCGTTATCTTAGCCTGGGAAAGTACTTAAAAATTTATCGATAAGGCCATAAAAGCATACAGCCTTTGGGGCCAAAGGGCTGAAACATCAGTTTAGTAACTTTGTTGACCTTGACTCGTCGGGGTGGGCAATGAAGTTTACAGGAAGTTGTAACATTCTTCCAGCCTGAAAATCTACAAGATATTCGACAGAAACATAGAGTCTGAGATGGTTTGACCAAAAGGATAGTGAATTAAGCGAACGATGTCAGTGCAAGGTTACTACAATCATGCTCCGGCAGTCAGAACACCACCTTACCGTCCCAACCCACGTTTGTGTTTCTACAATATCTCATCCAAAATTTGGGCAAAACTCTATTTGCGGCTGTCGGCTGGTCCACCAATGGATTGCCTGACCTTGACGCCAAATTGAACGGAACAAATGGAAACTAAAAGAGTTTATTGGGCCTTTTGGAATAGAAACCTTGAGACCTTATCACCGGCATTTCGTCCTACTGAAATACTTCCACAAAAGATTAAGTACGTTGCAAATATAGCATTTCCGAAAGAAGGCGAATCCTTGTGAGGAAATCTGCCCATCTACTGGGAGGCTAGCAGTCCTGAAACAAGTGTCCCTATACAGCAAATTGGATTCCAAGTTTGACAAAGCGAGATCGACCGTATCTGTAAGGCGTCTCAACTATAATGAAATGCTCCTTGTTCGTTCAGCCTGTAGATTTCAAGGAAACCCTTTGTCGCACTTAACAGTCGGGCGTTGGAGATAGGTCTACAGTAGATCGGCTATCTGAAGAAACTGCTAACAACTGAAATGTTTTCAAGTTTGCCATGCATGTTTTAGTACATGATTGTGGATTCACCGCATTCTAGTTCAAAATTGGCACGGATTGCAAGGCTGCGTTTTCCTCAGTTCATGTTCAATCGCCTCCCCACTATGAATCGTGCGGAATCTTCTGGTCATTCCAGAGTTGCGGCAATGATTCAGTGCCAGTTATTCGACTAGAATCGCTTCAAAGTCAGAGGGAAGCTACACGTTTTCATAATTTGTATCTTGCTGTGTTTTGCTATCACATTAATGGCCGGACTGTAGTGAGCGGCCACAGCAATTGGAGTAAACAAGACTTGCACGTTGGTACTAAGGTAACACTCTGCCGAGGTTTACGCTTTTTCCTGCTGTATAACAAAGATACACAGACACAAAACCAGTGGAATATGGGAATCCTTGGCAAATTTCGTGTACAGTGCTTGCACGAGTTGTTTCAACTCGCGAGCACTAATTCTTCAAAGCAAGCCCAGTTCACCGAAATTGAGTGCAGCCTGGTGCACAACTGATGAAATTGTACTTGCCGCAAGAAGCAAATGAGCAACAACCTCAATCTGAAAAACCTCATCCACTTTCAACAGAAGAGTATAGCTTGAACTGGTGGTGGTTTAAAATACAGTATTGGAAAAATCGGAGCGAAATGAAGTACAGTTTTACCTGTGCAGAACAGTGAATCTCTAGACAGAGATCACCTCGATGCTTGAGTGAAAGAATGCGCTTGGGAAAAGCCAAAAATTGTCAACTATAAAGGAAATAACATAGATCTGTGGATACATGTATAATCGGACACTTCAATCGCCAGACTACTCACTGTAAACTTTCTAGGGGCTGCGTAAGGTAACTAGCCGTCAGAGGCACATTTCACATTCTCCGTAATCAACACCTGCTTGAGAGTAGTGTCATACAAGAGATGGTACTGCGGCCGTCTTTGTGAAAACTGACTTACTCCCTGGTTATATATTCTTACTTAAATGATGTGGTGAGGAAAGGCCACCGATAAGTGTTGTTTCAGGAATTTACCTGGAAAGTTTGAAAAAGGAAATTAACGATGAGGCAACCTTCTGGGTGTAGTAGAACCGATGCTGGTGCCCATTGCTAGGCCCTAATGCCCACCCGTGTTTGCGTGCTTATGCGCGTTTGCTCGATGATCGTAGTTCCTCGCATTGAAGTCGACAAAAGAGACTTTCTGCGTCGCACCATACTCGGCCCTCAACAAACTGATTGTCATTTCCCTATTGCCAATAGGCCTCCGACGAAGCAAACATTGTTGGACGGCGTTTATGCTCTAGATTTCAGTCCATGACTTTCGCGATGGCGGACCTAGGTAGACAGTTTGAGGTCTGGGTAAATGGAAATAGAATGAGTTTCATGCCAGTATTTACTGAACGGCCACAATGCCTCCGTTGACCAGAATTAAATTATTCGATCGGCATATACAACTTCACGCTGTCCTTCTGCCAGAGGGCTGCTACCGAACCGTGTTACAAGATCCGAGCTCCTTCTGTTGGGAATTTTGATTGGCAACGCTTTTGTAATTGTCCCAACTGAAACCCCAGATAGCCGTGTGCTGTCTACAGGAACTTGTATGAATGTGAAAAATCACTGGCCTGGAACTCCAGAGTGAATACCATGTAGGTTCATCGCCGGGATACGAGGTTTAGAATGCACTTCGCATTCTAACTGGTCATCACATAAGTGCAGTTTGGGCTTGGAAATCTTGTGATATATTCAGCATCTTTCTTTATTTCGTTATTTTCACTATGGCATCCGGTAGCTTGGGGAGATATGCAGCACATAGTGATTTTTAAGCCTTAACATAAGGTCTGATCAGTTACTTTGACAAATTGCCCTCGGTCCCGGAAATATTCGTGATCACAACTGTACGTGCCATTTTTTGAGTAACAAGGACTTCCACAACGCATAGACAAGGTCGGAGCAGGGGACTGGAATTCAGTCTGTATAAACTGGGGTAGATAAAATTATCGGATGAGCAAAGTGAACCTGCAGTTTAGATTCCGTCCTGCTGGTGAGGCCAGGCTGTGTTTAAAAAAAAACGAAAAACACGAACTCTAATTAGCTCAGGAAGAAGAACAAGTCACACAACCAGTGAATCTTCCATCTGCGAAATCGACACTCAAGCAGCCGGTCAATACGTGACCACGTGATGCAGACGCCATAGTTGCAGAGTGAGCAGTCTAAGTGAGACTTACTCAGTCACTTGACTTGTGACTAAACAATTTACTGTTTAGCTACCCTTTAGGAGGCCGCGAGTTCGAATCCCTCAGGAGATTGGTTAGATGCACACTGTTGATGATTCCCGATAAAAGTTTGGTAGCCCTGCACGGCTTCTCGTTTTTTTTTGCAGATTGACTTAATTTTAAGACATTCCACTTTTGAAGGGTAGTTTTGAAACTAGCTTATACAGTCAAAAAAAAGAACGTCAGCATGATGCATTCTTGGTACTCGTTCATAACTAAACAGAAAGTTGCATCGAATAAAATGTGAGAATGTACCTGAAGACTGCAATATGCTAAAGTCTCATGATCCTTTTGAACATAGTTTCAGAGAGCATTCATTTTTAGTGATGTTTTACGATGAAGACATCGGCTTTAATAGCATTTTGTGGAACTGGCATCTATACCTAGATGTGTTCCTTCACCTCGAGTTAATATTGCTGTTCAGTATGGGAACTGCTTAAGTCAACATCATCCGTCAAGTGATCCCCGCACTATCATACTGGGCACTCGAAACATAGGCTTTCCATAAATTTGCATGCTTAAAATGGTCCGTTCTCACTCACGGCGTAGAGTAATCTTCATTACTTTATAATAAAGTTTCCTTGCATTAAAATCTCAGGTCCCATTAGTCCGCATACAATGTAGATTGGCCTTGTTTTGATAAAACGGAACTTATTTTTGTCCAGCAACCACTGCTCTCACAAATTTACGCAAATCTGTTTTTGTTGAGCATCGGCCAGGATTAGCTCTGATCAAGGTCTTAACTGTCACATTGGCTGGTAATACCTGAACAAAATGACGCATATGGAGGAGGGATTCAGGTGAGTACTTATACGCACGCACACTCAGCTTAACTGGATGTCACTTTTTGGGGTACCATATTAGCCAGATGACAGCAGATCATGCGATAAGATGCATCAGCAGGAATGGAAACAACGTCACGCTCACACAGCAACATCAAGAATGGGGCGCCTGAAAGTATGCTGCTAGTTCGTCGAAACGATGAAGCCAGAATGCTACCACCAATGTTCATTTTGGCAGTATCAAGGGATTATTTATTCCAAAAACACGGTTTTCACTTTCGACGATAAAACCATTACCGCTTCCGTTAGTGAAGCTAGTATGTGCATCTGTAAGCGTCCTATATAATGAGACCCAAAAGTGAACCAAATCACTCAATGACCATAGTCGTTTTCTTCTCACATTTGTATACTTAAATTTGTATACTTAAAAATTAGAATTAGAATTAGTTTTTGTTTGGCCCACATAGAATCCCAAAGTGTATTCAGAAAGCAAATATGATGTTCCTTTTCTGACCTCATCAAAATGACTGACCCAGCGTGGAAAAAACAACGAGGGAGTGGAGCAAAAGGCTTGATGTGTAGGACTGGTGAGCGTGTGGACAATGAAACTTACCAATAATAAAATACAGGAAGTCTTGAAATATGCAAGATAATTTCGTTCCATGCGCCTCAGTCATTTGTTGTCTAAGTTGTTCTCCGACTTTTCTATTTGATGTTTTTCTTTTTGTCTTTTGACCACAGCAAAACCACAAGCTCATAGAGACGACTGGATAGTGCAGAGGATGATGAGGACGATAAAAAGGAATGCAGTTGGTCTCAGTTGAACTTAGGGCTGTGGACAGTGCCACAATAATGCATCGATGTGAATGAGTCGTTAAATTACATCTCACAAAATACAGTCTAAATGGGACCACCCTTGAGATACCACCTGAGAACTACTGAACCGTAAGCACTATAAAGTTAACTTCCAGTTTGCTCGGAGGTTACTATAAATATCTCGAAATTAGTAGCTTTTTAGTTTTTTAAGAGGAGAACAGCCAGTACCGCACGTTGGGTATTTACATCAATTTCATCCGAAAAGTTTAAACTCGACGCTGGCGCAAACAGTGTGTATCAAAGGGACTAAGCAGTGGACTGAAATTTCGCTTATATTAAGACTGATATGCGGATGGGATACTTCTCCGTGAAGGGATTCGAACACCGCAAGGGAGGAAGACTGCATTTGTGTGCCAAGTACGCTAAATCCCCAGCTATTTACAATTGATTAAAAAGATCCCAAGGACCACTCACGTCGTTGTCATTCGCTTTTATGTCTCCGATCTAAGTGCACATAACCAAGTCATCCGATTCCTGTTGCAACCTGGTCAGGCATCAGCAAAAGTTTCTGAAAAAAGTGCATAACTGAAAACGAACCAGGTAACTTTTATTATCCACACACATAAGTCGAGAACCGTTTAACCGGTTTAAATTTGTCATCGTCTCATATGATTAGAAAGTCTGAATAAGTGGAAAATAAATCAACACGACTAGGATCATTGTGTGGTTGGTGGAAGTTTGAACAAATTTACTTGTCCACACATGATAATTCAGCTGTTTCTTCTATTTAGCAGTGTGGCAACTGGAACACATTCGAATCTCAAATCAGACAATTAGGGATCACTTTCCAGTGTACACCTCAGCTCGTTGTGCACAAAAAGCGTTTGCATGTCAGATTGGTAAGCATTGAAAACAATTCCGAAAATTTATATAAAACTCGAACCAGTTGGGGACCAAATGGAGGTGCGTCCAAAAGAAACACTGTCAGCACCGTTGTGCTTTTTCGGGACACGAGGTTTCACCACAAAACTTATCGACTGGCAATTTAAAAACACGAGTCTATTTCGTGAGTACGCGACTGCAGAACTTAGGGTGATGAGTGTCAGTTACGAACCTAGCGATATCTCGAATATCGTACCAACTGAAACATGAGGCGGCCTGTGTGCAGAACATTCAGTTGAAGGACATCATAAACGAAAGATTCACTTGAGTCTCCCGTGAAAACCACATTGACTTGCAAATGAGTGTATTTGTCGCAATCAGTCCAATTTGGGCTCAAGTAGAACATAAGGTTGACGGAAACTGGGGACTGCGCCTACCTGATGAGCCCCAAGAAGAGCGAAACCGGTCGTGGACTCTCAACAAATTTTCAGCAACCTTGTGGGTAGTTTCCTTTATGAAAATGTACTGCGATATCTTGATTCTGTTCTTAAAATTTTCCTTAACAGTTTATGATGCAATAGGGTCAAAGGGTAGTAACACAACTTTTAAACATCTCATAAACAGCACAGTCTGAAAATCCATCTTTCATGCAGACATTGGCCTTGTGGGTAGTTTCCTTTATGAAAACGTACTGCGATATCTTGATTTTGTTCTTAAAATTTTTCCTAACGGTTTATGATACAATAGGGTCAAGGGGTACTAACACAACTTTTAAACATCTCATAAACAGCACAGTCTAACAGTCCATCTTTCATGCAGACATTCTTTTCTGTAACTCATTCTTCGGTTTAATAAATTTTTCCGGTTTGAACCACCGTCAGTACAAATAAAACACATGGTCGATTAGACACAACTTGTGGATGGGCACGAACTCTCTTCTTGTATAAAAATGGAATACCGGTATTCGGGATCAAACGTGATACAACCGAGACTATATAGCGGCTACGCAGACAGCCTGACGTCAGCGTCTACTCGTTTGTATTATATTAAACGTAATTCCAAGCAGTTCCCCTCATACCTCTTACGGTTAACTGAATTCACTCCTGAGCCAGATCGGAAATCTTCCGTGCAAACATCACTTGCGGCGTAAAAGGAAAATATAGCCTGCCACTGTTGCTTGAAGATTTACTGTCTTACAGCTGACGGGTTACTTACCGCACCATACATCAGAAGACAGGCTATCTGATTGCAGGATTACCTCCCGTTTAGGAAAATTTCGTTTCAAACCTTAGCAGGATTACCTCCCGTTTAGGAAAATTTCATTTCAAACATTTATAACAAATCGTCCGTAAATCACGAGTTTATTTTAGAGTGCTACAATGCGAAATATAATGTCAATGACAGATCCGAAACAACAATTTTAACCCTTAAGCTGTTCACAGTCACTATGCCCAAAAAAACATCACTGTAAGCAGCGCATGACTGCAGTCTACACTTTCGGCGATAACAGCGAAAATAAATAAACTTATCTCAGATGAGGGTCACATGCATCTGTGTAGTCGCATCAAACAGTGGATCACATAAAAGAGGGAACAGGAACGTAATTGTAACGTAACTATGGTGGCGGCAAGTCCGGATGTGCACGAGAAGCTTTCCAAGGCTGAGTATTTTGAGGTTCTAGCCTGTGTTCACCAGTCATGCCAAAACCATGTTTTCATGATGAGTCTTGTTTATTTATTCCCCATGTGCATCCGACGACCGCCATCGCCTGACGGTTGACAATACCACTGGAGTTACAGAGAGACTATGCACCTCTTGTTAGTTCCCTTGTAAGTTACATAGTTTCGTAAATAAAAATCTGCCAGTGAACTCTCACGTACCGCTCAAGATTTCCTTCACAAACAACAGCATGCATTATGAAGCATCTTTGGTATTTTCGTTAACGGGTCGACTAATTGCCTGGTGCAGAGCGCTTTACTTCGCCTCGATGCCATCTTCAAGGTGGATGGAAACTGTCGATGACACATCACCGGTTGCAAATTATTTTGGTCTCAGGTTATTGGCTATCAAAAACCAAGTGGATAAACAGGAGAAAGGGATATATTTTTTCCAGATGCAGACCTCTTTTTTATTCCACAAGTGGATACTCTATCACCTCCACAGGTTAGTATTAGTGAAAAAGTGACACCCAGAAACACCCGAAATGCAGTGTGGTCAGCTGCTCAGCGCTCAGCAAACATTAGGTCATTTAGTACAGGTGGGTGAGACCCCAAAGGGGAAATAAAATAGCCCCTCTTAGTGGGCCAAACGGTGGCTGGTACACCAACCGGACTTTTAAATGGCCATAATTGGGCGCTGTTTTGGAACCCCTTGCTCCATTCTTCTCGAGTTACTAGTGAAAGAACGATTTCCCCTGTCTCGTCCATTACCAGTACCCCGTAAGCGTGCGATTTAACACTACAATTTTAGAGGCACCTAGTTTCCGTTGTCCAATTGCCAATGCACTGCAACATTTTGAATCGCCCACACTCCCTGCTCTCGGTGTTTTTTACCGAGCCGTAATGAGTCAAATAAATCTAAGCCTAAATGAGGACCAAGTAACTCACAGTTAGGGCGCAACGAGTGAAAACTATGCGTTTCCCTCCATAGTAAGCAAAGTCCGTTTTCAGGTCATGTCCATGTTGAAAACATGGCCACGTTTGTTGGAAAAAAATATTTCACACTACACTCAGTATTTGCACATGAGTTACACTGGCTGAGTACACTGGCTATTCTCCTACTAGGTGCATGATAGACTGAACTGTAGACCGTATTTTGGGTTCCCGGTGACATGTGTGGTCCTCCTCTCTTCGCGTGTCCTAATGAAAATATATTCTCATGCGTTCCAGTTAATTTCTATTCCGAAAATCATTTTTCCTGTCGCACAGCAAAGTCCCAACCGTTAGTCTCGAAAAAAGGTAATTTTTGTGGGTGAGAATTTGCCAACATATGTAAATAAAGAGGTAGCATGCTGGTGGGTTTGGTGGAAGTCTATTCAATTCGGAATAGTTCTATTCAATCCACTTTGGCATACAACGTGAATGACAATAAATGATCGAGTTGCATTTTCAATCTAATTATCTCAGGATTGCTTTCCTGGATACATTGACGAGATTCATTTGACAGCCTCAAGCTGTTCTTTGTTTGAAGTCTCAAATGAGTTGTGCGTAACACCTCAAATTTGGTAGGACGGTAAATTTTGATGAGAAAGACAAACCTAGGCCATATCGTCTTTTTCGCCGATCAATTTCTCAGTTTTCGTCAATACGGAGGAGCGGACTTACAATGAGTGGACTCTGACAAAATATACTTACCCCAGGAGGCTCAACTGAATCCGGCCGGAACTCTCGTTTGTTATGGTCTCTTTCAATTGAATGTGCTGGGTGCTACGTTTAGACAGTGCTCAATGCAGTAAGCCCTGACACAGTCAGGATTCTCACATCAGTCAAAAGGTGTCTCTCACGCAGGGTTAGATGTAGAAGTCAATGACAAGAATGATTACTCAAGGCCATATACCACACACAAAATCGTCGAAAGTATCTGTAAAGCCCGACATAATCAGCAAACATAAGTCACTGACTGTGACCTTGGGAAGCTGCAGTCCAACAGCACCACTGCCGGATTGAGAAAAGCAGATCCCTTGATATGGAACGGTCATCAGTTCCTGAAACAAAAATCAACATCCTCAACGATGGCGCATTTGGCCGAGATGATGGTGTGTGAACAATCATCGGCACTGGAATTCTGCTTTATTTCACTTTTCACCCATTCAAGATTATCCTTGCGTTTACCACAGTTGTTTTCCAAGTGACCTTGCAACCTGTTGCTGACAAGCGCATCTAGCATCATGTGTGACGCAGGAGGACTGTAATATATGCACCAAAGTCCCTGGTCGACCCCAGTTTCCATTATAGAAGGTTGTTTGGTCACCGCGAACACGCCGAGTGCTTCCAACTCTTACCCTCAGCATGTTGGACCAAAGCATGCAATCCGGGGAACTGCGTAATTTGGAAACAAAAGCCATCGATTTGTGAGAGAGAGAGAGAGGAAGCGATCATATAACATGAGATTCATTCACCAAATTTGGACTCGGATCGGAAGGTTAAAATACCCTACAACCTCACAAACGCAGGATCAGATATCACGTTGCGCAATATTCAACTCCAACCTTTTCCTTACGCGCTTTCCGCCGAATAGGGTGGTTGAACTTAGGGTTGGGATACCAAGCCCCCTTGTTGCATACTAGAATGGAACTAGCTGATTTGGTTGTCTTTCGGTAAAGGCAGGCAGCCGGGTTTTTTTTCCTGGTGCATTTTTTAATCTTTTGAGGGCATTTTGGTGGACTTGGCTGAGCACGGGCGAATGTGTCAGCCTCGGTAGTAAGCAGATCCTTATGATCTGCACTCACTGATGTCCCTTTGACGGATCACACGCCACCTCTTTACCGCTTAACAGCTATTGTCGGTGATTTCAGACCCCTTTTACCTTGAAAATAAAGTGGACGACAAAATGTATCAAGGTTTATTTCGGACCCAGAGAAGTGATGAGTTACTGAACGAAGCAAAAATATTCGACTGAGACCAAGGTCGCCCGATATTTTCTGTCCTCAAAAATCACCAATCCTTCCGTCTTTCGGATGTTGACCGTCATGCCAGCTCTTACCAGACTGACTTCAGCAACATTCAAGCTTCTCCTTCAGGCGAAACTGACTTTTTGCACACACGACCCAGTGGTCAATAAAGACAAAATAACCTATCAAGTTGCTATGTACATTGTAGTCTAGTTGCGGCATCGACAATCCGAAAAATAATCTATCGCCATAATGAATATTAGAAAGAGTGGATCTATCTGTCCTACTACTCTGAGGCAGCAAATTTGGGGACTGGGTAAAACTGATAAAACATTCTCGTAACACTGTGCGGTGTATCAAATTAGGGGGCAACGGTGCTGCAAAAGCCTCCGCAGATCTGAGAAGTGAGCCAGGAGAAACCGAAAAGAACCTTTTATAAATGTAAACAAACGCTAGAGTGAGATTTGGAGTAGTCACCAAAAAGTGGCAAAGCAGAAACAGTAAAGACGAGATTGCTTTCAAACTGCTGTTCTGATCTAGAAATGCATTCATGAGTAAAAGATATTGGAATCTTCGGCTCCAGTGATCGGCAAGCACTTTATGAACGCACTGGACAAGAATGGATGACACGGATATTGGTCTCAGTTGGTCCGGGGAACTTGGTCTTCTTCACAACGAAAGTGAAACGGACATAGCGGGGACTCGGAGGGCAAACTCCAGATAGTAACAACAAGTTAAAATATTCACCAAAAGCTTTGCACTGAATTGGTGAAGCATTTTCTGGGGAAAATAACCCATTGAAGGTATCGTATGACCAGCCTCCTCATCGGTAATTGGATTGATATAAAATTTCAATCTAGTGGCTACGCTGCACGAACAGACCTGCCAACCACGTGTTTTTATCAGAAAACATCTAGTTCCAGTACGTTTCGACATCCAGACTTAGGTAGCAATTTTGCTTGTATAGTTCCATCCATTACTCTTTAAGCACAGTGCCTTTCCGTCTCCGGTGGTATAAGGTCTGCATGGCGGCTTAGTTGGCTCGCGGACCTGCTTTCGATTGGCTTGCATGCGAGGGTGGGCTTGCTGACGGTGGTGTCGGGAAACAGGTTTCTATGTGTATGGAAATGTTTTTGATGCGTAGAGGACTAAATGCGAGAAGACTTGCTCCGCTGTCACGATCCCAGGCTACAGCCCTTGTTGGATTCTGAACTGGATTCCAATATTGACACGGTGGAATCCACGGTTTGTGTGAACCAAGTGCTATTGTTTTTAGAGTCGGACGAATGTGGAGCTGTTTGATCGACGGTTTAGTCGGGTTGCTCAATGACGATTCGTTCAGCTGTGATTGCTAGTTAAACAAATGTAACCTGGGTTTAGTACTTTAAATCAATCAACCAGAAAGTTATTGTAGCTGTTTCGAAAACTGCACGGTTTGTGTGCCACAAAAGGACTATAACTTATCAACCAGGTGCAAAAGTAACAATGACTCTTGTTGGGACCACAGGGTGTCGGAAGTATTCGATTGACCGGGCTTACTGCATTCTGCTGGGCTGGCTGTGCTTGTCGGTAGTGTTGACTCAGGCCGTGTCGGAAGTATTCGATTGACCGGGCTTAGTGCATTCTGCTGGGCGGGCTATGCTTGTCGGTAGTGTTGACTCAGGCTAATCTTCGTTGGAAGCACTTCAGTTTGTTCAACACAATCGTTGCTAAAACACTAAGATGACACCAGAACCTTATTCACTGAAGATACAGTAAATTCTACGGCAACAGACCAACCCAAGCTAAGATCATCCGGACCAATGGGTAGTGCGGCAGGCGCGAAGATCACTTTATCTCGAATAACATTTTCGCCTCTATGTCCACACCCTGTTACCTCTGACGAATTGCCCGGAGATGAACTCTCAGAGTATACCCACATCCAACTGGCACCATTAGTTGTATTTTTGCCCATATAAATCCGGCAATATCAAGCTCAGTCGGTTGGTCCATAGAAGCGGCTTGCATCCGGTCTTTTTGTCTCTCTTTCTGTTTGGTGCCTTGGAAGAAAAAAATAACGCCGCGCCATGTATAACAACCGGATGTACTCAGAATTATAACGTGGCTATTTCATCCTTTTGTCAGCCTCAACCTTGCGCTATTGTATTTGTCAGTTTTGCATGGCTGCATTATTTTCTCATTAGAGGAGCCATGTATATTTGGATGATTTATTGCTTGCTGTTAGCAAGTGCACCTTTTTCCCTCAAACCCTCGTTTCTGAACATCCCTTTCCCTAGTTTCCCTGCTCAGTTTCTGCACTCACCCTTTCAGTTCATTTTGCCCCATTATTTAAATTCTTTTCATTGTATGCAAACGATTAGAAAGTTGGTTATTGTTGATCCCAGCAGAAGTGCCTGGTACCAACTTACGGCTTTCGCTTCCGTGACGTCACACAGTTAACCATTTTGCCTCTTTAATTTCATTACTAATTCCAGCCATTCTCTCAACGCCTAAGCTTTTCTAATTTGTCTCTATATAATGATGTCAGATGTCAGTGAAACGTTCACACTAAAGAGAACATGGTAGTTCCGGCGAAAAAGACTTATCCTGAGGACCTACTCAGATGACCTCATTTGGAAGATGGCACCAGTCAGGAGAATTCTATCAAACTTATAAGCAAAAAGAAAGGCATGTGTTTTGACTCCTGTTAACAGGACACTTGCAAAGTAACAAGCTTACTGTTAAGAATCACCAATAAACGAATACCTACTGAACGGTTCAAAAGCATTTTAAACATAACCATGCCTAGGAACTCACCAAATTACTGACGCCAAATAAAGAGACAATATAGATTCATTTGAATGAAGGGGGTAACACGTGGCCTCACTGCAAATAAATTCAAGCAATGGAATATTATTGGTCAGAGCACTTCAGACGCATGCCCTTGCTGAAGAAAGAGAGTACCGAACTGATACGAAAATAGTCTTTGGTTTGTTGGCTGAGCTGGACAATTCGATTGCAAACGTTTCATCCCTAATAGACGTGACATCATCAGTGCGTTGTTGGTGGTGCGTAGCGATGGGTTGGTGGTTGTGTGATACGAAATAACCCAATGACGTGATGCACTAGACTGCGGGCTTTTTCATCACGGGAGTCTGCAGGAAGGGACTCAGCAAGCAACACCAAAGTTCGTGTTTTTTTTAAGTATGTTCTACTTGAAGAAAATCTAACTTAGTAGAACGATTTGCGAATAACTACCAACAAGTGCGTGCGTCTGAGGAGGTTTGCACCCTTTTTTCGCACAGCCATATTATGGTAGTCAACATAACAATTTTGTCTTCACACAGAAGGTCAGATGCCTTAATTGTTACCGGGGTGTATGAGAGGTCGGTGTTCACTTTTCTCAGATTCGCCTTTTTTAGGGGGGAGATTTGCGCCACGTGAGGTTTTGCAGTGGTCTCTGTTTGGAGTGGTTAATGGTCGGAATCAAGGTGGCCTTAAGCGTAAGGCAATCTCGGAGGAATACCGTATTACTATCGTAAGTGTGCAGGCTGTTCTAAGCACCTCAAACGGTCCGAGCGCAATGAACACGTGCAGACTGTTCATTCTGATGAAACTGAAGATTTACAGGCACTTTTGGCACAGAACAAAGTAGGGAGATGCTGAAAAAGGTGTCCATTTCCCTGCTGCAATCAGCTCCTGGGATTCCTTAGCGTCCAAACAAAGAGCGAGTCCAATGTTCCCTTAAATACTGTGGAAAGTGTTTGCAAAAGCCACGGGGCCGTAACAAACGGGGTATGGGGTCAACCCTCCCCCACCGTCTGTGTCACATGCAGAAACGATCAAGTAGGGCCTGAAAGGTTAAATACACACTTATCAGCTTCACTGAAATTAGGATATAGGTAATTTTGAAGAAGTATAAACTGATCAGTTGCACAGAACATCGAATTCTTTGTACTTTTAAGTGCATTATCAAATGTGAACTGTCCTAATCACCTCGCTTCTTGCGTACATCCAATTTTAGGAAGGATAAAGATTCTATGACTTTCATCCAAACACTTCCAGTTCCCGTCAGGACCTTCATGCGTTCTTCTTTATATTTCAGAACGTCTGTGCTAATGTTGACCACCTGGTCGTTAACATAGAAGTCAACAGTTATCGACAAACGCACTCATTTGCAAATCACTTTGGTTTTCACGGAGACCCCACTGAATCTCTCGTATGTGATGCTCTTCAGCTGAATGTGATGCACACATGCTTCATAAAGTAACCACTTCGACAGCCCCTAGAAGAACGAAATCGGTCGTGGGCTGATGAAGAATTTTCAGCAACCTTGTGAGTAGTTTCCTTTATGAAAATAATTTAACAGTTTTTTTATTTTTGGCATCGGATTGCGTCTCGCCACACAGGTTGCGATGTTGTTACTTAAATTTCTATGGGAAGATTCGTTTACGGACGTAATACTCATCTGTTTGAACAGTTCCTCTTCGTTGGGGTGTAACAAGGGAATGTCGTAGATGAACAATGTGAATTATGAAATGAGATTAACTTTATCTTTGAAGTGTATCAGTCTCACGGGAAATGTCAAGACCTGAAAAAAACTCACTATCCACCCAGCCTCCATGAAAGCATGGGGGTGGTGGTGATGGACAGATATCCAAAAGATTGGCGTCGTAAAATCCCTTCAGTCTGATGTGGAGGCCTTAATACTTTCTTCTGTTGAGTTTAAAATTGGTATCAGTTAGAGCAAGGTTGTTTCATTGCTCTAAATCCGTTCAGTCTGTATCTGACTGATAAAAATGTTCTGTAATTTCAATACAGCCTACTCAACCATTATCGTCTTGGTAGTTACCTCATCAGCTCGCGACTGCACTAGTCGAAGACATGCTTTTTTTCGTGGATGACGATGTTTCATCTGCATTGTTGGAAACGGATTGCTGAAGTGTTCGACTCTATAGCAGCCCTCTTTAGGGTGAACATACAGCCTTCTAATGGTCGCAGTATAACATGCTTTTGGAAGCGCGCTGCTTGTAGACTTGAAAATCGGTATATGAGTATACAACCGGACTTATAAGGCAAATGCTACATTGGGTCACCAATATAAAAGCTTTCAAAACAACCAAAATATGCGCTTGCAAGGGTCGTAGTGTTCCCAGCTGTTGTGCCGTGTTCTCTACAGTATGAAAAAATACGGTAACTGTATTGACAGTATACTGCGTTGTTTGACAGAGTTCTGTTAGAAAGCCTGCTCAGTATACTTCAAAATCCATGACCACATCGAATCGAGAATACCTTTTGGGCGGGCCATTATCAACGGAACTGAGGCTCACTTGGTGCACGATGAGCTAACTCAAATAGATCAGGTGGGGAGATTGACTGATAAAATCCAGAAGTAACCCATTTACGGCTAGATGAAGCCTGGAGTTCGGGGACAACCGGATTTCCGCCAGTATGACAGTCTTCAGATAATCCTGAAATCCGTAAGCTTTGTTTTAAATCTTGAGCAAATCGTAGAATGGACCAGCCTGGTGAAGCGTTATATTCAAAAACTGATGAGATTTTAGACACAGAACATGTCAAAGCAAAACCGCAGGCATTTCATCCGAAATGACCGCACTATATCGAGTGCACCAGCAGCCGCTCGGCATTATCGAATATAGTCAGACTCGTTAGTCAAGAGCATTCAGCAATCGGGGACCGCCAGCATATTCTAGTCAACACCTGTTAAACTATGCTGCCGTACTATGTGAAGTCGAGCACAGTGGCCATTTGCTTATTGGTTTACAGTTAGGCTATTCATTTTCGCCTAATACTGCAATAAAATGTGCCGTATTACAGTGTTTTGCGGTAATTGCAGCGATCCTTTTGAAATTCAATCAATAAAGTTGCTCGAACGGATAAAGCCGCGCTTCATTTTAAAAGATCCAATACCAGTGGTCTTTGTGGTTGGTTGTTGGTCAGCTACCACCTGATCGAAAGCCGGTAAACTCACCCGATATCTCAATGTCCGGCCAATTCAGTACCATATATATATATATATATCACAGACCCGAAAGATTTCTTGTCCCTGTGCTGAGGAAGCTGTGCTCAAAGAGATAACATTCACGTTTTGACCAATTGAACTCCGGTGTCACTCAGTTCAACATACTATGCCTCGACATGCGATAAATCGAGGTTTTTCCACCGGTTATGTGCGCATGAGTTGGGTGAAATGTGCGATCCGGAATTTAATGGCCTGACCGCAGCTTTACGTGTTCCTTTTCCACATACAAGTAACAGTTTCTTAACCAACATCAATTACAGTTCAGCAAAATCACCTACGCTGAATCCCAGAGACGTTCTTGTTTACGAGTTTATTATCTCTGTCACCTCTGTCAGTTGGACAGTGTACAGCTAATTTCAGCAGACCCGTCAGGGCTTAATTTACTGAATGTTTGGCCGGGCATCAATAGCCGAGATAATTCAAGCGCTTAGACAAACTGGCTTACAATGTTGAAAAACTGACACTTTGGTTGTTCTTTTATAGTTATTTACAAACCTCCTACCTTTTTCTGGCTGCTGATTTATTCTGACCACCATATACATCCTGGCGAATGATGGAAATGTCTTTAATCCTCACCCACAATCCGATTACAATCAGCCTATGGGCTCGGATTTTGCTCATGTGCTTCAAGGAAGACCTGGCAAGATCCCAATAGGCTCACTCAACCAAGTGCTCCGTTTCTTCCAGATCGACCTAAGGGGGCTGTGCATCCTTCTAGCCTAAAGCGATTGAAATGAGGCGAAGTAGGCAGTTACTCCCCATCCATAAGATATTTAAACCAAGGACAGAGGCTCTATGGATTCGACTAGAGCTTCAAATGTGAAACTTTTATGTACATTTATTAGCATCATGCACACACCTAGTTCAAGCCGTTTCTTCTTCTCCACTACGCGATTTGCTGTAAAAAATGTTTACGGTGTGAACAAAGCTAAAGGGATTGACATCAAAGTACATAAAACGTGCGCTCAAAGCCATTACTCCCCGCCTTTGATCATTTTGAACACGTTACGGGAAAGCAAACTTCATGCTCTAGTTCCAAGCTGGTCATCACAAAATATGAACTTCTGTAAAAAGCTGCAAAATTTTACATTTACTATACTCATAGAAGCTCTTTTTTCATGTGATTGGTGCCAATGAAGCATCTGTGGGTCATTTAAAAAAAAACAAAATTTACTCAAAAACGGCCAAATTTAGATGAAAGGAAAATGAGAAAATATATGGTTCGCAAGGAAAACCCCACGGCGTCTGAACCTAAGATGGCTTTAGTGAGTATGCAATATCTTGGATCATTCACACAGAAAGTTTTTGCAGAAGGAATATTCATTATGAAAAGCCTTTGAACCCACTTAAAAAATTCGTCACCAACTTAGGTGATGGAAAAATGTTTCGGTGAATAAGCCGACCAAGACCTGATTTGCATTTGCGAAATTTTAATTTCGGAGGTACATTCCAGAAATAGACCACACAGGAAAGAATGTTCCCGTGTTACACGATAAGTACGACTAAAATGCTGAGTGGACGTCAAATAGGCTGCAGCTGAAAGTTACTTACTACGCTCCGATAAATATGAGGGATGCATCATGGAGCACCAATCTTGCACAAAGTTTGCTGATGCTTTTTTATGGTTGAGGTTTGTGTTCAGTGAAAGAAATTTGCTTGCAGTCTGATTAGTGTGAGAAAAAGCCCCTCCAATTGGGTGTGCTGATTCCCGTGATTGCAACTAGCAAACTAAGCGCAATTTAAGAGCACATGTTTGGTTCAGCTCGTCACACTAAACAGTGAATCCGTGCTTATTACCTGTTGCACTGATACCAGGGACAATTTGGTAGTGTACACCAACACATATTAGCCATCATCAGGAACAAATTCATACCCACCAAACTTTCAGCTGGAAAAGACCAGACGAATTCTCTATGAGGATGACGTTCGGCGCCAAGTGGAGCATACCAATCATCGCCTAAAGTTTGCCAGTTTACCTGTGCTCCACCGTTGGTTGTACTTTCTTTATCATACACATTTTTACCAAGAATACTGGATGATAGTTCATAGCATCACCGTTGCTCTTTATCATACACATTTTTACCAAGAATAGTGAATGATAGTTGATAGCATCACCGTTGTCATAAGTGTGCTGACTTGTCACTTACAGGTTTCCAGTCCTCAGGCAGTGGAAATTGTTGCATTAAACCGGCGTTCATGTACCTCTCGTGTCATTGTTGATGCTTTTTTCATAAGGCCTATGTCACCGCAAGCTCTTATGTTCTCACAACTTCACAGAATATTTGTAAGTGATGCAAACTATAGGGCAAGACCAACTGGGGATTAGGTGAGAACACGCAGAATGGGCGCCGAACTGATGTTTCAGTGTTTTACAAATGTACTATAGTAAACAACGAAAGATTATAGGAAAATGGGTTTATTAAATTACCGTATCTTGTGCGGAATACAAGGCGTGGTTTCATGGCCAGTCACGCGCACGTCTCAAAAGCGGTCAGTTATCACTAACATTTGACGCCATTTGTTCCCACAATGGGTGTCTATCAAAGTGAGAACTGCTGTCTCTCATCAGCCAAGGTGGTTTCGTGGTGTTCGCAATACACACTAATGGGGAATTCACTGCTGGGGCAAATGGAATGTCTTCACATTCTGATACGTGGCTGCCACAGCGGCGACCTCATAGACCACCATGTGAATTATGTAGACTTATGGATAGAACTAAGTGAGGCAAGTTCTAAAGGAAAGTGAGTTTTCACACCCGGAATTACGGGTGGCAGATACAAAATGCTCAACAGTTAGAACTACCCAATCTCTTGAAAATCAGCATAAGCTAGACTTGGAGTTATACAGTGGATCCCATCATGGTCGAGTAAAAGGGAGGACTATAGTGGGGAATGGTTGGAAATACCAGGTCTTCAGCTGAGCTCTGATGGACAAATTCGAAGTGACGTGAGTTTGCACAGCTTTCCACTACCCAGCAGAGGTCTGCTGACAAAAAATGAGATAATGTGCTTAACAGTGATCAGCAATACCTCTCAAATAGTGAATTTGTTACGGGGGGTGGTTAATAGGGTGGCCTAAACAAATCACGCGATAGGCTGTGATAAGTGATAATATATTTAACAATCATCAGTGACAAACAAAATGAATGCGCGCAAACCCTTAGCTCTAAAGTGAATATGTTTTATATGAAAGCATTGCCTTCAGAATAAGACCATTTCCAGCGTTTCTCAAAAGTGGTTTTTACGGAGGGGATAACTACACTTGAGCCAGTTGCGTCGTAATAATATAGGCTCTCTGGATCACAAGATCCGTACAACATTATCACAATGGCTAACTTAACGTTTAGATTCTCAGAGTATGTTTGGATGGTTACTTTTGGGATTGTCTTGGCCACTAACAGTATACATATATACCAAATTTCTTCTCTCAAGCATTTAAGAACAGATTAAATTTCCAGTCAGCCTTCACTAGTAGACGATTTATTCGTCAGGAAGTTTTAACCCCGTCTCTTTTAATTAACAATGGTCAAACGAACTCACTGGTATCGTTCAATCAATTAATGAACCTAGACACTGCACTCCATTATCGCCTAAATAATGTCTGGTCTGTCAAAGGTACTGATCAAAAGCCCAAAACCAAGTAGAAGTGACGGTTGATATATTTCTGTTGAATAAATGCCAAATTAGTTTAAAGGAACATTTATTATCGTCCGTTAGTTTGCAAATGTTTTTATTACTGTGGTTATACAGTGTCCTATCCATAGTTATCCTGGACGCTACTAAAAATTCGCTTGATGTGATTGTTCGCCATGTCTCAAGGACCCCATGCTTGTCAGCTGTTTGAAGATATATTGTTGGTGTGGATTGCGTAACAACGTTTAATACGTACCCTCGATAGTCTTGAGTTGAAAGCTTTTGATATATTGCTACATACCATCGGACAATGACTTATTGCTCTTATACTGTAATTAGTCTGCAGACCGGAGGATCACATACCCAGTTTGAACTCAGATCAATTGGTGTATTCCGTCGGCTTCATTACGCTTACTTTTTATAGATCCGAGAAATGCGGATAGACAGGATCGCTAACTACGGATTTCGTTTTATAAGATCGAAGTTTCGGTTTGCATTAAGAGATGGGGCGGTGATTTTGGACAGGATTCACAATTGAACAGATAAGTAAACAAACTCTGTCCGTTCCTGCACAGTTTGTCAGCAGAATGCAAAATTTAGACATCTGTCGGGGAACTGCAATTGCTGAAATCACAAAATGTGCGGTCAGTGTGTTTAGAAGAACTGCTAGTAAACGGTATATTCAGCTTGTGCTATTGCCTCAGGGGAGTTGTAAAAAATGTTGCAGCATGAGATGACAGCAAAACCTATGTAGGAACGGTCGGAATACGGTCTCGCCGAAATAGAACCTCGAATTCTAGCGCCGACTGAACAGGCCAAGGCCTGGTGTTTTTTAGCTGCTTTGGCATGGAGTATAAGCTTAGCTCCTTCTGCTTCAGTTCATCACTCAAAAGTCTATTTTCCTTTGCAGATCTGAGCAAAACCTTTTTGCGCAATTCGCTTTACAGGGAAATTCACGAGAACGAATAGACTTCGGTCAGAATTCACATGTCGAGGAGAGCCGGACAACCTTTTTGTGCAGCAACCCACACCATACGGCCAGCTTTGGACTTTTTGAATGTTTTTCTGTTTATTTATCTAGTCTGAAAGGGGCAACACTTGTAAAGGGTGCATCAGATGTTGGAGACCACCTCCGCTTTAAACTTAGGCGAAACCATGGGCAGAATAGCAATCAAGGCAGGACAGGCCTTCAAAAATTTTAATCACCCGGATATACTTGAATGGTTTGGATATTTGTTCACTAAGGTGATGTTTTATCAAATTTCAAGTAGTGTTGCCTGTAAGACCCTAGCAATCTTCCCATTATTTTTGAAAACACATCGGATACGCACAGCAAAGCTTCCTCACACATCAGATTAACCTTTGCTCTGCTTGAGGGACGCTTTAGAACCTGTGAACACACCGGGTTGAAAGAGTGCGGGTGACTTGCATAAATTGAGCAGAAGGCCATACAAAATAGCCGGTGACTGTTGTATTGAGTAAAAACTGTTATCAACTATGTCCACTCGAGTATGTAAGGGTTCAAGCTCTGTAAGAAGCCCTGAATCCGCGTGAGATTAAGTGCCCCTGTCAAGTTACGAAGCTCTTTTAAATGCTACTGTGAAGCAAATAAAATGAAAGCAGACGACATGTAAACGGAACTCCGGATAAATGGTTAGCGTTGACCATCGGCGAAACCAGAGGGGTTTCCTTACGTGCCTTGTGTAAGGTCTGTTCAAAAATGCTGCTTTGCTCGCACATTGTCACAAGTCCAGGTCAGCTAACTGCGTTAGGCTCATGATAGCGTGTTCTGTGGATCATAACAAAACTGCTTTTGGGCTTTGGAAATCCTGTGTGAAACTTATTGACCTCACCAATGGTGCGGCCGAGACGTAAGTGGCACAAATGATGCGTTCATGATTATCGCAAGGCAGAGCTGATGCAGCCATATTCATAGGTGAAGCTGGTGATGACGCAAACGATAGAAACATTTGCATAAGTACCTAGCTCCAAAGTCCAGTCGGCTTCATCTGACAGTGGGCAACCGGATGTCGATGGTGATGCTGAATGGGTAGCGCAGTTACCATTTCAATGAAGCTGCATGTTGGCTTAATGCTTCTATAGATGAGGTGTTACCAGAAACAGGAAGGTATGTTTCGGAACTCGCATTGAAATATTGACGGATTGGCGGGGTAGACAACAATGGTGACACTTCCTAGGGAATAAATTTGCCTTCGCAGGATGTTTTCCATAAAGTAGACTAGAAATTCGAATAGGGTGCAAGCAAAGATGAACAGTATAGGCTGCATACAGAAAGGATGAATTTGTCTCTTTTCAATTCTGCATCAGTTGGAGCAATAGCAATGTAACAATCGTAAATTTAGCAGTCTTTAGATTACAGTCTTTAGATTAGTCTTTAGATTACCGTAATTAGATGGTCTTTAGAGTACAGAGGCCAATTTTCCATAGATCGGACAGTTTGGAAATTTGGAAATTTTCCAACGGACATTTCGTCCCACAAATGAAGCCAGCCTATGTTGAAAAGCCAAGAAGCACCGTACAACTGTTTCATCCTTATTAAAATTCACCAACCGGGCGCACCTCTCTCTGAATCAAAATGATATTTCTAGTTCCTTTTTATGCAAAAACCTGTTGCAAATGAGCGCATTCCGTAACGTCTGGAGATGATTCCAAAGATTGCTGCGTGCCTTCAGAAAGATTGTGCTCCACAACACCCGACCCGAAGTGCACATATATTAAAAAGAAACGTCCAGAATTTCGTGGATTAGCTGGAAAGAACCCTTTGCGGTCCGAATCAAGTCTTATTGGCTAGATCCTTTATCACACTTGGAGTTACGTAGTTAAGTAACAGATCATTATAAGTGAACATCCTGACCTACTGTGAGAAGGTCACCCACATGAGAGCGAATTTGTACCGGCAGAATATTAGAAAGCCTTCTAAATATGGATATAACCATCTACCAACATTGGGAATGGCAAAACCTCAGGTGATAATATATCGATCGTTTTTATTTGCTTCTGTATGCTTTCCGTAGAACTGTACGCAAAATAGTTGTTCGCGACTGATAAAAGTGGAAGTCTGTAATATTTATCTCATCGACGTTTTACTTCACCCCAACAGTGGAACGACAGTTTCAGTGGATGACAAAATGAATACTTCGGTAAATAACCTCTTAATCCGCTGCATTCCAAAACTGCATTTGGAAGCAATTTTGAAATTTTAAATTCACTGTATCTGAATCAGAATATTCTGTACAAGTATCAGGATATTCGTTGAAAGCAGAGCGAAAATGCCAGACATATGCCTACTGAGGTTTTTCATGAAAAACGTGCAGAATCACTGAGGTGTATGTTTCAACGAACTGGGGGTTTTTGTGCTAGTTCCTGCTTAGAGTTTCGAGAAATGCCTACTCGGTCTACAAGGGCATTCACACTGATCGAGGTAGAATTTTTGAATATTTTGTTTCAGAAATTCGCGTGAATGCATCACCCAAGTCTTACATTGAAACTTCACTCCTGATGGCGGTGTGGAATAATCAAAGGTTACCAAATGAGATATTACTTTAAAAAATCTATTTATTTATTTATTTATTCATTCTATTTAGTGGTCTGCACATTAACGCAAGCCTTGGCGTGCCGATTAGACTAATTCAGGACTGTTTTTAGATTTTGATGCTATTTTCCAGAACCTTAGGCCCATCAACCTGAAGACACAAGGCTAGGCTGGCCTTAGGTAATCCCCATATTGTGCTATGTGCCGCGCACGTGTAACCAAGCAAGGATAAGCAACGCAGATTGCGTATTTTTCTCCATATATATTGGATGCCATCTATCAACACAGAGGCGAAAAAACCGGTTTCTGATTTAAGCTCGTAATTGAACACAAGGTTGTAAGGGTATCCAATGAGCGGAAGGAATGGAACAATAGATACGCAAAAAGAAACTGTTCTGTTGGATCTTCACTGCCACGCATGTCTTGGAATATTAAACAGAAACTTCGGTATCCCTGAGGAGTTCAGGGAATTTCTGACGTTAATGATGAGGCAGCCACATGTCTTTAGTCAACTTCTAGGTAGAACAGCCGTTTGGCAATCCAGGGTATATAAATGTTACTAGATCCGATATTTGTAAATTTCACAAGTGTGTATGAATGTTGCTCATGTTTTTATCCACTCCTAGTTTACGAAATTCGATTTATCCAAAGGTTTGCCAGCGCACTTCCCCATGCATTCATTTTCCTAGTTTACGAAATTCGATTTATCCAAAAGGGTTGCCAGTGCACTTCCCCATGCATTCATTAAACTGTATACAACGTATGCTTTCGAGTATTAGCGAAAGGACTGTCTGCAGCTCCATTGTTTCCAGTCACTTTTAAAATACTCAATTCTATACGGAAACTTGTTTTTCCACCATCGAGATTTTCTATTTGCTGCCCAAATCAGTCGTATTAGTCGCAAAAAACGACTTTTCCTGCCGTTCTAGTTTTAATCAAGTAGCAGATATTTGGCAATTCTTTTGTTAGAGCATCCAGCAAATGTTGCTTTTTTCCACATGGACAGCTGCCCCCTGTAGATTCGTGCTAGTGCCATCCGCAAACTCCGAGCTGATTGGAGATTGTAAATAGAAGGCAGACAGTCTAAGTTATTCCCGTGGGGAACAGATGTGAGAGATGCGTTACAAGCTTCCGTTCAGTCAACAAAAATATTATCAATACTGCGTATTTCTAGTACTTCAGGGAGTGATATAATTTACTCGATTTCGCGAAGCCAGAAGGATGACTTCGTGGTGGCTTCAGATGAATGCGTACATAAGATATGAAGCCACCAAGGTAAGCCATCAGTGGAAAACTGTTATTGAAAATGAGTTTTAAACCTAAGTACATCGGGTTTTACTCAAAGATTCACGCCTATTTGTCATATTTACAAGGTGCCCCATGAAATTCTTTCGATTTTGAAACCCCGCGGTATCTATATTGGTTGCATCCTATATCCTTGTATCCGTCAGGTAGAGACTTGACCTCGTCGTATTGCGACGGTTCGTGTATGTCGGCGACCCGTTCGGATATACCGGGGGTCTCCACGCGACACTCGCAGAGTCTCTCATACCAGTTTGGTCAATGGTTGGAGGTCTACCGAACACAGTCTCCTGGTCCTCCAGGTTGGGGGTTAGAACATGTTTGGCGAATTGTCCTTTACAAAACGGTAGTGTATTTGCATTTTCCGTCAAACACCGCTGCCTGGCGGTCAGGCTTTTGAGTCAGAAGCTTTGGTTGGGGACCCTAATCGTCATCCTGTATCGGTGTGGGCGCCCTTACAGTATCCCAGCCCACGTACAGGCATGAATCGCACACACAAATAAACTCATGCAACATCGACCGTCGCGTGACGTCATGAGCCTGGTCGCCTTACGCGCTGCATACAGCAGGGATGGTGAGCGAAAACAGGCTACTGCTGACGACTCCCTTCTTCCTCTTTCACACACTTTTTCTTCCTCCACTCCCGTCCCCATTAGTAACTCAATCCTTGTAGGCCCATCACCTAGTACTGATGACTCCCTTTGTCCTGCATCGGCTTTACAAGCAAAATCTGAGTGTCATCTAGCTTCGACATCCTCAGACGTCTGGAAATCCTCAATGCCCAGACTAACTAACTCCCTTCAACGTCCGCGCTCTGAAACAACCAGGTCAACAAGCTGCCCCTGCTCTCAAACTGGACTCGTTTGGCATTGGTGTGCGCTGTGTAGCAAACAGGAATTCAAGAGACAATTCCAGTGGTTGAGCTAACTGCTCATCAATCTCCGCTCGTATCCGACTGCGCGCTTCTACTGACCCAGAAGCTGCTGCGGAAAGATGTGCAGGATTTAGTATCGTCTTAAATCACCAGGCGACGGATCCAAGCATGACTGGATACGCGTTGATAGTCGTCTCTGCGCGGTTCGTCTAGCAACGTCTGTGAAGGAGTCTCACAACGGAAAGTTGATTGATGTCTGTTTGTCGTATCCGCTTACACTCCAACTAACTGTAGCTCTGACACCACCAAAGACATTTTTTATGACGCCTTGAATGTCCGGAAGCAGAAAGGTGGCCAATCCTTCATCTGGCAAAGGGATATGGTGCTGCCGGTGCTATTCACCGTTCAGGATGGGAATCGCAAGATCCTCGTTGCGCCTGGTTGGAGATATGGTTGCTAATCTATGTCAGTAGCGTCCTTGTTATCAGTTTCTGTGCAGATTGCCTGGATGAGTGTCTGGAGGTGTACGTACCTCGAACCTATTGTAGTTAGCTTGCACTAAGTTTCTTCCCTGTCCACCTTTATTATTTTCCTAACAATAAGGCTATCAAATAAATCATGGTTGTACGGCAGCAAAGCATCTGTGTTGTTGTTGATGATGATGATGATGATGATAATATATCCAAAGTCTGTTAACCTGAGCTTTTTTACGAATGCACTCCAACGTTTTCAGAGGCCCTTTTGTCGCCCCAGTCAAGTATCCGCGAATTCCTACGAAAAATCTGACTATTTACTACTCACCCTAGAATACTTATTACTGCATCACCTTATACACCTGAATAGCCCGGAACTCTTCGCGGATATTCCAACGCATTTCAACTCCATGATCATCTGATTAGACGTGTAACATTATGACATGCATTCCGCGATTCCGCAGGAATTTCTGATGCTATTTCTCTTTATGCTTTCAGAGCCTGAATTCTGTACGACTACTGGCGTTCCGTTGTAAGCTTCCATCGGTTGTTTGCTGCGTCTGTATACATCGCTTTTCTGGACCGCATTCTTGTTTACTAGTAGCCAACAGCAATTTACTGATATTATTGACGTCGGACAATGGATGGCTTGGTTTTCAGCCCGCAGGGTATATATATGTTCGCGTAGATTCTCTTTTTTTGGCGTTCCCGGCCTCCGGTCAATTCTACTGGTGTATTTGTCCCCGAAACTACAGCCGAATTAGTAAATACAGTGAACAACTGGCTAAATTAAGATTGGAGTTTTGATCGGCGACAGTTTCATACCCCTTACGGACGTCATAACGATTAGCTGAGTTAAAGTGTAGCTTCAGTGGAGGGACAGGTTTGTGGTCCCCTGAGGTTGAAAAGAAGTAGGGTCATAAATGTAGGGTAAATTTATCTAAAAGACTACTTCGGTGCTGCGATTTACGCCTGTTTATCGCTCCTTCTAATGTGCTTCTCGATGAAGCCACCAGGATAGTTGTTTGGCCGCAGCATATGTTTTTAGCAATCCATCCTCTTCAGATAGCCTATCTGGAGTGTAAACTAGTCTTGTGCTACAGAACAATGTCTGATTCAAAGCATCTTTTTACACACCGGACAAAAACTTGTAAAACTGAGATACTGTCGGACGCAGGCAGGCTTTCAGTAGATGGAACGAGACCTGGTACCATCGGTATTCCTACTGATCATTTCCACAAAACAGATTTTATTTGCTACCTCAATAGTAGGTAAAAGAAGCATTTTTCTGGAGTGTGCCAAAAGCTGGGAGCAAATAAAATGTTGAAGCTATAGATTGTTTCCAGCAATTTTTGGACCACGTTGAGTTACGCGCAAAACCCCAAAAGCCAAAACGTTCAAATGGAGGTTTATCTACAAATGCGGCACTGTAAATACAATAATAAAATAATAAAGCTTTACAAACCTCAAATCGTGGGACTACGCCGGCTTCTATACACCGGTTCAGGAACTGCTAATTCCAAAAGGATTCCAAAGTCCACACCGACTCAAAAGCACGTGTCAACAAGACAACGAAACCACGTGTTCACTTAAACAACACGTGCAATAACAAAGTCAAAGAACGGTTTACGTTCAGGTCAAAAACAAGGAAGTTGGTAGAGGCACAAAGGCGGAATAACAAAAAACGGGGAATAGCGCCGTACAAAATAAGGATAGAAGAAAAGAATCAACAGAGGCCACCTTCCATCTTTTGTCACTTCTAGATACGATTTATGAAGAAAGATACTGAGGGCCGATTGCTCAAATTTCTCCTTAAAATTTCTGGTAGTGTGGATTCCAAAGGACTCTTCGTGACGATAACATCAAGTTGCTTGTAACTGGTCATTAAAAGTCCAGTTTGACATTCTTCTGCAAGGCAGAATGGTACCTTTACGAATATATATGGGTAGATTAACCATTGATGGAACTTATCGATATTTACATTAGATGTTTACGATTACTGTGAGGGGCACTTTGGTGAAAAGCGATTGCACGTCAAAAGAACACACAACTGTCCGAGAGCTGAAATTAAGGTAAAACTTATGGACACTTTTCAAAAAATGTTTCGTAGAGCCATTCTCACAAAATAACTACCAGCCGTCGTTCACCGATAAAAATGGATTAATGGGTGCATGAAGTTTATGATCTTGAGAATTCCGTAAATTTGGGAACTCTGGCGATCGACAGGTTCTGGCCTATTGAATTCAGTCTGGGAGATGCTCGTACGCCAGCAGGAACGCGCCTGGTCCGGCTCTTTCGTGATGCATTTAATGTCCCGAAACAGGCTTCCTTAAAGCCTGCGCAACTACGCGCCAGCTCCGATAATATAGTGCGGAAAATTGTGGTCATTAATCTGGGTTATAGAGACAGTTCAAGAAGCTCGGAGCCTGAGGGTGTCATTGACAACATTGCATTTGGATAGCCTGTACCAGTTTCGCTACAAGACTGTTTTGACCTTTTCCAACTCGTGTAAAGATTTAAAGCTGAGGACTGCCCATTAGCGGAATTTTCGTCTGTCCCCGATTTCGAACTCCATTCAACAACTGAGTCTAGAACAGTCGCTTCGAATGGTCCAGTCGTTACATTCAACTTCGTGGAAGACTTGTCTTTTTCCTCCTCACACAGAGGCGGAGCTGCCTACCTTGTGAGACTGAAAATATGTTTATTTTGACTACTCCCCAGAACTTGACTCAAAGTTTTTGTTCATATTTACACCACTTTCGATTGAACGGTCGTCCTCCTGTTCTGGCGTAATTATTCCGGTGAGTTTACACCAAAGAGAAGCACTGGACTCAAGTTTCGCCCCCTATTAGAGCTCATCAGCAGTTCATATGCAAAGGCAGTGCCGGGATTTGAATTCCGGACATCTGACATGCGAGGCGAGCGTGCTACCACTACTCCACCAACGAACGCACCTGAATTTTCATGTCTGAACAGGCGAACGTGTTCATGCTTGAACGATGTGACTGATGTGCCCGACTCATCATCGAACGACGACCTGCCCTGTGTGTGAAGATCGATTGACCCGCCAGTCAAGGTTTGTTATGCAAGCTCGAGGTTATAGGGAATAATGCAACTTTTGCCGAACGCCTTATCGATTTTGAAAAGTATTTTGATCTTTCTATATAATGCACTGACCGTGACGGTCAACTGTTTGGCGACGGACTGACTTTAGCCCACTTATTTTACAAGAAACGCACCATCGTTCACTCCGCAAGTGCTGACCCGTTGGTCACCTGAGAGAACCACATTATTGTTACCACAAGTACATCACAACGAACACGATACCTTCTCACACTAAGATTTCTCGTAGTACCAATCTAACTGCTCTTCATCGAATTGATTTTCATCGGGCTGTCTAGAATGGAAGAGGCTCGAAGAACTGAGCTCCAGTCACTGTAACCCAGAGTATTATTGAGATACTGAGACATGATCGCCACAGCGAGGTGTCAGCTGCAATTTGGGTTATCTCTTGTAGTATATAGATCCTATACGTGCTATTGCATCAGGGTGCAACTGGTTGGATTCTGTCGATTAGTATCGTTTGCATACAGCAGAGTCCATCAATAAGAAATTCACAATGAGGAGCTGATTCTAAAAAACTGACGTACACTTGACCAATGCGAGGATTATTATAATACAAACAAAACCGGCTTAGTTCGCGAAGTAAATTACGTTACAATCTTATTTTGAAGGCCACGGAGCGTCCTCCGCGTCCCCAGCACTTATTAGAATTATAAAGTCGTGGGGGAACACGGCTACGGACAGGTGAGTAAACATCATGAATGATTTCTGAATCGTAAAACCCAAACTGTTTGCTTCTAATACCTTTATGCCCAACGCACAAGTTGACCAATTTTGGCTATCTGGATATAAATTTACGGCTGTGAAAAAGGAATTAATACCTGCAGTGGCCTTTCCGATTGTTGCACTTTTTTGAAAGGTCTTACCCAATATAAAATTCTCAAGATTTTTGCAGGTTCTAGAGTAGCCGACAACAAATTGTGGATCGTACTATCTGCCCTAGTTCACAGTTTGAAAGTGTGAAGTGTTTAATTGTCTGCTTAAAGCATTTTTTACGCCGTTTAGACTGAGTTCAGGCAGACTAATCATCCATCTGCTTCAACGACGCTACGCTGATCTTGGGACTTTCCGGGAGGGAGTCACAATGAAATCTGGTAGTTTGTGATTACCTAATTCCTTTTTCTTCTTTGAGGAACCTGTCTTTAACTACTTCGTCTCCTTGTACGAGTTGCGGACGCAAGAGAGTTGCTGCATCCAGATCCTTCACCACCACATATACAGTAACTGGAGGCACAAGTGTTGCGTAGTCTACGGCAATCTACGACGGACACAATCTTATCATCATTCTTACCACGTGCTATTCTGAGTTCAGGGGCACTTTGTTAACCAGACGAGGGACAATCGTCGTCGTTTAGCTGTAGCGCCCCTTTGGTGCCTAGCTGTCATGCCAACCGTAAGCATGAGAGCTGAGATATCGCCAAGTTGCGCAAGCCAGGACAGCGGCAGTCGAGTTGCGGAGGTTAGGTTCGAACCAGGACCTTCCGGTCAGTAAGTCTGCGCCTTAATCACGAAGATATCTTGAGCTCAATACGAGTGATAACACAATGACGATCCTGAAAAAAGTGCATCCGTATTAGTGGCACACACATGTCTGTGCAAACTACGATCACCTATTCTGCGCAAAAAGCGACCTCTGGTCTTCTAACCTTATATACACTTTTAAGCACCGATCTCGAGCACGAACTAACCACCGGCACTACCATTATTCGTCTACCGGGACTGGGAAGCCAAACTTAAACTTTGGTCAACATTCACCACGAAGCCGAACACCCAGACCCAACGCCAGATAGTGGCACCAGAAAAGGCCAACAACTTTGTCAGTCCGATAAACTACTTCCGGCGAAAAAACACCAACCGCCTGATCGTGGTTGAACTCAGCTGCCTTACAAGACTGACCTAGCCATGATCTTGATAACCGACATCACTGTCTTTAAGAAATATTCGTCGCTGTTGAACAACTACTTACACCCACATTATGTTTAAAGATTCTGTCTCTCCTGAGCCGGTGGTACGAAGAGTAAACGCAAATTCTACTATCCTCAAGGGTTATCCTGGCCACCGAGGAGGCACAGACCGCGTTCAATCACATTTATCGGATAATCGCGTTTGCACTCTGTGGAAGCCTTTGCGAGAGGCCTTCGGGCGAGATGGCTCAGGGGCGGGATGGCTCAAGTGGTTAGAGCGCGAATCTGCTGACCGGAAGGTCCGTGGTTCGAACCCGTCCTCTACCTCTTGACTTCCCCTGTCTAGGCTTGGGCAACCTGGCAGTATCCTAGCCCTCGCGCTTCCTTCGGGCGGCATGGCAGTTAGGCACCGAAAGGGTGCTACAGCTGAACGATTTTTTTGCCCAAATATTGACTACGACTGCAAGACGCCCTAATCCAGAAATGACGAATGCTAAAACCAACCTATAAATACAGTGCAGCCTCTGTACAACTCACGGCCAGTTGTGTACACTGTAGCCAACATGCTCAGACGCTTGGTCATGTTCAATAACATCATGAGTTTTCTGGACGAACGAGATGATCTGGGGAAGCTGATAACATTGTCCTCTCTATAGAGCATTGCAATAGCAGAAAGGTGGCCGAAGAGTAAATTAAACCAATCATAGATTGATATAAGAGGGTATAATCCATACCGATGCGATTGCACAAGGCGTGGGAAGTTTGTTACTTTATGTTCCAGTGGAATAGGCTACAGCTTTCATCACTATTTCAGCTGATCCCGAGAGGATATGCAAGATCAGTTGCACAAGAGAACGTAAAACTCTCTCATAAAAGCCCTGAGAGCAGACAGAGAAATCTATCGAACGCAATCTTCCGTGTTAACCGACCCAGAGCGATCCTTTCACGGAGGCTACTGCCTTACCCCTCAATCGACTGGTCAACAACAGTTGCACGCCCACTGCTGACCTGCTCATAAAACACTTCTACCTCACCATCCTAGAGTTGGGCTCAAATCAACATGTTTTTCGGAATATTTTTCTTCTAATATATGGTTCGTCAACTATATGTCTTCGAATATTTTCGTGTTCAGCGAGCAGTTTACTGTCCGGAATATCACCCTGTAGGTTATATTTTACAGTGAAAATGACAACCTTCATATGTAATATCATATATTGATCTTCTATATCAAACAACGTCCATTCTTACCGAAGCTGAAATGTTTTTCCCATTTGTTAACAAAACACTCTAGTCCCCAGGCGTTGAAAAGCGTGTTGACCCGCCAGTCAAACACGAACAACGCTAATGGTAAACAAAAACACTCGAAAACGCAAGGAGCACAAATGGAAGCATAATGAACAACACATGTTCACAAGCTTTTCACTATGTTGGCGAAAAAGAAATGTTCGGAAAACTAGAATCTCCCAGAAAAATTGGTTAAGCATCACTGATGTAAAAAACGCAAAGCCGCTTGACAGCTATGTTGGATGAAACCTGAAAATGAATATTTCTATTTGGATAATTTTTAACGCAGTGTAGCGAGCCGGATGTCGAATACAAATTAATTTGGACGGTAGGTAATCATATGCGAACTTTCTAATGACGAAATCAGTAGTTACCTGAAATTTCTGAGTTGATGTCCTGTGGTTTGAGGAATTGGTTGTGCATTTAATGTAGTAGCCGTGAGAGATTTTGTATAAATTCCATAGCGATAAAACAACACATATAGTGTTCTCGGAAAAAGTGAAAAGATAATGGCGCTTTATCCCACCCAAGTTTAAGTTACTCACATTGCTGGTCAATCTCCCGTGACCGGATGATATTAGACTCAGCCAGCAACCGGGAAGATGCGGTCCAAGTCATCATAGAGAATAGCGAGATGCAAAGAATTTGCCGACTCCGAACACGGATGAAATGGGTGTACACAACCTCTTATTCGTTTGGTGCATAGTGGCGTCATTTCGCGATAAAAATTTTTATTAAAGCATGTTTCGTGTTTGCCTAGAGCAAACTCGTTGACGTATGCATGCAGATTAAAATCAGTTTACCAGTGATACATTAAAATAAAGCAGGTGAAGCGTTGCTACACTTGCCTTAGTTGTGATTAACAAACATGCTCTGAGGAAATCGAATAAACAACTGTACACTGCCTCAGAGTGGAGCGAATACAAACTTTAGGATGTATTGAACTTTCATTTATTCTGTTGCGTCATGGACAAAATCCTTCAAGCCCTTAGGAAACCCATCCTAGAAATAAGGAAAATATATGCGTGTGCATAGTCTAATTAAGTAACTTCCCTCGAAATGCAAGAACAAGTACTAGTATATTAGACATGGGTTAAATTATTCATGATGACCCGGTGACTTACAACGAGCTTATCTAGCCGGATCGAAATTCGAGTTGCATGCACACTGCGAACTGGAGATCACACGATTCGGTGTTTGTTTTGAACACATGCTTAGGAATTAACACCTTATGTCCGACCATCAAACTCTCATTTCCTAACAACTCAATTAATGTTTCACATTCAGGTATTGCCGTTTGAGATCTATCCCCAAATTCTGAACGCTGAAGATTTCCAATGTTAATGCATGGAACCTTTCCACACTTCATCTATGTTCTATTGGCAGTTCTATTGCTTTACCTAAAGTTACGTTACGCCGTCAAAATTATAGGTTTGTTGTGGTGATGAATACAGGCTCACTGAAATACTTAATTTTTCGTGCGACAGATTTTCGACCTTATTTTCGCTATGGCCACACTCCTCATACACCACAGCACTTGACGACCAAATTCATTTTTAGGACATACAGGAGAATTGATCGTGCCTTTCCTGTTTCACCAGCTGTTTAACCGGTGCATCGAGTGAGACCGCCAAGCATATTTAAAGCATTTCAAGGCCGCATGCAATGATCAAACGATCCATACATGTGCCGGCACCCGAGAGTGTTTAGGCTGATATATCACCTTGGAATGGTTTTCGTTAGCTGACCTCTTTATCTGACTCGCGAGAAAATCCGCGCAAAGCTAAGTTTCAAAACATGCACTGAATTGTTTGGTAATTGGGCAGACGATGCTCTCTCCATTTCCAATTCACTTGATAGCATAAGAAGAATGAGCGGTGGCAACGATGCAAACACATGTCGACTGAGGTAGGGGTGGGTTCGAGTCAGAAAACTGCTCCAATTCAGATTGGATTTAGATTTCACCACGTAACGCTGCTGTGAACGGTCAGCCATTGAAAGAGGCTGTAGTTTTGTCAATTAACCAGTCACACTGGTGGCTCAACTCACTCAGTACTATCATTCTGGCCCAGTTGTCCTGCATATTTCGCGAGTTTAATCCTTGCTTTTCTTTTCTTTTTTTTGCTTTTCAGCATGCACAGGAAGCTGGCACCGGAAGTTAAGTCAGGAGAAGGCTACCCAACTAAACCTGACCTGGGATATGGACATTTCTATAAAGACCGTGCAAAACGGCATCAAGAACGTATCCCACTAATACATTCCTCCTGAACTTTACCAAAAGCTGAAATGTGAAAATAGTGTCAGGATACATCCTGAATAGTTCAAAAATATGAAAAACTCCTTTTCAAATGAAAGCCAGCCAAATCCCTGAAGGTATATTTCTAGGATGTCCTTAAAATGATTGTTCTCCATTAATCTCCATTGAACTAATAATTACAGGTTTCCCTGTGCAGTGAAAGAGTCAATGCCACTATCAAAAACTTTCACTGTTTACAAATACACCAGCCAGATGTTAATTTGGAGGTTTTTATACGCTACTATGACTGCCTTAGATTACTAGGTGCAGTATAAGCGGCACTTTGGTTACAACCGGATTCAAACCTTTGGCTATTGAGCATCGAAAGACGGAGTCACGTTGCTGGCATACAGCATTATATCCGGCTAGATACTTTGTTCCCTTGTAATTTGGAAAATACCGGAAGGACAACATAGTGCTGTTCTTCAATCACTTTAAGAATGTTTGGACAACACCTGACAACTTTGAAACATGGACAGCGCTAATCAATGAACACATGGAGGAACAAAGCAGATAATAATGCTTCGCACAAGATAATCATATTATGACCAAAATCTCACCGATGTACCTTGCACCAAACCGTACAGAAGTCGTCAATCCACGGAGGAGACAGTGAACTAATCACTAAAGTGAAAAATACTGATGAGGCTGTGTGCTCATATGCTTATATTATTATATATTATTATATTATTAATATAACTTATAGAGCAGGTCCACTATAGGTAAACAAATCACCCGAATAGAACTCAAAAATGTGCATCGGCGTACAAGCTGCCAACTGTTCCAGTGGGCCGGTTTCTGTGGCAAAACAGAGGTTATCTCATCGTACGGAGGAGACTAGGTTGCTGGTCGCAAACACTGGAGGATTTATCAACAGACTTTTCGGAACTATTGGGCCGACTTAATGCAAATACCTAACACCAAACTATTTTAGGGGATTCTAATTAGCTGTACCACTTTGTCAAGGTAGCTAAAAATTTTAGGCAACCCATTGCCAGTTCCGCCCTCTTTAGAGCTCATGGAACAGACGTAGTTTCTGAGTTTTTTTCCAACGTTAGCTCTTTCATGAATACCGAACTGAACCATATTCTCGAAAAACACTCAGTTGCACACCACTTCGGTTTATATGGGGAATTTGACTATGTCCTAGTTGAATTCCCAATTAATGATATTTCCTAAATGACTCTGCAACACAAACACCCTAAACCTTAAACTTCTACCAGAACCTTACTGCTGGCGCATATTTCAGAGTTCACCTAGAAAATAAAGTCGATGGAAACTTGGAAATTTCAGCTAGTTGATGAGCCTAATGTATGAGGATGGACTTTCAGATTTCTCAACAACCTTCTGAGTGGTACTACGTTGGGAAAACGCACTTGAATATTAATGGTGAATTGAATACGAGGTATTTATACGAAAAATCCAGTTAAACAATATCACAAACAGGATAAGAGTCTGGGATTCTTCTGGTCCCTCCATTAACACCGCACTATGGCAAGATATTTTAGAGTGGCTGATGAACCGTCTGATCGTAGGCTTTCGCACAAAACCCGGGTGGTTAGAAAAACACAATCAGGATGAAATGGGGAAGCAAACTACGCTTGTGCGGACACCGCTTTCTTTCGACCCGGGGCCTCGAAGTATTTTGGCGTAAGCAGTAATCTATGGGATTCTTGGTCAAGCAAAGACGTAAAATTAACTGCTCTGCATTTCGGTTATCTC
The DNA here is from genome assembly GCA_003604175.2 of Clonorchis sinensis. Taxonomy (NCBI): domain Eukaryota; kingdom Metazoa; phylum Platyhelminthes; class Trematoda; order Opisthorchiida; family Opisthorchiidae; genus Clonorchis; species Clonorchis sinensis. Next base: position 21,555,448 of record CM030370.1, read on the forward strand.
GATCAACTTTCGTCACGGGCCAGCCAATCAAAATCACATATAGAGAGTAAAACATTCCAAAACACTGGGTAATATAACTCCACTTAAAAACGTGTTTTTTTCAAACAAAGAAATAAGGTGCACCTAATGCAAAACATTTGACAACTTCTGCGTTGAATTTGGTTCTGATATACTTGACAGATAGAGCTGTTGTATTTTTTGGAATGGAACATTCTGCATCCATATTATGTCCACTTTCAAAAGTTGGATCGTGCTATAGGCTAATTAGTTTACCGATCCAAAGGGGGGGAATTTTTGAATGCAGCAAGCTCTTAAGAACTCATTCTATGAGCTTTAGGTCTCAGGAGTAGAAGAACACGAAATATGAAGACTTCCAGATGAATTATATGTCACGAGTTACGTTGATTGACCATATTTGCATAGATCCTCTGAATGAAACAAGACGAAGGTTAACTGGAGTATTTGTACTCTCATTACACTTGTGTGACGACGCTTCCAATAAGTCCGGTACTGAGAACGTAGAAAAGTGGCTGGCAAATATGAAGAAGACGACACTGATGTTAACTATGCTAAATTCTGTCTGAATTTTTTGGTTTTTGCATGACAGTCGCCGTGTGAACCTCCGTGGACAAGTCAATGCAACTTCTTTGGTGATTCAAACCCAGGAATAATAAAGGAAAGGTGTGTACCTTCAGATATGGGGGGGCGAATCTCAGGGTTGCTAATTTATCCGGGTTTTGGGATCGGAAATAATGAATGGTAATGCAGAAAGGCCTATGGCGTCAAGGAAGAAATTCGGGTTCAAATTACTGGCTGAGAGTTCCTGGTTCGTTGACCGGCACAGGTTGTGAAAAACTGTTCGTTTAGAACAGAAACATCATACAGCCAGGGCCCACGCTTCCTAGAAAACGAACTAAATGTTTGGGGGTTTAGTACGCTCCCCAAAACCATGAGCACCTAAAATGGACACAGTCTGTTTAGTTTTCGTTGTTCCGCGTGACCGGCAGACGGGCCGGCGAACAGCATTTCCCACAGTTCTCCGCACTTTGATGTGCGGATGGACTGATCAGGCTTCTGCGAAATCCCAACTTCATATTGTTGGTATCAGTCATTCCGAATGCACCAGAACCTCTTATTTATTCACAGTAAACATGAGACCACTAGTTCGAAATCTTACTTTGTTTTTCTGATATGAACCTGCTCACCAGTCTGCTGGAGACTCTCCGACAGCTCGCAACTGGCTTCATCGGATTTAGATCTCGAGATTTTTTCAGCCTGAGTTTCTACATGGAAGCCAATTTGTACGTTGGAGGCGAAATAAACTCAACTGCAAACCAATTTATAGTTAATGGGATATTGGGCAAATATAGACTGAATGTATCGTGTTATTTACATTTCTCATCATTAAGTGGGCAGATTTTTTATAAAATGATGCAAATGCACACAATAGATTTATGACTATGAAAAGTTTCAAGGTATGGTATTCACAAACCACATGTCTGGAATTGGCGAAGTGCATACGTGTGAGTCAAAGTTCCACAGGTTTACCCATTGTTTGCTATCAAATAAGAGAGACTGGCGTTTCAATTTAGCTGGGGTTACTAGGTATATCCCAATTCTATTCTGAATAAGCAGTTGCATAGAAATCAGATAAGGTGACATCAAATGCCAATTTATGGTTTCACACTGGATTCCTCTCTCAAAATGGCCTTATCGGTAGCACAACGCGCCATCTAGATGAGCCACAAGCCGCACATCATCTCCATTCACGCAAATGTCATGGGATCAAACCCTGATGCCTAGCGGTCACCGAATTGATCTCGATTAGACGTGTGCAACTCAATTTGTCCCCAAAAATAACCAATCAATTTGCCTTATTTGGTCAAGTTTGCGGCAATTTTTTCGCTTCTACAACGTCGGCTTCTGTTATATTACCTAAAAAACACATTTTCTGTCTTAAATGCGACCGACCGGCATTATAGACATGCTTGCATCCTGAAATATGTTGTCTTTATGTTTTCACCAGAAAGCGGTTTTCAAACCAACTGTTCAAACCTCTAAACTGAAGTCCTTTTGAGAAGCAATCACTATTCGGTTTGACAGTATCTTCAAATCGGGATAACAGACGTCCCTAGACCATTTTTCTTTTTGGTGCAGCAATCCATGATCATATTCAGTCTGGGCGTAGATTAGATGTAGACTGGAAAGCTCTAATGTTATCGCCGAGTCCAGACATCCCTGATGGTGGGTTTAAGACACTTGACAAGCTTTCATTCATCTGCCCAAATGCAGATTTAAAAATTAACGACGAACATTTCGAAGGAAGCCTTGAATAAAGTAAGTGTTAATGTTTACTTAAGAGGCCGGTAAAATGCAACACCAACTAATTTTCACTTATTCCATTTGGTTAGACGGATGTAAAACATATTCATAATTATTCAGATCGCTCGCTTTTACCAACATTGGACACATTTCCTAAGGTACTCTTCTTCTGACCTGTGCATTTTGTTATTCTGATCGCCATTACTGTGCTACAAAAATGTTGGGTTGAACGTCCGATGACCTTTGGAAACTTCGTTTTTTAGCAGTCGATAATTAAAGTGTTGATATCGATTTCCTGATTTTCAAAATATCATACTCAACCAGAAAGATGAATTTCCGTGAATGTCCGTGTTGTTACTTGAGAGTACAACAAAATTAATCCAAAGGAGGCCATTCTGAGTTCTGTTAGCTAGTTAGTTAGTTAGTTAGTTAGTTAGTTAGTTAGTTAGTTAGTTAGTTAGTTAGTTAGTTAGTTAGTTAGTTAGTTAGTTAGTTAGTTAGTTAGTTAGTTAGTTAGTTAGTTAGTTAGTTAGTTAGTTAGTTAGTTAGTTAGTTAGTTAGTTAGTTAGTTAGTTAGTTAGTTAATAGTTCGATGCGCTCAGCACTCATCCTCCGCTTCGCTGTCGCATCCATCGGTTAGGATGGGCCAACCCAGATGATGAAGAGAGGTTGTATCTACTGGACACGGCTTCGTGTAACGGCTCTCATTTTTAACCATAAAAGTATAGTTGGTCAGGCAGTTCTAGCGCGTCACCTGAATCGGGCTTATTTACGTGTGCGGAAGTGCGGAGAATGGAGTCGGTCAGCCCTGGAAGTTGTAATGATGGCTTAATCTTTTTTTTAATTTTTTTTCAGGTGGACGATAAGAAAGAGAGTAGATGTTTGTCTTCAAGTCAGTTCCCATACACGCGCACACGGCGGGTAGAGTTTACAGGTGTTATGGGTGGACGGCTTCACGCACCCCTCCCTTTGTTGTCGGTTGAGTCATTTTTGTGATTGGTATCGACCCCGCTTAGTAGCCAGCCCTCTGTTTGTACCCGACAATCTCGTGTCCCCTACCCCCAGGATGGAATTTGGTGGAAAGTCCGTCTCCGTTGAACACTTCCTAGTTTGCTCATCTGGCTTTCAGTTGTTTCTACATTTTAGTAGACCATGCGTACTGACGCCAAGTCCAATTTTATCCCAATACATGGTCAGGTTGACGTGAGCTGTATGTCCAAAGCGTATGGTTTTCATGCAATCCTATCTCAGCGTGGTGCTGGGAATTCTGGCACCTACTAAGACGAGATCCTATTTGAACGAATATACAACATTTCAGTGTTCCCGGCCTGTTTCGTCCGATAGTTTTTTAGAACTGAACGTAATTTCATTGGCTCTTGTCAGATAGAGTATAACAAAACACCTACACCGGTGATATTTTGTCGCGCTAACCACCAAAGCAGTTGTACAACCTGCACTCCAAGTTAGATCAGGCATATTTCTCCAACCTGTTGTTTTCATCATCATTATCATCTATGGAACTGAGATGTATATGTGAGCTAGTGTTTGTATGTCCTTAACTTAGACAACTAAGCAGGACTGGAAATTTACCTAAAAATAAAATGGGAGAGTAGGTCAGGGAGCTATGAACTTTGGATTTAGGGTTATTTAGCAGATTAAGTCGGCCGAATTCTGAGTAACCGCACGTCAATCATCTCCACATGGAAAGCTTTGAAGCCTTCAAAACAACTTGCTTGAAAGGTGCTCTACATGGAGTTCTCATCTTTGTACCTCCTCCTCTGTTGTGGAAATGTATCAGAGCTCCCGAATCGTTGTGTAAGTTGTATTCTGTATGGGCCAAGAGACCGGAATTAGGCATAAGAAAACCGGATTGCATGGGGCTTTCAACAGTGGTCACTTGAAAGCTGCTCCAATGCTACCTTCGGGATAGTGGGGTAGTGTAAAGTAGGGACGTTTGACCAGAGGACCAAGGCTTTGGCAAAGAGTTGATGTAGACCTTACAGAGACTCATATAAGATATCATCCAGAGCAAAACGACACTACACCTCAATGTGAGACATTGCTTAGGCTGAGTAAAGAATCGACGGAAATTCCTTTAACCAAAGGTGTAGTGGTTCTGTCTTAGAGATAAAAATGGACTCATCGTACGGGCCGACCACATATATCTTTGCAAGTTGAGATGAGCAGTGGTTTTGTGCTGTACACGGTCGAATAACCCCGGAACACTTGAGAGTACCAGCACCTATTGTGAGTCCTTTGTCATGGGTTTCGACCCCTGCGTTTTCTGGTACAAGTCTTGTTAGACAAGACCTCCAATTCCAGAATGCTTGCTGCGCAGTCAACATACCACTGACGTTTGTGAAATATCCACAGTTGATCCGCCACGATCAAATCCCAAACTCTGATAAAAAGAAGTTGAGATGGGAAATTCTTTAACTTTTGTAAAATGTAGTGATTACTCCATTCTTTCACTGTTTAAGGACACGAGTGACTACTTTGGAAATTCGGCAACAGACGGTTTTTTATAGGATGTCACTGACGACTTTGTCAACCGTTTCCGAAGGGTTTTGAAGTTGTCCATGACAGCAACTAAAGAGAATGATAACTGATAAAGCCCTGTTCCAATGAGTGCCCTGTTTGAGTTCAGGGAAAACGGCAATAGGAAGAGATTATTGTAATATACGGTTATACAAATTTCTCTTTAATGTGGATGTTGTCTAACTAACAGTAGGCCTGGAAGTGTTAGACTGATGTCCACTGTGAGGCAGGTTTCTGGTACAACCATAATGTGGGAGTCTTCTCCCTGCATTCTAACTTTTCGCTCCAAGGGTTCATCCAATGATGGAATATTTTCGTGAAGGATTGAGCCAGCAGGAATCGTGTTTCAAAAACGTCAACCAAATTGGGTGATACATGCAATAAGATTGACCCACGGGAATGGATAGATTCTACTCATCTTGTGAGCCCGTTTGGTGCAATCCATTTAAAAGGAGCCGTGTTTACTGCAAATATCTCTCCAGTGAGCTTACTGTTCTCCGGTTTAGGAGCATATCATAGTATGAATGGTTCAGTTATGCGTGATCATACAAAGCAAGAGGATTACGATGCTTCTGCGAATAATCAATTGATGTGATTGGTGTGTTTATGTTTACAATTTTCGGGTCCCATATCTATGAGAAGTCAGTAGTTTGAGATTCAAAACCGTCTAGTGATGAAGTGACGTAAGTATTGCCCGGTCGAAATAGAGCGGAACCTTGTTTATTTAGTATCGTCCGTGAATTTAGTCTGCTTTGTGCTGGAAAGATCGGTCTGACCGGTTGAGGAGATAAGTTGTTTATTCTGCTTGCCACATTACGCTTTAGGTTTAACGGTAATTTTCGCACAATAATAATAGTTGACGATGTTTCAAAATTCAAATTCCAAAGACGTATGCTGAGCAGCAAGGTTTGCCAGTTCCTAAACTGCTCCTCGAGTTATATTGTGCTGAGAATGACACAAATTGTTGGGCACATTTCACCACAGTTGGACAATCTATTTGCCCTTCCCTTTGAAAACAGTGGTGGCCTAAATAAAAATATCATGGAAGCGGGTCACTTAGAAAGAAACCTACACAATCATTGCGATAAGGTTTTTTGTATTCATGAGATCGTTTAAATCACACAGTCCTTCCAAAAGTAAAAAGGAAATCAAGACCCAAACAAGCGGCTTTATCCATTGGACGTTATGTGAGTCCACAGTGTCCGAATAAGGCTTCGACGGGAAAATTATCTGAGGCCCGAACCTTGTTCGAGAGAATGCTTTTCTGGGAAATACTTGAAAGCCACTCAAAATATCTCCACTGCCTTGTGAACAGTCCTGTCCTGATGCACTCATTTTCGTGAGAACAGGCTTTTATGTTAACTTCATATTAGTCTATGTAGAATTCTCCGCAGGTTCTAATACATGCAAAAGTACATCGCTGAGAGAAAGAATCACAACGACAAAACACTTTATCATTTGCCCGCTTTTGTCAGTCAGTCTTTACAAAAGACATCCACTGTCTCTAGCAGTACTAAATTATTCAGTTACGCCACCAACTCTAGGAAACATACTTATTTAGCCTGATAAGGGTAAAAACAAGGTTGTATTTTCGGCCAACACTGTATCAGGGTCCCCTAAAAAAACAAAGTTTGGGCAAAACAAATCGAATAATTATTTATTGACGTTGTTAATGTGTTGTGGGGTTAAAATGCATCCTTATCATATAAATACCTTCGTTGTGGTTACTACCCAAGGCTGGTCCAGGTGACAGTCAGTGTCAACAACCATGTAGGTATATTTTGTCCCTGTGTCAGTCTATCTCAGTTCCACATTGTTTAGTTTACTGGACTATTGGACATATATTACAGTTGAGGTGACCTATTGCAACACTTCCTTCATCTAGCTCTACAACATCCAAAGACGTCGAATGTTTCACCAACCAGATATCAAGGTCTTCGGAACTGCTTCGTGTGTGCTGACCATGTAATTGCAGTTTTGATCTCGAGTGGTTCGAGGGCTCTGATTTCCCGTCATTCTATACAGTGACCGAGTGAGAAGATTTTTCGAACAGACTAGAAAACTCCGCCCAAATAACAAGCATAGATGTTGTAGTTACAGAGCTCAAAACTGTACGAACGAGAAGCTGTTTGCAACAAAGTCAAGACGACCCAACAGTGACTCATGAAAAATAATGACCCCGAAAAGTAAGGTTCGAATTGAGCCACCTCACATCCCGTTCTTGTAGTCTTGTGAAGAACAGGATCCAAACTGGACGAATGACCACATCACATAACTGAAAATATCTCTCCGAATGAGCCTCACAGTAAACACAAACCTTTTTAACAAGCATTTTTTCATGAGATACTTTGCCAAAGATGGTTTGCTAAAATATCCAAACTATCCAAATCCTATCGGTAATGGGCATCCTCCAGTGAGGAACAATTGTGTGAAACAACTTTTTCAGTAGGCTTTACTGGAATTATCTAAATTGCGCCGGAAAAAGAGAGAAACAATCAGCTTCTTCTTAACCGCGCTGTATTTGTGCGTAAGCTTATCCTTAAACAAAATCCCCGTTGAGATGTTTTACTTCGAATATGCCTACATTTTCCATCCTGCTGCTTTTCAGCCGTCAGGTAGCCTTAGCTGATTTTCCTGTCTTCCTGACGACCCGATTCCGCCTGGTCGCCTGAGGAGATTCATTTGTTAGTTTGTGGACCACCCAGATCCATAAATATTCCGCAGTATTTTTATAGCCTAGACTTTTTGTCTTTTCCAGACATTCATGTCAAAGAAAAACCATGTTTTTTCACCAGTGCGAACTGTAAGTGTTAGCAGCAATGAACTCTAATGAAACCTCACACGTTAGGATTATTGATTTTCAATTGTTCTTTATCATATGCTAGGTTTTCAGCATTACTTTTGATTAACGCGGTTAAGATTAATCTTCAAGGTCCTGTTTTACAAATTAACTGGGAAAGTTTCCGTACACTCTTAGTTATACTGGCGTCATACATTTCTTGAACTCCTTGGCTCAACCACTTCTCTCCATCCACACATAAGCTATGTTTGAGCGGTCGTCTCACCTAACTCAACCGAATTTTACTCTTAGGCAGGGAGAAAAAAGGTCCTTCTGTGATCCAATTGCTTCCAAAAACGTAATCGGAAACACCGCAAGTAAAGCTCTAGTCGTACCTTATGGCTGTGATCTCATCCGATTTATGGTGAGTGTCATCCGAGGTCGCCTGAAATAAATTGCAGGCTCAGGTGTACCTATTTTTCGCTCATGGAGTCTCTCTACGAGATTTACTGAAAATCGACACCAAATGACTGCATCACCTAACCAGCCTCTGCGTTTCAAAGTGCCAAACTGCGCCGTCGGTAGCTGATGGCGATATGGTCAATTTGAATCCAAGACTGCTCAGCGATAGGAAGACTCCAGGTAGCACAACAGCACTCAACGCGTTCAAAGCCGGTACTACTTAGGAACAACTGGTACAAATTTTCTTAACACTTGCGTTCAGACTGAACACACCATTAATGCGTGTTTCTGGTTGCAGCATTTTTCCGGTGCATCGAAACCTCCTGCCTATTGCTGTATCCAAGTTAATTGCCATGAACAAGAGAGTTGTCAGTTCGCCAGAAAAAGTGGCGTTGAATGAGTTGTTGCCACATTTCGTTGGTACACAAATGCATAAGATAAACAAAGGGCTTCCAGTACTTCGAAAGGTGTGAGCTTTTGCTAAAGCAGAAATTCGGACAGCACGGATGAGGCCATTTACAGATATTAACAATCAGTACTCAACTCGTATAAATTACGACTACCCAACAAGAGTGCAAACAAATGCTGCAGCAGCAGCAGCAGAAGTACCACGTGAAGTTTGCAGTCCAAAGGTTTTATATGGAGTGCTGTAAGCCCAAAAGCCTTATTTGGATCATGTATTTTGTCTCTAAGATGCAACAGACGTCAGTCGATAGTGTCCAGAGTACACGCACGAGCAGCTCATTCGCCGATCTGCGTAAGAATTCTCACGGAGCCTGAATAGGGGACACGGAACAGTAGTTGTGAGCAGTGGCGTGTCATTTGTCGATTCCCTAGGGGCCTGGCTTACGTAACTATATCCGGGACCTGAACACGAATGGCTGTCAAGTAAGACAGTAGGGGTGTTAAAGATGAAAAAAGGAAAAGTTGAAGAGGGCGCCAGCATTCATACGAGTCCGTTTATCCGCTCCCAGTATATTCAATATCTAAGACTACCCGGTTGACGCCATCGCAGACTACCTATTTGCTATGAAGATGATCTTAGCTGGTTGCGTGAGCTGAGATACTTACAAAGCAGCCAAAATTGGACAGACAAATGGCTAGGGTCATTTGCGTCAAAAGCCTTTCTACAAGGCGGTGGCGGTCGGCCACGTTTGTCAGCCCATTTACCCTGAAAATTTAACACATTATTCATACTCGAGTAATTTAGTGTATTACAGGTTTTTCACCACGGATTTCTTCTTCCAAGGGAATGTGCAACTGATTGATTTGATTTTTTAATTATTTTCTTAACAGTCGTTTAGTTAGGCGCTCTCCTTTAGCTGTTTCATGATTAACAAAATCAACAAACCGATACTAACCATGATATCCAGAGTATCACTGAAAAATTTAATCCATTTTAGCTTAATCTGCAGAGCTTACTGGGCGCCCACTTGCAATGACTCCAATGAATATCCGGAATCGCCTTTGATTTTAGATTCTATGATCGACTTCCCCAGAGCGCCAATAAAAATTCGACAAATTAGGCTACCTGAGTGCTCCCGATTAGTTGGGCATTACCTTTAGTGCGCAATATCATTGACAGAATGAACTAAAGTGTTTCACATAAGTAGCCTTTAACCATCTTTTACACAAGCATCTTATACCTGAAGCGGCCAGCGAAACGACGAAGCTTTAGTCTCAAACATTTACGGGGCAGCGATCGAAATGACTGAGCCCTATGTTGCTTGAGTGAGAGGATTTTGGAATTTGCATCCTCCGGGTGTAATCCTTCAACTGACGTTAGTCTATGCCGCAAAGCAGGACTTTGTTGAGAATTATCTGCATCCCCCGGTCCATGAGAGAGATTCTGACTCTCAACCTCGGCTAGTAACTGAAACAAAAACCGAAAGCGTTTGGTAGCGAGCGGCTGATCTGCAGTATGAACAACTCGCACTTAAACAATATTTAGCGGCACTCCTTGAATCTCGGAATAGCACCGCCTGGTGACGTGCTGATCAACCCATTGAGTGACGATTTCTTAGATGAAAGAAGCCCTCATTGAATGAAATATTTATCCTCCCGCGCTACTAAAAATATGCCTGTGGAAATATTAGGTAGAGATTTTGTCCTGTAATCACATCGAATGCCTCCTGAAGAGACCAGAATCTCTGTGAAACTGTTTTATCCTTCTTGAAAAAAAGTCAATCTCACAAAGCTCCGGAGCGAGTTAAACCTTCAAAACTCTGATTAGTAGGTAGAAGTCAAACCGACTGAGAAATATTCACTCCAGAAGCCGGCCAACACCTGAATGTGGCACCACTCTGACCCGGTGATATGATTTGCATATCACACATCAACGCCAGGTAACAACACTACTGGAAAAGCATCGGAGTAGTGCCACCTCGCATAAGGTTACTGATATTTGATTAAATATTTCCTCCCTAACGACTTTGGTTTATATGATGTTCCCATATCCATTTGTGTGAATAGTTAGATGGAAAATAATCCCATTGGTTCCTTTTCGATCTGTGCTGCATTGTAGTCTCTATGCTCTGCAATGGACGGAATTATTGAACAGCTTCTCTATGGATGCTATTAGCCTGTTCTGACTGATCGGCCTGAGAGCTGATCTGCGCTGTGGTCTGCCTTCTTCTTGTTTGCTTCTTACAGTGCATTTTGTTCGTAGTAGTTTCCTTCCTTCGGTGTGATTGATCCGTTCCCAGTCTGAATTTCTCGAATTATTTTGACCTATTGCGCCTCTCTTTTTGATGCAGTTATTCCTCTGACTCAAAAACTTCAAAGAACCTCAGGATCTCCAGACGGTCACACAATGGGGATTGGAAGAATGGGGTTCAGGACTCAGTTATTTCCCGCTTCTTCTGACCGCGAAAAGTACATAAAAAGCGTCGCCACTGTGGCAAATCATTACGCTCACAGGGACACATGCGCAGTATTTTAGAGACATTTGGAATAATTTGAACCACCTTATCCGTGGATTTCAGAACACGATCAACAATGCAGTGCAGCTTTCAGAGTGACGTAAACATTGAGTAGGACAAAATAATGGCCTTACTTGTTGTGATTTCGCTGTTCCTATGGGTGTAGCTTAACATCGCTAAGTGAACCATCGTTGAACTACTGGATAGCCATGATCTATTAAATTAATTCCTGGTGAAAGAAACTCTAAAGTGGATCACTGCATGCAGGCAAACAAGTACAACTTCAAATACACTCATTTTCAAATCATTTTGGGACTCACTGGAGACTCAAGCCAATCTCTCATTTCTGTTGTTCTTCAACTGAATGGGCTGCACAAAGGCCGCCTCATGTTTCAGTTGGTACGATATTTGAGATATCTCAGCATATTTTCATGAGGGAAGCTACTCGCAATTTTGTTGAAAACTCTTCGACAGCCCACGACCGGTTTGGCCCTTCTTCAGACTCATCAGGCAGGAGCAGACCCCGAGCAAAAGGCTGTCCCATGGGTCGCGAAAGTTTTGACACATGGTGAAAGGCAAACTGGGGAACTCTTGAAACGGATCCTACTAGGGAATGAACTTCCATAACTGGGCTTTCAAGTCCAAAGCCCACAAAAGTCTGTAGCTTACTGAATGCTATTGCCGGAAATATACTTTCTTTACTTCAGCTGCAATTTGATGAGGATGACATTCGTGCTCAGATCAGGCAAGCCAATAGGCACTCTGGGTCAAAATTTTCTGGTCTGAGATTCCCAGGTGGACTTGCGCGTGCTCATTTTGTCAATCACTGTGTAAATGATGTACTGTTTTAATAGACCCACGAGACTGTCATCGCCATTGTAAAGTGTTGGCGCAAAATCACACTACACCCACGAAGTGTTTCGATTCTCTAAAACTAAGCGTAACTGCTTGGCGAGGTTCCGCTATCTGGACCGAATGCTTTTTCAAGCCAAAGTAGTACGCAATAAGTGCATCGTTCCGGTCGGCACGTTTTACCGCAAAATACAAAGGTTATAAAAGCTTAACCCTGTACATTCTCTCAGTTAACGAGGGATTAGTTCTTGGAAGAATCGATGACTTACGTCGCCTTATTGCCGGAAGCGCTCACTGGTTCACTGAAAATCAGCTCCAGAAACGGCTTTTCAAGCATCAGTAGTAACGCTATTGTATGCTAACCAAAATTGCTGCATGTCTTCCCCTACAGCCACTGTGCACATACTTCCATATTAGCCACGTAGTTCAAAACAGAACGCTTGCTGATATTTTGCCGTAATAATGTATTCCCAAAATCCGTGATTCGATTTAGTCTAATAAGCTTTTCTCAGACAACTTTAACTATCCTCCAAATCAAACGAAGCCCCAGCTAGACAGAGTGTGCGTCAGTGACTTACTTACGTACACCTTGAAACATGGAGATTTTTCTCTGACGTTCGACAAGTGTGATCCGAATTCTTCCTAAAATATGGCCAGAAGGTACCAACCAGTTTGCTATACATACCAAAAAATGCAATATTCTGCTGTTGAACGTGAATCCACTTTCTGTATTCGGTTTGCCCTAGTCAATATAAACTCTGATGTTGTCATTAGTGGTAACGTGCACACCTGTTGAGACGATTCTCAAGCTAACGGTATCCGTGTCTCTTTCTGCGTCACTTTTTTACAACCTCATATACTAGCCCAAATCGTTTCTCGTTGCAGCCCCTCAGGTAGGTCAGTCCACATAAGAAAAACACATGCAATGGAAAAATAAAAAGATCAAGCAGTGTTTCAGCTCTATTATGACCAAAATTTATAGACTATACACCGTATTTGCAGACTTCAACCTGTAGCAAGGCGACAGCCATGACTCTCATGGGACGGAGAACACAAAATCTTTAATGATGGGTGTTGAACAGCAAAACCGTTCCTTTGCTGCAGAAAACAGAGGCGCAGTTTGGCTACAGAAACCGAAAACATACAAGTAACCACAGATCATCAGAGATTTATGGATTAAACTAAAAATTGTTCCTGCAGATAGGGCCAGTGGAGTTGAAAATAGTTGTCCTCTGGACTTAAAGAGCTGTACTGAAAATGTTTTCTCCCTTATGGCGCGTTTTAATCATACCCATAAAGAATTACGCAATGTCAGGACAATCAGAACTACACAAAATGACGCTCCACTCCATGAACATCAGTGCTTTCCAAAGTCTTAAACACGACGGTTACTATAATTAGGTAGCCTCCTGGTTACCATTTTTGGTATTTTGCACTGTCACTGATTGTCACTGATTTAGGTGCTTGCCGAATGTACAGAACGTTTTCAGAGACAACAAAAGCGAGAAGGTTATGGTTCGTTTTTAGGTTTTAACACCTCTTTTAGTTAATAAAGCCTGCCCCTACAGTTTTTAGGACGAAACTTGTCAGATACGTCTTGTCACTCTCGTCCGACTGTTTCAATCAGCACAGTTTGGGATTCAAGGATGTGCTACCATTATAACTGAGTGACATGGCACAGAGAGCGGTCCAGTTACATTTTTATCACGCCTAACTTAGACCACTTACACGTTGACGGCGTTGTCACAGCCAGTAGAGTACGTTCTCTACCATGCTGTTTTCCCTGATGACATTCAATTGATAATGCTAGCAATTTGTCGCTCAATGGCGTGGCGCAACACGCATCTCCTTCAACAAAGCCAACACTATTTTACACCTTAGATCTCCATTAGGCTCCACGGTAAAACAAGTGGGACTGAAAGCCGTCTAGCAAGCTGAACCATTCTCGTACTTATAACCTTGAAAAACACGGAAAATTCTGTAACACGAGGGAGGCAATAACACGAGTACAGATTTTCCGGTCTACATCATTTTCCGATCGAGGAGTTTTATTTACTGTACACGATGAACTGAAGCATAGTCTCTCAGACATCTAGACTTTGACTATAGCCGGCTTATCTCCACATCTATAATTAGCCGAAAGATTTCTAATTGTGTGGTTAATTTCTTAACTTAATTTTCCCTCGATTGGACCCTCAGATTTCCAAGATAGTTAGAAAAGGATTAGTATGACGATGATCAGAGCCCGATTTTTCTATCACGTGTATGAATAATACACATTCCCCACATATCTTTCATCAAGAATGTCGCAGAAGCAAAATATCGCACTAGCGCACTAACTAGTGAAAACTAATTTTCGAAGGCGGAACGTTCTATTTATGAGGTTAGTGAAATGTTTGCTATTCGTGTTCGTTTGAGGTGCCATAAAAATTCCCCGCGTTTTACTCCCACTGATCTTTTACCCTGATGGGGATGGCTAAACGCGCAATAACTTTGGCACAAAAACTAGGCAGTACGTATTTGCAACATGATCAGACTGAAAAGTCAGAAAGAAGTTACGTCTCTCGAGAGAACTGTCTTGGCTAAATTTTGCCGAGTTCATCTACATGGTAGATGAACTTTGCTTTTATTTCACAACGAACTGGTAACGTTCTGAGGGCATACCCCACAATGATTCAATGCTGGATGGTCCAAACAATGAGAAGCGCATCATCAAAGGATAGACTAACTACAATTACTCAGCGTTATCTCGCCAGGTATTACTGTGGAATCATTTGCAGTTTTGAAAGGAAAACTGCAGAAAAAGGAACACAGATTCTAGTGGAAATATTACTGTGACACTTTTCGTCAGATCCGGGGGGAATAAGGTAAATCATTTGAGTGAGTGAAGTGATTCACATCAACTCGGATCACAAGTGACTTTTGCGCTGCCTGATCCTAACTACTTGAATAAAGCATGTAGTTGAGTGTCGTTTTTGCGGTCGATTATTCAGAAGAGTTTGGTTACCTTGAAGCACGAATAGACAACTATCAGTAGATCCTTTGTAGGAATGCTCCACGGCTCGTGCGTACAAAAACAAGGCCAATATTACCTACCTAGTTTAGTTAAAGAAAATTGGGGAAATTCAAACAAAAGAAAAGCATCAGATGCTTTGAAGATGTCCTCATATCTACTTTCACGTGTAGTGGCCAGTGTTTTCGAGGAACGACGAGATAATTGTCTACCAGATTGTTCTACCAGATACCATTCAACTAAGCGGGGAAGGTTGAAAGCGTCTACAGAGCCACTTGCTCGCATGAGAACAATACAGAGATCCCAAGACTACTCTCAGAGTAAATAACTGTTTTGGCGCTACGAACCCAGCTTGTGCAAACAAACTGAATCTTTACTAGATGTGTCTTGACTTTGTAAAGCTGACAACGCTAACGTAGATTTATTATCTGACGCCACCCATCTACTCGATCTGACCCTGAAAATGATGCTGTTTGTTGGTTTGCAAACATCTCACTATTCTGCTTGGGTTCGTTGTCACTTGTTATGTTCTCGTCTTGAGGTTAATTATATATAAAAAGCTGGCGAGACTACGCAAAATCACTGAATTCAGTAGGTAATCTGCTGACGTGTCTGATATGTTCTCAGAGGGCCCCTGTGTTTTTCTTAAAAACAACGATTTCTGTGGGTTATCACCGCCCATATCCCAATCGCAAAATTCGGGGTAATTAAAGGGCTATTGTCTAAGATGCAAATGTTTGGAAAGGGCCAATTAAAAGATAATGCAAGAGCAACCGTTTTTGCCTTTACTAAGGGCATTGAAATAATCACAATGTCACCAAGCCGTTACTACATTCAAATGCCCAAACTCAACAGTTGCAATGATGTAATGGTGTAACCGTGGATACTACTGATGAGGAACACGACTAGTATATCTTCTAGTAAATCCGCTTTGCGTCTCTTGAAAAGTGAGATCTCTTATGGAATTTGTGGAGTCTCTTTGTAGCATTTGCCTGGATTTGAGTAACAGTCAATGAATATCCAGAAAACGTCAGGAAGACTCGTTCAAGGAGAAGATGGATATTCAGTTTTGTAAACGAGATGCATATGAGAGTTTTGCTCCCCTGTTCAATAGTCTGTAACTTTTAAGTTTGGTGCTTTCAAATAGACAACGCAGCGAAGGCCATCTTCCCTTCAATGGTAGGATATATTCAGCACTCGATACTAGATTAAGTTGTTTTCAATCTCATTTGTGGGATACAGTGATTCATTTCGGGCGATAGGATTAGAGATACGAACCTGTTTTGTGGCCTCCTAAACTGGTACGGAAGGTCGGTTCATTCAAAGTCATCTAACAATGGCCCGGCTTATCTGATGTTCTCCATCGATCTGTTGGTAATTTGCGGCTTGTGAGGTTCATCCTACTTAGGTTAAACTAAAAAGCGTGGTGTGAATCTTGATGTTGAGATACAGACGACAAACCACACATTCATTATAGGAATTAAACGGTCTTCCAGAACCATGGGTTTTCCGGTTCACTGGAGAGACAACGTCGAGTCATACAAAAATTTTGGCTGTTTTATAATCGCCAGGTGATTGTCCCACTAATCCGGTAGTTGCTCGACCATAACTGTGGTAAGTATATCCTGATGTAGAATTGTTTGAGAAATAAGGAACTGTGCTTCCTTTTCATTGCAGAAGGTTAAGCCACATAACGGAACCTAGGATATATTTTCGTTACCAAACACTCCACAGTAAAACCATGCTGCAGCAAAAAAGCCTATTCGACTCCTTGGGAAGCGAGGATCGGGAAAATTGAAAAAAAACTGCGTCGCAGATACAAATGGATCATGTTGACCTTCTACGCATTGCCTCTAATATTTTTGCCCAACTGGAGTCCGCTACTTATGAGTAGCTGGAGTTGATCCTTCAATTTTAACTGTGCTCGGAGGGCATAACCTGTGACTACATTGACGACACGTGTCTATATTTCCTCAATAGAATCGCAATCGCCCATCTTCATTAGGATTCGCGCTACCACCAGAACCTGTACAAGGAAGCTCAACGTAGTTCGTAAGCTGGCTACCATCTTTTTCATACCATTGCGACTTTTGGCGTCGTCACTCAAACATGACGCAGCGGTAACTCGTAAACCAAAAATGGGTTCAACAAATTTAGCTTACATAGGAAAAAAAAATCACGGAGTCTAAATTTTCAGCAAAATTGAAGGATTTGGGTGTGGCATTCAGGATTGTTGTTGTTGGTCTCACATACGTCAATGTGCGGTAAATTTATTACCGCCCAACCAAACAATGATCCTCTATGAATCATTGTGAATTTCGGAAAACAAGTTGAAAGATGATAAAGTTTCGCCCCTCCTTCTGGCCATTACAAATCGAAAGTAAGCGATATTTAAAAACGAAACAAATATAGAATGGAGCCTATGAGTAAAAGCGTGACCGTTGGCCACACAGACCAATCGATCATGCCGCGAACAGTATTACTTGTTCGTCTTGTTTGTATGCATCGTTTATCGCTTTTGAAATACCTCGATTTGTACCAGCTAGAAGAAATTGCGACAAACAGTGATCCTTAAGAATGTCCCTTTATTTCGCTAGCTCAAGTTACCTTAAGAAGGTTCATTAACATAATGTCATTTTTTAAATTGTGATATCCACTAATTTGAGCCCGGAGATTCTCGGGGAGTTAAGGTAACCGACTACGAAATTGCCCCTACGCGAGTGACGTCCTTCAACTTGGTGTGCGGCAACCTTGTGTGCAGTTTCCTTCACTAAACTATACCGCGATATCTCGAATAGCATGCCAACAAAAAGACGAGGTGGTATGTGTCAAAAAAATTCGGTTGAATATCCATCTCATTTGGAGCCGTTGACCTGATAAATGATTTTCGTTTACCCTGCATGACCTGGCATTGCATGTTGTTTTTCACCACCAATGTGAACTCGACTGGTTGCGACCACAGCTCGGCTCGAACTGTTGTCACTCCTTCTCTTGGATTCAGCATTGGGAATTCAACTAATCGTTTTATTGTTCACGCGTAACATTCTCTCCCTAACTCCAACCGGCTTATTAAATCCGAACCTCTCCGGCACGTAAACCCACAAAAGTTATATCCTTCCGTTAACTGACGTGGTAACCCCATTTGACCCTCAAATTATACGGTGAAAGAAAAGGTATGATCGGAGGCTGGTCTTCCATCGAAAGGATTCCACATCCATCTATTCGGCTGTTACGTCGTTCACTTATGAACCAGTTCACCCACTCAGAATCGATAGCTCATTTGCCTCCAAAATAAACATTTCTATGCACAGCATGCTGGTTCCAAGGAGAGCGAAAAAATGCGAAAAACAGTGAGATATAACTCCACATAACGGACATTTATAAAAGTGTCGACGGTAATAGAAGCTTTTTTAGTCAAATAAAGCGTAGAAATCACCTTGTTGTGAAAAAAAGTGCGTCCAAGTAGCCAGATAATTGGGTTTTTCGGTGGATTCCCGAGTATTTCACACGAGTGTGTGGGAACACAATTTCTAATTCAGTTGAGTCACACAGGCATTTATGGTTTCCTAGATACTTCGCATGGGCGCAGAAATTGCCACAGTCAAAACGAATACATGAGTATGAATGTACATTTACAAAATGAATTGAGCATCAAACTTTGTTTGACAATCGCTTGTTTGCATGTCCCCGCATATCTTTTGAGAAAGTACGACGCTACGCTTATCCCGGCTGAATGCTGAACATGTACCATCCCGGAAACACTTGGCAATCCGCTCAAATCTTTTGGTAGGATTTATCGGATTCAATCTAGTCACCCAAAGGCCATCTGATAATCTGAACCATTCACCACTGGATTACGAAAACCGACTCCTTGTCTTAAGAAGTATTGCATGAAAACGCTTGCCTTGCAATGACCAACCAATCTTCCAGGCCATAGTTTCCATAATACTGAACCACAAGTTGCTCTCCAAGCTGCAGAACGATTATGTCGGGTAACGTTGCTGATCAGCTCGACTAGAACTTTGCTCCTTATTTGAGTCTTCACGTTGGCTGTATGCAATTGCCTATGGAGGCCATAAGTCATATGACGGCATCTTAGGTTTTCTACAATTGTTTGGTTTGTTTGATTCTCTGCACTGGTCACTCTCCTTTATCTTGCATCTTGAGCAGTCACATTCAGTGTCGATGCAAAACACTGCATGTGCACTGATTCCAAGCTGGGTGGAACTTCAGTGGCTGTCATGATTTGAAGAATTGAGCGACCATTGTCCCAAAAGTCTTTGGGAAATAAACTTTTACTCACAATTCCGGCAAGTGATAGTTGTATCAACTAAACTCATCTTTCCGGATCTACGCCTCAGCTAGACAGATAAAAATTATAGAGTTTCTCAAAGGCGAAGTGCGAATATCACTGATCCTGGGCATTACAAATTTACGGGTCATCATATATATATATATATATCGAAGTGAGGCGTTTCAAGACCCAGTAAACGTGTGAGCTTAAGACGGGTGAAAGGATGTGAAATACCACCGGACTGACTGATGTGTAAGGGGTCGGTAATATCAAATAACTTCGCTGTAAAACATGCCATTTTAATTCAGAGATTTGGCATTTAATAGAGCCTTCACAAAGTTTTTAATAAAATTACTGTATTTGGATGAACACCTACGCGAGTTCAGAGCTGGATCTAGTCGTTCCCTTTAAAGTATGAGAAGACACTGTTAAATATAGAACAAAAGCTGATGACAGCTGATAAGAGTTTACGGGGAAGATGAAAGGGTTTAGGCTTGAAGAAATAAAGAAGAAAAACTTTCAGCCTGCTTGCACCAAGAGAAGTCATGCGGGTCAGCGATAGCAAGATGTTAAAGTGAAGCTACCTGGGGACATTTGGCGGATTAGTGTGAAATTTACTGAGATGGAAAATGGAGACCAGGAACGTGCGCCCGTTTTACGGTCACAGTGCCGTTCAAAAGTCGCGGGGCCTGCATGTGAAGGAAGCCTGGGCGGCAAATTGATTTGAAACGGAGAGAGTGAATTGCAGTGTTGCGGAATACTGAGAGCTTTCGTGAATTCAATGGTAGTTTGGTTGTTCACCGAGTTTCAAAACTGACCTACAAAATTTTCGTCACGGTTCGAGGGGAAATATTCGGTGGGCTTTCGTGTAACAGTCTCCTTTCCTCGTTCTTGTGTTCATATGGTTTGGCTGACAGCAGATTATATCCGTGCCGTAATTGATTTTGGTATATCAGTTCTCTAATTATTTATTGATCCGATCCAATTTACGGCTGAGTTATGGTCTGATTTGATCATATTTATTTGATTTGTTGGACATCAGCCTTTTTTACTTAGTTCCCCGTATATCTGTGCTGTATTATGTTCTGAAAATCGTCTGGCTTGTCTCGCTGTTCAGTTCTGTATGTTAAATGCACAGATTGGTTCTCTGGCAAATCTAGTTTGTTGTGATAATCCGGGACACATGCTTTCCAATGGTCACGATGGACGCATGGCTGAACTAATTGTCATGAGTAATGATAACAGTATAATGAGAGGACAAGCCAAAACCCAAGAGCATAAAGTGGGAGCATTTTGTCAATAAAACAGTCATCTCACCCAGAGCAACTTAGCACAGCATAACCTAGAAACCCCTCAACAGATAGCTAAGAGGATTAGCATGGAACGCGTAGCAGGGACTCCGCGAATTCCAAGTAGTGAGAGTGGAAAACAAGAGTGCGTAAAAGCAGGTATTCCTCGCATTATTGGCTACAGCTTAAAGACAGTGCTTTTAAGAAGTATTTAATATTCTCTAGTGCTTGCAACTTGCTCAATCTACACTTCTCGGTCACCAAACATTTTCATCAATAACACACTACAGGCCCCTTGCTAGAAGTTATTTTTTACCCAGTTGGGTTTTTTGTGTCGATTGTCTAGTTTCTGTAGTATCTTCCTTAGTTTGAGTGCCTTGACTGATCGTAATAATCTCAGTTTATGGGCACCAATTAGTAAACAATCAAATAGACGCGTTAAGGAGTTTTGCGAATCTTCGAAATTTTTCGGTGCTTCCTTACATCAAGCGGATGAAATCAAGATTATACTCATTGCTGATTGTAATCCAGAACCTGCTGGTAAGATGCCGCGCGGCTATATGTTTCCAGTAGATCTAGTCATACGCTTTACTGCTCTGTCATATTTCAGACCATTTCTCGTTCTTAGAATCAAACCTTATCCCTCAGGTTAACTATTTCTATCAGATTCTCCATGCGTGTATCTCTTACTGGACTGCTTTTTATCTGTTGCATTCCTCGACAGATCATACATCTTGAGATAAGCATCTAAACTCAGTATATTCCTGAGCGACATCTTTAGTTGTTTTGCGGGAAACATCTACTCTAGTGCGTGTCGCTCACAAACACCATCTTGATATGATGTCCTCTGTGGTGGTATCCACCTTGTGCACATTGTCCGAGAGTAAACGCTTGCTGCCAAAAACAAGCTTCAACCAAATTTTCGTGTTGGTGTCCTTGGCCCGGTATTCAGGTAACCCTGAGGCGCCCTTACAAGGCTTCCAATTCTTTTTGTTCCCTCGAGTTTGCAATCTACCACATTACTCAGTAATTTTACGTTGACCCAGAATCCTGGATCACATTCACTGTACCACTCGTAACGGTAACTTTAATACACCTTCAAGACGCATCCCTTATCCATCAACAAATGCGTTACCTTCAAGCGTTCTTGTATTTCGGATGAGATATGTTGTTAGTTTAGTGAATAGTATAACTCACTTTTAAAACCGATCCATGGTGCCGAGGTGAAGCATTCTAAAACAGTTGACCACTATTCAACGAAAATGGAGGTCTGTTTAGATCTCTTGTAGCCCAAAATTTACACAACTGCCAATGAGGCTAACTCTGGTGTTGAAGAATCTGTAATGTCGTGTGTGGCAGGTTTCAAAGATGTTGACAAGCTTTACAGCGTTGAACAGCCAAAGTATACTTCTTTTTTCGAAGGCACACTTCATGTTTTCAGAAATATTACTTAAGATCAAGAAAAATGTAACCAGAGGTGTCTGTCAAAACGGATGTTCTCCAGATCTACAAGCAGACGAAGGCAAAAACGATACTGACACTGTCGTTGTTGCAATTTTTGTTGCTTATAGTAAGGCGAAGAACATGAGGGAGTTTTGGAAACGATAATTTAATGATAGCACAATGATACTACTTCCAATAACGATGGGAATAAGATGTCAACAGAAACGATGAAATTCATGGCAGCGAGGATAGCAAAATATTAACAAAAACGACGCTGTTTGTTGCTGTTGATGTTTTTGGTCTTTCTGCAAGTGCATTTGTAGGGAACTAAGAAATTTTTGAAGACCATCCCAACAGCAACGATTTTGTTGCTGCTCATCTTGATCTTGTATTGACGAGGATGGAGGATGATGGTGATAATGACGGTGATGAGAATGATGGCGACGGTAATTACAATGCGGATGACAGACCTGTGATGCGCGCAATATATGCCAGAAAGTGAATGGGAGAAACACCAAAATACGGACAAAAATTCCAGTTATTTTGACAGTTTTCCCAGGCTGTGTGGCTCACTCCATGGTACATCCAGAATGTAAAGAGAAACTCCATAAAATAAACAGTGTACATAACAAATTCGAGACGGAAGTACATCAAAGATGCAGGTGTGGTTCAGCAGGTGAGGAAATGCAGTTTGTTTCGCAACTAGGTGGTAAGGACGGGCGAATATTTAACAAAGACATATGTATTCACAGGGGGTTTTAGTAAACTCCCGGTTTGGTGACGATAAACTTGGTGACCGCAATCATATTAACTTGGATGTAAACAGTGATAACTGCGGTGAACTATTGTTGACGATATGGTTAGTCATGATGACGGTGAAGACCGTGGGATGGCAAGGCCGATTGAATTGACAATTGTAGAAAACACGACCATAACGATATTGTTGGCGTATCTAATGCTCATAATTATTTCTTCTGTCGTACCCTCTGGGGTGATGCAGATGGTAATTAGTGTGATGGTCATGGTGGTACGATAAACTTGGTGACCGCAATCATATTATCTTGGATGTTAGCAGTGATAACTGCGGTGAACTATTGTTGACGATGTGGCTAGTCATGATGACGGTGAAGATCGTGGGTTGGCAAAGTCGATTAAATTGATAATTGTCAGAAAACACGACCGCAACGATATTGTTGACGTATCTAAAGCTCTTAATTATTTTTTCTGTTGTACCCTCTGGGGCGATGCAGACGGTAATTAGTGTGATGGTCATGGTGGCGATGGCGAGTCTGAAGATAGAGGGGACGCCCATGACGAGGACAATGATCATGTTGTTGCTACTGGTCACAATAATGATGTCAGTGATGATGATGTTGATGATCGAGACCAGCATAATGGTACCGATGACAGGATAGGAGTGATGATACGACAAACAGAGCGGCAACAATGCAATGTTGCACTGTGTCGTTGATGCTTTGTTGTAGACCTTGTCATTGGTGACATTCGAAATAATTGAGATGATTAACACGATGAGTAAGTTGATTAAGATTATGATGACGGTGTTGATGATGATGACGGCGGTATTGATGGCCGAATTCCAGCGAAACCATATTATGCCGTGTACTAATGTACTAAAGTGTTGCTTAAAAGCACACGTTTATAGTTGGAAAAGTGAATCACGGAAATTGTAACCATAGTGATGATAATAGTAGGGAGCATACCGAGGACAGGGACGATGATATTGATGACGGTGATGTGTGATAAATAATATGAAAACTCATGGAAAATTGGAAGTTAATGAAGTCACAATTACTGTTGTTGCTCCTGCTCTTTCATTGCTTTTTGTCAAGTAGAAAATGCTTCTGGCGACCAGGACAACGGTAGCCAAATTAACCATCCTAATAATTTACCGAAACAGTATCTGGACTGGGAATCCGGAAGACAATGTCACTTTGTTAGGAGCATTGGCGGCAAATGTCTTGCCATTGTGTTGTTTTGCTGGGGGATGGTGCTGATGTTAATGATGATGATGATGATAATGATAATAGTCGTTGTAACAATGGTGATAAATTTGATGTTCTGGAGGGTTATCGTGATAGTGACAATGAATTTGATGGTGGGCGCGACAAGCACAACAATTATACTTGTGATTATGGTGGTGCTAATAAGGGCTATATTTATATCAATGAATTTGTAGTCGGACTCACAACAGAACTAACAATGAAAGCACTGACGGCGACTGTTGATCTTGCTATTAGTTTTGTTACTTTTAGATCTAGAGACGAAAGAATTACTTCAGCGACGCGAAGCATTCGGCATGGAACATTCATAGCACAAACATCAGACATGCAATAAACCACGGTAGAAACGTTTAGGCGGAGAAAAACTAAGTGAAAGACTACTTGAAAGTGAGGCGATCATAACCACATTTGAAACCTAGCTAACCAAGCAGACTTGCAATCAGAAAAATACGAGCGGCAAAAGAGAACAACCAAGGAAGCTGGATAGTTCTAAGAAACTACTACTACACTTCGGGCTGTTGTCTCACTTCCCGAAGCTCTGTTTTATAAGTTGATGGAATAACTGTACACAGTAAAACACTTGGTCTATGGATAGAAACGTAACGGCATCAATACTGATTATCTTTTTATAAAAAACATAAAGACGATAACACTGTGCTTTCTAATTATGTCGTTATTCATCTGAGTCGCTTACAACCATGCTAGAGATAAATAACGGACTTTCTTCGGAACAATCCGATCAAAACATAAGCAATGGGACTTGAAATTTGATGCAAGCTTTGGGGCTTCTGTATAAGTACACACTGTGGCGGGCAGAAATGAACAAATAAATGGGCCCCTGTGTGACCACCGGTATAAGAATTTATCGCCGAAGCGTATGGCCTTATATCTATTTGCGGTTTACTTCCACTCAACAATCCAAAACGATAACTGTGTTTGCACACAAAATACACCAAAACTGATCAATATTACAATTAAACACATTTACATTTAAACTTTAAAGGAACAACTGATCGCTACACTTCAAGGTTTCAATTTAGAGGGGGGAAAAGAACCCTCAACAGAAAACTCGCGCATGCTGCCAGACAGTACATGGTCATACAGTAAAGTTGCACAACGTTCATCCAGGTGAACATAAAAAAGTCAGGCATCCAAATTTGAATAAGGAGAGCAGCGAAATTTTTCATCAATCCAGAATCGAGAAGAAAAGCAACTGTCTATTCATTAAGTTTTTTAAACGTGGAATTATATCAGTAGAGGCGTTGAGGGTCAGTCAACTCACTACAAGCAACGACGACAAGAATAAACAAGTTAAGAGATACACAACTTAAACATTATCCATAAGGTTGCTGAAAATTTTTCGACTCCCCCTATCGGTTCTGCTCTTCCGGAGGCTCACTCAGTAGGTGCAGTTCTGAATAGTACGCAACATGTAGGCATGTTTGACTCAAGCTTGATCAATCCTCAAACAATTCAGAATATTGATCTTAACTGTAACAAAAATACTTCGGTGATTGATGTAACGACCTTTCGATTTCTTGAGCAACGAGCACCAAGGTTAGCAAACAAACCGGCAAAACTCCGAACGTATGGTTACACAAATGTGCTGTTCTATAAAAATGAGAGTAGTTACACGGAATACAAAATTACAAACCTCAACGGTTTTCGACAAAAGGTGAGGTACTCCAAAAAGCAAGCAAAGCCGATATGGATCAACAGTCAACGCGTGATCGATACCGGGTCGCAAACGCATGCATTCAAACAAATTTATCGCCGACCAGGGTTTTGGTACAAAAATAGTATAACAGAAGCGGTAAAAATGGTTTGCGCGGTAAGGTAAATGGAAAATATAACTGTCTTGTCAAACTGAAATAGGGTTCAATTACAGCAAACCAAAAAGGGCGGCCCATTCGAATTGTTAACCGGGAAGGCAGTCATTCAAGATGGGAGGCAATTTTTAAAGGTGTACGAAGTTGCAACAATTCATACAGTAAACGATGTTGTTTCTGAAGAATTTACGGGCCAGCTGAAGCCAAATATATCGCAATTGAGAAAACGTATTATCTACGGCCCGCTATTTTATACTCAACTGTATTCTTCTTATAGTACATCGCATTTGCATGGTGTTGAACATCAAAACCGGGAAATGATTAAAACCCGCAATATACCCTTCTTATTGTATAAATGAACTGCACTGGAATCTCTTGGAAGATAGTTTCACAAAGAAATCCAAATAATTCCTGCAAGGAAAAGGCTTTCCAGAATAATACGTAAACAGGCAACGATGATTATTCCAATCCGAAAAGGCTTTCCAGAATAATACGTAAACACGCAACGATGATTATTCCAATCTGGCTTTACTTGTGGGCTTGGGAAACTGATTGAAATACTTGATAAAATTTCCATTCTTTCGCTCTCACACTTATGAAAACCAAAATTTGTTTTCTCAACATACGCAGATAATTTACTTCGTTGAAG
The DNA here is from genome assembly GCA_003604175.2 of Clonorchis sinensis. Lineage (NCBI taxonomy): Eukaryota > Metazoa > Platyhelminthes > Trematoda > Opisthorchiida > Opisthorchiidae > Clonorchis > Clonorchis sinensis. The sequence continues at coordinate 21,581,860 of CM030370.1, forward strand.
GCAGATGACTGTTTCTCATTTGATTATCTCTATTACGTCTGGAAGTAAAAACACAAGGCTATTTCGAGTAGATTAGGAGGCAATAAATAGATGCTTATCTTAACTTTGCACAGCCTCTTGCAATACACTAAAGTCGCATAAATTTTGCAACACGTTTTCGCGGGGGTGTTAATTATTCTGGAGATCAAAAATTGGTTAATTTCGCAACCACCCATAAACCTACACAGTTCACAAGAAATTAGGAATTTTGTGGGATGGATAGTTTGATGTTACTCAAAATACACGTTTATATCTTGCGGTTTTTGTCGGTTGACTAAAACCCCTTGAACTATAAACTAAGATTAGCCAGGAATTTTCAGTCTTGCCACCGTGTTTACCCTGTGAAAGTTGGTTTAATGCTTTATATCGTTTAGAAAAATGCTCCAAAAATTTATTGATTTGATTTTCTCTGAGCATACCTCAGCTGCATCATCAAATTTAGGGATACGCGTCATTTTGTCCGTTCGAAAACAGTTTCTCCGCATAGGAGATTGAACGCGGCTAACAGGTTTTAACCACTGATTTTACAATAAGTAAAACGCAGAACTTTTTAAACAGATTCGTTTTGTACTGTTTTCACATGCACTGGTACCATCCATTAAATGGGTTAGCGAACTCATTTTATAAATTCACGGTGATAATCCTTGTAATTCTACGCTGCACGGACATTTTACGAAGCCGAGTGACTCAAGGTTTTGTCTGTCAAATAAATGAGCTACCTTCTTCAGCTCTCTAGCCATGTTTTTTTTAATAATTTTCAGCAAAATGAGAATCGTTTTTCCCGAACTATTTGACTAGTTATTAGAAAGAATAATAATAATACAACTTGTATTGCCACGGTTACTTTAGGACCTTATGGTATTTTGTATCAGTAATCCCTAACCCGATTACAATTATGAGCAAGTACGCAAACAACAGTAATTAACCCACCATCAACAACTCAAAAGGCCTACATCAAAAAACACAAACAAGTGGCCTAGGCTAGCCATGCAGCAAAAGATCATCGCAAAGTACGAGCTTGTGATTAACTAGACATAGGAGCTTTGAGAAAAGCAGTTCCATTCTGTGAACAATGATCTACAGGACTACAGGACTACAATATAAAGGCGGTAAAAATTACATTGCGATACGACTGTGTGGCTACGGCCTAAACGAGGTACTAACCAACCGCAGAGGCCAAGGTTAATTCTTTGAAATAAGTCATTTCTGCTCATTCAACGCGCAAATATAGCAACTTTCCTAACGCACAGCATTTAAACCAGTTTACCTTACGTTTATAAAATTATGGTTGTCACGGGTGAGTTGTTAGTCTCGGTGAAAAGCCAATATTCAGCAACATTCTTCAGTCAACATAATGTGGTCAATTAAACGCGGATTTCACCGGCTTGCGACCCGTAAAACCAAACACTTTGGTGCAATGGATTAAACTTTGACCGGCACATTATTTGCTTGCTGTTGTTTTGCGTTTACTGCATTGTTAACCCGAATCATATGGGTTTGACGGGACAAAATTGTCTTAGTTTTTTAGCTTGGCATTGAAATCCGTTGATGATAAAATGCAACTCAGTAACCACGACCAATATTTCTCCACAAAGGTCAACTTGTTTAAGCTTGCCTTCCTTGCAATATCATTCTTACAAAACAGATAACAGACACAAATTAGCTATGAGCATGCACCCTTTCAGGCTGCGGTAAATCTCCCATAGCTGCCGAGAAGAAAACCACCACCAAACGTATAGGTCGCAAACATTTGCACAGTTTTCTACAGAAGACTTCGGAGTTTCAAATAGCAAACTCTGTAAATTGTGAACACAAAACATCTAAGTCCAGTTTACCTTTAAAATGAGCAGATGTTATTAAATACATCCTGGTTATCCGAAATGTTCTGTGGCAATGCATTGGCAGGAACATTAAATATTTTAAAATCTCAAGGCAGGTTAAAATGAATGACTGAAAATGATAGATAAGTGAATACAGTATTATCAAACTTTCCGAGATACCCATTCTAAGTAACAAAGTGCTCTTATATCTTGAAAGATATTTCTGAAACGAACCGACGTGTGAATTAGGGAGTTTTGCGACAAATCTGAAGGTAACTCCATGTCAGCCCAAGTCGGTCAGAGGGAGGTGCAACCCTTCAGGTTAAATCCATATCGTCACCTTAGAATGACATTGATTCCTCCATGGAATTCTTTAGAAACGCCGAAACTTTCATCAAGAAACATGCAGATTTTATCCCAATATCTTCCGACAAATCCCACGATATTTTAGTATGGAAAGAATATAAAAGTCACACAAAAAGGAATAACAGTCAAGCACTCACCTCAAAGGAATTAACGCAGATGACGAACAAGAAACGAACCGACGTGTGAATTAGGGAGTTTTGCGACAAATCTGAAGGTAACTCCATGTCAGCCCAAGTCGGTCAGAGGGAGGTGCAACTCTTCAGGTTAAATCCATATCGTCACCTTAGAATGACATTGATTCCTCCATGGAATTCTTTAGAAACGCCGAAACTTTCATCAAGAAACATGCAGATTTTATCCCAATATCTTCCGACAAATCCCACGATATTTTAGTATGGAAAGAATATAAAAGTCACACAAAAAGGAATAACAGTCAAGCACTCACCTCAAAGGAATTAACGCAGATGACGAACAAATATAGGTCTAATAAGCTTTTTAAGAAAATGATACATGAATGAACGCGAAAAACAAATTGCGGTGAGCAAACGGCATTTTAATGGCATTCGTCACCGACTGAAGTCTTACACTCCACTGATTACGGGTATAGGAGTAAACTGGTGCTAAGCTTAAACACCTTTCCATTGTACACGATTGCCAAGCACTCTCCACGTAGCAGCAGCACCAAGTTTATTCCTCAGTATTTCACCATAAAGAAAGTTTAACCAGGATTGCGCAAACAAGTAACAAAATATCACAGAAAATATGAAGTAATTCCTTGAAACTCAAACCTGAGTCGTGAAAGCTCAGACGAATAAGTCATTCACTTGCTTTTGTGTTACAGCGCTTCTCTTCCTAATTAATCCTCAAGCACACTCTTATTTATTAGCCCATCAATATGCCTGAAAACCGACTAATTATAATGTACCATCAGCATGTAGTGTTTTCTTCATTAAAACCCTGCTCCAGTTTTCAGGATGTTTGCAAACAGCAGTCGGTATATACTGTGGATTGGTCACTATGAAATTGCGATACCCTCCAGTAATTGGCACCTCATAGCCGTTCACAGGCCTTCCAGGGACGCATAAACATTCAACATAATCATAATTTTGGTGTGATTCCATCGACTAACCATTCTGTGAGTTACATCTTCAAAAGCATACACATAGATACAAAATACTACTTGTCCCTAAAGAAACAAATTTTTAGTCGTGAGTAAAATCCTATTTTAAATAGTCTAAACCAATTGGTTGGTTTTCGCTGTTCAGGCAGTTGCTATCTCGCATTCGCCTTCATGATTTTTTCATAAATTTGGTGATTTGTGCAGCCATATCCGCTCACAGATTTTGCAACAAAGAAATTTTTCTGCACTAAACTTCTGCATTACTCTGAATTATTCCACCATAGTTTTCAAAAGCAAACTGTGCAAGGTGTAAAATTTGTTTATGCAAACTTCAAGCAAAGGCACAATTAACTAGCATCAATTTCCCCTCCTGCCCACAAAGGTAGATCGTTTGCAAAACTGAAAGTAAACGTTATCGACAAGCAGGATAAAGATGCAACGAGTCCTCAAGTAAAAAAAACCAAAGCATCCTCTAGCTAGGCATTTTAGCTTGTGCAACTAACTCTCATGTGTTTGAATTATGAAGTTTTGAGCGTGAATAAAACCGCTGTACTGTGCGCAGACTTGAGCTGTGCAGGCTAGATGTTGTTCCTTTAACCAATCTCCAAACCTTCGTCAGCAAGCGGATTAGGAGAATTGTTGAACATTTGCCAAAAAATTTGAAATTATTGGAAGTAAATTTGTATGGGACCCGTAATAAATATTTTAGATAAGTTTGAGCGAGAAACTGAACTGAGAGCTCTTAAAATTGCACTACTGAATAACTAATAGCTACTGGCAAGCGGAACGCGACAAATGATGTTTGTTACTATCAAACAAGTACTCACTAGCCGTTCATAATTTAATAGCTCCATGAAGGTGAAACGACTGAGGAACGCTCAGCTGGGATTTAGTCCTGCAATTGAAGCCCAAGTATGCCGTGCTGAAAAGCCGAGCAGTACTGTAGGCCAATTCATCCCTATCGAGAATCCTCAGTAGTCAATGTTTGACAAAACTGGTAATCCCCAGGCCTACGTTAGATGAAATGAAGCAGTCATCAAGTTATGTGGAATCCGCGATTTAACCATTCTGCGCCATCTGAGAACAGGTTAATCACACTGCTGATCAGCTCCTGTTGGCCAAACAGTGAAGTGTTCAAACTACTATCAAGGAGGTTGCGCGTTTGAGACACGCAAGAGCTTCGTGAAAAGCTCAATGTTGCTGATTCCAAATGTAAATGAGACAGTTTGTACATTGTTTTTTGGCTTTTTTGTATACAGTGGTTTCATATACAGGACGAAATATCCATTAACGAATAGGGATGGTTTGTTTTCTTCTTAACAGCCGACGCAAGGACAATTTGGTTGATGGCTTTCACCTTTATCATCAGTTGCAGTGAGCTTATAGTTTTCAGTTGTCAGACTAATCTGAACGAAAGCTTCGGACATCCAAAACCTCAGACAGTGTGCTATATCTATGATGTTAAACTTAAAGTGGTACAGAAAGACGTGTATCTTATCATTGTCATATTTCATACATCAGGTTACTTCACTCTCTTTGTTTTGCTACCCAAATAGATGTACCACAAATGTCATGAATACTACAAACACATCCACATCATGTCCTTCCAGTTCATTTTTGTACCTCTTGGCTGCTCCGTTTATTGTTTTCAAATTTCTTTCTATAATTAACCTAATGACAATAGACTGTCGAGCAAAATACCGAGGAATTAAATGGAGGCCAGTAATTCTGTCAATCCTTTTTTCTTGGCATTTGATTAGTTGACCTACTAATTTTTACGTAATTCTTAAAAGTGGATATTAAAGTTCTGCATCATGAAATGGTTGCTTTCTAAATTTTTACATCCAAACGGCTTTGATCCACTCTTTCAATATACCTGATTCACGGGACAGCCTCACTACCGTGGATTTCAACTCGGTGCACATTACGCCTGAAGCAGCAGTACAGAATGACAAATCTCGAAATCACAATATACAATGACAAAATTGCCTGAAAATTTTGCTACGCGGTTTAGCAGCAACCTGTATTTTGGAAGGCTTGATTTTAAAAAAAAACTGCGAATGAATGAGATCTCGTGAAAAATGACGGATTAATTTATGGTCTGGACAATATCATGTAAGATGACTTGTTTTTTTCACTACTTTACAGCTCTCTGACACTTTGCGGATCAATTAATTTAATTTAACATGTTCAATTAAATCTCACCAATGAGTAGCTCGCCCAGAAATGCATGTTCCTAACTCAAATTTGTGCATACAGTCAGTGTGCTAATACGACATGGAGATTCTAAACAATTTAAGAGTGGGTTGGTTGAATTTTGGTTAAAAACAGTCCGGTGTTACACAAAACTGTGTGACTTCATGTCACATCTTACGCAACTTTTCACGTTGAATATACTGACCTATCATTGCGTGAGGGCATTAGCAAATGTGCGAATACAACTGTGAAAGACGGAAAGTCTTGTATCAAAAGAATAGGGGAGGTATTTCGAAGTATTGTGCGTACAAATGGGTTGATTGACTGAATGGCACGTATCCGTGTAACAGGTTCTCATGTGCAATTTAGTCTGTGCAGTACCAGGCTCGGTAAAATAGCTGACCAAATACTTGAACGCAAATACACGGATTTTTGCCTTACGTCATTCTTAGTTTCACTAGAATATGCCACGCGTATGATACCAAAGTTTAGGGAGTAAGAATCGTTACTGAATGCATGTGAGCAAGTTTTGACGCCAGTGAAAGAGAATACGTTGAATAGCGATATTTACTGATATATGGAAGTGGAAAAAATGCGTACATAAAGTGCGTTTAATGTCTATTTCCAGGGGGCACATTTGGTCTTTGGAGTGCCACGGAAGACGGCAAGGAAACAGCCTGGGACGAGCAAAAGTGTGCGCAAAGCTTACACGCACATACACAATCCTTTCGGTCCCTCCAAAACTTCCACACCTATGATTGTCTACTGAAATGACTGTAATTGGTCTAGTTTCATTGAAGACACCAGACACAGTGTCTTATAGTTTACTTTAGTTTTAGAGCTTCTGGATCCATATCTTTCGCTCCTCCCGCCCATATGCACTGAATTTTTAACTTTGAATTTTTCAGTGACCTTGAACTGACGGCAACCATCCACGTGGCTTCATCAACTGCCGGTGCTTACGTAGTAACCACATTTTATCCCAAGCTGATTGGAAAATTGGCCTTCGGCGACCACATTACGTATTTTACTTTGGAACACTGTATATCACTCGCAGATCTATTTATTTATCACAATTCATCCAACTGAAATAATTATCCAACTTAACCCACGTGGTGAAATTTCCCAGGAATGTAGCTATCAGAGGCGAGGGTAAAACTCTCATTTCCACGGAGTTTTTGAAAGACCAAAAATCTCAAGAGTCATCTTGAACTTTCCTATACGGTTTTTTGAATACCAAAATATAATAAACAGGCACTGGAAAGCGGCTCTCAAATTTCTGTACTAACAGTCCATCATATGCGGCGATGGAGCATTGACACTTGGCCAGACATTACTTACAGGTTTTGTCAGTAGTATACTCCGTTACAGTTGTAGGACTTTATCGAAGTCTGGTAACTGGGACGATAAACAGCCGGTTCTGTTGCGATTATCTGCTGAGTCCTAAGGTGAAATAGTCAATATATACGCGTTAAGTATCTTCCAGTTGGAATATATTAGATACTTAGTGGTTCAAATGCGGTTAGCGTTTCGGCGTAAAATGTTTCCCTCATTCCAAGTCATGCAGAATTTTGGGCTCAGGCTATATGTAGAGGAACTAGGATTTCTCTCAAACACTCTACCACACCAGTAGGTATAACACAGAAACGTGCTTCGAGTTACGCCGTTTTAGAGTCACGCAGACAGAAGAATGAATGCAAGAATTAGAATATTCCGTGCTATCTGGCAAACCGTGGTCATCCCTCAGTATATAATTTAGGTACGGCAGATTTTGGAATAGTGTACACACTTATATATAAATCAATTTAGTAGAATTAAATTGTCATAAACCGAACGTGAGTATACTAGAAAAGCTATCTTTGCACTTATGCAGATATCGACAGCAGATTTTATGCCAACAGTGTACACCAGTATTACCAGTATCAGCATCTTGGGCATGGAACTAGTCGCCAGTTGATGCGAAACAGCTTAACACTGTCAAACACAACTGAAAGAGATTCAAATAAACAAACAGAATACTAGTCAGTTTATCTATCAAATAGCTGGAAAAAAGTCGGACAACCACTAATTCACTGTCTGATAGTTTGTTCTACCCAGATGAAATTGGAAAATAGAGGAAATTAGAGAATTTAGGGTCAATCAAGTGTGATGGGTGAGAAGAATATTCAGGAAAAACGCTCGCATTGCTTGGAGGGCGCGCTCCAGTCTCGTAAGGATCAGTAGCGCTTAAAACATGCTACTAAAGACCGAACAGTAGACAAAGTTTACAAAACTTTGCTGGGGACGTTAGCACTGACTGGACGAAGGGAGGCGGAGCCTTTAGCCAAGCGATGGTTTGATACATACCTGAGCACAGCTATTAGCCCCACGCGATAACGAAACTTCAACAGCACACAGGTTGAGCTCACAGTGAACCTGTTTGTAATTGATTCAACGTTTCCTACTTAAAGCGAGCAAAATTGATTGGTATGCAATCTGTGTCCAGCTCTGAACGACAATCAAGTGTAAACGAGAGTAAATCGAGGGTAATCATCGTATAAGCGGACCTCATGACTAGTTAGCATGGATGTGCTATCTGCAAGCTTACTAAACTGATCTGCTTGCAGATCAAGCTTCGAATTCCAAGAATACCAGAACGATCAGGGTTCACAAAATGGGAATGTGCAAAGTTCTGAAGGTACTACACGGTGTGGGGTTCGCCTTGATTGGGGTTATTGTAATGTTCAACACTTTGTTTAGTAGTCTCCCATGACTAAGGTTTCAACATCTACCGAGGTACATATTGCGGTGTGTAGCCAAAACCAAACTAAATCAACCTGGTTGTTGGGCACGACGCTATCTACGAGGATTTTCAAGGTTCTATTTAACTCACCAAAGTTAATTAATACTCTAATGAATCTGTAAAATGATTCAAGAGAGCAAACACTGATGGTACTGTTGATAAGATACCAAGCAAAACAGCTTATTCTATGCTGTTGAGGTATGAAATCGTACGCAATACCCCCTTATGAATCGGATCCCCATGGGCTATAAATACATTATTGGCGAATGCCCGTGTTTACTGCCATTTTGACGACCCATAATTCAAAATGTGACAGTGGACTCCCCAGAAAGGATTTACCACAGGGAATTCCATATTCATTTTGCCACGCAGAGCTTTGTATAGAGTATGGGATTCATGCTGTTCGTCTTAGGTTATCAAGTGAACTAGACGAGGTTGTAAGCTACCTCTCCAAAGAACAGTTTACCTTCGCGATGGCTTTGGACTCTCTAAAACTGTGATCATCTCTAATCCAAAAAGGAAGGTTTAATATTTGATATATTTTCTTTTGAAAACATGGAGTCGGTATGAACGATAGCAACAACATCGCTTGGTCTAGGACATCTGCTAGAAAAATAGAATACTCAGACATCGGCAGACGCACCAGCCTTTTGAAAGACCCAGTTTCGTAATGCACTGTACTTAGGCTGTTTGCCTTTTAAAGATAAAATTTATCACTGGTCATTGAAAGTAAATAAAGAAAGCTAGATGGTATGGAAACATACTACTTTTGTATTTCTCCAGGCATTGGTTGAACGCCTAAAGGTACGTCAGTCTTCATTGAGGAATAAATGGATTAGTTAACTCATCTGATATTGTAATATACCCTTTGAGCAAACAATCTGGAGGACCGCATTCCGTTTGACTTTTTTGCCTTCAATTTCAATAATTCCACCAAGCATTTGGCTACAACCACACAGCCTAATTATGCTTGATAATAATTCATAATATTATGAGTTTTTCATGCCGTACCGCTTGTTTCGATTGGCTGTCCGATAGCAGAGTGGTAGAACCGGCCACATTTTATCCCCGAGGTATTCCTTCAAACAATCATTCAATTTCAAACGCATGTAGAACTAGTGAAAATAAAGCGATCTCCTTGTAGACTAGCTATTTTTCGATGATTTCTAGTACGCTAACGAATAACAGATATCTGTAATCCTCGAATTCATGAAAAACTTGGTATCTTTCTTGTATAACCCAAAAACCGATTTTATTGTTTCGTTGAAGGTTAAAACCAGTGGTCCGGAGACCGTGTTGGAATGAAGCCGTGGTATACACAACCTCTTTTTGATATTATTAGTTAATTCTTTTCGTTCTGTACTTGCTTGTTAAAAAGGTTGTGCGCTGGGAGACATCCAAGCACCTCGGTTTTGACGATGACGTGGCCAAATCAAATGCTGCCTTGTCATCTTTTCGAGATGGTAGTGATTGTGGTTCTTGTTTATGGTGAACAGCTGTGCGGCGTTTACTCGAACTTGTCTCTGCAGCCCAGTCTGAATACTATCACACAGACAGATGATGGAGAAGTACGCTATTGACTTACTGGAATTTACCCAGATGGGGTGAAAAGTGTACTTCTTTGGCATCATTTTGCGTCCTATGTGCTCGTTAATGTAGATAACGTCAAATAAAAACCCATGTGTCTGGAGCGAGCCTTTGATCTTGCGGAAATGACCACAATAACTGCTACCTCGGGATCGCTTAAAACTAGTGTTCATAAAATAAGGCGTATTTTCCGTCGTTCAATAAAACGGCAGAGCATATTAACTCATGTGAAACATCACCCTTGCTTATTAATGACTTTTTTAAATACATACAAGACGTCAAAACAAGGCATACGGAAATACATCAAAACGTTGGACTAACTTCGAGTTGAATAAAATTGAATCCCACTGTGTGTATGGAACGTGAATGTTGATCAAAATTTCAACCAACGGTCGTGCACTGCACTTTCGGGACTGTTTTGAGTATACGAAAGATGGAATCTTTCGTAGTTGACGTTTTCAATTTTCTACTGATTATCAGTTAACCTATCTTGAAACCTGGACTTCATATAACCGACCGACTGACAAGCTGGATTTTATTTAACCCGTGATACTACTTGTTCTTTCTTCTACGAGAGATTTGTTTCCACTACTTCGTTACATTACAGCTTACACGAGGTTTTCTTTGTGTGAACTGAAATTAGTATAGTTTCTAGACATAGATTTACCAAGGCGCATAATTTGCCTCGACCGATACTACGGCAAAAATGTTGGAAAGGGTGAGGTCGTTAGATCGATGGTTCAAGTAGTTATTTCAAGTACCTGTAATTTTTTCCTCACCATTTTGATCAACATTTGATCATCATCCTCGTCATCAACAGCAGCACCGGAAACAGCAACATCAGTGTTGATACTGATGCTTCCGTTCCGCTGAAGAAAGTTTACTGAATTATGCTTAAAACAATAAACTGAAAAAAAGAAATTGATGGATTGGAGAGATATGGTTTAGGAATTACGCAAGCATTACCAGATGCCTACAGCTCAAAACGCTGGGTCAGACAAACTAGCAGCAATCTAGTAGGGTAGTATGATAGCACAAACGCTACAGATAGAGTTCCGCCGCCATCATATGCACTGTCTCCAGTCAAGCGCATTGGAGCCAGATCCTGGAAATTGGACTGCCTCAACTCTTCTCAATCTATTTCACGCCATTTTGTTAAGCCAGACGTCGTTCACCTCGCAGTTTGCGTCATTCCAATTGAGGCGCGGAGAATAACAGGGTTCTCGAAAGACGATGTTCCAGTGTTCACAGCGTACAATCGAGCCACCGCAGGTTTTGGTGCTCGATATTTTCCGCGACTGAAACAGCTGCTGAACGACAAAATATCGGTTCTATGCTCACCAATTCATTCGTGCTATTCAACAAACACCGACAAAGCTACCGAGGCATAGGTGGCCGGTAATTCAAAAGTGCCTAAAACTCCCTGTCCGCAGATGCCATGTCTCGCAACCACACAGCAACAGAGGCCTTCCCTAGTCTGGTGTGCGCGAGCCTTGAGACCCAGTGGTATGCTTTTCAGTGCCAAAAACGACGCAAATTAGGAGACTTGGTTTGAGCCATTAAGGTTTGTTCGCTAACAGTAGCGAGCACACGTCCAGCAGAGCTAGTGCAACTGCCGAGTAATGCAAAATTCTCCACAACCTTCAGTGCTTCTCCTTGAACTTGAAGGAGCCTGTTTGGTGGCTGTACATTCTGAAGCATGGTATTTGAGTTCAAAGATGCAAAGTGCGTGCCAAATTATGGTATGATGGTGATCAGTGCGTCCAGCAAAGCTTATGCATGTCCTCCGTCTTCCAAGATGAAGACGAACTTAAGGCAAAACGGGTTCTCATGATCAACTAGTTGAACACCTGGGTTTTGGGGATATTTCGACGTTCACCTCAGTGTTTCATCAATAACGAATTTGAACAAGAATGGAGACCGTACACACACTCGTCTGGTAATACGACAGTGTATCAAACAATTGTTTAGAGAAAGCCGAGTTTCGCACATGACTTTATTAAATCTATATCATTACTTATTGAAACTCAAAGAAGCAATCGTATATAACGAAGTGATTTCGATGTCCACTATTTTCGTCTTTGGGATCGTTCTACATCATGGATGCCACTATTCTCACTGATCACTTTTGTTTGAAATTCAGATGATGCGTCACCAAATTAACCATAATTATTTGTTTTCAACTAAAGGCCTGACTGAATCGCACCTGAAACTTTGGTTTGTATAGTTCTTCAGCCCAATGTGTGTTGCACGAAGACATCCTCTCGAGATATTGCAGTCCTTTTATTGAATGAAAGCATACATAAGGCTGCTGACGACTCAACAGTCCACGGCAGTTTTGACCCTTCTTGGAGTTCGTCAGGTAGTGGTTTATTCTGCCGAGCGAATACAGCACGACATCTCGAGTATCGCACCAAATGGAACATTGGACTGCCTTGGTTCACTACGTTCGGTTTGAGGATATCACAGTTTAAGGTTCCAGTCGGGATTCCGCTGAGTCTCACAGTAAGGTCAAATCCGATTGCCATTAAGTTTATTTTGTGAACTCTGTACAACTCAGCCTTAAGCAGAACAAAGTTGACGGAATCTTGAGGATTGTGCCAATTTGATGAGCCTCAAGATAACCGAAACCGATCGTAGTGAAAACACAAGGCTCAGTGAATTTCTAGGATTCACGTTACTGGCAGCAGAGAACTGCTGCTAGAAGACTGTGTTTGGAAATGATCAGACATCCAGTGCATCAGAATATCTTTATGAAGGTCAGAATATTGGTATACAATCGTGGTTAACCTCTTGCTCGGAGCTCGCCACTTTTACACGGGAATGGTGAGCACCAACAATTGTTCAACGTACAGTTTGAATAAACGCGCATGAGGTAATGGTGTGAGCGTCACGGTGATGTTAGCAATTTTTTAAATCTAGTAACGTGAAATAGCAAATAAGCGGACAGAATAGGTAGGATGAGATCGAAATGACCTTTATCGTTCCTCTGTTTGACTGCTGACATTTGGCAGTAAGCGGGACCTCGAGAAGTACACGTGTCCCTGTCGAGCTCTCCGAATGGGCTTCAGTACAAATGAGCACATTTCATTTCTCTGATTTTGTTTGGTCCAACAGATATTTTGAGTAAGGTAAAAATATTGCCTAAGACATGAAGGAAGGATTCAGTTGGGTCCACTTTTGACACCATTTAAATAAACAAGCGAGTCTTTAACTTCAAAAGCTACCTTACTCAAAGCTGTTGAATGGAAGTCTTCTGACGTAAGTGCTAGTTGATAGATAAGATAAAAATGAGGTTCAATAATCGCATAGATCGCAAATAGATACGGTCACAAAACAATCAGATTCTAATAAGGTTCTCCTCTTGGCACCAGATAAGGTGGTTGCTTATACGGGATAGAAACAATAACAACCGCCTTTGTTACCCTCTTGCTAAGTATCACGAAAATTTCCGCGTCAACGTACTGCAAACGGGCCAAGCCTCAAGGCTCTTCCTATGGAAGCTAGTTACACGTTCCTTTTATAAGGGGCGATGTCATCAACTTGAGTGTAAAGGTTGCGTTTCATTGCCCGAATTATATACCAGTTCCAGTCTCGACGACAGATGCAGCTCTCACATTCTTCTCAAAGATATACTGCCTGAAATATGTGTGTGATTAGAACCCTCATTAGAATCCTCATTAGAACAGGAGGGCTAATGTTTTTCTACCAATTAGTTCGGATGCCTTCAGCTCATTAGTTTCAGTAATGAGCAGATTAATAAGGTGGGTAAAATTATTTTGTGCAAAGATTACATTATCCACTAGCTTCGTTGTACGATGGTATCCGAACCTTTACCAGTAGGCTGGCTTAGTCCAATCTACAGAGCTTGTGCGTTGGAAGCCAAAGACAAGCATCCTGTAGCACAGTGGTCCTCATTCCAGCTTGATCCATCTGCGAAACCCCAATATCAGACCCTTTCCATTTCAGTATGTTACAAACGAAGTTGTAATACTCATTTCCTGAAGAGGATTACTAATTTCAAACAAGAAATGATGAAAACCTACCTATGAAAACCTATTCAAAAATAAAACGCACACTTTGTTCGATGAGTGTATACCAGCCGATAGCGCCGGAAAATTCTGAAGACCGGTGGAAATGTTTCCGCTGTTTATAGAGAATTTGCTTTGATTCATTTTGAACATTCCTGATGTGGAACACTGTTAGTCAAGTGGTAACCTTAGATCAAATTTCGATTCACAATGCCTTCTGTATCGAAAATCCTGATAAGAATTCTTTAAAGTGCATCAAATCTGATGTTGTAAAGGGTCAAAAGATATAAGATGCCACTGACTGGTTTCAGGTCAAACACAAAAGCAGTTAACTTTGTGCGGTGTGCATCTTAAGCGAATCGATAATTTTACAAACAAAATAATACTGAGGATTGTTCAGAAATATCCTAGACAGTAAACACACTTTGATCGCTTGTTTCCACACTCTTCGATTTGGTCCAGTCAAACTCCTAGAGCCTCCCAAACTGTGATATTGCCTTCTGCTTATGAAAAGCCACTCAAGTTAAACCAGTCAAATAAGACATCGTCAATCCAACTATTCGCAAACAGCACTACACCAGCAGTCAACATAACTCTTAGTATATCTCCTAGTAAATATGGATCATGAAGTAAATATTGAACGAATACGTTCATGGGAGGGAATGATTCAAGGATTGCCGTCACCCTAAACTAGACTGTCAATGCAATAAGCTCAAAGCTCTAACTAGTATCAAAGTAAACAATTTCACGGATCACGAAAACAAAACTCCATTCGCACACAAATCTGGTTTTGAAAGGGGACTTAAATGAATCCAACTGAATCTATCGTTTATGATGATTCTCTTGTGAAACATGGATTGGAACAAGAGGCTGCCTGATGAAGCTCATCCAGTCGAAGCGATCATCGTAAACGGGAGATTCAGCTAGATTTAGTTGAGCCTTCTGTCAAAACAAACTTTCTGTGCAAATGTGAGCAATTGTTGAAAGCTCTCCAGTTTGGGTTCAAGTGGATCATAAGGTTGAAGGGAACCTCAAGGAGGATGAAACCGATTGTGAGCTCTCGAATAATCTTCAACAACCTAATGAGTAGTGTCAGGTCTGAAAAATCCGTTTTGGAGCCAATGGCATAGCATTCCTATCCAAACTAAAGCAGGCCATGCCTGCTTCAAATGGGTTTTGTGAGTAGAAAAGTGATAGTATGCGCACCGCTGAAATCTGTTATGCGCTCTGCTGTGTGAGATTTTTAGCGACGACCAGAGAGAACCACAAGAGCATCTGGCAGAAAAGTAGGAATATTTCAAAGAGCTAGGTTAGAGCTAGAGCAGTCACCTACCATAAGTTATACCGAAGGCTTCGAAGTTAAAAACCAGCTTGCACTCTTTATTGAAAACGCGTTACTCATGTTTGCATCACTTTTCTTTCCTGAATAGCGGCTGATAGCCAAGTTGAGGGCATATTGCAGCCAGCTTGTATATATCACCCTACAAATAGTGAGGTTAACCGGATTTCTGGAGATGTTTGAGAACATCGAGTCGATCTGCCGAGCCTTGAGATGATCAGGTAGGACCTATGTCAACACTTGTCTTGTACTACTGCTAGTTTGATCCAGCTAATTTCGTTTTCGACAGCAAAGATGTGCAACTTAGCAGATGTTTATCCTGGTCTGATAAAGTTCCCATAACTTTCTATCGGCCACAGTACAATCGTCACTTATGAGACCGCCAAGACAATGAACCGACCAACGTTACCTAGCTCCCCACTTTAAAATTCCCAATGACTGTACAAACTATCACATGGATTTTAGCATTTTGAAAGTGCAAACTACACATATAATAAAAGGGGTTTCTGTGAATTAAATTGAACAGCTGCATGGCATTCTATTAAAAAAACCTACGATCATTATCCAGTTGCGAATCAAGGTCCCCTGTAATGTTTACTAGTTGATAAAATCGATGACAAATTTGAACTAGAAGAGGCGCCTTTTGTTATAGTTCCACTTCTATATCCACCGCGGCGACCTGAATAATGGGGCTAAAGGACACCAGGAATATTGAAAAATTCGATGAGTACTCCCCCTGTAATAACCTAGCCCATACATGTAGTTAGGCCTTCCTGTGAGGTCGAGAATATTCAGATTTTCTTCGGTGTCATGCATGTTACTGCCCAGTCACCTAAAAGAATGTGGAGAAGTAGAGCTTGTACCCCAAACGGTCGCTCGTTGCACCATTTTTAAATAAAGTCTCAAAAAAGTTTCTCGTGGGCCTCTGACATGCATTTTTGTTCCGAAATTGTCTAAAAAAAGGTGCTTAGGACGGAACAGTTACCCAAGGCCCTCTGAGTAATCCAAGAAGTTTCTAGGTAGAAGAACACTTGGTACGTTCCTGAGATAACGTCCACCATCAGTATGTTTGATGTTTGACGAAGCATGTGGCCCGTCACCGTGGCTATCTGAGCTACATAGCTCATTGGGTAGGCATTAACCAACTTTTACTGTATATGCCACGATATGCATGGTGTGAACAACTTTGTCTCAGTCCCAGTTGAGGTATCAGCAGTCGTTATTTGTAATACAGTTACTGGGACGCTGTGTGGTACAAAGAAAGCGTTATTCTTCAGGTAGTCTATCTTTTTCACTAAACACACCTCAGCCTTTGGTAAAGTTTAGTGACAGTTGGACGAATTACCTGTGTAATCGACAGCTGAGCTCAGTTATTCTGCATTTTCGGTGAATATAGATAGCCCTTGGAGAGTAGAAGTGTTTCCGTGTTACCTAGCCCCAGACAAAAATAATCAAAACACCAGGATTCTATCTAATTACACCACGTCTTCCTGATAGACACGTTGTAGGTGGCTGCGGGATTCGTATCACTTAGATTAGCATCCAATCGTCCTGTGCTAGCGTAGTTATTCTGATGAGTGGACTCTAGTTTCGCTCTTATCAGAGCTCCTCGGCAGAGCACTCCCTTGGTTGTGCTGGAAATCGAAAATACTGACATGCAAGTTATGCCTGCTCCCACCATTCCACCAGCGCCACCTGGACTTGCGAACGTGTCCATACTTGACATCTGTCCATACCGACACTTCGAACCACGACCCAGTGACTGTCATGGTTGTGTCGATCGATTAACCCGCCTATCAGGACTTCCTAGTCAGGTAGCGCCACGGACGCTCGAAGCCTGCTGGGCGTGATAGCTCAGGTGCGTTCAGCCTCCGCTTGTGGATGGAGTAATTCTGCCGTCATACTACTGTATTGCGCTTCTTAGAAGCTACTGAGCCGATATCGAAAACTCAGTGCTTCAGAAATAACAGTGAAGCAAGGCCTGAATAATCTACCGAAAGCGGCAGATGTGAGCAGTCGCACATGGGCTGTCCTTTCTCTGAGCGTCCTACTGTTGTCCGTACGGGTATAATGCACCGGAATGTACATCTGAATTGGGGAATAATAACTAAGACGAAAGGTAAAAGCATGTTTTTCCCTATTCGTGATGATATATGCTGCAGATATCGGCCCGCAGAGCCTTCTTTAGAAAATGAACTACTCTTTTTGCGCAGCTCATGACAGTAATGAAACGACAGATCGCAAACAGCAATGGCTGGCATCACAGTATGATGGTAGCGGAACTCAATGTGTAAAGAGTTATCACAATGGAGATTTTATCCAGTAAGTGAGACCGATCTATGCTGAAAAGCCAAGGAACACCGTAGAGCTGTTTCATCTTTTTTGGAAAATATCAGCGGTGCGCACCTCACGAAATTCAGAGGGATTCGAATCCGGGACCTCCCGAACGGTGTTTGAACACAACTTTTTGGCCCCTAGCGACTGATCAACAGTGTGAGTACCTCACACTCCTAAGACGTCATCAGTAGACGACCACGTGATATGCTCTCCTTGATCTTAGGACGAGTGGCGCTACTTCCTGTCTAACTGAGAGCTAATCACGCTGCTGATCGGCAACTTGTGGCCAAAAGTTTAAGTGTTCAACGGCCGTTTTTTCGAAATTTTCTGAGTTTTGTGAGATGAGATTTTAAACAAGAATGAAGCAGGTGTACAGAGCTCCTTGGCCTTTCAACACAGATTTGCCTCCCTGATGGGATGAAATCTCTATTGCATCTCACCAAATCTCCCCACACCTACATCATGTTACCACAATATTTCAGCAAAGCCAGAAAGACAGGAAGCTGTGACGGTCGTTCAGGAATGTGTGAGAGAGACCTCGGGAGCTACAAGGACGATTCTCACTATAGTTTAGTGTTTCGTGAGGGCGTGTCTTTGCACCAAGGTAACATCTCAGCTCTTTATGGCAGAGTTCTATCTAAGTACGCCTGTTTTTGGTTCACTCAGTGACAAGACAAAGTACGTTTTATCCGTCTACTGAAGCTTGGATGCTCACAATTCATTTCACCTGCTATCAGGAGATATAAATGGTCGTTTTGTTGGGGCACCGTTTGAATGCTGATACCATACTTTTGGATGAAGACACGTTCAAAAAACTTCGTTAGCCTTCGTTATTAGCCCAGTAAGTAATTTGCTGGAACATCTGCGGAGAACCACATGGCTAATACAAACCGAAGAACTACTGAAGCCTATTCCTGTTATTGCAATAAGCACACCAAAGTGTTTTATTTCTCTAGGTTCTGCTGAACCAATTTGTTGTTCTCTCTTCAATTAGCAGCGAAGTGATTTCACGTGGGCTTGCGCGTTTGCTTACCTACTGAGAATGTTCACACCACTGCAGAACTCACTTAGTTGTACAAGTGTCGAAGCAATCATTGATTTGTGTCACTTGACATAGCGAATTAATATCAGATGAATATAACTGATGTGTTTGATGAACCCTCATTTAAAGGCCTTCCATTAGAAACAGTCCCATGGAACTTCTTGAATTCTTCAGAAAAAAACCTTGACCACTGTTTTAACGCTGTAGCTTATGGCTTTTATCAATACGCTTCGACTGATACCATCTCCAACGTTTACCAAAACCCTCATGTTGGAGCACTATTTTGGACCGTTGCTGATATTTGAAGGTGAATAGGGAGGGAATACAGTTTGAAAGTAATATGCCCATCAAACTTTGTTGTCTGTGTGATCGTTTATTCAAATCGGCAAGACCTGGTTGAGTGGAATCAAATTCTTGGGTTGCCTTTCACACGGAATTGCACCGATGAACCCATACGACACGTAATACTAAAAGCCGTTTGCGCTCAACTGCATGTGCACCCGGTGTAACTGAGACGGGATAAAATCGAAGGCTGAAGAAGACCGGGCAGCTCTGAAACCCTCAGTATGCCCACATGACAGCACATGATTGTCAAATCATACGGAAGAAATTTTAACCGTTGAAAATCACACCATATATGCAAGGTGGCCCGATGGTCCACAATATTCATAAGAATTACTCTTGACGTTTTGCTGGAAAACCGTTATATGATGGGCCCATGCAACGTTAAACATAGCAAGCATCCACGTGAACTTGTCACTCCGAAACTGCCTGAGTGATAAGGCGGATTATTTGAAGAGAGGACTCGGGACAACTCATCCGTTGAACCTTAGCGCTTTCTCTTCAGGTAGATCATAATCACCTGGTGTGCAGTAATCAGCGACAATCTGTTTGCGCTTTCCCTATACGATGATGGTCACTGATATTTACTTTGAAGGCCTAGCAAACATAGGTAACTAGGACCATAGGATCACATGACAACGCACAACGCCGCCCTGTTTCTGGTAGCCTAGTGGTCAAGTTGGGAAATGGTACCCGCATGACCTGATGATTTCGTCATGATTTGGTCCTTTTTGGTCTGTTTTGGTCTTAAGGGTGACGCTCAAAATCAGTTGTATTATCGCCTTTATTTGACAGTCCCAGAAGGCTAAAACTGGCACACTGTATCCTCTGAAATGGCACCAATGAGTGTTTGCTAATGAGTAGCCAGTTTAAGAAAACTGGCTCAAATGTGATTCCAGTGGCTTTAAATCCAACCAGTTCCGTCTCCAGGCCCGATAACTCCAAGGATGTTCCTACCTGTGGTACGCTTCAAACCTTTGGGTTGAAATTGTCAATCGTTCTGCAGACAACTACTTATTACACGTATCCCGACGCATCGCATTTCATTTGTATGCTGGTAGTCAAAAAATATTTGCAGATACTGGCGTTTGCGTTCACCAGGATTCTGTGAAACGACCAAAGCCCCAAAATGCTCGTCTGAATTCAACGAAATCTCGTGATATAAACTATTTTGTTGTCAAGTTTCCTTAGTGGAATTTTGATTCAAATGGTCATCACAACATTTTGCAGCCTCAAAATTACTAGGATGCGCGCAAAATCGCGTAAAATATCATCTTATTGTACACTAAAATCCTCTCAACTTTAAGTCTATTCACACACACGTCATCTGTTCAAACCCTCAACTGTTAGAACTTCATACACTCAAAGCATTGGTTTCTTTTTATCTATTCGGATAATAAGATAAGATGATTGGTCTCTGAGGGTTGTGGGCGTCGGGTTTATACCTCTGAAACATGAAAAGGAATAGATACAATTAATCGATAAAGCGGCTCCGATTGCATTGTGGGCCACTTATGTTTGGTTCTTAAGTCCAAAATAACCTGGTCGCTGGTGTCAAGGCCTTTCGTGTGCACCAGCTTCAACGGTACTGAATGGTATCATAGAAGAATAACAATACTGGGTTAAATGTGTAGTAACGAGGTCAAATCTGCTATCAGTTTTTGCTCCCACAGGCAGGTATACAGGATTCGGCTTGCGGGCTGTCTATCGGTTAGTAGCTACCTGACTCAGATAGCAGGGCAAATGTCCTTAAACGTGTATTCATTATCTCCCCTCTCTACTGACAATGCACATTTCATCAAATATTCATGTGGTTGGTACAACAAGTGCGACGCAGAGGGATTGGTGCGCGTATGAGACTACCGCGTCTCACTAACAAGAACACTTTTTCAACATTTTCATATTTTTACACTTGTTCGTCTCTCCTAATTCCAACTGCCTTCTCTAGAAAATACGGTCAAATTGTTTGGCATAAAGTAGTTATCAAGACATCGTGACTGGATAGCTACAGGGGATGTATAGGATGGGACTTATTGCGCGACCGGGTGGTGGGTTGTTTGAGTTCTGAGGGTTGCTCCTAATCAGTTGCTTCTAGACTTGCATACATCGAGTCTTCCCGGCTAAATCGTCTGTATTGTTGAAAAAAGCGCTTACAATCCAAAACTGCCGCAGTATATGCAAAAAATGTCAAAAAATAACATTTTAAAAGATACCTATGATGATGTCCCGGATCAAAGTGCCTCATAGTTTCAATCACATTGTACGGCAAATGAAGGGTTACACCGCTATTCTGTGATCAAGGTTTTAACTACGGCCGAAAATTAATATGTCTCCAGTAAGCCAATAATCCTAGTGGAAAAGCTGGACAGTTTATTTTATAGCAAATTCTGATGAATGAGTGCAGGAGAAAAGTCAACAAATGGGGGTTGGAGACTTCAAAGTGTAAACAGAAAGCGGTTCCTATTCACATAATGATATGTTTTCTGGAGTCATCAGGACGCATTTTACTGTTTTTCAAGTAAAACTATAAATTATTCGCCTAAATATACACGCGCACAGTGATGGTTTTCGACTGGTAAACACAAAGTACATACATACATGGCGTACATAACATGGCCGCCGTACAGAATGTCTGTTGCTATCTTTTCAGACAGTGTTCCACAGTGTTTCACATTGAAGCACATCTGACACAGCCCCGTTGAAAGTTTCAGCTAGTTTAGTCTCCCAAGGTAGTACATAATCATTTCTTAAACCTACTTGAAGTAAAAGCTGCACCGTAAAATAATGTATGGCAGAGTAAAAAAGTTTGTTTCTTTGACTGGATGAGCAAAGTTGGTAGATTGAAACCCTTACTAGGTTCCGACGCACTGGATCCCTGAACAAGCTGTAACCTAAATAGAGCTCACTGAGAAGTCAAATTTACCTGAGCACTGTTTTAGATAATCGATCGAATAAATTAGCGGTTACTGTCAGGACGAAAACTTCAGAGTGATAGGATGGTTAAATGGTGTATTAAATGACAATGATGAGGCGGTATCAATAAACGCAAGGCTGTAACAAAGACCTTGGAGCGAACGCTCTAGTTCGTTATCAATCCCGGGGGTCCTAAGGTTGAAAACCATCACATATTCTTTCTCGGCGTGGTATCTCTGCTCACTGAAAACAGTAAATCACTTTTGTAATTTATTGAATGCAATGGCAAAGACATCGATTCACCCACCCCAGTTTCGTAGAGAACACCTGCAGCTTAGCAAAATATAGTCTGCAGCTGAGCATCGAGGATGACATTTGCCCACAGAAAGGGGGCTTGGGTTGCTTGTAGTATGGGTTGTATGGGTTTCGTACACAAGTTCGCACATTGTCATGCTTATCGACTGGTACTCAGTCAATGCGTAGAGTTCAACCACCAATTCGAACTAGGTGAAAACGCTTCTTGTTGTGATCTTTGAACAGAATGACGCTGGAATCAATTCACCCTCGTTCACGATCATTTGTGTAAATAGTCCAGCAGTTGCTAAGAATGCTAATCCACTCGTGAGGGCTACCAATCTAGACAGAGTCAACAGAAATGAGAAGACTAACGATAAGCAAAAGTCAGAATGTGGATCAATATTTCATGAAATTTAAGAATTTCTTGTCGACTTTTGCTTGAGGATCTCCTGTCATTCGGCCGGATTGGCTGATGCACTAACACAATAATGAAGCTTCTGCAGTTCTCTTTTTATGCCGTAGATAATTCCTTGTTGGTTCTTTTTTAAGACAGCTGTGCTGCGCATAGAAAGACGGCTACAGTCTACCACTGTTATATATCTGGGTCCAATAAAACTACTTAATATTTTTATCACCTGCAAGAAATGTCTGTTTCCAGTAAGTTCTGCCAACTTGAGTCATTTCGGCAATGAGAAATGCACTGCTAAAATGACAACGATAATCTTAGAAAAAAATTGTCTCGAAGGTCCAAATATGTGTCCATCCGCAGTGGCAAGAAGCAATATGCACAGGTTTTCGATGAATGGGGTAAAACGCGCAAGGCTACCTTTCTAAAGAAAACCCACTTGCTAATTAGTTATGCGGCCTAATTACCCTGTGACACACAGCCTCATTATTTTTGCTCGTTGCATGAAGTAAAACAAGCACCTCATTAGGAAACTGGGTCTGGTAGCCGTGACATACCTGTCCGTTGTACTCATATGTGAAGAAGAAAAAACCAACAACTTTTTCGAACGCTGCTTACAAATTAAGCTAGCACTGTTAGTAAGATCAGGTTACCTAGAATTTACCTTCATATAATTTCCAACACTAGTATTCACTATCTCGAGTCGAAGGTCTATTCGCTTGAAAACACAAGCCTCCTGTCGTAACAGCCAGGTCCTTCTTAAGTTGCTGGAGTTAGCTATATTTTACAAGAAACAAATAGCTTTATTTACTGGTTAATCAATTTCGGGTACTATCGGGTAGGTGGATAAGGGAGAGCCCTCAATTTCCTCATCGGTAGTTTCCCCCTTTAATTGACCACGAGGACGTAATCACTCTAATCCGCCACAGTGTGTCACCAGTAGCGTCGTTATTACACCAGCAACATTCACCAAGCTAGAACCTGTCTGCCAGCTAGTTAATCGACGGCCAAAATGCCAGGAGCTCGTTGACAACGCCGTATGGGAAGCGACGGTGAGTTTTTTCCCGTTCCAGGAGCTCGTTGACAACGCCATATGGGAAGCGACGGTGAGTTTTTTCCCGTGAACATGTGAGCAGCTGATAGTTACGTAAACAATGTTGGCGCGTTTGTTTACCTCACTGATGTCCTAATGAACTTTTATATGGTTACTACTTGTTTCGTGCAGATTTTTAGCGGAAGTCTCTACTCCATTTTCTTAATGTTGTACTAAGACAAAATCCAATTCCTTTTCTCTGTGTAACAACAGTGGCAACAGTTATAAAATAAGATGCTATTTGAATAGTTGTTCAAAATCCGAGGAATTATGTAGTCCAATGAGGTTTTGTTATTTTATTTATCAGGAGTGATGAACACTGAAGCTTTGGCGGCATACGGTAATGGGAATAGATTTCGAAGTAATGCCTCAAAGTGCAATGAAGAACAAACATTCTAGTGACTTTGAACATTTCTGAGAAATTGAGGTGGGGGGTTAATTTTGAATTTTCCAAACATGGATCACTATAGGGGAACATCCTACCCAGAGAGCAACGATTTTTGGAATATTACTAATCCCTTGATGATGAATGCTGCAACCAAAATCGATTTTGAATAGGAAAATTTCGCATGCCAAATCAAAAAGTGCTCAACATTTCGGATGCAGTCAGATCCTAACAACTTACGAACATCTTACGAAAGAACTGCTCTTGTGTAACCATGTATGTTGGACGAATTTTTGGATTGGAGGAAACCAAAAAACTCCTAGTATTCTCCACCAGCACATCAAAGTCTGTCACTCACCTGGTAGACGGTGATCATATCTTTTCTGTCAAGGAAGTATTAAAAGTTATCCATCGGTGATGGACGCAATCAAACGGATCCCTCCAGGAGACAACCCTGCCTCTCCGAAGTCAAAAGTTGGCAAATCTCTATCCTCCACATTGTGCCTATCGAATATCTTGTAATCTCGTACGTTTGACTTTTACTTTGGGGTCTTTCGTGAATGTTTACTTGCCTTATTTGTATTTGCAACGTGGTTGATAACATAAATCTTCGTGTCACCTGCGGTCACCTAAGCGTAAAATCACACCCTTGTTTCGTTGGATCTTTAACAAAACGTATCTCTGAAATGTTTGTGTAACATTTCAAAGGAACGTTTTTCTGCAACCAAATATTTTTGTGGTAATGTCCTTACTATTCCGCCGAAAATGCCGGACTCAGCGCACTAGATAAACTGTCCTTTGGTTAATACACATGGTCTTATTAATTTTAGACGAAATCTGACAATAGGCATCCAAACACCATTCGGGCTAAATGTTACCGACTAAAACAAATACTAAAACAAATGTACTCAGCGGCTTTCCTATGAAAGGCCCGATTAAAGATTAAGATGACTTTTTGTGGTTCTTTTCAATTTGAACTATACGAAGTTGCTTGGTAAAGAACATAAGAAATTATTCTTTATTTATGAGCGGGACAACGAGTAGCTGTTTTTTAAATGAGGCAAGTAAACTCACCGGGAAGTATTTTCTGGTGCGCCTTGGTTCCGCTTATACATGATTCAAAGTTGAAGCGATAAGGTTTAAAAAGCTTTTTAAACATTTAGTGAGTTCACAAATAGCAAAACCATAAAACCTCGGCCGCATCAACTTTTCTAACCATCAGATAGCTTTATTTATCATAAAAATTGCAGCTCTATGAACTTTGAACTGTGTTATTTAGACAAAAATTTTTTGTGTGCTGATAACATGTCTATGAAAAATAGGGTTTTGATGCCAAGTTTCCCTTATATGGAATCGTGATTGTTTTTATACATTCCTCAATCAAAACATCGTGATTCCAGCCTTCGAGCCGACAATTATGGATACAATTAGAGGATACAAGTAGAGATTGGAACCTCGCTGGATGACAGGCCGTGATTTCGAGCCAAAAATGCAATAAAACCCTTCCTCCATATTTCATTTTCTTTTAGCTTTCAATCCTTTCTAGCGAAGTTAAGTTAGCTTCTCAAAAAGTCCTACTAATGTTCCTTATAGTTATTGCGCAAAAAATACTGGTTAAACCCCACTAGTCCAACTGAACTGCTTGGCTTGAAAGATCTCTTGCTTGCCCTTGGTAGACCAAGATGCAACCGAAAAGAAAACCAGTGATCTCTGATGGTCAAAACGGACATTGCTTTTTCTTTTTCTCAGGTACAAAACGTAAGGCCCGGATTCCCAGCACCCTGTAATCTGTCCCCATCGTAAATAACAGAATCACACCTAACTGCCTCTGCCGACACTTACATAGGCCTTGTGGCGAGTTCTTTGAATTTCTGCCTTGCATAAAAACCCATTATTTCCTTGGTTATTACTTGCTTACTTGCGTACTTGCTTAAACATTGACTTAAATCTATGTGTCAACGGACAAAAGACGACGCACTATGACTTGCTCCATCTGAATGCACCGACATTGTCCACAAACTGAGGTGGAGCACACTAATTAAGGCTAGATGATCTCTCATATGGCATGAAATGAACGGTTTGGCTAGGTCTCCTTTAACTCCCGAGGACCGGATTATTTTTGTCCGAAATTTTGCATAGGCTACCACCTCGTAGTTTTTAATGCATTGGGCGGTCGTCATTTCCAGCTGGCTGCTACAAATGACAATAATTTTAAGAGGCGCATTCACCTTATATCGGTCGGTACTATCCTCTGTACTTCCCGATGGACATGTAAGAATGTTTACACAGATATTCCGCAGACAGCGAGTGATGAGATTTTTAACCCACTGAG
Organism: Clonorchis sinensis; assembly: GCA_003604175.2. NCBI lineage: Eukaryota > Metazoa > Platyhelminthes > Trematoda > Opisthorchiida > Opisthorchiidae > Clonorchis > Clonorchis sinensis. The sequence goes on from CM030370.1 coordinate 21,608,287, forward strand.
TAGCATAATTGTCGGCTAAAACGTCACGTTGCTTGATATACTTGCCTAAGTCTTGAGCGATGAAACTATTTTGATCCGGTTTGGTCCCTGCATTTCCGGTTCAGGAGACCTCAAATGATTATTCCTCCTCAGTAGCATTGGTCAGTTGCGTCGATTCATGTTTTTACATGCAACGGCAATTCGGTTACTGAATGAGATTACGTGAACTTGGGTGTTGTACTTCAGATGGATTTCCAAATCATTCCCTTTGATAAATCCCTTTATTTAATAAGCACACACCACAAAGTGTCAGCTATACTAATTTATATCCGCTCTCCACACATTCATGATTTCTGTAAATGCTTGATGATTTCCACTGCCTCGGCCCTCAATCTCTGTGGCGTAACTAGCGGTCCCCCTATATAAACTTCAACATCTTCAAAAGTTTTTTTGTGTCCCGTATGAGGTTATGTCCTGCCAATGTGGAGTCTTCGACTAGCACTAGATATTTACCTAAGTTTCCTTGCGATCTGTTTGTTGTACTCACCGACTGTAGCGTGAACTTTTCTAGACGTCTATTCTGTATTGGCCTTAACTTGACACTTTATAGTCCTGTTTCCCTGGAGACTAGTCTGAAGATCTGTCAGTGTAGAGCCCAAAGTTTTTCCCCTCTGTAACGCTACCCTTTGATTAGCCTTGCTCAAGGCCCATTGAATAACTTTATACGTCCCCGGTTTTTATGGGTTAACTGCGGCCCCCATCTACGCCGCTTTGGGTTTTTCCGCAATACATGAGGCCTAACGCAACTGATTGGGTATATGCTATCTTCAAATTTGTTCTTCCTTAGATTCAGAACTTGTCCGATCGACTTACTTTGTGCACACTGACCTCATCAGGTTAAATATTGACGAGGCAATGCTAGTGATTACCATAGTAGAATAGGCAGATGATTAGATAGGTGTTGAATTTAGTGTCCTTTCTGATATACTGTGATTATTAGTCAACTGTATGTGCTAAGCAGTCTAGGGAAGGCTGAACGCCTACCTCTAGACTGAACTTGATGTGGGGGTCCATGTTTCTAAGGTGTTTGCGAAATTCCCCGATAATATTTCGTCTAGTCACGATACAGGTGTAATCTGAGTAACCCCAAAGTATTTTCCGTTAGCCCGGGAATCCGGACAATTCCTCACGAATATATTTTCTGAAGCGTAAGATCCCACAGCTATACCATGTTTCCAGGTGTAAATCACGCAGCCAGAATCTATGTGATTGAGGTTCAAGTATTATGGTTTCGTTATCTGATCTACGGTAGACTGTGTCAATTCCGAGTGTCCTCTCTGCCCATAAGAATTGCATGTTTATTTCTAGACCGTTATCACACTCGTGTCCAACGAACTAGCACCGAAACTAACAAGAAATCAGTCTTGTTGCTTAGGAGAGACCCGTAACTTTGCCAACAACTTGCCATTATTATTTTATTTATTTATTTGTTATTATTGTAGTTGCTCGAATTCCTTTCAAGGATTTGAGAAAATTTGTCAGAACCCGGTGAGCGTATTGGATGGGAGAAGATGCCTTCCGCTTATCAGTCCCATTAAGATCTCTAAGGTGTGCTTTTCCAGAAGGGCGCAAAGTTACGCCTGGATTGCGGTTTTTTGGATACAAATAATCTAATTTACCCAAGGGTCACAAGTATCCGCAAAATGCAACTTGAAATCACTGTCGGCGTGATGTTTTCACTTTTGGTCTACCGGGAAAATCTATCATTTAGGCGTTGCTTGAACATCTGCATATTACCATTCTCACTCATAACAACAGTGGGTTGACCCTTATACGTCTCTGTAATCAATATATTGTCTACCTGCTTTGGGGTATTTAGAGCTATCTTCACTGATGGCGTAATATTCGGAGTTCCCGGCTTTAAGATTTTGGGACAGCGACCAACTGCATCCGCACAGTTTCTTGCTTCCATTGAAGGAGAGTCGTGGACCACGAATTCAACTCTAACAGTTCTTTTTCTTCCCCTTATAACTAATCTAATTGGTGCGAAATTCAAGCCGTTTTTCAGCCTACATCGTTGTTCCTCACTAAGGAACCTATTTAATGTATTTACTGTACTGCAGTAGGTAACTGACAGTTTAGCTTTTTCTATGAAAACCTGAGACATGTGAAGTAACTTTCTGGAATTACGTTTTTGCTCGTCTGTACTTATTTACCCTTGCAGAACAGTTGGTACCCGTTCGTTTTGCGACTTTGGTGTTGAGTGACTGGAAATATAAAGGAGAAGAAGTGGCCTAAAAATATCGCGACCAACTGGGCAGTCATGGTCAGGGATATCAGATAAACACTGCGCAGTCAAGTGAACCGTTCAATTAAGGAATGACTTGACCACTGATCTCTTCTCTGGCAGAAGTGAGGAAAGTATCTGGAAATAAATAGATAGTGTCGAGCTTCAAACATCTTCATAGACTTTTCCTGTTTTCTGAAGGCCACTTTTCCAGACTCGTCGGTTGTAGTGGACAGACAAGCGTTATTTTTTTATGCTACCTTACTTTCCTAATTTTATGCAGCTCTGGGTGCAGGCCGCCTTACTTCCAAGTGTCTTCTCTGGGATATACGCATGTGATAGGGTTCTTATTCGTTTAAGTTCTGCCATTTTCCTCTTGGAAGGACACCGCATATTTTGATAGAAATATTGAGAAGGTTTGACGTTGAAGCTAGCAAGTTCATGAACAGGAGTTGGGTGAAAAGATTTCTGTCTGTCCAAAGTCGAGGGACACAGTAAAACCAGTATTCCAATTTAAGGAAAGTGCAATATACCATGTTTTCGTAAATCGAAGATGGTAAATGAATACTTGTACATTCTGTTCCTGCCTAACGTCTGTCCTTAACACGGTCCAATCGCATAGATCATGGTAACCAAGCCACAATCATCATCAGATGGACGACTTGTAGTCACCTAGACATGCGGAAACTGAACAACCAATCATAATAGCAGAATTTCTGAAGGTCACTTAAGTGTAAGTATAATAAGACTATGGAAGTAACTGCACTCAATTCGTTCTGCAATGTCGTCCTTCTACGGTCTAGTCAGTTTCTTACTGGCTGTGGCCATTTACGTCGCCGGTAAGCATTGCCTGTAGTGCTATTGTTTTCTCAACCATTTTCTCAGTTCTTCATCCAGTCTAGGCATGTTACTTGTCAGCTGCTTGTCAAAACGCTACAGCTAAAATCTTTGGATCAACTCTAATAATGATACCTTGCCACACTTGTCAGCTTGGTCGCTGGGGCCAAATTGGTGGACATTAACATGTTGTACTTTATTTTACAGCTGGTAAACGTAAGTCAGACTTCCTCTTATTTACTCAGAGATACTCACCCTAATGCATTCTACTACGAATTGCAATGAGACGGGCAGACAACTGTTTTGTTGGTGAATGTAAAATTTACATTTTTGGTTGCTAAAACACTCGGAGGGAACACCCCACCCCATAGCCTAGGCACATAGTCAATCTGCCCTGTATCAACTGGCTGTATATTTGATAATGTTTTTTGCTTACATTTGTGGACTCTGCAAGTAAACCTATAAAATGCTCACAGACTGTCAAAAAGACGGCCGGGAGTTTTTTAAAATATTCATCACTTTAAGTCTAGCTCACCAGTGACTACTGCGACAAGAGTTCCGAAAACACATCTCACGGAACGCAACGTGAAATATTAGAAAACAAAACACACATTGATTTGCAGCCATATAGCTCTATAAGGACACCACTCACAACATTCAAACTGAACAAAATGATTCCTGCAATAGGTATGTTGAAAGCAACTCTGGGTAAATGGACAAAAAGCGTGATGGGATGCTTGTGGTTGGCTGGCTACTAAGTGAATATCCTAATTCACGAAATATACCCGATTAACTTGCTTAAGTTTCTCGATGAGCCACTTCAAACACTGGATTGAAAAAGGCTAAATAAGAGGGTTATTTGCGTCAAAGTTTGAACTCCTCTATAATTTTATGCAGTCCATACTAGCATAAAAACCAAAAACGGAAAAATACACTTTGCAAAGACCATTCACACTGTTTGGATGTTACGACAAGTCTATATGTCCTTATCTGCTTGAACACTAGTTTATAGAACAATGCGTACTTTCTCCATGCAGCTTTGGCATCTATAACGCGTCGTAAGTAACCTTACAATTTTTGCCTACATAATCCTGCAAGTTTGCCCACCTAATTCCAACCAAACAGGTGTGAGTGTACTCTATGAAAGTAGGCTTCTTGTTGCGTGAAAAAACCTGTCGGCCATGTCACAGACTCATCTACTGGTCATTGCGATCTCAACTTGAAAACAACAGTTTGTAGCATCTTTCTTAAAAGGAATTTTAACATTTGATAACGTTTTCCGCAACTCTTTCTGACCTGTTAAGCGGAAGTATTTCGTCCTAGACATGTCCTGTCCTTCGTTGTTTCCCAAGAATATCCAAGATCTTCACAAGGTTTCACTGTTTATTTTCACAAGAGGATAAGATTTCATTTTTTGACAACCCACTTAGTAAGAACCATCGTTCTTGATATACCCTGTGAGACATTTGGTGCTTGTTCGTCTAAATGCCTATCCCCTGTAAATCCCTTTTGCGCGACATTTCTCGTAACGAACAAGTATGACTGTGTATATTATCCAGCCGGACTTCAGTTGCTAGATTGTTGTAAAAAAGCGCGCAGGCTTTTTCAAGTATACGCATGAGAGGTTGCTAAAGATGATTTACGATGAAAGATGTAGTTAAAGGACCTACTAAATCCTATCAACCCAATAAGTTGAGGTGGTTGCTGTGAACGTCTCTAAAACGGAGTAACGAATGTCTTCATACAGAGTCCTATTAACGATCGAAGTAGAAGCTTGCTATTTTTTGGCTTAGCTTACTTGACGCCTATACAAGCAGTCTGCAAGTCTAATTCCACAACCAGAGCTCTGTACCGGGTAATTACACCTCAATACTTCAACCCAAAGCCAGTTGTTAAGCCTCCGGTGAGCTTGAGAAGGCAGCCGGTTGTTGCATGTACTGTGTCCCATCTAATGCATTCATCTACAGTTCTTTGTGCTTGAAAGATGCTGTTCCGCTATGAGCAATCAGTTTTTGAAGACGGCATCTTTCAGCGAAAGATGAATACCATGATATATTTCAATGCTCACTGCTAACTACACTGATGCCCTTGGCGATGAAAAATATACCTGTATCTTCTGTAGTTACTTGTTTATGTTTGCAGTGAAAAGCTAGTAGTACCGCCGCTAATGAAAATTCAATTCAAAAACTCAAAACTCTTTCAGCATCCAGCAAACACAGTTATGGTAAGTAATTTGACGTGGCGATTTCCTAACGCCAGAAACCTACGTGATCAATTTTTGGTCGGTAACTACTCATTGTCAATCTTCCCTACTTAAACAGTTCTTAGTAGTATAAGGCGTCTAGAGCCTCGCTCATCATGTCTTCAGCTCTCTCGAGCACATCACTGAAGAAAAACAAGTTTCCTGTAGATTATATGAAAAATCTGAGTGGATAAAAATGCGCCGTGATTTACATCTGTTTCACAGGCTTAATGCGTCGCCGCTTGGACAAGCGGAAATAATGACTGTTTGCGTTGAGAGTATGTCCTAGAAGCAACCGTAGCAACCAGTAGCACAGTGGCAAACCGCAACCATGAAATCGGCATCAAAATGAAATATCCATCATAACTATTCTCTGGCCTATGAGTTGAAGACATGCATTTTTGTATATTGCTCTACCATCACAGATGTCGTTGTCTATCTGACTGCAACGGGTCTGACACCGAAAGAAATGTACACCGGGTTTTTCGCGGAGCAACAAGGCTATGGAGAGAAAGAAGTATTGGGAATACTTGATAAAGAGGTTAGTTATCTACTCTGGCTCATGTTTACCCACGGATTTTATTTTGTGACCTACGCCCAGGAATCAAGCTACTTATGGAGAAAGTCCACCTCTTATCACTAACCCCGGAGAATTTGGGATTTCAAAAACAGAACTTGTAATCCTGAAATATCATACTATTCGATTTACGCTTGCCCAGCCCCGAAATTATATCAGCTTGTTTTATTAAGCTGGTAACTATTAAACATGCAAGCAATGCTACATTACCACACCAAACCAAAAATTCACTTACTGAGTAGGCCAGAAAGCCAGTTAAATTTTTTGAAATTCACATTAACTTAGAGTACCTTGACCTATTTCTGGAGATGTATTTCGCTTAAACTGTAACCGAACTTTTCCCAAAGCTCTTTTATAAAACACTAAGCACATAGGTTTCTAAGCATTCTACTTTGTACACTTCCAAACAGTTGAGTTGAGGAAAGTCAATCCGCTACGGCTACCTTATGAGACTTCCTAAACTGAAGCGAAATGTTTAGACGACATCCCGGTTCGTTCCTAGTGTTTCCAGCTGATTGATCTAAAGTTCTATGAGGCTTCCGAGAACAGTGGGTCACACATTAGGTCTCACAGATGATTCTGAAATACACTAAGCTGTGACGTTCTCTTGTTCTTCGAAAAAACCTCCGTAGAGAAGCTCTATTTGGCGTAACAGAAGAACAAGAACTATACAATATCTTGACAGAAATCTACAGTTATTTAGATGTTAGATTAAAATAACCCGACCAATGTACAACGCCTTCTGTTTCGCAGCAGAGGTTTCAAATTGCTCAGAAATGTTACAGCTTTGCGGTCAGGCATAAAAGCAAGTAGGTTCATTGAGGACACATCAAACTTTCGCATATAACTATAATGAGTACATGTCAAGTCTCCTGATGAATAAAATTTTATCAAGCTACTGTGTACTAAGTTGGACACCGGCACAAAACTAAAATGAGAGGCCGTTCGCCTCAAGTATATGGGGAAATGTTTACTTAGCCCCCAAAGGGAAGCTGTTAGAATGTTTCTAGTTTAGGCATCGTCAGAACGGAACAATAACGAAGGTCTGGGTTTTGTGCCGATGTTAACATTCAGCGCATTATTACAGACGGAAACCTAACTAGTGAATGCCGGTCTTTTTCTCTATTGGGTATGATTTCATTTGCGCCTCCGACTACCATGTCCGTGTTTACAATCCTTAAATTCCTTAGCTGGAATCCATGGCGTCCAGTGAACTCTACCAGTACTTTGGGAGTAAAGATTTACTATGGTTTGACTACGATCAAGAGGCTCGGGAGTTACATGGAGTCCTCGGCCTGATGCTTGACGGTGATCCTACCTACATAACCAGAACTTGGATGTCCAACAAGCACCTTCGTATTTTGGACATGCTTAAGGCCTTTGGAACAACAACCTCATCCTGTCCACTGGCTATCAAAGTGAAAGGCCAGACTTCCAGGAAATGCACAGGAAGTGAAGCCAGTAAGTCACGGTAAAAGGCTTGACTTTAGTTACGGTAGCGTCATTTGATGGAGAGGTTAAAATGGAAGTTTTTAAACTTGTACCAGAAGAATGAATATGGCCGAGAAATTAAATCCTTCGAATGCATGTCCTAAACCAATGTTTGTTAAATAAAAAACATGGACTTTCAATTTATGCACTCATCTGCATACTAGAATAGTTTTGACAAAAGACTCGCCTGCAATCCAGCTGGATCTCTTGTTTTTCATGTTCCCAATTAGCTGAACGGGCTTTGCCAGGCCGCCTTATTTTTCAGCTGCTAAGACATTCGAGTTATCGCGATATGGACGCGAATAACTAGATACACTGTTTCTGTTGAAGAGTTTACAGTAACCTAATGCGTATTCCCTTACGTTTACACAATGTAGAATTTGTTCGTGGTAAAAAAATCTGTAGCGAGAACTGATGTCAATAAAAATGGTCGACCGGAATTGTTTTTGAAAGTTAAGTTAGTCCGCGACATGCGAAATTTACGGGCCTATGGGATCACCTCTTCGTAGGGATGATCACTCTGATTCGACATCCCTTCAGTTTGTTCATTACACAGAAGGGATTCTTGCAGCCTATTAAATTAGAGTGGTCACATTGAGCCTCATACAAGGACTACCTGACCTTATCGTGATTCCCTTCATTATGTTCGTTCGTGAAACAGAAATAATGTGCAAAAGATATTATCAAACTAAATCGATAATTTTACAGAACAAAATCGCCTTTCTTTCAGAGGCAGCGATTTCTGAAGCCATAACAATCGGTTTGGTTTGTGAGCCGTAGTTTCAACACACGAACTGAGACCAAATGCTTGATTTCTCACCATACTCTGGTAAAGTCACTGTTCAACTTCGCCGTCAGTCTTCGACAAGTCGATCGCTGAAACATGTTTTACTTCTAATAAGTAACCAATACCATGAGTAAATTAACCAGACAAATACTAACCTTATCCAAGTTGTCGACTTCAGGTTTCCTGATGACCACCCTAAATTCGCGCAGCAATTGAATAAATGTAGAGAAAACAATACCAACGGCCCCAAGAAGAGACCAAGAACAAATGCAGAGTGACAGATTTTTGAATATGTTGTTGTCAAAGAGAGAGAGTCGTAGCAAGACTCTGTGATCCAAGATGTAAAATGCAAAAGTATCAAACACAATACTTATCCAAATGCGTTCTACTAGTGGACTAAGGTGCTGATAACAGTCGACTGCCAAAAAGTACAACAGTTTTTATCTCTCCTATGAGGTAGTCTGTAGGTTAACACATCCTCCTGCCTGATTTGTACGACCAAATCGCATTAAAAACTTGAAGTATGATAGTGTGGATGTGAAGCAAATAAATCCAGTCAACTCATTGTACTTGGCAACCATAATTACATCCATCTTGAGGATTCCCAGTAGGTTTTAGATAACAAGGAGCCAAGTGAACATTTGTGTCACAAACTCGTACAATAAGACCAAATGAGTTATGATCTTCATGATCTACGGAAAGAACGACTTAGATAGGATCCGGGTACGTTTTTGTAGATTTCCTTCTGGATTCTTGGAATGATACAACCCGGATAATTTCTTCTTTTGGTAAATATGTTTACATGGTAGACTGTAATGTTTTCAAATGTTATTTCCAAATGGGCATGCGACTAACTGAAAATACGCCTATTGTGAACATGCCAAATTTGTATCAAGATTGATGCAGTGATAAAAAAGCAAAACATTCGGTTCTTCTATTAGCAAGATGCGAATAAATTTGAAAAAAGCATCCACCAAGGTACCCGGACAATTAAGCTTTTCAGCTCTACGAACAAAAGATTGTGAAATAAAAATGCACTTAAATTTCTTGTTGCTTGGATGCTCCGTTGTTCTACAGATGCATTGGTTTACTGAATACTTGCGAATTACTACAACTTCAATTTCCCCCTAATTTGACAGCTGTCGTGGTTGATTTGGAGACAACCAAAGCTGCAGAGCTGACGTCGGATACTCCTGAATTTATCAATGCACAATCAGAACTGGTAGCCGCGGTAAGATAACACTACAGAGTGGGTTATTTCTTTTGTAGAATGTCACCAAATGCACCGGATATTTGTTGGAAATATAACGGCAATAGAGACAATATCATTACAATCAACTTGTACCGCCCTCTTTACCTGACTATTTTTGGATTTCTTGACTACTCATCAGTCTGCTAGAATCACAGCATCTGATATCTACGGGAGACGTTGTAGGTGTTTACGAGGCTCGTACGATTCCCGTTGATATAAAGTTGGTTGTCCTCCTGTCCTGGAGCAGTTGTTCTGATAAAGCCACAGCATAGTGCTTTCCTTCTTCCATGTGCACTCCGGAATAACTGCTTTACTATAGAAGGACTGTCCAGATAGAATCTCTCTAGCAAGAAGTTGAGCAAAACGTCTATTTCATACAAGATCGCACCGTCCTAAACATGCCGGGCTAGTAGCTGAAATTCAATTTTCTTACCAGCAATAACCATCATCTCCACCTCGCCTCCCCATCTTAATTAAAAGAAGGACACATTTTTCTTGCGTATTTAGCTGCTGACCTGTCCCAATGATCAATAAACATATTATAATCCTTCACCTAAAAACTTGCAAAATCGCCACACTCTTCATATATCATATTTATTTTCGCCGGTTTTCTTACAATGCCGTTCAACGTAAACAGTCAAACAGCTTAAAGCCTACCTTGTTAAAGATTTTTTTTAAAAATTTCGAACTTCATGCCTCAGTGGTACCTAAGTCTTTCTATTCGAAATCACCAGCATTTTCAAAAGGGATGCAAGTTAATGACTAAGATGACTTTGTTTGTTCCTTCCGGAAAGGTCTGTAAACAAGACCTATGTGTTTTCTTAAATTGCACGCATGATGTTTTTTTATACTGATAACCTCCGTACGGCTACCCTGACTCTTCTCATTTGTCACGGTTCAGATCACAGCCGGAAGCAACAGCTTGACTGGGGAAATAACAGTTCACCATTTTGTGGATTTCGGAACGGCAGGGAAGAAATCTGGCAGTGCAACAGCTTGTATCAATGTTGGCAGTGGATATGACAGCAATCCCTACAAGAAACAGTTTGATATCATTAAGAAACTGAAGTCAACGTACCAGGATAAGTGCTCCATAAACGTTGCATGGATCAGCGGACCAGGCAAGTGTACTCTTTCATGTTATCTGTTTTTTGTTTTTCATTAAAACAACCTGTCATTGAAACTATTAAGTGTATATTTTTCCACTGTATTTCAACTCGCAGATGAAGAAGTTGGTGAGTTATGAGCTGTCTTTTCGTGTGTATAGCTGTCTAGACTGAGTACTGTTATTACCTCAGTTTGTCTAGGTATGAATAATACCTAGTTTTAAAAATTCATGTAGATTATTTCCTAAGCAGGTTTATCCTGAAGTAGACGCAATAAATTGATCAATAGCAACACACCTTTTTGTACAAATCAGCAAGTGAATCCGACGCCATACAAGCTCAACTAGTCTGTAAGAAAACATTGTTTTTTGGAATCCTCCGTAGTCCGGAACCAAATGGTGACACCCATGTCGTTCCCAGTGCTCTACCATAAATTGCTTTCATCCCAAAGATACCAGACCGTGAGGTTTAATATGGCCGAATAGGCCAGAGCTCTAATTCATTTGGAGCGCGACGGGATATCATTTTTCAAAGGGAAAATGCAATTCCCTCCGACAATTTGTGGCCCGCCCCGGATTCGTGCAACGTCACCAGAAGCTTTGCAACGCCAACGCTTCCGATGAAATCAAGGCTTGCCACTGGCATCAAAATTTCTACAAAATTTGTGTCCATACGGTCTTTCGGCGGCTGGCAGAACTCGGAGATAAATTAAGTCGACAACAAGCACCAAATCCAACACAAGCTGATGTGAACACCCACTGAATGTTTACTAGTCAAAAGTCACCTCAAAAGCAGGAACAGACATATTTCCAGTGCAGAACACACTACAACCGCAAATATACAAGAACAATTTAAGGAAAAAGTGGAAAACCACAATGACATTGATCCGTTCAAGCATGTTTTTGCTACTCTCTGACAGATTTGAGGGAAATGAGGCCAATACATACATTGTCACTCTACTCACCATTCACATGTAGTCTGGTCAAATCTATGTTATCGCGCGTGCTTCCATCCGCGTTACACAGTATGACACCTCTGTCAGATATCGCTGTAAGCAGGCGACTGATAATACTTCTGTTCAAAAATCTATTTTCAGAGGGTTCAACCGTTGAATCAGCTTTGCACGGTAAGTTATGCGAGCAACCAATCCTAGATAATCTGATACAGTATTTGCTTTTTTGATCCTGTGAGTTCTTCTTCAGCCAGAGATGTCTCTTTACCAAAGTGGGCAACCAATTCAGCAGTGTTTTATTAAGTTTCCCATTTCATCCCTTAGTGATGGCATGAATTTGCATTACATCTAAACCGTAATGGAGCCAAAGTTGGTGTTCCCACGAAACGTCGTGATCCAGAATTACCAGTGTGGTCCAACCTGGTTAGTTGCAAAGAAATAGGTTATGCTAAAAAGAATAGGGCACTTTAAATAAAACAAAACATTACAGCTAACCTGTGACTTCAAAAATACAAGTGACTTCCTCGGTAAAATAGCAGTCATTTAGTTAGTTTTACTGTGGGGTGCAATTGTTATTTCTTTGCCGCAACGGTGATGATACGTATAAAGTTCTGCAAATCCCGATTTCATGTAGTCCTCCGATTGTCTGTTGACGCGTTATTTCAGTTGTGTGCTTTGAGATTGCTTTTTGGATCGTGCATAAACCTGTGTACTAGCATTTATTTGGTTGCCTGATGCTTTCTTTCGGGTAACCTCACTGACTTACCAAGTGTCTTCAGTATCGTTTTCTGAGAAACGGAAAAGCACACAAGTCTAATTACTGCACTCAATTCCTCCCTCTTAAATGCAGATTACGTCGCGGTGGCTTCCGCAAAAATGCCTAGCGGAAAAAGCGCGGTGGCAGCATTTATGCAGACTCAGATTCAAGGGAGTCCACAATTATTCATTACCCCATATTTGTGTGACGAGGTAAGGAAATGCTTTGCTAAACTGTCTTGGCTACGCGTTTTATCCCTACTTCAGCACGGTCTCGGTTTTGGTTAATGCTTGTTCGACGATATGTTGTTTTTGTTAGAACTCGCAACAGTTGCAAGGTCTACCGCCGTGATAGTTAATCACTATGATTTGCAGTGCTTGATAGAACAGGACAACAACAATGTGGAAATTACTCAAAACGCTGGTGTGCTATCCTACTAGATTCACTTGAAAGCATCACTTCGTAGTGCAGCAGGATTATTCCGGTAAAAGTCTCAAGCTTTAATTAACATTTTGATCTCTGATGTTGTGTTTCCTAGTGTTATATCTGGCCAATTTCTCCTGCACCTCCGTCAACTTTAAAGTGCATCTTAAAGATTTTCAACGTTGTTGGTTCCGTTTATCAAAATTCATCTTACCCACAGGGGACGTCATCAGAGATTCGGTAGAGAACTCCCTCTGCCTCCCTTTAATGAGCGAAACACTGTTAAATGACAACAAGCAAAGGTAAAAACTGCCTCGAAACTAAGCCCATTCATTTAGGGAGATTTTATTTGGCGCACATTTTTATATTCTGTGCCTCAAAGTCTCAATTCATGTTTCAACTTGTTAGATGCGATCGTGATCGCTACTTGTTCGCGAGACAAATAGTCCAGCCACCTTGGTTGACAAAACCAGTCTTAACTGATACGTCTGTGTACGCTTTTGTCAGTGATTTCCATACAAACGTTTTCATGAGATTACCGGTGTCCATTTAATATATACAATAACGTAAACTACCAGTTGTGTAGAAGACCCATTGGTGCATGGCCCGAGAAAATCCGCTCCAATGTTCTCATAACCATCATTCAGTAATGCATTCAAATTTTTGTGAGTCCTATCATCTGACTGCTTATTGGTTATTCTTACGCCTATGTGAAGGCACTGATTTCGCACTTCCAGTTCTTTTATTGCTACGTTCGTTGAAAGGATTATTCTGTCTCATAGTGCACGAGACGTGTGACGTTCAGCAGTTCGTGCGTTTCTCAGACAAATCAGTTTCTTGGTCAATTGCTGTGACACTTCTTTCATTTAAAACAGCTCCTTGGATGCAAAGGACAGAAAAAGAAGGCTCTTGTAAAGTGCGTTGTAAAGAACTATGAACTTGAGGAGGAAAAGGGTATAATTGAAGCTCAAATGGTCATAACCGTGAATACTTCGAAGCTGAGTGCTGATGAGACAGAATGGTCAGATGTGTCGGACTGGGCAGTTGCTAGCTATGTACGAGGTAAGGGGAAGGACGTCGACATCAACTTATACGAAGAATCCACGGACCAACACGCCGGTAAGTAGGCAGGTTTTGATATTGTTCTGAGGTGCTCCAAGTGATCTCTGTTTTGAATTCATAAGTTCCCTGATCCTGGAATCCACAAATCTGCGATCCGTTTACATTTGTTCATTTCCTTGGATAGCATTACAGTTTACAGGTTTCTGTAGCTACAGTATTCTGGAATTCGAAAGTACAGGTGTCCAGTGGAAAAGACCAGCAGTTGTTAGCATACAGTACATAAGCACGATTAATGTCAGTGGTGTTTCGTCAATTTGCATTTGCTGTGCACATATTAAATCACGTTAAAATGGACTTCGATAGTTTGGTTCAGTGGAAATTAAACACTATATCATTACATATAGGTTTGGTAAATTCGATCTTTCTCTAACAATGTGATCTCGGTTGCTTGTCTTATACGGTCTCAAGCTATGCCGCCCATCCTGTTTTTCGGGCAAGCATTTGTAGTTTGTACCTGCGTAATTACAAAGATACCAGTTACATCACCTCCTCAGAATATCTGGTTAAAATATCAAATCACAGTACACGATATCGGGTGTGCCTTCTTGGTCAAAACTTTATCGCTTTACTACTCAACTTTGATGGCCCTTTCCTGGAAAGTACACTGGAAAATAGGTGTTATTCACAAACGTTAATGTGGCCATCGGTAAATGACTAACCCCTGACTTTTTCGTTTCAGTAAAAATCTACAGTGGGCCACCAACTGACCCATACAGAAAACTGCGTAAGTTGAGGAGGAACAATTGGCCTATCTTGTGAATATACTAGATGCCCCGCTCTCAAGGCTGTTTCCTGTGAAAAAAATTAAAATGGCTCGAGTTGCTTTATAGCTTAAAACAGAGCGCAACCTTTACTGATGAGTGGTAGCGTCAAGTTGCAAGCAGTCAGCAGCAGCTGGATGAAGCTGTTCAGAATGTAAAGCAATGGCTAGCTGAGAACATCCACATGCTTCAAATTTTTAAACTTTCATCTAACTGCTATGGCTATTATGTTACTTTTCAACACTTTATTAGCTGACTTGTTTACCGAATAGAGTAACAAACAAAGTTTCATCTAAAGAGGTTAACTTTGTGACCTCCGCAGTGGATCGTGGAAATTTTAAGACCTCTCCCATAATCTTACAGTGGTAATTAGTGCGAACTGGCAAATTTCTAACCAATTAACAAAAACAGACGCATAGTGCGCATGGTGCTCAAACTCTTATTGAGTGTTTCAGTTTCGCCGCTTTAGTTTTCAATGCTCCCAAACGTAAGCCACTGCTTATCTTTCTTGAATACTGATCACAAGCCGTGCTGAAAAGCCTCGAAAGTCCGTCCATTTGTGTCATCATTTCTGGGCTGATGATGCAACGTAACAAGCTCTCCTCAAAGTTGCATAGTCCAACATTCAAATCACGACCAAGGAGACGTGCTGCTGAAAAGTCCTCATGAGGAGGAACGTCAAGTACTTCTGTTATGGATCAACTTAAACAAGGCAGAAGTAGGTTCCAGCAAGTGTAGTGCAAAAACAGTCATCCTAATTTCTTAACTTTCTACAACCAGCCCCTTGAACAATCAGAAAAGTAAACTATTCTGTTGTCGTGCCATTCCACTTTGGAATTTTCAGCAGTGCTTCTCAACTTTCAAACACAGCTGATCCAAATATTCAGGAAGAAACTTCGATCAACTAATTGAGATCACCTGGTTCTCCATGTGATGGAAGCTTACGACACACGCATATCATCCAATACACTAGCATGTACTGTTTGTTTTTTCTGTGTTAAACAGTTCTTTTAAAAGTGGGTTTTATCATAACTGAAGATAACTCAATGAAGTAAACCGGTCCAATATTGTCCTATAAATTACGAATGAAATATCATCTACTCCGTAAAAATGAAACGCGCTTTGACTTCCACAGCTATGATCAAAAGCCTTTGTGTATATAACGGGCCATTATTAAGCCGCTCGGCATATCCGCTCATTAACAGAATTCAAGACTTTTCTTTTTGTTTTTGGCAGTTTTCCAAGTGTCGGCCTGCGAATCCGGCACCTCCAAAATATGTTCAATGGTAAGTGACAAGTGATTAATTAAGTCTGAGGCGGCATTTCAATGAACGTTGTTTGAATGAATTAATGGCTTGCATGGGTTTGAAATTGGCTCTGAACTCCTTCCAACATAAAAATGACCTCATTTGAGCAAACTGGTTCAACGGAGTATCGTTTTTCGGCACAAACAATAAGCTCATTGCAAATCTAGCTGTCAAAATCCTTTACCTCTTTTCGGCCAGTTGCAAAACTTTTGTAGTTGAAGTTGTGCAAAGTATAGAACCAGAAGCTTCCGATTGCTTCCTCAAAGTGTCGTTTTGACGAACATTACATTCAACAGCTCAGCCGACCAGATATTACAGCAGCATGCAAGTCAACAGCTGCCTTATAGTTTTTGGGCCGGTATCCACAGAAGAATAACGGCAATAGGCTGAATTACAACCGGAAACTTTGATCATTATGGTTAATAGGCCCTCAATGGTGACTCCGCCTTGTGCGCGATGGAATTAAGTCGACTCCCGTTTAAGCAATCCGAACAACGGGCACTCATGTTGGGGTACAAGTACTTGAGAGACCACAGCTGTATTGGTGTGTACATCCAGTAGGAAAGCACTAAATAATTTGGAGACTCGAACTCGTGGTCTCATTCAGTCAGATGTTGAACACCATACCGTTCGGCCTCAAGTGATCCGTCAGCAGTGTGAACAACTTACAACTAGTCACAATATATTTTAACCGTACTTTAATTATACGGTCCACTTTATATTGTATGATTTGACTCACCTGACAATATGCCAATGCGATCTGTGGGATTTTTTCTTTCTAAGTGGATTACTCCAAAAGTCCACAAAATGATGGATGTAGACAACCAGGGGTCTTTCAAACAGTTACATTTTGTGGATGTATTCAAGAAGGCAAACGGACAAACAAGTCAAGTCAATTTTATCAACCAAATACATAAAGACGAGGTTATTTACCAGAGTTGAGCGTTTATTTCCGATGGATTCGTTTCCATGGGTTATCATTTTTTCTACGGAACTCACGGTATTATTCACATTGGCCACTACCAGTTGCCTGCTTTCGTGAAACTCCACACAAAAGCAGTGTCGTAACGTTCATTGATATTACGTATCCCGTAACATACAGTTCTGTTAGCTTCTGCTGACGTATTTACTAAAACTCTTCTTGATCCCGCTGTTTCTAAGATGATTTAAACGCGTAAATTCGACTTTTCGTTTACTCCGTTCTGCTGAACAGCCGCCGTTTAATGAGCACAATGGGTCGGGTTCAAAGTATTTCTAAAGCAATAAAGTAATCCCGTTTTGGCCCCTTCACTATTCATAGTGATTATCTGAGAGTTATCTTTTCATGCTACTGAGAATGCGCGTCCGTTTAATAGACTGTCCACTATTTCTTCTAGGTTGACGAAATGTTTGAAGGTTCACTCTGCACGTTCGTTGAAGAGCACGAAGAATTTGAGGATTGCACGACTAATGTTTACCACGTGGACGTACCGGTGGTTCATTTCAGTTGGGTAAGCCGCATAGCGGAACCCTGGAAGGTGATCCTTCGCTTCCAAGAAAAGCTGACCGGGGACAGCAACCAGTTGTTTAATGTTGGGTTCCGAAACAAGGAGGAAGAGGCAGCTTGTGATTAGAGGGTAAGGTACTTTCGCGTAATCCATTAGGTTTTAACATCAACTTTCCTTACGCATCAACGCATTCAACAATATACATAGCGATTGCAGTATAATCTCAGAGTGAACTGACAAATTCTCTTACCTATCACATTGCATTTTAGACGGCATCCTCTGCCTCTGCTGGCGTGTGCAGTTTTCGTTTTATGCCAACACCGTTTACCATTTTTCCCCTGGTTGTCTGCACACCATTCCAGTATTGTTAAACGTGTCCTGCGTTTTCCAAAATAAATCAGTGCATTGCAAATTCTTGTCGGTTGATTTTAAGCAAAGCAAACGACGATTGGTGCGGGACAAGTAGAAACAGCTTCAAAAAACGTTGAAGAGGGACTAATAGCTGAACAACAGTTAGCAAGTGACATAGGGTGCATGGGTTGCTTGTACACGCGGGTTAATAGGACATGTCTCACTGAAGACGTGTGTGTTTCGGACAGTAGGACCCTGCTCTGCGTACGCACACAGTCCACATAAAGATGCAACCTATTCAAACCCCCGATCGGTACAGCGTTCCAAGCAAACGACGGATCACTCCATTAGCGTTATTCGCACGTTTGACTAGGAAGAGACATGTACACCTGCCATACCGGTCATATTACGTACGCGCTCAGGCTGTATGATCGTAAGCGTCCAGATGTGTCATTTGAACCTGTTGTGATGACTTGTCATCTGATTCCGACTGTCGTTAATTCGTCGAATACAATTCGTAACCTAGTCTGTCTCGCCTCTAATACAGTTAGTCAGTGGACATTGGACATAAGGTCGAGTTTAGCTAGCTGCAGTCAAAATTCGTAATCTCCACTTTGTTACATGTGTAACATTTCTGGAGGCGGATATCAAAACTGTTAGACAGGAGGGGTGCAGGCGTAATGATTGGACAGCTTTTGAATTGAAAACAGTGGGTGATCGAGCAGACATTGTCAATTTATGTCGATTGCAGTATAACACGTGGTGAGTAAGGCTGTAAAATATTATGTTTTACGACCAATCTTACAGCAGCTATGACAGCGATAGAAACGACTTAAAACGAATGAAAGCACTGTGGTTCCATTCAGCTGAATGTTAGATAATGTCATTTACATGTGAGTGCATCAGAGGCACACCGGAATTCTAAAGAAGTAAGGGAACATTTTGGCAGTTTGTGCATGATTTACTGCGTCGGGAGACGGTCGCCTGTTAATCGAATAGCAATCGATAGCTCCGAACCCTGATACCTCAATGGAAACGCCAGCAGCTGGGAATATCGTCAGTGATAGCCATGGGTTACTGAAATTTATGCTTCATTGCAAATAAACACACGAACCTAGGTGATTCAGCTGGTCATTAGTTTTCACTAACGACTGAACAAAGTTAGAACAAATAATTGGCGTTAAAATATGATTATTCCGTACCAGATTATATTGTTTCCGCACTTGAAGTTTTACATTCTGCCTTCTAATTCACACCCAACGCACAAAGAGCACCGCGTGTTATCATAAAAATCTTATGCGGGTTAATTATACTGAAGCGGCACATCACCAAGTTGGAATAACATAGATGCCAGTAAACCTCACGGTCTCAAATTGAATACGACAGAGTTTGACCTTGAGAAAAAATATTAATTTCAGTAAGACGCTGGTTCGCTAAAATGTTAATAACCTGAATTGGGTGGTGTAAGCAGGTTTATGAAACAGCGCTTGTGACTTATTTGGAATGATTATGAGGACCGACTTAATTACAGCTAGCATTCCGGTTCAATGCATTCATCGGGATGTTTAGTGCCCAAACGGAAAGGATGTACTTACACAAAAGTGGTAGGGTCAACACCACGAATCAGACTGCAAATAATAAGGAATTTGTCAACGGAAAGTAATTTTTTTAGGAAGTCTCTTTTAATAATGATCTGAGATAGATACGGAGGGTGATGGTCTAATGAGCGAAGTTTATCTATCTATATTTTGAAAATCGTTTTCCGCCCAACTCACGCCGAAAAATCGAGTCGAAGAGGACCAAAATCACAATTGTTGCTAGAAAGTTTGGAGTACAGTTATATCAACGGAGTAGCATCGAGGACAGCGCTACTGAGAAGGGACTGCAACCGCTCAGCTCCAGTTTTCGCATCAACAGCCTAGTTGCTTGGGTGTCTTTCGTTTAAGCGCCATCTTCTACTCAAAATCAATGGCTTGACTGTTGTTTGTAGGTCAGAATGATGATCTTCTCTATCCTTTTAATAACAATAGACGCAAGCCTGGACCGCAGCCATCAGAGATCCCCAAATAAAAAATGGCAGTCCCGTTTGCTCTTGCCCGTTATTGCATTCACCGATAGAGAAAGGTGTAGAATTTCGGCCTACAAAAATGGTTTCTGATCTGGTACCGACCGACGACATAATATTATGAAATGGAACCGATGCATCATTTATGAAAGTTGGTACAACGCAGCTGGTAGATCGCTTAATATCATTCTATTTTTGTAGATGAAGATTTCAACTCCATTGTGCAGATCCAAAAAACATTCGATTTGCTTGCTTGGTTTAACTGGAATTACTGAGTGTAAAAAACTTCGTGAGAGTTAGCGAAATACGCTCTTTTGCGAACCAACTTGGTTTTGACGGAAGAATCACTCAGAACCCAGCTGAATCCCTCGTTCATCATATTTTTACGCAGCTAAATATGCTGCACCAGGCCGCTTTATGTTCCAGTTGGCACACGATATTCAAAATATCGCGATGAGGTTGCTCATAAGGTTGCTGAAAACTCCTTGACAGCCGTATGTTAGCAGACATTTGTTCTAAAGAAGACGGCTTTATAACCAGCATATCTAATAATTTCTGGAATTTCTGTGTGAATGGCTTTCTATTTGCTTCTAAATTCTTTACTAAAGAATTCGCTCATTTATATGGGGGATCAAAACCAGTTTCTTCCAAGAAATGGCTATAGGCTCAGTCCTCAGGGTAGTTGTGGGGTTAGTTCCCTGGGGTGTCTTGAGAGAAGAATTGTCAGCAAAGACCGGAAACACACAACCGAGGACAAAACAGCCGGGGTAGGTAAAAACTGTACACTTATATCTTGAGATGGTTCATGAACGTGTCGAACATCTAACCTCTTCCTTTTCGAAGAGCCGTACTTCTGATACGTCATCGTTACTTTCAATCTCTAGGATATTGGAATGATGAGTTGTGATCACGTGGGGCTTGAAGATATTCCATGAAAAACGAAGCTGTTCCCAAACGAGGTTTTTCCGTCTAATATTTTTCTCCTGCTGCTACAAATCTTACCGTGAAGTTGCGTCATTTGCTCTCGTCCCCAAAATCTGCAGTTATACCGATCAGCAGATAGCTAATGAACAAAACTGATTGAATGGAAAACGCTGAATTTTGAAAAAACCATACCCATGCAGGCCTTCATCATGTAAAAACTCCTGAAGCTCCAGAAATATAAACTGTAAGTTACACCTGAATGATAAGTAAAAACCCCACAAGCAGTCAGGCAAAACACGAACGGCCGAACCCATCACACTCAATCGCGTTAGGCTATTCAGGCACACAGAAAGCAACCCATGGCTTCACACTACTCTTTAAATTGCTATCAGCAAGAAATGCAGATCCTACTCAAAACGATTTACTCTGGTAGCCTAACTGCATACGCGTGAACGAGGAAATGGTTTTCTGGCTGTCTCACACAGAAGATTCCAGGCAGTGGCACACAAGCTAACCAGCAGATGGATTTGTAACCATATCAGACTCGTTTTAACAGTCCTAGTACCTTAAAGAAAGAATCATTCCGCTTAGTCCACCCCGTCTGTGAAAGCGCTGAACTCGAACTCCGCTCGCACTGGAGTCCATCAGCAGTGTATTCAGTGTCCATATTTGAACCCCGAGGCACCTGGTATACGAGGCAGCCAATCATCAAGTCATGCGTGGATGTGCGCGCCTTTGGTGCACAGTGGTTACCATTTCCTGAAACGGGCGCAGTGAGAAGCACTGAGCTTATGCGACGTTGCTGGGTTCAAGATATGTGATCTGCAGCAGCAAACTTGAAGTGTCGCCAAATGAGGTTTCAATAGATCGTTCCCTGTGTACAGGAAAGTGCAGCATTTTGTGACTACTCATGAAGCTGTGAGTAGCATCCCAGATTAGCGAAAATCGACAGAAACAGCCTGTAAGAATGTAACTCTATTATTCGCCAATAGCAAGACAATAAACATCTTACAAACATAGGGAAGTCTGAAATAGAAAAAATGCAGTGTAAGGGAGTGTGTGGGGACTTATTACAAGCAGCCTTATACTCTCCACACGAAACGATCAAAAACCGCGTGTATACATGAAGACTCATTTGAGTAGCAAATGGGTTTTCACTAGAAATTCTCCTGAATCCCAGCAGAATCGCTCTTTCTATTGACCTTCTCCAACTAGACGTGCTGCACCAGGTAGCTTCATGTTTCAATTGTCATGAGATTCGAGATGTAGCAATATAGTGTACAGACGTCGCACACTACTCGTAAGGTTGATGAAAACTCTTGTTTTTCCTCAATTAAATGTGCTAGGATTCAGGCGAGCCTTCCGTAAAACCCAACTTGGTACGAAAATGAGAGTGCTTGTGTAAATTTGTCCGATTTGGGTTCAAGTATAGCATAAAATTGGTGGGAAATCGGGGAATGTGCCTGCCTGATGAGCCCCAAGAAGAGCAAAACCGGTCACCTGGCTGTCACAGTTTTTAGTAATCTTAAGAGCAGTGTTCTGCCTCTATACAAGTGTGCATGTAGGTTAAAACAAAACGGAGTAGACGTATCTGAGCATCAATTCTGAACTTGCTTTGCAGGCGTTAATCGACATGAACCTCCGATACAAAACCAGTGAAATTCTAGCTAGGCAGTCCGACAGGGAAATTGCAACTTGCTCCCCATATGAACAGAATCAGGAGTTCACGGCAAACCTAGATCACTCACTCTGATAGTAACTTCCTGAATTTTACGTTGCTAAGCCCTGAACTTTTCCTGTGAGCACTTCTCCATCAAGAGTTCAAAGAACCAAAGTGTCATCTTGGGTAGATAACGGTTGCTTATGCGTACTGCCTGTCTCAATCACTTTAACCTAAACAGCAACTGAGTTTCCAGCCTGTTTTAGGGTTCAGACTCTAAGGGTTGCAACAAAATGAGCAACAGCCTCTGATTATTGAAAGTGGAGCGGTAAATGTGAACGGCGATATGTAACTGGTCATTTCTCCGGAAGCCTGCTCAGTGAACCTACATCTGGGATCTACGAAAAGGTGATCCTCAAATAGGATGGTGTGGAAATCAAGATTTATTATTAAAACATGAAGCCGTGCTTTTTTCGGCTGTCCCCCTGCTGTATGCACAGGGCTGTCAGATCCATGCCTTCATGCGACATCCCATGTGGTGTAAAGGTATATTCGTTTGTGAAATTAACTGTTGTATGTAGAGTGGTATACTTTCAAGGTGCCCGAACCTACTCGGGGGAATGATAATTTTCCTCAACTAAACACCGCAGCTAAAATCCTGACTGCAGATTGGCGTCGATTGGAGTAATATTACCTCAGCAGTCCAACTCTTAAGAAGCGGGTTGTCACCTACTTTCCAAACTCAGACATGCATGACAAGAGGACTGCGATTGTCAGACCTCTTTGCATTGACCAAAGTGGACAAGCAAACTCTGTGGATGTCATAAGACCATCCTTCTGTATAGCTCAAATGCGTACCGAAGTGCACAAACCATCGCACTGCATCAAGAGCCATTCGCATCCTGAGGGTGGCGTAGGACTTTGATCAAGTAGGTCCAAGGGTGCAGTTAATATAACTCGTCAGTCCAAAGAGCCATGATGCCTGGGACATCAATAATGCGAGTTTCTTTATTATGAGAGCTTCTGCACTGATCCTCCCTATTACGGGGTAAATCTGTAGAGTTTGTCCAGGACAGATTATTTTCCTCATCTCAGCCTCTTTCCCTGTAAGCATCAACGCCCTATTAGGAATCGTTTGTTTTACCAGTATGTTAACAAAAGAAGGAAGCATCCTGTAAATACACTACCTTTGGAAGGACTCCGAACAGCACTATAATACGAGCTAGTGAACTCGCGCTGGAAAGAAGGCAGGTGTTACGAGTTACTTGGAATTGTGCTCATGAACTGGCCACCACACTGGGGCAGTACACACGCTTTTGTGAGTATGGTCAAGAAACAAAATACTGTGGCCTGATGGCGTGCTTTCTTTGTGTTGGTGCTTGCATACTGAATGAGAATCTGTTCGAATTGTACGTCCATGATGAAGCCGTTGTACGAACCGTCGTAAAGGCACAGGAGAATCAACAGAAGCTTTTCTTTCCGGTCCCCAGCTAACGTAAACTTCCTTTGAACTCAGCTGAACTGAAATGATTAAAACGTAAGTTGGTAGAAAATAAGGAGGCATTCAAGCGGGAACTTTATACTTTGCCTCGCAATATAATATGGACCAACCCAGATATCTTAACAATCCGATAGATAGGAATAATCAATTCAGGGACCACAGTTTGTTGTTTGTGTCTCTTTTAGAAATTCAAAACGGTTTGTCACTGGAAAAATGAGAACGCTAATGAAAGTAATTTGGATACAAATATTCTGTCCAAAGGATGTTGCATGCTGATTATTTCGTTGTCAGACTCTTGTGTACTATCTCAGCCTAACCCCACTGGGATGTAATGGAATCGCTGCAGATACACTTTTGTAAACCAGTGTTTAGAGAAACCAGCTGTTGAACAATAAATATGGTGTATAGCAATTTATCTCTTCGGCTGTATACAGCAGAACAATGTCAGATGAATAAACAAAAGGTCACAAGTCTTTACCATCAGGATATTGATTGCAAATAAACCACCAGAACGACCCATTTGTTCCGTTTTCACAGTTCTGGTCGCCAGTTTCGGATAGCGGTAGATTCAGATGAAACTATAGCACCCGACCTTTCGTGGTGCTGTAACAAGTGCGCGATCGGTGCCAGTTCGTCATGAGCCCGTAATTTGCCTGAAAATGGACACTGTGCCTATCCGGCAGCTGCTTTCACATCGTGTAAGGTACTATGAACGGTAAGATGCTACAGTTTGCTGAAGGAGTCAATCACGTCGTCGGCAATTCGTTCGTGGTCGAGTTGTCCCCTGCATCTTGATGCCAAAGACTCATTTTCTGTTTTGTTTATTTACCTGACAGTGTTCTGTATTACGCACCCGAAAGAAACGACGAAGTACACCCCGTGTATTCTAAAATGGTTCACTCGTGTGTGCTCTCTTCAAATGCATAACGAAGAAGTCGCGTTTCAAACCACATGTTGTGAATTTGTCTACAATACTAGCAACAGAGATATTGAAGTCCCAGGCAACACCGCTTTAATTTGCAAATTATTTTGCGTTCAAACACAAAACAAAATGAGCAGACATTCAGGGGTGTGAAAAGGGGAAAGCCACTGTTTAGCTGTCAGGGAATTTCAACCAACCTATCCGACCGGGCAGTAAACATGGAAAATAGAGAGGTGAATTAACAGTGTATTTTGCTTGACAGATGAGGTTGCCATCATGCACGTTTGACTGAATTATTTTATGAAAGAGAGGATGGTTTGCAACTTGTAGACAAGAATTAGTGTGCTATTGTACACTGGCCTGTCCAAATTGAACTTGTTTCGTGTGTACAAAGGAAACGACCCAGGTTTTTACTAGGGAGTCAGAAGGCAAGAATACTAATACAGACACTCATACGTTCGCTCGTTCGAGTATGACTCATGCCACACATATCTAATCGATTTTAATTACGAATCAATAAAGCTGAGGTCAAGTTGATCACGTGGAAATTCTTTATAGGCCACTTGCATCGTATCCTCGTGAAAGAAATCGATAACAGCTAAAGGAGACGGACAAAGTTCTGAATTCTTGCATCACTGCGTCAGGTGGATGCAGAAAGAGTGAATGAAAATATACGACAATACCAGAACGCCTGTATAAACCTTGGGTGTTCCTGAAAGCACAGCTCAAGTTTGCAGTCCTACCAGAAGAATCCATCGCATCAGGCCCAAACTTAAGAGTACATTTTAAGTGGCTTGCAGAAGTAAATCGAACTGTGGTGTCCGGTATTTTCCGGTTACATGAACAAATCTTTGCCCGATGGTTCTACTCTGAATATGCAGGCTAAATTACGTCTTCGGATTCACAGACATGGAGAGCAAGAACAAGCACAACTTAACAAATACAACATACCATCGTTTATTTTTGAAGAGCATGGTAACCGACATAAAAAGTGAATGCAAGCGAGGGATGCGAAAGGGTTACAGGAGAATATGAGATAAAAGAGAGAAATGTCTCATTCGAAGTCATGCCACCAACAGTTCCAGTCAGATAGGATGAATCCCAACTTACGTAAGAATTTTGGTAAGGAAACATGCGTGTAAAGTCTAACAACCGAAGAAAGGACAAACAATGCTGAATGCTCTTCAAGGCGCGGTAAGCGCTAGCACAGTCAAGACTCGCACATCAGGCACAAAGTGTCCGTCATACTGGGTCTGGTGTGGGATTCAATGGCAAGAATGTACATTCAACGCCATGCATAAAAGTGTCGTACGTGCGCAGAGAGCCCACAGTGGCGAGCAAACACAAGTCACTGACTGTGACCTTAGGAAGTCCCATTCCACTAACAGCTTTGGCGAACTGAGGAAAACAGATCCCTCGATAAGAGACAATCATCGGTTGGTGGACCAAAAAGTCGACATCAAAACCAATTGCACGTAGGGCTGAGATTATGGCGAGAGAAATTCATCAGCACCATACTTCTGCTCCTCATTCCACACGGTCACTCCGCGCCCATCTGAGACTATGCTGACGTCTATTACAGTTGTTCGGCGCTCCCGAACGGCGATCAAGTCAGGCTTGATGAAGGACGTCGAAGTAGGTGCTCTCAACTCCTCAAAGACGGTGTATCCCAGGCGACGGAGGCGTTTTGCGAGCTCCCTTGCAACCCGATTCTGACGAGCAAATCTGGCGTCATGTGTGATCCAGCAGGACTGGAAATTATGCATCAAACTCTCCGGTTGGCCATAGTTTCTACGATATAAGATCGTCTGGCTACCGTGGTCGTGGCGAGCGTTTCCAACTCTCGTCCTAAACAGGTTGCATCGGAGCTGGATATCGCGGATAAATATCCGAGGAAACACTCTTTCTGGAAATACAAGCCATCAATTGGAGAGAGGGGAAATGAAAATGACCAACTCTCGTAAACCGCGGCCGTCAACGCTGTTGTGCAGGCTATCACCCCAAGCAGCCACCAGTTCTTCCTTGGTGTTTACGCACGAACTCATGGACACGGATCGGAAGGCTGAGATCCCGAAAAATCTGGCCAAATGCGTAAACGTTGACCACATCGCGTAGTACTCAGCACTGGGTAGAAGGGCTCTTTTTCATACGCGCTCTTGATGTATCAGGATAGTTGCACTGAGACCTGGGCTACGGAGTCCCCCCTGTTGTTTACCGGTGTGGATGTGGCTGTTAGGATTGTATTTCGATAGACGTAGCCAGCCACAAATAGGTTGCCTGATGTAACTGTCCAACCTCTTGAGCGTGTTTTGGCGGATTTGGCCAAGCACAAACAAATACGTCAGCCTTGGTATCATGTGGTTCTCTGTGATCTCCATTGTTTGATGCGGCTTCAACGGAGCACGCGTCAACTCATCAGATAGTTTGACCAGCTCCTGTTGATGGCTGAAAAATTCTTTCCCCTTGAAAGTAAAATGGATGCCCAAATATGTTAAGGTGTCTGTCGGACACAGAGGGGTGATGAGTTCCTCGGCGAAGTAAAATGGTTCGACTGAGACTGCTGTCGCCCGTTGTTTTCCATCCCCGCAAATCATCATCGCCTTCGTCTTTCGGGCATTCGTCTTCATACCAGCTTTTCCCAACTCGACTGCAGCAGCTTCAAGCTTCTCTTTAAGGCGAGCCTGACTTTCTGCATACACGATCCAGTCGTCAGCGAAGGCAAAACCATCTACTAGGGTGTCATGGAACTGGTATCCCAGTTGCGGCATCGACAATCCAAGAACCTCATCCATTGCCATGATGAACAATAATGGGGAGAGTGGATCCCATTGCCTCACACCCCTATGGCAGTGAACCTCGAAAATAGGGAAGAATGTTACAGTATTCTCATAGGGCTGAGCGATGCATCTTACCAGAGGTGACGGTACGTTAAACGCCTCAGCAGATCTGACGATTGTGTCATGCGAAACCGAATCAAATGCTTTCGATATATCAACGAACGCCAAGCTGAGGTTAGAAGCAGTCGCTGAAGAGTGACGAAGCAGGGCATGTGAAAGCGATGTAGCTTCCAAACAGCCGTCTCGATGTAGAAATGCAAACTGGATTGAAGGCAGTTGCAATCTACGACTCAAACTCCTACTGAATATTCACACTGGATTTCTTCCCTATGCGCTTGTTGTTACTATTCAACACCAAGTGTGAGCCAACTTTCAAAACGGAAAGACTCCACCGTCTGTAGTTCTAAATGGTGTGGATCAACTAATAACTTCTGTTCGCTCTGGAACACCTATGTGTCTTCTGATCGTGTGCTTGTTCGTTGCTACTACTCTTTGCGCTTTTCGGGACGCACAAAATTCGCACACTGCCTGGCCACCGAGATCTCTGACCCTGATGTCAACTAATTTTCACACAACCACCTACTGAAGTCCCTTTCAGAAAAGGCTCCTCCTGATGTTGACTCACTGGAAATTACCGTCCCCGATTCTGCAAGGTGTTGGGAGCTCTGCTTGTGAAATGGATCAGCCAACTGGATCCAAGCACTGGATTTAGAGCAACGCTTTCAAATGGCCCGAAGCTCCGACATGTATTCGTAATTCTCGAGACTACAATACCGTTATTCGAACTGTCAGATTTCCGATGAAAACAGCATCTGCGCGGATCATGAGGCTCTATGGATCCAGAAAGCTCAAGACATCGAGAAACTAAAAAAACTCTTCAGCCGTAGCACCCTTTCGGTGCCTAGCTGCCATGCCATCCGAAGGAAGCACGAGGGCTGGGATACTGCCAGGTTGCCCAAGCCTAGACAGAGAAGTCGATAGGCAGAGGTCGGGTTCGAGCCACGAACCTTTCGTTCAGTAAATTCGCGCTCTAACCACTTGAGCCATCTCGCCCCTAAAACATCGAGAAGATGGTGTGGCAATCACAGAGGAATTAGCTTGACGCCGTTTGTTAACAGACTTCTTACGAATGCGCGTGAAGATGGAACCGGAGAACAGCAAGCAGGTTTTCTAATGGATACTTGTAGTTCGGACCACATCTCCATACTCAGCCAAGTGCTGGAGCAAAAGCATGCGAAGAGGTTACTTACAGTGATGTTATTTCTTGACTTCAAGAGTGCCTTCGAGTTGTCGACTGGCTAGTTCTTTTCAACACGCTTTCACAATAGGGCGTGCCCTGTTCGTAAATATCACGCGCTGTTTGTATTCACACACTTTTTGGCGCGTGGGAATGACGTTGTTCTCTCCAAAACCTTTCATACAAACGGTGGTGTCCGGCAAGGGCTCTTTCCATTTTTGTCTTGTTTCGTTTTTGGTGAGGTAGCGAGGTGAATACTTAAACGTCTCTAAAACCTCGATGTTCAGATCTCTCTGAAAGAGAAACCTATTGGCCTGGAATATGCAGACGACACCGTTACTTCAAATTCCGACCAAGGTCACCAGTTCTTCGGCATGTGCTTCGCGTTCACAAGCTGCGAATTTCCATTGCAGGAAGTATGGTCTTTGAATATGCCTCTGAGAATTCAAGGGGTGACACTGAATGTTGTGGAACACACTTGGAAGGTGCACTAAATTCAACAGTAATGTGTGTGGCAGGATTGCCAAAATTTTGTTCAGAATGCAACCAAGATGTCTATTAGAGTTTTCCGTTGGCGTCAACCTGTTGTTGATCCTGTCTGTTGAACCTACTTCCTTAATTTAACTACTACTACGTAAACGACGGATGAATTGGTGCAATTCGTAGTGCGCAGCAGAAATAAAAGCTCTTCCATTTTGCCCGAGTTTGTGAGCTCGTTCAGCTGCCTTGCATTTAACCACCAACTATGATTTAGTCAATGTTCGCTCGCACTATTGTTCACGAAACTTAGTGCCTCCGGCAAACAAGCGGAGTAAACCAGATAAACAATTAGGATCTCCTCGTTTTACTGGAAGCCAGAAATGTAAGCGTGCAAATGCGAACCGCCGGTTAGCTCATTTCAATAGCGTGTTTGAATTTCTGGTAAACCTAGAGCTTATCCCAAAGTATTGAGTGTATAATAACCAGCAGACACAAATCTTTCAAAGAATATACCCCGAGGCTATTAGCTGGAATCAACCGCTCTGTACGCCACACCCAAACAGGACCATTATGACTTTGGAATTGGACGAGAATAGCGAAGCAGCTCAACTTCAAACGCATCGTATTCTACATCAAAACCCGCAAACCCGAGGCCTCCTACCAAACCTTTGGCTTTTTCCCGAGGAATTTTTCTTTAAATAGTCAAACAGAATAAAGCGTTTGACCTTATTTGGGATTCCGACGTCATCAGTGTATTCATTGTGGTAGGAGGAGCCCATAAACTTGCTTACTACATGCAGCACAAGTTGCAAACCTTTGACACAGATTTTGCCCTAAGTACCGCGATTCCATCCATACGTCGATTAATTCAAACAATATGTCAGTCAAAAATGTGATTACACAACTACTGAGATAGCTTTCAGATTTTCAGTAAAACTCAAAATAGTGAATAACAATCGCTCAGCCGTAGCACACTTTCGGTGAATGGCTGCCATGCCACCCGAAAGAAATACGAGGGTTGCGATAAGATGAGGTTGTCCAAGCCTAGATACCAGTTGAGATGCCGAGGTTGGGTTGGAGCCATGGACATTCCGGTCAGGTGTGTTCGCGCCTTAACCTCTGAACTATCTTGATAGCAGTGGTAAAGACCATGGACGGGACTATGTTCGCGCCTGAACCTCTGAATTCTCTCGATAGCAGTGGTAAAGACCATGGACGGGACTCGAACTCACGACATTTACTGTCCCGGCGAATGCTCTGCAGACAGAGCTACAGCTAACAAATTTATACCAAGGTATTCAATGAATTGGGGAGTTTACTGCTGAAGACAACTGTGACATTTGTGGTATCGGCATAGAATGTGAAGGATCATCAATTTATCTGCTTGGATTAATAAATGCGGCTGACTTACTGGGAATTTAACTACTGAATCAATCATCAAGAATAAGTAGCGTTTAGGAAAATCGGTTAAATATATGGTTCATTGGGGTTCAGTTCATATATAAGCTCTTTCAGGGGACATAAACTATACTTGATCCCATGAGGATGCCGCTACAGAAGGAGACCAGTTGGGCTACTCTTCCTACGCTTTCCCGATCTCCTAGTTGGGACTTTGATCGATACGAATTCAGGGGCCTGCAGATCAACGAAGCAATACTTGTGTAGCAGACGTTGATCGTGCGAGTAATTGATCCTTCACACCACGACCTGACTGAAGCACGTGAGGTGGAGCTGGCAGAATTGATCAGCTGGGAGTTCACGACTGGCTGACCATCGGCAATGAGTCGGATTTCTAATCCACTTGATGCACACACTACTATGTTTTGAAAAGAATGAGGTGTGCAAGTTCGAAAGTCCTGATTAATTGTTGCGCTTGTGATCAACGCTTAAACCTCGAGACTGGCCCCGGCATATTTCAGTTACCTGACCAGTGTTGAATAATTCGTAATACAGAAATGTCGTCAAAGCTGCCGCAAAAAGCAAGTTGAAGCTTCTTACTGAAGCAGGACAGGGGGTTGAAGAATTTCGTATGCGTATACGTTTCAAGCAATCGCTCGGTTTTATGTCTTGTTTCGGACACGAAATAAGTATAAAAACAATAAAAAGGTCTATCGGATTCCAAAGACAAAAAAATATACTTATCTAATGGTGTTAATCCTTGCAAATGATCGCCAAAATGTTCTTTTGTGGTCTTTATCCTTAGCACTCTTCTCTGCGTAATCCTCATCTTGAAAATGCCCCCTAGTTTCACTTCCAGTAAGCGTTAGTCTTACAATCTTACAAGTCAACAGTTTGCATTATTTTTCCAGACCACGTAACACTGTTCAGCCCACCTGAGTGAAAAAAACCTTTATGATATACATGAGGTTGCACGTGATTTAAAAGTAGTCCTACCTTCTGGTGACCACCTTCCTACTACTCGACTACATGCAGTATCAATTATGAAAACTAGTCATTCACATGAGCGAAGCTGGCCTTTCTTGTACGAATAACTGAATTCTCAAAATATGTTGGTTGAGTGGGAGCCGAATTTCCGATCAAATTCTATCCAGGATTTTTTAAATGTAATTTACTGTTCCATATATGACGATCGTCCTACGATATCCATTTGGTCGCTTGTCCAAATATAAATGTTTTGAGAAAAGCTGACTCTAATGGTTTACTAAGCGGGAGCGCTTATGCAAGGAAAGATTTTCCCCCATCATTGAAAGGATTGTCATCTATATCATTTATGGTATTTTTAAAACCACACGTACACCGAATAATAGCACTGACATCAACCGTCTGACAAATCTTCCAGTTGGTCCCACTTAGAACTCAGAATACTTAATTGAAGTGAACTTTGGTATGCCACCTTCTTTCTGTTGAACAAATTCTATTTTGGTAACAAAAATCACCATAAATTTGGGAAGCTTACCCTTTGCGGATCCCGATATACAAGCACATCTCCTAACATCTTCATTCAACACTGCACAGGCTGAATGAAGTTCACAGATAGGCTTCAGCAAGCAATATGGGTTGCTCGATGCCGGTGATTCTGTCGTGAGATTCTTCTAAAGCCAAATGACGGCTTTTACGGTGCAAATTTTGATTCACACCAGCAAGAAGCCTGTGGAGAGCATTTATGTAGGCAATAGCTCCTCGCAAAATGTCCACTTTTGCGCTGCCAGTGCTAGGTGACTTCGACTTCCCCTCTGACCAGTCGGATAAGGCTAAATCATCTTCATACATGCTGTCAGGAGAGAAAACTTGTTGCATACTGTTTGAGCGTGAGGAAGTTTCGCTAAGCCAACCTGGCGGTAGACGCGCACGTAGCCCATCAAAGGCAGTGTTTATCATTTTCATACGTCTTCGTTCTCGGATGTTTGCGACGTATCGACGGTGTGATCTGGTTGTCGATCGCTGCCTGTTACTTCCGCCAAATTCAGTTGATTGCTGTTTTATAAAGCTTTTCGTGCACTGTTCTTGTATGAAACATGCAACTGATGAAGTACGACCAACTGGGAAGTCCAAAAATTCCAGTGGTGCTGAAATGTTTGTTGATAAACAGAAGGACATGTTTAATAATTCCATCTAAACTGCACAAGTCTTCCGTTTTTATACGTGTTACTCGCCGATGCATCACACAGCTTTTTGTTCACATTTAACTCATCTGCTCCGCTTGTCCTTCTCACACCGAGCCCTTGTCAATACAAGCCACCGTATAAGTTGGCGTGACTATTGGCCCAGACTGCGATTGTGTTAGAGGATAGGGAGAGAGGGAGAGAGAGCATGAGGACCGATTGAGTCCGAGGGGTGGCGGACTATTTAAATGGTTGTCGGATAGGTATGAATCCTATTGGTTGCTTGTGTAACCCAGATAAGGGCGAAAAATTAATTTACGTCTACCAGACCTTACGATTCTGAACAACACTAACGCGCAGAAAAAAAGCTTGTTTTGGGACTAAAGAGATTTGATGGTGGGTCTACTCCAGAAAACACAGGCAAACATCATTTCTTTGCGCAATGATTTGACCTGTGGAAGCCAGATGAGAGGGAAAGCTTACAGCCAGCTCCAAATGAACTTGACCATAGCAGTATGCTATTTCATCTACAACTGGATAAATTATATGGTATCAAAGGATGATTTTGGACTTGGTAAAAGGCAACAGCTGCATTTTCGGTTTCAGTGGATTGCTCCCAAATAAAAAAATAGTTGAGAATGATAGGGTCTGAAATGGTGCTGTTAGATGGCTCTGTGTTGGATTGAAGTGCAAGTGCAGATGAATTCTGTAGCCTAAATCTTAATAGGGATAAATCCCATACTTTGTAGGAATATTTATTTTATCAGTCAGTGGTCACTCCGAAAGGAAATCTTGTGAAAACACATCCATCCTGCGCTATTCGAGCTATTCGACTGAGTCTAAGTACGCGTGATCAGTGCCTGCTTTGTCAAGTATAGGCGCATGATTACCACCGGCGTAGTGTACATTCATTTCTGTTGTGAATACAAGTCAGTAAGACCTCGATTGCTTGGAAATGTCACGGGTCCGTTCTAATGGACGCTTCGAGCAAATAAGGACAACTAAGTCAGGCATCAGCTATACGAAAGACGGCCACCGGATCTAAACAGAAAGCAGAATGCCAAGTTGGCTTACTTAATTTTTTGCATCACGGAATTAGCCCGGTTGGGCTAANTCAGTGGTCACTCCGAAAGGAAATCTTGTACGACAAACCTTCCGTCGGTGGACTTGATCAGTGTCACATCCTTGGGGTAGGGTAATACAATCCTAATGTAATCCCAACTGTTATTCAAGGCAACATATTTTGGTGTAAACAATTTAGGTTCTGTAACCTATACATTCACAGGATTAAACCTGGACAACCGTTTCCCTCTGATGCACCATTTACCCTGTGAATCTGCAAGTTGTATTAAACCCAGATATGTGCCAAGCTGTTTTGTGCATTATTGAATTAACGAACAAAACTGACGAACCGATAAGCGAAATGAGTGCGACAGTCACCGGTAACGGCTTGGTTCATCTTTTTAGTACAACTACCTTTGTTCAACTATAATATTTTCTGATACCCCTTTTATGGATACCCGAAGTGGACTGTGATGAGCTAGGTGCTTTGTATCTATCTCAGCTTCATACTGCGAATCTGCCTCATATGTACGTGTTTCAGTCCCTTTCTGTCAGATCACAAAAGCATTTTTCTTGCACTGGGAAACATACAGAGGCCTCTCTTTGTAATTGTATCACGTGACTTAGTCAACTAACTTACAATCATGGGCAGATCTACAGTGTTCGCATTCTTAACTATACTGAGCTAGGCAACTTAAGGATGAGAAAAACGTGAAATTTCATTCACTGCCTGCTTTGAGTTAGTGTGTGGACTTCAAAATAATCCGATTAGAGTGCCTTACTGAATGTTTTTTTGCTTGTGGATAGAACTTTTCAATATCTTGTTCGAATGTAAATAGATCTCCACAATATTCCATTCCATTCATAATTTCAGTTGAAACTCACATTCTATGAAGCATTCCTGATTGGGGAGAACAAATGTTAAATATCAGTGAACGTGAATCTAGAGGCAATGTTTGCTTTTCACAGTTGCATGGAAACAACCGAAGCCAAATGATTCACTCGCGTCTCAGCTAAATCTTCCGTCCACACGACATTTACTCAACATCGTTGATCGCCCGAACAGTATTTGGGCTCATTACTGGGGCAAACTGAGATCATATGCCCAAACTGCATGCGGGTTCTACATCCGGTTTTACCGCGTTATGTAGATGAGTGAGCCTCAAGTCGAGCCCACGCATCAGAGGTACCAGAGGGACAACACATCCTTCATCAAACAAAACAAGTTCATTTAATCAGACGCAGCACACATGCATCCAGTAATCTGGAAACTTAACACTCGATTCCTTCAGACTCATGCATCACGGGCACTGGGTGAGGCGATCATCCAAGCGATCATCTCACTTTCACACAACAGACCCCTCACTTCTTCTCATGATTGGTGAATGGTCATTATTCTGGAGGCTGGGCCGATCGTTCGGCTATTTCATCACTTGATTAAAAGTTAGCGGAGCTGCTCAACCGATGACGCACCTGGTCCACAATGTCATCGGTGACCAGTGAAAACACATTCGCTATGCGCTACCAAAGCTATTCCACTGAGTTTAAGTAGGCGTGATCAGTGCCTGTTTTGTCAAGTATAGGCGCATGATTACCACCGGCATAGTGTACATTCATTTCTGTTGTGAATACAAGTCAGTAAGACCTCGATTGCTTGGAAATGCCACGGGTCCGTTCTAACGGACGCTTCGGGCAAATAAGAACAACTAAGTCAGGCACCAGCTATACGAAAGACGGCCACCGGATCTAAACAGAAAGCAGGATGTCAAGTTGGCTTACTTAATTTTTTGCATCACGGAATTAGCCCGGTTGGGCTAATTGGGAAGTGCTCATTTCTGAATATTTGTCTACCGTGGGCACAAGTGATGCGGCCACCAGATGTATTCCTCAGGTCTAGCAGAAGCCCCGTACAGCCACGTTGGGTAGATGTGTTTAAACGATACTACTGGCTACTAGTCCGTCGTTCAAATGAAAGATTCTTGTCAAATCAGCATCCTCCAGTTGTTCAAAACGAAAAAAGAACCCAAGGTCTTGTAATAAAACAACTGCATTCAGTTCACATATCTGGTATTTTGTCTACAGTTTAATGGAGACAAATCCAATGTGGCTGTACAGTACGTTTAAACAACCGCCAACTAATGCAGATTTACCACATTTACTGGCTTCAAATCTCCTCAAATTTCAAAGTGCTGCATCAGGGGAAATTGTTTTCCTGACGAATAGCATAGAAGACAACTTTTCAGAAAGGGACACGGGAACCCGTGCTTCCACCGTAAAGCGATTAGAACTTTCAGAGGTCCACTTACAACCTATTGTGTGCCTGCTCAACAGTGCTATTTGTTTTATGAGGATGATGGACTGACAGTTCCATCACGGTTACAGTTATTACGGAGCCGCAATGTCTCATCACTCTCTTGTCACTTGCTGGAACGGTGTTTGTTAAGACCTGCCGTGTAACTCCACTGCACGATACTTAGTCTTTGAAACATAGTTCGGCGAAGCAACATTGATTCATAATTTCCTATTCGTTATTTCTTATCCGTTAAAAAGAGCACATCAGTAACTTCACTGTGGCATTTAATTTCGCCATTGTTTCAGCTATCTGCTCAAAAAGCAAGTTTAGTTACCAACAGATAAACGAACTAGGAAAATCCACCGTGGTTGCTGTGTCCAATTACATGACTCTGAAGAGTCGCTTATCCCACATCGACATCTACCCTGAGTAAACATGGTTGAGCGCTAAGCAATCAGTCAGTACTGCCCACCCCTCCAGCGTCCTTCGGCCCTCCGCCTTATGCAGTTTAAGATGTCACTAATGAGACTCGGATACAGATATTCGTTGTTCAGCTGTGAGGCTAACGCTTCCCCATCACCCGGCCTTCGGTCTGTGACCTTAGTTCAAACAATGACAGACACAAAGAACATGTCGCAAACTGGATAGCAGGTAAACATAAGTTGCTAAATCTCACCCCCACACGCACATGAGCGCGCAACGAAGCTGGCCGCGAGACGGTTGTCTAGCTGCACAGGGTGTCGGTCTAGGATAATTTACTTTGCACGTGCCACCAGAGTGGGCCGCAAGTTTACTCTGTTCGCGTTGTTGTCACGGTGACTAATTGGGCACAGTCTTTCCGTATTAGAAATTCTTGTGATCTCCCTGAGCAAAAGTAAGAGCTGTAAAAAAAATGTCGCATTCGCTTCAGTCGTCTGTGTGAAACCGAACACAGGAAACACACTTGTGGGTTTTGAAGTGCATCACCAAAGTAAAATGTCTACTCGGAATTGATAAAATAACAACGCTTTCTGGCTTGTTACGGTGACTACCGTAAGCCTCCAAACTGCCAGTGGTGGGGGATCAGTGACCATCCATTTGTATGATGTTAACCGCATTTTACTGCTCGTACAAAACACCAAGTGTATCAGCGTCGCCGTGAAGGAAGTTGTACTTATCCAAAGCGGATTTGGCCAAATAATCCTTTTGCTCTTCTGATTCATGACATGTGTACTTGGATTTCTCATTTGAAAAACTCATAGGTGGCTGCGTTAGACTCCGATCAAATTTATTCAGCTGAGGCGATTGTACTCATTCATTTTGGCGAAAAGGTGGTAGTTCATCTAGATACTAAAATTTACGATCGTCACCACCCCAGCCGTGTAAACCAGCCTGGCTTTAAAAAGCGACGGCCAGGTTTGTGCCGGGACTTCTGTGTCCGGGGCTATTTTCTCAAATTCCCGTAGCCAACCTTTATAGAATGGCTTCATTGCTCCCTCCTACAGAGACAGATGGAATAATAAAAACGTATACCAGGACGTGAGTTTTCTGCCAAGAAGTTAGCAACCCGCATATGATAAAAGGTACCTGTCGTTGATCTGTACGAGATGGACGTCCGACGGTCCTAGAGTACCTCTTCCTGAGGTACTGACTGTATCAACTCAAAATGGCAAGTCCGTTTTGATGGGCTCTGGGCTCTCTCGATTAAGCCATTGGGATAAGCAAATTTCCTCTTACTCTCCACAGCATCAAATCAGCATAAATTGTATATGACCGGTCAGAGAGGACTCCGAAGTTTGTTGCATTTTTGTTGTTAACTGGGTGAGTGCAACCTGCTTTCAATCAGTCCCAGTTGAGCAACTGTAATTTATAGCCGGATGAGTATCCTACAGGATTTTGGAACACTACAGCTTACTTCGTTGAACCAAAAGAGGGTCCTGTCAAAAGTACGAGGAATCAAATTGTCTCATCACTAGGGGAGAGTTATGGCACATTATCCGTTGCCCAAAATACCATTTTCATTCGCTTTTCGCACTGATATTTCAGAGTAGGACGATCATTATGGTACCTTGACAAATTTACTGACATCAGTCATGTTGGTAGAATACTAGCAAAAGCTTACCATTTCGAAATGGATAAACAGGCTTCAAGTTAATGGCAACATGACCTCACACTAAATCGTTCTAAATACCTCTGACATGTGTTCCTACTAAGATGTAATCACCATAGGATATATCATAAATTCCTGCCCTAACTACTTATCACCCCGATGGGTGTGAATGAAATGTTTTTAGTATTACTAGCGTCCACATTTCGGCGTGGCACGTTCCCCACTTTTGATGTGTGGTTTGCTTTTATTTTATGCGGTCGTTTTCCTCTCCCATTAGCGTCAACTCACTCGTCCAAGCTTGTATACGTTATAGTTTAATATACATTGCTTGCCTGTCCTCTTCAGCTTCTTGCTAGACAAGGACCGTAGCAACATAAAACGGCAGAATCAGTTTTACCTGCAACTGCACGAGACGATT
Source organism: Clonorchis sinensis (assembly GCA_003604175.2). Taxonomy (NCBI): domain Eukaryota; kingdom Metazoa; phylum Platyhelminthes; class Trematoda; order Opisthorchiida; family Opisthorchiidae; genus Clonorchis; species Clonorchis sinensis. The sequence continues at coordinate 21,647,056 of CM030370.1, forward strand.
ATGCTCGTGCCTACACTCTCATTAACAGATTCCTCCTCTACTGACGTGCACTTGTGTCTATCTATAAAAAATTGTACTTGCATAAGAAAAACCCTCTGTCTTATCCGCATACTGACCTAAGCAAATTCCTTTATATCTGTTCGCTTTCATGAAAGCTTCTCATCCCCGAAGCTCTTTAAAATCAGGTTTTCGCCAGTTTTTTTCTTGTTCTTTACACGGCTGTCCCCCGTATACGCCTTACTATCATATGTAATCGGTATGCACAGAGCTGTAAAGAAATTGACCGGTGAAGCAAGCCTCATTTCTTTATCCGTGTCAAGCTTGCTGACCGCTGTTTGAAAAGACAGTGAGAATGACAAATGCTCTAAGGATTGTCATGTCAGCCGCATGTAAATGTTCGGAATTGGATAGTAACGCAAATTCACCATATACAGGTCAGTTAAAAACCGAAACAGACCAGTTTGCTGTCTGTCCACGGACATTCAGCATCAAACACTTCGCCCCTAATACTTAACACTTCTTCCACAAAATGTATCAAACAAATGCCTCACTCATCGACGGCTTATTAAAAATGCGCAGCTAATAGTAGAGTAGTGGCAGAGTGGTAGTAGAGTTTTCCGTGGTCGGCAAGCTGAACCACCTCGTGGTGCCGACTGGGTAGCCTGGACATCAGTCTGGGTGAGCTAAGAGTTCAGCAACTCCAGACAGGGCTAACCACCCTGTTTGGTTTCAATGTGCTGGTTACTTTCGACAATGTACAATACGAATCAGCTAGCGCCTCCACACTAGTTACATTCAGTACACAGGAGAGACTCGTGAGGCTCACGTGTGAGGAACGTGACAAGTGCTGCAAATCGAAAGCTGGCTTGGAAGCGCACCGTCGAGTTCACGTCCATAAAAGTGTCGGTACAAGCGTGGTGGCATAACTAGCCTGCGCTGATCGTTCCCCCTTTTACCGACGAAGATTGGCCTTGGTCAACACCGCCGGCACGCACACCCCACCCAGCATAATGCAGGTAACCTTGGCCGAGTGAAGAATTCCGGTGCCCGCTGGTCCCAACAAGAGTCACAATCGCTCTTGCGCCTCGCTAACAATTTATATCCATCTTGTGAAACGCAAACCGCGCTGTTCGCGAGACTGGAGCAGTATTTTCCTGGTCGATCGGCTATCAGCATCAAAACCAGGTTACAGGTGCTTAACTGGCAAGCACAACAGGACGAATCATCATCTGGTGGACCTGACCAAACCATCGGTCAAAGAGCGGCCTACTCGTCAGAAGCCGATGACTATAGCGTCTGGTTTAAACAAACCGTGGATTGCCCAGTGTCACTCTTAGAATCCCATGCTGACAGTTCACTTGCTAGTGTTGACCTTCTGGCATTTGCCCGAGGGTTGCAGTCTGGCATCATGACACCGGAACAAGTCCTCTCGCTTCTGGACCTCCACGCCTCCAGGACATTTCCACACACCTGGAAAACCGTATCCCGACGCCGTCAGTTAGTCTATCGGATGCCGGTCAACCGAAAGCAGATCCGCCGAGCCAACTACGCCGCCATCCAGACCCTATACCACCAAAGACGGAAAGATGCAGCGTCTGCTGTGCTCGATGGGTCATGGAAAGATCTGTACAAAGGCAACTGCGGCCTACCTCCAGACGCCGAGCAGTACTGGAAACAGGTGCTCTCAGCCCCAAAACACGTGGACAGCCGGCCCAGTCGCGTAATAGTACCATCCGATTGGAGCTTGATTGAAGCCCATTACAAAGAGGAAGTCGGCCGTGCGATCCGTTTAATGGGCGATTCGTCCCCAGTCTTAAACAAGCTCACGCTCAGGATGCTCAGCCGGTTCAATGCTAACGTAATCGCTAGGTATTTCAAGTTACGCTTATTCTCTGGGGTTGTCCCTCACATCCTTGTCGTGCCCGTATTACCGGAGTTCCGAAGATCTCAAATCCGACTTCACCGATCTGCGTGTCAGCCATTCTTTCGGAAGGTGCTTGCTGATCGCTGGAGTCATAGATCGCAACTGCCTTCACTCCAGTTTGCATTTCTACATCGGGACGGCTGTTTGGAAGCTACATCGCTGTTACATGCCCTGCTTCGTCACTCTTCAGCGACTGCTTCTAACCTCAGCTTGGCGTTCGTCGATATCTCGAAAGCATTTGATTCGGTTTCGCATGACACAATCGTCAGATCTGCCGAAGCGTTTGGAGCACCGTCACCTCTAGTTCGATACATCGCACAGTCCTATGAGAATGCTGCAGCAGTTTTCCCCAGTTCCGAGGTTCACTGCCACAGAGGTGTGAGGCAAGGAGATCCACTCTCCCCATTATTGTTCATCATGGCAATGGATGAGGTTCTTGGATTGTCGATGCCGCAACTGGGATACCAGTTCCATGACACCCTAGTAGATGGCTTTGCCTTCGCTGACGACTGGGTCGTGTGTGCAGAAAGTCAAGCTCGCCTCAAAGAGAAGCTTGAAGCTGCCGCGGTTGAGTTGGGAAGAGCTGGTATGAAGATAAACGCCCGGAAGACGAAAGCGATGGTAATCTGTGGGGACAGGAAACATCGGGCGACAGCAGTCTCAGTCGAACCATTTTGCTTCGCCGAGGAACTCATCACTCCTCTGGGTCCGACAGACACAGTAACATATTTGGGCATCCCCTTTACTTTCAAGGGGAAAGGAGTCTTCAACCATCGACAGCATCTGCTCAAACTGCTCGACGAGGTGACGCGTGCCCCGTTGAAGCCGCATCAAAGAATGGAGATCACAAGGAACTACCTGATACCGAGGCTGACATATTCGCTCGTGCTTGGCCAAGTCCACCGAAACACGCTCAAAAGGTTGGACAACTACATCAGGCAATCTATTCGCGGCTGGCTACGTCTACCGAAGGATACCCCGATCAGCTACATCCATGCCGGTAAACAACATGGGGGACTTGGTATCCCAAGTCTGAGTGCAACAATCCCGATGCAGCGGAGAGTGCGTATGGAAAAGCTGCTTTCTACTCAGTGCCGTGTACTACGCAATGTGGTCAACGATTCCGCATTTGGCAAGGTTGTTCGGGATCTCAGCCTTCCGATCCGTGTCCATGGTTCATGCGTAAACACCAAGGAAGAACTGGTGGCTGCTTGGGGTGATAGCCTGCACAACAGCGTTGACGGTCGCGGTTTACGAGAGTTGGTCGCTTCGTCTCTTTCTAATCGATGGCTCGTATTTCCAGAAAGAGTGTTTCCTCGGATATTTATCCGCGGTATCCAGCTCCGATGCAACCTGCTCAGGACAAGAGTTAGAAGCGCTCGACATGGTCACGGTGGCCAGACGATCTTATGTCGTGGAAACTGTGGCCAACCAGAGAGTTTGGTGCATATTTTGCAGTCCTGCTGGATCACGCATGACGCCAGATGTGCTCGTCATAATCGGGTTGCAAGGGAACTCGCAAAACGCCTCCGTCGCCTGGGATACACCGTCTTTGAGGAGTTGAGAGCACCAACTTCGACGTCCTTCATCAAGCCTGACCTGATCGCCGTTCGGGAGCGCCGAGCGACTGTAATAGACGTCAGCATAGTCTCGGATGGGCGCGGAGTGACTGTGTGGAATGAGAAAAAGCAGAAGTATGGTGCTGATGAATTTTCCCTCGCCATAATCTCAGCACTTTGCACGCGTGCATCCATACCAAAATTCTTACATACGTTGAGACTCATCTTATCTGACTGGAATTGTTGGTGACATGACTTCGAATGAGACGTTTCTCTCTTTTATCTCATATTCTCCTGTAACCTTTCCGCATTTATCAGTTGCATTTACTTTTTATGTTTGTGATCATGCTCTTCAAAAATAAACTATAGCTGTACACAGCCTAAAACTTTCCTTTATCCTCCTCAATAGATGTATGCCAGGCCTACCCTGAATACTAGATTTGGTATCAACATGTTGACAGTGGTCAGGCCGCGGTCTGCGTACCAAGTCATACCGACCAACATAAATGTGAGTGTTCCAAACACTTTCATTATGAAGTTGGTCAACATGTGCGCGCAACGTTACAGAGGTTTTCGACTGTGTGCCACGATGGGCTGACATCAGTACCCTGACCGGCCTGTCACATCAAAATGCATTACTGGATCGCTGCCCCAATGGGTAACGCTAAGTGCGCTGAGCCGCGTGTGCAAGTTGCATTACTCGGTGTAAACTGGAAGAACTAGAAGCTTGAGAAGGAAGGAAAATTTATAAAGTGATTGACATGTCATTGGCCCATGCTTATAAGCCTGCACACTGATTTGGCAGTTTCTGAACTAATGGAAGTTTCAGATGATCTGGCTAGAGATAAGCTTAAACGCAGTGACTTGGCTGGTGATCACATCCGAACTTAAAGAGATCGTCATTGAATCAAATGTAATAACGCGGACTGGATACAAGACTCTTTACCAGAAAGCCATATAAAATGGTTGTGAATTTTCCGACAACAATACGCGGACTGATATCTCATCGGCCGTAGGCAAGAATGATCCAAGGAATACAGAAAACGGACTGGGAAACACCAGCGGTGAGCACTCTACGAAACTCTGAGTTTCGAACTCTCGACCACGAGGGGCTGTGGTTAGCTCTAACAGAAATTGAGCCTTTTTAACTGCGTAATGTAGCCTAACTGATTTACTGTCGCAAGCCGGTTTATCTGTTGGTAAATTTAAACTGAGCTCCAGACAGCTCAGTGTTTACGGCGCAGACCCACTGACCGGAAGGTCGCCATTCGAACTCAACACAGGTATCTTGACTGCTTTGGTCTAAACCTGGGCAACCTGGCAGTGTCAATCGGGAGGGGGGCAAACTAGCTATGCACCAAAAGGGCATTATGACTAAACGATGGTAATGATGATGACGATGGACTTTGCGCAAGATATTTCTCCAATGCATTATTTAGCAGACAATACCAAATACAGGTAAGGTGAATTAGTCACAGTGTTCCTTTTGTGTATTTTTGCAACAAGATGGAAATCAAAGTAAAATATAAACAAACGTTTTCACAGTTCAGAGAGCGAACGAATGCTTGATCAGTAACAGTCTGCAAGGCAGAATGCGAGAGATTTTGTGGTTTCAAACAGAAAAAAATAATTTCACCAATAGAAAACGCGATTTCTTCGTGGAGCTGTGGATGAAGGAATAACGAAAAAAGGGATGTGTATCATCAGTGGACTGCCGGATGTGCAGATGGATATAAATGTCAAAATAAAGAGGACACTTTCGCCAAAAATTTAAACCGCAGAATTATATGTTCGCAAGATCACTCGACAAAGTCCGCATGGCCATATACATATGCATATATATATGCATATATATACGCATATATATATATATTCTCATTCTGAAGCAAAATCACAGCGAACGGCTGCGACGTTCGGTTGAGCTGCTTCCTGCTTTGGCTTTAGCGAAAATAGATCTGGAACTTTTATCTCCTATTTGCATACATCGCGAGACTACACTGAGCCAGCAGATATTCTGCCGAATGGTTGTGCGACAGCATGCTCCATGAGTTTGTGATATCTAATCTACAAACCCGATGCTTGATAACGAAGTAAACGCACTAGTTTCAAAGGCCTGCATAGTATTTGGCAGCCTTGAGAAACGAATCTCCAGCAATCGCCACTTGCGCTCGAACACGAGCCTTGCAGCCTATCGGATTGTTGTACTCTCTTCACTGTAGCACGATAGCAAGAACCGGACGCTTTACAGGCGACGCGTTCCCGGTCCATTGTCTGCGCAATATACTTCAAATTACAGAAGCTCGCATCCAAGGGGGATGTGTCTACAGTCAACTGAAGAATGAATTTCGAAGTCGGGGATGCTCGAACTTCCGCTACTAGGACAGCCTTCAGATAAGTTTGCAATACCGTCACGTTCATTAGATCTTGGGAAGTTCTAGTTGTTAACACAACGCTTTGGGTAACCATTATCAATGCAGGCACCTCTCAATATTACAAAACATAAGTCAAGTGTCCACCTTGACTTGGATCCACCCAGGGAATAGAAATGGATATCTTTTGGATTATATCGCTGTTCCATAAATAGCTCTCAAAAAGGCGACGATAGTACTGACTTTAAGGAGTTTGATGCATTAGTGCAGCACAAAGTGTTTTTGGTCCTGAAGAAGTCTCCTCGTGAGGTACTGTTATTGGTAATATGCCTCAGTAGTCATAATAATTCACCATGGAAAAGTGCGGTACCACTCCGGATCCTGGGAAAATTGAGGGATGAGGATAATACCTGTGCATCAAAGTACTTGTGTTGATACTTAGGCCAATTGATGGCTGTCAGCAGGCTTCCATAATTCTGTTCGCGATCCTATTCTCTCGGGTTTACATTGGCGAGTTTCATGTGGTACCGCAACCGACTCCGTACAAACAGTTTGTAGTTTGCTTACTACTCGCTGTCGTCGAGTGGATCAACTACTGCTGACCAGCAAATTTGTTTTGACGGCTAGCCAACCATATGTAAGGGAAATATTTCGTGACTGAAAAAGTAATAACTCCTCATGACATATGTTTTGCCTGTACCAATGTGGAAATAGATCATCAGCTTGTGGCATAAAACCTCAGCGAATAACCCTAGTCACAAATTCACCATCCACTTCTCAATATCTCTCATCAATTCAGCATACAAAACTCCACGTTTTTTGGTGTCAACTGTGAGTAGGTCCAGTATCTAGGTGAGCCTGCCGCAAATTAATGTCGAAATAATATTAAACCTTCTCTACAAACATCGTTATTTACATTCTTTCTCAAAGGCTATATACCAAATCGTTGTGTAGTTTGAGCTCAGCTTCCGAGTGAGATCATAGTACGAAAAATCGGAACATACTAAGGATTGAAAACAATCAATCTATACTCTGTGTACTGTTTTACTGAGCATGTTTTGCCGTTATTTGCAAAGGTCATAACATGAGATTTGGCACTAAGTAAAAATCATCAACGACATGTTTATTAAAACCGATCCGTAGAAAATAAATGAAGGCGGTAAAATAGGCACACTGATTTCTCATGATTCACTGAACTAGCGTGTAAGTTTTCAGGACAAGGCCAGAAGGGGATTACTTCACTATAGAATTTTTAAAAGTGAAAACAGTGTAAAAAGTGTAATAAGCGGAACAGTGTAATAAGTTGTAATCCGACGTTTCGGTTGTCATAGGCAGCGGGATACTCAATCTTTTTAACACTATCCCAGCCATAGTTGGCCCAGGCTTACTTCAAGTTCATCAGTTAGGCCAGTCGTTCAACAGACCTATACACATTGTTCTAAATCCATTATTCAAGCAGGTATCCCTGATTTTAGTGTACCTTACTGGAAGCACCTGCTCTATACAAAATTCGTTGGATCCGAATTAAAAAACAGGTAGGCGATATTTCGCCTGTTATTCTCAGGTTTTACATAATTAGGACTTCTACTAACAAGTCACAAACAGCCTGCTTTGCTTTTTCTCACACCGGCAAACCCACCAAAAATAGACCGAAACTGTTTCATAACCTCTAAATAGGTGAGTGGCACAAATGATTCAAATATGCCAGTGGTCAAACATCACACAAACCAATGCCACTGCACACTCAGCTGTTAGAGTCAGTGTTCGTATCCATTTTAGTTTGCTGCGCATGTCCACCCCACAACAATGTTATCGGCAGCGAGGATAGCAGTAAACATTTTCTTCACGAATGCACAAGTGAGCAACTCCAATGTATGCTCCTACCGCCTTCCTTACGCTAAAGAATTTGACCGGCATTTTTGAAGCCAACAGAGAATGCGTAATTTGTTTCTGCGCGATTCTTCATACTGCCATTGAGCCAAAATAAAGTTAATCCGGTGAAATGCCTTTGACTAATTAGTTCTGGTTTAGCAGGACCAGTGCAATTAGGAGAATGTGGCTGATAATGAACTGAGCAGCTCACAGTAAATTAAGTTCTCATATGAGAATGGACGGTACTGTATTCTCTATCTCAGCGTTCGCCTATAAACCACTCATCACAAGACACTAGCTTACTACAGTAATATTAAGGTAAATTATGCATTAGTACGTAGCGACTGGTTTTGGGGTACAGCGAAATCGAAGCTTACCCACTGCATACACGACTTTCATGGATCTTGCAGGTTGTACATATCGATATGTTGGTTCTGCTTTGAAGAAAGCAATGATTATTAGTTGCTTCTGGTCTGTACTCTCATCAAGTACAATGTAAAGCCAGGTAAAAATAGAGGTGGCGAAAAATTATGGATAGGATGTGTCACTGAAGACAGCCTTCCACGGTGATCGTTAAGTTTGCAAATAATTATGTTCCTGACGTGTTTTTAACGAGCAATCAACATCAAAGTGTACTTCATCTACGAGAACATAAGAGTCTCTAATGACAGGAGAAGTGCAATCATCCGTAATCGATTCCTTTATTATACTGATTGTTCGATTGTATCGCACGTCGTCAGAAATACATCCGACATATCCTGCCTCTTAGACTAATTAAGTAACAGCCCTGTGCATGATACGATAAGTTCAGATTACAGTCTACTCCCACACGCACAACTATGGAAATGTTAATGGATTTGATACAACAACAGGAACAACAAACAGAGTAAAGATGAAAACAGCAGCAAGAAATTTATCAACATCCTCCGCTTGAATGTGCACTAAGAAAATAACTGTCAAGGCGGTCAGTTTCAAAAGGTTATTCCCTAATATCATCGTCGTGCAGGCCGGCCCACTTTTTCAACGATTTCAACGACGCTCTCGATGATAATGCGACTCTTGACATTTGGTACAGGTGGTATGGACGATGCATCTCTGGTTTGTTTGTTTTTACGCAGACTCACTTCGGAGCAACATAAAAAGTGTCGCTCCTATAGTCTCCAGAAAAATCTCCAGGTCCATGTATTTACGCAACAACTGGAAGAACTGATAAGGATGTTTGGACATCACTTAACCAGTGATTCTCTGGAAGATACATGCTGTGAATGATTGTCTGAGGAATGCCGAATCTAAAACATATAAGTGAACGGTTTAATTTGAAATAACTCAGACCATTCCAGCGTCCAAGCCTTGCTCGTGGCCCGTTCCGAAGATGCTGGAATGCGACAGAAGTTGCGTTCTAAGATCGAATTGCAACCGAACTTATCCTTCAAGCTCTGATACACAAATCGGAGGATACGGAACCCTGCGCTTGGCGCCACAAGACCGAGATCGTTCATTAAGGTTTAGTTTGGACACGATATCTCAGAATGCGTGTATGCCGTTTCTTCTTCCAGGGTGGAATCAGTTCACAATTTACGAATGTGACACACCTCTTTTCAAAGTGCCAGAATTTTGATGATTGACACCTTAATGTACTGCGTCCATTCAGGCTTTCTGGCGTAACCGGTCATAAAATACCACTGCCTTTTAAAGCTGAACCAGTCAAAAGAGTGAATTCCACCAGCCAACTGAATCAACGTCGTGTATGCAACTGCCTCACCCAAATCACACAGAAGGGCTCAACGATCAATACTAGTGACCATGATGTTATTTTACAACTTGATACACCACGGAATATAACTGTCATTAAACCTCGATATTGGTCGATCGACCTCTTTGTCTTCCAAACACTTATCTTGCCTGAAAAGCGAATGGACATAAACGACCATTGGTAGGGAAATTAAACCCGGGTTCTCATTCTCTTTGTCTTCTGTACAGGGTGCCTGATCGAGTAGTTTGAAAAAAATTGACTTTGTGAAGCACGTCTTTCAAGCAAGTTTGTTGTGTAACATATGATAACATTTTTCTATCGTCTTTCGCTAACTTTGTTGTAGTTAACACGTCAATGCAGAATTTCAGCCGTTCCTGTTGATCCGTGTCACACACTCCTTCCACTATTCTACGAAACCTAAGCCTTGATATCTGGAGAGGTTTCAGGAAGGATAGGGTCGATTTAATAGTGCTCAGACTTTTTTGTAACTTGAAACTACAGGCAAGGCAGATACCCGCTCAGAAAGACCCGTGCCCTACGCAGTGATTCCACAAATGGAAGCAGAACCTGAAAGCCTGAAACGTGCCAGCACTGTACATTACGTGAATTATTTGTCCAGGGTCACTCCATAAAAAAGATTGATCATTGTATAAGAGTGTGCGCAGCTTTTTCAGAGGCTTTAGAACGGCGGTGCCCCGGAAAGTTACCAGGAACTGCTCCTGGCAACCAATGAACTTTTTGCTAGGCTCAGTGATCAGATCACCATCATCATTGACAGCTTAACATCAGAGTCCAAACTGATGCCTCACTGCCGTACAATCATGATTTATTTGAAAGCCTTCATGTGAAGAAAAAATAAACGCGGATGAGAAAGGGATTTAGTGCTAGTCTACCACAGTCAGTCCAATGTGTATACACCTCCAAACACCTATTCAGGCAAACTGGATATAAACAGACAACAAAAACGCCACTGATATCGATTGGCGGCTATTGATATCGATTGACCTCCAACCAGGCGCAGTGAGGATCACGCGGTCCCCTTCCTGGAAGGCCGAAGACCTCTCAGTTACATATCTCTAAGCAGAATTGCAAACACACACCTTGGTTTGTACCAACATAACCGTCCTCCTTTCAGTGTAAAATGTGCACCGCCCATTTTATAATACACAAGGGTCACTTACTGAAAACAGTGGATGAAACTTTATCCGGGGAGATATAGGCTATAGAGAACACGTCAGCACTCACCAAGCATTGGTGTTTGTAATCTCAGTTGCGACAAGTTACTACAGTATTATCGCTTCCCATTTACGAAGCATGCGAACTCCTTTGAATATCTTGCTACCCAAACGAATGGAGTGGATGTCGCACGCTCGTCAAACAGTTTTTCTAGTTTAAACCAATTACTACTGTCCGACGGATGAGTAACCTACATTCCGATCATTGTCACACCTACTGCGTCGGATTAATGCAGTCCCATCACGTGCATTTCCAAGTGACTTACTCCCGCTAGCGGAAATGCATCACAGCCAGATTTAAAAGAAAGGGTTATCCCCGATTGTTGTTGTGAAATTGCACCAACCGCTACACGGTCACTAGTTTAGTTCCTAAACTGATCACAAATCATTTTTGGCTATCCTTAGACCTCTGCATGACATCCAGGTGCAAGCTACATTAGCTACATAGGTTACGGTTTCACCATAGCCTACAAACCAAAGTCACTTTTGGTCGTGCCAATCTACAATTGCAACCTATAATCTCAGCAAAAATCAACAGAGAAGACAAAGAATGCAATTGCGTCCGTTTCAACAGATAACGGAATCCAAAAGCGAATTCACCCAGCAATTTCACACATCCGCTAAGCATTGCCAAGCAAACTATGTATGATTCCGTGCTGCAGGAAGCTACTGGACATATCCGAAATGGATAGTCAGTGGAATTAAGGGGTGAACACCAACAAATACTTCTTCCTAAAATGTGTGACTGTCTCATGTTCGGAGACCACGTTATCATACGATATGAGAAAGAATTCACCCCTGTACGATACTCCGTCGTCATACCCAACGGCAGTTTGGGTCACATTGAATGGGACACGGTCCACACCGTCACTGAGTATTTGCGACCAACAAATTTTAACTGTATATTTTTGGTGGCTCATAGGGTCTCCGAATAAGGGACTATATGGATAAGGGTATCTTCAAGTTTCGCTGACATCTGCATTCCCGCCTTATTTTGACCAAATCAGTTGCTGCTAGCGGTTTGACAGTCTTTCATTTTTACAGTTGTATAAACTGACAAACACGATGAAAGTTGAATGATTAGGCTGGTTGGTCCCATGCTCCAATAACAAAACATTCAGATGAATTTTGGATTTGAGTGATATCTTATCACGGGCAAATTACTCATTGTGAAACGTTAGACAACTTTCTGAACGTTAGTTTGACACAACTTCTCATCTGTTCAAGTGAGACTAATCTACTCATGTGAAAGTTTCGAGTTCACTCACCGGTATATTCGATGTAGTACTTAACTGTAAAATTTAGAAGAAATGAGAGATAGCGCACGTAGTTTAAAAATCCAAAAATATATAGAACACTCGTGTCTGTGTGGATGAGACCAGAATGAGAAAGTTGAGCTTTAGAATTCCTAAGTGTTCGGCAAAAAATATTGTATGTCTCATCTGCAGGAAGGATCGCCAAGATATCTGTAATGTAGCACCAAATAAAACATGAGACGGCCTGTGTGCAGCGTTTTCAAATTTAGCTAGGAATCAGCTGAGTCGTCCGTGAAAAGCTTAATAAATCCGACTATAACCACGGCGCGAGATGGGAACAGTTATTCGTTACTCAATCGACCAGAGATAACCAGTTTTCATGATTTATCAAGCAACAACAACTAGTGTTGTACAGTTTGTTCTGACTGAGTCGATCAACCCCATGGTTGCTCCTGAGAAGCCATTTAACATTGGATCCAGTAGAGCTCCCAAAGCTCCCAAATTTTATCGGCAAAAGGAGCTGATTAAACGTATACGGTACTTTGAAGATGTAGCATGAGGGCAGTTCTTCTAGGAAGACTGTTGGTGAACGAGACTGCAATGTTTGTCTAATGAATATAGCCACAAGTCGTTAAGATAAATGGTCTGTTAATAAAGGGTGGGAAAAAATCGAGGAGCATACAGTAAAACCAGATAAACTTCTCTTATCTTTTCTACAAATTGGAAAGCGTTCCATAGACTGAGTAAGTAACCGTGCAAACAAACATTCTCTAACAGTCTCCTAGCCGCTTTTCGCTTTTGTAACACGGAGAGTTGCTTATGTCCAGAAAGAGTCTCAAACACAACCGCAATACATGCATTCTGAGGAAACCGTGTATTGTGCGAATAACCCTACCAGTTCGAGTATGGAATCGGAAATTTTTTCATAGTTTTTCTCAGCTACACTGGAGTATTCGCTAACTTGTTGCTTTTCTTTCGAAGAGATATCCTCTTGCTGGATCTTGATGAATTCTTACGCTTCATTAAGACTATGGCACCACATTCCTAGAGTATGCACTGATGAGCGTTACATGTTTCAGCTATCTTTGCAGGCTTAGCCGTCAACCTGCCCTAATGAGGCGGCAACTCGGAAGCCAATGCAAGATGGTAGACCAACTTTGTGGTTGTGGAAGATGCTTACGACTCAAGCTGACCTGATGACTGTTGGTTTGGTTGTTTTCTGGAAACATCGATTTTGAATTAATTCCGGAGGTCATATACTCTCAGTTATTGATGCCTTTCCTTTTATGGTTGGAATTTGTTGCTTTGAGGAAAGCTCGCAGCATGAGTGGATTGCGGTGTTTTTGTGCCATTGAAATAAGCAATTAGGTTGAAAAGCACTCAACTTAATCTACCAACATATCTCATTCAAACTGAAAAGAAAAAGGACAAGAGCAGATTACTGACAAAGTATACACTTACCCGTTGGATTGCGGGTCCAGTCCGAATCGGGCCCATTGTAATGATCATACTCGTATGCTGGTCTCAAAGGATACACAACTAATTAAAAAAACAGGGTTTAGAGTGACCATTTATACTGACAGTATTTGTATGCTCTGGAACAATATCTAATCAAAACGTAGGACACTGCGTCTCTGTTTCTCAATCAACTGGCAAGGGTTGCCAAATGAGCATCGGTTAGGCACTTTGGGGGAAAACGTAGCAGAGACATCAAACATAGACTGTCTAGGTTTAACTCTAGGGGATTATGTAAAACCGCAAGTCGCATTCCTTCTCCGTATGACACCATGCATGTACAACTGTACGAATGAATTGAAACGGATGAAGTGTTTGCTCGGAGATTCCACAGACTCTTCACGGCTGGACAACGGTTGATGGCGAATGGTCTCAGCCCAGTCCCAGCAAGTCGTCATGGGTCACAATCGCGGCACACTGACTTCCGGTCAGAAAACAGCAGTACTAATGTAGAGCTTAAAGATAACTAAAGATAATGGAACTCTGATACCCTGGTGTTACACCTGACCTTTTAGAAGCTGGAAGAGCGGACACACACAAACACCAGGTTCAGATTGTGTGGTTGAACCCGGTCCGTAATCCAAGTGCTCTGCTAATGATTTTATTCTCTACCTATTCTGTGCAATTTTCCGACCTAATTTAACCGTGCAAAAGCTGGAGGTGCAACCACAGACTAGAGTCATGGGTTGCTTGAGATTTGGCCCGTCCAGAAATGTCCACTTTAATTAATGAAAGTGTGTAAATGTCACGCACACAAGACTCTGCTCATGCTGCTCATGCCGGCAAACAGCGCCAAATGCTAGAAAATGTCCAGATTGAGACTTATTCATTCCCTAAGAATCAGAAATGCACCAAACATGGGGATCTGAAAAGTTTATGTTATCCTTGACGTAGGAAAATACAAACTTTCAATGCATTTCTGACGACCTCCCTCTGAATGGTGACGAAACAGTTCAATCACCACCTGATCAACAACCGATTAACGAACCGGAGCTACCATTAATCCGACACATTGCCGGATGTTTTGCTGGTATCCGGTTTTCGATCGAACGAAAATGACATAGCTCCTCATACAGTGGATTATGTCACATGCAGTTCGCGCTGAACCGCATGTCCGGTCACCCTGTACCCGGTATAAATACAAAGGAAAAAGACCGGAGAATACTCAGGAGAGGGAGATTATAATGCTATCATCATGTCCAACTGGCAGCCCAACCAATAGACTATCAGTCTAATTGGGTACGACTGAAGATTTAAGCCCCACATTGCATTAAAAGCCAGAAATTACACCCTTTAATAAACTTTGGTATTACTAGACCCTACTCATTTCCCTTCTTTCATCATCTGAAGTTAAAAAGGTAAGCATTACTGAAAGTACTTATTAACTAGTCAAATTTTGGTCAGAAAAATCGAATGTCCAGTGTTTTCAACGAAGATAAAAAATGGGTCATACGATCTAGCTAACCGTAGTTAAAGCATGCCGAAGAAGTTTAAATTCTCCGTCCAACTCAAGAAACGTTGATGTCGTAAAATTCTGTAAGTCAAGTGTTCAAATGTTCTGCATTTTGATCTGACCTGGTACATGAAGCGGGATATAAGGCTGGAATATTTCAAACGACAGGAGAACGTCAAAATCGATCTATCGATGAAACTAAATAGGGCCTTCGTTGTCTGTGAATAGTTTTCGTATTTCTTGGCCAAGATCTGCATTAGGCAAATGCCGCAGGGTGAAAGCATTTAGACCTGTACCTCATTTACGGTGGTACTTGAGTGCCTGTGCAGCCTAAATGTGCAATAGCTCACCAAAACCGGCCTTGTTTCAGGTCGACCAGTAGTTCTACCTCTTTGAGAAGGTCCGCCCGAGGAATTGTCTATTTCGCATTTGAGCTGATAATGAAGTAATATTGCACTTATACGCACAGTAAGGGAAGACACGTCATCGATTTCCACACCATCATCATCATCCATCAACACCAGCTCTAAAAACCGCGTACTTGCCATACAGCGGTTCTAGCTGCTGCAGTTTACTTCACCGATGGTTGGGCGAGGTGGGATAGGTAGCTGAGTAATGACGGCGGTAGCTGATATAATTGATGCGTGAACAACGAGTTATCGGCGGGCTTTTAATTGAGGAGGCTGGGAGTGGAGCTACGCATGAAAAGCAATAGCCTGGATACAAAAAGGCGTCTGACAATATTTCTAACCGTTGATGTGGCCCACCTAGAGGTCCCCATTCAAGGAGACGGCAATAACCGACACAAATGAATCTGCTGGTAATGGCTTTCATGATTCGCTGGCTCTTTTCCAGCCTTCATATGGTTGTGCGAAATAAGCCTTCCATGGAAGTCGGTCGACTAGTATACGGAGCACATGGCCAGGCCAGCGCAACCTGTGAAGTGTGATCAATTCATCTGTCGTAGGCGATTTATCTCTTCCAAAAACCATTCCACGTACTTCAGTATTGCCGACCCGCTGTTCCCACCAGACTAGAACAATGCTCCGAATAAACCGACGGTCAAACATTGGAAGCCCTCTGACGTTTTCGGCGCGCAGCGGCCATGTTCTGATCCGCATAATAATGTAGAGGTCACCGCAGCGGGAGATCACCACACGGCATCCATTCACTGTACCCTCAGTGGCACAGTCTGTTCAGGTCATTTCTTTTCCTATACCCTAGTGACACTTCGGCTTCTGTATCGGTCTAGCACTGCTCGCAATTCCCAACTCGCAACAGCCTGCATTTTTGTTTGCACTAACGGATTGATCCCAAAAAAGATTATCATTAATAACAGATTGTTGAAATTCATCCTTCCAACGAAGTTCTCAAGCGAAGTGGAGCCGCAATATTTGGTTTTCAGGCTAGACAGGCCCAGTCCACCTTCTCTTTCAGGTTGTTCGTTCGCCATAAATCTTGTCTCTCATCAAGCTGTATGTAGCCTAGCAAGGCACTGAGAATCTCTCGCGATATATATACGCCAGCTTCTTAGCTGGTACTGGGCCAGCAGATTTTGCCTTGGCCCTATCAAACATAAATCTTGTCGATGTGCTCCGCAAGACTCAGAAAGTGCGTTACGGATAATCCTGCACGATCACCGGGAAGGATGGCTGGTCACTGTCTGCTCCCATTATGGTTACTGACTTCATCGCCTACCGATAGACGAATAGAGTTCAAGACCGTGGATTGCTCCACAGCAGCCCAATATGGTTTTATGCGGTCTTTCGAACCGCGAACAGCATGGACAACGCTCGGCTCCGAAGGAGCACTCAGACCAGTGATATACCCAATCTTGTCTTCACCCAAACAACTTCAAGTTAATGTAAGGGAAGAAGTCTCGTAACACAAACAACGTGGATATAAAGGAAAAACACTAGAGTGAAAGGGCCAGTTGCACGAATTTTCTGACAATCGGTCTTTTCTTAGCTATTCTCGGCACTATCTGGAAGACTCGAACGAAGCAAGGAGGGAAGTTAAGCAAAATATTTGAACTCAGTTAATCGCCAAAAGGCTACTTAGGCATTAAGCGCAAGTGTTACAATTAGCATACACTACAAAAAGACAGAAGTTGGAGATATCACGGAAACACCGACTGATGCTTGTGGGACAGAAAACATGTGATTTTTGATAGGTGAATATATGGACCAAACACAGTGAACTACTACTAAACCACACAAGAAACATTTCGATCAACCATCGACGAAAACTAACATTGAATTTCACACGACCTACCTCTGTCAGTTGTGTACCCAACGTTATCAACAGAATATTCGGATGGTTCCCGCACAATCTCTATTGACGACTGCCTGTCCACCCTGACAACTGAACAAATTTGTGGTTATTTAGAATAAGCGAAATGCAATTGAAATCATATGACCCGGAATACAGGGTGCAGGTAACCTTATGAGGAAGGCGAATGAGTCTCGGGTTAGAAATAGCGGGTTATGATTTACTTTCTTCCTAGCGTTCTCCTTCGAATAGCAACAACTAACTTGAATTATGTTGGTTTGGCTTCTAGAGCGGAATTCGGTACGTGGAAGTCAGTCCTCAGATTTTGTCCGCATACGAGCGGTAAGCGCACACAATTAGTCAGTTTATCCTATATATTCTACATATATACATATATACACTCTTTTTGAACAATCTGAACAAGGCAGAAGGGATAACAAATTTGCGTGATGAATTCATTTTACACCCTCTCCTTCGCTCTACATCAAGTTTAAAGTTTCGTCAGTTTGCATGGAAATCCAACATCCCATTGGGCTTGCCGTCCACAGGGCAGCAGGCATCTTTCAGTGTTTTAGATGCACATTCTTTGAATGGTAACTGTTGTGCCCAATTGAAGCCCTTCAAACTAGGTAGGAACATGAGCTCGGACCGTTTTAACACGAAAGTAAGAATGTATTTTAAAGAAACAGTCACCCGGTTTTTCTGGAATTGAGATATTCGCTAAAAACCACAAGGGTAACCATAATCTGTCAGTTTGTGGACCATGCAGAGTTTTCAGTTTTTGTTAACTTATCAACCGAAAGCTTATTTTTATTGTTTCTATGAAGAGCTGACTCCCAGCAAAGTCCTCGCCCAATGTCGACCACATAATATCCACTCAGTTTAGAAAAACACGGCCTATCCAAAAACTTTCAAGCTACTAGTGGATGGAAAGATTCAGTTGAAGCTGTGAAAGACGTATTGCAGTTGTTGATGTAATTTTAAACCGTGAGCTACTGGGCACCATATAAGTAATCCTTTATTAAGAATCGTCTTATTTAGGTTTGTTTCGACGGACAAATGACCAACTATTCTTTGGCCGCTATAAAGACCACTTATATGTTTGCTCCCACGCTGAAACGGTAAGTTTTAAAGAGTACCACATACAAAATCTAAAGGACCCATGAAGAATATCATTAGTATAGCGCAGATTTGTAACGTGGTCAAAGCATCCTCCAATCCTAGTTATTACATGCGATCACTCATGACTGAACACCCGAGCGTAGCGCGGTGAATGTAGTCATACAGTTCCACTAAGACTAATTTACGGTGGCTTAATTCGTTTGAATTACAAGTTTGCGTTCCTCATAGGTAGTGTCTTTTTCAGCCATAGCTATCAAATGTACAGGCTGCTGGGGGATTATTTTGAAAATCACGTAGAGACACTTTGGGTAAACCTAAAATGAGGCCTTGGAAACGAAAGTCACTTTTGAGTTCTGGTCAGAAGCTTTGCTGTCAATACCTAAACATGGTAATTTGGTAAATCTGATAAAACTGGCAACGGAAAACTGTGAGACAGAGAACTAAATTTCATGATTTAGAAGAAATTTCCAACAGATTAAACGAACAGGAGGTCATCTTAAGCTGTACACTCACTGCGTGTAAGATCAGAGTTTCCTCTTTCTCCTGATGTGCTAGTAGGCAGCCATCTGTCCCTAGGTTTGTCGGAAACCGATATATCTGAAAATATCGGAAACATCCAACGGCTTTACGGAAAAAACTTAAGCAAATTCTAAGCTAGCTGGCGATAAAAGCAACTGCAGGACAAGGCCCTAAGATGTCTCCGAGTTTCTGGAAAGAACGTTATGACTAACTGGAAAAAAACTCTGTATTTTTACTTTCAAACTGTTTCAGAACTCAGCATTTAGGGCAAGATGTAATCAAAATAATACAACTTTTCACCTTCATGGACCTTCGTACAGCTAAAATATTTAGATCTGGCTAAGTCATCATAACCTTGAGAATAATTCTGTGCAACCAAATTCCCGTGTTCGTCGCTGCATGACAGTGAAATGTTTAAACCGAGGGTATGCGTTCACGAAATGGGAACCAACATACTTGGTGTGAACTAAAAGTCAAAATATGGAAGTCTTTGAGTGGGAAGATGTAAAAATACACACAACTGGAAATTCTAGCGCACTCCCTATTGAAGAGGAAAGTGGAACCGCGATACGGATAGGCTGATGATAAATTCGTAAACGGAACAAAACTACAACTGTCACTCGGCGGGATTCAGATTGACTTAAACGAAATCCTGTCAATTGACCGGACACTTTTCAGTTTGAGCACAAAATAGACTTCACCACAAGTCATGCTATGTACCAACAAAAATCGCAATGCTGACGGTCTATAGGGGACTGCGCGCTGTGCAACAAGATCGCCCACTAGAATGCTTTTCATTTTCTCACTTTCTCTGAAAAGTAATCAGGTTAGACCCTCCAGGTTAGACCATGGTTAGAGCAGTTTACGTGAGCCAAAAACCTCGCCCAGTTCGGGCGTGCTGCTTCGATCACGATTGGTCCTTCGGTCGAACGGCTCTGTTATCTTGCGCCCTAAGCCTGACCTCTCCTGCTCACGTCCACTAATCGGTCCTGGAATAACCTCTGTCCCTGACCCCTCTGAGTTCCACTATGTAACGTTTGTTGACGTGACTCCAGAGAGTTTCCTTTTTCTTGGTTTCTTAATTCGATATTAAGCTCTATTTCAGTACTCCGGTTGAGGTGTTCTTCTTTTGCATGTCGGGAATCTCCAAAGTAGGCCAAGCTCAAAGGTTACGTGGTCGCCGACCAATAAGGACACAGGATACGGACCTACCGATAGAGCCGTCCCGAACAACCAATCGTGATTGACTAGCCTCAAGTATACAGACCCACTCGCATCACTACTCAACGCAAACTACTGACTCATTAGTAGCTCCAACCCGCTCCCTAACAAGGCGGTGATGACGGCACGTTTTGAACAGCAGGCAGGCTGTGAGAAATTACAATATGCTCTTCACTCAGCCATCGTAACGAGCAAAAGGGAATCAAACAGATCACATGCTGACCATGAAACTGGAGACCATGGGACCTACACAACTTGACGCGCAGCAGTTGACCGAACGAATAACTATCGTCCGTTAATCGAATATGATTGCTGACGGTTACGATTTTCTGTTGAAGGTTGCACAATGAAGTGGCATTTAGGATTTGTGTAGAAAGCACAAGGAAATCTCTGTCTCTAAGCTACTGCTTAACCGAACCACTTTGTATTCCTTCCAGGAGGATAGACGTTTTTGCACAGAAAAAATACTTCGAAAATATGTCACCATCTGATGAAATAAATCGAAAGGGACTGCGCGAAAAATTTCAGATGCCCAAAACGACAGGTCCAGGACAAACAAGGTTATAGTTCAGCCCACCGTTTGATGAACGAGAAAATCCAGGCTGTCGAGCACCAAATGCACGATCCGGACTTGGGATATCTGTAAGAGAGACAACACTAGTGAAAATGGTAAAACCAGATTATTTCTGAAATAACTAGCAAACAATTTAACGCATTCCGGTTGATAAGAGATCAAGACGAGAAGTCAGTTCCAGGCGAAAAATTGGAAGCTTTTGTCACAGAAGGAACGGAGAAATATAAACATGTATCACTGTTTAGGATTCATAGAAATATTTATGACCAAAGCTGTTAAAATGACCACCCACTGGTAATACATTGAAGTAAGGAAAAATCAGACGATAACAAGGTTCCAAGATAACTTTTCTCACGCCAGCAATCCACTTAAAGTTTTAGGAAGTTTCCATAGAATTCATGAGTGTGTTACTTTGGTAATCTATACGTCCGAAGAGCACAGAAACTTGACATTTGTATCTAGGATTTAAAGCAATTTCATATTGAAGAGATCAACGTCTAGGGACTCTTAAATCATCCCCGGTCTTTGAGCACCTAAACAAATTTAACTACTTTATCCGAAAAACATTATTCTTGGTCATTCTGTTTAGTGTAACAATGAGTGGCTATCCAGTTTTAGATTAGGATGCCTGCAGTTTACAAATTGTGAAAAGGGTTCAAGGTGCCAACCATCGTTTACATGAAGACCGGGTTTGGATGACTACTTCCAGCTGTTGAAACTTAGGAGCCATACCTTGCAATTACAGTTGTTTTATAAGAATATCATAAAACTGAAAATTGGTGAATTCGGATACCAGGGTGACATACATTAAAATATCCATCTTGGGTTATACAGGAGGTGTAGACACTACTCAAATGAATTTGTTAGCATAATTTCATGTATTCATGTATTGTCAACATATTTTCCCAATCTCTTCACAATTTTTAAAGGAGAAAACATATTATTGGTTTGATCAGTAACAAGTGTTCTACACACTTGGCTGAAAAACATCTTGCTTTACGGCTTGGTTAAATCATATCCCCACCAAATCAACACGTATATGAGATGCAGTACGTATGCGTAGTATGGAGTAAGTATACGTTGTAGCGTTCAAAGTATTAACTCAGCGTAAAACTCCTCAAACTGGTGTTGTAACTCGCTTCAACGACAACTTAGCGTTGACTATTGTGTTTGTTTCTGTTTTACTCCACTAACTATGATCACAGGATTTTTCAGATATCATCTCATTACCGAACTCGTTGCCCGTTGTTAAGTTGCTCAAAATCCTGTTACCTCCTTGGTTCACTGCCGCCCCGATTTCCATCCTGTACACGGGCTGGATTCTTGAACGAAATTCATTTCATTTTGGTGACTGACATCATTGATAATCTGTTTTGAATAGACGATCTCTTGACAGCAAACCTGAAAGCATTTCCTATTTCGGATAACCAGCCAACCAGGAGCAGAGTTCAGCTGGATACTTCACCCCCCTTATTTATGTCGTTTTAAGTGCTGAGCACGTATTGCAACCTTTGGTCAGTGCATTTTTGGCAAGCTGATGTATATCCATTAGTATGACTTTCTATTCACTCTTAGGAGACCTTTTGTTCACAAACTTCGTATCATATTTTTAAAACCTGACACAGACTACTACTACTCTATTATTCCAGGAGTACATTTAATTCCAGACTCTAGACTATGAATGCTTTTTCTATGAAAACAGTTTGAGTTACAAAAAGAACTACTGACGAGGTTACGAAAATCCCTTTGGCAGCCCAAAACCGGTTTCACCCACTTGGAGCTCATCAGGTAGGCGCAGTTCCCGAGTTTCTGTCAACCTTAAGTCCTAGTTGAAACCAAACTGGTCAGATTTTGACAGCTGCACTCATTTCCACATCTCTTCGGTTTTCAATGAAGGCTCATTCAAATAAGGAATATCAAGGAATAAAAATTCAGTTGATTCCCTTCGTGAAATCCAAATTGACATGCAAATGAGTGTATTTGTCGAAGCCTATTTTAAGTAGAAAATAAGGTTGACAGAAGCTCAAGGACTGTTGCTACATGATGAGCCCCAAGAAGGGTGAAACCGGTCGTAGGCTGTCTAAGAGCTTCAAGCAACCACGTGAGTAGTTAACTTTATGAAAATATACTGCATTATCTCGAATATAGTACCAAGTGAAACATGAGGCAGTCTTTGTGCAGCAGATTCAGTTGAAGAATATCATCAAAGAGAGATACAATAGTCTCCCGTGGTAACCCAGTTGATGCGCGAATCACTGTATTTGTCGAAGCGTTTTATTTAGACTATACTCACAATCTAAGGCGACGGCTTGTGCATCCTTGTGTTTACTTCTATCTTTTAATGCTCTCCATTGGAAAAGAATTTCATACATCTAGATGACGCATGAAACTCATCTCAAGGATAGACATCATACCCAAATGCTGTACTCCACATTTTCTGTTCAGTCTGCTCACAAATCTGTCCATCTAGGCATCCAGTGACGTATCTCACTTCGATCCTATTGTTAAACTAAGAATGCATTTAAAAATGTGCACACTCATAGCTACCGTGCAATAGTCTACCTAGTTCACTGGCTCAGCTTTGTTAGACTAACTGCAAAGAAAATCTACACAGTATATTTGTATTTCGTCCTGGTAGATATCCGAACCTGAGTTTACGAAGAATCAAAATGGAATTAGAATGGAAAACAAGTACAACCTAATAGAGAGATAAAGATTGTACACTTGAATAGCCATTGGAACTTACAACTATTTGTCCTTGGATAGGGTGCTAAATAGACGGAGAAAACGAAGAACGAGCATGGTAACTTGCTTGCCTCCCAGCTAAATTATTCGATTCTATAAGGATGTGTTTAGGGAGGCGGTGTCACCAAAGCGCAAAATAGAACCAAAAAGAACTCACTGTCGCTAGCAACCGGAGAGGGAGGTGTACCTGGAAAGAATTTACAGCGTACCTTGATGAAGTTCCCATCATTTGGTAATAACATTAGGATCGGACAAAATGCAATTAAAAACCAAAGTAATTCACAATATTTTCTCGTGATTGGGGTACACAAGCTTAGTCAAACTACGTTGACTTTTCAGTTTTTAAAACAACTACTTTCACTTATTTTATAACGCCAGGTAGCCCATTGGAAGAACAACATTCGTCAATCGGCTGGTGTACATCAACAGCGTAATCATACAATCGTAGCAGGAACTGACCCATTTAGCACTCGGAACATGTTTTATCAAACAAAAAACTGCGATGTTACGCAAGGCAAATTATTCTACCGCAAATTTGTGCTTCGCACAGAGTAACCAAACGAAAACATATCTTTTCCCGTTCAATCACTACAAGACTAGTCAGTTACTGTGGTCTCAGTGAGTTAGGGTGATTCACAGGAGTTTATAGTGATTTCTTAAACTGAATTTATACTAGAATGGCCTCCCAACTGTAAAGCCAAGTCTTACGTTTTTCGTGCAAACGTAAGGAGCATGAAATATGCAAACAACATGCCTACACACTGCAGCTGATTGAGTGGAATCGATTGAAGCTACAGATTTTGTTAGGCAAGGAAAGTGCTTGGGAGTTTTAAAGTATCAAGCCGAACAGTTTCGATTCTGGAATACTGCTGAGGTAAATAGCGTGTCAATGTTCATAGACCAGCACCCCCCAACTGACCGTCTGCCTTCGTGTACAGCAACACGTTTTAGCGTTTGCGCTTAAAATACGCTATCGGAATCAGCAATGGCTCTGGGTTGAATTCTCAGCCTTTGGGTGGATCACCAGACTGTTTTTTTTTGACAGGGAAAGTGATAACAAAAGTAACTCGAGGTATAAATTTCGTCAGTATTTCGACCACCTTTAGAGTGATACAGACGTCACTCGTGTTGGAATATAGCCAAGGTCAGATGACAGCTGATTTACTGTGGCCCGACAGGTATGCGCATGTTTCTTGCAACTCATATTTCGCGGTTGACGACATCGTGTGACTAACTGACGCCAACTGGTAAATCAAATTGTATCTTTGTGTTTCACCCTGTGACCCCAACTGATGTGTGCGCGTAAACCGCAGACAACATCTACGTAAGGTCTAAAAATTTTGCACATTCGTTCTTTTCACCAGCAACAGTAAGTTAAACAGCATTTTCTCAACCTTGGCGGAGACTGTGCTTGGAGGCCAGACGAGGGTTTTAATCAAAAAGCAGTAGAAGTCTCAAGATGCAAACCGTGAATTCACCCTCTCTGAGGTACAAAGAAAGGTTGTCTCTTCCGAAAAATGAAGATAACATAAGAATTCTTTTGAGACCGGAATATAGCCATTTTCCCTCAAGCCCGTTCACCACATTTCGGACCATTCTGTAATTAATCCGAAAGTTAGGTCTGATTCAGAAAAGAAGCCTTCAACTGCATTCGAGCGAAAACTGAACTTTTCTCAGTGCTTGCAGTATTGAGTGTCACACTTTGCTCTAATACACACATATTCATAAGACGGGAGAGTAAAAATCGAATTTTGCCAGTCATATACCTCGTAGATTTCGCTTTCTTTTTCAGAAGCAAAATTGAAGGCGGCCATTGTTTTTGAGCTCATCGCGGCCGGTACCTTAAACGCTCTAAAGTGAGTAGATGTGTCGTCGCGACCAGCTGGCCGCGCCAGCTCAGCTAGCCGTATGCAATTGAATGTTGGTGTTTAGGTAGCGTACACTTATTTAAGGTCGAGCGAGTGACCGACGATTCACTATTGACTCTTAGGCGAAGGTGATTTCAATGTTCGAAGAACTAGTACACGCATGTGCATAAACATCCCCACTCAACTGATGTAGCAGTGCACAGAACGCGATCAACAAGCCACCGAAATATTGTCTTTTGATTACTCTTGTTTCCAAAGCTTTGCACGATACGATGTTGCAGGCGTTGGCAATGACCGCCAAGTCACTTCTCGACAGTGGAACAGGAAAAAAGAAACCACAGGCATATCAGCGGTATCCATATTTTCAAAGTGTAATCTGTTGAGTTGGTAGAACAGCTTACGGGTGATAAGTTTGCTGCAAAAGCTCTATTTTTCATCCCCT
This sequence comes from Clonorchis sinensis, assembly GCA_003604175.2. Lineage (NCBI taxonomy): Eukaryota > Metazoa > Platyhelminthes > Trematoda > Opisthorchiida > Opisthorchiidae > Clonorchis > Clonorchis sinensis. The sequence continues at coordinate 21,672,754 of CM030370.1, forward strand.
AGAGACCTTCCGGAGGCGCATGAGCCAACCTAGGATTATTGTGAGGCACCACGGAAACAATCTTATATCAGAGGCACTGTAAGATATTCTGGTAGTATATTTATAGCCTTTTATTATAAATTAAGATTTTCTAAGAAATGGAAGCTTCCAGCATGTGCAAAGCAGCATGTATTCCTTGTTCGAATCCCAGATTCGTTTAACAGATATACATACACTCGATCATTCTGTAGTTGAATCAGGATGATCATATATCCGATGGACAATGGATCCAACTAATGAATCGCTTTTACAGAATGTTTAAGCGATGAACTATTAACCTGATACCTCGGAAGTCTCACTGGCGAGAAGTATGTCTGTCGCCTAATTCGGTAGAGTATACCAGCAGAATGCGACAAGCGTGGTGAAATCGTCAACTAAAACGAGGTAAGTGTAAAAATATGGCCAACTATTGAGTCTATTTTGATTGCTAGTAGAAAACATACAGCTGTAGAAATCAAGGGAAGCTCAGCGCCATCTTTTTGAGTCAAAGTAATTCACTGCACTGATGTTTGTATTTGCTTACCCCTACTACTTTGTCGCTTGTCCCTATATCCGGAGGTCTGAATCTCAAAACCTAGCTAGGTGATTAGATTGTACGAAATGATTATGGAAAACAGAGTAAAGTTTTTAGTTTTCTGGCAAGAAGATTTTTTTAAGTACATTGAACACAATTAGTTAGGTTTTTGATTTAACATCATAGACGAAGCACCCGTCATAAAGAAACCTGCTTTAGGGAAAGTAATACATAAATGCATTCAACCGAAACAAAAAATGGTCATTTCACTGTCTCCCTAAAGAAGTACACTTGAGGTGAAATCTAGAGGAGGATGCATTAGACACACACAAGAGACGAAAGGTACTGAACCCGCCAATGTTAGAAGGTTACAGAAAACCCTTCTACAGCCCACAACCGGTTTCGCACTTCTTGTCGCATAGCTTCGAGCTTCCATCATGTATGTAATTGACATACTCATTTGATTTTATGACTTCTACTAAACACTGTCATCCAAGAGTTATTTAAAAGTATAACGTTACCTGTAGAAGCAGTAGGTGGCAGAACAAACCCCGCTGTGATGGTACCAAACACAATTCCTCATTAAAACAAAAGACGGTGAAACAACGCTACAGTAGTCTCCGAAAAATGAATTTACGAATAAAGATAGCTTGCACGATAGGAACTATCAAGATATTTTCAGAAATTGGTGCGTGACTTTTTTTCTCCAAAGATGTGAACATCTAGAAAAGATCAACGACATCCCCTTCTGGTGGTCTTTATTGGATAACCACTCAGCATAATCCAGTAACTGTGTCATAACCAAATTGGATGTACAATCTGGGAGCAGATAAGGGCAAACAGAAGCATCGATCACAGTGTCTCCTAATCCATCCCGTGAAATCAACAGCTGATCACACTTTAGGCGTCAGAATTTGCGGAAATGAGTGTTAGGATGGTTCCAACAGTGTACACGTTATACCAAACTGTAACCCAATGACGATCACTCATGCGGGTTAGCCTTAATATCGAATGTGTTGTGGTTGAATCATACACGGGAACAATACCAACACCGGGTTAGATAAAACTCTTACCGTCATTTTCGCGTCTGGCTGCTGCATGGATCACACGAGAGAGAAAATGTAATTTGGCGGTTGTTCAGAAAACCCAATGTGGTTATACTGATGGCAAATATGGACTCACCTTCCTAAGGGTCATACGTACGGGTACATATCCTAAAGGTTCCGGAAGTTCATTTTACTCTCATTGACCACAGTTACAGTTACATTGGCTGAGTCAGGTATGGATGAGGATTGAGATACATTTAGGAAGCACAAGCAAATCGATGGTAATACTTTCATCATGCCTGTTAAATGTCTGGGGCTCATGTCCAATGACAATTGCCGCTGAGGGACCATAGCAGAAGAAAAGCTAGGACTTGAAGTAGGCAAACCTAGTTCACCATACAACAACGGGTGACTGTTAGAAACGCCCTTTTTCCGTGCTGTCTCCCGGCTGTCTACAGCGTGGAGGTTGTCATCTGGACCATGTTCGTACATTTTGCAACGTAAACATTATTGAACTGGAGACGATATCGTGAAGGAGGTTTTGGATCACACATGGAATAGTTTCACGTCCATGTCCAAAGATAAATAATTTCTTGATAAGAGGAACGTCGCTCAGGTTAGAAAGTCACTACTCTGTGACCCGAAAAAGACAAGCCTTCGAACAAGACTAGTGATATTCTTCGTCACATTTACAAACAAAACAAAATGGAATCATTGCATTCTGAAGACTAGGACCTTAAATGGCACCTTATCCAATAAAGCGACCTTACTACTTATTTTTTTCTCTTTCTTTCTAACATTGAACACATAATTACACAATGGTATTTACCATTCATTTGCAAAATGAGCCCCCATTATTAGGAAGCTTAGTTCAACTGTGTAGTTTTCACAACGGAATAGACTTGCTGCAAAGTTTTGAGTCCAACACAGTGCAAACGAGGTCTATTAAGGTTTCCGGTCCCATTATCTATACTACATCAGCTTGCTGCAAAGTTTTGAGTCCAGCACAGTGCAAACGAGGTCTATTAAAGTTTCCGGTCCCATTATCTATACTACATCACCTTATTAACTTGGTTTTAGTAGTATGGTGTCACTGGAGAGATTTTTATATTTCTAACATCTCTTAGGTCCTAGCTGATGCAAAGCGGACCTGTTCTTCTACCAAATGGCCTCTTTAAATGGGCTATCATTGGATGTTGTACTATTGTTCTGGCCTCTTCTGGAAGCTGAGAACCGCTTGGTTAAGATATGGCGCAGTATGAAGTCTCAGGACGTAACCTCTTCCAAAGCGTGGATTCATCGCTTTTTCTCATGGATACGATATCATGGTGACCTCCTAAAGATACTGCGTGCTATTGTATAATATACCAAAATTGTCTGTATGGAGGGAAGCTCCATCAAACTTTGATAGTGACTTCTGGAACCACCATCACAAGCAAAATCCTTCGTAAATCGATTCAAATGACACAATTGTTGGAAGGAACATAGATAATAGTTCGTTGCATGCTTGTCTGTGGTTAACTATTATTTACAGGTTTTGAAACCATGGAAGAAATCTTTGCTTAAAATATGTTCGTTAAAGCAGAACCTAAGTATACATTTCCGGAAACCAAGAAGGGATAGGTGGCGATTACTTTGCAAGGAAGGAACAAATGGCAAAGCAAATTCTAGAAACACTATTTTTTATTTGAAAAGTTAATTAGATCCGAAAATGCACAGCAGTTTAGGGTTTTTTAAGCCTTATTGGGACAAATAGTTTTGGTGTACTGGAAGTAGTCACTTAACGCTCTGGTTTACACTTACATACTGTTATTCTCCCGGGGGATCACGCGCTTTTCCGCCAGCTAGAAGATCCAGTGATTTAACTTGGCGCGAATCCTCTCAGAAGACAATTTCATCGTTTGTTTTACGTACAACGTCTGATTAATCAGACACGGAAATTAATTTACAGGCTAGTTGAAGTAAGTTTCACTGATCTCCGCCTGACCTAAACAGCGGTGGTATAAAACACGAAACCTGTGTATAATGACGGATTGAACACTGCTTTTTTTCGTATATCTAGTGTATCAGCTTTTTTATTTTATAATCATTTAACCTTATTTCTGCAAGTATCAAGGAATAAAATGTGTTGTTTCAAGCAAAATTCCTTCCTGAAAATCAAGTCAGGACGTCAAACTCATAGGAAAAAAACCATTAAGGTGAGACATTTTGTGTTAAAATACAACTAATGAGTTCAACGATTAAATAGGCGTGAGGCCTCAGGACATACTCTTGTGTTTTGAAAGACGGCGAAATTTTAACAAAAAACAGACTATTAACTATCGTCCTTACCTTTTAACTGTCTGTTTGCAAGCATGGTGGTCACGACGGCCGCCTGAAGAAAAACAGTGAATACGGAAAATTAACCGAACGACGAAGCAGAGTCCAGGTATTCACATTCCACTCAAAATTTTGAAAAGTGCGGAAAATTTGACGAAATAGTGATACCAGAAAAGGATTTAATATCTAGCAGTGGCGAGAAGTATAGCTGCAATTGAAATACTGCCAGCCTTTCACCAATATGTTAGACTTTTCAGTCTATTGTATCAAATAACTTGATAAATATGTTCCGCTTCACGAAAGGATGAGTTACGGGCTACCAGTTCGATGGCTTTGCCTTGATTCAAATGATCTCCCCAAAGGAGAGGTTTGCTATTTGTTCGCTTCAAAAAAATCCGTTAGTAACCCAGTGCTACCTCCTGTGGCTTGTTAAGATATCCAGCAACCTTGCGTGCTGCTTAAGATGAGGCGTTGTTGTTTTCTGAAAAACCGGCTAACTCTATCATAATTTTTGAAGAGATCAGTTCCAAAATTTATCATTCTTTATATTTAACGTCATTCAAAAGGGCATTCTGTCGCGTCGTCCTGAGGTTATTGGACTATATGGCGATGAGTGATGAGGAAGGGTTATGCATGGATAAATTGTCGTACAAGTTTGGGCTGTTAATTTTTCATGGCTTCCGATATAAACTCAAAACTGAGAATGAATGTCCTCATCTCACTAGTTTGAATACTGAGAAACGCGAAGTGCCATCATGAGTGACGCTAATAAGTTTTTTTTCCGTAAATGAGCTCGATATATCTCAGTGGTTAAGGCACGATCTTATTGACCGGGAGGTTGTGCTTCAAGTCCAACCCTGGCATCTCCACTGCTCCTGTCTAGCTTGGACAACCTGGCAATATCACAGCCCTTGAGTCTCCCGTGAAAACCAAGTTGATTTGCAAATAAGCGTATCTGTCAAAATCAGTCCAACGTGAGTTCAAGTAGTACATAAGGTTGACGGAAACTCGGGGACCGCGCCTACCTGATGAGCTCCAAGAAGGACGAAACCGGTTGTGGACTCTAGAAGAGTTATCAGCAACCTTGTGCGCAGTTGAGTGGATCGGAATAACTGGTTATTTGTACCACCTTTTTGTTGTCCTCCTGCCGTACCCTCCGAATGAATCATGTGGGCTGAGATACGGCCAGGTTACCCAGTACTAAATATGGGCAGTCGAGATACGGTGGCTGTGTTCAAACAACGGGCCTTCCTGCCATTAAGCTTGAGTAAGGCTATCTCGGTCTCACCCCTGTACAGTCGCCACTGATGAATATTGTCTTTAGAATCCTTCGTTTCATCGCTTGTTAGGAAGCGTTAAATATGTGGGTGAATCTAAAAAACATCACTCGAACTATTTATCCAAGCATGTTTCTCAATGTTCAGCCAAAAAGGGCATCTTGTGAACCTAAACGGCCAACTGAAAATTAATATGATGCCCAAGAGAAGAGTGACTTACTGGTGGACTGACTTACTATTCACCGAGCTTGGCAATTGGCTTGAAAACGCCTCCTCCCCAGTCGAGGAGACATCGTCAGTGCGCAGTTGAGTGGACCATACAAAGGCCACCTCATATTTCACTTTGAACTGTATTCACGATATCCAAGTTCTTGCATGGAATAACGCTACTTTTAAGTTGGACGAAATTCTTGGACACTCCACCAGCAAGCCGACACCTGACAGCTGGGTTAAAAGTCTCATGATGCTATTGACCATAGGTTTTTGGGATCTTACTATATCTTTGTAACCAATATGCCGTTGTATTCACACGAAAATCTTTGAAATTGTGAGCTTCTCTTGGATACGGCAACTACGCTGAAACAGTGCTACTACTGATTAGTACTTGGGTTCTCACTTTAGTAAGTCAACAGCTGATTTGAAAACTTTCATACCTAAGAAACAGTTTCTTTTGGTAGTTGGCTTGTTCTCTGGTTGTGCCACCAACCCATCGTTACGCACCACCACGCTCCTCAAAAATGCAGTGATGATGTCACCTCGATCGGTGATGAAATGCTTGCAATCAAATTGCCCAGCTCAGAGAACAAGCCAACTACCATCTACGGTACCTGAGCTACCAACACCTTCCTCTATAGAGAAACAGTCCGCTTTATTGTACTTTCAATTTAGCACCTAAACACTTTATAATCCTTTATTCGATATTATGGCGGAGTTGCATTCTTCACCCGTGGCGTGTGGAATTAAACTACCAAGGCTGCTTTGATCATCCGGCTTCACATGGATAAAATGCAGGTCTTGGCTATCAAATGCGTAATTTACAGAGCAGTGACTTTGGTAATCCCTGTAGGCAATGTAGTACCACCTCCTGTCACTTGTTCTCCGAAATTCTCGAAAGATACACAATTTTGCGTTGTGCTTCTACCTTAAAAGGCGGAATGAAACTTGACCTGGCGGCTTTTAAAATCCAAAACCTTGAACACCTTAATGCGACGTTCGATTACATCTGATTGCGTCCGATTACGAGGTAACTGGTTTGCTCTATATGGTACACTATATATTCGTCCCATGAATAGATAGGGTTCACAGTTTAAACGGTTTCCACTCTTTAACACCTCAACCGAGATGTCAAAATCTCGGTGTACTACTTAGAACACTATTCAAACGGCCGGCGAATTTGTAAACTTTCATGCACTTTTCCGCCTATTTTGCACAAATCAGCATGTTGACCGCTTTGTTCTGCTCGAAAGTGGAATTCGTTTTTTCAAAACCAATTTTGTGATAAATATATTGGTTGTGAAAACCTACTGGTTATCTAAGTTGGACGGTCGTTGATGTGAATGTAATAGCCTTTTCCACAAGTGGATGTGTTCTGACACCCGTTGAGGATCAGGTGTGAAGCGACCTAGACCACATCCAATAATTGATTGTCAAAAGACGTGAAATACGAAGAATTTTCTGTGTGAACTGTGTTTCTAGTTTCTCACCTCTCTGGCCACCAAAAGTATGCGCTGATTATGAGGCGAGAAAACCTGAACGCTTTTTACAAAAACCTCATCTACGAACCAGACCTTCACAGTTTCAACAGAGTTCAATATTTCATGCCGATTGCACTCAAGCCGTCCAAAATCCTGGAGCACTGGAGTGCCTGTAAGCAAAACAACATTCTTACACAAATGGCCCAACAACGTTTTTTTCCCGAAAAATGACAAAATTCGGACTTACTTTGAATTTACGGCGTGCGTTAAACTGTTTCAGGTGGTCGACGGCTTCCCGAAGATGGATGTTCGAAGCAACTCTCACTCGTTCCTGTCAGTTTTGGGCAAGCAAATGTTAAAAAGAGTAAAGATTATCATTGAGTTGGTAAAGTGCACCTCAAAAAGTGTAAAAAAAGCAATATTCAATTGAGAATGAAAGCACGACTGACTGGTGTCGTTCCAAAACGACAGCCGATTTATCGCGTGCTCTGAATCACTCGCACGGTTAAAAAGAAATCGCGCAAATGACTACGTATTCGAAGATGTATTGTCGGTCTTGCTATCTATCTTCGTTACAATTCGTTATGTTATACAATACTTTGTTTTCAACAGGAAGACAACTCTCCTTCGTAACCGGCACGATACATCTGTGAATTTGTGATAAATCGGACTTTCGGAAGAATTCATTTCACTACTTTTTTGGGTAAGGCTATAGTGTTTGCATCAAATAACTCAACCAATACAAATTATGATTTTCAGAACCAATTAAGTCATGCACCACAAAATAAGGTGTGACATTTTTCATTGTTTTAAAAGTGCATATACGTCTCGTCAGCTGGGGCCACCCAAACCTTGTGCATAATACTGAAACGTTTTTTTTCAAAACACACGTACCCGCAGCCAAGGGTGTTGAAGAGCTGCAGCTGCTGAAATTCGTCTGGATGCATCCCGTTGCAACATCTGATCGATCAGGTCTTTCGCTGCCCGAGTAATGAGGCTCCATTCATTGGGTGGGTACTGACACATGCATGAGAGACATCAATACAGCAAACAGTACAATAAAATGTGATAAAAAAATCCGTGAGATATCCATCAGTTGAAGTCACGTGATACTAGGCTGTATATCTAAACAACCACAAGAAAAATCTTTCTGGTACTGTTCAAATACAGGTAGTATAATTTCAGTTTAGTCACAGAGCCAAAATGTGTAGCAAAGCACTTTTGACTGATAATCTAGACTAATGCCAGTTCAATACTGGTGTACGCATGGAAGTGGGATGTAAGTTTCTACGGTGAGTCGAACACATATCTACTCGTTTACTTCACTATTTCACTAAATCTCTGCTACGACCACGTCGCGATAGGCAGCTTGTAACTTCAATTTATGGACCTTGAAACAGCTCGGCTTACTTTGATCACGAGACAAAGTAACACACGCAGGTACTAGCCATGTAGGTGGTGAGGCGTACGGACCAGTACAAACCCAGTACTCTACCAGGCAACTAGTTGTTCCAAAAATTGCTCCTCACAAAGCTCGCTATCTAACTACCGCTTATGTTTTCTTTCCATTATATAACAATTAGACGTTTAGAAACCTGAAGCTGAGAACTCGAAAACAAAATCCCATCAAAAACGAACTTCACGTTCGACGAAATTGACGGGAAACCCATAACTGCTATTATAACCTGAGATGGCGAAATGCAGTTAGACAGTATAGGAGGAAAAGGAACAGCAACCCAGGTTGATACGGTTCCTTGCAGTGTATGATGGGCACGTTCCGACGCACCGTAACATCCTTCATTTTAAGTACCAATTATATGATACGAAGGGGCCCCAGTGAAATTTCCACCTGAGCTAAACGGCTGAGTATATTTTCAAACGCCGCAGGAAGCCAAAGCCCACCTTCTTGTGTACTTTTCAGATGATGTTCCATGTTAGATTTAAGCAAGAGTAGTAGTAGCGTGAAAAATGAAAGTGCGTCTGGGTTGGCTAAGAGCTAAGATCTAGTCCCAGACAGGGCTAACCACATTGTTTGGTTTCAATGTGCTGCTTACATTCGACAATGTACAATTCGAATGAGCTGGCGCCTCCACATCAATTCCACTCAGTACACAGTAGAGACTCGTGGGGCTCACGTGTGAGGAATGTGGCTAGTTTTGCAAATCGAAAGCTGGCTTGGTAGCCCACCGTAGAGTACACGTCAATGAAAGTGTTGGCACAAACATGGTCATACAACTGGTCTGCGCCGATTGTTCCCGTCTATTTCCGACGAATATTGGCCTGAGTCAACACCGTCAGCTCGCATATCCCACCCAGCACAATGCAGGTAAGCTTGGCCGAGTGAAGAATTCCGGGGTTCGTTGGTCCCAACAAGAATCACAATCACTCTTGCACCTGGCTAAAAATTTATATCGTTTTGTGACACAATCCGCACTGTTCGCCAGATTGGAGCAGTACTCTTCTGGTAGATCGGCTATCAGTATCAAGACAAAGGTTGCGGGTGCTTAATTGGCAAGTACAACAGGACGAATCATCATCTGGTGACCTAACCAAACCATCGGTCAAACAGCAGGCTACTCGTCATCCTGGAGTTCGCTGATATCTCAAAATAGTTTGATTCGGTTTTGCACGACACAATCGTTAGATCTGTCGAGGGGTTTGGAACTCAGTCACCTCTAGCACGATACATCGCACAGCCCTTTGGGAATGCTGTAGCAGTTTTCCCCAATTCCTAGGGTCACTGCCACAGAGGTTTGAGGCAAAGAGATCCACTCTTCCCATTACTGTTCATCATAACAATGGATGAGGTTCTTGGATTGCCGATGAAGCAGCTAGAATAACAGCTCTATGAAACCTTAGTGGATAATTTTGCCTTCGCTGACGATTGGTTCGTGTGTGATAAAAGTCAGGCTTGCCTTAAAGAGAAGCTTGAAGCTGCTGCGGTTGAGTTTGGAAAAGCTGATATGAAGATCAACACCCGAGGACTCATCACTCCTCTGGGTCAGACAGACACCGTAACACATTTTGGCATCCATTTACTTTCAAGGGGAAACAATTTTTCAGCCATCAACAGAAGCTGGTCAAACTACTCGATGACACTGCCCCGCTGAAGCTGCGTCAAACAATGGAAATCACAAGGAACCACATGATACCAAGGCTGACATATTCGTTTGTGCTCGGCCAAGTCCACCGAACCGCACTCAAAAGGTTAGACAGTTACATCAGGCAATCTATTCGTGGCTGGCTACGTCTACCGAAAGACAACCCCATCAGCTACACCCACACCGGTAAACAACAGGAGGGACTTGTTATCCCAAATCTGAGTGCAACTATCCTGATACAGCAAGAGCGCGTATGTAAAAGCCTTTTTCTACCCAGTTCCGAGCACTACGCAATATGGTCAACGATTCCGTATTTGGCAAGATTGTTCGATCTCAGCCTTCCTATCTGAGTCTATGGTGCATGCGTAAACATCAAGGAACAGCAGGTGGCTGCTTCAGGTGATAGTCTGCACAACAGTGTCGACGGTCGCGGTCTACGAGAGTTGGTCGCTTTGCCTCTCTCTAATCAGTGGCTTGCACTTTCAGAACGAGTGTTTCCTCCGATGTTTATCCGCGGTATCCAGATCTGATGCAACCTACTCAGGACGAGAGTTAGAAGCGCTCGGTGTGGTCATGGCGGCCAGACGATATTTTGTCGACGAAACTGTGGCCAACCGGAGAGTTTGGTGCACATTTTGAAATCCTGCCAGATCACGCATGATGCCAGATGTGCTCGTCACAATCAGGTTGCAAGGGATCTCGCAAAACGTCTCCGTCTCCAAGGAGCTGAGAGCACCTAATGCGACTTCTTTCATCTAGCCTGACCTAAACGATATTCGGGAGCGCCAAGAAAATGTGATAGACGTAAGCATAGTTTCGGATGGGCGCGGTGACTGTGGAATGAGAAGAAGCAGAAGTATCGTGCTGATGAGTATTCCCTCACCGTAATCTCAGCCCTACATGCAATCCGTTGTGAGGCCGACTACTTGGTCCACCGGCCAATGATCATTTCTTATCGAGGGATCTGCTTCCCTCAGTCCGCCAAGACTGTTATTGGACTGGGATTACCTAAGGTCACAATCGGTGACTTGTGTTTGCTTGCCATTGTGGACTTTCTGTACTTACGACGCTTGAGTGGTACATGGCACTGAGAGTACATACTTGCCATTGAATCTCACACCAGACCCAGTATGATGGACACTTTACACCTGATGTGCGAGTCTTGACTGTGCTAGCGCTTACCGCGGCTTGAAGAGCATTCAGAATTGCTTGCCCTTTCCACGGTTGTTGATCTTTACACGCGTGTTTCCATACTAAACATTCTTACATATGTTGGGATTCATCTTGTCTGACTGGAACTGTTGGTAGCTCGACTACGAACGAGATGCCTCTCTCTTTTCATCTAATATTCTCTAGTAACCATTCCACGTCTATCACTTGCATTTACTTTTTATGTCTGTGACCATGCTGTTCAAAAATAAACGGTAATAATTTGAAATTAGACTGATAATGTCATTTTAGTGCCAGATGACCAAACTTTTACAACCAATATCAAATGAAGCTGTGTTTATTTAGCCCAGTCTTCATTGATCACACTGATAGACATAAATAAGTGTCTACTGCTTTAAGAGGTTACTCGCCGAAGCCACTTGCGGACGACTACCTGGATCACAATGGCACAGATAACAACACACAGCGTTTAGTGATATCCTAGAAGCTCTCAAAAGCAGTACAAACGGAGTTATAAGTCACGTGTCATTCAAGTGGACATCTTAAACGCTACAAACTCATTATGGGTATTATTTTACTTAAACCAGCAATCGGACCGACGAAGCTTTTGTCCAGAAAGAGGCGTTTTCCATCGGTAAACCCAGCAACTGTTTAGAAAACTTTCTGAGAGAGTGTTGTTTGCAGTACTTCTCAGTTTAAGTGCGACGACTCACACTGAATCACCGATGTGAATATGGGTTTACTCTCATGAACTACTACGCCTGCACCTTGAACTGAAGATAGCTCAGTGATTAATGCGCCAAGATGCTGACTAGAGGGTTTGTCGTTCGAACTCAATCCCGACCTGTCGACTGCTCCTGCCTAAGCTTGAAAACCTGTTAGAATCTTATTCCTTCTACCTCCCTCGGGCTGCATGGTGGCCAGAAACCGAAAGGGTGAACAAAAGATGAACGATTGTTACTGTTATATTATTATTAGTTCATCGCTTCCTCCGTCGTCTATGTGATGGAAAGGCTAAATAAACTTGTTGCTCCCAAGACACACATGTATGCTAATGCGCCAAAAAGTATCCTAATAATATGGGAGAGTCTCACACACACAACACTTACAGTGTGTCGAGTGGTAAGAATTTTCCTTTGTAAACGGTCGTCGTCTCTGTCCATAAACGGTGGATAGCCAGCCAGCAACAGATAGAGGATGACGCCTAGGTACACAGAAGTGAAAAGAGCCAGTCATCGGGCTGTACATTTATTGTCGGAATTTGGATAACACAGTTGCTGTTTGTTTTCAACATTCATAAACAATTTGTAGTACATTCACAGGGAAATGGTTGACCAGTGGCTACAGAAATTCTGTGTGGATTAACCATATGCAGAAGCAAAGTAATCACCTCGGTTTTGTATGGAGTCGACCACGCAATACAAATCGTCAATTATCACGGAATGCTAAATTGCCAAATAATAGTAGAGATAATCATTTCATAGAACTAATTATTTTGTATTAACCCGTCTATAAGTCTTCACATTCCCTATTTAGACAATGAGCATGCAAGATGGGAGTCTCGGCGGCGAGCGCTAGTCCGGCCTGGTAGTTTGCGATTTTTTGTGCACACATTCACACGTTCAAAACCATACAACTATTTGGGCATTTTCATCTAAGATATTAACGTGCATGCTTTTATCAAGGTGAACTGGGTCGATCTGCTGAGATTTTGCTAAGTTACGCCCACAGACAGCTTTAAGATAATGTTACAGTATCTTTTCTGCCTGTCGTTTTATTTTCGACTATCTAGTCCAAATTGAACGGTATGTGCCATGTCTCAGAAAATTTTCACCATTCCAGTTCGTCGTCCGAATACAATGTCATAAATCGGGCTTGGTACATTTGAAGTAAACTTCCAAATGATGCCTTAACTTTACTGAGCATGACATCAAACCCGCGGTAGGGCGTTGGACTTTAAAGTACCCAATTTGGAAAACATGAGTAATAGTGCGTAGTGCAAAATGCTGTAGACCAAATCCGTTAACGCCGACCAATGTAACCCATTCAGCTTGGTAAACAGCACTCGTTCAGAGTGCTAATGGCGTTCAACAGCAGAGTGAAAGAACTGACAAGCGAGTGAGATCTCCTGAAATCACAAACTCTAGAGAAAGGTTTCTGTCGCCAACAGCAAACACATTTGCTGACTGAAACCGTGTGGTTTACACTAGTCGGATGTTACGTGTTCCTGTGAGTTGAACGTGTAACTAAATGACCTTTCTGGATCAGAGATATCAGTGGAGCCAGCTACTCACTTTGTTGTAAGAGGCTGACTCAAGAATGTCGTCAGGTTGTGTACCGCCAGGCTGCAGTTAGTATTTGTCGCCTACAATTGTTTCCGGTTGGACACAGCACTATCTTGTCAATTGTAATTAGCGTCAGAAATAGGCATATTGCGTCATGCATTAAACACTCGCCATGATATAGCCACTCCTACTTTGCCCAGGAGCAAAAAGCCATTTCTGTGGCACCGTATTTCAGTAAACCAAAGTGAACCGTCTAAGACTGTTGTATTTACAAATTCCGTTCACGTAATGGAATCCACATGAACTTGATGACGTTTGCTTATCCGTGCACCATTCAAAGTTTGCACTATCTCTTTGTCTCGAAAATATATACACAGTACACCGGTAGTCCTACCAAATCTCCGATAATAAACTCAAACGACAAGCCTGCTAGAAAAAAGTCCTTCCTAATAAGTCAGCTGATGCAAATTTCTATGTCGTGGAAAGCTTCAAATCCATAGAGTGTCATTTTCCACGCACTGTGGAATGTCAGTGGCTGTTTCAGAAACAAGAGTCATGGTCCATGAATCTTTTGCAGTAGTGTCGAGGTGCAAAATAACTAGACTTACCACATGACCACACATCAACTGCATTGTTGTACGGCATTTCTCTTATCACTTCTGGCGCCATGTATACATATGTACCAGCTAAACCTATAATGTTGAAAAATGACATTTGAGGGAGACGAAGAATGTCATATGAACAAAATCTAGTGAATCACTTAATAAGGTGCTCAAACGATCCCACTTACCACAAATGATCAACTGACAAAGTTACTTAGAAGAAGACGAAAAGTGTCAAATCAGTAAGTTCATAGATCATCGGCATTAACACATACAGCGTTCTCGCCCACTGAAACGTCCTGGTGGGTTTCATCTTGAAATTTGAAGATTTCTGAAGCTCAGTTTGTGGGATGAGAGTAGAGCGGACTCTGTAATGCGTCTTTGTATCAGTCTCCTTTCAAATTGTGGTCACTGTGCCTTACTTTATTACTATTTTGCCGTTTCCTGTGTCCTAATGCGAATACAGATTTTCATGACAGTATAGGTATCTAGACATTTTGTCTTTCTTCTAGCATTTTATAGGTTATTTAGACTAAATAACTATCATTCCAACTTCATGACACTCTTAGTCAGTCTCCCTCATAATAAACTTCCCCTGTGGTGAAACTAAGCGAAAAATTGTCTTTGAGTTTCACTAAGTGCCTGCAGTAAATTCTTTAACAGGTCCGGAGAGACATGACTGTATGACATGTGAATAAACCGTATTGTTTTGTCTCTTTCCGGAAGCTGACGATAGTCCGGTTCGCAGACAGATTCCCTCAAGAATAAAATCATTCTAACAACGCGCTTCATTTATCGAATGCTGGCTAGTTTCAATATGATGCGTGTGAACTGTGGCGACCTGAAACGTAGCCACGTTATTAGTCTACTCACATAGCAACAAACTAGCAAACTGTAATCTGAGCTCCAATTCTGAGTATGCACCATGTTCGTGGGTGCCAAACTGATTACTTAATTACCAGCGATTTTCTGATTAATTGCAAGCAATATCAAGTTTGAGAATCATAATCTGAGTTGGTACTTGCCGCAATCTGCTGGTGAGTAGTTAACCGTCCTTTCGAAACGGAATGTCTTCAAAGTGTACCACACCCATTAGTCGGTCTTGGTGATCAAATTAACTGCAGTATCATTTCTGGGTAACAGATGGTGACTTGATGAAGGCAAAAACCATGACTAAATACGTGCACAACTAACCATGTCGTCTTGGCTGATTGTCCGATGTCTGCACAGCTAAGCCGAAGTCTGCTATCTTGACCGGCGCGTCTCTTGAACGACTGGCAAGAAGTAGATTTTCCGGCTGGACATAAAAAGCAAACACTAGGCTGTTGAATGTGTTCAGAAGGTTTTTGAACAACAAACACACTTAGGTACCAGTTAGGTTAGGGTGGTCGTAGTGAGGATGCAAGGTTGAAATAAGGGAAAACAAAAATCACGCGCTTATAAGTAAACCAATATCCGCCGAACAAATCGCATACAGCTATTCACCTTATCGTTATAGAAAATCACTTGGGTACAACCAGACACACCGAAAATATTCCATGCACACTTCACCGAATAACTTAAAGAAAGATGGGTCATCTGTGTCCATTAGAATGAATATCAACAGGACATCAGGACTAGCTTCTCATTCTGAGAATATTACAGACTTAGTCTATTGATTCCTATCACCTTCAGCCCCGTCTGTTTTCTTCCTCTTTAAAATGTGAATGTCTAACGGTGATTATCTTACTTAGCGGGAATTTCAATGTCACTATCACATCAGAACTTCCTTTTTATTGGGTTCGTTGTGTGTCTTAATTCCACTCTCACAATCTTCAGGCTAAATTCTCAAGATTCCGCTCGCTTTACTTCCAGTGCTTTCTAGACTAATATTACCCCGGTCAGTCAAAAACCATCCTTACCATGCATATTGGCCTCCCGATGAAAGTGAGATCACCCAACTTGTCCAGCAATTGAATGCCAACTGCGGCCACATCCTAGAATCCCAGCAAACTGTTTAAATTTGTATCCTCGACAATTTTGGTGGCCTCAATTATGTCCGTCTTGCCCGTCGTATGTGGACGCATTGGGCCTTAAAGCAGAATTATCGACAACAAACAACTCTTTATCTCACACCGTTTATCTTTCCACGCAAATTCCGGACGGCGCCAACAGCTCACTTCAGATCTTCGGTCTCATTATAAGCATTGGCATCTCATTATATTTGGTTGATTTCTCTCCTTCGTCCACTCTTTTCGTCACTGCTTTATTACTTGTACCCTCACACACCTTATTGTTATCGCCATTCGTCTATTGACTGAGAAGGCTGCATCTACGAAGCTACTACTTTCTTCGCTATAAAATTTATTGCAAAGCGATCTCTTTTTTGCCCTATTTTTCAGTACAAGGCAAATCCTAAACTACAAAGCGGTTTGAGCCGAAATGTCTGAATGCCTGAATTCTACCATCGTCCCATCCTGGCTCCATAAGTTCCTTCGAGTCCTTCACTGACATTTGGACCAAACTGAGGGTCTGACCCTTGGTAGCAAGCACGATCAACTTTCCAATAAACCTACCACAATTCGCAGTCCCTTTGCTGACATTTGGACCAAACTGAGGGTCTGATCCTTGGTAGCAAGCACGATCAACTTTCTAATAAACCTACCACAATTCGCAGTCCCTTTCTTGCCTTTCGACATTCATTTGGTCCCCAGTTGACTTCTTTAAGAAAGAATACATTTGCTTAACTTTACTATTCACATTTCTTTCATTTCTTCCCAACCTCCCATTTACTTGTAAGCAGCAGCTTCAAGATGTTTTTCACCGATAACCTCATAATTCTGGACCATGATTCAGTAACTTTTGTCATCAAACACCATTTGACACCGATAACGTCCGCTTTACTTTGTCCAGAAGCTGCGCCCTGAAACTCACTCCAAATATTTCTCGTCTTCTTAGTCTCTGTTGTAGTTTCCTACGCCTGAAAATGTCCCCAAACTAACCCCACTCACAAGCCAGAAGTCTTATAGCCCGATCAACCAATGCTGACATACTTAAGGCTCTGTTTCACTGAAAGTCTCATGACTGAACTACGCATAAATGATCTGAAAGACTACAGTCCACCTGGCAAGCATCTATAGGGCTAAGGAACTATCACTGCACTAGTGATCCAGAGCAAAGCGTATCACGCGAGGTTTGTCCTGAACTCTTTTGGTGGAGCTCACTTAGCATACATCAAAATGCCACGCAAAGACTATACCCCACCTTGATAAACTGTGACGCGAACTTCTTACCAGCAAACTTGTTATTTCTGTCTTTGCAGCACAAACGCTTTTCCCGATAATGTAACTGAGTTTTGGAGCCCTCAAATTCTTAAGACTCTAGTTACGTGTCGTCTGTTTAAGCGTTTGCATGCACCGCTCGTGCCTCACTAACTTCCTTCTTTCTGGCCTTTAACCGTCTTTTTTATATTTTTAAACGATACGATACGTAGCATTCTTACAGATATACCTGAGTTTAGTCCCTCCTTTTCTCCTGGAAACAAGGTTGTGAGCAGTAAAATATTTAGTGGTTTACTATGCATAGTTAGCTGGGACTTTATTCGGCAGGTTAGCTAACCACCTTTAGATCACGATGAATGACACCATTGCGATGGCAGTAGGCCAAGGCATCCAGAATCAAGTAGATGCATGCGCTGTAAAACAAAATACCAAAGGGAGTTGGGGAGGAAAGAAACCAGCGTACAATCGTTTTAAGACACTATTTGAAATAGAATCGCGAAATCCCAAGGAAAAGTATACACCCATTGTAAAGCATGAATATCAAATTGAGTTTGCGGAGTGAAAAAAAAGTCAACCAAGTAATTATTCGTCAGTGCGATGCTCTAGTTACCAAGAGGTTTACACGGCAAGTAGCTTTTTGTATAAATAGGAAAATGACTAAAACGTTTCTAAGGGTATTCTCATATATATGTGGCTAGTTCCAGCGGCAACTCGAGTCCATAGGATTTGAGTGTTTAAATCTTGATTTTCAAGGTCCTATGCCTCCAGGTTTTTCAGCGTGAAAACCCCCTGAATGAATCATACGTGATCTCTCTATGACAGTTATGAGGCTGGCGTGCTGAACCATCTTCATCTGACTTCAGTAGCAACCTGAACCGAATGAGTTGCTGTTCATACTAAATAATGCAGGCGGCTGTGATAGTCTTAGAAGTTAGTGTTCTTGGACGGCAGGACGAGGAAGGTCGAAACACTTTGGGTTGAAAGAACTGATTGGAGGAGCTAGCGCGAATCCTTCAGTGTGCTTCAGGGCTCCTAGCCGAAAGTACAGACTTGAAGAGGTCACGAGAGCTTTCATTGAATAAAACAGGTAAAATATGCTACCAGATATCAATTCAAGTCCTCGCAGTACCATGCAGGTTACTTTCATGCACATAAAAATGGTAGAGTCTGATGTTTTTGACAACAAACAAATGGACTCCTTGAAAAAGCCCAGTGGTGTTACTTCTGCTCCAGTGAGCGAGTAAGAATAATCTGGGCGATGTTCTTGAATACAATTAGTGTGGGTACGCTGCTTGGCTGCTGGTCTGTTCAATGAGCTCGGCAATTGGATTAAAAACCTTTTGCCAATAATCGGTGTAATATCGCCGTCGCGTAGTTGGGTGGGTAAATTCCTCCCCTCTCCCTAAACATATCTAGTAGCTTTAAGTGACTGATACTTTGTGCTTGGTCACCTCTAAATCTGGGTTGCTTTGTGGCATTGTTTCTACGCATCTGGTTGATTCTTTAAATGCCTTCAAATTGGCGTAATTAGCTGTTTCCTTCCGGTATTTCGGATGGTTTTCTTCCTTTGAATTGATTGATTCCTTGGCTAACTTTAGTTTGTTTGATTGCTCCGTAGTTCAAAGCCCAGCAAATGCATAATCCTTTCGCTTGTCGCGGCTGACAAACTGGGTCGATCTTAATACGGGTATTCATTACTTACTCTGTGCAGCATCACACCTTGGCAAACTACCGCTCCCGTTTTGTTCTTGCGTGAGTAATTATTTGGACGTCATCCCATTTGAACTGACGTCGTTCTCTGTTCTCGCAAATTGAAAGAGTGACATTGGGTAACGTCTTCTGCTGGCAAAGTTGTTTTCGTGTATTCTGATGGCAAGTTTTCTTCAAGTCCGACCAAAACAGTGTTTTCCAAAGCCGTCAGATTAAAATATGTACATCAGGTTTGTCTTCTTCCTTACATCCAGCATGCCTTTCGGTTTTGAGAGGGATCTGTTCAGCATGTTTGCCGGCTTCAAATCGACCACTACCGTAAGTGCCTTGCAGGCATTTCTAAGGAACTCTGAACTACGTGAGACATAAGCCAACCTAATAACGAAAAACGGACAAATCAGATGGAGAGATAACCAATCGAGCGGAGGAGAATTCGACCAAAAAGCAAAACGGGAACGACCTAAGCACAACGAGGGAATTGAGCTGTCGAACTGAAGGAATTCAACGAACCAACCAGATACAAGAAAATTAGACCACAAAGCAACTCAGTTTCTACGTTGACCAGAAAATTAAGCAAAAGCCATCCTGCAACCAATCTGTCGTATTTAGGCTTCCAGATACTATATCTACATAAGCACAGGCAAAAGAGGAGGAAATTACTCCCTCAGCCCCTCAGTGAAAACGTAGATTCGTTAATGACTGAATACTCCCAATCCAGTTGTCAATCTCACCCAACAGACCAACAACGGAGCAAAACGTCTCGCGCAACAAGCTGTTACGAGGTAAGACCCACATCAATCGAAAGTCTGAAGCAACTTTAATGGACTCAAATTTCACCGTTGCGTCTATCGATTTAATGCATCCACGTGGAGGTAGCTCATAAATGTGAGCTAGTGGATGGGCAAGTCAATCAATTTTACCATAAACATTCAAATGCTTATCACACCCAGGCCCATCCCAGCGAATTTACTGTTGTCCCGAATCTGAAAGATGCAGCCAGATCTCATCGGGAGAAATTCAGCGAGGTGACCAAGAACTTTGCTGATCTGACTCTGCCCTTCTTAGTTATATCCACGGACTACGAGATATCGGTAAAGTGACTCACATTTCTAGCCCATGGGTCGAGCTGTCCGTGGTCCAACTGATTGGAAGCTAATCCGCGGACCGGATGAAGTGTTGATTCAAGTTGTACGTCGAACCCGGTTTAAAATATTCCCCTTGACAGCGACTGTTTCTGGCCGCTTCCATCATAGCGCACACTTTTAAAGTGTTGGATGGGATTTGACCAAATTAAGTGGAATATCTGCCATTTATACAGTAACAAAATTGTTTGTTCATATTCTACCGCAGAATTCCCCACCAGACAATTTCCTTTTATAAACCGCTGAAGGGACACTTAGATGTACCCTTAAATGGGACTTTCTCTACTGATTTTTCTCCTTGCAAGTAGTTGATGTGTGTCAGATGCCCACATAACTCAGAAGGTTTAGTCTGTTAGGCTTCAGTTCATATTGATTTTGGCCAAGATGTATTTTGCACAAGACGCTGATAGCCCGAACCTATATTTACTGGCCCAGTTACGTGCCCATACACAAGCATTTCTGACAATCGTTTAGCTTGTTGTAGCGAGCATGCAAAAATCAACGTACTAAATGAGATGCACAATCTTACTGTCTCAAGCGACTACCGAAATACCAGTGTTTCATCTACTCAAGACAGTCGCAAACTAGCTGAAAGGGTGAGATTATGTTATGAAATTTGAATACCGTATGGATAATTGCTACACTATGAAATCGCTCAGAACAATGCCACATTAAAGCCTCAAGTTTCACACGAGCCTAAATTTAGTCCAAACCAACGCGAAATCAATAGCAGTCAGAATGCTGGAAGTTTGCAGTCATAACTCATGTTTCTTAAAACTGCTCTGTAACACGCGGGCCTCATTGCGCTGCAAATTTCTTGCTCTTTGAAAACATGCTGGAATGGCTGGTTACAAGGTTTTCCAAACTCATGTCAGTTTTTTTAAATATACCAGGGGTAGAAAACTTCATCACTGACCCAGGTGATATCATCAGTGCACTGTGTGAAAATGCGCGAATCCACCCACAGCAAACTGAGAGCGTCACGTCGAACGGTGATGGAATTTTCGAAGTCAACTTGAACATATCCACATAAATGGGCTGAATTTAAGGACCAATTTGCGGAACCAAGGTTCTCCCCTCAGTACTTAAGTAGTGCTGGTGAGAGACCCTCTGGCCTAAAAGCCCGATGATGATGTAAGGCACAGAGGCTTGTTATCACTTCTTCAACCAAGGAAGGATACGAACATACAGATCACGGTTCTAGAGAAGCTGGCAGGCCGAGGGACATAGGTGTAGAAGCCGAAGGCCAAATAGACCGTTGTCGGAAACATTCTGCCCAACGGTCCATGGACTGGCTTTTACTATACATCAAACTTCCGATATTATCTTTGGTTAGCTCACTAACAGAAGATATCCTGGGTCCTGTTTTGCTGACGAGCTGGAACAACTTCCGTGTCTTACTCTCTGTACTTACTTCCTCCATTGTCCCAGCTTGCTGGTTCCTCCATGCCCCTCTGAGAGTGATAAGTATTAGTCCTGCCTGGTGAGCTTCAGCAGACGCAGTGTAGACCTAGATTACAGATATCAGTTGTTTCTGCGATAGAAACACGTCTAGTTCTCATAAAACTTGACATTTGGGCTCGTAATTTTTAACCACCTAGAAACGATTAAAACTTCAACCTGAACACAGTTTACATTTTGGTCAGCCCATCTGCTGTTGAATAGCACTTTGTCGAGTGAAATATTGATAACTGACGAATTCTGAAGGAGAAATCTACGTTTAACCTAGTGCCGTAAAATGATGCCCTTTCCAAGCTGGATAACACTGAGAACAGCCAATTAAATAACGATCGATCACAGAGTTGCAGACTGCTGCCAGGGTTCAGTAAAAAGTCTTAGACCAATCTTGTTCCAATTAGTGAGCTTTGGAAAAACCTTCTTCTCCCTTTGAAAAGTATCCTATGTTAATTTCTCGTTCTTATCACATTATTTATTTAGTTTATCCACAGGGTATGGTACAATTCGCTAAGCATGTGACCTCGGAATATTTCTTTTCCGTCATTCCTCCGAGACAGTTGCGCGTGGTTGCGCGGTAGACTCCACTGAAAATTCAGATGAATCGAAACCAAGATGTACAGAGTGACTACCAAGGACGATGGCAAATAAAACGCAAGAGAGGAGTGTTGGTGACGATTCCTCTTGATAGTAAGTGGTAGAACTTAAAAACTTTCAGTTCGGAAGTATCTTATGAGAGAATCTGCACAAAGCGGCTTCGTTCAGATTTTCTGACTTAACCAGGCAGGTAACTTGTGGTAGCAAATAAAATTGGACTCGCTAAAACTACTTGTTACCTACAATGACACTCACCTTGCACTTGACTCAGAATAGTGTTCTCGAGCAACAATATCCTCAAACAATTCACCCCCGACAACTCTACAAATCAATGATTTGCTCAGTTAGTTGAAGCGAACTTTCAAAATATGCTCAACATATTTATTTATATGATATTTATGTAAATATATTTGCATTTATATAACATATATATAAGTTATTCTCCCTCAATGAATCGTCTAAACCGGAACACATGCATTGAGTAGATGATGTGAAGGGCACGAAAACTATCGATTGCAGGCAATCGAAAAAGAAGCACTTTCTGCTTGTCCGGATAACCCGTTTACCCTTAGGAGAAGGAACCACCATAGGAATATTCCATCCAACGCTGGTCACAAACTCCCGATGTTTAAAGAAGTTGAGTTCAGAGAGGACCAGAATAACAGACGAATGCGGTGGTGATTAAGAATTCATAGCTGAATCTTTAGTGGTTTTCAACAAAGCACGTCAGATGCTTATAGAAACCAAACTAGGCAAACTGAACCCTTTGGTTACCTCCTCCGCTGTATGCGTTTTCAGTGTATTTGGGGAAGAACCACGATACGGTTATCTATACGGATTTCTGAGCACGTCCTAAAGAATTTGTTACTTGATGGTGTGAAAGTTCCGTCCGGTGCAACCGCCTATCGCTTGCTGCATCGCAACGAGTAGAAAAACCAAGACTGTTTTTCGGTCATTAATTGTCACGCTTTGTTGAGGCGATGCGGATTCTATACTGCAAACGCAACTTGTGCAAAAAAGTGGAGTTTGTTACTGGCCTCCCCCAGTTGATACCGTTATATATGCGCGTATATCTGGAACTTTTCCGCCCTAGTGGCCTGGATATTCCTGAGTGGTAAGTCTCACCCTTGAGTAGTCCCGGCTGAATAGCGGATAGCTCAAGATACTCATATGCCTATGCTTTGTGTGCTTCCTGGGGGTGGTACAGGCTACCAGCTGACATCTGGCATACCACGTGGGTTTCGCGTATTTTTTTCAATAACTTGAATTAAAAATCAGTGACAGGGCTGATGGCTATTGGATAGATTTACCATGTTTCGTTAGCGTGTGTGACTAGATGCTCTCTTGGAAGAAGACTAACATGAAAAATGGCAGTCCTCTCGAGAAAAACCACTCTCGAGAGACGACTAGGTTTGTCTTACTGATAGATTTGGTCCGTCTGGGATAAACTGATTTCTGAACATACAAGCAAGCAGTGCTATGGGTAATTCATTTTTACATTTCTTTCATAATGAAAGTGTGGAAAACAAGTTAGGAAGTTTATGTTAAGGTACCAGAAGGAAGGACCACCCTCTGAACAAGACTACTTTTATCATCTAAGAAAATTATTGCCAAAAAATTGGACTACCATGATTGAGTATTTACTTTTGCACAAATATTACTGAGAGCTTATATTTTAGTTCGTCATTCCAAGTCGTCTAACTTTAGTTATCTTGCCCTCTCACAAGAACATTGCCGTTGTGTTCAGTGTAAATTTGCGTGCATGATTCAACATAAGGAAAACAAAAGATGCCAGGGTAGCGTCATAAAAACAATTTTCGTCTTCTTCTTAGTTCAATTACTTGTCACCTAACTCGCGTTATCCGAAATTGGTTTAGTAAATGCCCTATACATACAGAGATTTAGATTCTTCTCACCCAAGAAATGTTTACCAGCTCGGTGAACAAACCAACGCCTCCTGACCAGTTAGCAGAGATTCAAAGTGGATGATGCAGCTTAACGAAAAGTTGCATGGTTCGACTTTCAAGAACACGCAGACTAGTCGTCGTTGCAAAGATGCGTCATATCTCTGAGGCATTTGTAGAAATTACGTGTACTTCAAACAACCGCACGTTTGTGAGCTGGCTTTTTGTCATCGATAAATTGGATATTCCTGGCTTCAACAGTAGGTTTTGTAGAAAAGACTCCGTAGTAATGGAATCAGGACCACAGTGGGTCTTTCTTTGATGATGTAAATTTTCCCCTACGTGGAAATTAATACAGCGATGCTATCTTCAGTGAATAGAAGTAAGGGATGGATGACTATAGCTCTTTTCTCAATGCAGTGCCGCTTAAAATGAGTTAACCTTAATTAGGAGGTATACGCTTCCACAATAGAGGCACTTGCAAGAACAGAATTGTCCGATCGGCCAGATCAAAACGTTTCTCATGTGCATTTACAACTACGTCCCCACAAATTGTGCTTGTGTTGCAAGCAGCAAGTATTGATTAAGTTAGATATCAGTAAAACAATATCAATGGCTCAGTGCTAGAGCTATCTATGACCACTGCGAGGGGTTTATATTCCCACCGACATGATCAGGTTTGTTCTCTTTGGTGGAACTCTGCACTACATGTAAGTGTTTCGTGGTCGAATAGTTGAAATAAACCTTATTAGACGTGCCTCTCTCATCCTCTGGATGCCATCTCAATTAGCACCGCATAAAGGTTACTTTGATAGGTGCGAGCTTTTTCAACGAGATCACAGTATCCAGTTTCATATAACCTGAAGGTTGACTTATAGATAGGATTCAGCAGGATTCCGGTTATTGTCTGATGAGCCTATTTTCCCAATCACGGAACAGTTGTGTAGAAATCAGTGCTCAGCTAAGAATTTCCACAGAACTAGAAGGAAAGGTAGAAATCATTGTCAACTGAGCAAAACCGTATAGTGCAGGCGTTCCATACTCTACTTCATCTGATAGTTTCCCGAATGCACGTATAATGTGGTAACCAGATGACAGCAAAACGTGGTTTTTGTCATTTTCCCACATTATAGTAAATCCACTATTATTCGGTATACTGGAATTTTCAAACTTCTGGCTTCGAAAGGATTCCTGTGGGAATATCTGTACGAAATTGCTGGGAGAGATTGCAAAAATAGACGATTTAGTTCCACCAGATTGGCAAATGCACACAGGAAATCCCAAATTCAGGTTAACTCGTGAGCCGTCACATGTCTGACCTAACACATGCTACAAAGTGAGGAGGAGCATCACCTAACATACTGTGAATGATTAGCCAAGCTGGTAACATTCCGGAATAATCATATGTTATTGATATTTCGAATTCAGTCTCCACCATAGCACAGAAACGCAATACCTGACCGCATGCTACTTGAACGCGTTAATCCACCGATCACCCCACGTGATTCCACACTGCCCCTTAATTCGGCATCCTGAACCAGCTGACATGAGAAATTCGGGTGTTCCAGCATAACTCTTACAAGTTACGAAAAGTATGCATAGGATCGAAGAATAAGTAATCAGTTCAGAAATGACCTACACTGGTAAGAAAAGCAGACCGAGGAAAACTGTTGTCAACTTACAGATCGAATATCATGAAGAAACTTCCGCTAGTATGGAAGCTGTCGTGAAGTTGGACTGTTGGGGGTGAGAGTGGAGTAACGTGTAAAGTATATTGCTTGTAGTGGGAGTAGCAGCTGTGATCATAGATCCAAAGTTAAGCAAATAAGAATGGGACACGTTGGACAAACATTGAACCATTCACAGTTCAGAACCCAAGTAAAAACTCTGTTCTTTTGCTGTGATAAGTATATCTCTTTTCCCAACCTCCTATTTTGTAGAAATCGCAAACCAGTATTATTTAGAGCCCTACTGTTGCATTTGGTATTGTTCGATTCATGTGTACCATTCACTTCTAGGTAGGACTTAAAGACTGTCACGAAGAGATTGAAACTTACCTTGGTATCACGGTTTGTATGCCTCCGTTACCCATTGAGCTATACTGAGGGGTTTCCTCGAAGCACTAACTTTTCTCACGTAGAGTTGTGCAAAGGTCTGACGAATACAGCCTCATGGACCTCCAGATTGGGAGATGGAACGTGCACGGCTATTCGTCCTCTAAAAAGGACAATGCACTAGTATTTCTCGCCAAACAACGCTGTTTTGCGATCAGGCTTTTGAGCCAAATGCTTTGGTCAAGGACCCTAACTGTCCTCTTGTATAGGTGTGGGTGCCCTGGCAATATCCTAGCCCACGCACAATCATGACACTTAAAAACCAACAATCCTGCCATACCACATCAGCCGTCGCGTGGGGTCATCAGCCGGGTCACCTTAATTGCTGTATTCAACAGGGCTGTTAAACAAAGGCACGCTGCTTCTGATATCTCTATTCCTTCTCTTTTCCATTTTTTTCTTTTCCACCCGTTGCCAACTCTCTCCTCGCAGACCGATCCTTCAGGACTGACGGTTCCGTTCATCTCGCATCAGTTTTGGCCATCCAGCGCCGACTGCCGCAGTTACTTCGCAATGGGACTTCAAGATTCAACGCACTACCTTCCGGCTGCTTTTAACACTCGCATTATGAAGCAACCGGGACAACAAGCCAACTCCGCCCTTTTTGCCTTCGATGATGATGATGATGATGATGATGATGATGATGATGATGATGATGATGATGATGATGAGTACTCAAAGACCAGATGGCTGGTGATTTGCTTGTCGACCCTGGGCATATGCATGCAAAAGTTTCACCACCACTCCGAGGAGATCATCACCGTACGCACTTGACCCGCAAAGATCTAAAGTAGTCTGACTGACAACATGTTGAAATATCCCCAATTACTCAAGGGAGTTTTGAATATTTTACTTACTGTCCTCTGTTGACGACATTATCTAAGCACTGCCTCTTCCACGAGATATGATCCTTCTCGAGTTCACAGCTACTATCATAAAAATTACCACCTCAATAGCAGTCGGTGCTGTACTTCATTCTTGCTCCCTTTTTTGCTACGTGTTGCTGAATAGAATAACATCAACGTGAACTGCGGTGATCAGGACTAATATCTACCATTCTTTAGCCTCATGCGGACAGCAGTTTTCGTGTGTGAACAAACCAGTGAAAGACCTCGAATGTTCACAACCTATATTCTTGTTTCTGTGAGCGATATTCATTTCTGTGGGATAGGCCAGGTTGTGCAGGCCCATTACGTAACGCTATCGTTGAGCAGGTAAAACCTGATTAGTAGGTAAACCCTGGGAAATCCTGCACGGCCCATTTAGCAGGCGCATAATCAATGGAAGGAAATTTTAACCAATCACACTTATCACATTTTAGGCTTTACAGAATCCATTGAGATACGGATGAAAATCACGATTTTTAGGCAAAACTTCTTGTTTCCGTTTCCTTTTTTGTAGGAAGAACGTTTATTCTTGCTGACTAGCCCTTGTTTTTGCCTAGTCAAAAAAACGAATTGCTGGTACTCCACCAAGATATGCTATCCAAAGGATCAGAAAAGCTTAAGAATAATCCACTTAACATATTAATACTAATGGATAAATGTGTTTTCCTTTTTTGCAATTCCAGCTTCTCGACTATGCCCTAGTTGGGACTCCATTGTTTTTGGGAAAGATGAACTGAGTTCTTGAAGGCACTGGTCCTCAAACAAATGTTTTAGTATTCTACTGATCTAAATGTTGAAATTCATCTCTCCTAAACCAATTTGTGAGATAGTCATTATCCCCGCAGATTGGATGTTTTCGTCCGCTGTTCCGAGTGGTAAGTGGCATGTAAGAAGGCTTGTAAAGTACGTAGTATCAGCCAAACAATAGCTCTTCCCGGGGAAACTTACCAATGTTTTCATGCTTCAGTGAACGGCAAATATCGGCCTCTCGTTCAACTTTTTGCAGAGCTGAAAAAAGAGAAGTAAAAAATTAAGCGAACAATGAGTCGATACTCTGTAAGTTAGGTAATCAGTAAGATAAGTAATTAAGTTTTTCTTGGTTTGTGGAATTAACACAACCTGCCTTTGCTGGGAATCCGTCTGGTATCTATAATTTTTGCAGCAAATTCCTTCCCGGTGGAAAGTTGGATACACCGGCATACAATACCAAAAGCTCCACTGCAATAATTGCGTCAGTCATATCTGATCGCAACAAACTTCAGTTCTTACCGACCAAGTTCCTCGCATAGTTTATATCGCTGTTCTTTGGCCATTCATCAACGGCACAGGGCTGAAACGGTGAAAACAAGCTAGAAAAAATGAACGTGTAGAGTCTGGAGTCGATCTATGCGAGTATAAGCTACAGGAGGAACAACACAGCTTTGTCTAGACAAAACTCCTGGGGAAAAACTCGTAGGAAAAATACGTCAAAGTAAATTTTCGGTTTCTAGGTAAGATCAAAGCAAACTCTTTGTGATATTTTGCTGGGTTTCTAAATATCATGAGTCCAAATAACGTGGTTGGTTTTCGGTCTCTTGTTTAGCTGTTGAACTGCATGATATAAGTTGGTCTGCTTTCAGGCTTTTCAGATTACGCCTCAAAAGAATAAGAGCTTCATGCAATGTTAATTAGGGCTGTGCAGAAAAGCTTCGGAATTTCATACTGTTCAGTTACTTGTTCCCGACTAGTAACGACGGTCACTGCTAATGCGCCATTTGGTTTTCTATAAGGTATAATTGCATTTTTTGTTCAACAGCTGCGTAAAACCAGTTGCGTTCAACGTCTCCGGCTTTACTCTTGCTAGTTTCCTCTGCCTAGGGGTTTTGTATGATTATAAGTCTGAGTGGTGTTAGGTGCAACCTAGTCTTGGCCTGTCGCGGTCTCTCCGGCGGGCAACCATCTGACCCGATTATACAGATCTTCGTTGTCTACGGTGATATAGCGTTTTGTCCCAGGTTTCATTATGTGGGTTCAAAATGACAGCGGAACCAGGGAAAGTAGGCTTGACCAAAACGTCAATGGCTTGAATTTACACCTTACTTCTCGACCGTTTCTGTTTCGGCCTGGTTAAACTGGAGACGTCCTAGCCCCCATACTTGTCATTCGCTTGATGCCACAAATAATCTTTTGACATGAAACAAGACTAGCTGTAAAACGAAGCTGATATTCCCATTAGTGGATCAATAAAAGCTACTTAGAGAACCTTGAATCTCTGCAATGGTAAATACTCTAAGGTATACTTGAAATGAGTAAAAATCTCAACCCCTATTATTAAACATGTAGATAGAAAAAGCCTAACGAGGTATTTTGGCACCACAGTAAGACTAGACAAAACCTCAGCTAAATCTGCTTTCACAAATGAATAATATATGGTCATGTTAACCAGTGAAGTTTTCCAAATTACAAGCCACCAAACTGATAAGCGCAGCTGACAATTTCCTAAATTAGTCTCGTAGTGTAGAGCGATATTTTTATATTCAGCCCTCTCAGATTTTTATTGTAAAGCCAATCAGCCATCTTAAAACGGAAAAAGGGCTTCAGTTGCCATACGAAATCGTGGGCTCAACCAACTATTTTACATCCCAAATGCCTGAAATCCAGTGGCATATATGACAGTATTCTACTTTTTGTAGGTCTTCCCTTTAGCGTGATTTTGTTTAAAGTCATTTGCCTCATCTATATTTCACCTGAGGCAAAACCTTGTAACAAAATTAAATTCTGTAGTGAGTTCGGAGGTGTGGAATTCAACGTTTTTATGGAATAATTCGGAACTCAACTAGCAAAAGCATCTAAAATTTCGTTTTCAGATGTCCTTTTGTTAATTTTAGTTGATTTTCGTTTTGGTTCCGCCATTCCCAAGTGGTGACGTCCCGGTTGTAAAATTCTTTTGCCGTTGCGGATTATCCGTTGTCACTCACAACTTTTATCAATGTGAATTAGCCAACATTCATTACTTAATGGCCAGGAAAAAGTCTTCACTGGATCCTGTTTGCCGTCGATGCAGGAAAGCTGGACAAGTTAAATGGTATTTAAAAAATATAAAACTTCAAAAAATCCGTTTCCAAGAGAAATCAATGTTTTTTTCTCCTCAAAAAACTTGATTAGCCATAAGCCCTTTTTAATATCTAACTTGCATCGAGTGTCCTCTTGGGTTTCTTTGGTGAATCGCCTACAATCTAAGGCTGAGCAAGCAGTACCTGTTTCTGTTGGCTCGAGTGTTTGCCAAACTGCGACATGCCAGGTGTTCCTGGTTCACTCCTCGCGAATCTCTCATAATGTATTCAGCATCAGCCCACCTTAGTAAAACCGATTAAATCCAGTCATACAACGTCTCCAGATGAGCCATCGACTGACAGGAAAATGCTCTATTCACTTGACCTGGGGATGAATTACATGAAAACCGGAGAACAGCTGGTTGTAAATGGGGTGGAGCTGGGGAAAAATAATCCGTTTTCCTTTATCTAACCGTTGAGAGATAGAAAGTTTTGCAGGGCAGATAATTTAAAAAGGAGTGGTGTTCCCGAAAATAGAAGTAACAGTCAGAGGTACCATAAGTCTCGGGCTTATTCGTTAGTATGACATTTTATGTAGAAAGTGTTGTTTGCGGTTCATTTGGTGCGATTAGAAACAGTACTCAGAAGTGGCACTGGTAACGCGCAATTCCTGATGGCAGTCAAAACGCCGAGTTGTTTTTTTAGTACACTTGCGGCGGCGTCACCGGTGTCCATGGGTAAATGGCTCTGAGCACCAAGACACGAGGTTACCTGTATCCGCGAATTGATCTACTGAGGGTCAGGGCGTTGAGTAAGCTGTATTGAAAATAAAAGTATGGTTGAAGTTACAGAATGGCAATAAATAATACATGATAATCGTTCAACTGTAACACTCTTCTGTGTCTAGCTGTTATGGAGCCCGAAGGAAGCAGAGACCTAGCGGGAGCAGATGAGATGCTGGAGTAGAGTTCTAATCACGGATCTTCCCGTTAGTAATTTCACGCTGTAATCACTCAAGTACCTGGGGCTAAAAATCACAGAGTTGCAATAAAACTGTGAAAAGTGATGTAAACCAGACAATGTTAACACAGTTGTGAGTTGTGACTCATTGTGAAGTCCAGGGGTGCGTCAAATGCATGGCGTCTGCAAACGGTCGAACAATAGTAAGAGATCTGTGATGCTTGAGGGAAAAATAAGGTTATTCAGTCTAGAATGACTTCCTTTGTCCTTTGTCCTTTTCTGGACATCTTTTAACTAATATCTCAGGAGAATATGCTTAGGAACTGGGTTTCTACCATAACGCTGTGGCTGTTTCAGCTTTTCTCATTGGTTCGGCTCTGCTTGGAACCTCGACTCTCAAAGTTGGACAAGCAATCGGCAGTATGTTAACCACATCCTGGTTAATGTGAAGCGATGTTGTTTAGGTAATATTTGAAGTTAGAATGTGGACAATAATGTGGATATATCATATCAGGTTTCACTATCACGGTTTTACTGTTTTAAACTTCATTGTCGAGTCGCTACCAACCCATCACTTGCTTTCAATTTTTCTTCTAATTTCGGCTGTAAATTACCTCGGAAACTATTTGCACCACCAATGTGATCTTTGATTATACGTGGTGTGGAACCACAAAGTCATTGTTTGGAGCTCAAGTGATTTAGAAACACTCTGAGAAAGTGTCCATAAAGTTAGAGTGTATTTTTCCTTGCTGAGGGACATAGCGGGTGCAACCCTGAACCCTACCGAACAAGTAGGTTACCTACCGACCACTACTTGTCCTAGCTTCTTCACAGCTCAGCCAGATTCGTAGGTTTCAGCCACATTTGGTCACCTTTTTGCCTTATCCGAGATTTTTAAACTTGAAAATTTTTTCATTGTCGGTGATCTATCGCCTTTTAATTCCAAATCATGTCTAAGTAACCCATATTTGACACTGGTGTATAGAAACCTGACCACAAAATTCTGACCTCATTTGCATTTGTTGACGCAGGTTCATGCTAGACATATTGGAAGGGGAGGAAAATTGTGCACTCCAGCTAGGCTGCCTGGTTCCCATTTGGTTAATTCTTGCCGGTTGTTTTTTTTAATCTGATTAACCATAGTAAAAACGTAACAAATGGATAATTTTGGCAACTATGTAGTGAACTCTCGCACTTATACACACCAATAATAGCACCGATATTCAATGATATGCATTCAGTATCCACTTCTTCCAGATGGCTGTCAACCTATTTGAATAGCGAAGCAATGAACCAACTTATTGTACTGAACTCTTCTGTGTTTGATAGAGATCGTTCCTCATATGATATCTGTTTCATCTGGTCCCGGTGGCAAGGAGACACAAGAGGATTCCTATATTTAGGATCCATTGGAGGAAAAATTAACCAACAGATAAGCTACGGCTGGTTTACAGCACGCAGAAAACTGTGACGAGTAGTATCATGTCTTAATCCAAGTGAGAAGGCTCGGGCTAAGACTTTCTATGCACAGATCGATGGATTTGTGATCGTGCTCAACGTACCCTAACCGCGTACCATCCTTGGAGTGCAGGCTGCCTGCTTAGATTGCGAAGGGCTTGTTAGAATTAAATAAACAGCTGAAATATCAGTCGTTTCAACAGACATTAACAGTGGCTTTGATCATCTAGTTGCTAAGTGCCCCAAATTTTTTGTGGCAAACAGAATAAAACACAGTGGCTCATGGCATAACTCCTGCTTTATGACTTTGAGGGGCACTCCAAAAACGTTTCGTTAGGTAAGTAATTCATAAATAGGTTATTTATGAAATGGATATTCAAGATGACGAAGATACTGGCCAAATATGGGAAATTCTCTAGCAAGACGAAACTGTCAGTAGGCTATCGGTAAGTTGTCGTCATCTTTAGCGCACCAATAACAAGAACTATTAACAACCCAAGTGATTCACATGGTAATTAATTTACTGTTCATACAATTAGTAATACCCGCAGGTTATCCGTTTACTTGAAGATGGTCTGAGTTTTTCGCTGGCTTCACTAAATATAAAACGAAATTGTTAATTCAGTACCCACAGGACTTAGAGCTGAAGAGGCTTGAAAGCCTCAGAATGAGCAAAACCAGCAGTAAGTAGTGAGGTTTATTCCGTTTAACCACAATACCAGTCTGATGTAAAAGTTTGCAGCGAATCCATATGCGTTGGACCCCGTTTACATGCTCATAACGTGAGTTTCCTTGCTGTGTTCTGCACGGATACCGCACAAATACTCATCATCATATACTCTCGTGGCGATAAAGCAGATTTTGTTTCGGTGGTTTGAGCCCAAAAGATTGTTTGTATGCTTCATCTATGGTCACGGCTTAATTTGTTTCAAGTTGAGACTGACATATACAAGAAGGCTCCTTGCAGAATTTGAATAATCTCGAAGTTCATTGCAAGAGAACATCTGGCAGGTGACGAAGGCTTTGCCGCGACAACACGTAACTTCAGACTGTTCCAAGGTATTGCTCTGGATGGCAGCATACAAACAATGTTCTGAGCTGCCTGATTATTTATGCCCTAAAACTGTTTTCTCTGTTTACAGTATACACCGTTTTCACCATATCAAGTACCCCTGAAACCATCTCTTGCCTAGGTCTAATGCCCCCTCTGCTAGGTCTCCTTGTTTGGTTTGGATAATGTCAAAGCTAACAAACATCTGTTTATCAACACGTCAGCAAATTCGTCAGAAGTCCTGTATGTTGTTGCCTTGAGCCGCTTTGAAGTAAGTGACGATTGTGTTTGTCATCCAAACCTACGTTCTTTGTCAAACACGGGAGATTTGCCTCTAAACACTTCGGACTTCCACATGCCGCATCCGAAATTTTCTGAGGACGGTTTTAGTGGTATTGCTCGCCACGATCACTAGCCGTAATTATCGATGATTCTTTTCCTAAACTCTTCGTAAACTTGGAATAAGTGAATGAAATGTTTGGTTATCCCACCTTTATACCATCGCCACAAGTACACCATCTATTCGACCATCATTTCACATGTTTCTAAAAGCAAGCACAAATGCACAAAACAGGCACCAATGGCGGCTTAGACTGTCTGATATAGCCCGAGACAAAATAAATAATTTGTATACTCTGGAATACCTCAGGCAGTACCAGATGCCCATAGACATGTCATGTGCTTCAAAGCTCTACCTACTCAAATCCTAGCTTTTGAATTATCACGAAGCTCATAAACGCAGTTCCTGCGATGCCAAGCTGAGCTTTACAGTCCTCGCAGATATTCGCGCTGATATAACCGTCGCCAGAAAGCTATTGCAAGGTCATCCTAGAAGAACCGGTCAATTTGCCGTTTGAATCTGAACAGGTGTGTCAAGTCAAGAATCGTTACTGACATTGGATTTTACAAATTTTCACAAACAGTGCCCTGGTCACACGTTAGGTTCCTTACACACGATATCCGTGCAAAACATAGTCCTCCGTATTTCAAGTGTGACCTTTAAGGTATCCAAATGATGCGGCGATACATCCTCAAGTAACTGACCAATTAAAAATGTAGTAGAGCCAAATGTGGTGGAATGCTAACTTTTTATTGTCTCTTTAGTTGATGTCAGTTGAAATACATAAACCGTTTCTTTTTCCTAGAGCAAATTTTACTTGAGAAAGTGTGGTCGACAATAGTTAGAACACTAATTTTGGAAGTATTAGGTAACGATTTTTAATATTTGTTTGAATTTTTCTGGATGTTTACCATCAACCCGCAGCTAAGAAGGTCGTTTTGATGGCTTAAACAAATTTTCTCCTGGCGGATGTCGCCCGAATCTGGATATGACACCGTACAACTCTATTGGTGGGTGAGGAACAATGGTAGTAATTCGCACTCAGTGATCGTCACTACGAATAGCAAATGCGCTAACGTGTAAGAGCTGGATTTTATGTTATAGTGGCTTGTGCGGATCTTTCTAGACACGTCTACTGAGCACTGCAATCCTATTAACCAGCACTTTCAAGTTGCTGTGGATTACAGCATCAGATAGCGAGGGGTTCCTTCTTCTCTTAAAGTGCTCAGTACTGTATAAGTCGTGTTTATGCAAGCTGCATGAATTTTGCATTCACAAGTGTTCTCCGGCTGGAAAGTACACTTGTATTTAGGCTAAAACCTACTTCATTTTTATACATGCACCATGTTCCAGCCAAAGCGAATTCGTGCACAACATTCGATTTTTATCATTCTTTATAACTCCTGAAAACTACCACCAATTATGAATTCAAGTAGCCGTAACACCTTAAAGATACAGATATTGTGCAAAAGCCTTCAGCGCACTCATCCATCTCCCACTTTAATTCCGCCAGTAGTTGCAAACTTCTACCAAGTGGAAAACGTCCGTCTTTGTCAGTTCTACTACAAGTTGACGCAATGCTTGATTGCCTTGAGTTATGTGAAAGGGAAGAAAGGCAAACTGGCAGGCACAGCTAGTTGATTCACTGCCACTTCAAATTCGTTTACCATGTGTTTGAACAATAGTGTTCTGGAACTGGTGACAGTTCGTGGAGCCTGTTTTACTCAAGAGCTTACTGCTGGCCTTGATTAAAATTTTCATTGCAAGAGGAGTAAATGCTCCAGTTGATGGAAGATCAGGACTAAAAGCCGAAGTGAAGAGAAGAGTAAAAGCCTTATGAATTGTTTACTACTCTGTTGTTAAGTTGCTGAGTCAACCATTTAAAACTTCTTAACCTCCCTGGCAGCCAAGAGACAAATCAGAGGATGCTTCCTGCATGGCTTTGGAAGTTTACCCATTTTCCTTTGAGTTTTACATGAAAAATGTCCATAAACCTCATTGCAGAATCGCTCTTACGGTAAAAGAATAAACTTATGGTGATTAACTTGTTTACAACCACCTAGGTGGTATTCTTGGTCTAGCTTGCCAACCGCGCGTACTCTGAAATCTCAGACCTTTTGCTTCACCACTCACAAGGAGGCACAGAAATAGTATTCCATAACTGTACTCCAGTCAACTCAAAAATTTTAAAAATTTAACTTGGCTGCTGGTGATTTACCAGTTTTGACGCATCCGTTAGATTGTCTGGGCTTTGCTACATTTCTTTCTGTCCTCTTTGTTTCTCAATTTTTTTCTGAATTACAGGACTGCCTTCAAACTGTAAATCGTTCAATTTCATGGCTTTGTTACTCTGATCTACTTTCAGATCTAACCTTAGGTCCGCCTCCACAGACCAGCTAGTAATAGGCTCACCAATCTCATTCTGGCACACTGCACGTCTTTAATAAGAGATAAACAGGGTTTTGGCAACATCCACAGGATTTTTTGTTTAACAAAGCCTTCAACTAATTCAGCCGAGTGGCACAGACCCACATTTCTCTACTACGTTTTTGGAATTTACCATCATCTTTCAGCCATCAGTCAAACCCAACGGCGCAGTTACTTGGTCTCTGCAAACGCAAGTGGTGGTTATTCAGGGTCCAGATCGGGGACCAGAAATGTTCACACCTTGCACTAATGACTTATACCCCTTTTTAATCTTGAGAGTTTTGCGCACATGGACGACTCGGAGACCAGGCCGAAGGTGAATTCAGGCAGGTTTGCCAATATAACTCAACACGAATTGAACGGTGGCTTCAATTTGATATTAACGTGACAGAGAGCTTCTAAACTTAGGAAGTGCTCCACGTTTTCAGAGGTGGCTTAAACTTCACAAAATCAAATTTTTACCGATGGCGCTCGTAATCAAACAACATCAGCTAAAAAAGCTTCTGAACAATGTTACCCTGAGATTAGTAGCGGACACTTTCAAAAAGGTGGCAGAACGTTAAATCTGTCTGATAGTATTCATTGCTTACTGTCCTATGATGTCTTTAGATGTCGTCAGTTTTCTAATTTTTTCCCGTCAGTTCTGAAGAACTGTAATCTGCTGCAGTAATTATGCGATCATGTGGGGTCAAAACCGGACTCTTTACATCCTACACGATGTGAGAGCTTTGAGTGAAGTTTTCGGTACCTAATATCATGAATGGGTTTACTAATCAATGTAATTTAGCACACGGAAGGTTTTAGTTGGTTTTTAAACCCCATCAGAGCAAAAACAACGTACCTATATTTGGAATTTTTATGGAAAAGCAGTCGCGATGATCAAAATGGCTATGATGAAAAGAAACCTTCACTTCGTTGTCTCTGTGGTACAGTCGTCAAAGTTCTATACACCCGCTAGATAGCAGTTTTTGGAATCAGACTTGATGGCACAGCATTGTGCACACTCCAGCACCCATAGATGAAGCTTAGGCCATTAACTCCATAACCCGAAGGTATTTCTAAGGTGCAATATGATGTATTATCCATAGGTTGCAATTACTGTGTCCGCCACCTTATGTCCTATTGGTGGAGCACCCCCAGACCTCTCTCCAATTTCTTTTGCATACTTATTCTTTGACCCAAAAGATAGGATCAGGATATAGGACAAATCGGAAAGATTACTTGGCTTTTCTCACCACTGAGCAATAAATGGGTTGCGTTTGGCCCGTTAAAGATTGTATCTAGGTTTGCTTGTAGTAGCTTGCGGTCCGTTTTTTGCAAACGGGTAACACATGGATATCAGCGTGGCGAGTAGAACCTGCAAACGTGTTACGTAATTAATGACTTTCTGAGATCAACTTCTCAGGTTACAGAGGTACATTGATTTTTTAGCCTTCCGTATATCAACCAAATGGCTTCTCTGTAGGTTTCGTCGTGGCCACAAGCTCTTCCCTGCTTAGCTTCGTTTTGCTTTTCACCAAGTCCTTATGGTTGACGGAGATATTAAACATCATAATTTTGGATGTCAAGGGAGTAAGCATCAAGAATCTGTCTGTAAAGTTAGTCTGTTTCAATCTGATGAATTTTTTTGTGGAGCTTCGGTCATTGCCTGCTACCAGACGTGATGGCAAAGGTGGGATAATTAACTATCGAGCACAAAATAGTTATGCCCTTCTGCCTGGGTCATAAAGAAAAAGACTACGGCTTGATAGTCAATGCTTGCTAATGGTACTTGGCAGTCGCTGGCTTTAGCTATCACATATTTGACTGTCAGGGTAAAACAAAGTAGAGGAGTTGTTCTAAATCATCTGCATAATGGTGGGTGTTCTGTAAGACTAAAAGTAATGCAGAGTTAATGAGTCTGAGAATGACGATCTTGAAGGCGCTGGCGGGCTGTTATGAATGGCACAATGTTGGAGTTCCTCATAATAAAAAGGTGGAGGAGTCTGAAATGATCTGCGCCAAAAACAGCATCGAGTAAATTTCCGCCCAAGCTGTACAGATTATTTGGAGGACAAAAAGAGCATCTACTTGGACAATTTGCTTGCTGTCGATTGGGAGGCTAAAGAGCAGAACATATCCAAATAGGGTAGTTAGGCTTATAATGAGAAGGAATGAAAATTTTCTGTGAAAGAGAAGACTACGTCTTCGCGTTTTGACTATCTGACCCACTTAATTACTAGAAGATATGGAAGAAAGACCCCCGTGTCATGGATGTCAGCTTTCGGACAGGTCATCTTTAAGTAGAAGAAGTAGAAAAGTTCTGACTCTCTGAGGTAGAAACCTTGGGCGTGTGTATAAAAGCAAGTGAGGGGTAAAATAACAAGGATTTCCACTGGAGTTGGGGGGTTTCAACATAGCGATCGAAAACACATAGCCCGGTCTGGGCAGGCTGCTGGGAGACTTACTTTGTTTGGCTTGACGCATGTTGTTTGATTTGGTTGTCAGGCCTATTCTGAGCTCCGCAAATGCTTGGCACGAAAATCTGTCTAGCTTAAAATCTTTTATCGCTGTGGCTGGACATATCCGAAGGTCAGACAAGTCAGGTTGCCGACTGGTGTACCAGTAGTCATTGACGTTATTAAATACTCGACAAAACATTAGTATGACCTTAAAATTCTATGAATAATGTAGGCCGATAGCTCATCCTGTTGGTGATTTTTCATTTCAGGGAACAGTCATATGTTTTCCCATTCAATGCGACAGTGTAGGCAGTTTGATGTCTTGTTGGACTGTTTGGCTCCGAAACTTCACAGGCTAAAAATTTTTTTTTGGTTATTGTAGAACAAGGAAGCGTTGCCCCCCTATTTGCCACAATTCTCATCCTGCTGATGTCCGACAGATTCTTCTAGGCCTGGTTCGACGGAAACGATGAGCCGCCGGAAGAGATTTCCTAATATCGTAGATGGAGTCCAGTGCTACACGGAGTAGCTTGAGATTCTGAGAATAGTTGGAACTTCATCCTATTCAATGCAACACGTCTAGTAGAAACTTCGCCTGTTGGCACCGGCTAGTCTGGCGAGTTTATTCTCTTACTATTGGCGCGCAAATAAGAGCACAGATGGCTTTGGTACATTTAGGCGTATGACAGCTGAAAATTTTTTACGTTTATAGGACCTTGTCTGTGGTACTGTTGGTGCAGCTGCTTGCTTTATTACAGTCTGACCGATAGGTTGGCCTGGTTAGTATGCACTGGGTAGATTTGCTAACTGGTGGATCATTAGGGAGGTTTAAAGGCTGTAATTTAAACCACATGGTAAAATCTGGTTACCACCTTGGCTGAGAGAAGGTTAATTCATGATTCTGGATCCTTTTGTCCTTTTGTAACTGGTGACATTATTCAGCTTCGTAATGACAGCAGAATTCGTAAGCGGCTGACAAATCTGTCCAGAGTACTTAGCACTCCCTCATAGTGTGAGAAAAACAGATGGGGCTCAGGAGACTGTGGGTCACAGTGAATAATAACAGGTTTCCTCTAGATGTTTGGTAATAATGGAACTCCAGTGTGATGAAGTCAGCACAGATTGTGGTGTTACTGCGTAAATTTCAATCCACTCATTTACATTTTGAGTGTTTTGTTGCAAGAAGCTGGTCCGCATTCGGTTTGAAGTGCTTGGTGTTCGTGGGCTGGGCACCAATGGGATGTTGATCGTTGCAACTTTGTAGATCACATTTTCAGAGAGGACATTCGCCCAATTTTTGGCCGTCGTACTCTGTGTAGTGTGCCTGTGGTGCTCACTTAACTCTGCAAAAATCCCGGGATTTTCCCAGTCGTGAGGAACCGGGATGAGCAAACTGTCTGGAGAAAGCAAAGCGGTGTATAACCAGAAGAAATACGTTTTCGCTTTATTTAGTAGATGATTGAAGTGGTCTCGGTCCATTTTCATCTCACACGCTGACGCGATGACCTCATACGTGTTGCATAAGAAGAAGACAGCAGCCAGACTCAAAGATCATGTTGCCATCAGTTCTCAGAGCACCACCTCTAACTTCTCAAGCAATGAGACTAACCACACAGCTGTGTGAAAAGTGTTTCTAATGTAGGGGAGTGAAAACCCGCAAACCGGCCGCGAAATACAAAGCACTCCACTGCTTTGGTATGCCCCTTGGCGGGACAACATTCCTTAAGCTTTACAGTCAGATCCAGACGAATGTTGTGAAATAACGATAAATGTTTATCAAAGTTTTGACGTAGGCACTAATATGACGCTATAACGTCAGAGCCGTTTCTGACGAACTTCTGGTTGAACTGGTTGAACTCCGAACCAGCGCACCTGGAATAAACGCCAAGAAAGCCTCTATACTTTTGGATCTCTGCATACTATGGAGCAATTTATTCATCACGATATCAGCGTGCGGGTACTAATTTATTCAAGATATCGCCAAAATAGAGTGACCTTGAAACAGGAACACTCCATCACTTTCGGTAAGTTCAACATGCTTCCGCAAGTGGGAAACCGAATGACCGTATACGTCAATACGGTAGTGTTTTTTTCTATTCCCGAATCATAGCGGTGACCGGAGGCGGTATAAATGGAAACCTGTCCAATGGTTCTGGTCGAATGAGATTGTTGTTAGCGTATGTATGCAGGCCATAGTAGGCAGTAATCTGCCGTTACAATGTATTTAGGAAGTTAGTCTGAGCCACCTCCCACCAAAATGCGTGTGTTTTACGGTGGCCGCCGCCAAAATTGATATCGTACTTCCTTCAGATGCCCAGTCATTTTACAGTTGAGAATGGTGCAGTCAGCTTCTTTCACTACGATAGTGAGCAACTCACTAACAAATCATCTGCAGGGGAAAACTGCAGCTTAGCTCACGTCGTGCACGCTGACTCATGGAAACCAACCCAACAACGCTGGATCTTCCCGGCAGTCGCCATGAGCTGAGTATTTGACAGCAGGTGTATTAGCTGAGATAATTTTTGGTACAAAACACCTTAGGTATGGTGCTTAGTGATTATGAGGGTCATGCAATGAGAATAGGCGGCTTATTTGGTGGAAACTAGTGTGGCTTTAGTGAAAGTGAGAAAGCAAATGTATATTCTAAGAAGTTCATCGGAGACTTGGACGCTTAGATCTTTGTAGGATTCCTCGGAAACTGGTAGAATCTTGACCTCATTTGATAATCCAAACGAGTCAAAACGGTTGTAGTGAAAATTTAGATTCAGTCTTATCGGTATCCGTTCTAAAGTTTTGCGCAGCGGATATCAGCGACTTTCTGCAGGAAGACCTAATCACTTTCAGAGCTTGTAATCGTTTTCCTGCGGTAACATAGACGGGGCCAAGGTGGCAGAGGAAAACCGAAGACTAAGAAGAATGGACGATCAAGGAGGGAAGCTTTCCAGGTATTTCAAACGGGTCAGAAATAGAGCCACCGAGAGAGCACACTCAAGGGAGATGCCTGGCTACGTTTTGCGATTTCCCTTTTAATCTTTTTCGGGGAGAAACCCGGAGAGGTGTTCAGTTCTCCGAAAAGTTCTCCGAAAAATCAAATGTATAATCTATTATTGCCTTCCGAAAGTACGAATGCTGAGTCAGACACGACCTGGGGAGAAGGAGCAACGTGCATTGGTGACTTGTGCATTGCAGTAAGCACACTGAACCGAAAGGCAGTGACCCATGAATGCAGATACAATCCATACGTGGCGAGCTCTGTGACCGCCAGCTTTGGAGACTTCTCCGCTGTGGCCAGTCGTCCTGGGAAGCAACAACCCAGGCCCAGAGAAGTGATGCCGTTTGATTTACTAGCGGATAAGAAGTCTGCAGCTGTAAGATCCACACCGGCAGAACGGGTTTCACGATAACCTGCGTCGTCAGTGCCAGAACATATAGAGAAACCTACCGAACGATCCATGACTACCTCGCAACAGTCACACGACCACCGGACAGCTAACTCACACGACCAAGCGTCATTGTTTTTCATTTAAATGGCACACGTGGAATAAACTATCATATAACTTTTTCGAAATTGCGAAATCACCTGCCTTCCACCCAGGTCTGTCAATGACGGCCACTTTTTGTAAGGATGCAGTAATCACTCGCGGTGTACAGAGCAGAATCACCGGAACCAAAAACACGGCCACTGAAAGCCTGACAACCACTTAGGTAGCCAATCCAGCTGGGAGCTCACCCAGCTCAGTGTGCATTATTCCGCGAAGATGTGCCCATTTTGGCTATAGACAAGTGCAGGACCTGCTTACCGTCCGGCGTGATGGTCAAGCGGCCAGTCAGGGTCACATATATGGCGTGATAGACCGGCCGCCCTCAGAAGTTCGAAAAATTTCTTGCAGCACCGCAAAAGTTTTAATGGCGGTAAATGTGAGAGCTGAAATTCTGGCGTCTTCTGGGCCACCAAAAGCAATAGTCAACAATTTTGTCCACAGCAGTGCTAGCTGGGCCTTGGAGAATAAGCCTATATAAGTTGGGTTCCGAGTGACTTAACTCACTGCGAACGTAAACTTCGATAGCATAGGGCAGGCGATGACAGCCAGGTGTAAATGTGTTTTCTAAAATTCGGTCATCAACGCCAGTGGATAATCCTAAGTTCGACAGTCCCCTTATGGCTTAACAATTAACTGATTCTTGTCTTCGGATCCAGCGGAACTAGTATTGAGCTGCCTGTCAGGGAATTAACT
Organism: Clonorchis sinensis; assembly: GCA_003604175.2. Classification (NCBI taxonomy): domain Eukaryota; kingdom Metazoa; phylum Platyhelminthes; class Trematoda; order Opisthorchiida; family Opisthorchiidae; genus Clonorchis; species Clonorchis sinensis. The sequence goes on from CM030370.1 coordinate 21,715,814, forward strand.
AATACTTTTGAACAGCCTCCCAGACCGTCCATAAATGCACTTAACGTGACCTAACTCTTACCAAATCTCTCCGATGCTGAACTTTATATTGACGGGTAATTATTTTGCACGCTCCCTGGCAACGGTAACGTGAAAGCAACATTTTATTATGCATGAACATCCGCTCCGACGGCCACAACGTACACTGCTCCTGCAATTTTTTGTATGCACTTCGGATTCAACTTTCACTATGGTCAGAAGCTTACCCCTATTCGGCGTCGCTTTTTGCTGTCCGTTATACCACTTTCACCTTATTCGAATTACTAGTAAACTCTCATCTGATCACAGCTTTAGGAATTCTCCACACTCGAACCCCCTGGATGAATCTTCAGCCCATTCAGGCCTGTGGCCAACTGAGGCTTACACCGACCCAAGCTCTGCAGAACGGCGCATGGACTCAGCATGCCAGTGCATCCGTCAGACATGGTGCTGGTAACCAACCATCACTTTGGGACCTGCCAAATGCCTAAGAAAGGTATTTCGACGATGAAGCAATAACTGAGCACAATCTGATACATAACGCCAAACTGCTCAATGTGACTACAATAATTGTGGAACCAGAAATTGAGAAAGACTGATGGTTATTCGGAACATCGTTAAAGGTTACCAATCTATCGGAAGGATCCTTTAAAGTTTTTCGATCCCATCTTATTATTTCGTAATACACTGCCACGTTTTCCGCCTGCTTGGGCGTACCGCACTGAATGACCTAATTTATTTATTGGGTATGGAATATTCCCATGTTATTTCTCCTTTCTTGCTATGGTGGAGGTTATTTCGTTCAGACTTTTTGCGACTTTTGCTAAGCAAAATTCCGGTCTTCAAATAGTTGCGGATTATTACACAGGATCAAGGCTTTCACTTAAGCTTCCCGGGTTGGTCGATCAGCACCTTCCGTTCACACGAGAGATACAAGTAAAAGAAGAGTGTAACACTGCTCCTTAAATTGTCAGCAAAGAAAGCAAGCTTTCCAGCGCGATTGCTTACATAACAAGGCACCTAAACAAGCGTTGAAATAGGTAATAAATGTAGCGTAAACAACTGACGAAGAAAGAGCATCAGCTACACGGAATGCCTAATGAAAATGTCCGCAGTGAGCTTGGAAATTTTCTTGTCATTTCCCCGCCGTGTGTTAGTTGGGTCACGACCAAATACTTGTCGGCAAAGCCTTTATCAAACATGGCATGGGTAATTGGTAGAAGCAAGGACACTTTAGGGAAGATAGGTTAGACACCGCAAGACGTGTATCACAAGCAACAATCGACGACCATTTTTGTAGCAGCTCTTTGAGCACACCCAGTGAAAGTTCAGTCTTTCTGGCGCTCTGTGTAGACGACTTATTTGGCATATTCAAGAAGTGGTCTGACGTTGGCCTGATAGAGTATATTGGAGTCCATTTGAGCAAAACTGTGAGAGATGCACCGGGAACGGCAAATACCTTTTGAGCCGATCTTTCTTGGTGAAGTGAGAAGGAAAAGTTTGATGAGAACCAGATACCTAAATATATTTAAGTATTCATCCTGGAATTGTCTTTTGGTCCATTCGAAGGCGCGCACTGAGTTTCTACTGAATAACGTGGACGCAATTTTTGTGATTTGGGGGGGGGGGGGTTACGCCCCAATCAACAAAATCTCCCAGATTGCAAACAGAAATCGCATGTATGGGCTTCACCCGAGAAAACGACTGAAGTTGATTTGAACGGTGATATCTCGAATATCGTACCAAATGTAAACTATGGCGGCATCTGTGTAGTACATAGATTTAAAGAATATCATAGATAGGAGATTCACTTGTGTCCCGTGAAAACCAAATTGGTGTGCAAGTGAGTGGATCGGGTTAGAATCGCACTAGTCTCGGAGACTCATATGGCTGATCAGTGCTTAGTGACCGATGGAACGGAAGCATGCCAGTTCACAACGTGTTATACATTCAGTCACTGTTACATGTTCAGTTAATCGTGTGACAAACTGACGTACTCTTAAAGATATCGGTTCGATGGACAGGTTGAGTGCGGTGTTGTACTTTTGCCGAATGTATGTACAGTACTTTCCCATCGATTGGCAGCTGTAGTGCGTCTTCGTTCGGTGGGTGCACTTAGCAGTCAGCACACCACGTGACCGAGTGCACGGTCTAACCGTGAAAGACAGTATATTCGTCCCTCTGTGAATGAAATGTGTGAGTTAGACGGGGCTTGGTGAGCTGTTGAAGCATAGGTTAGGTTTACGGTGAGCAATACGATTCAGTTTTGTTTCGGTTACCTACTTTCAGACCATAATGCTTGTGTTCATTAGGGTCTGGGGTGTTCAAACAACGTGGTACCTAGATGCGTAGGCTCGGCACACCTTTGGCACAGTACTCACCTCCTCAGAGGGACATTGGCATTCGATACATTACTCATTTACATAGTAGTTGGTGGGAAATGAAACATACGTTCAAGGATGGTACAAAGAACAAAACGAGTTGTGATTAAAAAAAGAAGGAGAGGTATCGACCCCCAAGGAGAAATTGTTTGACTTATTTCTCTGTCAGTGTCTCGTATTGAATAGTACAATTTTGTTTTTCCAGAAAAATCTAGCATCGTGGCCTGTTTTCGCATGTTCCATTATTGGATTTCTGGATCTCAGCGGTTCTGCCCTTTACAAAATTACAGTTGAACTTCTGTCTCCTGTATTTATCTCTTTGAAGCTTAGCTGGGACCCCGTTTTCAAAATACATTAAATCCTTGAGTTCCGTTTGACTGCTCGCTGGTTGCTCTGAGCCGAAAACCGCGTAAGGCTTTCCAGCAACTTTGGCTGCTACTTCGCCTCTATGCAGACACAAACTTTCTGCGTTTTACTAGAAACAACAGTTAAAAACGCCACAATTATAAATTATCATTTGCTAGCGCGTCTTCTCGCGCAGTTGTCGGTCCTCAGGATTGTCCGTCAGGTTTAGACCAAGGTGCCGTTGGTAGTCTGCAATGTCCTGCAGTAATATTTCAGCGTAAGTTTTGTGGTATGTTATAATTTGGACAGAACCGGGGTCAGTTTTCAGGGCCAACTCCTACAGTCTGTTTTTCATCCACACACGCAATAGGTTATTCTCTGGCAGTGTGGCAGCACACAGATTAGCCACCATGAATGAGCTAAACGGTGACTATACACTCATGGTTAGTAACGGTTTTTCAGTTTTGGTTCAGGTCAACCGGCTTCATCAATGAACCAGTCGTACGTCACGCTCTATTGTTCAGGTTCTCACAATGCTGAGGACTTTTTGCATGATAAGCATCTCGTTGGTTGTAAAGCCCGCCCCGTTGTATTGCTGTTTGTCGCGTTCAGGTTCGATCATTCTACGGCTGGCATGTTTCCTACTGGCTAGGATATAAACTTATTTTTATTATGCCAAGCTTGTTTGCTGGCAACTTAAAAATGAATTACCGCTGAAGACTTGTGCAATAATATGACAGATTTCCAGGGTTCAATGGGTTTTTTAAAACCAGTGAGTTGGGGTTATTTGGAGTATGTCCGTAACCAGACGCATCCTTTTTTATAGGGACGCAGACAACTTCAACATATCTGGGCTGCCAAGAAGCAGAGTGCTTCCAGACGTTTTGGGTGCCTGTAGTACTGTAGTAATTGTCTTTATTTCGCTTTATGTTAAATAGAGCCTTAAACATTTAGTTATAAGCTACGTGCTGTGCTGCTGAGGGACGCTGCGAATAGTAATTAACCATTTCTACGTGGATTCCTACACAGAAAACGGTTTGCTTCACTGTACGGTCCATTTTACGTATTTAGGAAGCCATTGAGGGAACTGAATTTTGAAAGCTTTTTACAAAGAATAGAACTGCTCCTCAGTTGGGTACAACCCATAGACTTTTTGAGTATTGCGTTCTGCTTCTCAGTTTACGCCAGTAAACGCCTAAAGGAAAACGCAACTGCCGGAAACTTTGCTGACTCTATTCTTAGTAGCAAGTGTGGGTCACCAGAAATTTAGTTTGTTTGATGACGTTTTCAGACAACGTAACACAATTGGTAACAATGAGCATAACGCGCTCGTTCAGAGTTCACAAACACTTGCAGGTATTCAGTCTAGTGGCCTTCATACCTGTGTCCTAATTTTTGGGCAAGTTGATCGGGCAATACACTTGAAGGCAAAATTTATACACAATTAATGGCCGTCCGCACTGAAAGCATGAGTGTTCTTTTGGAGAACGCTCATTCTCTCAAAAGACAGGAGTGCCATTCCTCCCGAAGAGACAATCAGGAAATATAATCTCAAGCTATTCTCAAGCTATTCTTGTCGTTTATCGCTTTCTATTTAAGCGTTTAGCCTTGGACCCGATTGTATGCTGGAAGCAGGAACATGCAGACGATAGTCCTAGCATCCACTGTCGTTACCATACGTCCAGTAGCTATACAAGCTGCTAAACAGTTACTGTTCTGTAAGATTTTTGGATCACCTTAGATGTCTGACGGATTGTTTTTTGTATACGCATTTTGGTAATTAGAGTATAATCTCTGAGATCGAACTGGTGTCGTCCCTGGTTAAATTTCCCCAAAGCAACTCCCTCAGCCAAGTTCAGAAGCCGTTTATCGTCAAAGAAAATGAGTACAAGAACGGAAGCCAGGGGACTTTTACAATCAGTGGTCGTTTTCTGCAACATGTTGCCTGGACCGGCAAATCCTACTAAAATGGTTAGTCGGATGACGTCCAGAAAGAACCAGCTGCAAATAGTCGAACAATGTCAACCACGTGTGTTGTCTACGCAGCTTTACTGCACACTTCCTGACTTTTGGTGCCATGATGACAAGTTTTCAGTATCACAAGGCTTTTCCTAAACAACTGCTTATCAAGTTGGTTGTGAAAATTCACAGCCATGTGCGTAAAGTGGGCTAATAACTAACCGTTCATGTACAAGTTTCCTTAATCCGAGTCATACGCGCCAGTTGTTTTGTAATGGAACGTCCTCAACTAAGCTACCGAGAGTTTCGCATGGCAATTGAACGTCCTCAACTAAGCTACCGAGAGCTTCGCATGTTGAAGGAACATTTCAAATAAATGCACGTGCGCCGAATAATCTCACCGACACAAGAATAACAAAAATGACCTTGCAAGCCGAAACAATTTCCTTCACTTGCACCTGTCCCTGATTTTTGTCTGTAAGAGGAGCAACCTGTTAGGAGTACAGTGTAACATCCCAAAAAACTTATGAAAGCTTACGAAAGCTCGTGAAAAATGAGTACCGCGTGACACATGGGAACAGGGTTAGTTAGAAAGCAATAAGCGAACTATTTTCCTCCCAAAATGGACAACCTCATTCCCTTAGTTATTTCCAGACACCACGAATATCTGGACTTTTCGCTTGAACGTGCCTAATTCCGTGAACCTGTGAAACGTGTGAAAATACGCCACCTCTGAAGTATAGGCCCACAACCGCACTGTCATTTTTTATGTGATCAGTCACTTGCATAAAGCCACCGGTACTCTGTTCTCACATAACGGCAAACTTATTCGGACAACCAGGAGGTTAGATGCATGCGGTCGCGGACGTACGCAGGCTGTCACACCACGGTAACGTCCAGCCTCTTCATGACGGATAAGTAGATTGTGAATAAAAATAGAGACAAAGCTTCAACGCACTTTCACTTCTAATCTGGTAAGAATGTAAGATCAGCGAAGTCAATATCGCAGCCATGTAGTCCAGATTGAAAGCGAAATGCGTTACGGTTGATGATTTTTTGAAGTACTTGACGATGTCCGAGGAGAATGAGTGGACAAATTAATCATCACGTCCTTCAGGAATGCAGGTACCGACCGCGCACATTTAGAGTAGTCAGTACAACCACAAGTTTTGGGTCTCAATTTTGGTTTGCCACTGCCCAAGGCACGTGATTTCGATGATTTTGTCTGTACAAGCTCCATTCTCCAAAGCGTTTGCGGATGAAAAAATGTCACGCAGAAATGCTGCATTTTGTATGTATGTCCAAAACTAGAAAAACATCGCAATCTACTTTCATTTTGTTGAGATTTTTTAATTAATCCCCTTCTTACTTATTGGCGCGCATTCCGGTTTGAAACGCGGCACACGCTGCTTCGTCACGCTGTCGGCCAAAGACTGTAGACAATTTCCGTTACCTTCCGAACGTACTGACTGTCTTCTGTGCCGTTGTCTCTGTACATGGCCTACTTACAATGCATGACTGTCCGTAACCAAAGCCCTTCTGCCTCACTGCCATCTTTGCTGTCCCTACTGGTTGGGCCATTATTGATTGTACGTCCTGCCTAATTCATGATGTTTATCACCCCATTTGTTCCAAGAACCAGTTCTCAATGCAGCATCTACTGCCTTCATCCGTCTGTTCCTATTACCTACTGGATACGAATTGCGTGTAGTCCGATAGCTCCGGTCATTGCGTAAGATCCTTAGCTGCCCGGATCTTATACAGATGATATCACAGGGCCAATCTATCAATCTTCGTAACCCTGATTCACAACCTGAAGCCAGACAGTCCGATCGTCTAGTTCACTTGTGACCACAGGTTTCTGATTGTCGTAAGACCTGGTTAAACTTCCTGGCCATGCAAACATTTAGACGCTGATTGGCTTCGATTTACGTATGTATATGTAAGGGTTGACAGACAGGCACCGAAAAGAGTTTCTTTGCTCAAGTAAGAAAAATAAAACGCCTAGCGGTAGCACCCTTTCTGTGCACAGCTTCCATGTCTAAGTTTTTGTATGATTGGCTTTCCGTACACCGACGGCTAACCGAAGAGGTGTTGGACAAACTGGTGGCACAGATGCGAACAGCGAGTGGAATGTTCGGCTACGACGCCACGTTGTGCCACTTCCACATTCGGAAGGTCATCAGGAGCACGTATGCATTATACAACTAAGAGGTTGATTGTTCGCGGGCAAATCCTGCTGCGTCAAGACCCGACCGCTGCGACCGACTACCTGCATCTCAGCCTTGGTGGCCGTCAAAGAAGCAGACTTGGGCTTTTAGTGTGCGTTGTGACTGGCTGACTATTACCAGTGACCGCTGGTGTGCAGCGGATAGCGTATCATATCACATCAACTGTTGTGATGGTTAACCTTGCCCACCATGCGGTGATGTTTTCATGCTTGCCTCAAAGGTGAGTCTGCAAGCAATTAATTTATTTTTGGTGCCTAGCCCCCGGCCCCTCCAGAAAATGCAAATGTGCCCTTGCTAACCAGTCCACAAGGAGGGTATCCTATGATGTTGGCCCGGGGCGAACCACAGGTAAGCATAGCGTGCCCCAGGATTCTGCTTGCGTCACGGATTCACGGATTCACGGATTGATCAACCGTCACCTGATCAACATCCAGTTGACAAAACACACCATAAAAGATTGACAAAAACTCATCCACAGGCTATTGCATTTTTATCCAGGAATCGGCCACTCGAGCGGCCAGTCAACACGTGAGCAACTGATGTGGTTTTTCGTTATTGAAGGCGCTAACTGCTGTCTTAGTGAGAGCTTATCACATTGCCGATCCGCCACTCATGGCCAAACGATTAAGTGTTCAAACACTGGCCGAGAGGTCTTGGGTTCAAAATTCTCTGAGTATCGTGAGATGCGCGCTGCTGGTGATTCTGAACAAGGGTGAAGCAGCTGTACAGTTTTCTCGACATTTTGGCGTAGATTAGCTTCACTGACAGGGTGAAATTTCTACTGGATATGATCAGATTTCCTTGCATTACCGTCATAATGCATTTTAAATTTTTGTCCTCCTTATTACGCGTCAATTGCGCCTTCTTCCAGCACTTTTATGCGTTCTTTGAACGCCGGATTATGTGTAAGCGAAATTATGCGTTCATCGCTTGAAGGCTGATTGTAACGGTAGACTGAAACATCACCCCAGGCTTACGCACAATATTCGTTTGAGTCCCCAGTTGACGTCAACCGAACACAAAAATGAACTTGTTCTCCCATTTAGTTGTGGTATACTAAATTGCTTTTACAACAAAATATGCTTTTTAAGGAATTAAATTGTTGGTTTGCGAAGAACACAAGAAATGAGGGTTATATAGAATGCGTTTCGAAAATTAGACAAATGAAAGCCATGGTTTTGCAGAATGCCAAATGGCTTTAAATGTCACTTTAAAATATCATGGCTTAGATTTTCACAATCGCAAACGGGACAAGATGTGACTTTTTTTCTCTTTTACACATCAAAGAGATCTTTCACACTCAATAGTTGGCGGCAAACCTAGAGGTCAAACCCTATACTACGTGGAATTTGGAATTTCGTTACACCTATTCGGTGATAGTACAGTGGAACAGCTGGCCATACAACCTAAGTTCGTTTATCTTTTTGGCTTTTACGATACATGTGATGTCAGAATTTTGAGAGAAACCCCGGGAATTAAGCACACAGTTGGTCAGTTGATTACAGCTCAACTATGTGTTTAAGCCCCTGTAGAGTTTATAGGGAGCATAGCAACATACTACTCAATGCATTCCTTGGAAACGGATGACACTGGTGTAAAATCTCCCATATATTTTCTGTGGAATAGGGTACATGCTGATGAATTGGGTTTCAGCTGGCACAAAAATGAAGGTGCGTTGGAAGGAACACATGTGTGATTTATCTGAAAAACTCACATTTGAGGATGCAGTGAACACCGAATTACTTGACACCACAAAAAAATCAACTTTTGATGTCGTACGATTTGGAGCTTCGACCTCTTCCGACAGAGATGGATCGGCATGCATCGACCAATCGGTTCGACATCATGAACTTCTAGCCGCATGCTGGTCGTGCACGTCAGCCCGGTTCATTCTGCCATTCATTGTGATCAACGACATGATCGTGCTGGCATATTTCGCCGGTTACAATGGAGAACTTTGTCGCAGTTTACCACCAAACTTTACGTACGTGCATAGGTCATCAGCATCTACAAGCCGTACGTTCTTTCAACTTCGCGCGAATTGTCCGAAAATAGTGAATGCATCTACTGCGATGATATTTGGAATAGCACTTATTGAGGTCACAGAATACGTAATTTGTTGATCGTTCAGTCAAGCCAATAAAAACCAGCCAAATTTATTAACAGGAGTGGCATTCACATATATTTTGCCTCCTTGATCTCACTGTAAATTCTAGAATGCTCACTTAATCACTTCATATGCAGAACTACCTGCGACTTACGTTTTACCGCAATGGCGACATCTCATTAAATTAGGCACCGTTTCCACGGTCAGCGGCGATTGCTGACCTTGAAGATTCGCTCACTTAAACAAGCCACCCATGCAGATAATTTGCAGAACAATTCATCAGACACAGAAATTCCCCACCGTAAAGTGATAACCTTGAAAACCTCGTGGTTGTTGAGTATTCACTTCCATTGTGCACATACTTTGCGGCTTCTATTTCTTCGCCTAAGGGAATGAGCACGGGTTCCCAAGGGTTAGTAATTTAAAATTCAGGTACCTAGACTGATCGCTGAGACACTACGAACCCCAGTAAACAATGGCAGTAAAAATATGCAGTCGTATTAGTTAGTTTCGTAAGCAGCAATAAGAAATCCTAGAAATCCCCACCCGGGAATTTTTGTTGAAAATCCGATAGTTTTCGTAAGCAGCAATAAGACATCCCAAAAATCCCCACCCGGGAATTTTTGTTGAAAATTAGTCAAGGCATTTGGTTTTTTGTCAGTTCGTATCATTTGCAGATTTGATATTTCATTTGAATGGGCTCGTTTTGAGCCTGTTCACCCAGTTTTATTGAGGCCAAAAATGTGTTCAAAATCTAAGTGTGGAACGGCATGTGCAGCGATCTTATATCTAATATTTTACCAGCCATAGTGTCCAGCCTGAAAATGTTCAACAGTACGAACCTAGTTAGTCTAAAACCTCTTAAATGTGGATTTCGAACAACGGCACCTGAAATATTGTCAGTTATTCAATGAGTTGTTACTGAGAATCGCGCAAAATTGAGTTTCTCCATATGGTAAGCACAGCTACATGGCCCAGTTGAGTCGATGACTGTCTTGCGGTTTGTGGCCTCCAGGTAACTCGATGTAGGCGTTTGTGTTGGAAGTTCGTACTGGCCAGGAACAGACAGTGATCTGCACACTGAGACGTTTGGAATGTGTCCGAGAACGAGTTAGAACAGAGGCCAGATTATCGAGGTTAAACAACGTTTTATCATTTTTCACGACCAATGTAGCGAGTATTTCACGGGTAAAAGATTGTGTGAGAAACACGAACTCCTCTCCAAGATCATCAACTAACCACACCAAAGAAACCCACAGCCGCGGTGACAGCCGCAACACAAGCGCTAGGACACAAATGCAGTTGTGCTTTAGACAGAAAAGTTGTCTCATGATCTGTCAGCGTCATTGAATCTAGTAGATCTTACGAAAGTAATTTCCGCCTTAAAGGAAAGAAGCTTATTTTGTTACAACCGAACAGTTCACCCAGTGCCCCGAAATTCCTGAGCTGCAGGCAGACATGGTAACAGCGAGGTAGACTTGGCTTAACATACTGCGTTTCCGAATAAAATCTTATGTGACAGAAAAGTCAGCTAGACAATCCAGCTACCTGGGAGTGACTTAAGCCAGAAACTTGAGGGCAATAACTGGACCAGACAAAAAAGCGATCAAGAGCATTTGATCGAGTCCCACACGCGTCGCTGCTCCACAAACTTGAGTCTTACGGAATTCAACGGAAAATCCTACACTGGGTCAAGGCATTCCTATCAGACGAATCATTCCGAATGAACATAGGCTCGACCTACTCCTCTCCAGCGCTGGTCGTCATTGGAGTTCCTCAAGGCTCCGTTGTTGGGCAACTGCTGTTTCTGATATACGTCAATGACCTTCCAGATGTCCTTGCAAGTCCACGTCTACTTTTTGAGGATAACTAAAAATCCTGGAGTTCCAATGCCAGTGCCCTTCAAATGGATGCAGATGCTGCAAAGCAGTAGTCGTTGGACAGGCACCATCATCTGAATGACGAAAAGTGCGTCCATATGCCATTGGCAGGAGACTCAGGGAATGCCTTTGTCATGCAACGTGAGAATGGACCAGAAGACATTGCGATGATAGATGCTGAAAAGGATTAGGGTATCAGACTCTTTCAAAACACGTCCCTCTTAATGCACCGAAATGCATCCGATATCCTACGGATGATTCGGCGCACCTTCTCCCGTATTACACGGATTCACGGATTGATACACAGGATCGAATGGGGCCTATGTCAGACTGCTCCTTGAATATGCCAACTAAGTTGTCCACTCAGGACGCACGAACGACGTAACCCTCATTGAGGGTGTCCGGCAAGCTGCTACAAAAGTGGTTGCCGGCCTTGAATCCGTGGTCTACGAAGCGCGTCTCGTGCCGCTTGACCTCTTTCCCCCAGGAGTATCGTCGCCTCCGATCGGACGTAATTCTTACTTATGCCCTGTTTGAACAAGGCTTGGAAAACAGGTTTTTCACCGTTGAACCAGCAAACACTCAGGGGGAACATGGTAAGAAGATTTTCAAACCAAGAGCGCACACTGTCATTAGGTGAAAATTTTTCTCATTTCGGGTAGTAGCTGCGTGGAATAACCTTCCTCCGTCGGTTGTCTACGCTACTTCTAGAACCCAGTTCAAAGCTCTAGTAGACACTTATTTATGCGAGTCCTCGCACTGGCAAACATACTGTCCCACACTGAGAACTTGAAGAGTAGTGTTACACCCTTTTTTCACTTATGCCTTTCAGGTGAACGACAGGCACTGAAGGACAAGAACAAAACCGACCCGGGAAACTTGGACGAAAGCCTAAATCCTGTTTATCAATCCATGAATCCGTAATTTTACCGCTTCGGGTGCTACGGCCACTGCGTTTTTGGACTTGTGGGCTGGTTCATCCCAGCGGTCAAGATGCTGCTCTTTATACAAATAATACTGATTATTGAGGACGCCTGTCCGGCTACTTGTCCGCTCAAAATTGGCGAGATTGTTAGCCTCAAAAGGATGAATCGACTCCCAACAAGAGTGATACCTCAAGTGGTTTTCGTTTGCCAGGACAGGCGTAACGTCATGGGTCTGTACATTGTCGCCTACAGAGAACACAATACGAATCCCGTGGCTTCTGTTTAAACTGACGTTTAAAGGCGATCTGCGATGGCACAGATCCAGGCTAAACCTGAATGGAACTCATGGTTGATATTCCCTGCTATTCGAACATTGACTACACTTCTGGCATCCACGACAAAAGCGGACCCTTTTGCCTTATTCATATTGCATGTCAACAAACAACTGTGACACAGACGTGCTGAAATGCGACAGTGCATTAATCCTCACCATCCTAAAGTATGGTGCCTTGACCGATGCAGCATGCAAATAGCTCACCAGGATGACCATCGTCATCTTTCTGTTTCTTACATACTGAACCTGATGGTGGGTCAAAACTTTGATTCATTTCATTCAGTTCAACCTGAGAAAAAGGACTGCATCCCTTTACTGTGGAAGTGGGGGTCATCAGCTCCACGCAACACAGCGAATCTGAGCAATTAGTGACACGTGACTCCCGTTTCAGTGCCCCTTGAAAACGTCAGAGTCTTGGATAACGACAGAAGCACGCTTTATTCTAAATAACACACTGTTCAAGCTCAGGAACCACGGGGGCTTTCCAAACAGTGTTCAGACACATTAACCGCTCTGATAGCCGGAGATAGTAGGACCGAACTCGCGGACGCTGAAACAGGAGTAGGTGTAAATTTCCTAGACTTCCCATACACCTTCAGTCATGATAACTACCACTTTAGGCGTGTGTCGCGAACGGATCGTTGCCACCTTATCCTACAAACTCCGGTTGTGTAGGAACTTGAACATAATGGTTGGGGGACCAGGACAAAACTACTTCAATTGGTGTACATCGTACCATGAGGGCCGGTTTCGAGTTATCGAGTATTCTTATCCTTATTAACCCTAAGAAAATTTTACTTGGGTTTTTCGACTACCTTTCATTTTTCATTTGAAAAGCTCTACTTACCGGTATGAATTGGACCTTTTTAATCACGGCTTTACTTCCATTGATCTTCAGATTTTTTCACTCACATTTCATCCGAATCAGCCGAGTGGTTCCGATATTCTAAAGCTGCCGAGCCTCCTTACCCCTGAGTCGTATCACCGGTGACTTCAAACTACATCATACATTGCTGGGGCAGATCGCCCACGAAGACGATACCACATGACTCCGTCACGAGCTTGTGTTTGTTCCCAAGCCAGTTGACGGGGGATTTTAGTAGCAATCTGAATGCCGTCAACATTCACCGAAATGACATGGCCGGAGGTTGGCGAAAAGTACGAAACTATTTGCTGCCTTTATTGCACAAATTAGTGACCTAATAGGAGTTCAAAATCACGGCTCTACAGAAGACGGTGCAAAGGAGAGCAAAGTGGACTCATATAATATCTCACCCTACGTGCTGATGGTAGTTAGAATGTTTCGGCTCCAATGCATCTCATTCAGCTTCGCAGTTCAGAATTGTACGCCATCCTGAAAACAAACTGCTCTTGAGTGATCATCACGCAAACCCAATTTTACTCTGTGTTTGATCCATGGAAGTCATTCATCGACCACGCTCTGAGTAAATACTGAACTAACTAACATATACCTATGTTATGTCCAAACGATCTCCGCACACGACCAACCGCTATGGGATAAAATCTTCCACTAGAAAATGCTTGGAGGAATAATGCCTTAAGGTGGTTTCCGTAGATGAAAAGTAACATCTGCTGAGACACAGAGGATTTTGTGGGAAAAGTGCGAGAACTAATTCGTTTAGGCTATGGCCCTTTCTGCGTTAAACTGTGAAACTGTTCATGAGCTTAATTGGGCATTGAAAGTTGGTGAACTACTGTCATCAGTGAGGACATGAAGTCGGCTGATGATGGTCGTTTTAAATAGGACTAGGTTTCCCATACTTGATCACAATGTATTTACTTCTTATGTTGTCACATGTGGTCGGTAGTGGCGAATAATTCGATCCTAAAAGAAGCTCCAAAGCGTACCTACCGTTTGGCAATGATGCGAATTTCGTTTGGTTCAGTCGCGTTCGATTCCATTGCATGCATTCACTATGAGGCATTCACAATGAGGTATACAAACTTTTTTTTCATGTTCAAAAAATTCTGTTCCCGCTGTCTGTTATTTTTCGTTGTAGTAAATAGTACATTCTTGACATTTTAAAATTTGGATGAACGTGGTTACTTGAGTTCGTATTCCATTTTTCAAACATGGAGATTCTTTGACAGTTTAAGAAAAATGATGTAAAAACACCGCTTGCTTGCTCCTCCAACGAGAATTCGAGTCCAGTTACCGTCGAATTAACTAAGCTGAGGAAGTGGCCAGCACCAATGTTAATGACCTTTCAAATACAATTTTTTCGACCAATCTCTTTAGTTTTAGTTCAGAAAATAGCAATCTCGCAACTGAAAAAGTACTTTGATGTGGATAGGGTGGCGAAATTTTTGGTAGTCATGGTGTTAACAGTCAAAACAACGTTTACCACAGGATCTCCACTGTTTGTTCATATGAAAATCTGAAGAGTAATTGTGTATACGAAAGGACAGATATTAATCGTCTTCTGAAAGTAAAGTCCTATAATGTATCCCGACAATACGACCTCAGTTTTCCCGCTTCACTTCAGTGTTCAAGAGCTTTTGATATGGATAACAAGCAACTTGGGGTTCTTCGTCGTGCATTTGGAAACTCATAATCCTTCCTCAAACCGACTAATCTAACTTTAGCCTCCTAGTTAAAAGGCATTGATAAACGTTCGAGCCGTCTCAAAGTTAAGTGGTATCAGAAATCTAGCCAACAGAAAGAGTGCTCTCTGGACAGCATCGATGGCCTGATACTTGACTGTCAAATCCTGAATTAGCGATGCTGTATTGTTCAAGAGCTTCCACACAGAACTCCCCTCCCTGTCATGACCTGAGGCTGCCTCTCAGCTCAACACGTTGAATCTTGCAAACGGCTTCTCTTCGCTGCAGATATGTCCAATTGGATTGTCCTAATATCTTTTTATCTTTTTAGCACCATGCGCTTCTCTCGGTGCTATGCTCTACTCTGAAAAGAAGCCTTCACCTCGACAAACAATTATGTCCAGTCCGCGTTGCGCACCTTCCACGACAAGAAAGCTTTATAACAACATGAAATTGGACGGCCATCAGTAAGTAGTCCTCGATTCGGTGAAAGGTTGATGAAGCATTAGTACATTCAGATGCAAAATTGACAGGCCACCTACAACATATTCATCTAATAACTTCAGGAAGTAGTGAATAGACGATGAGAGGATCCCATATAGGCTCACTCGAGGCACGTATAGATAAAATTATAAAGGAATTTCAAGCTACGACTCTACAAGGGTTGGCGGTCACTCATGTGGTGTTGGAAAATCAAACCCGATTTTTAGAGATTCATTTTGATTTCGAGCATCATATTCTTTCCATCTGAACTAGCTCGGTTACTTTTCTGTGTTTGATACATTCAAATTGCACGGGCCAACGATCTCAGAACTATTGATCTCAGTTATTGATTCACCCACACCTAACAAACTTTATTCATCACTAGATTGTCTGCGATTGCTCTGGAGGGGGAAAGGATAGGGTTGACGTTTAATTACCTGAGTCAAAAGACCGTTCAAGTGCCATTTACTACTGGGGATGGAAAATGTTGGGCTCAAACTTTCCATGGTTCTGCTCCACCGTATTGATCACGCGCCACAAGGTCCAGTAAACAGACAGCCATAGCGTACCCATGTTCATTTGCTCGGTTATTTGCCAAGCTTGTCTTCTAAACAGGAAACGGTGTGTGCAAGGTCGGCTTGCATATGAGCATTGGATGAGGCGAATCCGTGGGCAAAAATACAACTGATACGGACTGAAATTAGACTATTTAGCGGTAGGGATCATAAGTGTGTAAAAATGCACTCACATACAAATTGAAATTCCGTCCGAATGAAACTCCTACTTTTCAAACTTAGCATGGGAGGGGAAAGGTAGCCTCAGGTTCAGTATGTCGTAGTGCTGAAAATTCTCCCCTTAGCCCATCACTTCGCTTCGTTCGTAGTTTGTCAGAACAGCGTGGTTTCCGATTTCCACCAATTATATTTCTCGTTTTGGCATGCTTGGAGTAAAATACTCATTTGCAAGACAAGCGAATTTATGCTTTTTGGGACTTTCATAGACAACGGTCAGCAATACATTACAGACGAATATGAATGGGGGATGTTTTTGTAACGGATTTAGACGGTGTACTTAAACCAGCAGTTTAGTTGACAGTTTTAAAAAGGAATTAGAGCCCATGGAGTTGTTTAACAAGTGCTCACCACTTTCTCAGACCTGTATCGTTGAACATATGGTTCTCATATATTCAGCATTGATTTCGTTGATCAGTGTAGTATGTTCAGATCACGTGAGTTTGAAAAGGCCATGGGTTGATTTGCATAGGCGCCAGATAGAACAATCCATTGTTCATTTTTTATCACCATAAAGTATTGATTCCCGATTACACGGTACACTTGCATTCACCTAATTGACAAATGAAGCCAACACTTCAAACGAACGACAAGAAAAGCGATAGTGTGCATGGTGTTTTTTACAATTCCAGGCCGTCAACACTGCTGACGTTAAACCTCATACCGGAATTGGTGCAAATTAAGACATTCAGTTCAGATCTATCGTGACTGAATTCACTCTCTTCGTTACACTCAGTGCTTCCGTACGATGATCGATAGTTGAGAGTACAATTAAGTTACAGGAGAGAAAGCAAACTTTATTGGTTCAGTGGGCAGAGAGACCAGTGTTAGGCCTGGATATTTTACCCAGACGTCTGCAGAGGGCAGACAAACGAACGCACATGCAATATGATTGTGTTCTTGGAGTTGCAAGCACGGCTGTAGACACGCGGACGGACTAATATTTGCGAATTTATATACCCGCGTGTATGGGTATATTTGGGTGCGAGCTGAGATGTGCTTATTGTTTCATGTCAAGACAACCAAACACCGTTAGGGCGACATTGCTCTAACCTGACGAAATACCTAAGGGGGGAACGGACACTTAAGTGGCTGCCGGTCCGGTACGGGGTTGTTGGAAGCATCTGACAGAAACGAAGTTCTGTGGTACCGTTTTCCATGGGTATTTGCAGAATGAAGATCCCAATAAGGGGTCCTACTTGTAATCATTAGAACCACAAACGCGAACCCAGGTGGTGTTAATCCGAGACTCAAATTAACCTGTCGTTTATCCTATTCGCCAACCGAACGTGGCGAACCCAGAGGTCACCTCAGGCTTCAATCGAGCAGAACTCTAATACACCTATGTATTTTCCCTCGATGTATTGCTGCCTGCAAGGTCTCAGTATTCTTGCAATCAGTACACTCCATAAAGGACAAGTGATCCTACTTAACAACGCTGGTGATTTATAGATGCACCTTTTACAGAGGGGCACAGGATTCAGTTTATCGGTGGTCTAAATTAAAGCACGTCTGATTAAATACCCGTAAGATCCGCTCTTGATCTCCTCACCAAGCTTCACAACTGTCTTGAGTACTGACGATACCCCCAGACGAAACACCCGCAAGCCAATTGCTAAGCACGCCGAAAAGACCAACTATCACCTGAACAGCAGTCCATTAACCTATCTAAGGTACCAATAGTTAGGCATATTGTTCGTAAAATTGGTTGAAATGAATCCCTCATAACTGAAGCTCTTCGATCGGAGCATGAAGCGTCGACTCGTTTGTTCAGTACATAGAACCCCCTAGCTACACAATCTATTTCGAACTGCGAACATCTAAGCAATCTATTTCGAACTGCGAACACACCGTATTTCAGAAGATCAGGTGAAATACATATTGATCGGAATTTCCGATGCTCTTCTCGTGAAGCTGACCCAAATATCCTACGAATTGCCATACACCGAACACGATGCAATCTAATCCAGAGCCGTTCTGCCAACCCACAGTTGAGTTGTTACATGGAGGGCGATTAATCTCCTCAAAAGTATATTTCAGTTAAATTCAAAAAATCGACAGGATACGAGGTGTTTCCTAAACCGACCCAGATACATGACCGTCAGGTGTGCAGGTCTGAAAAACCAACAGAACACGACAGTTACACAGTATCTTGATTCGGAATAAAAGAGGATGACTCCGCTGCAAATGCGTCCAGGTTCTTCTCCAATAAAGTAAGCAGCCGTCCCACTAAGGTCAACCATCGACCAGTCTATTCACCTGTGCGCGCGTGCGCCCGTTATCCGATTATCAAAAAAGAGGATAAAGCGAAGGAAAAAGAGAATATCACAATAGGAATATCGACGAAGAATAACGGAATTATTGCCCAACAAAGTGATCGATCAGTTGGAGAGGATAAAAACATAAGTAGAAGAGAAAAAGGAGCAAAGCCGGGCGATACGGTCCGTTGTCAACGGTAACCTTTGACAATAACGTACATGATTGTGATGACAGGTTCCAGAGAGGACTAATATGAGATAGAATTACAAAAGGACCGTCGGACAGTGGGTAGTGAAATCAGCTGTCTTTGCGATTCCGGCCTGGATTACCAGAACGACGAGAGGTTATACGACTGTCTTCGGTTGGCGCAGGGTCCACAGAGTCCCATTCTAGAGCGGTCCAGCTGTCATCACACTCTTCAGCTCCGTTTCCATTATCCGGTGCATCCCAGTCTACAAACAGGGAGGTGGTGCCACACAATAAGTCATCGGCAGCTCACACGGAATGGGTAGAACTGATGCTTAAAGTAGGAACATTCTGCTCAGATTCTACATGGATACACACCATTTGGAGGAAAAAAAGCAGGACTTACCGCCTTTAGAATCCTCGTTTTCAGGCTTTTTCACTTCAGACCATTTCCAGTCCTCATCCGCATCAGTGTAGAAGTGAGCTGCTTTCTGACTGGAGGGGCTGAGAATCCTAAAACACAGAGAACCGTAGGACTAACTGTCGGCCTGCATGAATTAGTTTACCACAGCTAAGCAGGACAGCCGCAAGAACCATGAGAAAATATGCAAATGTACCCCCGGGTCATCGAACGAGGAACAGAAGAACTTGGATTCCGCTACGTAGTGCTACATTGTAGCCTGGTTATTAGGACATGACTGAACAGGCTACCCGCTTAAAATTTCAAGGTAGAATACGCCCTTTCGGAAAGGAAAAAAGCAGGCTTGTAAAAGTGTGACTCCGGCTTCATCAAATAGTTCGGCTCTAACGGGAGATGTAGGTTGAAAGTCGGACGTCAATCACGGAAGGCGACTCATTGGAAGCTGAAGCTGGGAAAAGTAATTCTGTTTTTTTTTCTACTCGCTACATCTACCAGGCATGTGCCTGATAACCCTGTTGACCAGCCCAGTGTTACCAGCAGAATGGTGTTGCGTTTAGCGTTCCATCATTACCCGAGAGATCGTTTCCGAAGCCAAAGTGACTGGACTTCCAAATGTGGAATCAGTGAGGGGTCCCATTTCCTGGTCTGGCGGAGCAGCAGTGTTCCTAGTCATGCGAAAGATGCGTGGATTTCTGGACTCATAAAACCATCAAGAGTAGTACTGTCTGGAAAATACTCTCATGTGCTAAGCCGATTGACGATGCCTCGCAAACATTGTGTCCCGAAGGCATTCCCTTGACGTTGAATTACATACCGTCTGTGTTTGGTCGGACATAACCTCTGCCCTTTGGAATTGGGTGTGGTCCGTTTGTACCTAACTCAATGCGTCAGCCTTGAAATTATTTCACGACTCTTCACTGACGCCGATATTTCGAATAGGTACTGCCTCAAGGAGTAATGGGAGAGGAAAACGTCCCGCGGATAATGGTACAACGGCCTAAACGTTGATCAGAGCAAATCCACCAATAGGTGGTTAACAATATCGGCCGACGGATGGCTGTTTGGATCGATATCGGAGCCTGCTGGAAGCTGGAATTTGCAGCTTTCAAAACAATTTACCTGTTTTATGCGTCACCTAGGAGAAGACCGAAGAATTTTAACAGTACCTTTACGATCGTTAATCGTGGATGAATTAGAATGAAGGCACAAGGTCGCGGAAATTAAGGCAGCCCATGTGTGGTGAAGGTTTGTTAGCGACCACACGACCAATGTTACACTAATCAAACTAAATCGAGACTTTTGATAGACTGGTCGGTAAATTTTGTGTCCAGCACTGAAGATAGTTAGGAAGGGTGTTTGCACACAGTGATATATTTCTTGAATCCAATCACATCAGTCTATTGAGCAGATGGGTGTACACGTGTGCAGAAAGGAGCAAATGGGTGTACACGTGTGCAGAAAGCGCAAAGGTTTCGTTGCCACGTTCCTTATTCTATGATTGAACTAAACACAGAAGAATAAATGAAAGGATAAGAAGAGCTGAAGAAAGGTAACACGTTTAACCATACAATTGGGCAACCCTAAAAAATACGTGTAGAATGAGCAATTCAATGTATCAGCTACAAACTGTGTACCATAACCACATTGGTTGCAGCTGCTGCAGTTTAAATCACCGGAAAACGGGAGAGTGTGGGACAATGATGGGACAATGTGTGGAGGCAATGATATGTTCAGTTTGTTCGGAAATCGGACAGCCACACAGTGAAGGTGATAGCTTTGATGCACTGACTGAGAGATCGAGCCATTTCTGCCAGTGTTATTAACCATCGGTGAGTTCAGTCTCAGGGACCCCATCCAGGAAGGCGGTAGTGGCCGACCCAACTAAGTTTACTGGTTAGTGTTTTCGTAATTCGTAGCCGGGTCATACACTGTCCACCTATCGGTCGTTTCCATTCGGGACAGGGCTGGGCGAAAAGAGCTCTGCGAGCCAGACGGTCTTCTGGCATGCAGAGTAGATGTCCTATCGAGCGTAACCTATGAAGCGTGAGTAATACATCTATCGCGGGAGAGTTTCTTTTTCCTAGGACCATCTGTATAGAATGATAGTCTCTATGCAGAACACACAAAAAAACTAAATAAAACTGTTCAGCTGTAACACCCTTTCGGTGCCTAGCTGCCATGCTACTCGAGGGAAGCACGACGGCTGGGATACTGCCAGGTTACCCAAGCCTAGACAGCGGAAGTCGAGAGGCAGAAATCGGGTTTGAACCACGGACCTTTCGGTCAGTAAATTCGCGCTCTAACCACTTGAGCCATCTCGCAGAACACAGAAGAACCAAAAACCAGAAAAGAGGGAAACCACTTACCCTTGGGCAGTGGATCCATATTGGCCAACCGAAGAACCGCTTCTGAATTCAGGTTCTTGACCAACTTCGATGGTGTATTGTGATCCACTGGTGCCCATGTAAGATTCGAGGCCCCGAAGCCCTTGCATACGAACACTTTGCAGCTGTAGGAAAACAGACCAATAGTTGAAGGTGAAGTGAGTCGCGAAAGCATTCATCGGTCTCATCTGTAACTGCTCCGCATGCGATATCACGATGGGATGAAAACAAACTACTACACCGACAAATAAATGCCAGATTATAGGCGTAATACACTACTCATCATAAACGAGAGATTCAGCTGAGTTCCGGGTGAGTCTCCCGACAAAATCAAACCGGTATGCAAATGATCGTATTTCTCCGAATACCAGAGTAGTTTAAAATTAGTGGAATACACAATGCGTTAGGCAGTGCTGATTGAATTACAAGCAGGTTGCTTGCTCCACAGCCACATGAAAATGTCACCGCCTCATTGGCTGTCACTGAGAAAAAGTTTGACTCAAAAATAGTTCAACATCCAGGTTGGAACGGAAGAGCAAAATCAATCAAAACAGGAAGCAGAAAGTGAAAGCAGAAAATCCAGGTTTTTGCAGGAATTCACAGAAAACACAGCCCAGTTTTTGATAAAGTGATGTGTTCCCGTATGCCCTAGTCGGTCAGCGCAGAAACGATGAGCCGAAAAGAAGGTAACAGTCTTGAAAGAGAGTGGTGTGAATATGAACAAAATACCTATCCCACAAAACCCCATATGCAACCAAAATACCGCCCATTGGGTTCCAAGCGTGTGTCACGCTACCTAACTGTCCCGTTAGGAAATCACAGAGGTCATCAAACTGTGTAACTGAGCACAGAACGATAAGAAGTTTGCTTCAAGCAGTAGTAACTACTGCTTGTGTCTCGCTATTTACTGTGTTGAGGAGGACGAAAATGATATGTCGACGTACGTTGTGTAGCTGCACAGTTGAAATTTCACTTCCAAGAAAATCCAAGACATTTCCAATATTCGACGGCCTTCACATTTATGGTTTGTGCGATTTTTGGCGAAAACAGCTCCGTACAAATCAAATAAGAGTAGCAACAATAATAATAATACTAAGTACAAATTCTACCGAATACCTCCACCGTTTCAATGCAAATGCTCACCTTGAAAGTGGGAAAGTACGTGCACATCTATTCCACACAAGTCAAGCCGAGGAAAAGGACTGTCATTAAGTCTCATCTGTAGTTTTAAAAGCTGCGGGTGACTGTTTTCTCACCATTCTAGAAATTCACAAGTATATGTTCCTATTGTACTTAAGGAACGCAGACTGACGTAGTTTTACGACCTGAATCATCTCATCGCATAACTAAAAAACTGAACTAGTGGCGCCGCGAAACAATGACAAGTGGGCTGACGGGCTGCCTGCCTACGACAAACTTGTCACCCGATGGACGCAACAGGGAACCAAATAATGGTAGCGCATTTTACCTATACCATATGAACCAAAATCATGCCTTTCTTACAAAACGCGCAATACTTTGTTGTTGAACAAAGGAATGAGACGCGAAGAGCTCACGAAACCGGTGCAACAGGTGCAACACACGCTCCTCATTCAGTGTGAGGAGGTCACTTATTGATTACGCTGGGAAACATCTACAACAACCCAAAGTGACTAATCGATTGCCAGCATATGGCAGATCATAGACCACTGTCGCCAAGACGAAATTTCACTCAACCTACTCGATCTACTCAATCACGCACTTGCAATTGGAAAGACGACCGGGTAAGCTCTTATTGTCAATCGACCAACCAGAGTATTTCTTTCAAAGAGGAGCTCTACAAGCTGGTTTATTGCTAGCCAACCGTTTTCTCGTTGTTGACGAACGCTACCTTTACCAAGCAACAATAACATAATAAAATGTGAATACGCAGTGCACAAAGACAACGGCTTTGGTCTTCGAAGTTCTGCCTTGTGTGATCGTTGTGGATGCAGCAACTCACGAACAAGTTGTCCGAATAAACCGGATCGTACTAATCATCTCCAGATATGGTTGACGTTTTGAGAAGTTGACGCATACATTACACGGGACCAACTTACCAGAACTGTATGATGATAGTTCACATGTGCAGCAAGATAAGCTGATTAGGTGCGAAGCGTCCGAGTGAGTGAAAAAAAATCGTTAGCCACAAAGAGAAGAGGAACGAAAAATAGCAAGTGAGTCGAGAATTACCTTTGCTGTGACACTGTCAACTCCTTTGGAGAGTGCATCCATCAGGTTTGCATCCTTGACCTTCATGCACATATTGACGAATGGGAGATGGGAGGGGACGGACGACACAAGGTTACAACACCGATAAGAAATGGGGGCAGAACAAACAACAGAAACAGCATAACAAGACACCATACGATTGCAACGACGCTCCATCCGTCATCACAGGATATTGTGGAGGAGTAGAACTCCACATAATACAAAAAGATGAGCACGATTAGACTGCTGTTGGAGGAAAATGTGGAGCATCCAGCATCACCCCAGGCACGTCGATTGGGAAATCCTCGGAACCTCTGAATTCAAGAACTTCCAAATCCCAGTTTACTTTCCAGCCATTTGCATCAAGACCCTTTTGAGTATCTAGGCCATAAAAAAGTGCAGCTCCTTATTGAGGTTACACAAAACGGTCAAGTTGAGTTAATTAGGCAGAGGCGTTGCAAATCCACACTACAAGTCATTGATCAATATTGTGAACTGCAAGCTCCACGTCTCGGGATATCCCAAATGCAGTGATGCTCAACGTTTTGGACAACTCCACAGCAGGATGATATTGTGATAAAAGTTGACGTATCAGAGCACGTAGTTTCACAGTGTTTGGCCCTCTTAAAAAGACTCAACCAAGCAATACCCCAACAGAATGGAAAACAAAGTTAATTCCTCGGAATGCGATTGGAATGCGATTCCTCCTTAAACTCACGGAACAATTAAGAAACGCTTTCCAACCGTGTTACGGTAATAAGGAAAACAATCTATAATTAAAGTTTTTTTTCCTTCGCAAACCAAAACCACAAAAGCTGAGCATACATCTTACAGGTGCGCTCACGTACGCGCATTTCGAACATCCGCTGCTCAAGCTACCATCCAAAAAAACAGTCGTTTTTTAGAGACCTGGATAGTTTATCCTACTAGGTTAAAATCGATGTGTGGCAAACGACTGGATGCGAGGGTTGCACAACTGTTCGATAAAAACTCATACCACAGGTCAGAAGGTTTGATGGGAACCGGTTCTGCTTGAGTCAACTATGAAATCGACCCAAATTTCCCAACGGAAAGAAATTCACTCCATCCAAGCTGACCCAATAGACAGAAAGCGGAGCTGCAATGAAAGATCGGTAGCTCCTCTGCTGTTAGATGCTTACACTGTACATTTCAGTCTGCACTAAGCGCTTACTACGCTGCCATTTCGCTAGCCTTATTTCTAAGATGAGGTCACCTAATTCTGGTGTAAACCAATCAGCTATAGTGGAATGTGAAAGAAACTGTTAAAAAAAACTCACGGATGAGGACGACGCAAAAGACAATGAGATTGTTCCCAAAATCGGTGTGTTTCACTTCTTGCATGAACAGACAAGTTCCTGAAGACCTAGTGAAGTCTGTATGGTGTAAACAATGCAGTGCCGAAACATTATGAAGTACACTTGTTGTTCCCTTGTGCTGACGGACTTGAAATGTGTTGTTTTACACAGGACCTTAAGATAAACAACATCTTTGTGGAAGGAATGTTCTGCTGTACGGGGGCAGCTTGCCAGCCTACAAAGCAGTAGACTGAATCGACATGTTCTCCAAAGTGGTACTCCACCAGAATACAAATTGGTCTCATGAAGTGTAAGGAAAAGAGCTAATACGGCCATCCACTGGCAAATTGGCTACTTGATTAAGATAACTTGGCTTGTGGAGCGGGACACAGTAGAACGGACAGCCATCAAGCTGTTTGTAAGTAACCGGTCTGCGTAATCGGGTCGGAAGTCCACTGAAAAGTCCGAGCTTTTGACCCAGACTAAAGTCAATACAGGCAACAGTCCTAAAAAGGATCATTTAAGCAACAGCTGATAACAACTTCATAGGTCCGAAAAGGCGGGATAACCATACACCTCCCTAGAACAGTCAAAAGTGGATCATAAAAACAACTCTCGTAGTGAAATGCAGCACTTGTGGAATCCATGCCATTGGAATATAAACGACTAGGAACTCTCAAATCTGTTCACAACACTAAGTGATTTCCTAGAATAACAATGGGTTCAACCCGGTCGACACCAATGTCTATTGCTGTTGCAAACTGACAATCAAAAAGCCCTAACCTTTGTGTGTGGTGGACCCAAACACAACTATCACGGCAAAGCTAAAACGGTGGTGTGCACTTTAGGCGGGAGTGACCTGGCGACCTCAAGACGACACTTTTCGTCTAAATGAATAGAGCAAGTTCAGATTAGTTCAGTCCATTATTTCAACCATGAACCGTGTGCGACTGAACATTGTTTCGGGCTGCTACACCATTTACACCCTGATGGTGCAAGATGGGAAAGAGGATTGGTTGAGCACAATAATTACTGACAGGACAAATAGTGAACTCAAGCTTAAGAACAAGCGCATAGATGGAACAGGACGCCCGTGTCAGTGATTGTGTTTGTTGGGACATCTCTAGTGCCCCGATATCGCAGAAGGCGGAAAGCAACACGATTAAAACAGGTCGCTAGGTTTTTTGTGTCCTTCCGATGTCATGTTTTGCGTACCTTACGCCTGTTTCCAGTCGGAGCATGCTTCCGCAGACAGGGCTGTCTGGCATAAGAAGGACAATAACGGACCAGCTTAACTGGTTAAACCAAACCATATAAAACGAGCGAATACTCGCTTTTTTCCGAAAACCATTCACTGCACTTCAGTGAAATTAACTCGGCGTTCACATGAAACGTACTAAGGTTTTTAAGGTACTGTTGTCTTCAACACAGTGACCACGAATTAAAACTACAGAACAGTACTGAACGTACTGAAGTGCTGGAACAAAGGTACTTGAGCTGAATAAAGACAGACACACCAGGTTGATCAGTCCTGACCTTCGGTAATGATCACTGATGCTAATCGGCTACACGTTCACTCGCTGTCTTGATCCAGGTTTAAAGTAGCCATTCAAATTGTGGAGGCTAGAGCACACTAGGAAGCGCGTGATGCATAATCAGAGATCAGACAAACTGCTCTAAAATTCACAGGTAGCTCAGTTTATATTCACCAATGAGTTTGAGCTGAGCAAAGTCCAACAATAGTCAAGAGCGGATAACCTGGTCCCGTGATTTTGACGGTACGTTACTTCTTCACTGACCCCGAAGCCACAAGAAAATTCGCGGTTTAACGCGCTTTATTTGGTACGACGTGACGACTGGTATTAGAAACACACCGCTGCAGTGTGTCCAGTAAATTTCGAGTTATATCCAAGCCAAGCGCATTGGGTGGGGTCACAAGGACCTAAAATCAGGTCTCACTTGCAAGCGCTGACTATGCGAACAAATCTCGCGTAAGTACAAGATATGCGGCTACTCACAATCCAACCAGGATGTTAACGTCACGTGATCTAGCGTGAACTGGATCTTCCAGTGAACAATTACCGGAAGGAGTGGACAACTGTATTTTGTGCATTGGAATCAAGCTGTTGACCAGAAATATGCCGCTGAATACCTAGGTTTCGAACTCCTGTCTCCGCCGCGATTCACGCGGATGAAGTAAACAATAAAATAAAAATCGTTCAGCTGTAACACCCTTCCGGTGCCTAGCTGCCATGCCACCCAAAGGAAGCACGAGGGTTGGGATACTGCCAGGTTGCCCAAGCCTAGACAGGGGAAGTTGAGAGGCAGAGGTCAGGTTCGAACCACGGACCTTCCGGTCAATAAATTCGCGCTCTAACCAATCGAGCCATCTCGCCCGCGGATCAAGTACGTTGCAAGATAGTTCAATGCCTCCTCTCTAAGTCATGCAAAGTGCTGTTGAACTCGCTTTGTTACAAAGGATGAAACGATTGAACAGGTCAAGCGGATGGATCCATAAACACTCGCAACTATCTAACCAAACAGTATGACCAGACAGCAATTTCTTAGCAGGCTGCGGTAACGGGATAGCATGTACTAATTAAACGGAGCGGGATATTTGTGAGATAGTTGAAAAAGTCCGTTGTGAAAAGGGGAGTAACTGCGTTGACAGGATACGTTAACGATGAAACTATGGGCCTCAGTGCGTACTAGGGTAACATATGGCGGTCGGTGCCACTGTTCCGGTGAGTAAACCGTTGTGAACAGCAGTTCACAGGCAAGTTATCGGAGAAGTTGTGGCACGATAACCTACGAACGTCTACAGGGGGAGATATAAGAATAGCTCGTCAGTGTTGTGGCCTGGTGTGAGTGAATAAGAATTCACGCAGCCAATGAACGTAGTGCAATCAGGAAAGAAAAAACCTGGATTGTGACCTCGATTTCTACATTATTCCCGTCTTGGCCTGAGGAAAATGTAAGCATGCTTTGGCAAGTGCTTGAAATTCCTTAGGTGATGCAAATGAGCTGACTGATGCATGTGTAATGGATTTTTTCTGGATGAAAGAATAAAACTGCCCAGCTATTCTGTCCATCCTGAATTGATTTGTTAGCGAATGAGGGTGTAACCCACTTTGTTGTTTTTATTTTACCACACACAAGCAGCAGCCTTGCCACATCACTCACCTTATCCTGGACCACGTGAGTGAGTTGCTTGGTCTTCTCTGTGGCTTGCGAGGCCAACTCACTGGTCCGTTTTGCTGCTGCCGAGGCGATCTGACTGACCATGGCCCAGCCCTGGATAGAGGGCGGTAAAAAGATGAAAAATAATGAAAATAATCAGTTACTTATCCGCGACTAAGCGTACGAGAAAGAAACTGCTCTTATTTGACAATTGTGCAGGCTAGTTATTCATTAATGTTATTGGTATATAAGTTCACTTTTAGCGGATAAACATCTTGGCCTGTGCCTTGCCCCGTTAGTTGGAATACATAACAGGCAACACATTACGCACAGACAGTTATGTCCTCACCTCAGTCAAAAAATCCGGAAATGAATGGATTGAGACTTGAAAAGAGACACACTTAAGCGGATGAGCCCGTGGTCAAGTGAACCTGAGCCGATTAGCGGCATGGACTCACCACTCCGTGGATTGTGAGGCATCCGTTCTAACCGACAAGACCTTCTAAACGACAATGAACTTTGGATTAGTGTGCTAGAAAATTTGCTGAGTGATTATCCGTCTTTCTTAACATTTGTCCAACTTATTATCCTACTCGCCTGGATTGATGAAGCTTCTGTGTTAAAACAGAAACGTTGCACAGTCAAAAATCTACCAATGGTTTATCAAACCTTTTTAAACACGTCGATCAATCTCAGTAAGTTTAGATCAAGCGTCCGTACTGTGAATACGGTACTCGGGGCAGACATTTCTCATATATATCTATCCATCCGACGTGCACGATAAACACCAGCTATCCTTGCAAAGCACACATCCGGCTAAGTAAGTATACGTACTTCTGAGCACCGAAATTTGGCGGTTCATAGGAATTGCTGGTGATTTCATCATTAGGTACTGTAACACCGATTAGCACAAGAAGCAAGGAATTACTGCTCCCCTGACCTAAAAGAGTGACCAGAATGCCAGTTATTATGCTGATGAATGATAATGCACACAAGCGAAACCACCCAAAAACTAACAGAGACGGCTAGTTCATGGTTTGTAAACTGAAGACCAGAGAGGATCGATTTGACCGCTTTTACGTGTCTGAAAAGCACTTTTTATGCCAGAGCATTTACTCCAAATACAGACAATGAATCACCTGTGATGGTACTTTCAAAGTTCTACGAGCCGTCCAACTAGTGCTTTGAAAACAGTCTTGCTCTGCAATACTTTTAAGTTGTACGATCATATACTCCGGAGAAAAAAGTAGTGGAAGGACACAATTCGGTTATTTCATCCGTAAATGGGCTGGGCTGCTCTAGTAACATATCAGTAAACGTTACATTAGTAAACAGTTGAGTCCAAGAGTCAAGCTGCAACTAGCTTGCAAGGTACGAAAGATCCAACTCTCACATTTATATCCATCTGAGGATTGGGAGAAGGTGTGAACGACAGTCACACGGTGGAGGTAATAGGTTTCGGAAACTCCGAGTAGATATCCTCAGCGATAGGCTGATCGTGTGAAAAGGTGAGTATCTCCGCTACTAAATAGCTACGGGACAAATACACTAAATTTGGTAAAAGATACCACTGTTTTACTGAATCAGTTATGCCAGTATACTTGAGTGTTGTGTTGTACCATGCGCGAGACGTTAATCGCTGGTCGGCGATCAAGAATTCAACCGAGCACGCCGATCATTGCTTTCATACTTCACTAAGACTGAACTTATTGACATTTAAACATTCCAACAGAGCAGATGGATGAGCTAAAAACGGCCTGTTGAACTTGACCCAATCAGCGTAGCCTACGCAGTCTGTGCCTCTTCTCCTGAAAACAACAACAAGTGTTCAGCCGCAACACCTTTTCGGTGCCCAGCTGCCATGACACTTGAAGGAAGCTTGAGGGCTGAGATACTGCCAGGATGTCCAAGCCTAGACAGGAGCGACCGAGATGCTGAGGTTGGGTTCGAACCATGGATTTTCTGGTCAGTAAGTTGGCGCCTTAACCACTGAGCTCTCTCGAAAACCAAACGTTGATCCAAGGCACTCAACGGATCCGGGAAATGCATTTACACCACTGTCATGGGAAGATTTATAGTGCCACCGAATGTATTTTCGATCCACATAGATTGTTGTGGAGCTACTAAATTGGATTCGAAAGTTTCTTTACCTTTCCTTTAAAGTGCTGGCTGCTCACCATATTGGCCTGAGGTCTTGCTATGGTTGAGACAAGGGATCTCATGTTAAATTTGATTTTGACGGGAATCTACAAATTACTGAGATAATCAACTCCAATTCACTGTGCACATCGCACGTAGCCAACTGAGCTGTTCTTCAAACTATTGAGTGGTTCGTGAAAAATTGGTGATCCACACCCTTCACCAATTGCCTCGATAAACGTCAGTTTCTGATGGTAGAGTCGAATCGATGGCAGGATGGGTGACAGGATGGGTCTCAGGTCCTGAAAAGTCTTACTGGATGTCAGAATCTGCTTGGCTTCTCACCAAATTAGGTGCAAATCCAGACGGAAAGCCACATTTGCATCTAATATAGGATGTAAGGTACAAACCGACTTGACAAATACGCTCTGTTCAGTTGCAACAACCTTTACCAATTGCCTCGATAAACGTCAGTTTCTGATGGTAGAGTCGAATCGATGGCAGGATGTAATTGTTGGTGAGAGGATGGGTCTCAGGTCCTGAGAAGTCTTACTGGATGTCAGAATCTGCTTGGCTTCTCACCAAGTTATGTGCAAATCCAGACGGAAAGCTACATTTGTGTCTAATATAGGATGTAGGATACACACTGACTTGACAAATACGCTCTGTTCAGTTGCACCTGATTAACAGTATAGTGATGGAATTACCTGAGTCCGCAAATAAGTCGGCCGCACCGTAGCAGAGGTTCCAGCGGAACCGAATGCAGTGAATGCCCATGCACAAACTCACTGTAAATCAAGGCATGCGTGCCGGGAACATAATGAGGGTTCAAACGGCTATCGAGAAGTGGCATGAAGAACACAGTGAAATAAGGTCGGTCACTGGATCCATTGTGTCAGCCAACTGGGGTCGCGTTCACACCAGTTCCAATTTATCGGCCGCGTGTGAGGTTGATTTGTGGCGCCTATGTTTGGAAGGTCATTGATTATGCTTGGGATTTTCAGCCAACAAGGAGATATTCTACGGCTTGGCCATGATTGTAGTGCTAAAGTCCTATGTATTGAGGCTGACAGTGGATCAATGGCTGCTTAGATGGTGACGGTCGACCCAAACCACCTTTTTCATGACATTATACTACGCGTAACTATCCGTTTACAAAAATCGCTTCAAGTTAGGGAATGGGTGCTTCTACAGAAAGTGGCGTCAATGAGAACGGGTAGCCAGTAGAGTCCGGGCGATTCATTACTAGGAAATAAGCCCTTAAGTCCCGGATACAGTGTGATTGCGATAACGAGAGACTTACAGACTGCCAAGTCGTATTTGCCATGTTGCTGTAGACGTCAGTTCCTGAGTGCGACGTATCAAACGAGCTGCCTTTACCACGCTGAGCTGAACTGAAAATAAACAGATTAGGGGGTTTAGGTTTACCAGATTCAGGTGTAGTGTGTACGAAACGCTTGATAAACTTCCCCATTACTGACAGCTTGACCGGTACTGAATTTCCCCACTGTGGCGACCTACTTACTTGTAAAAAGCACGGAAACGACCGATTCGCCCAGCTTTCTATAGATAAAGTCAATTCCTACTGGATTCAGTAAGAAATGCACAATAGAGATGAAACCGAAAGGTGAAAAAAAATCTTAAATTCTTGCACAGTGCACACATACCGCCGAAGTCGCCACATAGAGAGCGTGGACCACAACAAATCGCCGTGCAGCTGTAGCGCCTTTTCGGTGCCATCCAACCAGAAGGAAGCATGAGGGCTGGGATACTGCTGTCCAAACCTAGACAAGGGGAGTTGAGCTGCAGAGGTCGGGGTCGAACCAGGGACCTTCCGGTTCAGTAGATTCGCGCTCTAACCACTGAGCCATCTCGTCCGGCTGTAACACACTTTAGGTGCCTAACTGCCATGCCACCCGAAGGAAGCAACAAGGATCGGTAAGGATTCCCGTTAAACGAACGTCCCGATCTTGTCATGTTTACGGCTAGTATTCAGAGAATAAGGATAATCACTCTCATGCCTGACCAACTAAAATAACGGTCACAGTCAACCTATCTGATGCTAAACTATGAAGAACACAAGAAACCATAAAAATCGTGCTATCTTTCACCCATAGAATGAGTTGTGAGGCGTGGGTCCCTGACTGTTGATGCTGCTCTTCTTTATCAAGCAAACTTAGGAGGATTTCGATATATGCCACTACATTACTTTACTTTATCGTAGAACAGCAACAGATACCAAAATGGATAAAGGTGGGCATCTTCGTGCAACGTGATCCGGAACCTACAGCAAAGTTCTTCCAGAGCTTTAAGAAAAGCGCGACCTACGGTCCATTCCTGGTTAGCCCGGTGTTTGCTGAGAGGACCATGGAACACTGAAGTCTCTTTACTTTCTTTGAGATTCACGGCAGTTAGACGGCAAAATGGTGCCACAGCTGGAAGATTGATTTCATAACATATAAATCCACGTTCGTCGAGGAACACAGTCATCCCTAAAAACAAGCCAAACCGATGTACCTTATAACGTCGCATTTCTGAGTAACCGACATTTCACTCCGTAAATTATGCACCATGGAGTGTCTGAACATACTTATCTCAAACAACCTCAGTTGACCTACAAATCTTGAAAGAATATTCTCCGAAATTTGGCAAACGATATTTTATTATCACAAATTATGGCCAACACTTGTTCCTCCAAAACCTCGTTATGAAACGTGCGACTGCTTGAGCCATGCCACACTGGACTGCGTTTTCTAGGACCTTTTAAGACTGTTGCTTTGTGTTAAAATCAATGGAACAAGTTTCCGGGATGCAATTGAACTTCAAGGGCTGTCCTGGTTGATTCTCTGATCACGATGACTTTTGCTTACACTCTACTTTCAGAGTATACTCAGCGCCCTCTGGACATCAATTTGTCCCAAGTCTTTTCCACTTCTACAACCGAATGTTGTGTTGCCGGTACTGAGATTAACCATTGTTCGCTTCTTCCGCATACGACTTCACATCTCTCCGACAGTAGTACGTGGTGAATCGCTCAATTAAATCGTTCTTCAAACGCGCGTTCTCTTCTTCATGCTTTGTCCACGATTCGATATCTTAGTTGTTGGAAAGTCCAAATGCATTTAATAGAATGTGTGGAGTAGGCAGTCAACTCCTTTCCCAACGTAGCGATTACCTGAGGATACACCAAAAATCATCCAAAAACCATCAGGCAATCCTTTCAAGATCAATATATACAACATAGATAGGTGCATGTGTTTGACGATAACACTAATGAGCCCATTCTGAGACCTCTGCTTCTGACAGAAAGTTTTCTCCTAACTGTTTGAGGAATGTATAAGAGACTAACGAACTAGAGTACAAGACCGAGAACGGTACACAGTATGGAAATAGGCACACTTCATTTAAAATAATTCCTTTGGCAAGGCACGCAGCCAGTCGGTTGATTGATTGGCCGGAAATGTCAGCTGTAGCGGAAAGGAGCGATGCCAACAACCGTACACTGGTGGAGTAATCTAGACGTGCATATCGAACCGCATGAATTGTTTCCAAACCACAACATGCATGACAAGCAAAGCTAGACCGGAAGCTCCTGCAAGTCTTAAACAGCTAATCTAGCTTATTTGTTCCATGGTATTCCATTCATTCATCCGATACTAAACTGGTGTTGATCGATAATAATGGTTCCTCCCAGTATAATGGTGAGGTTCCCGAGCTTGCTGTCTCAGCTTAATCTCGATAAACTTCTCTAATTTTCCCTGTTATGCATTCTAATTTACGTACTCAGATCCATTTAGTTCTGAATTACTCAAAAGTTTTCAGCTGGTTACTATGTCTCCATAGTTCCGGTCTTTTTTGGCACTGCGCGCTGAATGGTCTATAACCTAACCCCCGAAACACGCATTCACAGCCACTTGGTTACAATAGTGAACCGCAAGCTTTCAAACCCAGCCAACAGGTGCAACGGTGAAATGCCTATGCAGACGAGTGACGAATTTCCCAACTGAAACCACAGGGGGTTTTCACGTGCTGTGACGCAAAGGGGAACGCGGTAAAAATGGTTATCTCATGGATTATGGGGATTCTCACGTGCTGTGACGCAAAGGGGCACGCGGTAAAAATGGTTATCTCATGGATTAAGAAAGGGATTAAGCAGCAGAAGCCCTATACTATCGACTGAATAATAAGGGCGATGCCAGACACATGACCATAACGAACGAAATAACACCATCTGGATAGATCCAATTTGATTCAATCAAAAATCCGAATAAAGAGACGGGCTTACTTAGCCCAGTCAGAAACGCCTTGTGCGGCCTGATAGGACGAATTCCTCCGGGCTGATAGATCATCCGAATCTCGAAGCCAAGTTTCCAGGTCCGAATAACAAGTATTCATTGCACTAGACGGACCGGATGTCGCGGAATATCGATCCGCAGACGATGCTGATGGATTAGGGTCACGTGATTGATTGTGTGGGGAAGAACGAAAGCTTTGTGAAGTACGCAACAACTCATTGGAGGTATGTACATGAGGAATGGAGGGACGAAAATTTCGGGCATTGGAGGTCTCTTCTGACCAGGGTTGACCAGCGGCTTCAGTGGCAACCTGAATAAAGGGCAAAGAAATGATTGGTGATTCTGTCAGCCGACGCGCAACGACGGACTCTACGAGCAATTCCAGAATCTTAGTCATAAATATTTAACCAAAACACCAAATTCTTAGGATTCCGACGACAGGATCCAGAGTGGCCAAGAAATAGAATCACAATTCAGATCCGTTGGAGCAGACATGACGGTTATTTTGTCGTTGCAGGAATACCGACGAGAAATAGATTGGCGCGAACTCTAATTACACCACTTGGTGAACTAAAAAAATCCGTGTGTCCATGAGTACTTTACTGGAAAACCAATGTAAGACCAATTAGTTCAACAATACAGCACTTCACCTACTTGTCAATGCTCTTTGTGACCTTCACTTTCATCCCTGTCGAATTCGACCTAATCCATTGATGAAATTCTCAGCCATTTCATCGCCCTGAATATACTCCCTAAATATGAGCCCATGTTATGAGTTTATTTGCCTATTACATGGCTTGGAATCCTTGCGCGTGTTCACTGTCCTGCTCTGCACATAAGCGAAAGATCTGGCGCTCGGAAAGAATGTCTTGAAG
The DNA here is from genome assembly GCA_003604175.2 of Clonorchis sinensis. Lineage (NCBI taxonomy): Eukaryota > Metazoa > Platyhelminthes > Trematoda > Opisthorchiida > Opisthorchiidae > Clonorchis > Clonorchis sinensis. Next base: position 21,751,118 of record CM030370.1, read on the forward strand.
ATGACTGCATTTGCAAGCGAACAGTTTGGAGGCACGATATGTCTCAGTAATTCAAAACACGTAAGCCATTTCGGAAGGAGTCAATCTCCCCAGTACATCCACGGCACAGTGGGCAAGCGTGACATTCGAGCGCAAGTGTCTTGCACGTAACCAACATACACAAAAACGTACCAGCATGAGTTATCCTATGGGTGACAATACTCTCACATTCTTACTGTAGTACCACCAGTTTATCTATGCGGGTTCTTCGGGTGCAACGATGCAATATTATAAGGGGAGAAAGGTGGTAATAGGTCGAAACCTAAGGAACTTGGCAAATAAAGCTGACGGTAAGTTGATAAACGATCATTTTTTTGCCAGTCTTCACTGTAACGTCATCCTGTTCGGGTCAACTGATGACGGGCAACAGGTCTCTGTGTTAATCCACTGACATTAGTCCCTCGGGTCCGCATTGCCATTGAAGGCCTACACACAGCACCACATGCACGCCGGATGAACTGATTGCGGCAAGAAACTGCGTAGGATCTAGCAGGTTGAGCATCACTGACCAGCCAATCGGCTTAGCATGCCAGCTAACCCGGCCTAAGAAATTTTAACTGTGACCTAACAGAAGTGTGTGAAGACTATCACCAACGGTGATGGTGCAACTCGTCTTAAAGGATGGGGTTTTTCAGACTTCAACAAAGTGATAAACGACAGCAACAACAATGCATGTATAAAACAGGTGTTTTTTTGTAGAAGAACCTTTGTAGGTCTGCGCGAAAACCCTAGGTGAAGATGGATTGAAGTATGCAAATGCATTAAACCGTTAAATCTGTCCATAAACACAACGTAAATAATGTGCAAAAGCTGCGCCATGTCCTACAGAAACAGGGGTCAGCTTGAGCAGTGCACCACTGCTGGACTGTAACAGCCACCAAGTAACACTAAGAATATTCAATCGACGTCCCCAGCAGAATCCTACCCCAGCGTAAGAGAAACAGATGCTTTTTAATCGAGATGTTCAGTCTCTGACCTGCGCGATTCCTTAGGTAAGTCAGAAGAAACGCGTTAGCTATCGAAATGTTATCAAAGTGGTTTCCTCACACCGTGCTACAAGTTACACAACCTGAGAACTGTGGTTCGCATAGGCATTTCCGTAAATACATCATCCTGTCATGTGACCTCCAATGCACTCAACCAGCTATCCACAGAAAACACCCAGAGCTGGTGTCAGTTGAAACAAAAGTAGCACAAGGAAGATACCAACCAGAGGTAGGATTACTTTAAATATAACACACATTCAAATCAACTAGCAGGGGATTTAGGCACCTGGAAACTTAAGGTGACTTTCCAATAGCCATAAGGGAGAAACCGGTAGTGAGTTGTCCACAGTTTTCATCGACATTACGAGTAGTATTGGAAGAACCGTCCTTACCTTGTCCCGAAGGAGTGCCGCAGCTTTGCTGTTGTACTTTTCTTGCAACGTCCAATCATCGCGGAAGTCAGGTTGGCTGCTGAAAAAATCTCTCGCGTGTTTATTTCCTCCAACTTTCATTTTCTCTAGCTCCAATTCTTTCCACTTGTCCATGTTTATAGATCGCACAAAGCTGGATGAGGAATGGATAGAAAGCACAAGAATTTCACCCGGGACCCGAATGGAACTATTGTTCATCGTAACGGAGCAGTTGTTTTAAATCAGTGTCAAGTTTTACCCGACCAAATCGTTCAGCCGTAGCCCCCTTTCGGGGGCAGAGGTCGGGTTCGAACCACGGACCTTCCGGTCAGTAAATTCGCGCTCTAACCACTTGGGCTATCTCGCCCTCACCCGACCAAAGTATTGCAGGTAGGCGCCCCCTCCTTCGAGACCGGTAATTTGAAACATCGCACACCAGAATTATTCGACCTAGAATTCACATCAAGTCCACGTTGGTGCAGCACCACCCCAGTTAGTACATAGGATCCCTAGTGGACACCATCCAGGCGAAGCCTAAAGTGTGATCTGAACTGGATCACAATCCGAATCAACCTTCCTTATAGCAAGTTGTCCAGCAAAATGTTTCGATGAACAGCAGGGAGATCTTTAGCGACTAAAAACTATCACCACTCAGAATGACAACGACAATGTGTAAGAAATGCAACACTAGCAGAGACCAGAACAAGCTAGATGAGAATTCAAGTTCAGAGTCATCATTTTCATAACTCCTTTCGTAAATCAAAGTAATTACTTGTTTTTCGAAGGTTCAGTTATCACATCCCCGATGTTATCATATCCCCGTGCGTTTCTTACTCTAATTAGCGTAGTAAATACTGACAAGATTCGAAAGTGAGGACGCTATGGCGGGAAAATTAAACGTTGGACAATAGCTGAAAATAGGTCGTGCGACGATCACAGTTCGAGTAGCATTTGATCGATCTTATTGATGATAACCGTCAAGTTATACACGGTCAGATAAATACAATCTACTAGGATGCGTTGCTGGAATCTGCAAAGTTCAAGGCCCTTAGAGCGGGTGAAAACAACAAAAAGGACAGTGTAGTTATCGTTCGGGATAGACGACCAACAAGGTCAGACTCAAGTTGAGCCGATTTGCTTTTTTAAATAAAAGCAGTAGTAGTAGGAACACGCGGCTTGTGGTCTCCATGGATCACAGGCGGTCTATCATTTCGGTACTACCCCATGGGACGAATAAAAAGGCAGCGACACGAAACAATGACACTCCTCAACAGAGACCACGCTTCTACAGTGACTGCTTTCTGTCGGTCTCGTCAAATTCCCCTTACTCCATTTGTATCATTAAGTCCGACGAGGAGTTCGGGAAAATCTGTCCTTTCATGGCCAAACGTTGTCCCTGTCAAAAATACGCATCGAGTTACAGCGTGCGCTACGGCGACTCACTTGTGGTGTCACCTTAATTGGTTTTCAATCCAACCGTCAAGTTCGTACAAAAACAAAACCCTCGTTTGCCCCAACCTAGTGGCTGTAACATTTGAGAGAGGTTCCACTGTATCGAAATGATAAACTTCACCTGTACATTTGCGCGCACATGAGATACCGAAGTATGCATAATTACATCATTAAGCCTCCATATAAGCACAATGGTCTGACAGTTTCGGTCTTAAGTTTATGAAATCGAGACAGTTCATCAGAACTGAGCGACCGAAAGGATGTACAATACGGCTGACAAGAGGAATAAGATCCACTTCTTTGAAAAAAGGTTTCAAACTGGCGGTGACAGAATGCATGGGATTCGGTAAAGTTGACCACCCAGACGACGGGTTTCACAAAGAAAGATATACACAAAAAGCTCATTGATGTGAAGTATAAACAGGATATTCCAAAAGACATTCGACTCATCTGACTATAGCCGCCCCCAACTCCAATATGTTTCCATCACGGGGCCGCATTTGGCAAACCAATGGTCTACTAAGAGTCAGAAAGTCTCACCAAATTTTTCGTAATTGGTGACACTGTTGTATTCAGTGCCTCTTCTTCTCTGCGCAATCACACTTACAGGAAAGGTTTCCATGTTAATGTTGGGTGATTTGCCTGGGAAAAATTTATTTACTACGTCAACCGTGAACTTGAAGATGCTTCCGATGTTCTGGTATCCAAAACGACGTTTTATTGTGCTTCAAAACGCAAAAATGTAGATCTATTGACGGACTTTTTATTCCAAAGTCCCGACGAAGGCTGTAGTCACTTAAAACAGACAGTAACTGTGTGAACTGACACTCAACTGCCGATATCGTGTGGCATGAATCACTTGGTGCACTATTTGGTGTTGATACGCGACGTACTCTCCAACCCTCCCCCTAAGACAATCCAGATATCTCCTTTTCCAGAACAGTCTTGATTACAGGGTACTGTACAACCGTAACAAACTTTCTTACCTTAGATGAACTCCAAGACCGCGATGTTTACCAGAACACTCCAGACATATCCAGATACCATAAGTTACACTGGCCCATTGAGGGTTTGGAGTACCACATTCGAAGCAACGCTGTGGCAGTGAATAAAACAAACGATAGAAGTGGATCAATATTATTCAAGAAGACGGCTCAATTTCAGATAATATAATTTCGGCATCGAACCCAAATAGTTCAACGGTAACCTAGACCCAGAGCTTCTCGGCCGTACGTTTAAAATTTAGAGTAAAACAGTCCTAAAAAGAGATTACCTAACAAAACTACCAATAGACAATAGATCCACCTGATTTATCATTCACCAACCACTGTCAACTGAGCCGGCACAAGCACAGACAAGGTGGGGAATAACAAGCACACCACGTGACAAAAGCGATGGGATCACCCACGTTTCGCAAAATAAACCGATTCTTATTGAGTGGACGATTACTGAACAGCAGAGGACACCTCCCTGGAAATCGGACCGAGACTTACGAGCACATTACTTCGATCAACCAGCGCAACAACACCAAATGAGACTGGGTGAAACAAAATCAAAGGCACATAGTCTCGTAGAAAGAGGTTTTCACGATGGTATCCGGTGATTTCTGCCAACTACTTCCTAATACTTTAAATGCATGTGAGCGATATTTTAATGGTCTTCTCTCCACTGCTGTTCCAAAGCAACCACTTTAGTTTTAGAGCCACAGACTCATGCGTCTTTGCACAGTATACTCCACAGGGTCTCACAGTCGAACCAACATCCATTGTGGTAGTTCAAGTGGATTCATGAGTTGTTAGCCTGCCGATCGAGCTTAAAAATGGCCACAGTTCGAGGAGAGAACGTAATTACTATGTTGAGTGGTTGATTCGTTTGCTCATGCCTGCTTTCATACGGTTCAGCTGAGCTTATGGCGATTGGCTAACAACTGGTCTGCTACGTTAGCCAACCATAAAGACGTAAAATGCTCTTTGCCAAACTACCAGTTCTCGTCAGTTCATCATCTATAAACCATGTACAAAGGGTGCGTTGATTCCAGTTGGTACAGTCTTGGTGACCGAGAAATAAGAAACTAGGGAACGTACCAGGGCCCAGCCTCCTTTCTCGGGCTCTTCAGACCGGATGCTATTTATTGATGAAAAACGACATCTGCTGAGTTTCCGTTGCTAATTTGCGAATGGTGCCAACGTTACGTCCAGGTCCGTGGGTTTTTCTAGAGCTTCTACTGAAGAAAGCCTGTCTACTTGTTCTTTGAAATGCTCGGCCAATGGCTCAAGACAGCTAACTTGCGAATACCCTCTGCCTCTATCATTTTCTTAAATCGATAACTATCTTATTTTGGTTAGTTGGTCAGATCAACCGAAATACAGCGCGTTGCTTAACACAGATAAAACGCTCAACAGCTGCGTGATCCTTACGGCTTATTGTCATTCTTTTGGGCTGTTTATTAATTCTGGAGGATCTGCGTTCACCATCGTCGTCGTTAGTTCTTCAGACATCAAAAAGAGCTGCTGACTTTGCAGATATCCAAAACTAATTTGTTCAAGACAGATAGCCTAGATGTACAGTTCTAAACTCTGAGAACACAGTTCTAACCCTCTTCTACCGATCTTCCAAGCAATCCTCATCATAAGCGTGACTGTGCATTCCATGTGGCTTCCAAATCTGATCACCTTGATATCACTGAGCGGTGGGAATCCATTTGAGCAGAATAATTGAACAGTCCTGCATCGGCTTGTTTGATGCTGAAGAAAAGCGAAGTGATAACCGGATCCACACAACAGCACTTTTGTACCCAAACGAACAGCAACCTTTTACTGCGGTTGTCCACCGGTAACTGATGGCCATGTGATCCAACCGAGTCCCTTAACTGGCTTACAGCTGATGGTCTCCAGACGACTGGACGTGGACGATAGTGCCAAGAATTCGAACTGTGCAGCAGCAGGTGATGTTCAGCACACAACCTCAGAACTCACTCTCTATTACGGGCACGTTCAGCACCGTCTCAGAATCTACCATCCAAATGTATTTTCTTCGAGTTCACTCATTCATCTTTGGCGTCTACATCACCCGCCAGGACACTATGTTTTCTTCCTACTGACCCGTAATTTTTTGCAAATCCCAACAAAACGCATCTTTCTCAGCTTTAGAAGTGTAGCCTACCTGGACACATGCTGATACTACAAACAAGGACCGTTTAACACGTCGACTTGTATTGATCATAACTGAGCCAGACTACTGTACAGCGCAAGCAGAACTGTTTACTGGGACGCAGTCCAGCGCCAGGGCTGAAAGCGCAAGTCCCACATCATAGATACAATGAACCATTGCGCCAGGATCACCGGATAATTGAAATGTTTGACCTCCCAAGTTGCATGACCGAAATTGCGTGTGTGGGGAACTAACAAATACGTACATAACACACAGAAAAGTAAAGCGAAGTCTAAGTAGGGGATACCAAATGTTCAATTCAACAAAGGCTGAACATAGAAAGCTGTAACGTGGATTATGCCTGTTGAGCCTAGTAAAGGGTCACTTTAATTATCTACGCTGGTTTGCAAATGAACCTGGTGTTAACAAGAAACTAAAACAAATACACTACTCATAAGGTTTTTCAAAACTTTTCGACAGCCCACGACCGGTTTCGTCCTTCTTGGGGCGCATCAGTAGGTGAAGTCCCCGAGTTTCCGTCAACCTTATGTTTTACTTGAACTCAAATTGCAAGAAATTAGCGAAATACACTCCTTTGCATAAACAAGAGATTGAGCTGGGTTCCGGGTGAGTCTCCCGTCAAAGCCAAATTGGTATGCAAATGAGTCTACTTCGCTGGAACAAACACCACCGGGAACCCTCGTTTATGAAGCCAAGTGAGAGACTGGCTATACCCGAGCTAAATACGAGCTCGGAGTCTATATCAGTTAAAGGGAAGTAGACACTACTGACTGAAATATGGTGGGTGGTGGGGTACCAAATGAAATGAAAACGTATCCCAACTCATGACGGTGATGGTGATGACGACGTTAAACAAGTGTGCTAGAAACATCATCTGGGCTAAACAGTACGCAATCAGTATGTCAGTTTTACGAATGGTTTCCCAAAGTTTATGGGAAAAATCAGTCCGCACTTACGTTATTGTCACTGGTTTTCTTGACGTCCATTAAGGCCCTACGGCTCCTTGGACTGGCCATTTTCCTTGTCTAGGAGTGACTGGAAGATCTTGGCTCCGAAGAAGCGAGTCAGCGGCCAACCTAAAATAAAGGGCACAATGCAATGAAAAACTTCTCTGGTTCACGTAGGATTTTACTAAAAGGAGCGTGGGAGTACAATCAAGAGGCCTGGAATGACCGGACATTTGGTTTGAAGAGTAGTGAACAACGCTGCGACAGGCTACCAGTCCAGACAGTATTGAAAAAGTATGTTCCATCGGTCACAGATTCAGTAACCAAAGTCAGCGAAAAGGGGGATCAAGGATTTCGGCCGTTCATTGCCGGCAGGTTACACGTCATTTTATGGCGAAATCCATATGGAAGGTCATTTAAAGTATGAGCGAACATGCCATCGGCTGCAGATAGATCAATTTAGCTGATGAGGAAGTAACGCTGCCGACTTTACCTACAGGCGAACATGAGATGGCTATGCTGCTAGTGTATCAAAAGAGGACATCTCATCTCAACTCGATTGGCAGTTGTAGCAACTTTCTGTTCCTAACTGCCAGGCCACCCAAAGGTTGCAGGAAGGCTGAGATACTGCCAGGTTGCCCAAGCCTAGACAGGGGAAGTCGAGAGTCAGAGGTCGGGTTCGAACCATGGACCTTCCGGGCAGTAAATTCGCGCCCTAACCACTTGGGCCATCTCGCAGCGGTCTAGGTAATACATGTACATCACAAACTAATACTCCGACAAGCGGCAGAGCCCGGAGACAAAGCCGACAAACTGCACCAAACGAAAGGCAGATGAACACGTGTGCCGTGATACCGAGTGCAACGTGGGTAGGAAGTCCGCCCACAATTAAACCCGTTTTTCTACTGATCTATAGACCAATCGCACTCCAGTTCGGTTCAATTGTTCAGCTACAAATCATGTACCGATAAACAGCTATTAAAACTGCTCCACACCTTCGTCCACGGAGGACAAGGATAATGAGGGACTAGAAACTACGTGATAGAGGCGATGTCCTAGCCAGTTTATTAAACAGGTCTGTTTCTCCAGTATTACAGGAAGTGCAAGAGAAGTCAGGGTGATGAACATGACGTGACTGCGTGACGCAGCCACATCTGTCAGGGTCACAAAATGTCAGGAAGGTCAGATTTCTGAATATAACACCAGAATGCCCTAAACCTACTGAGACCCTCAAACTCCAACAAAGTCGAAGTAGGGAAGCCGTCAATCATCCAGGGCAGGAAAGCTGGTTGCTTATTGGACGCTCAAGCAGTAAATCAGTAACGGTCGATGATGCTCGAGTGTTCTGGCATGACATCGAAGCAACGCCAATCAGTCGCCCAACGCCGATTGTACAGCCTGGATTCCAAATCAAAGTGCGCTCCTTGTAATTTTCACGCTCGCTTGTTCATAATAATTCTGACGTGTTCCTTGTTAGTAAGTCTTTTTCTGATATTAAGGTACTGAAGCGGGGACTGCAGTTATTTACAAAATTAACTATTGAGTAGTCACTTCTAGATATCACTACTTTGGGAGAGGGCAGCAACCAACGCAAATGAGTTGAATCGTCGCCAAGTCATGGACTGACCGCCACAAGGTCGTCCTTATCCGATACATTACTTGGCAAAGAGACTGCGATGAAAATAACTCTCCGGTATACATAGTGTGTGGCCTAAACAGCGCAACCTGTGGAGTATGACCAAATGGTTTACCGAGAGTTGTTTTTCCTGAAAATTATCTAAAACACCTCAACATTATTGATTTGATGTCCCCACCAGGCCATCACAATCTTTGGGAGGCATCGATGATAAAACAAAAATCCCCCCCCCGAAGCTCAGGAAACAACGAGTGTTTCTCTTATCCATCAATAGGACGGATAGAACCACAGTGTACAATGACGTCACATCGACTTCACATATCTCAGGGGTTAGTGAACACTGCTTCCGCCTTCCATTTCAAGAAGTCAGTTTGTCTTTCATCAGTCGATCAGAACTAACGCAGTTGCCCAGATAGACGAATTTATAAGCCAGATCGACCGGTTAATCTGCAGGCATGAAGTTTGGTTTGACCCCCCCCCCAAATCTAGCAGTATCGATTTACCGAAAAGTACAACACAATTATTTAGGCTATTTAAAGTGGTTTGCATTTCTAAACAGTAAGACAGTCAACATACCAAATGTACACTAGCGAATGCCTAAGGAGTAGATCGATCACTGACATGTTAGAGTCAGGTACAAGCTCAAGCAACACACCAATTACGAAGTTAAAGAGGAAGACGGATAGAGCATCCTTGCCTGAACACGTCCACGAGCAGAGGTATGTAGAGCCCGCATAACAAGAACTCAAAAGGACAACTTTTCATCGCCAGACATCCCTGTACTTTCTGACCAACAAAGAAATCAAAAGCACCTTTCGAATCAAGAGCGACAACTGTCGGCCGTCGGAGGGAATGGCGCAATTCCAGCACTTATAACAGGGTGATGATCGGAGCAACCCAGGCCAGAGCGAAACCCAGTTTGACTCCCACACACCTGACTCTCATGACGATGGATTAATCTGTGTAGAGTAATACCAGAAAGCCACGTGGAATCTGTGCCCACTAGACTGATGTTACGGTCGTTTTCGCACGGCGTTTATCCACTCTTTTTGCGCGTAAAAATCTCGGACGATGCATTCCATTCTACCTGTATTCTCTGCTCGACACTTTAAAGACAAGGGACACGCTATCTTTTTTGCCGACGGCAGGATGGAAACCATCTGAATCGCGTGCTTTGGTGAGCTGAAACGAGGACACTGTACGGCTGATCCCCGTCGTCGACTAAATACAGGGGTTGACGTTCCATTCGAAACCATATGATCCTTCCAAAGGTTGAAGTGATGTGATGCAAGCTGAAATGTTCTCCAGGTTGCTTAATCCCTCGTTCGAGACGACGCTTCTGTGAGTGAACGAGGTCCCATTCTTTTTAAAGATCATCTCGCTCACATTCGCTCCCCTGGGACTAGTTGAGAAAGTGGTTCCAGTTACAAAAGCATTCTCCTCCTTTCAATGTCCGTCAATCCTTCGGCTCTTCAGTGTTCCGCAACTGAGGGCTCTGTGCGCCCGAACACAGCAGTCCGTTTCTTGTGTAGTTCTCCTGGCATCAATGATAGCTGCTGATAGCGATCAGATCCGGTGTTGCTTAAGGTGTGCTGACCCATGCAACCGTGACAAACCACGACATAAGCTGTCTTTCTCAGCCTCAGGGCTCCCATCTGCCAGAGCACATGCCGTACAAAAAACGCCATTTACCGCATCGAAATTTAATCTTGATTGAACCAATAAACCTAACAGCGCAAAGGCGACTAGTAACTGGAAACTAGTCCAGTAAAGCGCAGTCAACCCTGGGGCTAGGCACAATACCCACAGAGTAGATACCATGAGCCAATGAATTAAGATCACCAGACACCCAAAGAGTAAATTGCAATAAATCCGGATTCGTCTCGAGCGGTCTGAGGGGAATGAACGAACTCGGGTCTTGTATAGGTATCATAAAGGCAATAAAACGACAAAATTGTATAAGGAAATTTTACTGAACACCCGCTATTGGACTTTTGTCTGTTTTGTATGTGGCAAGTGAAAGAGATCAGAGAGTACCGAATGCACGTCACTCACTGACTTTCTCCGGTGTTTAGCAATGGGTTTAACAAATTTGGTGATAACCTTGTGATTTGAGTGCGGAACTACTGACCGGAAAATACATGGTTCGAAACCAACCCTGGCTTTCGAGCGCCCCCATCGATCTGCGGCACAGTTACGCACCTAGGTGGTTCAATAGCTGAACGACTACTTATCACATCTATTATTATTATTATTATTCAATTTGTGAACGCCCCGCCTGGTGTGTTACCACTGGTTTCGAGCCTGCTTTGATCCTCCGCAATTTACGTGCCTCGATACACGGGTTTTACCTGTGGACTAGGTAACCTCTTGAATTATTGAGAAACTCCATAACAATCAACAGCTCGGGAGCAGAAAACTTCAGTGTCATTAAACGGTTGATTGGGCGGGTCGTTGATAGTCAGGATGATGCCATCTTTCCAGGGATATTCTCAAAATTTTTGATGGCCACCTGGGCCTAAATTGGTTGATAATCACCGCATCCCTGACTATTCAAAAGCTGGGTTAGGTGTGTACGAGTGACTTGATATAACATGTGAACGATTCTCCAAGGAAGGTCACTATAGCAGAGCTCACTGGTGCGCAACCAACTGAACGTCGTCCCAAAGCGAGCTCGACAAGAAACCAGAAAGTATCATCTAAGGGTCAATGTCATCAGCCTACTTTAGTGAAACATTCGGTAAAGTTTTCAATCCGATATTCACCTTGAAAATACACCAAACAGAACTTATTCTTTCGCGATCGAAAACCCTCCATTGCATGACCAGCGCTTCTTCCATCGATTCTTCTACTCCTATCTCAATGCTAGTGGTCTAACTATTTGCTGATTACTTGATCATTATTCTTATAGTTACCAGAATTACGAGAAAACTAACAAGGTAGATCGTATTCGGAAAGGTCGCAATCCTCTAAGTTGACTAGTCCGATCAATGTATGCCCACATGGTCACACACAAGTAGTGGCCGTCAGAAGTTGCAATCTGGTGAAACAGAAGGTCATTCAAGATATACGGTCAGCCGCAGTCGTAACGCATTTACACAGACACATAGTGATCCGGAAATATTCAATAAATTAGGTGGGCGAATTAAATTAGCTAAAGCTGAACCATTCCATACAAATCTGACTCAATCCGAGTTTCCAATGGATTAAGTCGTTCAGATATGCAACTGATTTTAGCTGTTGTGGCCATCTGGAATTTAAAAAAACATCAATATCATGGATACCCTCGTTTATCGTGTCATTTGTCTGAACAATGCTGTCTTCATTTGTCAATCAGGAGGACGCCAATGCCGTAGTATTGGAAATCAATAACAGTCTCACAAGTAGGTATGCTGACTTTACCGCAGTATACAGTGACCCTTGACGGTTTGTTCTGTCTGACAACGACACAAAGCAGCTTGTGGCCTTTTCACACTCACGTGATCTGGACAAATTATGGTGCTCAACCAAATTAACGATGAATATGTGAAGACGATATGGTCAGCACTGGGGGGCTTTGAAAACGGTGATCATTTAGTATTGTTCTTGACAAGAAAGACTGACGAGCTGGACATCTAGAGTACATGCGTTTTATACTCCGTTTAAAAAAGTTCCATACATAGGTATTCGCGTACGATATACTACACTCAAATCTGTTCTACGTCGCACCCAATGGACCACGCGAAAATTGCGACTTCTAAGGACCTGATGTTTGATTAGCGTCCTTTCGGACTACACTAATTCGCTTTGTGGTAAAAGCTTACTTTTGTATTGGGGAAAGCAGACGTCAATCTGGCATACACTATGAAAACCAAGTGCCCCAATGTAACTGATTCGGTTGAGAGTCATCTAATTGGTAAACACCGATCATCGGTGGTCAACAGACCCCAACCGTATTAAATTTTCAATATGTGGGACGAGGCTTTTGTTACAGTGAGGCGGCAAAAGATCCCACTCATCTAAAAGGTGACAGATGCAAATGAAATACTTCACCTGACGTACCTGAACTTAATGAACCAGTGGGCGGGTTATCCCGAGATGCTAATAATAAAGGATCAAAGAAGCTCTATTAGATATTTTTCAACGACACAATCGCAAAACTTGTGAAGAACATTGTCCAGTGTTCACTCATTTGTTTGCCTGTTGACTGATGAACTATTTTTGAAACGTGTCCTTACAGTGAGTGAGGATTTGGCATATCCAAAATCACCATGACCGTCACCAAAAGACTGGACCTTTGTGCGCCTCCGTGACCTATCAGGCAATACTAGGGGTGTCCGCGCGGCACTCACACTCTCCCATATCACTTTGGTCAATGTTTAGACGTCCGACCAACACAGTCTTCTGGACCTCAAGGTTGAGGATTGGAACATGTATGGTGACTTGTTCTATAAAAATGGTAATGCAATTACACTATCCGCTAAACACCGCCGTCTTGAGCCAAGGCTTTTGAGCCTAAGGTAGTGGATGAGGACCCTGATCGCCCTGGTATTATCCCAGCTCACGTACAACCATGAAATGCACACCTACAAATAATATCATGCCAAAGCGACCGCCGCGTGGTGCCATCAGTCGGGTCGCCTAACTCACTGCATACAGCAGGGCGGGTGAGCGAAAACAGGCTGCTGCTGACGCCTCATTTCTTTCTCTTCTCCCTCCCCCCCCCCACTCAAATAATTACTCTCTCTTGTAGGCCCGGTAGTTCGGAATGATGAGTCCGTTCGTCCTGCACCGGCTTTTGCGAGCAACATCTGCGCGTCATCCGGTGCTGAAATCCTCAGGTCTTTCGGAATCAATCTTCGAGCCTCGACGCTCAGTCAGGTTACGTTCACGCTTTGAAGCAAACAGAACAAGTTGCTGATGCTCTCACAATGACCTCGTGTGACAATGATGTTTGTTCCGTATCATAAACAAAAAATAAAGGGACATGCACAGGGCTTGAGCTAACTGCCCCAACACTCTCCACTCGTTTAAGGCTGAGCACCCTTGGCGATCCAGAGGCCACTGCGGCAAGATGTGCTGAGGTTGGTATAATCGTAAATCACTGGGGGGAAGGACCCTTCCTTGAAAGGATACCCGCGCGGTTCGCCTGGTAACATCCGTGAAGGAATCTCACAAGCGAGAACTTCGTCGCTGTTTGTTTTTCGTGTTCGCCTACGCCACAAGTGACTGTAACTCTGACACCCCCGAAGGCAGGTTTTATGACACCTTAAATGCCCTGTTGTGGCGAGGTAGAAGTTCAGATACTGTTGTGGTTGCCGAAGATCTGAATGCATAAGTGAGCAGACTTCAATAATAAACTAGTAATAACCGTTCAGCTATAAAACGTTTTTCGGTGCTTAGCTGTCACGCCACCCGAAGGAAGCACGCTGGCTGGGATACTGCCAGGTTTCCCAAGCCTAGACAGGTAAAGATGAGATGCATAGGTCGGGTTCGAACCACGGGCCTTCCGGTCAATAAATTCGCGCTCGAACTGATGAGCCATCTTGCTCCTGTGAGTAAAATTTGCACATGAAACTCAAGTGGTCGACATGGATCGGACTAGGAACGTATGGAGAATGCCGAACGATTGCTTCAGCTATGTGCTCACCACAGGTTGCTTTTACGCAACAGTAATTTCCAAAACAACCGAAGTCCTCTGGCCACATGGTGTCATCCAATATCATGCCGGATATGAACTCAAATTGATCACACCACCATCGGTTAGCGATGGCGCGGGTCAATAGCCGACTGTACTCGTTTTGGAACACATCTATCGTTTCCGATACGTGCTCGTGAGGGGTCGCCTCTCCCTTCATTTTCGAGGGCCGCCAAAAGCGCAGACAAATGACTTAGCAACTGAGAGACCGGTGGATCCGAACATAGATGAATTTATCACAATCGTCTCCTGGAGTCCCTCTCAACTGCTCGGCCATCAAATGTGAATACACGCTGAAACGAGATTACCATTCCTTTGCACAGTACCATGACTTTTGCCCAAAGCATGGCTCTACCAGGTCCGCTCAAGCAACAAACATCGGAAAGAAAATGCTTGAATAACCGCCGGCCCCGAACATAAATTGGCCTGACGAATTATCAAACTTAAAGTGAAAGTGAGAATGCCTGCCAACCGTGAAGCATGGTGGACACTATAGTCTAGGGAACTGGAAGAGGCCCTAAGTCCGGAAATGTCCGAAGATTAGTTCAGTCAATCCGAGCGACCGGCCTCCGGAAACAACCTGTGAGCGGAGCCATCAAGGAACAGAGCGGAGCGACCATTTTGAACAAAGAGGAACGCTTAGACCAAGGGACAGAATACTTCGAAAATTCCCCTTGCCACCATCTAGCGTTCAGCCTACAGCTGAAGTAGAACCATGGACGATAAACCTGGAAGCGCCTACGGCCTAAAGGTCAAGCTGTGCAGATATGCTGTCAATCGCCGCCGAGCTTCTGGTCCGGAAGAACTCCCACCAGTGTTGTTTAAATATCGAGGTGAAGCCCTTCGTCCGCGCTTGTCTGATATGTTTGCCTGAATTTGAGGAAAAGAAACTATCTCAGACAACTAGAGAATCGGCAGTAGTGCGCATTTTTTAA
Organism: Clonorchis sinensis; assembly: GCA_003604175.2. Classification (NCBI taxonomy): domain Eukaryota; kingdom Metazoa; phylum Platyhelminthes; class Trematoda; order Opisthorchiida; family Opisthorchiidae; genus Clonorchis; species Clonorchis sinensis. The sequence goes on from CM030370.1 coordinate 21,766,371, forward strand.
AAAAGGAGCTCGTAGTGAGTGCAGTATTCATAGATGGATCAGCTTAACCCCAGGTGTAACGATGCTCTTCATCATCATCATGGACAGAATGACATCGGTGAACAACACTGACGCTTCGCTACCGTACAACAATGATTCATTTGAAGGAATTGTGGTGAAGAAATGAATAAAAGCGGACGGGGGAAGAGACTTAGTGCCAGCTTACTACATTCATTCAGAGGTGCCTGCATCTCCAGACACTAATTCCCGGCAGTCTGAATAGAAATTGACAACAAGAACACCACTGACATCGATTAGCAGCCATATCGTGCAGCGACTCCAACCAGGCGCAGTGAGGGTTATGCGGTCCCCACCTTGGAAGGCGACTAGCACCGAAACAAACCAAACGTTTCGTAATCTCTTTCATACCATCTTGACACGTCAAGGGTTGGTCACCTCTGTTTCCGCCACTCTGAATGGAGCACCGAAAATAGCACCCTCTTTGGCAAACGATGGTTCAGCATGCGCGGTTCCTTGCCTAACCAATGCAGCTTTTGGTGCTGGGACCGCAGCCCCGTTGCACAACCGAAAACTCGCATTCCAATTGCCTCATTACAGATTCGCCGACACTAACCCGTATGAGCTATGGTAATGGGACAGCGGTGGTCGAACACCTGAAGACATCTCAGTTCCGCTGATTGAACAGTCCAAGTCTCACAACCATACAACAGAACAGCCCGCACTGAAGCCTGATACACACTTCCCTTAAGAATCGCTATACCATCATAGGTGTTTCAAAGCGACCCGAGCCTTGCAGATTCATGCATTGACCTTAACTGTCACACTACAATCAGAACTAATGCAACTTCCAAGTTACGCAAAGCGCTCCACAATACCGAGTGCCTCTCCCTGGATTGTAAGTGGCGTGCCCAGTGACTGAATGTCCACGAGCATGACCTTACTTTGTGAGTGCAAAGTGCATACCAAAGGACGGAACGACTTTGGTCAGTTCATCCGGAAACACCTGCGCCTTCACCTCCTCTTCGAAGACGAGAACGATATCGCCTGCATATTCCAGATCGAAAGGTTTTCGTGAGAGGCTATTTGAACAGCAGGGGTTTTGAAGAAAATCAAGTGTTCGTGTCATTATCTCATCGATCACGAAATTAAATAAGAATGGAGAGCTGGCAACCCTGACTGACACCCCTTTGTGTACGGAAGCTTTTGGAGAGCTTTCCGTATACTCTCACTCGCCCAGAAATCTGGGAATACAAAGAGCTTATCGTGTTCGCATACTTCTAGAGCATTCATCCCTGGGCCAGGGTGTTAAGGAGAACAGATCGGTCAACCCAGTCGAATATGCCTTGGAAATCCAGGAATACTAAATTTCTGGGTCGGTTGTACGTAGGATGTTGTTCCAGCACCCGACGGAGTGTGAAGAGCCAGTCAACGCAACCCCTACCAGACCGGAATCCCACTTATTACTCTCGAGCCAGTGTTTCACGAACCGCGACGAAGCACAAGTGACGTCAACAGCCTCGTTACAGTCGGGGTCAAGCTGATCCCCCTGCGGTTACCGCACTCACTACGAGCCCCTTTTATAAAATGGGCACTGTCACCCATTTTCTTCTTTTATCCCGGACCGTCTCTTTCCCCCACATGCATGCAAACAGATCAGACAAGCCCTGACTGAGGACTTCACTCTCATCTTTGAACAATGCGGGTGGGAGGTCATCCGGACCAGAAACTCGGTGGCGCTTGGGAGAAATATGCAGTCATAAACCTCTGAGGCTATAGGAGGTTCCACGTCCATTATCCATGGTTCTATTTCAGCTGTAGGCACCAGAGGCAGCTGGTGGCCACGATGACTGCTGTTCGAATTATTTAGCCCAACGGTCGAAGCTTTCTTCTTTGTTCAGAATGGTCACTCCCTTCTGATCCTTGATGGTTTCGCTCGCATGTGGTTCCCGGGAACCGGTCGCACGAATCAACTGAAATAATCTTCGTGAATTACCGGCTTTCTGGGCCTCTTCCATTTCCTTGGCTTTTTGTGTCCACCATAGTTCACGGTTGGTTTGCACGCTCACTTTCACCTTAATTCTGATAATTCGTCGCGTCGAGTTATGTTCGGGACCAGCTGGGATATTTCTCCGAGATTTAAGCAATGTCATTGTCCGGTCTGATGTCCAGTGTTTGATTGAGCCCGGTAGCGCCGTGCCACAAGAAAACCCCAGCACTGTCCCAATATTAATTCACATCCCGAAGACACTCTAGAAGAAGATTACGGAACATTCGTCTAACATCCAGATCTAACAGTCTTTCAGTTGCCAGGCGACTTTTCTGCACCTTACGCGGTCCTGGCAAACGAAAGGAGAAGCGACTTTGAACGAGTGCGTGGTCCGAATCCATAAATGTGTTCCAAAACGACCGGCAGTCAGCCATCCGCGCCATCGGTAACTGATTGCAATGTGGTCGAGTTGAGTTCGTGACCAGCACGCCGTTGGAGGACACCATGTGGCCAGACGACTTGGATTATTTCGGAAGTTAGTACTGCATACAAACAGCCTGCGGTCAGCACACAGATGAAGCAATCGCTCACCATTATCAGTACGCACCGAGATCAATCCATTTCGACCATCTAATTGAGTCTCAGATGCACTAAGCCCGCCAACTTGTGCATTAAAATCTCCGGCAACCACAATAATAACTGTGCTTTTAGGTAGCCACAATAAGGTGTTCAGGGCGTCATGAAATTTGCTTTTGATTGTGTCAAAGCTACAGTCAGTTGGAGTGCAAGCAGATACGACAAACAGACATCGATCAATTTCCCTTGTGAGACTCCCTCACAGACGTTACCAGACGAACCGCGCAGAGGCGACTATCGAGTATCCAGTCAAGCATGGATCCTTCCGCCCGGTGACTTAGTTCGATACCAACCCCTGCACATCCTGCTGCAACAGCTTCTGGGTCGCCAGAGACGCACAGCTGGAAGCGAGTAGAGAGTGATGGGCAGTTAGCTCAACCTGTGCTTGCATCTTGAATTCTTGTTTCTGATACACAGCACACGTCAAGGTCAAGCGAGTCCAGTGTGAGAGCAAGAGCAACTTGTTGACCCGCTTGCTTCAGAGTGCGGACATTGAAGACGACCATATAGATAGGGCGTCGGGGCTCGAACACTGATTTCGAAATGCCTGAGGATATCAACGCCGGATGACGCGCATATGTTGCCTACAGGACGAATAGAGTTGTGACGGAACGATAGTCTTGGTGACACTTCTCCTTCGTCACCTTATGGTCGTTCGTGAAAGAAACATTTACACTCCGTCATGTATTAGAACAGCACCGCAAGTCCGAACGACCAACAATTTCGGCATTCCTGAATTTCCAGGGCGCATTCGACTCGCTTGACCTGTCTGTTCTCCCTAACATGCTTGCGCAACAAGGAATGCCCCGGAAGTCTGTGAACATAATAATTTACTTGCATTCTCAGAATTCTTGGGGTGTGAAATTGTATAAAAATCTCCTCAAAAGCTTCCGTACACAAACCGCTTAACGTCAAGGATGCCCACTCTCTACATTCCTATTTACTTTCGCGATCAACAAGATAATGAGACAAAAGCTGTAGGGTTTTCAAAACCCTGATGTTCAAACAGCTGCTGACGAAAAACTTGTCTATCTGGAATACGCAGACGTCGCTCTCGTCTTCGAAGAGAATGAGCAGGTATTTTTGGATGAAGTGACCAAAGTTATCCAGTACTTTGGCATGCACTCTGAACCCACAAAGTGTAAGGTCATGCTCGTGGACATGCAATCACTGAACACGTCATCTACAACCAGGGAAAGGTACTCAAAGTTGTGGAGCGTTTCGCGTATTTTGGAATTTGTGCGTGTGACAGATGAGGGCAATACATGAATCGGGTTGCATTTTCGGACGAGTATCCAGTACTTTGGCATGCACTCTGAACCCACAAAGTGTAAGGTCATGCTCGTGGACATGCAATCACTGAACACGTCATCTACAACCAGGGAAAGGTACTCAAAGTTGTGGAGCGTTTCGCGTATTTTGGAATTTGTGCGTGTGACAGATGAGGGCAATACATGAATCGGGTTGCATTTTCGGACGAGTTGCTCAGTGGTTAAAGCGCGAATTTACTGATCGGAAGGTCTGAGGTTCGAACCCGACCTCTGCATCTCGACTTCCCCTATCTATGCTTGGGCAACCTGGCAACATTCTAGCCCTCATGCTTCCTTCTGGTGGCTTGGCAGCTAAGCACCGAAAGTGTTACAGCTGAACGGGTTGCATTTGCTAATTTGACACACCTCTGAATTCAAAGTGATATCCTTGAATCTCAAGGGACGTGTGTATCAGCCTACAATACGGGCTACTTTGCTGTATGGTCGTGAGACAAGGCCTTTGTGAACACCGGAATTGAAACCTCTTCAGGTGCTCGACAACCGTTGACTCAGAACCATAGCTCATTTGGGTTGGTGTCGGCGAATCCCTAACAAGGCAAGTAGAAAGCGAATGCTCGTTTACGCAGCTGGAACATCCATCGAGGAATATGCTCAGCACCAGAGGCTGCGTGGGTTGGGCAGGGGATTGTACATGCCAAAGTATCGTTTGCCGAAAGCAGTGTTGTTTTCCGTGCACGATTCAATGTGGCTGACTTTTGACAGAGCAGGGATAAATGGAATCGATGACTAAAAGTATGGCTATTCTCGGCGCGACTAACCCTCCAGGATGGGGACCGCGTGATCCCCACTGTTCGAGGATTCTGTAAGATATGGCTGCTAATCGAGTCAGTGACGTTCTTGTTGGCAGCTTATATCCAGGTTGTCTGAATGAATGTCTGGGGGTATAAAAGCCTCGAAGTGTCTGGTAGGCTGGCACTATGTCTCTGTCCATTTTTATTCTTTTCTTCACGATAAGGCTTTCGAATAAATAATGGTTGTACGGCAGTGAAGCATCAGTTTAGAACTTTGAGGTTATGCTGTCGATGATGATTATGATGATGCATTTCACCGTTAGAGTGAGACATTTAAACGAAAAACTGCAAATATTTCCCAGAATTGTCCGTCATCAAAGGTTATTAGGATGCACTCATATAAGGCCCATCAGATTCCAGATGGGTTTTCGCTTCTAACAACTGCACTTGGATTAACTCGGTCAGTGTTTCAACTCTCTACTGTGCATCGCAACCACTTCAGTAAACACGCACCACACTTCACCTAGTCAACACCGCATTGACGATGTCAGCACGGTTCGTGAACTTTTTGCAATCCAACTGTCAAGCTCCGTGAAGAGACCAACAACTAACTCAACACAAGTACAAATGCGGATCGCACTTGCCATGGCATGTGACATGACTAGGTTCCGGAATCTCCTACCACACTATGTCCAGAATTGTTTGCTCAGGCTTATCAAGTCAAATTTTCACTTCAGCTACAGGCAATGCCCCAGAGAGACCACTCGGTTCGATTTCAGCGAAATGGTGTTCAAAAATCACTCCCTCATGGATTTTTGAATATCACAGCCAAATATAAGTATGTGTCACGAGTGGGCACATCATACTTAGTCGACTAGTGCATGTTGGAATCGAATGAAACCTTGCTTAGGGAGGTCAATTTAAAACTTACATGGGTAGCAAAGAAATAGCAGACTGTGTAAATTAACTTCATTAGACGGATGCAAGGTCTGTTGTCGATTGTCCTTCCAACATTCATTTCATTAAATTGGCCGGCGTGGCAGGAAGTACGTTTTACGTCCCTTTCTAAACCGGAGTTAGGCTTGTAGCTATCCCTTCACCCACATACTTGACTGTTCAGCTCACAGTCGCTCACACGATCACGAGACTCGTCTTTTTCTCTACACTCACAAACTAAGTCACACAAAGGTGACTCATCTGACATTGGCTGACTGCCTGTACCTTCTAGTGAGCGTAGCAACAAGTGATGTGCTGACACCCACGTACACCGTCCGGACTTTCACCAAGGAACTCTGACAAACGACAAGTTCCTCTTTTGACTTGCTCCACATTTCGCATTACACTTAGTTTATACGTGTGGCAACTCACCACTGTCAACCATGGCAAAGACTGTTAATAGTGCGTATGCCTTCTGAATTATCTTATGGCTAACATCAACTGTGCACTAATAGGCTCATGAAAATATGAGTCTTCATCGGGGTCCTCCTCCAAAATCCCAGTACATCAGTTGCAAAACGCATCCGATCGCAAAAGCACACTGGAACTTTGGATGAACACCTAGCGCTGACTAGGTGTGTTCGCTGAAGAATTTGCCGGCTCTCTGTCCGCCTTAAACTCCGGTGAACCCAGCAATCCAACACCTGACCATAAACCTCCAGCTTGCCGTAGTGATCGGGCTTTGGTGCCGCAGTGAGCTTGCATCTACACTGGCCATAAATCAGTTTCCCAAGGTTCAACCATGCCAGAGGATCCCATGGGGAGTAGACTGGCGAGGAACAGCGAGTCTCCACGCTGCGAGAAATCGTATTACGAGGCAGTCTGGAGGTAAGAAAAAGTGCTGCCTCTGCAGTAGGATTGTGAAGGTAGTTCCCGCAAGGCGAGAAGTGGGGTTATTTATGGACGAGGCGATGCTAGCCTCCTTCGAAGAAGAACGGTGTTAGTTGTCCACACCGAAACCGATTTACCGCTCGCAGTTAGGCCCCGCTACGGCCGAGAAGCCTGTCGCGCACGCCATTGGCCAGAAGAACGGGTCGTTAGGCAGTTCAACCTATCTCTTTTAAAGCGACGGACGGAACTTTAAGACCAGTTCACCGTCAACAGAGAACATTCCAACGTGAGATATTGCCCCTTCGCCGTGACCAGGCACCCGGTACGGATGACCTTCAGACCCCGAAATTTAGAGAAAGGGGAAAAGGAATACCTAATACCTAGGGTCAGACTGTCAGCGTCCAAAAGGCAAATCCAACGATCAGGCGTCTATCTGAGGATCGCCCTCTAGATGCACGGAAGCTAGGCCACAGCAGTTCTATGGAAGAGGTGCGGAAAAGGCTTCCGGATGGCGCCAATTCGGCCGATCCCAATCTTAAGGCCAAACCGATTGTAGTTATAGCCCCTTGTGCTCCTGAAAGCACGCTGAGGCAAACGACCGCGACTCCGGACAGCAGTTTCTACTCAACCACTGCAGACCCCTCGAATTCTAAAGACAGTGACGCTCTGGAGGAGGCAAGCCTCACGTGGACGGAGCGCCCAAAGTACGTAGAGCTATCAGCGCTTCTTTCCGTAACAGACGTCAAAGGTGCAACAGTGAACTCCATACCCAAGTCACAACCGGGCTGGATTGTATCAGACGAGCGGAGTCAAGTGGCGAAGCCCACCGGCAAACCAACCACATGCGCTGACGTCGACATCGAGGAATGCTGCGAGAACCGTACAACCACTGAGGCTGTGAAACTGCCAATCTACAGCTCCACTCCGTCTAAAGTAGCCTCTTTGATTGTGGACACAACTCTTGCCCAGGACCATGACAATCAAAGCCACAAGCCTGACCACGGCGAGCCGAACAGTCCCTCATACACCCAGTTGGCCACGCTGATCGCGGGTGACTCGGATGACCACACAGGCGCGAAAGAAAGGCGACTGCGGCCAAACAAGCCATATACAACTCGCCAAATCAGAAAACTGCTGGCTGGCTTCAAGGTGCAGTCCTCTGAGAAAACCAGCCTCATGGGAGCACCACCAAAAGAACTACCCGGTGCTGCCACCCAGCGCTCAAAGCATCACAGAGGCACCTTTCCGACCAAATCGCGCCAAAATGCCCAAGAAGCCAAACAGACGCGAGATCGCCCATTGAGCAACAGCGAACCTGGCCGTCCAGAAGAAGTTAAAGAAAGGGCTACAAGTAGCAATGGTCGAAATTTTCGCCCACGGGGAAAAAAACTTCGTCCACCAAAACTAATAGGCCCGCGCAAACCGGGCTCCCACAGGGCGAAAAAAACCCTGCAAATGAAAAGCAACCCACGAAACCACCAATCGAGGGAGCAGACAAATATGCCTCAGAGGTCCCTTCGGAGCCCTCGACTCAAACCCGACGTGCAGCTATTAAGCCTGCTAACCTCCCTGGTTACACAACTCTCGGCTCCTCACCTTCGGAGGCAGCAGAGACAGTGTTGAAATGCTTGTCCACAAACTGTCTTAGCCTCTTCAACAAACTTTGTGATATTAAACAGTCAGTTTGTCTTGAACAGCCGTCCATTATCGCACTCACAGAGACCTGGCTCACACCAGATGTCTCTGACGCGGAGATCTCAATAGACGGCTACTCTATTTTTCGAGCTGACTCAAAACGAGGGAGAGCTGGTGGGGTTGCTTTATACTTACATGCGGCCCTGCCAATCCCGATTGTCCTCTCTGATACCACTCCTGCACCTTTTTGTGATGCACTGTGGCTTCAAGTCCCGCTGCGCGGGTCCGATTCTCTCCTTCTCGGTGTGGTCTACCGTAGCCCCTCGAGTCCTCCGGAAGATGACCACTTCCTCATACGAACCCTTGGGCAACTCTCCTCCAGCTACCACTTCACTCATCTCCTGCTGGTAGGTGACTTCAACGCTCCAAAGGCCCCCTGGACGGAGCTCCAGTGCGTCGGATCAAGTGGACCCTTTGCAGCGGCGTTGACCGAAGTCGTTCAACAGAGCGCTTGGACTCAACATGTCGTTGCACCCACCAGATACCGCGCGGGCCAACAACCGTCCCTCCTGGATTTGGTCATCACCAACGAAAGACATTTCGTTGATCAGGTGACAATTAACGCTCCACTGGGACATAGCGACCACTGTGTGCTCACCTTTGATTTCATCTGCTATTGGGCCAGAAATCCCGAACCCCAAACGTGGATTCGAAACTTCTGCCGTGCAGACTTTTCGGGAATGCGCATCTTTCTTAACCAAGTTAAACTGGGGCCAGCCTCAGTGGAAGACTTATATAGGACTATTGTCCAGAAAGTTCACGAGGCTGACGCGATGTTCGTCCCAAAAAAACCAGCACGCAGTCGGACGAGCCGTAAACTACCCAAAAGGATCCGGCGTCTTCTGGAAAAGAGGTCACAACTATTTCTCAAAAAGTTGACTACAGGAGACACAGAAGATGAGCTGGCATTTCGTAAAATGCGGAACCGCTGTAAATCGGAAATCCGCCAATGGAACATACGAAAACAAGCCACCATTCTAGACCTCGCCCGGAAGAACAGAAATGTGCTGTTCAAATACATGCGGCATCGCCGAAGAAACAAGCCATCCGCGTTCTCCCTGAGGGACAGGAACGGGGAACCCACGAGTGACCCAATAGTGGTATCTGAGTTCTACAGAGATCACTATGCAGGTCTGTATTCAGTCCCAGCGTCCTCGTCACATCCAACGTTGTCAAGGCGTACCTACGAACGGCCTCTAACCGACTTGGTATTCACGGTGGAGGACATTCGTCAACTCCTGCACAAGATCAACCCATTCTGCGCGTTGGGGCCCGACGAAGTCCACCCAAGGATCCTGAAGGAAACGTCGTACACACTGGCAACTCATTTCCATCTGCTGTTTCGTCAGTCGCTTGACGAAGGCCACCTTCCCTCTGTTTGGAAGGAAGCGATTGTCACGCCAATCTACAAAACTGGTGACCGACTATCGCCTGGCAGCTACAGGCCTATAAGCCTCACTAGCGTGCCATGCAAGGTGATGGAACGCATTCTGAAGCGAGCCATTCTAGATCACCTTACTTCCAACAACTTGATTTCTCAAGCTCAACACGGATTTCTCCCAAACCGTTCCTGCGTGACGAACATGCTCGTATTTATGGACAGCTTAACCCAAGCCAAGGACGAGGGACTCATATCGGATGCCATATTTTTCGACTTTTCAAAAGCATTTGATCGAGTCCCACACGTCCCTCTGCTCCACAAACTCGAGTCTTACGGGATTCAAGGGAAAATCCTACACTGGATCAAGGCATTCCTATCAGACAGATCATTCCGAGTGAAAGTAGGCTCGACCTACTCTTCTGCGGCGCCGGTCTCCATTGGAGTTCCTCAGGGCTCCGTTTTGGGACCTTTGCTGTTTCTGATATACGTCAATGACCTTCCAGATGTTATTTCAAGTCCATGTCTACTTTTTGCGGACGACTTGAAATCGTGGAGTTCCAATGCCAGTGCCCTCCAAATTGATGTGGACGCCGCAAAGCAGTGGTCGTTGGACTGGCACCTTCCTCTGAATGACGAAAAGTGCGTCCATATGTCATTTGGAGGAGACTCAGCGAACTCCTTTGTCATGCATGGTGAGAAAGGACCAGAAGACATCACGAGGATAGATGCCAAAAAAGATTTGGGTATCTGGCTCTCTCCAAACCTGTCCTTCTCACTGCACCTTGAGAAATCGGCTCAGAAGGCATTCGCTGTTCTACGGATGATTCGGCGTACCCTCTCTCGTATTACTCGCACGGACTTCCAAATACACTATGGGGCCTATGTCAGACCGCTCCTTGAATATGCTAACCCGGTTGTCTACTCAGGACGCACGAACGACGTAACCCTCATTGAGGGTGTCCGGCAAGCTGCTACAAAAGTGGTTGCCAGCCTTGAATCCGTGGTCTACGAAGCGCGTCTCGTGCCGCTTGACCTCTTTCCCCCAGAGTATCGTCGCCTCCGATCGGACGTAATTCTTACTTATGCCCTGTTTGAACAAGGCTTGGAAAACAGGTTTTTCACCGTTGAACCAGCAAACACTCAGGGGGAACATGGTAAGAAGATTTTCAAACCAAGAGCGCACACTGTCATTAGGTGAAAATTTTTCTCATTTCGGGTAGTAGCTGCGTGGAATAACCTTCCTCCGTCGGTTGTCCACGCTACTTCTAGAACCCAGTTCAAAGCTCTAGTAGACACTTATTTATGCGAGTCCTCGCACTGGCAAACATACTGTCCCACACTGAGAACTTGAAGAGTAGTGTTACACCCTTTTTTCACTTATGCCTTTCAGGTGAACGACAGGCACTGAAGGACAAGAACAAAACCGACCCGGGAAACTTGGGCGAAAGCCTCGATCCTGTGTATCAATCCGTGAATCCGTGAATCCGTAAGGAATAAAGCACCTCGACGGTGATCCCAAGCTTCAGAAAAGGTGCAGGAATGTCGCGGAATCAGCCTGGTGTCCGTCGATTTCCGGGCTTTCTTTGGTAGGTTGATCGATTACCGGGAGACAAACTAGTGAGAGTCACATTAGATTTCGCCATGACCGGAGGGTCTGTGGGTCATATCCTTAACTTCATTTAAGTGCTTGAACGGCACCACTCTTTCTAACTTCTCAATTTGGTCGTTTTTCTTGACCCGTCCGTCATAAAATACTTTGACAGTGCTTGGTGATCGAAGGGGCCCTTCTAACTTTATATTCCTTGTGAGCACTTCGCGAAACTTTTTAGGCACGCATGCGTATTCAACAAACTTTCCTCTGGGTTCACGACGTCGAGATGTGAGAGACGGCTGTCTCTCTCACAATTCTCCTTCAACCTATTCACTTTTGTAGCGCTTGAAACTCCGGGATCAATCGCTCACGACGACTGAACAATCGGATGATAGAACACATCCCGGTTCACATCATTCATGAATATCATCCTGATAAACGTTGTATATAAATTTGTTTGCCTGAATAGTTGTGCTAGTTACGGTGTGTTGGTTGTAGACGAAATCACTTATGAAATAAGGAAGTCCAGGGCAAGTTTTGCTAGCACTAGAAACGTACGGCACCGTGGTGATGTCAGGTTGTCTGTCGAGGCCTGAAGAATCACAACCGCATTGCGATCAACACTGAGTGATGGTTCAAAAAAGTAGCCTCAACGCACACAGGATGTATAACAGCCGTTAATTCTGGACCATCGGTGCCTCTGAAGAATTGCTCTTGTTTGGTCAAAAGGCTCGACCAGCAAATCTGAGACAAGCCATTTGGTTTTCAAAACCGCTGAACGAGGGATGGGCTACTAATCCTTCGCGAGCTAGAACATTCGCCTTGTCGCATGGAGTTCAGTTGCCCATTACTTTACTAACTGGGGTGACCGGCAGATGGACAGTCTATAATCTGTCAACGACTTATGGCGACATCCATTAGTGAACTAGACTGTGTTGTAATTGTCAGCTTGCTGTGTGGGGACTTTGGGACGCGATCCACCGATGGTTATTGACGTTGAAAGGCATGACTGTATGACGGTCAGTGGCTCTTGTACATAAGCGGGTATCGCCTTCAGTACATAACCAACCAACCTCACAACAACATACAATAGAATCCCATGCCTAATGATAGTAACGATGTTTATTCCCAGCTGCTGGGTTGCTACTATCAAGCATGATCACGAGGGTACACTTAGAATCAAAGAAGGATTGATGAGATTTGTGGGCGCTCGGGATTGAGGGAAAACAGGGCTGCTTCGCGAATAGTAGACATTATCCGGTGTAGAATCGGCCACACATAAACGGACACGAGCTAAATTCGGTGGACGTCGAGGTTAGAGAAGCACGATCATTAGGACTCTCTCTATCTCTTGTGGAACATATCAAGCTGGAGCGCCGCACTCCAGACGCACAATGCTAGTATCTGCAAAACCTTTGCGATTGGAATACAACTTTTCACGCCAAAATGTTGCACTTCGCTGCACCTATGATTAGACCGAAAATCACTCTAACCTAACGTCATTTTTTCGAAACTTGTTTTAATTAACATCCTTTCTAGATTTTTGGCGCACATTCTAATTTGAACTCGCTGCGCTATGGCTTAAGAAATGGCTTCACATACGTTTGCTGAGTAATTAGGGGCTGTCTCCTTTCCATAATTTACATTGTTCGAGAACTCATTAAATGAATACATGAACGATAACTATGTGATATTTGTTTGTTCACCCAGTAATCGAAGCACCAGCGCTGTACGATACGAATGGGTGCGATACGAATGGGTGTACTACAAATGCAGCAGGCGGTCTGCAAGACAAACGAAAAGTCGGGGAATCCGGAGAAGCTAGCAAGCTAATAAAGACAGTAAGTGAAGCACTGGCTTTTTTCAGTGCAGTTTTGTTCAAGGAGGCAGGGGGCCATCTCACAATCACCTATTATTATCTAAAAAAAATAACCATAAGTTTCCTAAATTTTTGTACGATCGGATTTCTGTAAATTGACCTCTAACCGAAGAGAATTTGCGCACCTGCAGGGCCCGTATGAAGCGTGGAAGACCGTGTAAAGTGCGGCAGTTGGGGGCAAGATCCGTGCCACCCAGGACATAATCAACTACTTCCGGAATTGTCAACCATCACGGTTGGGTAGATGCGGTATGGTCGGGTTTTGTTGTGATGGACGATATGCCTTTGGTCCTGGCAAATGTGTTGGAGACCGGATGTGTGCTTGTGCTGCCGTCAGAGGAAGGTCACCCTACTCGTGCATGCTTGTCCTGATGACAGTGGATAGTGCTGTTTCGACGATTTCTATATGTAGCAAATGTCGAGGAACGCACGCGGCAAACCGATTTGCACGGGTGTTTTTGAATCACCTAGTACTGTGCCTGCAGATACAAGCCATATGCTTTCCTGCTAACTGATGGCATGGGCATAGGGCGTCCGGTGGTGTGTGCGTTCGTGAAGAACGGACCGTTTGCCTCCATGCGTAAGCTTTTCGGCTTATTTAGAGAAGTGATGGGAGAGCAGCATCAAATGAAGATTTTCTTCATGGATAAGATGCCGGCACAAAAGTAGGAAGCAAGTTTGACGTTCAGCTGCGACGTCATGTTGTGCTACTTTCATGTTAGAAAAGCGATCAGGAAACGCTGTGTATTATTTAAATTCCATCTATTTTTGTTCACAGATAAACTCTGCGAACATCCAGCATATATTCCACCGCGTGCCCGGAGGGACAATGTCCTATTTCAGTAATCGAAGCACCAGCGCTGTACGATACGAATGGGTGCGATACGAATGGGTGTACTACAAATGCAGCAGGCGGTCTGCAAGACAAACGAAAAGTCGGGGAATCCGGAGAAGCTAGCAAGCTAATAAAGACAGTAAGTGAAGCACTGGCTTTTTTCAGTGCAGTTTTGTTCAAGGAGGCAGGGGGCCATCTCACAATCACCTATTATTATCTAAAAAAAATAACCATAAGTTTCCTAAATTTTTGTACGATCGGATTTCTGTAAATTGACCTCTAACCGAAGAGAATTTGCGCACCTGCAGGGCCCGTATGAAGCGTGGAAGACCGTGTAAAGTGCGGCAGTTGGGGGCAAGATCCGTGCCACCCAGGACATAATCAACTACTTCCGGAATTGTCAACCATCACGGTTGGGTAGATGCGGTATGGTCGGGTTTTGTTGTGATGGACGATATGCCTTTGGTCCTGGCAAATGTGTTGGAGACCGGATGTGTGCTTGTGCTGCCGTCAGAGGAAGGTCACCCTACTCGTGCATGCTTGTCCTGATGACAGTGGATAGTGCTGTTTCGACGATTTCTATATGTAGCAAATGTCGAGGAACGCACGCGGCAAACCGATTTGCACGGGTGTTTTTGAATCACCTAGTACTGTGCCTGCAGATACAAGCCATATGCTTTCCTGCTAACTGATGGCATGGGCATAGGGCGTCCGGTGGTGTGTGCGTTCGTGAAGAACGGACCGTTTGCCTCCATGCGTAAGCTTTTCGGCTTATTTAGAGAAGTGATGGGAGAGCAGCATCAAATGAAGATTTTCTTCATGGATAAGATGCCGGCACAAAAGTAGGAAGCAAGTTTGACGTTCAGCTGCGACGTCATGTCGTGCTACTTTCATGTTAGAAAAGCGATCAGGAAACGCTGTGTATTATTTAAATTCCATCTATTTTTGTTCACAGATAAACTCTGCGAACATCCAGCATATATTCCACCGCGTGCCCGGAGGGACAATGTCCTATTTTAGTTTTTTTGTTTATCGTAATACTAGTTCACAGATTCCGACAAGGTCTGTAAATACTGCGTCGCACGGACCCGCAATTCGTCTCTTATCTTACCGCCCACTGACTATACATCAACCGTAAATGGGCTGTACTCGCACGGTCCGGGACCGTTCACTTTGGTATTATGACCAACAACCGTCTAGAGAATTCCAATGATCGACTGAAAAACGGGTGCACCACTGCGACACACTACAGCATGTCATAAAAAGGTGTCCCGGCTCATGTTGGAATTTGAGATGCATACGACGTATCGTTGCGACTGACAGGAAACCTTGGAGGTCGACGTCCAGGTTCGGAATATGGTCTGTCGAACGACTACGCATGCATGTTCCATTGTTCTGAGGCACTTGGGGCCGCGACCGCCAAGGCTGCACTATCATCTTGTCGGAACAAACAAGGTGAGGTCAACCTACTGTAATTAACTTATAGTTCGCGGTGCAACACAGAGGTGCTCCCAGACGGTTGACACCTTTGCTGGAGAGTGCACACGCCTCTTATAACAGGAGATGTGGCTCCCCCGCACCCAGTTGTTCTCTGTGTTAAGAGATCAGTTGGTTCCAAGCAGTAAGAACTAATTTCCATAAATTTTCTTCTTGGGCTGCTTCATAATGTAAATGTCCAACTACAACGACTAAGGCTGTACAGCACTATTTGGAGGAGACTTGGATGACTTCATGTGAAGCATCGGCTCCAGAAAGTTCGTCTGGTAATGAGACCTTATGTATTTCATGTAATTCTCATATTTCTTGTGGGTTACAATCAGTAGGCAATAAGCTATAGGAAATCGCGCAATACGAATAAGCTGTTGAAGAGGGCTTTCCGTAACAAGCCTCTCTGGGCGCTGAAGTACTCCCACCATAGGGTAAGTTTTGCTCCCAGTTTGTCAGCTGCCTGCCTCCTTGTGATACTATGATGATGTAACTTATATTTTCCTCTTGCTTCAGGGCGCCAATAACTCAATGGATACTCCGCGCGAAGGTCATACATTTCCACTCAGGACATAGGTACTCATCAAGACGATGATGATGATCATGCCAGACGGTATCTCACCCAAAATTTGAGAATAAACATTATTATTATTACCGGTATAATTCAACTTTTCCTGTCGCCTTATTTGGACGTAGGTTCCATGTGTGCAGTTGAGTAGGTATCGTGTGCCCCTGACCGCACGTTAGTCGTGTGCGTCAGCTAGGCACGTTCAGTTGCCCGCTTTGATCGACGTCATGTTCGCACTGGCATAGTTCGCAGGGTATAACGTAGCCCTCTGCTGATTAACAACAAACTTGTACGACTTATCCGGCAATAATGAATACTGCCTCCGCGATTTTAACTCACAATAGCAATTATTGAACTACTTGAACACCTGGTTCAGTATTCCAGCCGTCAGTAGGATACAAATAGCAAAAACTATTTACATGAGTAGCATCTCCACATATTTTGCATCCACAAGGGCCACGCAGTTTCGAGAGCGTTCAACGGGTTATTTCAGCTGCAGAAATATCTGCAAGTTCCGTCCGTTGTAATTGACTCGCCTTTTTCCGCAATTCGCGGTTTCTTATTCCATTAGGCAAGATATTGACAGTCGTGTATTTTTTGGTGAACTTGGAAGATTCACCTATATAAAACAAATCACCCATGTAGATAATTTGCAGGATAATTCATTATACACAGTCATTCTATACTATGAAGTGGCAACCCTGAAAACGTCGTGGCTTTGGGGAAATCATCCCCATTGTGCGAATATTGTGGGATAGATGAATGAATTAGCGACACGCATAGATGGTAGCAGGAAACTCAGAATCATGGTGCACAGCGAAACTGTACTGACCTACTGGTTTCCGCCCATCGTGTGGTAGTAAAGATTGCATGCCAACAAGCGTCTATAACTGCAGCTTGTGCGTTAATATTTTATTAATGCACAAGCTGCAGTTGTAGACGCTTGTCAGCATGTAATCTTGCAGATCTTACCGTCACATCAATGGAGATAGATGGCTCGGTGTCCTCTGAAGCTGTGAAGTTAGACGCTACTAAGTAGCTTGGTGTGTGCCTAATGCTGCGAGCAATCACAGAGCACTCAGAGTATTAGGGTAGCATCAAAGTACTGGCGGAACAGGTTTAGGTACAATAGATTATGGGACCGAGGTTGCAGAGAAAAGGTTGGCCGATGGTTTGTGGTGGGACGTCCGTGAGTTTCAATCACAGATACGTCATAGGTGCGCACCCTTGTGGGGTTAATCGTTCGATTGATCATATGGGATATCGGGGTATTTATAGGGCCTGTGGGGTCGATTTGGCTGGTTCGCGTTGTGACACGATAGTTAGTCTGAGAATTCATGAGACTCATAATCAACAGATTCTTATGTGTGACATCAGCGGCACAGTAGGGAGTGGGCGTGGGTGCCATGGCAGCTTCAGTGTTATCAACGACGGTTGGGGGCCCGGTAGGGTTCGATGACACTGCATGTGAGGCCGGGTAACCCGACAGGCTCTGCAAGTTATGGTCCGATGCACGGGTCCTTCGGCTGCTATGCCCACATAGGTCAACGGTGAACGGACTCACTTGGTTGTCCAGGGATGTCGAATGCACTAATTTGTGCGTACTGGTGGACAGAAGAGATCTCTACATTGTAGCTTCCAGTGAACGAAATTTGAGATTAAAGTAGTGGCTTCTTTGCAAACTTTGTTTGCAGTTGAGTACAAGCAGCTTTAGTTTTTGTGCTTTGCAACTTTTCGATAGAGGGAAGGACTTGAGATTTTAGCTGATATAAGGCATCGTTTTTTTCCTTGAATTGCGTTATTGTTAGATACCACATGAATGGCTTTGACTTTTAGAGCCGATAAGGTGTTCGAGCCGTGCCACGCACGTCACATGTAATCAACGTTGTAGTTCCAGTGTGTTCAAGTGGAATTCAATCAGAAGCGTTGAATATTGGGACCTAGTGACAGCGTTCCATACGTTAACAAACCACAGGGGCGATTGAGTCGGTAAAAATTGATGCTTTTGCAAGATTTGACGGATCGCATGTTGCATCAGGAGTTAGGAGACATGCAATTAGCATGCAATTAGGAGGACGGTTCACTCCACATTTCGTGCAGAACTGTGGGGTTTTTCAGGTTTTTTTGGACCTGGAATCCTGCTGGTAGCGGTTAACTGGTTGGTAAGCTAATGAGGTATGGATCAGTACTATCGAACAGTCTGAGGTTACTTTGGAACATTCTGGTGACCGGTAACCGGCGAGGGGGTAAGGAGCGGGGCCTTTTGCCTTGAGGGGCCTCTAGGGATATATTGAGAGGATAGGTTATAAGGATTTATGGCATAATAACCACTTGGGGGAGAGGGACAGAAGTGGTGGCATCACGTGGTACTGCTGTGCAGATTGAAGAATGTTTGTTCGAGATAATAAGGAGGAGATAACCTTGGAGTTCCCGGATCGTGTGGCGGGGACTCAGTCGGTTTTAGCCGACTGTGTAATCCGGTGATTAAGACGGGATTGTGGAAGCGTAGGTTTGTGGCAGCACGTTAACAGAAACGATTATGCAACTAAAGGCCAAACATGTTTGACGTGCCGAAGAAGAAGTACAGGTAAGCAAGCAAACCGACCTTTAGGTATCAGGTGCTCACGAATGAAGGAAGCTTCTTTTTATTTTTAAGAAAACTCCAACCGGACAATGAAGATTACAGCATCCTTTCTGCAGAAGCATGCACGTCAGCTAGTATTCGGCGCCTAAAAGGGATAACATAAGTTTATAAGGGTGATATTTCAGTTAAGTGCGTGCTAATTGCAATTCTTCGTGGAGACGGCAGCCCAAATGCTTCTCTTTATATACAAAGTATGAGTGTCACGAAGCAGAAAAGAAGTGAAATGGGGGATGAACCACCTAATTATCGGAATGACATTTTAAGAATGACTGCCAAGATTAAGAGTCGACAAAGCCTGCTGAATAAAGGAAAGTCAGAGGCCTTGGAGAGCGCAGCTAGTTGAGAGATCACCCTCAGTAAATAATTCACTAAGAAAAGAGCTATGGATGGGTTGGCCCCGCAGAGCGATTGTGATGAGAGCTGAGTCATTTGGCCGCGGGGCGAATCTTTGGAAACATCAAGGGAATAGATGATGAGGATACATGATTTAACAACTGCTCGGAAATAGACGGAAGTCGCCGTATTATATGCTACTTCGACGTAGGTTGAGGAGTATTTGTTCATGAATTAATGAGAACGGGTAAGCCATACGGTTCTCAGTGGTGTCCCATCAGTAGCGCCTTAGGTTCAGCCTTTGCAGGAGGATAGCAGTACGTTAACAGGCCCAACAAACTAGGTGAGGAACAAACCGGTGCGACAGACGTGAAGGAGAAACGAAAGAGTGAGCTTTAACATAGCAGGTACACAAGGCTTCGAGATTGGTAAGTTTTCAAAAAAAAATATATAACCGGTACAAGGTATCAGAGCAGAGTTACGTTACAAGCGTGAGCACGGAAGCTGGTATTTCGTGTCCGAGAGGGAAGTCCCTATTTTAGGAGAGGGCAAATGCGGTAAAATATGTGATGGTACACATTATGGTGAGGATGGCAGAATCTTTATTTCTTCTGAGAATCGGGTGGCGAAACGGGAGTAACGCTGGAAATGAGCGGCGTGCTTGATGGCAAATATCTCGTGGGACTGTGGCCGACAAGAGTAGTTGACATAAAAACCTGATCAGGTAGGAAAAAGTCAGAGGGCAGGGTGAGCGCAGTTATTGGGGGATCGCTCCAACTAAATAGTCAATTTAATTTAACAATAAGGTTAAGTGCTGTGGATGGGCTGCAGTCCAAGAAAGATTTCATAACACCCGGTATAAGATTTTTGATAAAAGTTGGCGTTTTGCAGCCCTCGATTAAGGGTTTGCTCCAAACAGTGCGAAGTTTTCAAGGATTGTTATTCAGTGGGGACAGGCGTTCGAGTGCTTTACTTTCAGTCTGCCAGCTAGCGAGGCTGGGTAAGATTAAAATAAAATGAGGATATTTCAATTCGTGATGATAAGTGACTATGGAAGTTTGTGCGCCTTAAGAACAAGCTAGCAGCAATAGGCCCCTGAAATATGAAAGGAGGATACATTTCACATCTTCAAGAGTCCTGGCATCGCAATTTTACAAATACGGATAATTTAGTATCAGTTTGCAACTAGCGATCATCCATCTCAGAATGAGACACAACTTCACGCAATTCGTTGTTGTTCTACAGTAGGAATCGGATGGGTTTTACATCACAGGAAATGCCGTGAGAAGTCGACGTACCTCTGGAGTCGAGGTTAGGGCCAGGGCCAACAGGGACACATGACATGTCAACACCCCAAGCGGGACGGAAGGACAAGCGATAGTGTGGTCCACCATTGCCACTTAAGTCAAACCGAGAATGACCAGTTCCTCATACAGAAAATTCGGCAACTCTCCTCTAGCTATCAGTTCACGCATCTCTTGGTGGTAGGTGATTTTAACGCTCCAAAGTTCTCGTGCACAGAATTCTAGTGCATCTGGTCCGGTGGACCTTTTGCATCGGTGCTGACCAACGTCACCCAACATAGCACGTTGACTCAACATGTCGCCACGCACACCAGCTACCGCGCAAGCCAAATAACGTCTATGCTGGGTTAGCTTATTATCAGCTCAGAAGTTAAGTAAGGCCCCGCTAAGGCACAGAAGCCACTGTGTGCTGACATTTGATTCAAACCACCACTGGTCCAGGAACCGGAACCACAAGCACGGATTCGAAACTTATGCCGCACTAAATTTCCGTACATATTTTACTTGATCAACCTAATCTGGGACTTGCTTTAGTGGAGGAGACATATAGGAGCATTGTGTAGAAAACCCACAGGCCTGACGCAGTGTTTGTCCCAAAGAAACCAACGCATAGTCGAGTGATCAGAAAGCTACCTAAAAGGATTCGGCGTCTCCTGGAAAAGGGGGCCCAAATATTCCTCAAAGGGATAACTACGATGAACATAGATGACTCGGAATTTCGTAAAATACGAAACCGCTGTAAGTCTGAAATCTGTCGGTGGGAAACAGGAAAGCAAGCCACAATACTAGACCCGCCGGAAAACCAAAAATGTGTTATATAAATACATGGGACACCGCGGAAGAAAGAGGCAAAAGCCTCCACCCCGAGGGATAGAAATAAGGAAAACACGAGTGACCCAATGGTGCCATCCGGAGCCTAGGTAGAAAATTACGCAGGCCAGTATTCTGTCCCAGAGACATAAACACAACCGGGATTGGAAGGACGTGGTTGCAACCAGCCTCCAACCAATTTGGTCTTCACGAAGGAGGAGGACAGGCATCTCTTTCACAGGACGAAATCCCTCAGCATGATTGGGCCAGATGATGTCCATCGAAGGATCCTGAAGGAATCGTCGCTCGAATTGGCGAAGAATTTTGACCTGTTGTTTCCCCAGTCGCTCGACGAAGGCAACCCGCCCTATACTTGGAAGGAAGCCGTTGTCAAGCCAAGCTGCAAAACTGGTGACGACCTATCACCTGGCAGATACAGGCCTATTGGCTTCACTAGCATGCCGTGCAATGTAATGGAAAATACTGTGAAGGCATTGTACCGCCAACTTGTTATCCATAGCACAACGCGTATTCCTCTTAAACCGCTCTTGCGTGACAAACATGATCGTGTTTATGAACAACTTAACCAAAGCTAAGGATGAAGGGGCCATATTGAATGCAATGTTTTCCGACTTCTCAAAAGCATTCGATCGAGTCCCGCATGTCTTACTGCTCCAGATTCTCCAGTCCCATTGGGTTCAACATTGAGTCAAAGCGTTCCCGTTAGATAGAAAATTCTACTGGTACTGTTCTACTATTCAACCTACTCGCCCTTGGCAACGGTCTCCTTTGGAGTTCCTCAAGCCTCAGTTTCGGGACCACAACTGTTTCTGATCCACGTCAACAATCTTCCAGATTTTCTTCTTGCGGACGACCTGAAGTCCTGGAGTTCCAACGCCAGCGCCCTCCAAATTGGTGTAGACGTGACAAAGCAGTGGTCACTGGACTGGCATCTTCTTGCGGATAGCAAAAGGTGCGTTCATGTCGCCTGGAGAAGACTCAGCGGAAGCCTTTGTCATGCCTGATGAGAACGGGCCGAACCACGTTACGAGGACTGATAGATTGATTGAAACGCATCTCGTGATCCTTGGGTGGTTACTCCTGGAGTACCGTTACCTTCAAGGAGACCTAATACTTAATTAAGCCCTTAACAAAATAAGCTCATTTGCGAACAAATGTGGTTTTGCGAGAAATTCACCGGGAACCCAGCTGGATCTCTAGTTTGCGATGCTTCTAAGCAACTGAATGTGCCGCACAAGGCCGCCTCATGTTTCAGTCGGTACGATGTTCGAGATACCACGATAAATGTACAGGCGTAACACACTGCTCATAAAGCTGCTGAAGAAGGTTGCTGTCGAAGAATTTTCAGCAACCTTATTAGTAGTCAATTGCGTCCTTTTTGAAAAAGGTTTGTCCAACAGGCTTTACACAGTTGACTCAACTAAAACACGTTGGAGACATGTCAAAGAGATTTCAAGCTCAGAGCGCATACTTTCACTTGGCAAAAATTTTCTTCATTCAATTTCATTTCAATTTTTCTCAGTCCGAGTGGTTGGCACGTGGAATAACCCTCCTGCGACGCTTGTTCACGCTGCGTCGAGTACCCAGTTCAAAGCACTTTTAGACGCTTTTTAATGTGAGTCCTCGCGCTGTGAGTCCTCGTGAGTCCTTCTCCACTCTGAGAACTTAAAAAGCAGGGCTTCACCCCTTTTCGTTTGCGCAGTTAAGGTGAACGAAAGTCCCTGAACGATAAGTACAGACCCACCTCGGAAAGCTTGGTCAAAAGCCTCGGCCCTATGTATCAATCCGTGAATCCATGAAAGCTTAGAATCCGGGCTGAGGTCGAATTAGCAGCGTTCCCAAGGAAGAGGACTCCACAGGCGAGCCGCTCGAATTGGCGAACATCATGTCGGTTAGGGGCAAGTGTCCCGAAACTGTCACGGACCGGAAGAATCCGTGTTCTGATTGGTTAGCATTTGGGCCCAACAGAGCCGAGTATTTCTGGTTGGGATCTTGTTGCCCCATCACGAAGGTACTGTCTCGTCCTTGTGAAGAATTATCTGATCACCATATAAATGCAATTGTGGCAGTCTTTCTTTGTCTTCATAAAATGTTGCCTTAAGCTTCTCTTCCTTCTGACACACTATAACAAGCATAACAGCAGATTAAGGGTCAACATTGGGGTTGCAAACCACTAGATCATTGGCCAAATTCTGGTCCACATGACAATATCATTTCGAATGTAACATCGTAAACTCGACTAGACGGATCCATGTCACGCGTACGCCACTGGTGATGTACGTCGAAGAAACCAACCTTGAGTGCAAACGGTTGGATTGGTGAGCTGAGTGGAATGAAATTGAAGTTCCGAAGGGTCTTCAGATGGGATTCAAGCTTAGTATGGACAAGGGCTTTTTATGCGGCGGTTTCACTATTGGATCCAATAATCAAGCCAGCGGTCTTGGCGAAGATGCCAGAGACTAGCTGCACACGAATACAGTACAATCGTTCCGAGAACCTAAAGCTACCTAAAGCCAAAGTTCCTTCTAATTCTCGAGAAGAGCATCTTAAGCAAGACCTCAGAAAGCAGTTGGAAAGATTGCCAGCAAACGCTTTAGGCGCCTGGTTTACTACGAAAGCCCAGGAATGGATCCATCAAAACTGAGCCTCTTCGAATGGACGCTGGTCACGATCAACAGCACGAGGCTTGTGGATAAGCGGGATGAGTTGCAAACACGGCCAGTTGACCACTAGTCACATGTCGACGGCAGCATAGAGGCCTGCCTAACCGGAAGAATACTACGCGTGGAAATCGCAACAGAAGGCTGTTCAGCCCACAGATACAACGCGCCAGTTGTTATAGAAATGTTGCTACCTACGTTCGTAAACGTCCAGATCGGCCACTGTCGAAAAGTATCGACGCAGTGGAGCAGATTGTGAGCTGCTCCCATGTCCCGTAACTACGCTGAGTGTGCGGAAGATTCTTCTCGTGGTTCAGGTCGTTCAGAGGTCGTTCGTTCATTTTAAAAATCCAAATAGTTCTACGGCGCGGGTTGGTATGCGCCTCTCAACTGCAAAATGTGAAGAGCCTCCGAAAGACCGGGTGGAATCAAACCTAAACCTTCTGAGATTTACGTGGTGAAGGCGATAGCTTTGATGCAAAACCCTAATTGACCATATCTGTCAGAGTCACTAGCCATTGGTTTGTCTCTCCCTGCGGTCCTCATCCGGCGATACGGCAGTTGCTAACGCGACTGAGTTGACTGATAAGGACTTTCATGCTTCGTTGCCAAGTCCCTGAATAAATATTAATAAGAATAATCATTCAGCTGTAACACTTGGTGCCTAGGTGCCATCATACCCGAAGGAAGCACGGGAGATGAGATGCTACCAGGTTGCTCAAGCCTAAATAGGAGCAGTCGAGATGCAAAGGTTGGTTTCGAATCACGGATCCCCTGATCAGTAAATTCGCTTTTTAACCACTGAGCTCTCTCGAACTCCAAGCCCCTGAATCGTCCCCATCCGACACGAGGCTGGACAAAGAGGAATGCACCACAAAAACGGTCCTCTGGCGTACGAAGTGCATGACCTAAACGTCGTAAACCGTGGAGTGTGACCAGCTTATCTATCGAAGGAGACTAGACTTTCTGAAAACCGTCTTATCTATTGTTCATACGACAGTCGCTCAGTGCTTTGGGTCGATTGATAGGTTCACCTGCAAGCATGAGGTTTGATTTCGATCCCACCCAATCTTCCAGCATCCATTTACACTTTGTACGTGCGAAGCACGTACTGGACTGTACAGCAGAATTATTTAGGGGACAGAAAATTTAACAACTTATGTGAATCTACAAGAATTTCGAAGGCATTGCCTTAGTTCCCTACGACCTACGGACTCAAAGGCAGATTTGAGATAGAGAAGGACGATCATTCTTGGTCGTCCGAAGGATTGGCCCAGTGCCGGCACTTGTCGCACAGTGAAGATATGGTCCGTTAACCCCGGCCAGGGCGCAACCTAGGTTGATTTTTGCGAATATGTTTCTTTCCAGTATATATCAACCATCGCAGGGTAACACTAGAGAATACCCCTGAAGTTACGGACACTAGATCGATGTACCGGTTGTTTTCATACGGTGTTCTTGAACTTTTTCGAAAGTAGCAATCGCCGTCGAGGCATTTAATTCTATTGCTATTCTTGCGTCATTCCAGGTACTCCATGAGCGACTCGCTACCTTCCTTGAAGGTGCACGGTGCAAACAGATACTTAGTAGGATTGAAGCGATGAGATAGCTCACTTGACTTCGAACCCGACCTCTGCCTCTCGATTTCCCCTCTCTAGGCTTGGGCAACCTGGCAGTATCCCAGCTCTCGTGCTTCCTTCTGGTGGCATGGCAGCTAGGCACCGAAAGAGTGCTACAGCTGAACGATTTTTATTTCTTATGACTTCCGTTATCGATAGCTGACTCATATCGACGTCCCACTCGGGTTCATTTTGTCCTCCCAGGTGTTGGGTTTATGGCTCCCATCGGAACTATTCTCCAAAGTTTTCAGTTCACCGTTCAAGACGCCATTTCTGTGAACTAGGTGAATTCCCATCACTTTCGGAGTTAGCTTCACTAACACGCTCCCCACCAGCTGGTCAGGTTATCTGGAACAGGGTGCGATTGTTCCCTGTTGCAAAAGCTTTCTCCATTTCCTGGGCCTCTCATCCACCAGCGCTCTCGGTCAACCCTTAGGTTTTAAGCAGAAGGGAGTCTCTTGCATGGATGAGCTGCACACGCTTCATTGGTTGCGCTGGTTAAAACATGTACTCCGCACTCTGGAGGATTTTCTACCTCGTAGAGCTCTTTTGCCCTGTGCTAAGTGGAGGTAACCGAGAGCTGGACAGTCTATGAACTGGCAAGAAATATGAAAACTATTAGTGCATAGGTTATGATAGTCATAATGTAACTCGGGTGTATGCGCTAATAACAGTTTTTACAATGTAGATAGTAGTTTACAGTTATTAGTTGCATCATGACGAAATAAAAACAGTGCGAACAATGAAATAAGTCAAAAGATGACCTATCGTCTGTGGATAACTCGTGCGAGTTCTTGGATAAAAGTCCGGACGGACGGGAAGTCCCGCAGTATGGCTGCTACACGTGTTCCGTAATTGTCCGTGGATTTGTAGCGTATGGTTGAGTCCCTCCCCCCATGCGCGCGCACGAGTGTATGTGGTGACTGTGTTGTGTCTTATATATATGAAGGTTTGACGTGTGCATAATACATAAAATCGTTCCGATGCGTACAAGACGGGAACTGACTTGTCGGTCAAGGTTGGGAGTGGGACAAAGTTTGTCACGTGATTTGTGTGCTTTTGGAGCAGGCGAGTCACGTGATCTAGTGAGCATGGATATACTAGACAAATTAAGTGAAGTTGGTTGAGGGAACAAGGAAACTCAGTCGGGTAGACGATTGCTAGCTCCCTGGATGGGGTCCCTGCGACTCAGCTCCTCAGTGGTTAATGGCGCTCGCAGAGGTGGCTCAGTAACATGGCCAGTGGCGCTCGTGCACCAAAGTTATCGCCTTCAGTGTAAAGATGCTCAATTTCCTTTCCCTGAGAAGAATATCCAGCACGAATCAAATGATTATGTCATCTCCAGTGCTTGGCTATATGCCCTATGACCAAAACGATCTTACTTTTTCATCTGTAACACCCTTTTGGTACATGACTCCTGTTATGTCTGCTGATTCGCCAATCTGTTGTATCTGACTGCTGACCCCGCTCCGGTGCTTAGTGCCGGAGAAGAAGACTCACAGAAGGGAACACAACAGCTTTTTTTCCAAACAAGCGAATGGGGGCGAGATGGCTCGGTGGCTCAGCGCGAATTTCCTGACCGGAAGGTCCGTGGTTCGAACCCCAACTCTGCTTCTCGACTTCCCCTGTCTAGGCTTGGGCAACCTGACAGCATCCCAGCCCTCATGCTACCTTCGGCTGGCATGGCAGTTAGGCACTGAAAGGGTGTTACAGCTGAACGCTTATTAAACAAGCGAATGCACGAGTGTGGCTGCTCGCGAGTGCGAAAGTACAACGGCCTCTAGCTGTTTATTGGAGGGACACTGTCTGAATTTCGTCCAACGCTGACGCACGCTGTCCGGCTTTGGTACGAGATTGTGACGCGCTGCATATTGAGGGGGCGCTGTCTGTCAGCATCCAGCGGAGCTGAGGGTCTCAGTAGGTTTCGGGTATTCAGTGGTTGCTTTCAGAAATCTGACCTTCCTGATAACTCCCACGCCCATTTCGGCTCCTACCGGAAAGTACTGTGCGTAACCATACAAGCTGCCGGATGCTCCGCTTGTGGAGCGGCGGGCCCAACTAGATTTATGCAATGGATGTCCAGCAGTACTAAAAATTGCTCGAAGCTCGGACATGTTATCCTCCTGTTCGGGGGTACAGCACAACTCAACAAATCGTCAGACGTCAAGTAGAAGAGAGCATCTGCGCCAATCGAGAAGTCTGGGCAGAGAAAGCTGATCAGATGGAGGGAGCGAGAAACTTTGAGAATGTGCATGAACTATTTCAGCTGATAAGCACAACAGGCGCAAAGAAACCGCTGGTGATCAAAACGTCCACTACTAAGAACGATTCGCTTATCTCTGAAAAGAAAAAAAACGTTTGAGTCGTTGATTTAGACACTTTCAACAACAATTCAACAGGTCACCTAAGGTGCTCAGCTGGATCCCGGACCCCCACAAGCCATTGAACTCAGAACCCTTGACGGCTTCGTAAATAAGCGAATGCCTCTTGTTCCTCAAGCGTTACCGAGCTGCTGATCCTAACGAACTCACCTGCTCTGTTCAAAGATGGGGTTGAAATCCTTAGTCGTCTTAGTTGTCTATTTTATTTGCCTCCATAGGGGCGAAAGAGACTGTCCAAGCCACCTGAAGTAAGTGGAAAATGGTTCCCATTTTCAAAAGATCGCTCCTAGCGTTGTCTCAAAAGCGCGTGTAGACGGGATTCGAGAACTGCAGACAGGATTCCGGTAGGACAAAGGCTGTGTCCTCCAAATTCCAACATTCCGTCGAACGTTAGGGCAGCAGCATACATATAGGCACCCTACAAACATGGTATTCCCCTACTTGAAGAATGCGTCCGATTTTGTCAACTGGTTCGTTTTTTTCAACACACAACAAGGTATTCTCCAGAATCTCGTGTACGTGAGTGCATTCGGAGTTCTCTCGAAAACTTCTTACAAGCAGCAGCGTTCAATAGGATCTCTTCTTTTTCCATTTTAGTTTAACTTCGTCATCATTCATAGGTAGTGGGGCAAACTCTGGAAGATCTCCAGAGCTCCTCGGTGTTCACATCCCTCTGAAGGAGAGAACCTTGTCAAACTGGAATATGCACAAGGCACTGTCCTCATTTTCGAAAAAAACTGCAGGAGGAGCAAGCATTGCTAGGAAAGCTAAACAAGATCATACAGTCCTTCGGTATGTGCTTCGCATCCAAAAGTCCACAGTCATGCTATGTGCAGCCTTCAAGGGTGCCTGTAAGAATTCAACGCGTGACACCGAGAGTTGTGGAACACCATTGGTATCTTGGGAGTTACATCAGCTCTAATGGTAGTGTGACAGACGAAGTCCTCGCACGAATCCCAAAGGTCAGAATTGCGTTCGCCAATTTCGCCACCTGCAGCGTTAAAAAAGTTATCACCGGATGCGTGTGAGACGTTTAGAATGTTAGAGTTAGAGTTAGAAAAGAGTTAGAACAGAGTCCGGGTTTTCGAGGATAAGCAACGTTTTACTTGTTTTACTTGAGCTGAACTGTATATACAAAGGTTCAGTACGAGTATATATGGTAAGTATAATAATAAGCACACAAAAATCATGACATTCACCCCGGCATTGTTTGAATGGACACATGTGAGCTGACGTAGACAGGGGATGATGTACTGAGTCAAGCTTCTCTGTTCCTCAAACTGTAAGGATGAGTGCGTCGCTGTTGTTCTAGAATCTTAGGATAACTCGGTTGATATTCGGAGGGCGGTACCGAAAAAAGATTCAGATGCTTGAGAGTTATCAGGCTAACGTCCGGTTGTTTCAGTCGTATCTGCGCTCTCCAGGGAGATGTTGACGGCTCGATGATGCCTTCCTGCAATAAGCGGTCAACTTCGGCGCGAATGAATTTTTCATCATCCGGATGATGCCGTCTTGATTCGGTTGCAACAGGCTTGCAATCTGGAAACAAGTTGGCGAAAAGTGTTGGTGCTTCAACGTTTACGGCCCTTAGGCAGCAGCTTGTGAACGCATCACGATCCCCGCCAAATGAAATTTCTGCTTTGCTGTGTAGACCTAGAAAATCGTGCTCGAGTAAAACGTCGGTGCGAGGTTTGGCATTACAAAGAGCTTCATTTCATTGTATGAAGTATCTCTGTATCGGACAGAAACACAAATGTAACCAGTCGTTCGACAGGATAGGGATGTAGGCGCCATCGTGACGACTGAGAAAGTTGGATAAATTTTCCAATTATGCATTTTCACGACGTTAGAGTTAATGAAACTACAAGAACTTCCTGTATCGACCAGAGCACGGAGAGCGATGCCATGTGCCAGGCAGATAGGAGCTGCTGCAACGAATAATGACGATAAAGTAGGCTTCGCTGTACAACTTGTGTGGAACTTGGTGGTATTTTTCGTACGGCACACGCGGTGGAAGTGACCGCGTTTACAAACGTCTTCTCGGGTGGGGCAATTTGGACGAGGACGTGTATCATAACCGCAGAAATAACATGTATGAATGGATTTTACAGCAGCAGTGGTCGGATCGACAGGTAGTTCGGGATTTTGTGAAATCGGCGGAATCGTAGAGCAGGATATAGGTTCGTTACTAACATATGACTGTGACTGTTTGTGAGCCAATTCGATGGATCTAGCAAGCTGGTATGCTTGGTCCAGAGTTAGTTCGCTCTGTGCTAAAGGTTTTTCGCAGATGGACGTGGACGCCAGGCCGTTAATTGTAACATCAAGCACGCACTCATCTTGATATTCAGCTGCAGATACCATCGGATCCACAAAGTGGATGAGAGTTTCAAGTCTGTCGGGTTTAAAAGACTCGACAGTTTTCAGATAGGTTTCGAAGGTACCAAACCAGTGATTCCAGCGTTTCGCTGCATCTGCAGAGTTTGGGTCAGCTTCGAAGAACCGAGGTCGTAGTTGCGGGTCCATTGTGTTCTTAGACAAGTAAATTGAGACGTTTAGAATGTCTGAGAACGAGTTAAAACAGAGTCCGGGTTTTCGAGGATAAGCAACGTTTGGCTTATCTAAGAACAAGCTGAAATGTATATACAAAGTACAGTATGAGTATATATGGTAAGTATAATAATAAGCACACAAAAATCATGACAGCGTGTATCAGACTACTGTGTGTGTATGGGGGGAGTATTATTGAAGAGCTGCGAGACCTGACGACTCGGACTGAGGATCTAAGATATCTTCGGGCTTTTTTTATCACCGATGGTTCAGAACTATGGCTAGAATCGGCTGGAACCAGCAAATTCAGGGTCAGCTGATCAGGAGACAGGGTTTTGGTGAAAAAAACAAAACTTCACTAAAAGAATGTATCCAGTACCGCAAGCTGAGCTGGCTGAGTTGTGTTGCGCGTGCCCAGTAACTGCCTGTCGAGGCGAGTGCTACTTTTTGCATTTAATTAAGATTGGCGCAAAGCTACATGTGAACAGAATTTGACAGAGCAAGAAGGAATGAAAGATGTTACGAAACGTTTGAGCGCTTTGGTGCTGTCCACCTCCCAGGTTGTGGTCCCTGTGCTTGTCCGAAAACATGGTGGTATGGTGGCCAACCGATATCAGTGACTTTCTTGCCGTCAGTTTCCGTTCAGATTGTCTGACCGAGTATTCTAAGTGTGGGCACCCCGGATGCTTGTGACAGGCCAGTCCTAGGTCCTTCAGCTCGTCCCATTTTCGCTCCTTTCCATTATAAGACTTTATACGAATAAATTGACATGTTTGTACGGTATTGAAGGACCAGTGTTTTTCTCTGGCATTGTTATAAATGAAATTTTGATACAGTGGCACCCGGATGGTGCACGAGGGCTGAGCTATTGCCAGGTTGCCCAAAAATCCACAGCAACGGTCGAGCTGTCAGGGCTGGTTTCGAAACGCGGAACTTCTGTTCAGTAAGTTCTCACCCTTATCACTTAGCTGTCGAACAGGGAGTTGGTAGTGGAACAATAACTGATACAACACGTCTGTGAACCAACTAAAAACTCCTGGACAACGCCCAGTGGTGCTGAATCATCTGTTTACGAACATGCCACATCCAGTAGAGATGGTAACACTGCAGAAGCGAGTGAGACGTGATCGCAATGTCATAATTGTCAGCCTTGGCTGCTTGGTGGAACAAATTTTTCGATCCGTTTCGAGCATTCTGGAAGATTGATTTCTAGAACACGAGGCCCATACGAGACTCATGAACTGGAACATAGGGCTAGTTCAGACTGTTGGGGACATGTTTAACCCAAATATACGCACCGAAAATGGCCTCTTCGCTATACCTGTAGGTCACTCAAGTTGTTGAAGCATCGGAAGAGCAGGTCAAAAGCATGACGACGCTTAAAAGGGAGCGGAGGCCTGGGCAGCTATTGCAACTACAGGTTAAGAATCCCCGCAAACGACTGACGGCTAACGGAAGACGTGCTTACGCTGGTCGCGTAGAGACTGGACCTTACCGTGGTGTGGCGGTTTGTGTACCTCGGCTATACTGGGGGATGTCCGAGCTACACTCAGAGTCACTCCTACAAGGTTGGTCAGTGGGTAGAGGTCTGACGAACACAGTCTCCTGGCCGTCCAGGTTGGGGGTTGGAACACGTGTGGCGACGTGCTCCGTAAAAAATGTTAATGTACTTGCATTTCCGGCCCAACACCGCTGCCTTGCGGTTAGGCTTTTGAGCTGAAGGCTTTGGTTAAGGACCCCAATCGTCCTCCTG
The DNA here is from genome assembly GCA_003604175.2 of Clonorchis sinensis. Taxonomy (NCBI): domain Eukaryota; kingdom Metazoa; phylum Platyhelminthes; class Trematoda; order Opisthorchiida; family Opisthorchiidae; genus Clonorchis; species Clonorchis sinensis. Next base: position 21,798,392 of record CM030370.1, read on the forward strand.
TCTAGGTGTGGGCGCCCTGGTAGTAACCCAGCCATCGTACAACCATGACATTTACAGATAACAATATCCTCATGCCACATCGGCCGTCGCGTGGTGTTATCAGCCGGGTCGCCTTACTTGCTGCATACAGCAGGGCGGGTAAGTGCAAACATGCTACTGCTGAGGCCTCCCATCTTACACTTTTACGTTTTCTCTCTTCCACCCTCCCCAACCCAAATTTGAATACTTTCTCTGCAGGTCCCACCATTAGGACTGACCGTTTTGACCGCCCTGCGTCACACTTAGCTGCAGCTTCTCTACATCCGAGTTCAGTCACAAGCCTAAATAATTCGAAGTTTGTTCTCCAACCCCAAAAGCCTGTCTATTTAGCTGGCCTTAATGTTCGTACATTGAAGCAAGCAGGTCAACAGGTGGACCTTGCTCATACGCTGGGTTCCCTACAGCAATGAGGGGATCTGTAGTTGAGGACTTCCTGAGGCAGTGGGTGCTTTGGACATTGTGAGTGAAAAGGTCCGTCCGAGCATAGACCGGCTCCTGGGTCCGTTGCGACTTGTCTTGTCTCTTTGCCCAATCTGAAGTTCTGTGAGTGCCAAATCCTTCTTGTGAATCGACGCTACTGAGACAAGAAGCTTTCGTTGGTGTGGTGTGACGGAGTCGGGCATCAACAGGCAGTTGCCTACTGGACGTCGCGGACCTGTATGACAGTCTGAGAGGAAATCAGTGTGACGGTAAGAACGCCTTACCCATGAAAACCCTCTTGGGTTTCAAAATGGTCCAGTGAACCTCTCCTTCATCCACCTGAGCAGTGAGTAAGACAGCTGGTTCCCGTATGTCATACAGACAAGCGTGAACTGAGTGGGGCGACCGAAGTGGCAGATGGCAAGGCAGTAGTGGTGTTCTGATGTTGGGTTTGTAAATCCAGTGTTGAAGGCAGGGTTGTTCGGGATTTTGGCTGTCCTAATCACTCAGTTGGTGGAGCGAGTTACGCATTTGGCCTACATGTTTGCCTAAATGTTCCTAATAGTACGATAAAACAACTGAATTCTTTTACAAGAGGCCACTGGAGGTTCGTAGAATAAAATCTGGATTTCTTTATGTTTCTGGAGTGTTGGTGGAGATTCATTGTGCCGAAGGTGACTCAGACTGAATGCTACCACTTGGGACAGTGCAAACGTTCGGCACTCTTTTGAATGTTTTTTTGGAATGAAGAATGCAGTTAGGCTTCAGCTGGTCGGTGATGGTCGGTTCACTATTGGTTGAAGGTTACAGTGCCTGAATAGGGTGTTCTTCGTTTCCGACGACCTGCTTATTGGATCCTTCGAAAAATCATCTTTAAGATGGACGTCATCGAGTGTCTGATGTTGCATCCTAGCTCATGGATCCCAAATCTTCCGGAGTTTCTTCTTTTCTAGAGGAGTTGGAACGCAAGCACAGAGTCATTTTGTGCTCATCTGAAGTTAGCGAATCCTGCCACCCAGGATAGATAGAAAACTCAGTATGCAAACCGAAAAGCTTGGTGGACCCAAAAGGCCGAAGAAATGGAAGATACAAAGAATGCTGGAAACGTCCGGCAGCTGTTCCACTTGATTCGTTTGACTGGTCCTCGAAAACCTCTTGTCAGCAAAGTAATCAGGACCAAAATGGCTCCCTGATATGTAGCAAAGCAGAACGTTTGGACCGCTGGGCACAGTACTTCGAACAGCAATTCAGCTAGCCACCTTGTACCTCCAATCTATAATCCTGGCCTTCAACAGAAAGGTGGACCGTGAGTATGGAGCCGCCTTCATTCTCAGAGGTGTCCGAGTGTATTTCCCTACTCAAGCGTCATCGTGCTGTTGGTCCTGACGATCTTCCACCTGTTCATTTCAAGGATGGCGGTGGGCTCCTCAGCCAGTGTCTGTCTAGCTTATTTGGGTCTATCTTGGAGAAAGAGACCGTCCCAGAAAACTGGAGTGAATCGATAACAGCGCCCATTTTCAAAAAGTTTACTCGCAGTGAATTTAGCAACCACAGTGGTGTTAGTTTGACTCTTGTTGTGACAAGGCTTCTGGCGTCACTGATTCTCCGTGGTCTTACGATCGCACGCGAAACCTTGACTCGTGAGAATCAAGCGGGATTTCGACCAGGTAGAGACTACATTGACCACATCTTCACACTCCGCCAGGTGTTAGAGCAACGCCACATGTACAGACTACCCACAATCTTGGTGTTCCTTGACTTCAAGGGTGCGTTTGATTCTTCGATCGGTCAGTGCTGTTAAATACAATTGCACAACAAGGTATGCCCCAGAAGTTTGTAAAACATATCCGATCCCTATATTCACATACTTCTGGGCGGGTGAGTGTATGGCGAGCTCTCCAAAAGCTTCCCTACAAAAAGTGGTGTCAGACAAGGATGTCCACTCTCTCCATTCTTGTTCAACTTCGTCATTGATGAAATAATGAGGCGAACGCTGGAAGGTCTTCAAAACCCCGGTGTTCAAATCGTTGCCACTGAGAGCCTTGTCGATCTGGAGTACGCAGATGACGTCGCCCTCATCTTTGAAGACCAAAACGAAGCACAAGCCCTGTTGAATAGACTGACCACCATCATACCATCGTTCAAAGTGCAAAGTCATGCTTCAGAACGTGCAGTCTCCGGACATATCCTTAAAATTCAAGGAGAATCACTGGAGATTGTGGAAAACTTTACATACCTCGGTAGTTGTATTAGCTCTGACGGAAGTGTGTCTGATGAAGTCAGTGCAAGAATCTCAAAGGCTCGAATCACGTTTGCTAATTTGCGTCACTTGTGGCGTCAAAAGGCATCTCACTAGATCTTAAGGGTTGCCTGTACCAGGCTACAGTAAGGGCTGTGTTGTTGTATGGGTGCGAGACATGGCCTCTGAGGACAGATGATGTGAGGCGTCTTCAGTTTTTGACCACCGATGCCTCAGAAGCGTGGCTGTTTTTGGATGGCGTCAGCGTGTTAGTAACGAGTGATTAGAAAACGGTTATTTGGTTGTGCGTCAGGTACTTCAATCGGGTAAAACATCCAGCACCAGCGACTACGGTTGCTCGGTCATGTGCTACGCATGTCGACTCACCGTCTACCGAGACGAGTGTTGTTCTCCCTGCATCCTTCAGACTGGTCCAAACCGCTAGGTGGACAACGCATGACTTGGCAGAAGGGTATGAAAGAGATCACGAAGAGTTTGGGTGTTGTTGGTGTTGTACGCCTTCCAGGATGGGGTCCCCGTGACCCCGCCTGTGCTTGTCTGGAGACGTTGCAAGAAATGGCGGCTAATCGATGTCGGTGGTGTTCGTCCTGTCAGTTTCTTTCCAGATTGTCTGATTGAGCGGTTGGAGGTGTAGGCACCTCAGAATGCTCGACATGGGCCAGCACTGGGTCCCCTTCCTCACACACTCTTTTTCTCTTCTTTTCACTCTCGGGCTTTAAATATTATTAAACGAACCTTATGGTTGTACGGCAGTGAAGCATCAGTGTCAACACTGATGTTGCTTTCTTTGATGATGATGCTTGCGCTAAAAGACATGCTAGCGACACGAGACATGCTAGACACGCGCCACCCGTCAGTCACAGAATGAAGGACAAGGACCAACTCCCAGAGATAGTGAACACAGCGTGAAGCCATCACCAGTGACTTACGTGAATCAAAACGCTCGAACTGTACATCATTTCAGCTGCCAAAGCGAGAAGCCAAACCTTGTATGACTTACTATAATAGCCTGGTCCACTTTTGAGATTGAGGTTAGTGTTGGGCTACCAGATGATTCTTGAAGTCATTGTGAGACCTCAGTCTAATCTCTAGACCTGGTTATCCTGCCAAGCTAAAACGTCTGCTGAAATCCTGCATGCAAGTCGTACGTATTCCTTCCACGCCGAACTTGAGACACTTTAGGTCGTACGCCGCAAAATTTCAGGGTACCGGTTCTTGCAACACACTGAAATAAACAGAACAACAAGCTGCTTGCTTGGTCTCCATAAAGGGCTGTCTGAAGCTATCGTGCCTTTTGATATACCATAGTGGGCGGGACGAGAAGCCAACGACCGGCACAGAAGTTGCACCACCGTCAGCAAGCCACAACAAACCGACAAATATCAAATATCCTAACAAAATTAGGAATATGCGAATGCTGCGAAGAACAATGTCCTGAAGACAGTTTGACTGTAGGATGAAATAAAAAATAGCCTCTTTCTGTTCTGTTTTCCATTGTTGGTTCTCTAGTTAAGCTTCTTGTTACCGATAACCTATTGGAAGTTGCAAGTGATTGTTCTCGTTCCAGATGTGGCAGTCAGTGTGACTGAATCCAGGTTCATTATAATGACATATTCGGCTCGAACCCAGCGAAAGCCTGCTTTATCTGTGCGGACTCGTGCACTGATTCACAAATATCACGAACGGATTATCAGTCAGCGAGTCATGGGCTGGAATAGCTGTGAAATGCGTCTGCGTGCTCGATTAAACAACTGTGCGCCATGGGAAGTTACCACCCGGACTTCATCCGTCGAAGACGGGTTCTCCAAGGTAAACTCAGACGACGTCACCTCCGACGAAATTCCTTCTGGTAGTGTACCTAGTGAGATTGCTGCACTTGGTGGAGAAAGCCGTGCACCAGTTAGTCAGACTGGCTCCTCCGCCTGTTCTACCGCCTCCACGGAATCTGGTTCCATTGTCCAATGTAAATGGGACGGGTGTGGAAGTTCGCTGGAACAGTCACAGCTAGTTACACATATTCAACACGTCCACGTACTGCCCCAAATGATATCCAATCGGCGCAAGTGTTTTGCTTGTCTATGGCGCGACTGTCGCGTTTATCGCCGGCCGAGTGTGTCCGCTGCATGGTTGGAGAGCCATATTTTGCATCATACAGATGCAAAAGGAAAACCGTTCAGGTGTATTTTTGATGGATGCACTCTCCGATTCTCGACTTCCATTCTATTGGAGCGTCACGTTCAGCGTGCCCATATGCGTGTCACACGTACACAAACAGGAAGCCTGCCAGCCCAGTTGACAAACACACTATCCTCTGTGAATGAGTCTCCAAAGCTTATCACCACCACTGCAGGACAATCGTCTAACGGAGCTTTGGGCCAAATAACAGCGTCCCCGACCCCGAACGGTAAGCGGAGTTCACGTAGACGGCGGAAAGTTCGCAACTACCGAGGTGAGTTCCGATCATTACCGTTGCCTTTCTCTTTGACTCAAACAGTGCTTCCGTTCCCAGACTGATTTTACTATTTTTTAGGTAGTGAAGAGATTTCGAATTTTCCAACGGCCTGTTGGTTATTTTTTTTCTTCCCCTGTTTGCAGTCTATCTCTGTCACTCTGAGCTGACCCTGTTCCTACTAAACATGTTTATAATTTACCGTTGTTGTGTTCGCCCTGCTGGGTACTTCAGTTGTAGCCGAACCACTCAATCCAGTCGACCGAACAGCAATAATCTACACAGCCTGAGCTGCATGCGTTCCCCTCAGTAGCAAATGCTTGTATTTACGGTGTTTTGCTGCTTCTTCTAGTCAATTATGCGATTCGGGTTGGAAATATCCACAAGAAACCCGCTGTGATGAGATCATCAGATATCACAGGTCTGAACTCTCTAGCTCTTGGCTAATTTTATTGCCTTGTGTCGCGTGTCGTTCGGATTAATTCTTCATCTTATTCTCTACCTCTTCATGAACGATGGAACGTCGATGTCTCGTTGTTCATCAAAATGGAGCTCGTAATACAGAGCTTTGACCGCACTGTCACACTGGGTTCCGGAATAACGTGAATGTTTGTGTTTAAGAGATAATAAGCGATGCCTCTTTTTGTTGCCTGCTAATACTCCAGTGAGGTATAGGGCATATGCACTTTAAGTTTATATCTGTCATCCTCCACATGACCTGACACCCAAACAGCTGTTCTAACTGTGGACCCGTATGTGAAGGTTCGGTAGCTAAATCTAACCAGGACAAGTTTAGGGGTTTTGTTCAAACTGTGCAAACAACATCACTTTGTTATTCGATGGCATAAAGTTCCGTCGACAAAATCCTGGAAGCGGCTCTTGCAGCACGATCCTCACGCTTTCGAACGTAGTTACTCGGGGCTTTACAACCTCGTAAATATCTTTTTGAAACTTCAGAGCGTGGAGCTTGACTTGCGTCCTTTAGCAGCTGCTTTGATTATGCTGTGACAGATAATACCACAATGTGCAAGCAATATACACTAATCTCCGCCATCCTGGATTGTCGCTATATATCATACTTGACTTGGTACATAACCAGTCTTGATGGAGCGCATGCTTTCACTTCGTAACTAACGTTTGTCTCTCTGCGTTAGACTTCATATTGGATGAAAATCATAATAGTGCTGTTTGAATAACAATCGTGTTATCTTACTCTGAAACAGTACGTAAATCCGTTTACTTCAGTCACGTTTCAGTGCATAGATACCTCTTTCTCAGAGGTGTTGGGTGTTTTTACACTAATTTCCCTCTTATTTGTACCCTTTACCAAGGTTCCCTTTCTCTGTTGTTTTACGGTAGTTAGGCGCTACAATGTACGACTGTTGTATTGTGAACAATGTTGCGGAATGTGAGTAGCTCGGGTGTGCCTTCCGGTGATGTATCCGGCGAGCTTGGCAGTCTAACTGTTGTGCTGTTGGTGATATTGAGGTTGAGGACAGTTCATTCGATCTCGCCGCTGGTCAGCAAGTGATCGATCAGCACTCGTGATTACTCAACCAGATCATGATGGTGTCATGAATGATAGATTCTTTTGAGTCTCCAATAGTGTGGAAACTAATACATTTCGCCGAATCATGATCGCTTTATCGTGTATGCTCCGCAATAGTTGCATGCCCATGACTTGCTTCCATGAGTGCGGAGCTGAAAATAGCAATGACTTTCCTGACGACCTAAGCTCGTCCAACTTTCCTCCCGATATTTTTTTTTACTATTTTTTGATTGTTTAATTCGGTCAATCTTTTGTGTACTGTGTGCATTTCAATATGTCACTTTCGTAACAAACCAAAATGTTTGGATGAGAAGACACTCGTTTTGCCCTGGCTCAAAAGACAGAACAAACTCGCAACCCATACTGGACTCCCCTGGGCGCTTATGAGGCTGCCGTTTCTCCAGCCTTATTTTCGACCTTCAGTCGCTTGAATCCAATATCATCTTATCAGTTAACCTAACATGTAGGGAGATTCTTCTCAGATATCTGCCCATGGCAGTACAAATGCAGTAATGAAACTGGGCCTTCTGAAGTAACTTTTTTACTTCTCAGTTAATGAAGTTGGCCATAAATGGCCCGATGAAATCTTGAATGTCAGAATAATATCCCGCTTCAAAGACGGTGGCTTTGAACTACTCTAAAAAATACTTTTTGTCTCTGTTTGGTTTTGACGGGATACTCACCTTGGACTGCGCCTACCTGATGAGTTCCTAGAAGGGCGAAACCGGTCGTGGCTGTCCAAGAGTTCTCAGCTACCTTATGAGTAGTGTATTACGTCTATAGTTTTTTGTCTCCTTGCGACAGACTTCGCCCTTATATTCCTCAAGTACGACACCGTCACCGTTGGTCAGCGTGAACAATTGTGTCCACCTAACAAAGACTATTGCAAACACCTCCAGAAAACAATGTTTTTACTAGCCATATGGCGGATAGAGTCGATGGCAGTTCGTAGCTATCGATGGGATATTTTGCCGTAGCCGGTCAATATGAGTTTTTTAAGGATAAACCTTGTAAGAAGTCTCTGTCAATCCATCTTACTTTTACTATTGTCATAAGTTATGTACCAAACCGTAATCAGACATGTCTGCTTGCTCCTGGTGCTGATTTTCTGAAAGGTGTTTTATGCCAGAGTTGACTGTCATGGTATCTTATACCCAGAAGGCGTTCTGAAGGCAGCCGGCCATGACTAGGATTTTCCGCCCATAGCCTTCATCCGTCAAGAGGTGAAGCTTTTGTCGCCGTTCGTTTTTCCATCCTCATCCGTTGTTCAGGCTTTTGATAGCCTCCCTTAACTACCTCGTCCTCTTTTAAACTGTATCTCGCAGACCTTCATTGTCATTTTCCCCTCACTTACCGCCTCTTAGTTCGCCGACCTGATTTTTATGACCGAAGAAGTCACTGTGTTATCCAGAACCGTCTGAAACTTGGACATCTATTAGGATCCAGTGACCATACGGTCGGGTTACGATCTGATGATCATTTCCAACACCGACGGTTGCCGAAGCCGTTGGTGGGATTTCCTTCCAAACCTCGCCTTCGATCGGCTACTGGTTGCCCTCCTACATCGCTTGAAAAGAGCACACCCTCTCCATCCTCAGAATTGCGACGGAATCGGTTGGCAATGCTTTTGACGATGCCCCACACCGTACGTTCACTTTATATGCTTGTGTCTGTTTTCTTCACGCTCCCGTATAGATATTTTCCTCCACGAAGCGTCAGCAAAGTTACAAAATCACACTGAGCCCATATATTGAGCCGACGTGTTTTTGGCCGCACCCATAACAAGCTAAAAGATGGGCGGCTGTACTTGGCTCATACACCTAGCCGAGTTACAGCGACTGAAATACGCCTCTTCCTCGAACTTCGTGTTACAGGGGAGAGACGGTAAAATCATTTCACAGGTCAAACCAAAAGGACGATGCTATACTAAACCCGACCGTTTATTTAATCACCTTAATGGAAGCCTAACAAATCACCCCAGTTTCCTGTCGTCAGGCCCGCCTACATCGTCCATGCAGTATTGATTGAATCCATGATTGGTAACAAAACACTCGTGCCGCTCATGGATCAGATTTCTACATCCACGGTTCAGTCAGCTATCCCTTGCACGTGTTCTATTCGTTCTACGGTCTATCGCAGTTTTCCTTGGATGGCTGGTGGGACGCTGTAACCCTCCCCATAACTGAGACCTAGGGATGTGGATGTTTCAGTATCCTTACTGAGGACTAATTGTCTCGTGTAAAGCATTTCTGTTTGCGTTCTGAGGACATTTTCACTTCTCAGGGGGGAATATTCTAGAGGCTCTTCAGCTCGTTAAAATGACCTCTTTCAGAAGTTCTGTTGTTTGCCAGGAGATTTCTTATTGAGAAGCTTAGTGTGAATCCTCTCAAGCCCCTCAGAATGTTTGCCTCCTATCCCCAAAGCGAAAAGACATACCACCGATTTATAGACAGATAGGAAGTTATCGCGATGATGTAAGGGTAGAAGTTGCAAAAAATATCCATTTTCCAACTGCGACAAGGGCTGATAAGCTGACAATCAGAATATTCCCTTCATGATTCTTTCCCTTCGGGATCTATTGTCAACCTTAATACATACACATCAACTGAAACCTTCCGTGCGCTTCGAAGGATTCTTTCCTTTTGGGGCCAAAATCGGTGAGCAATCGTAATTTTTATGGCTTACATCGTCTCTCGTCACGTGGTCCTGATTTCACAAGAAATGACTATATCTTATTCCAGCTCTCGCATAGGTTCAGTTATCCATCAGGAATCAAGATGCCGTTGTGATTTGACTCTCACCGGCAACCTTACCGTTATCATCCGGATTTTAAATAATCTACATTCGTCAGGATAGTCGCAAACTCCACAAACTGAGAAGCTTTCAGGTGGATTCTTCTAAATCCATGGACAAGTTGTTCGTTGGTTTTATTTGAAAGACGCCATCGAATGCGAATTTTCTGGTGTATTTTCTCACCAAACTCCTTGCTGTCGTTTTCCGTCTGTCGCACAAAGCGCTAACATCTAAATGCATGGGTGCGCCAACAAAAAGCCAATACTGAAGTTATGTACCCAGCTGAGCAATCTTCATTTAAGTGTACTGCATAACAGCTTCCACATTTTTCAGTTCAAACGGCATATATAAGGCGTCGTTGAGATTTTTTTAATCAACACAACTTATAAGTTTGGTGGATACTCTTCAGCAACCCCATACCGGATTTGCCCTTTTTGGAGTTCATCAGGTGGGCGTAGTCCCCGAGTTCCTGTCAAGAAAATACAGTGTGATGTTCAAGTGGAGAATCAAGTTGATCGAAACTCGGGGACTATGCCCACCTGTTGAGCCCCAAGAAGGCCTAATAATAATAGCACTCATTCAGCTGCAGCACCCAATCGGTGCTGTGTCACCCGGACGAAGCACGAGAGTTGAGCTACTTCCAGGATGCCCATGCCCAGACAGGGGTATTCAAAATGCAGAGGTTGGGTTCGAACCGCAGACCTTCCGGTCAGTGAGTTCGCGTCTCAACCACTGTGCCATCTCGAGGTCAAGAAGGCCTAAAACTGTCGTAGGATGTAAGGGTTTTCGGCTACCTTATAGGGAGTGTTGCTTTTTCAAGCAATTATATCAAGACACACCATATTCGATCACTTTTGTAGCTCTTACGGTACATAGCTCAATACTGCCTACATTCGTTTTGATCGAACACAGAACCCGATGCACATTGAATGTTCTTTGTGATTTATATCGCTCATTTTACTTTGCCTATTGCTCAATCCCTGTTATAGTATGTTGGTCAACGCTTATCGGACAACAACCAACTGGAGGTCTTAGTGCGCTGGACGAGCGACTGCAGCTCCAAGTAAGTTATCGTCGAATAATGACCGATTTGCGACCGTCTGCTCTGAACCAGCTCATCTGCACCTAATGTAAGCTGCGCTTCGTTCTTATCCTGTTCCACCCATGGGATCAGGGGTTTTCCTTGTACATAAAACTGCGCTAGGTAATAAGTATAAAATAGGTGTGCAGTTGTGGCAATGTTTTGGCGCCTAGCTACCATGCTACCCGTAGGAAGCATGAGGGCTGAAGTGCTGCCAGGTTTCCCAAGCCTAGAGAGGTACAGTCGATAGGCTAGAATCGGGTTCGAACCAGATTCACGAGTAATGTAGACGCGTTGACCTGTTTATTTTTCAGTGCTCCAAGACAGCGCTTTGCGTACGGTGCATCAGCTGTGAACGCTACACCAATGGTTATGGTGCAAAGTAACTGCTACGTGCTATCACTTGTTGCCTCAAGTAAAACCTGATAATGGCAGGAAGTACGCTAGTCAAGGACCGGTTTAAGAAATTTGGACCTTTTTAGTTCGGAATTCCTGTTTAAGTTACAGGAACTGGTGGATGAGATAGCAGTCAATACCGCCTTATTGTGGAGTGAATAGATGTTGTGGGACTGTCGAGCACTCTCATATCAACCGGACTGACAGGTGGTGGCTTTTCGTTTTCAGTAAAGAGGAGCCATTTCAAGTAAAATGTGTTAACTGACCGGAAGCCACATCATCTGCATCGCCTAGCCACACAGACCAAAGAAGTTTGCAAGCTGATCCCTGAAATTAATGTTTTCGCTATTATGTGCGATGAGCCTCACCACTGGCAGCAATAGACGACACTGTTGCCCATTGATACCAACTTAATGACCGCGTACTTTGGAGCAGCTGTTACATCTATCCTCATTTAAACATACTTGATAACGAATCCACTGTTCTCATCATCATCATCATCCACAGCATGACATCAGTGTTAAACACCGATGCTTCGCTGCTGTACAACCATGGTTTATTTGAAAGCCCTATTGTGAAGAACAAGAATAAAGATGGACGGGGAGGGGACTTATTCACTGTTCTAATGTAGTCGATAGCCACGTGCCAATTAATACCTCCAGCATCGTACTCATAACAATGGCTGTCGGTTTGAATACTGGTTTGCTTTAACGGAGTCCTCGTGAAATTTTCATTGCATCTTAAGATCACTCATTTTCTGTTTTGCTAGCCAACCTCTATCCACTTGGGTACCTGACGAAGAGCTTCAGGCCGCCGGTCTCCTCGGGTCGATGTTGTGAAATTTCACTTCACGAGCGCCTAGCCGCAATTTTCGACAATAATGTCTTTCCGCCCGCCTAATTTTCACCACGTCTGCTTTTTCCAATCGGTCTTTGAGGCCGAAGTCTTGCAATTGTCCACACTAGCGAATATTACATTCATTGTCATCTATACCTGGCTAACCTGGAATCCTTCCAACTTGCGCAGCATTTGATCTCATGGCGTCACCGAAAGGTTATGTCATTACCCAAGCACTGTTGTCTTATCTCCCACGTCGGGCGTGAGGCCGAATGTGGATTGTGTTATCTTGTTTTGTCCATCTCTTGTTTTCTTCTTTCTGGTTTAACTTCTCTCTCCATTGTTATATTGTTAATTTGCCTTGTACACAAACACTGTTGACCTCATTCGTCTAACTAACTTTGGTTAACTTCTTATGTAAATGTTGTTTCGCCACTTCCTGCCCGCCAAACCATCCACGTATCCCTGTCACTGCTTTACATTTGCTAGGTTTGTTTGCTTTGCGTATCAAATGAATAATGTTTTTCTTCACCTGCGTTTTTTTCGTTTCAATTTTAATGATGAGGAGCGCTCATTGTCCGGATGCCAAAAAGATCCGTTCTCCAATACGATTCCTTTAGTCAAGGCGAATGTTGAAATGCTTGGGAGTGGACTCAAACCACCGACCTCCCTGTTATCGGACGGTTGTTCTGTCGACTGAATTAACGAGAGCGTAAACAAAGTTATACATCCGGAATGGACTGGTACTACTAACCTCACTTATTGAATGGGTGCCGTATCACCCAAGCTACTGAGGATGCTTGTCTCCCGTCACATTTATGAACTTGGACTTCACACCTTTGCTTAACTCACTGACAGTTGGTATATGTCAGCACCACGAGCCCTTTTCAATACCCAGCAACTACCCGTCCAGTTTATAACAAGTGATGAACAATGATGAAGTTTCATCCACCCCGCCGTCAACAACCGCAATCCAGCGTGAGATGTCAAACCTCAAGCGCGACAAGGCCTCTGGCACGGATAGTCTACAGCCCACAATCTTCAAAGAAGGTGGCGTGGTCCTGGTGAACAGTCTGACAACTATAGTGCAGAAGATTTGGAACGAAAACACAAAACTAGTCGAATGCAGCTCCTCGATCTTCAAAAACGGCACAAGAACATCATCGTGGCATCAGCTTGGTATAGGTTGAATATAACGTGCTCTCCGCAATTATTTTGCGCAGGTTGATTGATTATCGGGAGAGGAAAATTCGCGAGAATCAAGGTGCGTTTAACCCTGGCCAAGGGTGCATCGACCATATCTTTACCTCGAGACAAATTCTTGAACAGTGCCACTCTTTCACACGTCCCACGTTGGTCGTTTTTCTTTATCTGAAAGCCTTCTTTGACTCTGTCGATTGTCATCATCATCATCATTACCGACAGCATGACATCAGTGTTCAACACCGATGCTTCGCTGCCGTACAACCATGGTTTATTTAAAAGCTTTATTGTGAAGAAAAGAATAAAGATGGACGGGGAAGGGACTTAGTGCTAGCTACTACAATCATTCCGAGGTGCCTACACCTCCAAACACTCATTCAGGCAATCTGGATAGAAACTGACAACAAGATCGCCACTGACATCGGTTGGCAGCCATATCTTGCAGCGTCTCCAACCAGGCGCACTGGGGATCACGCGGTCCCCATCCTGGAAGGCGAGTAGCACCGACAGCACCCAAGCGTTTCGTAATTTCTTTCATACCCTTCTGCCAGGTCAAGGGTTGGCCACCTCTCTGCTTACGCCACTCTGAATTGGGCATGAAAACAGCACTCTCTTCGGCAAATGATGGTTAGGCATGCGCAACACATGTCCAACCAACGCAGCTTCTGGTGCTGGACACATTCTTCAATGGAAGTACCCCTTGCACAACCCAAAACTCGCTTTCTAACTGCCTCGTTACGGATTCGCCGACACCAACTCACACGAGCTATGGTTCTGAGAAAACGATTGTCGAACACCTGAAGACGTCTCAGTTCCGCTGCTCGAACAGGTCAAGTCTCACAGCCATACAACAAAACAGCCCGCACTGTAGCTTGATACACGTCCCTTGAGATTCAGGGACACCACTTTGACGCCATAGGTGTCTCAAAAGCAAACGCGACCCGAGCCTTGGAGATTCGTGCATTTACCTCATCTGTCACACCACAATCAGAACCAATGCAACTTCCAAGATATGTAAAACGCTCCACAACTACCAGTGCCTCTCTCTGGATTGTAAGTGGCGTGTTCAGTGACTGCATGTTCAGGAGCATAACCTTACATTTTTGGGTGCAAAGTGCATACCAAAGGACGGGATGACTTTGGTCAGTTCATCTAAAAACACCTGCGCCTTCTCTCCTCTTCAAAATGAGAACGATGTCATCTGCATATTCCAGATCGCCAAGGTTTTCGTCGGAGACTATTTGAACACCGGGGTTTTGGAGGCCTTCCAGCGTTCGTCTCATTATTTCATCGATCACGAAGTTAAACAAGAGTGGGGAGAGTGGGCATCTCTGACGGACACCGCTTTGCGTACGGAAGCTTTTGGAGAGCTCGCCGTATACTCTCACACGTCCGGAAGTCTTGGAATACAAAGAGCTTATTATGTTCGCGAACTTCCGGGGCATTCCTTGGTGGGCAAGCGTGTCAAGCAGAACAGACCGGTCAACCGAGTCAAATGCGCCTTGGAAATCCAGGAATACTAGAATTTTGGGTCGCTTATACGTTTGTTCTAGCACCTGACGAAGTGTGAAGATTTGGTCAACGCAACCCCTACGAGGCGGGAATCCTTCTTGCTGCTCTCAAGTCAGTGTTGCACGAGCCACCAGAAAGCGACGAAGCACCAGTGACGCCAACAATCTCGTTACGACCGGGGTCAAGCTGATCCCCCTGTGGTTGCCACACTCACTACGAGCCTCTATTTTGAAAATGGGCACTATCACCGACTCTCCCCAGTTGTCTGGGACAGACTCCTTTTCTTAGATGCAGGCAAACAGATCAGACAGGCGTTGACTGAGGATTTCACCCCCATCTTTGAACAATGCGGGTGGGAGGTCATCCGGACCAGAGGCTCGGTGGCGCTTGAGAGAACATATGCAGTCATAAACCTCCGAGGCGGTAGGTGGTTCCATGTTCACCGTCCAGGGTTCTACGTCACCTGTGGGTTCCAGATAGGTACCAGCTGGTGGCCATGACAATTGTTGTTCGAAGTATTCGGCCCATCGGTCGAGATGTTCTCCTTTATTCGAGATGGTCGTTCCATTCCGACCCTTGATAGTTTCGCTCACAGGTGGTTTCCGGGGACCGGTCGCACGGTTCGTCAGAAACTTTGGCAATGTCTGGCGATCAAAGGTGCCCCTTTCCAAATTTATATCCCTTATGAGTGCTCTGTATGCGAACTCCTGTGGGCGCGTACGAGTATACTATATTTCGCTTGAGTTCATCGCGTCCTGTGGTCTAAGACAAGGTTGCCCTCTCAAAGTTCCTCTTCAACTCTGTTATTGATGTGCTGCTTGAAATTTCTGTGCCTGTTTCCGAAACCTCGGGAGTCGAAATGTTCCGGGGACGTTCCCTCACAGACACTGAGTACGCGGGCAATATTGCTCTTTTTGGTTCAGATCTCTTAAAAATGCGAACCATCATAAACAACCTAAATAACTCTGTCGCACGGTTTGACATGCGCTTCACACCTGCAAAGTGTAAAGCGCTGCTAAAGGACTGAGTGAGATCAAACCCATTTCTCGTGCTTGCAGATGATCCCGCCGGTGTGGTGGATAAATTTGCCTACCTAGGCAGTTGTGTAAGTTCCGATGCACTGGCTGGAGATAAGATTTTCTCGAATCTGGAAAGCCAGTGTAGCTTTTACCAGCCTCCAACACCTATGGCGCCGACGTGACGTGAGTTTATCTGTCAGTGAGGGTTTTCACTGCGGCTGTGCGATCCATACTACTTTATGAATCAGAGACGTGGCCTCTACGCGCGGAGGACATACGGAAGACGTCAGTGTCTGACTATCGGTGTCTCCGAAGCATCGGTCAGGTTTGGTGGGAACATCGGATTAGTAATGCTGAGGTAAGCCAGATGGTCCTAGGAAGAAACTCTCGCGCGATAGATGAATTACTCACGCTGCATAGGTTACGCTGGTTAGGAAATTTACTCCGCATGCCAGAAGACCGTCTACCTCGCAGAGCTCTTTTCGTCCAGCCCTGTGCAGAGGGAAGCGAACAAGAGATTGATAGTGTACGACTTGGCAATGTAGTATGAAAACACAAACCAGTAAGCTGAGTCTGGTCGATAACTGCCGCCTCCATGGATAGGGACCCCGGGACTCAACTCACCAATTGTTAATGACACCGGCAGAAATGGCCCAATGGTGCAGTCAGTGGCGCTCGTGCATCAAAACTATCGCCTTCGATCACAATAATCCCCAAATTAAATAAAAATCAGGATTTTTCAGAATGTTTCGCAAAACAATCGGTAGATTTATTGTTGTGAAAAATTTCGCAAACTTCCTCAGGCCACGTGACCGAGCTAAAAGGCCGGTCGAGTTTTAAGGCAAAGGAGGGGGGCAATCAGCGGGACATCTTCCTGCCAACAGGCTAAATTAGTATCAGGCGTGGATAAAGTCATTCCTCAAACAGAGGATTTGTTTAACAACCCCGTGCCCAATTTGTATTTGCAACAACGCATTTCGAGTCAGCCACAATCTTCAGACCACATCCGAGCCCGCAGACTAACAAAAGCTTGAGACCACGGCTGCGAAGTTGGGACCTACAAAATGATACGCACATACGTAGGTTCCAACAGTTGCTCTGGGTAACCCAGTGTTCTAGGAAGAGCGCAGAAAAAGCAAGCAATCTACTAGTTATTGCAGCGTGCTTAGTTTGGAAGTGGACCAAATTTCGCAGTGAGCATAGAAGACGGAATAATCCGTAGCGCCGAAGCAGAGTTCCAAAAGCTCCCTTCAGTGGAAGTGGAGAAAGTAGGACTGAAATTGTTCATGATTCTAAAACGCCAACGAGTGGGAGCTTCGAATATCGCGTAATCAGAGCGGAGCGTTAAACGCACTAAAATATGCTGTTGATACCACTTACGGAGGCGGATAAGGATAGGGCCACAGCAGTCATAAGAGAGACCGTTTACAAAAGGCCAAGCAACACCAAGCCTACGAACCTTAGCGGCCAACTGACAGTGGCAACATTATGTCGACATTGAATGACAGTGACGATGAAGTTGGGAGTCATTGACGATCCGTAATAGGTTATATCGGTTGTACTGAAAGAGCACAGTTCAATCACGGCTTAAAGGAGTGCTAAATATCTACCAGGCATGTATGTCTCAATAGCGGAAGGTATAGGTTTCCCACCACACCAGCTAGGTGGGTTCTTATCTGGAAATAACCACCTATATCAAAAATTCACACGATTATCAGCAAAATCGGATGGTTACCCTCGGGGATAGATGTACAGAAATGTCGCCAGAACGGATACTCGGGCGGTCGCTACTGGCATACACAACACCGCGATAACGGTCAGAGCTCTCAGTAGATGAAGCTGAAGAGGACACAGTCGTTGAAACTCGATCACCTTGTCTAATCTCAAGGACAATGTTTAGAAGCGGCATCTACAACGTCCCCGGTTTTGACTAATACATGGAAAATATCGAACACAAAATTCTGAATGATGATTGCCCACAAATTTTTTGCAGTTAGGTAGATGACGCACTTGTGGCCTAAAGTGATACAGTCAACAGTTTCTACGAGCAGTTCATTAAGTTTCATCCCCGCACAAAGCTCAGCATGGAAAGAGAATCCAGTTCAGAAACACAACTTCCCGGACTGCATGGCACGTACGGGTGGCCAGAGATGAAAAACTACCGTTTACCAGAGACCAATAGACAAAGGTGTCATCTGAAATAGACGTCAGCTCATCTAAGGGTGAAGTGCTTCAGTATAATCTCACCCAAATTTAGTAGAATCAGAGCACGGTGCACAGAAGACAGTAAGGAACGGATTGGTATTCTATTTAGAGCAAAAACACCTAGGTTTGTTCGAAGGGTGTTGAACACAGCCAACATTAGAACACTGCTCCAGAAAAATGTGCTTCATTGGTGTAAGTGAGGGACTTATTCAAGGTTGAAAGAACTGTAGGCTGTGTGCCTAAAATTATACCCGACCACATTAACACCCATTTGGGGTGAACAGCTGGGAAACCACACATCAAAATTGGTGAGCAAACTGCACACCAATAAATGTAGATCAGTACCAGGTTGTGTTCAAATAGCGATAGCAGCATAGATCCGGAAAACCTAGAAAATGTGGAAGTTTTGAGACGAGGACTACGATTCATACGAGACGGTGGCCAGGATTCCCACTGTTAGTGGGCTAGAGGATGTACAGCTGATAAGCGTATGGGGAGCCTACAGAGGGACCTGACACGTGGTGATGTGCAGTTGTCAGTGAAGAATAGTCATCAGCATAAGTGGTTTCGATCCAAAGTAGAAAATCCAACCCCAATGAAGTTCATGTAATCCCTCATTCCAACCCAATTGCTGTAGCACTAACTCACCCACACAGACCAATGAATATTGAAAACGATATCCAAAGGGAATGCTCACATGAAGCGAACCAAAATAACTTTATCATAGATCTGGTCCAAATACACGTAAGTTTCCCCCAGGCAATCGGTCGCAACACTAACAACCAAAAACTCTTGGCCGATCCTTACATTGGTTTAGCCTACTGATTGACGCTCTTTCTGTCTTATAACTCAACCAAACTACTAAATTAGTCACTTGATCTGGCGAAGGCTTTTCGTTGGCCAGTAGTAAACTTATTGATTCTTATCCAAGTGACTTTATTTCACATGTTGTTCAGCGCAGAATGAACGTTGCAGCTGGAATTAATGCAACATTGAACCACGGCTGACTGAGTGGTTAGTGAGTGGAGTTTGAAAGATCACTCATTTCCAAAATCCCCAAAAGAGAGGTCTTCCAATTAGGTGACAAAAGTTGCAGACTGTTATATTGTCTACATTTCTACAGTGCTCCTGATACGTATGTACACAATACAGGTTAAAAGAAAAAACTAATTCTGCTCTGAGGATTGAGAATCTCGCTTGGGTTTCAAAAATACCCGATCAAGAATCAAGCATTTGGTAGATTTAATCAACTGGACAGATGGTTGGGATAGTCGCGCGGAAGAAGGAGGACCCAGGGGAGTGCGTAGTTCAGCCAGTACAGAGCCATCCTCCTCTCGTGCGCGCGGCTCGATAAAGACCATGGTGCCGAGGACATCCTCGTATCGACCTTCAAATATCGCAGGACCAATCTGAAGCGAATAATAATGATGATAATAATAATATATGAACAAATAATACACGGAAGGGTCGAATAAGTCACCCTACAAGCAATAATCACAAATGCATGGCACGGTACAATTGACGAAGTAGAATACCAGAAGCACTGTCATTGTGATATTCCGCCTACACACTTGATTCAAACAAAATCGTCATAACGCCACTCGAGAGAGCACAGATCATCCTCACCGTGAACAACATAACATCAATGTTCCGCATTGATATTTCGCTGGCGTACAACCATAATTCACTGGATAGCGTTATTGTGAAGCAAGGAATAAAACTGGATCGGGAAGAAACTTAGCGCTAGTCTATCACAATTATTCCGAGGTGTTTACACATGCAAACACTCACTCAGGAAATCTAGATAGAAACTGACAACAAGAACGCCACCGACATCGATTAGCAGCCATATCTTGAAGCGTCCCAACCAGGTGCAGTGGGAATGACGCGCTGATGGCGCCACGTGGTGACCAATGTGACATGAGTTTATTTGTATGTGTGCAATTCATGGTTATCCCTGTGCTGGGATGCTGTCAGGGCGCCCACACCTACATAGGAGAACGGTTAGGGTCCTCAACCAAAGCATCTGGCTCAAAAGCCTGACCGCAAATCAGCGGTGATTGGTAGGAAATGTGGGTACATTAGCAATTTTATGGGACACGTCGCCATACATGTTCCAGCCCCCAACTTTGAGGGCCAGGAGACTGTGTTCATCAGACCTCTAACCATTGGCGAACCTGGCGTTAGACGCTGCGAGTGCCGCAAGGACACCCTCAATATAGCTCAATGGGTCGCGGATGCACACAAATCGTCGCATCACTTTAAGATCCAGTTTTTTCGTGTCGAAAAGCACTGATCAACCTCACTTGGATATACATTCAGCATTTTTTGGACTGCGTGGTGTCTGTCCAATTTGACACGCTCAATTGCAATTACACTTCAGATTTTCCGTTCAGAAATGACTTGGTCTCTGGATATTGCTTTCCCTGGGGTGAACAGTAGTCATGCGCCCAAAAAATGTCATAGTCGAGCGGTCCGACCTGCTTCCAACAAGTTAATAGGAGCACAGCCTCTTGTGAGAGAAAGGCTAATCCGTTTGGTTGAAAACCTCCTACTTATTTAAATCTGTGGAACCAAACTCACAGGTTAGAGGCAAACGTGTTTTGAAACTGGAGTAAACAAAACTACAACAGTCACCCAGGAGATTACCTGCACTAACCTAGAACGTATGCAATGCTCAGCAAACGAGCTTCCATTAACTTTGGTGTGAATGTCCGTCAAGGGACACATTTGGAAAAGGATATTACGAAAAACAAACTGGGAGCGGAAACTAATGCACGGTAAAACTAACCTGTACTAATGGATTTGCACTGTCCAGGTCTGCAAATGTTACTGGATTGTTGGGAGTCAGAATATCGGCCTCCACAACACCATGACAATCGGCAAACACTATTGCCTCATCAACCAATTCCCATTCATCATCCCCAGCATCGGTAGTCGGATGTGAAGTTGACTCAGATTTCGGCTCTGTAGGCATGGGAGACCCTTCCATTGCGAATGTTTTGGAAACTTGTGTCGAACCAACGTAGGATGGTGACTGTTCAGATTGCGGAATACGGTCTGTGGGTGGAGAACTACTCTTCGTTTCGGGATACATGCAAACCAAGGTACCACTAGGATGGTGAGACAATAGACTGAGAGGTCCACTCATCAGGATTGATATCATAGTCCCGCATGCTGTTATCCAACATCCACCATCGGCCCATGAATCCGCAGTCGAGCAACCGATCTTCGACAATATTGGATAAACGCTGGAAGCCGTGTTCATCCGGTCGATCGAAGAGCAACAGACGAACAAGGCTGGTGAACGGTCCACCCCCGTTGGCAGGGAAACTATATTTGCAGGACTCGGAATAAAGTTGAGACGATTCTGTCCTATCGTCTCGCCACACAACGGCCACCAAGCCCAAATTACTAACTCGCAGGAGTTCGCGGGACCAAAGATCAATGCGATGATGCACATGCTCTGCACTATGGGGATTTCGCAACAGTGTGGGAACTTCCCAAACATCCACACAGGAATGGATAAGAGCTCGGAAGTAGTCATCTTGTGAAGGGCACAAATATGCTGTGGTGCCCAGCCCCGCCAAACCCAGACACCAAGCCGTGGAACGCCCAGGGTTTTGACGAATGCTTTGAACTGTGTCTCGTCCAGCTGCCACATAGTCGTTGCCAACCTGTTTTGCATAGCTAGCTGTGAGGGCGAAGAGATGAAAACTAGTAACCAACAGAACTAAAACAATGAGAAAGAATGGTAATTGTTTTCGACAAATACACTCATTTGCAAATCAATTTGGTTTTCAAGAGACTCAAATGAATCTCTCGTTTATGATATTCTTCAACTGAATGTGCTGCACACAGGCCGCCTTATGTTTCAGTTGGCACGATATTCGATAGATCGCAGTATATTTTCATAAAGGAAACTGCTCACAAGGTTGCTTAAAGCTCTTCGACAGCCCACGGCCGGTTTCACCCTTCTTGGGGCTCATCATGTAGCCGCAGTCCCCGAGCTTCTGTCAACCTTGTTCTACTTGAAACCAGAAGAGCAAAACCGGTCCTGGGCTGTTGAAGAGTTTTCAGCAACCTTGTGAGTAGCTTCCTTTGTGAAAATGGTAAGTGTTTGTCATCACGTGGAAGTTCTTAATCCTATGAATTCTGACTATATCGAAAGGATGCTACAGCTGAGCGGTTACTATTATTACTATTACTGTTAATCCAAACGAGGAATGTCGACTATATATCTCGTCATTTCTTTCCATCCCGTGACCCGGATGGTCATGCAACTGACTGTTTTTCTATACAGCCTTCACGTACTGATAACTGTGAATAATTACGCGATAGAATTCACTATTGCATTCAGGAGCCGTTGAAAAAGGCTGGAGCTCACGAAACGATGATTCGTGAGCTATGCTTGACGATAAATTACTCGGCACTCAAGGCAGAACACTGCAGCTTAGTGCTGAAATGTTGGTTCCCTCTATCCTGTGCAGCGCGGTGATGGAAGAACTATTCTAACTATTCTATCCTCCGGATGAGAGTTCAGGAATTGTCAAAATTGAAAGCTACTGTTTCAAAGATTGCAACAAAACACAACCACCAGTCATGAAAACCTGCTACCGAAAGCCGACAGCTAATTCAGCCTACCACACTACCACACTTCTTCGGCAAATCCAAGCGACTCCGTCGCCAAAAGCAAAGGTAAGTAGCGATTGGGCCGTGAATTAAATAGCTGTCTCCTTTCATTTGCGCCTTTACATAAGGGTGACAAGACAAGGCTTGCGGTTTTGTGGAGGAGATAACAAAATACTGATATCATGAACATCTACTAATTAGGCTCTGGGCGTGGCATCAACATCACTAGACACAGCAACACCAGTGTTGACACTGATACCTCGCCGCCGTGCAACCACAAGGTTTATCTAATTATATTTGAAGCCTTAGAATGAAAAGAAAACAGCGGGTGGCGGAGGGTACTTGGTGGTGGCCTATCGCAAGCATTCTGAGGTGCCTACACCTCCAAACGCTTGGTCAGAAAATCTGGAAAGAAACTGACAACACGAACACCACTGACATCGTCTATCCACCATTTCTTGCAATGTCTCCGAGAGGGATCATGGGGACCCCATCCTGGAAGACGTATCGCAACTCAATCTAATTGTTATTGTTGATAAAACTGGCGGGTGAACGGTTAGAGGTGAATACAGACATCACACCTATGACATACCAGTCTCTAATTTGCAGTTCGTTATCATATTGTGCAAACAATTTGACCAGTCGTCCACTACCAATGATCCGCTGAACAGCTATGCCCGTCGAAAATGCATCGTGACACAAGAAAAAAAGCGACAGTAATAATGCCACCGACATCAGTCAGCCGCTATTTCTTGCAATGTTTCCAGCCAAGCGCAGGAGGGGTCACGAAGACCCCTTCTGGAAGGCGGACAACACTAACACCCAAACTCTTCGTCATCTCGTTCGCACCCGCCTGTAAATTCATGCGTTGTTTGTGACATTCTGGAGGCAGATAAAAACACCAGTCTTTGTAAATGGTGTTTCGGCATGTGCAGCACACGGCCGAACCACCGTAGTTGGTGGTGTTGAATGTGTTTCGCGATTGAAGTACCTGTTAGACAAACAAATACCCTTTTTCTAACTACCTCGTTACGAATTCGTTGACGCCATCCGACACCAACAACGCTTCTGAGACATAGGCGATCAGAAACCCGAAGACACACGCAGGGACCCGCAACCATACAATAATGCAGTCCTTACTGTAGTATGGTACACGCGGCCCTCAAGACCCAGTGATACGCCTTTTTGACGCCACAAATGACGCCAATTAGTAAATGTGATTCCGGCCTTTGAGATTCGTGCACTGACTTAATTAGATACACTGCCGTACGAGCTTATAAAGCTGCCCAGGTATGTAAAAGTTGCCACAACCTCCGGTGCTTCTCCTTGAATTGTAAGAGGTATGTTCAGAGACTGCATGTTCCGAAGCGTGACTTTGCGCCTTGAAAGTAAAAAGCGCGTGCCAAAAATGGTACGATGGTAGTCAACAGGGCTTGTGTTTCGCCTTCGTTCTCGAAGATGAGGGCGATATCGTCTGCGTGCTCCAGGTCAGCAAAGTTCTCACCAGCAACGAATTGAACACAGGCGTCTTGAAGACCTTCCAGTGTTCGTTTCACTATTTCATCGACGACGAAGTTAAACAATGTGGAGAGAGAGAGAGTGGACGTCCTTGTCGGACACCACGTTTCACTGAACACATCCAGAAGTATGTGAATACAGGAATTGGATTATGTTCATAATTCTGTGGCATAACCTGTTGGACGAATGTGGTTAGCTAGGCATTACCCGATGACTCCAGTGCTTAATACCCAGTGAACCAATGAAAACGCAGTTCGCCATTATGCTGGATATTGCTTCCTTTGTCAGCCAAGCAGATGTAAACCCAAAAATGTGCAGTCACAGAATGCTTCTCGAAGATAGAAATTCGAGCAGATAAGCGGTTCCTACAGTGTTATGAAAAAAACTAAAACACTAGGACACCCAATGTGAATGTATTGCTTGCAGTGCTTTAAATAAGGTTATTCATCACGCGAGAACCCGCTACCGATGACAGGAAGTCAGTTTGCCAGAACTTACCTATTCTGTTGCCGGCGCTCAATACAAAGGTTTTAAACCAATGGACAATTGAAGGCATTCCTCATTCATACCGGGAACAGTGGAGAGTAATGGATCGAAAATCAAACGAAATTTATCACTACGGGAGAAGTGCTTCGGACAGCAAGATTCGCTGAAAAATACACATCCTAATGGATAAATCGGTTTTAAAAGGAAGAGCAACAGCAGCAGGGAAAGCATCAGTATCGACAACATAACATCAGCGTTCCGCATTGATACTTCGCTGCCGTATAACCATAATTTATATGAAAGCGTTAGAGTGGAGAATAAAACTGGACTGGAAAGGAACTTAGCGCTAGTCTACCGAGATGCCTAGACCTCCACTCAGTCAGGAAATGCGGTTAGAAACTGACAACGAGAACGCCATTCATATCGATTAGCAGCCATATCTTGCACCGTCTCCAACCAGGCGTGGGGATCACGCGGTCTCCACAACAAAACAACCCGCATGGCAACCTGAAACAGTTGTCCCTTGAAATTCAGGGAAAAACCACTCTGGTGCCATAGGTGTTTCAAATTAGAAAACGCGACCCGAGCCTTGCAGATTCGAGCATTGACTTCATCTATTACACTACAATCGGAACTAATACAAATTTCAAGATTCGCAAAACTATCTATAACTTTTAATACCTCTCCCTGGATTGTACATGGCATGTACAGTGACTGAATGTCCATGAGCATGACCTTACACTTTGTGGGTGCAAAGTGCATATCAAAGGACGGGATGACTGCGGTCAGTTCATTCAAAAACACCTGCGCCTTCTCTTCAAAGAAGAGAAAGATGTCGCATGCATACTCCAGGTCGACAAAGTTTCCGGCAGCAGCTATTTGAACACCAGGGTCTTGAAGAACTTCCAATGTTCGTCTAAGTGTCTCACGATCATGAAAGTAAATTTGAATGGAGAGAATGGGTACCCCTGATTGACACCGCTTTGTGTACGGAAGCTTTTGGAGAGCTCTCCGTATACTCTGACTCGCCCAGAATTCTGGGAATACAAAGAACTTATTGTGATCGCATACTTTTGGAGCGTTCATCCCTGGGCCAGAGTGTTAAGGAGAACAGATCGGTCAAACCAGTCAAATATGCCCTGGAAATCCAGGAATACTAAATTTCTGAGTCGTAGGTAGGATGTTGTTCCAGCACATGACGGAGTGTGGAGAGTCAGTCAATGCAACCACTACCAGGCCGGGATCCCGCTTGCTGCTCTCGAGTCAGTGTTTGACGAGCCACCATAAGGCGACGAAGCATAAGTGACGCCAACAGCCTCGTTACAACCGGGGTCAAGCTGATCCCCCTGCGGTTACCGCACTCACTACGAGCCCCTTTTATAAAATGGGCATTGTCACTCATTTTCCCCTTTCATCCCGGGCCGTCTCTTTCCCCAACATGCATGCAAACAGATCAGACAAGTCCCGTCTGAGGACCTTACCCTCATTTTTGAACAATACGGGTGGAAGGTCATCCGCACCAAAAACTCGGTGGCGCTTGGGAGAACAAATGCAGTCATGAACCTCCGACGCCGTAAGGGAATTCCACTTTCACCGTCCATGGTTCTACTACAACTGTAGGCACCAGATGAGTGGCAGCTCGTGGCCACGATAACTGTTGTTCGAAGTATTCGGCCCAACCATCGAAGCTTTCTTCTTTGTTCAAAATGGCTGCTCCGCCCTCATCCTTGAGGATTTCACTCACAGGAGGTTTGCGAGGACCGTTCGCACGGATCGACCACAATAATCTATGGGAACTCCCAGATTTCTGGGCCTCTTCCACTTCTTTAGATTTCCGTGTTGTAGTAACGGTATTTTCTCAGCTTAGTTCTCAGTCTGAGCCTTCCAAGCTAGCGTGCGCTTCAAAACAGCTACCAAAGGTGTACATTAACGCCCCAAACGAAGTCAAGAGCATTTGTACAGCGCTTCATATATATAGTGTATGCGGCAATAACTTTCTTGAAATTCTGACCCGTTCTGGATGCACCATTGGCAACCGGCAATCGGCCAATACTGGGTCATGATTGGCTGTTGGGTCCAGATTTTCGACCAATCAGATCTGGGCTTGATGCCGGACCGGCAAGCTCGACCAATCAGATCTGGGCTTGATTCCGGACCGGCAAGTGTCCCGAATTCCTGGCCAACCTTGGGTGGGATAGGCTTTTCGGCCGTAGCAGCACCCGACTGCGAGCGGTAAAGTGGGATCTGTGTGGAATTCCGCCTAACACGTGTCCCCCAGGCAGGTTCAGGTCCAGGTCCGGGTGTTCAGGTTCCAGCATGAATTCATATCTGATGGTGGAATAGCTGTAAGAGACTCTAGAAGACAATTCTGGTAAATTCGTCTAACATTCGGATCTGCTAGTCTCTCCATTGCTAGGCGATTTACCCGCACCTAACGAGGCCCTGGAAAACGAAGGTAGAAGAGGCTCTGGACGCGCCCGTCGTCGGAGACAACAGATGTGTTTCAAAACAAGCGGTAGTCAGATATTGATCCGCGCCATCGCTAACTGATCGTGGTGTGATCAGTGAGTTCATATCCGACATGCTGTTGGAGAACACCATGTGGCTAGAGAACTTGGTTTATTTTGGAATTCATTACTGCACAAAAGCAATCTGCGGTGAGCACGTAGATGAAGCAATCTTTGGCCATTGTCCATATGTAACGAGTCCAGTAGGAGCCGACCACCTAAGTGAGTCTCAGATGCCCTAAGTTTTCCCGATTGTGTAATGAGATCTCCGGCAACCACAACTATATCTGGGCTTCTAGCTCACCCCAAACGGGGAATTCAAAGCGTCATAAAGCTTATCTTTGAGGACGTCAGAACTACAGTGGGTTGGAGCGTAAGCAAACAGACAGTGGTCAACTTCTCCCTCTTTCATGGACATTCCTAGACGAACCGTACGGACGCGAGCATCAACGGGCATCCAGTCAAGCAAGAATCCTTTCACCCGGTGACTGGGGACGATACCAATCACTGCACATCCTGTCGCAGCAGCCTCTGGATCGCCAGAGGTGCGCAGCCGGAAGCGAGTGGAGAGTGATGGGGCGACTAGCTTAGTCACTGTGTTTGCATTTTAAATTCTTGCTTCCGATACACAACAATCATCAATGTCAAGCGAGTCCACTGCGAGAGCAACAGCAGCCTCTTGTCCGGCTTCTTCAGAGTGCGAACATGGAAATCAGCCGGGCATCGAGGCTTGGAGATTCATTCCGAGATGCCTGAGGATGTCATCGCCAAATGACGCGCAGATATTGCCTGCGAAGCCGATGCAGGACGAACGGACTCATCATTGCTAATTGATCACCTGGCTGTTTATCTGTTCGCCGAGCTTGGCAATTGATTTGCAAACGTTTCGTCAACATTCGAGGAGACCCACCTAAAGACGCATTGAAAATGTCTCCCCGAGTGGTGACGAAACGTTTGCAAATCAATTGCAAGCTCGGCGAACAGATCAGCAGTGACCTGATCAATAACTAACTAATGTACCCGAGCTACCAATATTCCAACGCAAGACTCATCATTCCTAACTGACGGGCCTACAAGGAGAGAGTAAGTATTGGGGTCGTGGAAGGGAGAAAAGAAAAGTATGTGAAAGAGAAAGAAGAGAGGCGTCAGCTTTAGCCTGTTTTCGCTTATCCACCCTGCTGTATGCAGCAAGTAAAGCGACTCCGCTGATGACCGATGTGGCATGAGTTTATTTGTATGTGTGCAGTTCATGGTTATTCCTGCGCTGGGATGCTGTCAGGGCGCCCACACCTACATAGGAGAACGGTTAGGGTCCTCAACCAAAGCATCTGGCTCAAAAGCCTGACCGCAAAGCAGCGGCGAATGGTGGGAAATATGGGTGCATTCGCATTTTTATGGGACAAGTCGCCACACATGTTCCAGCCCCCAACTTTGAGGGCCAGGAGACTGTGTTCATCAGACCCCTAACCATTGGCGAACTTGGTGTTAGACGCTGCGAGTGTCACAAGGACACTCTCAATATAGCTCAATGGGTCGCGGATGCAGACAAATCATCATCATCATCATCATCATCATTCAGCTGTAGCACCCTTTCGGTGCCTAGCTGACATGCCACCCGAGGAAGGCACGAGGGCTGGGATACTGCCAGGTTGCCCAAGTCTAGACAGGGGAAGTCGAGAGGCCGAGGTCGGGTTCGAACCACGGACCTTCCGGTCAGTAAATTCGCGCTCCACCCACTTGGGCCATCTCGCCCCATGCACACAAATCGTCGCATCACGTTATGGTCCAGTCTCTGCGTGACGAAGTCATGGTTGGTTGGGGGAGTAAGTAGATGCGTAAAATGGACAACGATCGACTTCTCGCCTGAGAACCCTTCACAGACGATCCTAGACGAGAACACAGAGGCTACTAGCAATAGGTATCCAATCAAGCAAGGACCTTTCCGGCAAGTGACTTAGGACGATGCCAATCACTGCAACTCCTGTCATGGCAGCCCCTGAATGGCCAGTGCTAACGAGCGGTAGAGACTGTAGGGTGAGGCGGCAATATACTCAACCACTGTGCTTACATTTGAATTCTTGTTTTTGATACAAGGGACACATCAATGTCAAGTCAGTACGGTGCGAGAGCAAGAGCAGCTTGTTT